>OX578137.1:149864633-151179633 GCA_951213105.1 Amaurobius ferox | reverse complement strand
CTTATTTTACATTAAATACATTTATTTTATCTTAATCACCTTTATTTTACATTAATCATTTATATACATATTCTTTATAGAAATTCTTATTGAACAAGGAATGTTTGTTTTCTTAAGAATTATTTATTCTTATTTACAAGAGCTCTCTTAAATGTCTTATTTCATTCTAGACCTTAATCAATCACCACAATCTATCCTCTAACCATTTCTCTATTCATTCCTAATAATTTTTCTACTAATTTCTACTTAATTCTCTAACCATTTCTCTATTCATTTCTAATTAATTTCTCTAATCATTTCTAATTAATCCTCTAATAATTTCTCTATTCATTCCTAATAATTTTTCTACTAATTTCTACTTAATTCTCTAACCATTTCTTTATTCATTCCTAATTAATTTCTCTAATCATTTCTAATTAATCCTCTAATCATTTCTAATCATTTTTGATTCCCCTCCTTACGTAACACCCGGCTGTCCGGTTTAAAATTGCCATCCCCGGTAAAGGCTTGTACCGCCGTATACATCCTACGCTAGCAGCGGTCACTTTTCGTACGACCTGACAAAAGTTTTTTTTTCTTTTCTTTCTGTTTACGTGGGCCAATAACAGACGCTGTCTTTGATTCTGTCCTACGGTAATTCTCTCTAATTGAAACCGCGTACGTGATTTGCTTCCGCTTGTCATGTGACTAGAGCGAGTAGAGTCGAAAAAAATTCAAAGTCAACGCGGCAGTGTGCTTTCTCTTTGTGTGCTGCACAACGGATTTATACAAATTGGATTACACATATTAATTTTTCTGGAAGTTCCGTGAGTGAAATTACTCTTATTTTTTTTTTTTAGGATTACAGTTTAATGTACTTGTTTCGCTTGGGTGCTTAGATTTGCTTACTTAAAGTTTAAATTACTTATTTTAGTAATTAGATTTGCTTAGGTTGTTCGACTGACAGCCGATCGCTCTGTCTGTCCGGTCATTTAAACTTTAGACGCCTGCATCTCAGTTTATCTTACCTTAACTCCCTAAGTTTTTAAATTACGTGAAAGTTTAATTTAATTGCCTCACTTTTACGGTTATTTCTTTAAATATTATTTATAATGGCACGTTAATCATAAAGAATTCTTGTTACATTTCGTTTTACTCCTCTAAGTCTTTACTGAGATAACCTTTTCTCTGGATTAATTTTAATCGGTATTATTTTAACTTCTATTTACGTGACCTACGTGTAACTTTAAATTATTTTCCACTGACCTATTCATGTTATTTTATTTTCCGTGGCCTCAGATTATAATGAGAGTTGCGAAATACTCTCCCGTAAACGGTTGATTTCTGTTTATGTATATTTTCTACGTTCTCCTCCTCTTGGGGATTATTTATATTATTTGAGCTAACTTTGTCAGTGTTCGTTGTATTCTCTGTGATAGTAATAGTCGGTTGACCAGGCCCTTCTACCGATCTGTCTGCGACGCTTTGCTGTCTCTGTTGAATCTGTTCTGGCGGGAGGGGGGAGCGGACTTCCGTTTCCCTCCTCGGAGAGAGGCTTTCTTCCAATTCGAGTTGAAATGGGAGAATGCCCTCGAAGGAGCGATCATCAGCTTCTCCGGTGGCAACGCTTATGTTCGGCGCAATGTTTTGTAAGACGCTCTGAGAGTCTTTTCCCGTAAACGGTTGGCTTTCCGCGACGAACTGTGTTTCATGCAATAAATGCGGTCTCCTATCAGGCATTTCATATATGCGATTTATATTTATTTTGATTGGCTTTGCCCTAGGATCTTTAATTAGTTTTAATAAAAATAAGTGGGTTGTTAGTTTTTCTATTATTCTATACGGGCCTCTAAAACGTTTTTTTCCGAAGTTTGGAATGTTTTTGACAAAAACTTTTTGGCCTAATTCTAGTTTTCTAAATTTTGCTTTTTGTAAATATTTTTCCTCCTGTATCTCTTGTGTGCGGATTAAATTTTCGTAGGCTTGTTTGTATGCTACGGCCATAGTTTCCAGCTTTTGAGGTTGATTTCGTATATAATTTTGAGTCTCTTCCGCGTTATTTGGTACGATGTCCATAAATAATGGTAAGTCCCGTGAAAAGAACAAGAAGTTCGGTGACATACCTGTGGCTGGGTGGTCTACTGCATTATAACATGCTTTATGAATTCCTACGGCTGTTTCCCAATCGTCTTGTTTGTAACACTCGATTGCACGTTTTATGGCTGAATTAATTCTTTCTGAGATTCCGTTTGTTCTCGGATTCGCTGCTGAAGTTAATTTTGCATGTATATCTAGTTTATCAAGTATAGCTTTGAATAATTGGCTAGTAAATTGGCTCCCGCGGTCCGTCAAAACAAATTCACTTTTGCCGTAAGTAGTTACATACGTAATTAATTTTGTTGCAATGGTGTCTGCCGTAATGTTATCTATCGGATAAAGTTCCGCGTGCCTGCTAAAATGACATACCACAGTCAAAATGTACCGGTTCCCATATTTACTTCTTCTTAGAGGTCCCAAAATGTCAAGTGACAGTAAATTTCCGGGATAGTGCGGAATTACATTCCTACCTAATGGGAAGGGGGGGTGAACTCCTTTGAGTCCCCTACAGTCCTCACAAGAATTTACCCCTTTTAGGTACGGCAGGACGGCATCGAGGTGGCACTCATCCGTCGGTTATTAGACGACCCAGTCTAAACTCTGAAAATCACCAACTGAGTTCTCTCTCAACTCTTCTTCTCTTCGTCGGGATCTCGGACGGCCCCCTGGCCGGGCTCCATAACTGACGCTTGGCCGCTATAGGTTCGAAAACCCATAAATTCAGTGACGCGGCCGGGCTCCATCGAATCACTGGATTTGGCCCCTTCCCAAGGGTTGGCTAAAAATTGGGGGGCTCTAGCCCTCTTGCAGGTGTCCATTTTATTTAAAAATAAGATAGCGTCCTTTGCCATTTTCTCACCACTGCAGCTGGTCTCTTACTCATAGCCATGGAATGTCAACCGTTTCCACGGAGAGAGAGGGGGGGGGGGGGTAATACTTTCTAGAAGTGAAGTGGCGACAGGAAAATTCCAATACTGTCCCACGACACCGTACAATTAAACTATATGAGGATAACCTCTTTGTCTAGATTTGTGTTTTTAAGGAAAAGCTATTTAATGCATCCCACCACGTGCTCCAACCAAATATCAATTCATCTGGCATTACACCCCCCGAACTACCATTGAGATGTATTCCACTATTGTGATATTTATTTAATTTGTAAAACTAAAGAGTGTAAATTGAGTATGTGATAAATAAATGTTTGTTCCTTTACTATTAACCTTAATTTTTAGTTTGTTAACTTAGTATCCCGTTAAGCACAGAAATAGGTGGGTTTTGCGGCCACCAACGCAATGTACACAGCAGTAAGTTTTAGAACAGATTACATGTATAATTAATATACTAATAAATAATTAATTTAATGTAAAATGCATTTTTGACAATATTAATTTTAATCAACAAAATTAATAATCGGCACAATAAGTATAAGCATGATTTGAGCTTAAAAAAAATTAACATTTCTGCAATATGCAAAATTTTGGAAATGGACCAGCAGCTATTATCAGATACGTTTAGCGAGATACAGAGGCTGTTGCAAATATATCTGACTGTATATCTATGACTGTTGCAACAGCAGAGGGGTTTCTGCAGTCTTCCACTGGCGGTGGAGCGAATAAAGCTTGTGGGGAGGGGGGGGGGGGGGATTTTTTTGTTAACGAATACTGACGCAAATTTTAGAGATCCTCACTTTCATGCATTTCTCACAGTATTTTATTAGCACGTATATAAATTAAAAAAAAATATTTGCAAATAAATTCAGAGCACTGGATATTTATGTATTTTTTTTATTTTTTATTTTTCTATGTTGAGAAATAAAACAAGAATGATCAATCATGCATAAAGCATTGATTATGAAACACTTTCCAACTTCAATGCAATTTTATTTAAGCATCTCTAAAATGCGATACATTCCTCGGTAATATTTTTAAAATTATCACAATACTACATTAATTTTATTATATTTGAAAACTTCATCGAAAACAAATGAACTTTATTCAAATGACGTCATCGAAATATAACACGCCTGGCTCTCTCTATAAAAGCAGCATTTCATTCATAAACATTTTTCCAATCATTCCATTCATCACAATACTATTATAATTTATTTTATTTAAAAACTTAAGACCATGGAGGTACAAGTAATTAAACTTTATGCTTAAAACTTCATCGAAAAAATCGTGCTTCTCTCTGTAAAATCAATAAATATTTCATTCATATCAGCTATATTTTTAGACTCCATGAGCTAAATTTTGAGTTAAAGAAATGCAGCAATTCTTATACAACTCATTCTACATATTTTGCTGTTTACATTTTCCATAAGTGAAAATTAGGCTTCGTTGTAGAAATAATCAAAGTTTGATAATCATTTAAACTCAATATATTGTAATTGTGTTGTTTCAGTATGTAGATGCACAGAATTTAAGCCAAAATAAAGTGGTTTTAGGACGGATACAACACTAAGTACGAATTAAAAAGAACTTCAAAAATCACGATTTTGACACAAGATAGATGACATATTTTATTTTGATGTGGGTCACGTGATCTCTTCATGTAACGGTTACGTGATCGCTTCATATAAATGGTGTAATTATTATTTTAATTTTTATTTTAAGAACTACTGAATACATTTTGCTGAAATTTTTTTATATATTCTATGGGATAATTTGAATATTTTCTAAAACTTTCGAAGCAATTTGTGAATTTTAAATCCGTTTAAAAAATGTTTGAAAAATTATGTTCCATAGGGTTCATTTATTTCATTTTTTCAACCCGGGTTCAATCCAAAACTAATCGGGTGATATAATTCATTTGTTCCCATAGGTCCCACAGACTGTCTGAACAACATACTTAAATTTCATTTTGATAAAGTCATTTTTACGGCAGTTATCGTGCTAACGGACAAAGAGACAGACAGAATGAATAAAGTCATAAACACTTTTCAACTTTGTTGTAAAGTGTTTATAAAGTGTATTATGAAATGTGCGAGTTGAGCAATTTTTTGTTAATACCAACAAAGGTATTGTGAAATATAATATTTTAAGTTTTTAATTTTAAGTTTATAAAAAGTATTAACTGTTGAAATTAAATTGATTTTATGTAATAAATGGGTGGAAGATCTGTGGAATGGAATTTTACCGAAATTATTCAGTCATATTCTGTTACATAGATCAACATTTTCTGACAATTTC
Source organism: Amaurobius ferox (assembly GCA_951213105.1). Taxonomy (NCBI): domain Eukaryota; kingdom Metazoa; phylum Arthropoda; class Arachnida; order Araneae; family Amaurobiidae; genus Amaurobius; species Amaurobius ferox. The sequence continues at coordinate 151,174,369 of OX578137.1, read as the reverse complement.
ATCTCTTTATTAACACTTTACAACAAAATTGAAAAGTGTTTATGACTTTGTTCATTCTGTCTGTCTGTCTGTCCGTTAGCACGATAACTGCCGTAAAAATGACTTTATCAAAATAAAATTTTAGTGTGTTGTTCAGACGGTCTGTCGGACCTATGGGAATATAAATGAATAATATCACCCAATTAGTTTTGGATTGAACCCGGGTTGAAAAAATGAAATATATTGAACCCTAGGGACCTAATTTTTCAAACATTTTTAAGCAGATTTAAAATTCAAATTTCTTCGAAAGTTTTAAATATTCAAATTATCCCATAAAAAACATAAAAAATTTCAGCAGAATATTCAGAAAATTCAATTTTTAAGCAGATTTAAAATTCACAAATTTCTTCGAAAGTTTTAAATATTCAAATTATCCCATAAAAAATATAAAAAAATGTTCAATTTCAATTAAAACAATTTAAATACAATACAAGGAGGCACAGATCATATTTATTATTACATCTTATATTCCCCAGTAATATATATATATATATATATATATATATATATGTGTGTGTGTGTGTTTTAATTGTTTGTTTATTTTATTGTTTTAATGTTTTGTCATTAATTACTTAGTATTATATATTATAGATATTAATCCATATATATATATATATATATATATATTAGTATTATTATTTTTTAATATATAAGTTGTTTACGTGTGATAGTTTCAAATATCAAGACTGGAGGTAATAAATTATTCCCTTTGTAAAAATAACGCGCTTAAGCTTACAGCAGCTTGTTGTATAGTCTTTTTGTAACTACATCCGTCCTTTTTCATTTCATTTTTTATATACAGCATTTTTCTAATGATAATTCTCGGGTATATATTATAAGCAAAAATCAAAATCTTCAATTAGTATTATTATTATTATACCTATTTTTGGGACATTTTTAACAATAAGTACATTTTCCAACGTTTTTCAGAATTTCGAAAAACAAACATTCGAAAATGTGAGGGTTTTATAGTGTTTTGTGTATTCTGAAAATCAATAGGAAAATAAAATCAACTAATTTAAATGTTAACAGAAGAATAGTAATATATACGAAAACAACACGAGAAATATATGGGCTTCACTTACCTCTCCTTTTTAGGAGGTCACTGAGAACTAGTCTTCTCGTTTCTGCAAAATAACGCAACACAGGTAAAAACTTCGTAACTATTAGCGTGCATTTATTTGCATATCTCCGGCAAGGATCGGGTTCAAATATTTTTCAGTTGAAGTCTGATTCAAAAAGGAATTGTCGTGCAGTCTGAAGAAACAGCTTCTTGCAAAACTTATACCGAAGAAAATAATAAACTGCTATTGAAATTGAACGTCATGACGCCTGTAAATCAGGTTCACAAATGGCATGTGATCTCGAAAATGACCTTGGCCTACTCCCCTATGGGGAGGAGTCCGTCTTGACCTATGGCCTCAAAAGAAAAGTAATTCAATAGCTTGCCCAGAAGGACTCCCTATCTCCCCATGTCCCCATCCCCCATAGTTCCTTTGAAATCAAGTTTCCTCTAGGCATTGTACATTAGAAGCAAAGAGTTAGAAACAAGGTTTAGAAGTGAGTTTGAAAATGTTCCGAGTGAAAATCTGGCTCTTCTACCAAAATGATGGCTATTTTGAAAACTTTTGGATTCAAAATTAGCAGAAATTTGAAATGTTTAATTGTGTGAAGTCAGTGGTTATTTTATACGAACGTTTAGTACTATTATAGTTACTTATACGTATACTAAGTAAAATAATTGTAAGACTTCTAAATCAGACTGTTTTTGAGAAAATTACAGTTTTATGGAATTTAGAATTAGTATTAAACATGATACATTTAAAACAACATCAAATATGTATATATATATATATATCAACTGTTTTATAATAATTTTTCATTTAAAGCCTAGTGAACTATTTTATAGTCTTTTAAGATTATATAAGTAGGGATTTCTCATTGTAATAAAAAAATATTTGTAGAATATTTCGTACGATTAGTCATCATACAAAATTCCGAAATCAACGTGCCTTTCTCTCCGATCCATGGCAGCACATTTTTACTTTCTCACATTATTGCTTAGAGAAAGCATTGTTTTCCCTAAATTTTGAGATTTAAGACATCTTGAACACTTTTCGAAGGATTTACTTCAGACAATCGGGGCCAAGCCCTGGCGACGATACAAATACAATACACCACACTTACGTGAAGAGAAATCGAGTGTAGAACCTGTTTCAAATGCCCGCCAAAGAATATGATCACGCACTATGACAAACACTGCACACACGTAACCGTGTTGTAGGCTTGTCGATACAATCTCTAGACTGGTATTTATTTTCTTCGTTCCTGGTACCTATTGATGCAATCTCTGCAACATTGTAATTGTCTTTTTTCATCTATCTTGCTTTGCTGTCGGGTTCGATTTCAGAATTTTTAATTATCCACTAGAAGCGCTGCAATCTCTTTAATTCGATAGGATATGGTCATTTTACCACACATAGATCTAACGTGTACGGTTATGGGTCTTTCCTAACAAATTTATTGAGAATCTTCAGGGTTTTCGTAGGAGTACTGTGTTTCAATACTTGATCGAATCTTTTCTGACGAAAGAAGCTATTTTAAAGTAGTATTTTTATTTTCAAAATATATATGGTTTATTTTGGTGAAATATGTTATATCTTTTAAAACATTGTAAAGCGGGAAAAATATTTTTTATGCTATCCAGCGATAAACATTTACCGATATTTGTTTGTACCTGTCTGTGATTAAGCGAAGTCCTTTAGATACTTTTTCAAAGGTAGTAAATATGTGATTCATGAATCACATATTTTAACGATGATGCTTTTATCAAGGAAAATTCCTATCTTGGTTTAGCTTTGTATAAAGATATATATCAAAATGCTAGAAAAATTGTTTTTGACATATAAGTGTATCTTCATAAGTTTATAAAAATAGTTTTATTACTGTACTATTTCGTTTATTCAAACGTGATTTTTCAATAATTTTTTATTTCCGATATTTGACAAATTTATCCCGGTTGGATAAAGAATCTAGCTCCCTTCCCGTAAATAAGAAAATATATATGTATTGATGTGGGAATCACATGATTTTCCACACATTATGTAATTATTTTTATTCCTTTCGCAGAGAAATTATAGGGTACAAGGTCTACAGAAATATGTTTTAATGTTGAAATGTACATTTGGCGTTTTTCCATATGACAAGATGTTAAACCATTCATTCGAAGTTCCCAATTAACTTTTATATGTTAACTAAATTTGTTATACGTTGATGCTTTGCATGTGTTCGGCATACCGTGAGTTGTTGTTGTTGAGACCCAGACCGTCCGACCTACCAGAGAGGTGTAAGGTAACCGTTTGGACGGCCGGGAAGTGCCACCCAATTTAGACTGGAACCAACCCAGTGGGGGAGGCATCCAGAGGGACCGTACCCTCCTTCCCCTACCACCAACCTCTCGGAAGGACTTACGGACCCACATGTTTAACGTGATCGTACTCCGCATGAACACGGCGGCAGTTGTGGCAGGTTGCAAATGGTATGCCGTGAGTGCATAAGGGCCCCCGGATTAACAGTCGGACTTGGGAGGGGGGGGGTGCAGGATCTCATCAAGTCCCACTTTGGCTTGATGAGATCCTGCACACACCTCGTGTCATCTTACATAATTACCTATGGCACTTCGTGTCACATTACTTATTTAATGTGACACGTCCGTTCGCTCTTGGGTGATTGTGGTACTATACTATATACTATTTGTAATATAACTTGTGTTTAATTCCTTAAATGCAAATTTATACGAGGCAATAGGATGCAATGTATTAAAAAAAATTCGGGCCGGCCCGCGTTAGGGATGGCTTTGAGTGTTTTTGGGACGGGATAGTCTCGGGTGAAATATTTAATAAAATTATTGTTTGGGCCGAGACAAATCGTAATATTTTCGGGCCGGGTAAAATTTTAAATTAGACCCTTGCAGACCTCTAATCACTAAATAACTGGTTTTTGCTGTTAGCCTTAGGCCCTTCTGCCAGCTTCAGGAACATGAATTTTTCCAAATTTTCAGACTCCGGGTATCCCAGCAGCAGGAGAATTTCTCTGTTATTACAATGACGCAGTAGTCGAAGCACTTCTTTTTGAATTCCTAGTTTCTAAAATCCGAGGACTTATTTTTTTATATTTATTTATTTATTGGAGGGTAAAACGGGTTGTTTTCTAGTTCAAGAATTTCTTAACGACAAACTTAATGGAGATTCAGTAGATTTTTTTCTTATCACGTATGTGTTAAGGAAGCATTTTGAAACTTTTCAATTTTGGGGAGGAGGGATTGACCACCTACCCCCCCTTAAATACGCATCTGGCTGTACCTCAAAATTTAATGTGGTGATTTTATGGAGCTTTCTGGAACTTTATATAGTTGATTAAATCAAGTTTTTCTTCTTTTATCTTCTGCTTATTGGCAAACATAAAGTCGTTTGAAATCGAAATTATTATTTTTTTTTTTTTACAGCACCAGAAAGGGCTATAATTAATATATTACAAAACTTATAAATATCTTAAAAATATCTGAACTTGAGAAATATAATTTAATATTTTCCCATTTAATTTAATAAATTCTATAATTATATAAATTCGAAAATTGTAATTGTTAATCAACACAACTGCTCATGACTATAAACACATTTAATGTACAAATAGCTTTCTTCACTGATAAGTATGTTTACAGCAACAAATCTCATTTATTACCAGTCCTCTCTAACATAGTGCCTGCGATTATTTTATGTGCCCGTGTTTTAAAGAGTGTCTTTTTCAGATTATAGTATCTTGCCCTTTTTCAATCCTGGGGAAATTCTGTTAATAGATACTAAATGAAAATTATTTATAGTTTCTTTCATTGTTGGCTATAATTTTTCAATTCGCGTTTCGCACAATTTGTTTTTAATTTATTAACTAAAAGACAAAACTTAAAATACTCAATAACGTATACAGAGAAACTAAATTCTATTTAATTTCATACAACTTACTATAATAGCAAAGATATACATAAAACATCACAATTCAATAAAACGCAAGGTGGTTGTCAATAACTTGAATACGTTGTGACATAGAATCTATCAAGCTATGGACAAGGTTGGTATTCTGCCATAAATACGCCACTCTACGTAACCGGATCTCCAAAGCTAACTCTGACTAGCATTTTATAGAATAGCTTACCTTCAAACATAACTACAGAACATAAAATTTGTATAAAATATGTTCTTCGCAGTCATGGTTATACCTTATAAATAAAATTAAAAATAACTGAATACAATTAACAATAATTATCAATTATATATCACTTCTCTAAAAGCGCATTGTGAGTATGTCGGAGCACCAAATGTAACCCTGAGGACTTAAAAAAAAACTCATGTATATTAATTCGCCTACGCTGAATCCAAATCCGAAATCCGTTTTTCAAATTTACCCTTGGATTTGGAGTAATAGCCTCTCAAAGTTTGGCCTTTTATGTTTAAAATATCAGGCCGAAAGCGTTGCTACAGCATAATGCAATCCTATGATCATGCGACTTTAATGCCTGAAAAATAAAAGGAAAAGTGTATTCAGCTGAATAGAAAAGTTACTATTGAGAGGTCATCCCAATTTAAAAATTCAGAATATGAATGTTTAAACTACGGAGTTAGAAACATCTTCAAATTCGTGTTTTAAATTATGCAGTTAATGCAAACTTTGTTTATAGATATATTGATTGGAGCTGAAATATGTGACCCGTAATGTTAAAGAGCGTGAGTTAATTTCCTCCCACGGTGACAGAAATTCAAAACTTGAGATAAAACGTTTGAGTTATTAAACTTGATAAATTGGTTTGTTAAAGTATCTAGGAGACCGCAAATTCATTGCATTATGTTCGGGGTCGGCGTACATAGGCGCCGAGTTTTCAAAATCTTGGGTGGAAGGGGGAGGGGGGCACAGTCCGATAAAGTTATACAAAAGATTCACAAAGTCGATAAAGATATAATAACTTATATTATAAAACCTCCTTGAAGAAAGTAAGCATTTGTCAGTTAGGTGACTACAATTGTTTCGAGGTCATTAATTTCCTACTTCAGGCCAAAAGAACAGTATGTGCCCTTAGCAATCGCCAAGAACGAACTGTCCAACGAACGGCAGTAGTGGTTGTTAAGAGCGCATAATGTTATTTAGGCCTGAAAAAGGGGGCTTATAATGCCATCGAAATAACTGTAGTGACCTAACTGACATATATATGTTTTCCTCAAGGAAATTTTGTAAGTTATTATCTTACAAGCATCAGTTTTAGAGTGGGATAACTGAGAGGTTAAGTCACGGGGTTTGTACTCGGAGGACCCGAGTTCGATTTCCGGCTTTGCTTAGACTGTCCCCGTGTATAAGCACGTTAAATTTGTGGGTTTGAAAGTGCTTCCGAGCGGTTGGCAGCAAGGGAAGGAGGGTCGGTCCCTGTGAATGTCGCCGCCACTATATGGGTTCCAGCTCAAATTAGATGGCACTATTCCGGCAATTTAAACAGATATCCTACACCTTCGTCGGATGGCCGGTCTGAGACGAAAGAAAGAAATCAGCAGTTTTATTTATTGTAGGATAAATATTTTTAATCTTTTTAGGCCTGAGTCACTTTAGTTTACCACTTATAAAACTTGAACTCTTTGATTTCTGAACTTACTCCCTTCTTGACGTACCAGATGCCATCGTCTACGAATTGCATTTTTTCCCTTCGAGGAGCAATTAGTGGGTTGAAAGTTATAGACGTACTATATATGTCTATGTTGAAAGTGTGTGGGGGGGAGGGGGTTACAAGGCTAGTGTCTTGTAGCGTTGCCACCGATAAAGGTAACGCTTGTAGTTCCCCTAGCAAGAATCCATCACGTTATGCTCTCCTGCATATTGTTGATTCAGACGCTGAAATGATCGGTAGGATCTCTATAGAAATTTCCCGGTGGGGTGGGCTCACTGCATTTAATTTTTCCTTTAATGTGTATGACGGACCTAAAAGGTCGATCATGCCCCGTTTTTCCTGGACCAATATCGCAGCTAATATCCGAGCCTACCACACACACTGAGGGTAAAAAATTATATAAAGTTGTAAAACAATAAAATCAAAAACTGGAGTTATGATATGTAACGAAACCTTAAGATTTCGTAAAATATAAATTTATATGAATCTGGATGTCCATGCCATTATGTGAATAAGATATATAAAAGCAAGTTTCATTAAGAAAACATCGTATAAATGAAGGGCTTGGAGCATCAACATGACTAGCGACACTTTTTGCCAAACTGGGATTTCTCTATCAAATAACAACTAACTGGTATGCAGCAATTTCTGGAAAAATCCCATTTTTGTTAAAATTCTAATAAAAGTAATGTTAAAATTTCTGTTAAAGACCTAATATAGTTATATTATTTAATTCAAAAGCACCTATCATAACAATTTCATAGAATGCGATGCATAGGGCCATTATAACATATATACTTACCAGTGTTGCGCTTAAATCAAAATCTGCATATTTAATATAATATGCAGGTTTTTCAACAGTTTGGAGATTTCTCACGCAAAAGGAAATGTTTGCTGTTTTAATTTAAATTTATCCATGACATATAAGTATGTTTATATTTAATTACAAAACCTTTACGAATAGCACAAAATATTGAGTTCTTTTTTCATCAAAAACCCAACTGAAACCTTTATTAACAGAACCAAAACATCAGACTGCCTTCAACACCACAAACATCACTCATCTGAGACTACACCAGTTTCACAAATGCCAAGTCCTCCTACAAAACGCAACCATTTTTTCACAAGGTTCCTACGAGGGCCAACGACCGTACCGTGCTGAAAACACCGGTTCTCGTTAGATCACCGAAGTCAGGCAGCATCGGGCGCGGTTAGTACTTGGGTGGGTGACCACCTGGGAACACCGCGTGTTGTTGGCTCTTTTCGGGCGCGGCAGCCCAGTGGTTAGCGCGCGATTCTCGCCGCTGCCAGACCTGCCGCCGTGTTCATGCGGAGTACGATCACGTTAAACATGTGGGTCCGTAAGTCCTTCCGAGAGGTTGGTGGTAGGGGAAGGAGGGTACGGTCCCTGTGGATGCCTCCCCCACTGGGTTCCGGTCTAAATTGGGTGGCACTTCCCGGCCGTCCAAACAGTTACCTTACACCTTTCTGGTAGGTCGGACGGTCTGGGTCTCAACAACAACAACAACAACAAGGTTCCTACGAATCCGGTATTTTCAATTTTCTCAAAATTTATATTTCTAGCTTTCTTTGCTCAAATGACTTTGTTGTTCGCTGCCAAATGTCCGGCGCTCATCAGAAGTAAAGCTACCCGCAAGGCTTGCAGCTTCAAACGGAATGAATGCCACCTGTAAAGAAGGCACTGGTATCGAGGAGTAATTACAGATAAGATCTCTTTAGGTAGAGCAAATAAGTCATCTCTACTTCGGGGTAATCATTTATAGTTATTACTGGAGGGAGTCAGCTATTTTTTGTAAATGCCAATCCCATGGCTGTAAATATTCTGTCTCTCTTTGAATTAGGTGGTCAGTAGGAAAAGTTCTGGTAACCAGATATTTTTGTCATTACCCTAAACATGTTTCCTGGGAGTAAAGAGGAGCTCGGTTGTTTGTGTGCGAGATAGTTTACGGCGTTGTTGTAAGGAAGATGTGAACAAGACTGAACTGAAATATGACATTTGCGTTAATAGGATTTTCTTTCAATTATTTTTATGTTTTAAAAATTTCATTTTCTGGCATTTAGTAAAATATGAAATTAGAAGAAAATCTTGAAATTTCTCAGAGAGGGCAAAGCCCCCTCTGGAAAAGTTCAGAGGGGGCTCGCTCCCCTTCCCCCACTCCCCCCGTAGTCGTCGGCGTAATATGTATGTTTTAATAGGGATTCGTTCAAAAAATAGCGATACTAAATGGGAAGTGTGTATGGCTCGCATGTGTCTGTGGGTGTTAGGAACGGACGCGAGAGTCGGTTTGAGCTGGTATCCATCTATTCGTGTTTCGAATGCATGACCGTGGTGTACTTGGTCGCAGGGCTGTAGAAAGTAGACAGCCTTGACTTGGAAGGGCGTATAGCTCACCAAATTCCCGGATTTTGTTGGTATAACGAGAACTGAACCGACCAATCATTTTTCAGGCAGCTAGCATTTGCTCGCGCTCATGACGCCAGCTCTGTACTTGTAAATATATCAATTTCCGTTGCTGACCTTTACAGTTGTAGACTTTTTAACTTTTTTTTTCTTTTAAATTATTATTATTTTTTTTATTTTTTTTAAATTTTTATTATAATTTTTATTATAATTTATTTTATATAATATTATTTATATAATATTATATATTTTTTTATATAAATTAATATATTTATATATTGTGTATATATATATATATATATATATATATATATATATATATATATTATATATAAATTATATATATTATATAAATTATATTTTTTATTAATTAAATATTAATATTAATTATTAATATTAATATTAATATAATTAATATTAATATTTTATATTATTATATATTATATATAATAATTTTATTTATAATATTATAAATATTTTTATATATAATAATATTTTTATATATAATTATTTATATATAATATAAAATATATATTATATATATATATTTTAATATTTATTATAGATATTTATATATATAATAATAATAAATATTTTATATATTATATATAAAATATATATATATTATAATATTTTTATTATATATATATATATTTTTATATATATATAAAAATATATAGTAGTTTTAAATATATAATAGTTTTTTCCTTTTTGCGGAATGATAAGGTTTTGCATTCCGCCTAAACTTTTTTGTGACTCGCTCTTGCGCTTTTCTTGCCCTTCCCACCTTCTCCTTCAAAGCCGAGCCAGGCATCCACCATGCCAAGACAACTTATGGACCACACAAACCACAGACTAATATTATATGATTTTTTTTGTCACGACGCTGATTGAGATCTGCCCTTCAACGGCCCACAGACTAATATTATACTATAGTATAATATTATAATATAGTATTCTGGGACACAAACAATCTCTACTGACTAAAACATCGCGCCCACAGGAGTGGAGCGACATTGCTGACCACCTGCAATTTCAAACTACATTTCAAATGGTCCGACAACTTATATATTCGATGTGGGGATGAATGCCTCTGACACAGGGACCCCGTAAGCAAGCGTCTTGGTCTTGGTATAACGAGAAACCGACACAGCACGCATGGATCTAAGTTGAATCAAAGGTGTCATCGCATTTTAAATTATGGATTTTTTACTTTCCTTATATACATAATGTATAAGGAAAGTATTGTGACGGGGTCGAAAATTCGAATTCGAGTTTTCGACGGGAGAGCACGTTTCAAGCATCTCTGATCACGAATCAAACATTTTTGAAGTGATGTCTGTGTGTGTGTGTGTGTGTGTGTGTGTGTGTGTGTGTGTGTGTGTGTGTGTGTGTGTGTGTGAAAGTATGTGTGTGTGTGTGTGTCAGTGGGTCTGTGGAGACGATAACTGACGAACGAATGGACCGATTTGAACCAAATTTGGTACAAAAATCACAATCCATAAACACTGGAAGCCTATTGCTTTTATACGCAATCGAATGTTCAGAACTCCCCTAAATTTTCGAATGAAATTTTGAAAAATTCGTCAAAAAATTAAAACCACTAATAAAGTTACGTAAATAGACATTTCTTATGTAATTTTCATTAGAAAACGATTGACATAAATTTTAGAACGCTAACACGAACCGTTCTCGGGATATTGTACATTTTTCAAAAAAAATATCAAAAAGTCATATAAAATAAAAAAAAATATTTCCTATTGATTAACATGTTCGCTTTTCATATGTAATACCATGCGATAAACTGGGTGACATCATTCTCGTGGATCTAGCTCGTTCCATTCATGAAAAAAGATACTCTGAGTAATGCTTTTGTATTTGAACGCCAATAGTCATTTATCTGCTGTAAGAATAACTTATTTCTTTGTGCATAACGCTTGGAGAGATTTCGGCGACAAATTTGGCGGAATGTCGCCAACTTGGCGACTTTTTGAAATGTTGCCAAATTAACGAAAATTTCGCCAAATGGATAAAAATTACGCTAAATCAATTAAAATGACGACTAATTGTCGAAAATTCAATGTTTCGGAAAGAATATTAGTATCTACTATAAGAAAAACCTATTTTTTTACTGTAAAAGTAGTAAATTCATTACATAAGGAAAGTCATGTGTTGCCCACATCAGATTTTTTTCTTAACACAAATAAAATATCAATATCTGACTACTCTCTGCTCAAATGACAAGAATCCAAACTTTGCATTGCACTGCAATTTTGGAAGTTTTCTTCTGAATATTTTCCACCTGCAATGGATAGATAGATGGTCTCCAAAAAGCTGCAAATTGTCAGAGTTTTGAATATAGGCCTGTATTTGAATAAGTACTGAAAGGAATGAACTAAAGTTTTGCACGTCAAGGTTTCCGATAATGCTGAATCGATTGTCTTCAAAATTTACCCACGTTACTACTATACAGACTTTTTTTTTTTTTTTTTTCAAATATGACTTTCACAATTAATAATTAAAATTAAAAAAATTGTTTAATGAAAAGTGGTATATATATTTACTTTTAGGATATTTAGTATCTATTTTGTAACAGATAATATTACAATATAAAATAGAAATTAATAACCCAATCTATATAAATAAAAATGAAAATCTGTCTGTCTGTCTGTCTGTCTGTCTGTCTGTCTGTCTGTCTGTCTGTTTGTCACACCATCACGGGAGAACGGCTGAACCGAATTTGATGAAATTTTGTGGGTAGCCCAGAAATAGCCCCACTTAAAATTATATCAGTGTTTTGAGTTTCTACAACCAGTGGTTCTCGAGATATTAGTAAAAAACGAAATTTTCGTTTGTCTCATCATCACGGAAAAACGGCTGAACCGAATTTAATGAAATTTGGTGAATAGCCTTGAAATATCCCCCCATAAATTTTGTCCAAGTTTCGAGTTTCTAAGACCTGGGGTTGTCGAGATATTAATGAAAAACGGAACTTTTTCCTAGGAGTTCTACTCCCTAACTCCGTGGTTTATCCAAACGAAAAGCTTGAAAATCGTTTGAAAGTGAATTAAAATTTAATCTCTGAGTTTGATGGGAGATTTTTTGCGTTAATTAGTCACTTTCTGAAAACATGAATTGTTTGAAACATGATTTAAAGGGGAAATCTATCTCCATGGTTCATGGTTTATTTAAAACAAGCTTTTACGGAACAATGAGAAGTATAGAGAAATCAAAATCGTTATTTAATTTCGCAGTTTATGTTATAAGACATGACATATTTAACATGTTATAAGATTCTATCTTATATCATGTTACTCAGAAACGCAATTAAATTAAATCTGTCTGTTAATTTTAATAATTATTTTTTCGATTTGAATAATAAATAAATGGATATAAAAATATATTTTAGAAAAGAACGATTTGATTTTTCTTATAGCATGTTTGACTGGATAATATCAATTACGGTCTTCAGGTTTAAAAATTATTATTATTTATATTTTCGGGGATTATTGATTCAAGGATTAGTGATATTTTCAAGTTATTATGCAATTATTTTATTATGACAAAAATTGTTTAAACTCATATATTGTATGTTGTACGAATCTTCTACAAATACACATGTATATCTTTTAATCTACGAGAATATAAGTAGTACAGGTATATTGACATATGTTTTGATATATATTGGCATATATTGGAATCAATTACGACCTTCTGGTATAAAGAGTACGGATATTATTGATGTTTTCAATTTATTACGTCATCTCTTTTATTTTGGCAAATATTTTTGAGACGCATATTGTAATACGGGTAATCCTCTACTAACACATTGGCATATTTTCTGATCTGCGACAATATAATTAGTACGGGGTTGCATATATTCATTCAATTCTTATTTTTTCTTCTGTAAATTTGCTTACAAAAGGGGGCAGGATGATTCTTCAGATCTGATCGTGAAGATAATTTTGCATAGTGAGAACATATATTCTTAAACTTCTCTTTAGGAGCAATAAATTTAATATTTTAACAGAATTTGCACATGATTGCGAACTTTAAGTTTCTTTAAATTATACACTCCGTACGAATAACGGGTGTGCTAATAGTGGTTAATAAATTTTAACATTTCGGGAGGATATATCATGTTGCTCGGCATCGCAATTAAATTAAATGTGTTTGTTAATGTTTTTATTATTTTTTTTCGATTTAAATAATAAATAAATGGATAAATGGATATAAAAGTATATCTTATGAATGGACGGTTTGATTTTTCTTTTAATTATATTAATTGCTAACTGCGTACATCAATTTAATTTATTTTGGCAAAGAGTTTTCAAGCTTACATCGTATTTAGCTACTAAACTCATATATTGTGTTTAGCCAATAAATTCATATAGCCGATTGTTGAAACAGAAAAAGAGTAGAGCGGGTATATCTTCTAATACAATTGTTGTGTTTTCATTTAGTATATTGAAACGGGATAAGAATGTTTCATTCAGATCTGCAAATTCAAAGCTACGAATTTGGAGGGATATCGCTAATTTGACACCTTTTCTTAAACTTTGCCAAATTGACGGAAATGTCGCCAAATTGATATAAACGACACACAAACAGCTGCCATAAACCTTCGGGTTGGTCGTGTGGCTTGGGTCTTCTACATATCAATGAAATTTTTTTTTGTTTTGTTAGAAAGGAGTACTGAAATGTTGTTTGGTTAGCATTTATCAGTCAGACCAACCATCCTACTTAGTAATATATTTAGCGAATTTTTAAAATGTCACCAAATTGATAAAAATGTTTTCAAATCTATAAAAATATCTTGAAATTGATAAAATTGCGCTACATAAATGATATTAATTGTTTTTTGTTAGGGGATAGTATTGTGATGATATTTCGTCAATTTGTCGCAAAGTGGAACTGTCAGTTCTACAGTCCCACTTGGCGATAAATTTGGCGATTTTTTAAAATGTCGCTAATTTGACGAAACTGTCGCCAAATGTTCCATAGAAATATAACTATTTAGACGATATTTTTTCTACCAATTTATTTGAAGCAAATGATATCATGTCGCTTAGCAACGGATTTAAATCCAATGTGTTTATGCGGCAGACGATTTTTATTAAATCCTTTCCGATTTGAATAATGAAGATATTATATAAAATAAATTTCATTGCCATTTCATTTTGGACTGGATAATATCAATTATACTCTTCAGGTTTAAACATTATTATTATTGATATTTTCCGGAATTATTGATTCAGGGATTATTGATATTTTTAAGTTATTACGCCATTGTTTTATTGCGGCAAAAATTGCTGACACACGCATTACGAGTAATCTTCTAGGAATGCACGGGTATATCTTCTAACCTACGAGAATATAAGTAGTACAGGTATATTGGCATATATTTTGACATATATTGGCATATATATTCGAATCAAGTACAGTCTTCTGGTATGAAGATTAAGGGGATTAATTATATATTCAATTTATTACGTCGTCTGTTGTATTTTACCAAAAAACATTTTTGACTCATATTGCAAAACGGGTAATCTTCTACTAATAATCGGACATTATAAGTAGTACGTGTATATCTTCCCATATAATTTTAGCACTTTAATTTTGACATATATTGGAATAAATGACTGTCTTCAGATTTAAAGATTTCGGGTTTATTGGTATTTTCAATTTATACATGTAATCTACTAATACAGGTTATATTTTCTAATATTCGCGTATATAATTAGTACGGGTCCCATACAATTTTAACGCTTTTATTTTGCATATATTGATTCAATTCCATATTTTTTTTTATATTTGCTTACATAAGGGGTCCAAGATGTTTTATTCTTCAGATATGTCCATGAAGATAATTTTATATAGCGAGAACAGAGATTCTTAAACTTCTTTTTAGGAGCATTATATTAAATATTTTAACAGAATATTTTGATTAAACATGTCATTTAGTATACTATAAGAATTTGGGCATGATTATGAATTTCAAGTTTCTTTATATTATATACTCCGTACGAAGAACGGGTATGCTGCTAGTCTATATAAATAAAATTGAAAATCTGTCTGTCTGTCTGTCTGTCTGTCTGTCTGTCTGTCTGTCTGTTTGTCCCATCATCACGGGAGAACGGCTGAACCGAATTAGATGAAATTTTGTGGGTAGCCTAGAAATAGCCCCACTTAAAATTTAGTCTATGGTTGGAATTTCTACTACCAGTGGTTCTCGAGATATTAGTAAAAAACGAAACTTTCGTTTGTCTCATCATCACGAGAGAACGGCTGAACCGAATTTAATGAAATTTTGTGGGTGGCCTTGAAATAGCCCCCCATAAATTTTGCCCAAGTTTCAAGTTTCTAAGACCAGGGGTTGTCGAGATATTAATGAAAAACGTAACTTTTATTATAGGAGTTCTACTCTCCAACTCCGTGGTTTATCCAAACAGAAAGGATAAAAATCGTTTTTTAAAGCGTCAAAGGGAATTAAAACTTTATTTTTGAGTTTGATGCAGGATTTTTGCATTAAATAGTCACTATCTGAAAGCATGAATTGTTTGAAACATGAATTTAAATGGAAAAATCTACCTCCATGTTTTTACATGTATTAACCTCCATGTATTTCACAAGCTTTTACTCAACGATTAGAAGTATAAAGAAATTAAAATGGTTATTTAATTTCGCATTTTATGAGGAAGATTCTATCTTATATCATGTTGCTCGGCAAAATAATGGAATTAAATGTGTTTGTTAATGATTATTATTATTTTTTCTATTTGTATAATAAATAAATGGATGTAAAAATATATTTTATAAATGAACGGTTTGATTGTTCTTTTAATTATATATATTGCGGACTGCGTACATTACTTTTACTTATTTTAGCTAAGAGGTTTCAAGCTCATATATTGTGTTTAGCTAATAAACTCATAATAAATGAACGGTTTGATTGTTCTTTTAATTATATATATTGCGAACTGCGTACATCACACTTTTATTTATTTTCGCAAAGAGGTTTCAAAGCTCATATATTGTGTTTAGCTAATAAACTCATATATTGTGTTTACCCAATAAATTCATTTAGCCGATTGTTGAAGCAGAAAAAGAGTAGAACGGATATATGTATCTTCTAATACAATTTTAGTGTTTTCATTTAGTATATATACAGACGGGATATGGATATTTTATTCTTCAGATCTGCAAATTTAGAGCTACGAATTTAGCGGAATATCTCTAAATAACTTGGTAACTTTTCTTAAACTTTACCAAATTAGAGGAAATATCTCCAAATTAATGAAAATGACCCAAATCAATGAAATTAAATTTGTTTTTTTAGAATAGAGTACTGAAATGATGTTTCTGTAGCATTTGTCGGTCAGTCCATCCATCCTACTTAGTAACGCATTTAACTAATTTTTTTAATATCACTAAATTGATAAAAATATTTGTAAATCCATAAAAATATCATGGAGACGAAAATGTCGCCAAACCTTCCATGGAGATCACATTATTCAGACGACATGATTTCCATCAATTTATTTGAAGCAGATGATATCATGTCGCTTAGCAACGGATCCAATGTGTTATGTGTCATACGATTTTTATTAAATCTAATAAAAATATGTATATAAAATAAATTTCATTGACATTGCATTTTTGACTGGATAATATCAATTACGGTCTTCAGGTTTAAACATCATTATTATTGATATTTCTGGGACAGTTGATTCAGGAATTATTGATATTTTCAAATTATTATGCCATTGTTTCATTATGACGAAAATTGTTGAAACTCATATATAGTACGTTGTACAAGTAATCTTCTACAAATGCACGGGTACATCTTCTAATCTACGAGAATATAAGTAGTACAGGTATATTGACAAAATTTTTATATATATTGGCATATATTGGAATCAATTACGACCTTCTGGTATTAAGATTACGGGGATTTTTGATACTTTCAATTTATTACGTCATCTTTTTTATTTTGGTAAATATTTTTAAGACTCATATTACAATATGTTTAAGCTTCTACTAAAACACTGGCATATTTTCTAATTTGCGACAATATAAGTAGTACGTGGTTGCATATATTGATTCAATTCTTTTTTTTGTGTGTGAATTTGTTTACAAAAGGGGCCAGGATATTTTATTCTTCAGATTTGCCCGTGAAGATAATTTTGCGTAGTGAGAACAGATATTTTTAAACTTCTCTTTATGAGCAATAAATTTAATATTTTATCAGAATTTGCACATGATTGCGAATTATAAGTTTTTTTATATTATATACTCCGTACGAAGGACGGGTATGCTGCTAGTCTATATAAATAAAAATGAAAATCTGTCTGTCTGTTTGTCCCAGCATCACGGGAGAACGGCTGAACCGAATTTGATGAAATTTGGTGGGTAGCCTAGAAATAGCCCCACTTAAAATTTAGTCCATGTTTGGAGTTTCTACGACCAGTGGTTCTCGAGATATTAGTAAAAAACGAAATTTTTGTTTGTCTCATCATCACAGAAAAACGGCTGAACCGAATTTAATGAAATTTTGTGGATAGCCTTGAAATAGCCCCCCATAAATGTAGTCCAAGTTTCGAGTTTCTAAGACCAGGGGTTGCCGAGATATTAATGGAAAACCGAACTTTTTCTTATGACTTATACTCTCCAACTCCGTGGTTTATTCAAACGGAAAGGATCAAAATCGTTTGTTTAAAACGTCGAAAGGAAATAAAACTTTATTTCCGAGTTTGGTGCAGGATTTTTGCATTAAATAGTCACTATCGGAAAACACGAATTGTTTGAAACATGAATTTAAATGGAAAAATCTACCTCCATGGTTATCTTTCACAAGCTATTACTCAACGATGAAAAGTATAAAGAAATCAAAATGGCTATTTAATTTCGCATTTTATGAGGAAGATTCTATCTTATATCATGTTGCTCGGCAACGGAATGAAATTAAATGTGTTGTTAATATTTATTATTATGTTTTCTATTTGAATAATAAATAAATGGATGTAAAAATATATCTTTTAAATGAAAGGTTTGGTTGTTCTTTTAATTATATAAATTGCGGACTGCGTACATCACTTTCATTTATTTTAGCAAAGAGGTTTCCAGCTCATATATTGTGTTTAACTAATAAACTCATACATTGTGTTTATCCAATAAATTCATTTAGCCGATTGTTGAAGCAGAAAAAAAGTAGAACGGCTGTATCTTATAATACAATTTTAGTGTTTTCATTTAGTATATACAAACGGGATCAGGATATTTTATTCTTGAGATCTGCAAATTTAGAGCTACGAGTTTAGCGGAATATCTCTTAATAACTTGGTAACTTTTCTTAAACCTTACCAAATTAGCGGAAATGTTTCCAAATTTATAAAAATGGCTCAAATCAATGATTTGTTTTTTTAGAATAGAGTATTGAAATGATGTTTCGGTAGCATTTGTCGGTCAGTTCATCCATCCTACTTAGTAACACATTTAACGAATTTTTTTAATATCACCAAATTGATAAAAATATTTGTAAATCCATAAAAATATCATGGAATTGATAAAATTGCGCTTAATAAATGAAATTAGTTATGTTTTGTTAGGGGATAGTATTGTGATTTTTTGTCGCAAAATGGGATTATGAGTTCTACAGTCCCACTTGGCGATAAATTTGGCGATTCTTTAAGTTATCGCTAAATTGACAAAATGTCGCCAAACCTTCCATGGAGATAGCATTATTCAGACGATATGATTTCCATCAATTTATTTTAAGCAAATGATATCATGTCGCTTAGCAACGGATCCAATGCGTTATGTGCTATACGATTTTTATTAAATCTTTTCCGATTTGAATAATAAAGATATGTATATAAGATAAATTTCATTGGCATTGCATTTTTGACTGGATAATATCAATTACGGTCTACAGGTTTAAACATTATTATCATTGATATTTTCGGGGACTGTTGATTCAGGGATTATTGATATTTTCAAGTTATTATGCCATTGTTCATTTATGACGAAAATTGATGAAACTCATATATAGTACGTTGTACGAGTAATCTACAAATGCACGGATATATCTTCTAATCTACGAAAATATAAGTAGTTCAGGTATATTGGCATATATTTTGATATATATTGGCATATATTGGAATCAATTACGACCTTCTGGTATAAAGATTACGGGGATTAGTGATATTTTCAATTTATTACGTCATCTCTTTTATTTCGGTAAATATTTTTGCGACTCATATTGTAATATGGGTAATATTCTACTAACACACTGGCATATTTTCTAATCTGCGACAATATAAGTAGTACGAGGTTACATATATTGATTCAATTACTTTATTTTGTAAATTTGCTTACAAAACGGCCAGGATGTTTTATTCTTCAGATCTGCCCGTGAATATAATTCTGCATAGTGAGAACAGATATTCTTAAACTTCTCTTTTGGAGCAATAAATTTAATATTTTAACGAAATTTGCACATGATTGCGAATTATAAGTTTCTTTATATTATATATTCCGTACGAAGAACGGGTATGCTGCTAGTAGTAAATATATGCAATATAAAATAGCAATTTAAAATGGAAATTAATGTAATAGGGTAATTTTTTCGTAAATGTAAAAAAAAAAGTGCAGCCGTCACTTAACATTAGGAGATCGAAAACTTAAGCAGTCATAACTCCTCAACAGCTTGAGAAAAAAATCTAATGTGGGCAGCACATGACTTTCCTTATATAATGCAATGAATTTATTACTTTTACAGTATTAAAAAAAAAAAAAAAAAGTTATTCTTATAGTAGATACTTATATTTTATCCAAGATATTGAATTTTTTCAATTAGACGTCACTTTCATTGATTTAGCTTCATTTTTATCCGTTTGGCGAGATTTTGGTTAATTTGGCAACATTTAAAAAAGTCACTAAGTTGGCGACATTCCGCCAAATTCATCGGTAAAATCTCGCCAAGCATTATAGACGGAAATATAAGTTATTGTTATAGCATTAAAATTAGTTGGCTTGATCTTGGCGAAATATCTTCTTGAGGCAACCCTGTGCAGGAGACCGCAATCGTTTTAGCAAAAGTTAAAATTTATTTTTTATTTCTAATCAAACTTTCTATTTTCGCAACTAATAAAGGCAGTATAAAATAAAATAGTATGTAAACAAGTCGACAAATTATTACTTTAAAATCAAAGACAATCAAAAAATGAAAAGTCGCCAAGCTGGCGACATTCCGCCAATTTCGTCGCCAAAATGTTGCGAAGCATTATGGACGGCGAAATAAGTTATTCTTATAGCAAATAAATGACTATTTGCATTCAAATACAAAAGTATTACTCGAAGTATCTTTTCTCATGAATGGAACAAGCTAGATCCAAGAGAATGATGTCACCAAATTTATCCCATATTACATATGAAAGTGAACATGTTTCTCACCAGTTAATATATATTTTTTAATTTATGGGATTTTTTGATGCATTTATTTGAAAAATGTGCAATATCTCGAGAATGGTTCGTGCTAGCGTTCTAGAGTTTATGTCAGTCGTTTTCTAAGGGAAAAGTACATGAGAAATGTCTATTTGCGTAACTTTATTAAAGGTTTTGATTTTTTGATGATTTTTTCAAAATTTCACTCGAAAATTTAGGGTGTTCTGAACATTCGATTGTGTTTAAAAACAAACAGTATGCTTCCAGTATTCACGAATTTTAATTTTTGTACCAAATTTCATTCAAATTGCGTCATTCATTCGTGAGATATTGTCTCCACAGACTCGCTGACACACACACACACAGAGACACACACACACAGAAGCATCACCTCAAAAATGTCCGATTCGTGATCAGGGATGCTTGAAACGTGCTCTCCCGTCGAAAACTTGAATTCGAATTTTCGACTACGTCACAATACTTTCCTTATACATTTATACTATATAAGGAAGTAATAAATAAATTTTATATGAATTTGTAGATCTTTGATTTGGAGAATCTGTTATCAAAGGTGGATGTTGTCTTTTTAGAAAATCGAGTTGGAGAAAAGTTTAATATGAAGATGATCCCATATGCAAATTAGTTGCTCATTTATTTATAGATGGAATATTACGGGTCTAATAATGTATTTGGTTTGACTGCACGGTCCGAGGAGCCAGAATAACGTGCGTTGTTCAGATTTTTTTCTTATTTTGGTTGACTGTACGAAATCCACGTCAGAAAGTTTTTGCTGCTGAATTGCGCATTAAAAAGAATCTTTCATGGGCATCACATTATTCTTTCTTCCTTCACAGGGAAATAATGATGTACAAGATCCCCGGCACAATGTTCTTAGCGTTGAATCCTAAATTAAAACTTGGCTTTTTCTAAAAACTTCTGAGTCGAAATAGAATATCTTATTCTTGTGCGCGTGCAAAATCCTCATTTAAAATAAAATTGACATCGTCACTAAAATTGGCATCGAAAAGTGTCTTCTCTCCTGAATGGAACAAACTAGATCCACGAGAATGGTGTTAACATATTTGTAACAGATAATATTGCATATGAAAAGTGAACTTAGTTTGATGATACTTAATTTGGTGATACTTTTTTTTTTAATTTCATGCCATTTTTAATAAATGTAATTGAGAAAGGTGCGATATTTTGAGAAAGATTCAAAGAAACTTAACCGGTACGTTTTTATAAAAAATTCGCTGGAATACCAATATTTGAAATCCTTGGCTTATTCCATTTTAGCTGTACTAAAAGTGTGAGTAGTTTATATTTACTATGAGAGTAAATAGGAGTGACATCAACAAATCTCTTTAAAACAGAAAAAAAAAAAAGTCTATTGAAATTTACTATTCTTCTACTGAAATTTGCTATCTAAACGCCTATTGAAATTTAATTGTTAATAATTTATTTGATACTGGTCCTTTTAAATCGAACGAAAAATACTTAATAACAATAATCGAAATATCACGGCGAATCATCAAAATGTACTGGGAAAATATCTTTCGCCGCAATGAAGCAAAGAAAAAATTTCTTTCGTCCTAATGAAGCAAGCCGAAAATTTTACTGATTGACATTTTTTTTAAATCGAAGGCAGTATAAAAAAAAAAAAGAATCTTGCAGTTTTCTAAAATTATCAGTTTCGGGGAGGGGTGCTAAATTTTCACAGCTAAATTTTCCCCTGTTTGCTGATTATTTTTCTTATTTCAGTTTGCTTCTACAACTTGATTTTATGTTCCTTCTAGACAATCTTCATGAATCCCCCCGTATAAGCAAACTAGAAATGATGATGATTGCGATAAGTTGCTGATCAGACTTATATGAGTTCGAGAGCAACTCTGTCCTAACGTCATTTTCAAATGAAACCTTTTCATTTATTAAATGCTTCTTCGCTGTGTAAATATACATATTCTCCTCTCTTACTTCAACCCATATTAAAACACGCAGCGATAATTTAACGTCGTCTAACAACCTCGTTGTAGAATCGACAGCCTTTCCTACCTTTTCTACATCTCCATTCTGTTCGAATATAATTCCATTTAAAGAGCAGTGCAAAACTGTCATGAAGAAATCGTAACACAGGTTCATGGTCTGCTCAAAATAACACGTATTCTATATTCAGACATTCCAAATAATATAACACTTTGGCATCAGTGATGGTGGAATTTTCATATCCTGAAGGTGAAAATTGACACAAGAGGAAGATATTCATTCATATTTCAATCGAAAAGGAGTTTGAAGGAAAATTATTATTTGTAGTTTTTGTATGACAATATCTAAAGTAAATTATATAATCTAAGTAAATATCCAAGTAAATAATAATGTAACTATTTTAAAGGACTGAGTTACCGCATTTCAAATCGATTCTAAGACGCACATTTTTACTTTTCTTATATACATAGTATAACGTATAAGGAAAGTATTGCTACGAGATCGAAAATTCGAATTCAAGGTTTCGTCCGGAGAGCACGTTTCAAGCATCCCTGAATGCGAATCAGATGGTTTTGAGGTGATGTCTCTGTGTGTGTGAACGTAGGTGTGTATGTCAGTGAGTTTGCCGAGACGATCTCACGAACTAGTCAAGCGATCCGAACAAAATTTGGTACAAAAATCACAATCAGTGATTGCTGGAAGCTTGTTGTTGTTACACGAAATCGAATGTTCAGAAACCTCCTAAATTTTAAAATGAAATTTAAACAAAAATTATCAAAAAATGAAAACATTTAATAAAGTTACGAAAATAATTATTTCTTTTTTTTGTAATTTATCATTAGAAAATAATGGACATAAATTTTAGAACGCTAGCATGAACCATTCTCGAGATATTGTACATTTTTCAAATAAATTAATCGAAAAATCACATTAAATAATAAAAAAAAAAATTAACTATTATGAAATCTGTTCACTTTTCATATGCAATATTATGCGATAAATTTATCATCATTTTTGTAGATCTAGCTAGTTCCATTCACGAGAGAAGACACTTTGGGTAATAGCTTTGTCCACCATTAGTCGTTTATCTACCATAAGACTAACCCATTTCTCCATAAACAATGCTTGGCGAAATTTTGACGGTGAATTGGTGGAATATGGCCAACTTGGCGAGTTTCTTAAATGTTGCAAAATTGACGAAAATATCGCCAAATTGATAAAAATGTCACCAAATAGATAAAAATGACGTTAAATCAATGAAAATGAAGATCAATTGGTGAAAATACAATATCTCGGAAAGAATAAGAATTTACTATAAGAGAAGATACTTTGGGTAATAGTTTTGTATTTCGACCCCATTAGTCGTTTATCTGCTAGAATAACCTTTAAATGTTGCCAATTAGACGAAACTGTTGCCAAATTGATTCATTCAATTGATTCATTGATTTGACATAGCGAACAGACGATTTTATAGCAAACTTTTTCGATGAAGTTTTAAGCATAGAGTTAAATTACGTTTACCTCCATGGTTTTAAGTTTTTAAATAAAACAAATTATTACAGTATTGGGATGAATGAAAGGAATGGAATAAAAGTGTATGACTGAAATATTTACAGCTTTTATATAGAGAGCCAGGCGATTTATATTTCAATGACGTCATTTGAATAAAGTTCTTTTTTTATGGAGTTTTCAAATGTAATAAATTATTGTATTATTGTGATAATTTTAAAAATATTTCCGCTGAATGTATCGTATTTTAGAGATGTTTAAACCAGGCGACTTATATTTCAATGACGTCATTTGAATAAAGTTAATTTTTTTCGATGAAGTTTTAAGTTTTCAAATATAATAAATTAATGTAATATTTTGATAATTTTAAAAATATTACCGCTGAATGTATCGCATTTTAGAGATGTTTAAATAAAATTGCATTGCAGTTGGAAAGTGTTTCATAATCAATGCTTTATGAATGTGTGTGATTGATCTTTCTTGTTTTATCATATCAAGTCTACAAGCCTTATATTGTAAAGCAGTTTGATAAAAACGGACTGGTTTCATTGGCTTATTATTCTAGTCTCAGATATAATAATAGTACTTGTATTTTAGCTAAAGCCTCCGACATTTTACTATGCACTTAAAGAAAAGCTAATAATAATCTTAAAATGCAGAAAATATTTTAGCATAGTTTAAATAGCTCAGCTGCTAATGTTATCTTTAAAGATGCTTAAAACAAACTCTAACGATACAGTCCTAAATAACATTTACCATAACTAGTTTTATTTAATATTATATTCTTATATAGGAATAATGAAATCTAATCTATCATTTACTCAGTAGAAATTTCTATATACTATATGATGTACCTTTAAATTAAGAAAATTGCTGCGGTAAAGATGTCAGTCGCGAAGGGAGGGGAGAACTCCAGCTGTTCGCATACAATCTTTGGTCAACCTTTTCTTTTAGTAGACCTTGCCGCTGGCTATTGGAGCTCGCACATATCAAAAGCTGTTTGTGCAATAGGTGTTCTATGGCTCATAGAGCGCAGGCTTGCGTCCGCGCAGCGGACATAACATGAAAAACATTCTATGAGTCACTGAATACCTGTTGCACAAATAGCTGTTGCTGCGTGCGACCTCCGACAGCCAGGGGGGCCGGATTTTATGATGTCTTTTAGCAGAAGAGCGTAGCGAGGTAAGCCAACTTCGCGGGCGTAGATCCATGTTCGAATTGCTACATCACTCTATGAGCCACGGAACACCTGTTGCACAAACAACTTTTGCTACTTTCAACCTCCGACAGCCAGCGGTGCTGGAATCTGTGATGTTTTTTAGCTGAGAGCGTAGCGAGGTAAGCCCACGAAGGTGGCGTAGCTCCATGTTCGAATTGCTACATCACTCTATGAGCCACGAAACATATGTTGCACAAAAAGCTGTTGCTACGTGCAACCACCGACAGCCGGCGGAGCCGCATTCTGTGATGTTTTTTCAGCGGACGTAGATCCATTTTCGAATTACTACGGATCAACTATTGCACAAGCTGTTTTTTCATATAGCGATGTTCAACAGAAAACGACTGGCCGAAAAGTACCTAAAGTTCTTCTAAGTATCAATCTTTATAAATTTCTTTAAAGTATCGTTTTTTATTAAATTTCTTCTAAGTATCAACTTTAAAAAAAAATAATAATAAGTTGCGTGTTTTAAATCGTTAGAATATTGTTCAATTTTCAAAAAAATTACATGAAATGTCTTTCTATAAGCTAAAGATGCATTTTAAAAACATCGGGCGCAGTAAGAGAATTGGCGTCAAAAAAGTCGACAAATTCTGAACCGTACTGGTCTGTGGGAAAATGCCTATGATTTTTGCAGATCATTTCAAAGAAAAAAAAAATCCCCCCCCCCCCCCCCCCGAATCGTTCCAATATCTAATCAGTACCAGGGTCACCCACAGGCAACTTACCTACCAATTTTTATACAATGTAGTCAATTGATTTTTGAGTTTAGAGTGATTACATGCATTGTACAGACAGACACACACAGACGTCAAGCTAAAAATAGTTTTTTCGGACTCTAGAGTGCTCGAAATGTGTAGATGGGTCGAAAACTCATGTTGCGATTTTTGACACGATTCCAATACTTTCCCTATACATTACCATACAACACTGCAGGGAAAGTAATAGTGGTTTTCATCAGAATGTCATAATCTATTATTATTAAACATATAATATGGCTAATAATAATAGATTTTATTATATATTAATGAATATTACAAAGTTCCAAGGTAGGTCCTTAATAACTCCAATAATTTTGTGAGGAAAGGTTTTGGAGTATACACGTAAGGTCTATTTATAGTAAAGTGACCGTGCCCGATCGTATAAAAGGGGTTGCAGCGGTCTTAGCGGATAGTTTATTAGGGTAACGACGGACAGTTTTATCTATGGGGCAATAACTTTTCGATTATTATACACTGCTTTTGTAACCTAATGACGAGAGAAATGTTATTTGAAACATGTTCCTTTTGATTGGAATCTTGAAGTAGATCGCTATCCCTTTTGTACAAAAGGAACTAAGCGCAGCTAAAATTTGTTCCATCTTTTTACTTTCCTTATATACATAATGTATAAGGAAAGTATTGTGACGGGGTCGAAAATTCGAATTCGAGTTTTCGACGGGAGAGCACGTTTCAAGCATCCCTGATCACGAATCAAACATTTTTGAAGTGATGTCTGTGTGTGTGTGTGTGTGAAAGTATGTGTGTGTGTGAAAGTATGTGTGTGTGTATGTGTGTGTGTGTGTGTGTGTGTCAGTGGGTCTGTGGAGACGATAACTGACGAACGAATCGACCGATTCGAACCAAATTCGGTACAAAAATCACAATCCGTAAACACTGGAAGCCTATTGTTTTTATACGCAATCGAATGTTCAGAACCCCCCTAAATTTTCGAATGAAAATTTGAAAAAATCGTCAAAAAATCAAAACCACTAATAAAGTTACGCAAATAGACATTTCTTATGTAATTTTTCATTCGAAAACGATTGACATAAATTTTAGAACGCTAACATGAACCGTTCTCGAGATATTGCACATTTTTCAAAAAAAAATATAAAAAAGTCATATAAAATTGAAAAAAAATCTTGTTGAGAAACATGTTCACTTTTCATATGTAATACCATGCGATAAATTGGGTGACATCATTCTCGTAGATCTAGCTTGTTCCATTCATGAAAAAAGATACTTTGAGTAATACTTTTGTATTTGAACGCCAATAATCATTTATCTGCTGTAAGAATAACTTATTTCTTCGTCCATAACGCTTGGTGAGATTTTGGCGACAAAATTGGCGGAATGTCGCCAACTTGGCGACTTTTTGAAATGTTGCCAAATTAACGAAAATCTCGCCAAATGGATAAAAATGACGCTAAATCAATGAAAATGACCACTAATTGTCGAAAATTCAATATCTTGGAAAGAATATTAGTATCTACTATAAGAAAAACCTATTTTTTTTTTATTTTTACTGTAACAGTAGTAAATTCATTACATTATATAAGGAAAGTCATGTGTTGCCCACATCAGATTTTTTTACTTTCCTTATAACGCATGATATTGTAAAGAGAAAGAAAGTATTGGAATCGTGTCGAAAATCACAA
Organism: Amaurobius ferox; assembly: GCA_951213105.1. Classification (NCBI taxonomy): domain Eukaryota; kingdom Metazoa; phylum Arthropoda; class Arachnida; order Araneae; family Amaurobiidae; genus Amaurobius; species Amaurobius ferox. Next base: position 151,146,630 of record OX578137.1, on the reverse strand, counting down.
GTCGAGTTTCCGACGGATCTACACGTTTCTAGAACTCAAGAACTCGACATAACTATTTTGAGCGTGGCGTCTATGTGTGTGTGGCCGTCTGTTCAATGTATTCAGTTTAACTCAAAAACAAATTGAACAAATTTCACAAAATTTTGTAGAAGTGTTACCTTGTGAGTTATGGTGCTGATTGGATTTTGGTACGATTAGCGAAAAAAGAACATGCTTTTTTTTTTAAATGGCCACAAAAATCATCAAAATCTAAAACAGAAAGGGTAAATATGCTCAAATATATCAATTAGAGTCTTATTTTATACGTATTTTTTTCTACGGCAAAAGGAAAAAGACCAACTCCATAACTCTATTACTAATCGTTCTCTAGATACATCCACTTTTTCGCAGTTTTGCAACGTCGCTTTGAAATACGTAGTTTCCAAATATAAACAAGAATTAAATTAAAACTGAAAATATAATGTAATTTCAAATAATTATCACTGTTATTTTGTGCAATTAAATTAAATTTAATGAATTATGAAGGAAATTAAATGAAAATGAATGAAAAATGGGGCGGCATCGAAAACTTCGGAGGGCCAAATAGTTTAATGTTCTCAGGGTTATATCCATGATTTTATTTCGAGGGGGAGGGATTCCTAATATTCCTAATCCCTATTATTCCTAATCCCTATTACCATTCAATTGACCTGGTAAAATATTGCTTACGTAATACTTAAACGTTCCCCAATGAGGAAACAAACACTTTAGATTAAGAAGTGAAATGTAGCCAAAGTTAATTCAAAATATAATTATCTAAAATTTTGTGTTTTATGCATTGGTAAAAATCACTATTCTCTTGCCAGGCCGAATGTAAAGAGGTAAGGAAAGGGGGGGGGGGGCATTGAAAACTTTGGGAGGCCAAAAAATAGTTTGATGTTCTCATTGTTATATCCAAGATTTTATTTGGAGGGGGAGTGGTTCCCAATATTTGTTACCATTTAATTGACCTTTACCTTTTAGTATTTCTATTACTGACAAGGGGGGAAGCGTTCAAGTATTACATAAGCACCACTGGTGGCGGGGCGGAAGGACTGTGCATATTTTCCTATGTTAACTAATGTTAATTTTTTCAATTTATGCTTATGAGGGGGGGGGGGTATAAAATGGCCAAAATATTGCTTACGTAATACTTGAACTCTTCCCAATGAGCAAACAAACACTTTAGATTAAGAAGTGAATGTAAGCATAATGTTTTTTACTAAATAATTTTTTTGTTTTACTGTATTGATTATTATATCTATTTCAGATGTTTGCTTGTGTACTTTGTAGTCTTTCATCGGATTCGCTTATAGGACATATGAGACACTATGCAATTCACAAGAATATATATAATGTTGAATTTCCTTGTCCTGTGCCTGGTTGCAACAGACATTTTCAGAATTACAATTCGTTTAAATCTCATGTTCTTCGAAATCATTCAGCTGTAAAAAGTACTTCATCCAAGGAACTGTCATTAATTTGTGAACACTGCAGTAAAGGGTTTAATGATTTATCTTCCCTTCTTTTGCATTTAAAATCACATATTGATGCTGGTATATTAATAAAATGTCCATATTTAGGTTGTACTTTGTCATTTAAGAACAAATCAAGTTTATGTAGTCATTTACACAGGAAGCATAAAAATATAAATGTCGAAGTTAGTACTTCTTGCTTAACAGAGGTTGAAAGTGAATTTGAATCGTTACCTTTAGTCAGTACTAATTTCCCGATGGTTTCAACAGTCGATGTTCATTTACCTACTTTTACCAGCAGTACTGATTTACCTATTTCTTCTACAATCGATGTTCATTTGCCTTCTACTAGCAGTTCTGCTTTACCCTGTGATTTTGCAAACAGTGCTGATTTACTTGACATGGCTTCAAATTCAGATAATATAAATTCAACTTTTGCCTCAAAATCCAAATATTTTGAAAAGAATTTAGCTTTATTTTATTTAAAGCTTCAGTCACAGCATTTTGTACCAGCAACTACAATTCAAGTCATAATTGATGAAATTCAAGCATTACAGACTATTAGTAACAATCATATTAAAAATAAACTAAAAGAGAAACTGACTTCCTTGTCATTATCTCAAAATAATATTGATGAACTTTTTGATGATGAAACAAATATCTTTTCTTTGTGTAATACAATGTCACTTCGAACAGATTATATGCGGAAAAACTATTATAAGGAAAATTTTAAGTTTGTAGCTCCAATTAAAATTTTCCTTGGGAAAAACAAGTTAAAGCAGTATTGTTATGCTGAATATGTTCCAATAAAAAAAACTTTGCATAAGCTGTTTAGTGATACATCAGTTTGCTTACAGCATAATGACTTTTTAACAAGGAAGGCAAATTCTGGTTGAAGACCCAGACCGTCCGACTCGTCCGAGGACTTAGAGCATCTATTTGGACGGCCGGAGGCAAATTCTGGTGAACTAACTGATATTATTGATGGCAAAATATATAAGGAAAATAAATTATATCAGAATTTTCCTCATTCACTGAAAATTATTTTATATCAAGACTCATTTGAGGTAGTAAATCCTTTAGGGTCAGCCAGAAAGAAACACAAATTATTAGGATTTTATTTAACGCTGGGAGACTTGGAAGCCTCTTACAGGTTAAATGTTGATAATATTCAACTGGTTTTATTATGCAAGGAAAGCCATTTGAACTACTTTGGTCAAGAAAAGCTCTTTTCTCAGCTTGTCTCCGACTTAAAAGATATCGAAAGTAATGGCATTCAGTTAATTCAAGGACAACCAAAAACTAAAGGAACTGTATATTGTGTTATTGGTGACAATTTGGGATCTCATGCAATTGGTGGTTTTACGGAGAATTTTGTTTCAGGATATTTTTGTCGATATTGTACGATTACATCAGCAGAATTCAGAGAAAATCCTTTATTTGTAGGAGATATGCGCAGTCCTGAAAATTATAACTCTGCTGCATCCTCAGATACTACTACTATGGGAATTAATTTTAAATCCATTTTAAATAATTTGCAGTATTATCATGTATGTTTACCAGGCCTACCACCTTGTCTTGCTCATGACCTATTTGAAGGAGTAGTTTCGTATGACTTGGCTATATTTATAAAGCATTTTGTAAAGGATCAAAAATTATTTACTTATGAGGAGTTAAATTATCTTGTTTTTAATTTCAAATATGTTGCCAGTGATTCTAGAAATAAGCCATGTGAGATAAGCTCAAAGGGAAACAAAATAAGAGGTAAAGCTGTCCAGAATTGGTGTCTCCTACGACTGTTCCCATTGATTGTTGGAACATATGTAAAAAAAAATGATAGTGTATGGACTCTTGTTTTACTTTTGAGAGAAATAGTTGAGATTATATGTGCTCCGAAAATTGCTGTCTCACAAATTGCATGCCTGAAGGGCATGATTGAAAACTATTTAGATTTACGTGCTTGCTCTTTTCCTAATGAAAATTTTAAGCCAAAACATCATTATCTTCTACATTATGCTGATTTAATTTATCAATTTGGGCCATTAGTTAGAGTTTCGACTTTAAGATTCGAAAGCAAACACATTTTTTTTAAAAAATGTGCCAGAATATCTCAAAATTTTAAAAATCTGTCATCAATGCTAGCCAACCGCCACCAACTGCAGCAGGCTTACATAAGCTCAGGAACTCGTTTTCCTAGTTCTGTTATAGCTCGAAATGCAACAGAGTTCCATACATTTATGTTCAGTAAAGAAATTCAGACTGTTGTCGAGGAATATCTTAATCCAGAAGACGCATTAGTTTCATATTGTGTAAAAGTTAAAGGAACTATGTACAAAAAGGGATATTATGTTATTTTGAAAACATGTGAAGAAGATCTGCAGTTGGGAAAAATTTTAACGATTTTTATCAGAAATAATAAATTTATAATTTTTGCAGTTGAAAAAGTATTGTCTGTAAAATGTCCTGACCTGGGTATTTATATATTAAAAGAACAAAAACGACAAGAAATCATTGGTGTAAGATTTGAAGACTTAGTGGATTATTATCCATTGCCAAGTTATAAGCTTAATAATAAATGCTGCATACCACTACATCATGCTTTTTGTGAAGAATAAATGTCAGGAAATGTTGAAATTTTTAAGCCTGATGTTGATGAAATATTAATGGGTACAGCTTTAGTATAAAGACTTTTTATTTAGCGATATTTGTGCCTGCAATTTTTCTGCGATAATTTATCCAATTTTACAGTGTTGACATGTGCTTTTTTTTTTTTTGTGTGTGTGTATGATATTTACATATTTTATGCATTTTTAACACTTTACAACAAAGTTGAAAAGTGTTTATGACTTTGTTCATTCTGTCTGTCTGTCCGTTAGCACGATAACTGCCGTAAAAATGACTTAATCAAAATGAAATTTTAGTATGTTGTTCAGACGGTCTATAGGACCTATGGGAATATAAATGAATAATATCACCCAATTAGTTTTGGATTGAACCCGGGTTGAAAAAATGGAATACATTGAGCCCTATGGGACCTAATTTTTCAAGCATTTTTTAAGCGGATTTAAAATTCACAAATTGCTTCGAAAATTTTAGGCAATATTCAAATTGTTCCATAAAATATATAAAAAAAAATTCAGCGAAATATATTCAGTTGCTTTTTAAATAAAAATTAAAATAATAATAACACCTCTTATATTAAGCGATCACGTGTCCATGATATGAAACGATCACATGACCCACTTCAAAATGATATATGGCATCCATCTTGTGTCAACATCGTGATTTTTAAAGTTCTTTTTAATTCATATTGAGTGTTGTATCCGTCCTAAAATTACTTTATTTTTGCCTAAATTCTGTGCATCTACATACTGAAACAACGCAATGACAATATATTTCAGTTTAAATGCTCTTCCAAATTTGATTATTTCTACTATTAAGCCTATTTTTGACCTATGTAAAATGTAAACAGCAAAATATGTAGAATGAGTTGTATTAGAATCGCTGTAATTCTTTAACACAAAATCATTTAGTCCATGGAGTCTGCTTAGCTGATATGAATTCATTGATTTTAGAAAGAGAAGGACGATATTTTTCGATGAAGTTTTACGCATAGAGTTTACTTACTCGCAGCTCAATGGTCTTAATTTTTAAATAAAATAAATTATTATAGTATTGTGATGAATGACATGAATGGGGGAATTATTTATGAATGAAATGTTGCTTTTATAGAGAGAGCCAGGCGTGTTATTTTTTTATGACGTCATTTGAATGAATTTCAGTTGTTTTCGATGAAGTTTTCAAATATAATAAATTATCGTAGTATTATGATAATTCTAAAATTATTACCGAGGAATGTATAACATTTTAGAGATGTTTAAACCAGGCAATTTATACTTTAATGCCGTCATTTGAATGAAGTTAATTTTTTTCGATGAAGGTTTAAGGTTTCAAATATAATAAATTAATGTAGTATTGTGATAAGTTTTAAAATATTACCGAGGAATGTATTGCATTTTAGACATGTTTAAATAAAATTGCATTGAAGTTGGAAAGTGTTTCATAATCAATGCTTTAAGCATGATTGATCTTTCTTGTTGTATTTTACTTATATTTTTCAATTATTTAATTGTTTAATATTTTTGGTCGCCAGACAGTGGTGGATTGAGCCTGGTTTTAGTGCAGAAATGACTAAGCACTTTTTACTATTTATTTTTAATTATTGAAGACACACTTTTATATGGTATTGGAGATTGCATACGTGCAACTAAAGCTTGGAATATTTTGAGAAATTTGCACATACGGTATAGACTTCTCCATATATTACAGTTGATGCAGAACTTTTTCAATATTTATATAAAGTCCAGCGAATCAATTAAAGATTATTTAGGAAGACTCATTTAGAAGATTATTTAAGAAGATAGAAATTCATAGGAAACTTCAAAGATCGAAGTTGCAAGTTCTGTAAAATTTAGTCAAGCAAGCCATTAGCATGTGGTTTACATTGCAGATGGCATCCTTCTACAATGAAAGGATTCAACCCTGCCATGACAAGTGCCTCAGCAAGTATGGAAACTGTCAAAAAGTAGTGTAAAGTATGCATATCAAATAGCAATATAAGTGGTTTGTAAACATATACCCACTTGTTTTCTCTTAATAGCCCATTGGAACTTACTTTCTGAATATCCTTGTATTAGATGTCTTTCACTACTTTACAAGTACCTTTAATTGTAATTGGCTTTAAATCTGATGATTTTGTAAATGTATTGACAAATTCTTTTAGCAATTAAAATGGAGGAAGATTTTCAAGTATGTTTGAAGTCAAATATTGCCGATGTATTAAGGTCTGCATCTTCAGACAAAATTAGTGAAATTATAAGAGTTATCACGGAAGGTGCTGGAGTCGGACCTTGCTTAATGCTTTGTGGTAAGTGTGGTTCACATATATATAGCAACCTGCATCGTTTGAGCATCGTAAATGTATCTCATTTGTCTTTCTCTTTTTTTAACACTTTACAACAAAGTTGAAAAGTGTTTATGACTTTGTTCATTCTGTCTGTCTGTCTGTCCGTTAGCACGATAACTGCCGTAAAAATGACTTAATCAAAATGAAATTTTAGTATGTTGTTCAGACGGTCTGTAGGACCTATGGGAATATAAATGAATAATATCACCCAATTACTTTTGGATTGAACCCTGGTTGAAAAAATGGAATACTTTGAACCCTATGGGACCTAATTTTTCAAGCATTTTTTAAGCGGATTTAAAATTCACAAATTGCTTCGAAAATTTTAGACAATATTCAAATTGTTCCATAAAATATATAAAAAAATATTCAGCGAAATATATTCAGTTGTTTTTTAAATAAAAATTAAAATAATAATAACACCTCTTATATGAAGCGATCACGTGTCCATGATATGAAACGATCACATGACCCACTTCAAAATGATATATGGCATCCATCTTGTGTCAAAATCGTGATTTTTAAAGTTCTTTTTAATTCATATTGAGTGTTGTATCCGTCCTAAAACTACTTTATTTTTGCCTAAATTCTGTGCATCTACATACTGAAACAACGCAATGACAATATATTTCAGTTTAAATGCTCTTCCAAATTTCATTATTTCTACTATTAAGCCTATTTTTCACCTATGTAAAATGTAAAAAGCAAAATATGTAGAATGAGTTGTATTAGAATCGCTGTATTTCTTTAACACAAAATCATTTAGTCCATGGAGTCTGCTTAGCTGATATGAATGAAATATTCATTGATTTTAGAAAGAGAAGGACGATATTTTTCGATGAAGTTACGCATTGAGTTTACTTACTTGTAGCTCTATGGTCTTAATTTTTAAATAAAATAAATTATTATAGTATTGTGATGAATGACATGAATGGGGGAATTATTTATGAATGAAATGTTGCTTTTATAGAGAGAGCCAGGCGTGTTATTTTTTATGACGTCATTTGAATGAATTTCAGTTGTTTTCGATGAAGTTTTCAAATATAATAAATTATCGTAGTATTATGATAATTCTAAAATTATTACCGAGGAATGTATAACATTTTAGAGATGTTTAAACCAGGCAATTTATACTTTAATGCCGTCATTTGAATGAAGTTAATTTTTTTCGATGAAGGTTTAAGGTGTCAAATATAATAAATTAATGTGTGATAAGTTTTAAAATATTACCGAGGAATGTATTGCATTTTAGACATGTTTAAATAAAATTGCATTGAAGTTGGAAAGTGTTTCATAATCAATGCTTTAAGCATGATTGATCTTTCTTGTTTGCATATAGGTGGTACTATCTTGACTTGTGAACAATTTATGCTCCTTGTGGATGGTGTGGTGGTCAGTGACGAAATAAAAAGTCTTACAGATGGATTTTTAATGTTGTTTTCCATATTTTTTATATTAAATATTAAGTACCCAGAAGGTGTGTCGACCACATTGGAATTTATTCAAAGGTAAATTTATTCATAAAACTTAATATGTAACTATAACTTAATCAATCTACTAGCTGCTATTTCATTGTTTACATGGAAAGAGACCCTCTAACTTAAGTGTAGATTCTCTCCTAATACTGGCTCAGTTTTGCTTATTGTGTGAAATATTTCAGCAGTAATCCCGAATAATGTTTTTTATAGCCTATAATATCGCTATCGTCACTGTAATTACTGCTTTCTTTGCTCAAAGAACACTTAGAACACTGACAGAGAATCTAGAAAAATATCTTTGCTTTCATTATCAGGATTCATTTTGTCTGGGCAAGGAAACTAAAAATTATATAAATCCACAAAGGCATGTGGCCAACACTCATGTCATTTTGAATCCACTAATGAAACTGAACATCTATGCTTTAAAAGTTACTTCAAAAAACAGCACTTGTAAAAGCCTATTAATCGGCTAACTGTTGATAAGCATTGACCCCTGCAGGCTTATCTATGGTAAATAAGCGTTGGCATCAGAAAGCATATTTTTAGGCTTGCAATAAATACGTATTGGCATCAAAAACCCTATTTTTAATTGCAGTAGATAGAGTGTTAAGCTATAATAATATATTATGTTCTAATGCAGTTAAATCTTTCTAAGTGCTTAAATAAATAATAGCATTTTAATAATGTTTTGAATATATAACTTTATTTTCACAAAAACCAGAAATATTTTTTCATGTTTGGTGGGAAATGCTTTCCTTTTGGATATTTGACTGACATTAGGAGCTTAACTGCATTACATGAATAAAAATGCGGAAATAATGTATATGAATAATGTATTCACATTTCATGGTAGTGTGCATCTGCATTAAGTTGTCTCTATTCTATATCTCAGAATGATTCCGACCTACTTTCTATGAATGTGAACAAAGTTACTCGAGTTCAAGAATGGATTGTTTGTATTGTTGTTGTATTATTGTTTCATAAAATCTTACTTATTCTATCACATGGGAATATAAATTTGTATTATTATTTTTCAGATGTTTTTGCCATATAGACCCAGGCCGTGGCACAAAATTATGTAAAATGTTGAAGCATATTGTTCAGCCACGAGTGCTATCTCTTATACATTCAATTTTAAATTTTGAATGGTTATAATTTCTTGTATGTTATTCCATTCTGTGCCTTTCCAAGAATAAAGTACCATTTTGATAAACAAAAGTTTTTACTTTTATTTTTCATATTTATTCTAAAATAAAATTGAAACATCAAATGTTGTTCAATCAGACTTGCAAGAATCTTAGCTGGTAAATTACTAGAGTCATCTGGAAGGAGAGAGAGAAAAAAAAGATATACAAATTTGTCACCACAATGTGAGGTTATGTACTTTTACTGTACAAGCTTAGTTCTAATTAATATTTTGCTATTCAATTTTTTGCATTGATTCTTTTTCGTATTTATATGTTAAATTTTATACTGTCAACAAGTTCTGTTAAACATTCCAGTAACATTTGCAAAAGGATATTGCATAATATGCTGACATTCTGCAAGAAAGAAGCATTAAAAGCCAGTCTCATTGTTCCAGTTTTTTAAAACTGAAATATTATTTGAGTAAAATATTTATTATGAAAAATTAGAATGCTTATTAAAAACTAATTTCATGATGAATTATACATGTATAATGTATATATAATGTATTATGTATAAACAAACAAATCCTGCAAGATGGATTGTTCATTATGAGAATTTATTTGCCATATGCAAAGTGTTGATACCTCTTGGAAGTCTGGTTGAACAGTATTGCATTTCAGATTTACTCTTATTTTATCATAAATTTGAAATTTCAGATTATTTGCTACAGAGGGAACAAAATACATATATTGAGAAGCAATTGGATGATTTTATAGAGCAGTTTTACAAAAAATAAATTAATTACAAGCTACAGAAATATTTTGAATGTCGCAGCCTTTCATTTATGCATAAAAGTTTTTATAAAACATTTAATTATGGCTGCTCCATCCCACTTTCCCTATAAGAAAGCTTTCTTTTACTATAAAGCTTCATGTTCATATGGCACAGTTTCTTTTCAAAAAATATGTCAGCTGCACTGTCTAGTTGAAAAGTTCATTATTTTCTAAACTTATTCTATGATAATTAGTTAATGCAACAAATGTATTTTAAAACATAATTACTTAATAAATCCTAATGTAAATAAAATTATTTTTAAATGTAAATGTTTATTGTAATGAGAAATGTTTTAAAAGTTACAAATGAAAATAGCAAAATACATATTCGAATATTTAATGTAGGTATTTGAAAACCTTTAAAATCAGATATAAAATGTTAATGAATTTAATTGAATTAAATAATGAATTAATTTGTTTAAGATATATTTTAATAGCAACATTCTTGAATTTAAATGCTTTTATTGCATTTTTTTGTTTCATTACAGTCAACATCAGCAGTATCACTTTTTATAAACAAATTTTGTATCTTAAAATAGAATGAATATTTTTTCAACAAACCTTTATTTGATTTGTCATACAGATGTGTGGTAAATCAAAACATTTTTTAATGTTTATTTATCTTAATCGATATAAAAAATTTAAAATAAAATTACTATACAAAATGTTAATTCAGCAGGTGAAAAAAAATGTCTGGTACAATTTGACATTATCTAAAATGTTTTCTATTGGCTGTTTCAATACCGTCAACTGTGTGGTATGCATTCAATTCGGTTTCATTTTTAATATAATGTGGTCTGCATGCACCAGAATTTTCCCCATTTTTTCATCATATTGCGTATGCCTGAACTCAACCTCCAGCTGTTTACTGTTGTGCCTTGAATGATATGTAATACATATAACAAGTTTGCAACCAACAATATTTTATAATTATGTATCACACTTTTACCAAGCAGATTTTGTATCATCAACAGCTATGCAATACCAGTTATTTTATAAACTGATTTGCTATTTTGCTTTTAAAATCTGTTAATATGGAGACATCTTTTATACCATATAATTTTGTGTTGTAAAAGACAATACACCTCAATAGTATTTTACTTTTTAAATTATCTTTTTTCAGGGATTATTATATTGTAGGTAAATAATTTTCTAATGATATGCATATATTACTAAATATTTTAATTTCTTTCAAACTGGGGAGAGGGGAGGTCTTGTTATATTTCTCAAGCATTTCAGTTACTTTGGTACAAATAACTAGCATAAAATATTGATGAAACAACAATTTTTGTATAATTTATGTAATAAATAATTTATAAAACACCCACAATGTACCTTTCAATTCGCAATTGTTATTGCAGGGATCCCATTTTGTTTTAAAGATTAAAGCTTCCCCATTTTCTAAAATTATTTTAAATATTCAAAAATTTTCTTCTTTTTTTTTTTTTTTAATTTAATTTCCTGGCTAAAATTTTCAAATAATTCACTATAGTTTTTGATATTTTATAAATTTATTTTTATTATAAATATATCAAAAGTTTTATATTTAATATTTTCACCTTTGATTTTGTCAAATACTTGTATCCTGTATTTAATTTTCTGTTTAAAGGGAGTACAGATACTTGAATTGTTTATACAAAGACAACTGACAATTTAACAGTTTCCATATGTACTCCTTTTTTTCAAAATGAATCCGCAGAGTTTTGCACTATCAATTACTGCATAAAATTGTGTATTAGTTTAAAAAGTTGTTTAGATTTGAAAGTTGAACTATTGAATTTTGAGTTATAAACATCTCAATATAGGTAGATGGGAATAGGGCACCAGCATATCAATCAGATGTGTAGTGTATCAACTATTATATCAGAAAAATGTATGAGACCATGATAACTTGGAACTCCTATAATTGGGAGTTTTGATAAGCTGAAAAATTTTGCTCCCTAAGCAAAATGTATAATTTCAAATAGTTTCGATAACTTTAGGGCTATATGTACAAGCAAGAAAAAAATATTTTCGATGAGAAAAAATTGCACTTCTTATAAATAAGATTAAAGTGTCGAATGCATTTCGATGGGTCACTTATCAACATTGACCATTCCTGGTGTATTATTTTCAAAACTAGGCTTGCACAATTTATACACATAGGGGAAGGCAAGAGAGGGAACTTACACCCCCAAACCCCAGGATGTTAACGATCACAAACACGGATCAAGCTTGTCGGTGTATATTTTATTCTGGAGTTTGCCCTCCCCAGGAAAAAGTTTTATGGTACCCATATACATGATAAAATAGATTTATTGTTCTCTCTGATAATGACACAAATTCGATAAAAGTGTATACAGCTTCCTTTTAAGATCACATATGTAGTAGAAGACAAAGCAGTTAGAATTGTCAAAACTACATATCTAAATTATTAAATAAGATTTACCTTAAAGCTAGAAAAATTTGACAATTACTTATTGAATTTTCAATTATTTTATTAGAATTTAATTTTAATTATGTTTAATAAATAATTCATTAATGCTGCATACAATTGAAAGTATATTTCTTTAAAGAGAAAAATTACAAATTAATTTTATTTTTTACCAATATATCTACTCTATATATTTTACAGAGGACAACAAATGCAGTTTGAAAATACATTTAAAGTATAAAATTAAGCCAAATGTGTAGTAGAATTTTATAAAAAATACAGTTAAATTTATTATGTAAAACACTAAAAATACAGTAGAAGATTACTGTAAAATATACAGTATAAAACAATGTAAAAAATACAATAAAAAGTGCAGTAGAATTTTACAGGCGTACTGTAGAAAATACAGTATAGAACACTAAAAATTTACTTTTTTTTGCAAAATTTACAGCATAAAATGCTGTAAAAAAATACAGCAAAAAATGCAGTAAAATTTTGCAGAAGTACCATAAAATATACAGTTTAAAGCATTGTAAAAAATACAGTAAAAACTGCTGTAAAAAGTACAATTTTTTGTAAAATTTACGATATAAAACGCTGTAAAAAATACAGCAAAAAGTGCAGTAGAATTTTACAGAAGTACTGTAAAATTTACAGCTTAAAGAATTGTAAAAAATACAGTAAAAACTGCCGTAAAAATTACGATTTTCTGTAAAATTTACAGTAATAAACACTGTAAAAATTACAGCAAAAAGTGTAGTGGAATTTTACAGTAGTACTGTAAAATTTACAGCAAAAAGTCCTGGCGCCCAAATTGGCAGGACTTTTTGCTGTAAAATTTACAGTGTTTTTTTTTTACAGTGTATTAGACCTGAAATCTTTGTTCCTACGGGAACTCGGCGCAAACCACTTTGAAATTTCATAGCTTTTTTGAAAGGAGAGTTTTTTTTTTTTTGGTACATGCAGGACATTTTATTTTTACCATGAAGTGGTACATTTGTGAGATCAGATATATAGATTGATGTCCACTGTGTTCTATACACATTGCTTTTATATCCCTCTGGGGAAGAAATGATAATCTTTATATCTGTTCGAGGAACGCTTCTAATGTTCGTTCCTTAAATTATTGGTGGCAAAACCTTTTGTTATACTATTGTTTTCCTTATAACACCTATTTTTAAGGATCTGCTATAGAAGGATTCAAGATCTAATTCCGGAGAGGGTTGTGGGTTGGAGGTTCCCTGAGAATTTTCATTTCCAGTTAAAGAAAAATTAATTTTACTTGAAACGTCCGTATCTCAAAATTGGCAATAGATAGAGCTCAGATGATAATCGATGTGGTGGATTCAGCAACAAATTCTGGAGTAGGGAGATTCAATAAGAATTTTCACTTTGGATTTTTTTTCCACTTTTTGTTCAAAAGTTGTACTTGAAATATATATTTCTCAATATTGGCTATACATAGTGCTTAGAGAATGACTGATAAGGATTCACCATAAAATTATTGCGGTGGTGATGAGACTTACTAAAACTTCCACTTTCATGATTTTCAATTAAAAATTTGCATTCTCCTTGAAACATCATTTTCAAGGAATCTGCTATAGATATGGTTCAGATGATGACTGATATGGATACAATATCAAATTCTGGAGGGTGTAGGTTTGTGTTAACTCAGGATTCTCCTTTCCAGTTCTTTTTTCACTTCGGGGTTCACAAAATGTTTTTAAGACATTTATTTTTTTAAGAATGGTCGAAATGGATTCAGCATTGAATTCTAGAGAGGGGGTGTTCACTATGGATTGGCACTTCCGGTTGAAAATCTTTCTCTGAAACATCTACTTCTCAGGATTGGATATGGAGTTTAGATGATGACTGAAATGGATTTAGCATCGAATTTCCATTTCCGAGTTTCGGAGTTCCATTTTCCGAGTTAAAAATTCGCATGATTCTACGAAATGCGTATACAAAATAGAATTAAAATGCTTAAATAGTTCCGCATAAAAAAATGTGTACACACTATTTGCTACAATATGAAAGCTTCTTCAGAAATTTTTCTATAGAGTTTTGCTATGCTAAAAGGATGTAGCGATCGATCGGATATAATGAGAAAATTAGTGGGCTCCTGTACGCTTGTTGTGACTGGATCTTACTGTACTTTTAACGTGAAATAGTTTTTGAAATCCTGTGTTGTTCGCGTTACTAATGATTGACTGTATTTGGAAATAATTGCAGGATCCGTTTTCCAAGTAAGTACATTTTGAAAGGAATTCATATTGAAGAAAAGAAATGCACAGAAATTATTTTTTCAGAAAAACATGTGCAACTTTTTAATAACCTCCTAAAGAAAATTTTGAAAAAGTATACATTACATAGCAAAGAAACAATCAATCTGAAATCAGATATAGAAGATATAAAAGTTTATACAAATAGAAAATTCTCACCTACGTGGGTACGTTCAATTTATATAATGACAGGAAGCATGATCACACGATTTGCTTCTATAGGTGTATTATTTTTTCATTAGTATAGTAGCTTACATGAAAAATACCTGTATACATCAAGTCAAGATTAACTTGCATAAAGGGATGCCATGACTGGAAAATTACTCAGTTTATGTTTTCATACTCCATTATACATACACTGACAAGATTGTTTCCATACTAACAGTATTCATTTTGAATATCAATTGAGAGTAGACAGTGAGGGACAGTTCACCGGCAGAAGCGGAATAAGCGGAATGGCCCTCCGGGCGGAATCTCGTGATCCCTGATGAGGGGTATATTCGCAAAATGGAAAAGTTTTTGGGTTTTTCATTTTTCAGAAATTTTTCGAGGGTGGCAACGATTGGAATGTCGTAATCTTGTACAGGATTTGTAAGGTTCTGCTGAGAAAATATCGTCAGAACTCAGCATACCAACGAACCCACGCTCAATGTGAGGTAGGAATTTGGGGAAAGACCCCCTATAACGATCAAGAAGACGCTACCTCCAGGAGCCAATGAACTAGAGGGAGGATATATACTACTGACTATCTTGTTCGAGATGATTCCTTGCGGAGCGACAACAACAGTGTCGGTAGTTATTTTGCAATGCTTCTTGGGTTTCATCATGACCCCTATATCTCCGTTAACATTCGTTTGAACGCCTGAACTAGACAATTCAGCTCAACACGCATTGTTGGGGTGTCATCTTGAGTCATTTTAATATGTTTATAAATTTTTCTTTGTATTAATAAATTGCTATTATATTGTTAAAAAAAGAAGTCAGCCGTGCCGTCAAAATGCAGTGTCTTGATTTTACATAAATTTCTCGGATCGCAACCAGCGTGCGAGTCCGCTTGATCAAACGTTATTGATTTGTTTTGTTATGCTTCATGTGGAATTCGGTCACCCCATCCCTGAAGCTGGGGAGAGAGACAGACGAAATATAGGAAGCACAGAATACTATATATATATATATATATATATATATATATATTAGTCTGTGGTAGGAAGTATCGTCTTTTAGAGAATATAAAGACTGACAGTGGTATTGTGAGGATTTTTTTTTCTCTTAATTTTTTTAATGGATATTTTTGAATGAGTTTGAAGGGTGTGTCTAAACATTTTAACGATGGCAACGCTTGGCGGGCATCTTAGAACGTGATCGTGTAAGAGGGTATTGTGTGGATATAGTATAATTACCCTTACTTTCTCCGTAAGGATTATAGGCCCCTCTATACAAGCACTGCAAAACCCCCTTCCCCTTCAGTTAAAAAGTCTATGAACATTGATTTTAAAATATAATGCCATTATGTATAGTGTATAAATGCAAGTCTTCTTATCCTTTTGTAGTAGAATATTTCCCTTCTATGTGTTTTCAATTTTTAAAGCAGGCTCTGAGAATCTCTCTCCCCACATGTTTAAGACAAGCGCTGTAACCCCCCCCCCCCCCATGTAGTACAATTATTCCTATACGTATGGTTTACAGGTCCCTGTACATTGTACAGTATACAAACACTGTAAACCCCCAATGTAGTGTACTGATCCTTCTACCCCCTACGTAAGCATTATAGAAACCTTTGCAAGCACTGTAAATCCTGCTTCCTTCGCATCTTTAGCGTTTCTTTAATATGCACACGCTAAGGGATAGCATGGCATACATTTAAAATTCATGCCCACTCTAGGGTCCTATAAGACACTCGTTTAAAATTCTAAAGTCATGTACATAGAGTCCTACTTCTAAACATTTAAGCAAAGTCCAGATTTCCAATCTTAAAGACCTACACGGATCTATAATATTGGGGAGGGGGTAATTATACTTTCATTTAAAATTTATTTCTATCCCAAGACTCAGCATATTCCCCACTATTAAGGAATTCTTAGCTCTCGCATTTAAAGAAATGCTTAAGATGTGAAGTAGGGAGGGAGGGGATGCACAGTATTTGCACAGGGTTCTGTAATCTTTACGTAGGGAGTAAGTGGATCATTACACTACATTGGGGGTTTACAGTGCTTGCATAGGGACCTGTAAACCATACGTATGGGATAACTATACTACATTGTGGGTATACAGCGCTTGTCTTAAACATTGTTTCATGGGGGGTGGGAGGTTTCTTGTGTCTGCCTTAAAAATTGAAGTCACGTAGAGGGGAAATATTCTACTATATAAGGATAACAAAACTTGCATTTAAATACTATGCATAATGGCACTTTTTCTTAAAATTTATGTCTATAGACTTTTTAACTGCAGAGAAAGCGGGTTTGCAGTACTTGTCGAGGATCTGTAATCTTTACGGAGGGGGGTAGGGGGTAATTATACTACATCTAGGGTTTACAGTGTAGTGTATGCCTTCAGCATTGTTTCATGTGGGGGAGGGGGATAACAAGCTTCCCATTTGAGAAATACCCCGATCAAATTCACAGTTAACTTAAAAATATATTTTTAACAGTCTTTGAGTTTTTGTTAGATCTCCATTTCATGTATTTTGCAGCATTGAAGATATTCACTCGAGTCGACTACAGATATATCCCATAAAAATGGGGTCCGCCCAGCATCATCATATTTACATAGCATGCTGCTAAACTGCTCCTCGTCTATAAATCTAAAATTTAAAGTTTAAAAATTATAAAATTAAAAATATAGCTCTTACACCTTTCCACCGTTATATGTGGCTGGCATAGCATTCGCTCACTTCCACGGAACCATAGGTGTTGCCATAGCAATCCAAATGATAAACATAAAATCCTAAGTATCGTCTAGGGTAGTACCCCTTTCCACCATTATGTGGCGATGGCTTAGCATACCACCTTCTGTGTAGGACTCCAGGTGTTGCCACCGCTAAACAGTTTAGATACCCCCTTCACCTAATTAAAAAAGTAAAGTTTCCTCAAAATATCTGTGTACAAGGTCCTCCGAGATAGCCGGAAGCCGTTGCCACCGCCAAAAAGTTTCTATAAACCCTCTTTATCAAATTAAAAAAATTAATTAAGCGAAAACAATTAAAGTTTCCTCAGAATATTCTTGTACTACACCAGGACGTTCAAAGATGGTCGCCAGGCTTTGCCACCAATAAAAAGTTTAAACACATACCCTTCAAACTCATTAAAATAAATAATTAAGTGAAAAATAAAGTTTTCTCACAATACCCTCGTACAAGGCAGGACGTTCGAAGATGGCCGCCAGGCTTTGCCACCAATAAAAAGTTTAGGCACACACCCTTTAAACTCATTAAAAAAATTAAGTGAAAAAAATTGTTTCCTAATACCATTGTACAAAACCACGAAACTCTAAGATGGCCGCCAGGCTTTGCCACCGCTAAAAAGTTTAGACACACACGCCCTTCAAACTTATTAAAAAAATTCATTAAAAATATTAAATGAAAAAGAAAATTCTCACAGTACCTCCATGCAAGACCAGGATATTTCAATTTTTGCCACCCTCGAAAAATGTTTCTGAATATGAAAACCCCAAAATGTTTTCCATTTTGCGGATATACAGCACCTCCCCTCCCTCCGCCCAGGTTCATGAGAATCCCCCCGAAAGGCAATTCCTAATATTCCGTCTCTGCCGGTAAACTTCCTTCTCTGTCTACGATTGAGGGGAGAAAAAAATCATTGAAATGTGTAAAAATATGAATTTGATTTTAAATTATAAATATAGAAGGATTCATTAGATGGATTTAGCTGATGTTTGCAATTTTTCCTATACATCTCTCGAGTCAAGTTAGTTTGTCTGGAGTATATATAGGATTTTTATCTGCGTCACAATTGTCAAGGCAAGATTTACTTATATTGTGGATGCTATGACTGGAAATTTACCCAGTTTTGTCTTCATATTCCAATTATACCATACACTGATAAGACATACACTGACAAAAGAAAAAATAATTATTAATTATAGCGTTTATTAGACGGATTATATAATTTAGCTGATGTTTGCATTTTTTCTTATTTATCTTTAGAGTCAGGTTAGTTTGTCTTGAGTATATACAGGATTTTTATATCTGCGTCATAATTGTCAGATATATTGTACGGTCATCCAATAAATATGACATAACATGTCATCTCATAATTTGCTTCTGTGAGTATATTCCTCTTCATTATTATAGTGATTATGATAAACGTGAAGTTATATAAAAACTAGAGCTCCCATAATACAGAATGATCCATCGTCACTATATTATATCACATAATAAAAAACGTCTTGGTGATAAGCAATTAGAACACGCACTTGTCTCTTGTCTCCTTGGAGTATACCTGTTTTGGCGTCATTATCGTCAACTGCAACGAAAAACGATATTCTTGCTTTCATCTCTTCAACAGTTTATTAATTTTTCATTTTCCTTGCCTATATCAAGTATATAAATATTCGTATTCCTTTTTGAATATTATTAAAGCAATTTACTGCCGAATATCCTCCCATTTTATTGCGAATTTATACCACACTGCTCAACATCGAGACATTGCGCAATTGAAGCCAATAGGCAAATATGATATAAAACAGCGGATGCGCCAGCTCTGTATATAGGAGCCACATAAAAACGATTTATTGAGTTTCTATATGGGTTGGCAAGTAACGACTGCTTTACCATCATCCCTTGGCCACAATGCTCTGCACAACGTTCAGTATTTATAAAGGCGATTCCTCCAGACACATTCATGTTATAAGTGACTGGTATATTGTTAAATGCGTAGATCCTCTTGTGTATGAATTGGGCTTTATATGATGCAGATTCCTTTCTGAATTTAGAGAAGTCGCTATAATCTGACAGGGCAGCATGTTAGTTAAAAAAATAATCTTTTAATAAATGCATTTTTTCAACTGTTCACAGAAAATGTTTCTTTTGAGAAAAACAAATTCTGTTTTTTATATAACTTGCAATAGATGGTTTCCTTTATTCTTCAACAAATTTTCCCACGTTTCGTTTCTCGTCGGGCCGTAAGGCAGCTAGATGATCGAACTTATATTTTATCAACTGATTCCAATGTCTTTTAACTCTATCAGTATCTTCGAGTATAAATCCATCGAATCTGTCTATGAAAGCTTTCAGGTTTTTCGAATCCGATAGACCCCAATCCAAATAATGAGAAACAGTTTCTGAGTCAGATTTGTACAACAGATCGAAGATGATGTATTGTGTGTCAGCAGCCCACACGAGGTTTTCTTTTAACTGCTTGATGTCTTCTGGCGATAACTCAAACAACTCGATAAAAGCATCGGCATCCTGCCATTGTTCATGCAGAATCGACTTGCGTAGAATCCTGCAGGGATATCCTTCGGTAAAAAGCTTTTGCTTAAAATGTTTTCTGTCTACTTCAGAGGGAAAAGCCCAAAAGCAAAGTTGAGATATCTTAATCATGGTACGTTTTAAATTAAATTCCGAAGACAGAATAGATTCGCAAAATCTAAATGTTCCGTTACGTAAAATGCTTACGAGCTGATCTTTATATTGCTTTCGAGCACCTTTACACGGCAAACACCATTCCAATACTTTGTCTACGCTTTCAACATCGAACATTTCCAGTAAACAAGTAAAGGCATCTATCGGATTCCACTGAGGGATATGTCTTTCATTCATATGTAAATAATGATGGGCGAAAGAATTAATGGACTTCCCGTACCACATCAACCCCTCCCAGATGAGTTTAGGTTTAAAATCAGAAATTTCTTCATCCGACAAATTCCCCCATTTCAACAACGATTTCAAGCACTCCCCGTTCTCATTAGCAAGAATCCAAAAAAGGAGTTCTCTTCCCCTATACGACAGCAAAAATTTTTTTTTAAAGTCAGCAATCTCCTTTTCTGGCAAATAATCTCTTAATATTAAGTTTAGCCTTTCGCGACTTCCACACTTTATTAAACAGTAACAAAAATCTTTTCCAAAGGAGGAATACATAAGTGACCGCATTTCTTCCACTGTCGCGCGGTGCAAAATATTCTCAACTATATCTATATTTCGTTTCTGATTGCATATGACGCCGAAAAACTCGTCTAATTTATCAGGATTTGCAAATATATAGCGATAGTATTTTTCTGGGGTTCTTTCTAATAGATCTATCAATAGATTCCTATAATTAAAATCTTTATATTCTTCTTTACTACCAATATTTTCATGAATAACCAACAGCTCTCTTAATAGCTCTACATAGTGTTTTTCTGGTAAAATGTCCCACAACTTGGCGATAATTGTTATAAAGTATCTTTGATGGGGAGATTCAATTAACCACGTGTATACGACAACTGGCACATCGGTATTACTAGGATGTGCAGATTCATATAGGGATTGAAAAAATTGAACCACCTGTTCGTCAGACATCTGTGACACCAGAAAATACAACATATCGCTGTAATCTATTGGCGTGCCACACCATATTGCAGAACAACGCACATGGACAATACACCCATTAGAAGGGTTTCTGACTCTATGTCTTACACAACAATACTGTGTCCAAGCATGCTGAGCGATTCCTACAATGACTTCCTGCCTTATATTTTCATTCAGTGCATTCCAGCAATAGACAACAGCGGTTCTCCGCCCTTCTTTCACAGCTTCCAGTAATCCAGTTTTCCAGAATACGTTGTCACGTCTTAAATAATTTTCTCGTCTTCCCTCCATACTGTAAGACCATCGTCTGACTAAATAAGATTGCTGATATATATCATAGTAATGTGCATCAACAAGTTCCTTCCTATGTTCGGACGGAATTTGATCCCACAGAAGAGTAATATAAGACTCCAGCATGTTTACACATGCTATTCGGTAGCGTTCAGAAACTGGGATCCTCTCATCTTGTACTAAACGTTTTGCTATATTTTCTTCATTTATCCTTCCTTCGTCTGTCCAATCAGAGTGCGCTAAAAATTGATCCGCAGTATGACGATATTTCGTTGAAAGGTTTTTGTTATGCTCCCTTTTCCAACTAAACATTCGATTGGCTATTAGCCAGATACGATTAATTAATGGCACCTTTAGTGCAGGCGGAAGCGCAAGTGTTTCACACAAGTTGGCCGACTGTGCTCCTATTCGTCTCCCCCATTCAAGGAAAATCCATCTAATTATGTACTGTGAATCAAATATGCGCTTTTTCAACTTAGAATGTTGACACAACTGAATGGCAATCCTCGTGTTTGTCAGTTCTTTGAGTGTTGGTGGACCTTTCACATAATCGTATATCAACTTTTCCGAAAAAAATTGGTTACTTACACTCATTTTCCTGATTTATTTCTATTTTACTTTTAAATGTCTTCAGCAGAAAGTTTTGTGCGTATGTCTTTAGAAGAAATAACTTAGTAGGCGTTTGCTGTGCTGCAATGTAATGGAATCCAATCGTGCCAATGTGTTTGAACAGATGCTATGGATCTTGAAAAGCAAGGATACAAGACAAATAGTTCTCCAGTCAAATCCTTATTGCACTGTCCGATGCACTTTCAAACCCAGACTGGTAAACGGAATCTGCAAGAAATAAAGAAACATCTAAGAATTCAAACAATCTTAAATAATAAAAGGCAATGTCTGTGTGTGTGTGTGTGTGTCTGTCTGTCTGTCTGTCTGTCTTATACACTATACGTTTCGCGACCGCGCGTCGGAGAGCTACGAAATTTGGCAATCGGAGACCCGGGGGGGAGGGAAGGGGACACATGAAAACCGATTTTTAAAATTTTAATTATTTTTTTATTTATTTAATGTTTTATGCGATTTCGACCGTTTTTTGCCCTTTTTGCCCTTTTTTCTCCACGATCCAGACATCGTAGAAAAAAATAAATCACCCCATCGGAAAGAGCAGAGAATTTCGAGTAAAAATATATGAATTTCAAATCTGAATTTCGATTTCTAATATTTTTTAAAGATTTTAAAACAAAACTCACTTTTGGCTCAAAAAATCAATTTTTTGTTTTTAAATTCTCGCATCGTGAAAAGTACTCATAATTTCGACTAATAATTTACATTTTTAGAAAGCTGAAATATCTGGCATTCTTACAAGTCTAATGTGGTCCAGAAATAATGAAAATTGCCTTCAGGATGGCAATTTTAAAGACGCCATGATTTTAAATTTCTCGGCGTTCCGTTCGTTTCTCCGCCGCTGAAGCAGGGAAAGTGGTGGGTGGGGACGTCAAGGTGGAGGTGACGTCACGGTTCGGAATAGAGGGCCTTTGCTCTATATAAATTATTATATTTATATTTTAAATGATGGGACGATCTGGATTTTTTAAATGTATATTTTAACTTTTGGATATTTTAAATGGATATTTTAATTTTATGGATATTTTAAATGATAGAACAATGAAACAATGGAATGAGGATGATGGAATTAAGCATATGGTCATTTTAAATTGCAAATTAGCGCGCGGGAAGTTAGCGGTAGGCCCGGGTTCGATTCCCGCCACTGCCAAAACTGCCGCCGTGTTTACGTGGAATACGATCACGTTAAATATGTGGGTCCGTAAGTCCTTCCGAGAGGTTGGTGGTAGGGGAAGGAGGATACGGCCCCTGTGGATGCCTCCCCCACTGGGTTCCCGTCTAAATTGGGTGAATATGTAGAAAGCTATGGAGATTGTCGCGGAGGGCGCGGCAGCCCAGTGGTTAGCGCGCGGGAATTGCACTCAGTAGGCCCGGGTTCGATTCCCGCCACTGCCAAAACTTACGCCACGTTCACGCAGAGTACGATCACGTTAAACATGTGGGTTCGTGAGTCCTTCCGAGAGGTTGGTGGTAGGGGAAGGAGGGTACTGTCTAAATTGGGTGAATAAAAAGAAAGTTATGGAGATTGTCGCGGAGGGCGAAGTAGCCCAGTGGTTAGCGCGCGGGAATTGCACGCGGTAGGCCCGGGTTCGATTTCCGCCACTGACATGGAGTACGATCACGTTAAACATATGGGTCCGTATGTTTTTCCGAGAGGTTGGTGGTAGGGGAAGGAGGGTACGTTCCCTGTGGATGCCTCCCCCACTGGGTTCCGGTCTAAATTGGGTGGCACATCCTGGCCGTCCAACCAGTTACCAGGCCCGGGTTCGATTCCCAAAATTGCCGCCGTGTTTACGCGGAGTACGAGCACGTTAAACATGCGGGTCCGTGAGTCCTTCCGAGAAGTTGGTGGTAGGGGAAGGAGGGTACGGTCTAAATTGGATGAATAAAAAGAAAGTTATGGAGATTGTCGCGTAGGGCAAAGTAGCCCAATGGTTAGCACGCGGAAATTGCACTCGGTAGGCCCGGGTTCGATTCCCAAAATTGCCGCCGTGTTTACGCGGAGTACGATCACGTTAAACATGTGGGTCTGTAAGTCCTTCCGAGAGGTTGGTGGTAGGGGAAGAAGGGTACGGTCCCTGTGGATGCTTCTCCCACTTGGTTCCGGTCTAAATTGGGTGAATAAAAAGAAAGTTATGAAGAATATCGCGGAGGGTGAAATACCCCAGTGGTTAGTGCGCGGGATTTGCACTTGGTAGGCCCGGGTTCGATTCCCAAAATTGCCGAATAAAAATAAAGTTATGGAGATTGTCGCGGATGGCACGGTAGCCCAGTGGTTAGCGCGCGGGAATTTCACTCGGTAGGCCCGGGTTCGATTCCCGCCATTGCCAAAACTGCAGCCGTGTTCACGCGGAGTACGATCACGTTAAACGTGTGGGACTGCAAGTCCTTCCGAGAGGTTTGTGGTAGGGGAAGGAGGGTACGGTCTCTTTGGATGCCTCCCCCATTGGGTTCCGGTCTAAATTGTGTGGCACTTCCTGGCCTTCCAAGCAGTTACCTTACACCTTTCTGGTAGGTCGCGCCAACGAGTTTGCCACGGTCAGAATTTTCAAGGGTAGTGAACAGGCTGGTCACCAAAGGCGGCTAGTTATATAATAAATGTATACACTATTGAAACGCTTCCGAAGAATTTAATAAGCACTCGTATGCTTGTAAGTATATATGTATCGATTTAAAACGCCAATTCACTGTCAACAAATTCGGGATTCTTTTAAATAGGGGCAATTATCTTGGTTTGTGCAAAATCAATGAAAAATTTAAAAAGAAATGTTAATTTGAATTATATAGTGTGATGAAAAAAAAAATTGTTGATCCCACGGAACAAGTTCAGTGGTTCGTTCATACTGAGCGCAAAGTTCTTGAAAGACATACTAAAAGTCATGACAATCATATAAACCAGAAAAAAATATCTGATGTGTGCAACACGTGACTTTCCATACCGACTGAAATTCATTTTCTATTTATTTTTTTAATAATTCATAAAATTGCGTATAATTGTGCAAAAAGAACTCGCATAATTACTTGAAATGACAACAAATTTGCACGTTTGATTCAATGCTCGTTTTCATTTGGTAACTGCGAGTACTGTCAAAGGCGAAGTAACAAAAATAAGAAAAACTAAAATATCTCGAGAACGGCTAGTCCTAGAACAATGGGGTTGGTTTTTATTATTTACATCATTTGAGCATACGCAGTATTTCTTTTCGATATTAACGATTTTTGCTGGCCAAAAAAGGGCGGGTTGTTTTCGATTTTAAGGAAACTTTCGCCAAGAAGGAGCAGATTCTTTTCTCTCGAATTGTACCAAAATTTAATCAGCAGCAGGCTAACGTGACTTATCTACCAAATTTTGTCAAATTTGGTCTTATAATTTTTTAGCTAGAGTGCATAAATACAATTTTTACGGTTCATTTCCCAGAAAAGGCTGGTTCTTTTATCCTGAATCATACCAAAATCTTATCATATCCAGGGTGACCCACTAGTGACTTACTTATAAAATTTTAGGAAATTTATTCAATTAGTTTGAGTTAGAGTGAATATATACATTGCACAAATAGGCACACATACACACAGACAGCATGCCAACCATTAAAAAATTTGAAAAGAAAATGTAAATCCGAATTACACTCTGATAAAAAAAAAAAAAAATCAACATTCCCATGGAACAAATGTTCCGGGGTTCGTCTGGGCACAGTGTTTGGAAGATACATTCATAGTCATGTCAATCATTATATCAACCAAATCTGATGTGGGGAGCACATGATTTACAATACTGACTGAAATTCATTTTTTCTTTATTTCTTTAATAATTCATTAAATTGCGTTTATTTTCGCAAAATAACTAGCATAATTACTTGAAGTGGCACCGAATTTGCACTTTTAAATCAATTTCTTTTTCATTTGGTAACTGGAAGTATTTTCAAAGGCGGCGTAGCAATAATAAGAACACTAAAATATCTCGAGAACGGTTAGTCCTAGTGTAATGGGGTTGGTTTTATTCTTTTCATTATTAAACATTACGTATAAAATATACATTTAATTGATACATTTGAGCATACTTATTAAATCTCTTTTTTCTATTTTTGCGGGGCTATTTCGCCAAGACGGACAGGTTCTTTTCCCCGAATTATACCAAAATTTTATCAGCATTGGGCTAACTAACCCACACGTGACCTATTTTCCAAATTTTGTGACATTTGGTCAATTAGTTTTAAGCTAGAATGGATACAAACGATTTTTACTGGCCATTTGGCAAGGAAAAGCAGGTTCTTTTATCCTGAATCATACCAAAATCTAATTATCATCAGGGTAACCCGCAAGTATATCACCTACAAAATTTTATAAAATTTAGTCAATTAGTTTGAGTAACAGTGGATACATACATTGCGCAGACAGACAGACACATAAACAATATCCACTTTATTACACGCTCCCTTTTAGGCCCGTGATGGGTGCCTTGGGAGGACTGCGGACAGAGGGTGAGGAGAGCGCCTTCATCTATATAATAAATAGGCAATGTCTGTCTGTCTTATACACTATAGGCTCAGCGACCGCGCGTCGCAGAGCTATGAAATTTGGCAATTGGAGACCTGGGGGGGGGGGGGGGGTGACACGTGAAAACCGATTTTTAAAATTTGAATTATTTTTGTTGTTGTTGTTATTTAATGTTTTATGCGATTTCGACCATTTTTTCACATTTCCCCCCCTTTTTTCTTCACCATCCAGACGTCGTAGAAAAAAACAGATCACACGATCGGAAAGAGCAGACAGTTGCGAATAAAAATATATCAATTTCAAATCTCAGGGACAAATTCTAATATTTTTTAAAGATTTTAAAACAAAAGTCACTTTGGGCGAAAAACGAATTTTCGTTTTTAAATCCTCGCATCCGAAAAAGTATCGAGATTTTCGACTAATAATTTGCATTTTTAAAAAGCTCAAAGATCTGGCTTTCTTACAAGCCCAATCTGGCCAAGAAATAATTATAAATAACCGCACAATCCTGATTTTAATGAACTAATGTTCTCGACGACTTCACGCCGAAGAGCTCCCACTTCCCACTTACCCTGCGCGCGCAGCCGGTGACGCCACTCCGTTTCCATGGAGATCATGCATCGGGTTAGGAGAATATTTTTGAGTTTTATTTTTGTTTGAATGCTTTTGTGAAGCGCGTCGCTATTTTGAATGTTTGGTGTATAGAATGGAACTTATTCCACATTCGACATTCGGACGTTGGACATGGCGGCCCAGCGGGACACCTCCTCTTCTCTTGTGAAGTTTGCTTAAGTGCGTCTTGCTCAGTATGTTGACGAGAATGGCGAACCGAATTCGCAAAGTGTTTTCCTACCTTGTGATTGTGCTAAAATCATACACAAGCTTCGAAATGTGAATGGTTACGAAAAGAACTTTAATTTTGATACAAAGCCGAAATGGATTTCTTCCTTCCTTATCGACATTGCTGATTTCCTCGCTGACTGTGGATTTGAGGACCAAGAGAAATTCCGGACCACTCCAGAAGAGATGAAAGAATTCCGGGGTAAGTGCAATTCTACTTACAGATATTTTGAGAACCCGACTAGTCCCTTTCCTGAATTCATTGACTTTGCTTTAATCTACGATAGTGATACTGTTTAAAAATTTAAAACTAGAAAATTGAAATTTCTCAAACACATTAGTAACTGCCCCCCCCCCCCTCACCTTTGAGGAAGGTTGTAAAAAAAAAGCCCACAAAGGGATTGCATGTAGGAAAAAATGACGTTTGATGTTGACTTTAATAATAAACAAGAGATTGGAAAACAAGAAAATGAGACTAGCAGGTCTAAAGAACCGCAAACCGCTGTAGAGAAGAACATAACTATCCAGATAGTTCGTGCACGTTTAATATGGATCCAGAAACTGATAGGAAATCTCACAATACTAATTGTAAAGAATTCACCTCCCCTAGCAGGAGGCTAACTTGCAAAAGCCCGGACAATAACTCCGCCGCGACCCCCATCCCCATCAGTAACTCCTTCGAAATTTTAGATAAAAAATCTGAATCTGTGGATAAAGCCTCAGAAGATAATACTACTTCTGAAATCCTCCCCGAGAGAATTATTAGACCCCAGCCTTTCTTTATTAACGCTTGTTCTGGCTGGCAAAAATTAGTCACCGAAATCAACACCGCCCTGGAAA
Organism: Amaurobius ferox; assembly: GCA_951213105.1. Lineage (NCBI taxonomy): Eukaryota > Metazoa > Arthropoda > Arachnida > Araneae > Amaurobiidae > Amaurobius > Amaurobius ferox. The sequence continues at coordinate 151,118,425 of OX578137.1, read as the reverse complement.
CTCCTATTATTGGTAACTATAGCCGTGAAATGATCAGACTCTCGCCCTCTAGTGTCGAAGACTACCGTAAACTTCAAAAAATTCTCCTGGAAAGAAAAATACCTTTTAGTTTCATTAATCTCAGAAATGAAAAACCCAAGAAATTTCTCATCCGCGGACTGCCCGCCAACACCGAAATCGAAGATATCGAAAAAGAACTAAATGCCCAAGGCACTCAATTTCATCGTGTGACTCAGCTTCGGCATAGATCTCTCAGAAATTCTCTCCCCCTTTTTCTTGTATTGATTTATCAAAACAAAGTTAAGAATTACTTGAAATTAAGCATATGTTGAACTTAAGAATCTACATCTCCCCTTTTGTTTCTCACGCGATTAAAATTTGCTTTAATTGTCAGCGACACGGACATTCTTCTGAATGCTGTAATTTTAGGAGCAGATGTCTGAAGTGTGCGGGATTGTATGCACCCTCGGGAATCTCCCGCGGTCTGCTGCAATTGCCGGGGTGATCATCCTGCGAATTTCAGGCTCTGCCCGGAAAATCCTCTAAACAGACCCCAGTTTTCCAAAAAAGTTCCTAAACCTGAGCATGCCAATGCCCCTCCCCCCCAGATCTCTAAATCTTCGAAGCAGCAGATTCCCTCAAAGGACGAATTCCCTGATACTATTAATGAAAATTTACCTGAAACTATCTCTGAAACCTCACAGCATCAGAAATCCTCTTACGCTAACGCCGCTAGATTTAAGAATCACAGACCCCCCTCCTCTCAGCAAGGAGGCTAACACCAGAAACCCACAAGGGATCAACGATCTCTCCTCTCTTTTTAATGAAATTCAAAGCTTTTTTAAGGACTTAAACATCGAAAACCTGTTGAATTTTGTTAAATACCTTAAAATAAATATGTGCAAGATCCAGAGCACCATGGACAAAATCTCCTTGATATTTAATGCAGTGCAAACGTTTATCCCTTAACGGAAAATCCCGGTTCCTGCAGGCCTTTTCTGATTGGTTGAAATTATTTTTGTCTTTCCGCCTTGTCTTTCCGTCTCGCTGTTTGATCCTCCCCTTGTTTGCGGGTTCTCAATGTACTGTATGTAAAATTTGCACTTGGACTTCTATTCATTAATTTCAAAATACAGCTGCAAAATCTCATCCCGGAGATACAGGCATTTTTGCCTAGGCGCTCCATAATCCCAACCCATAGTAGATAGATGGAACTTATTCCAGAGAAATTTCGGGAGATGGTAAATTGGTCGAGAAAAGGCATTTATTTTTTTGTTTGAAAATTTTTGCTAACGATCGTGCATCGGGTTAGGAAATTAAGTGATATTTTAAATGATGGAATTAAGAGCTTAGCATATCGTCATTATAAAATTTAAATGATTTAATTATGGAGGATTGATGGATTTTTGAAATGGATATTTTAATTTATGGATATTTTAAATGATGGAACAAGGATGATGGAATTAAGAGCTTCTGCGATCCAGACCGTGACCCTTGTCAACAAGTGCTTAAAGAGTTTTGCTGCACGGTCGGGGAAAAGCGTGATCCTATCACCCCCAGAACATTTATTATTATTTTTTTAAAAAGAGAAACCGGTCAAGGTGGTTACAAAAGCTAAATGATACAGGTACATCCGCTATTATTAAGCGGGAATAAAATTTAACAGAATTTCACAGGTACCCCCGCTTCATTTAGAGGGGAAAATATGAAGACGCCGTCCACAACTGTTGAAACAAAACCTAACAATGGTTCATGCCCTAGCGGGAACAAGTATTTACACAATAAACAGTTATTATTATACAATTATTATATTAAATACAATTATTATACTATATACTTTTACATTAATTACAAATTTTCATATTTATAACTCTTGAGGGCATTGCTGAATTTCCAACAATTGATATTATACACAGTTATTATTATACAATTATTAAGCTATATATAATTTGCGTTATTTACATATTTACAACCTTGAAGGCATTACACAGTTTCCAACAACAAATAATGTATAGTTTCGTTATGTTACAATAAGTTAACACATTGGTAATATGGTAACATTGGTAATACGGTACATTGGTAACACTATATTTATTTACATGTGTGTCTATTTATTTTCATATCACCTGTTATATATCGTATTATTGAATATAATTCCCCCGGTTAGTTATTTTCAAAATTTATACAATTTTATTATAAAGTGTTTATTTGTCATTTATTAATTCATAATTCTGAAAACCAATACTAGTATGTGTTATTAACTATGTGCAATCGGTTAACTGAGGTGCCTGTTAAAAACTTTAAAAGCACATAAAGCTGAATTGGTTATATTATAACTAAAATATAAAAATTTTTAACTGTTTACCCAGGCAGAGGCTATTAACTACATTCCAGGTCGGAATAAGTAAAGCTTGGTTTAAATACTTTGTTAGTGATATTCGTCGCTAGCCCTAACAGCAACCAGGACGCAAGCTTCGATATGCTTGGTTGACGAGGAACTAGCAACGACCCTATCAAACCATAAGGCCCGTCCTTCAGCCGAGGGTTTAGCCAAGTGCCACCTGAGGGACAGAGGGCAATGAGATACATAGTGATCCGCGTAGCCCACTGCCCCGAAGGAACACAGGGGAGAGAGTTTAATTTTAAAGCGATTCAAGTATGTCGGAAAGGGACCATGTCCGGTAAAGAAAAATCTTAGGGCTCTATTAACTATTTGACGAGACAGGTGAAAAAAGGGACAAAAGGAATGGGCCCGCGAACCACCGTCCCACAAGTCACTGAGCGCCCGCCATCTCCCAATCACCTCTGTCCCCGCAAAGGGAATTAAGAGCTTAGCATATGGTCATTATAAAATTTAAATTAGCGCGCGGGAATTGCACTCGGTAGGTCCGAGTGCAATTCCCGCGTCTTAATTTTTGTTTGAGATACATGAAATTTGATAAGAAGACACATTTCATACTTTTTAATGAAACTGGGTATACATTTTATAATTGAACTTTATTAAGGTAATTGAAAGTGAATAATAACCCAATTAAATGATGAAAATGAAGTTTTAATGAAGAAAAATATTTTTAAAAAATTAACTTTCTAAGGGATTTAAAAATGAATACCCAAATGTGTTCATAATGTGTTTTTCCCGCGTCTTAATTTTTGTTTGAGATACATGAAATTTGATAAGAAGACACATTTCATACTTTTTAATGAAACTGGGTATACATTTTATAATTGAACTTTATTAAGGTAATTGAAAGTGAATAATAACCCAATTAAATGATGAAAATGAAGTTTTAATGAAGAAAAATATTTTTAAAAAATTAACTTTCTAAGGGATTTAAAAATGAATACCCAAATGTGTCCATAATGTGTTTTTGAGTGATTGTAATGTAAAATTAATCAAAAATGTGAACAAATGGCATGCAAGGAGCATTTTCAAATTTTCTTTAAAAAAATGAAATTAAAAAAAAAATACAAAATTATAACAAAAATAAAAAAAAATTGAATGGTATTTTATATAGTAATGTTAAGAAGAATATTTATACAAATTTTCATGTTTCTAAGTTAATAAATAAATTAAAAAAATTTCAACGTCCACCGTCCCCTTAAATCTGAAGGCAGTCATTTATTCCAATATATGTCAAAATGAAAGTGCTAAATTATACGGGAATTATATACCCGTACTACTTATAATGTCTTAGATTAGAAGATATGTCCGATTTTTAGTAGAAGATTATCCGTATTACAGTATAAGTCTCAAATATCTTTGCTAAAATACATCAGACGACGTAATAAATTGAAAATATCAATAATCCCCTTAATCTTCATACCAGAAGGCCGTGCTTGCAGGCACGTAAGTGGGCAATCTTGGCTGGGGGGGTGTGAAGGAAATTTTTCCGACTAATATTGAAAATTTCCGACTGTACAAACAAGTGAGTTAACTTTTGGTTTTGAACGAGTGCACTTCTATTCTAATGGCTTTTGCCCAGTTCAAAGTCTACACGGCAATTATTTGTTTTAATTTTCGAATGTTTTGTGTATATATCCAAGTAATACCCCAATTTATAAAAAGAAAAAAGTCTCAAAACCAAATTTTTGGTTTTGAGGGTTTTGTTTTATAAATAATTTTACATTTGTTATTTAATTATCGGATGTGTTATGCAAATGCCCAAATTTTTAGCTATCATTTGAAACAAGGCAAGTTTCTAGGGCAAGGATTAGCAGAATGCTAAATATATTTGAAAAAGTATTAAATTTCGTATGTTTTGGGATTTTTTTTCGAATAGACTTGACACATTCCCAGATGATTGCCTAGCACTTAAAAATCCGCGAGTTTCTATGCCAAGAATTGGTTGTGTAAATTTCGGAACATGTATCTTTTTTTAGCTAAATTTGGGTCTTTTAATAGGTTTTTGTAAATGATTTAAACTTTATTATTTTTTTCTAATTTTCGAAAGCACATTGCACATTTTCAAATAATTTCCTCAAAAAAGGAGAAAAACACGCGTTTCTAGGCCAAGAATTATCTTTGTAAAACACGGGATGTGCATAATAACATACATACATTATTCAAAGGAAATTAATATGATATGATTTGTAGTTCTCATAAGGGATGCCGTTGTTTCATTTCCTCGATATTTGTTTTAAACAAATCGTCTGGACACGGACTTAAAAAAAAAATTCCAAATAGTCCACCAGAAAACCTACTTGCATGTGGCTATACACATATTCTTAAATACATCGAAATTGCATTTTTTAGTTTATATGATACTTATTTTGCAGCATCCAAAACAGGAAGATTAGCTTAATTCTACAGTTTGAATTCTACAGAAAGTTGTGTTTATCTTCGTAGTCTAATAATTTTTTTTTAATTACTACATTTTTTTTTAAGAAAACGCATCAAAGCAACAAATGCATCTCCCTTAATGAGATGCATAGGACTGGGGTTTCTCCCCGGTAGATTGCACATACCTGAGCATGAGCACTCTCCTAGAGAAAGGATCGTTTATTTTCTTTATTTTTTATTCCAGGTTTGTGGATCGCATGCTTATAAATTTGGTTTGAAACTAACATTAAGTTATACAGCGTTTTTCAACGTGTGTTATAGTTTCATGTAAATTTACGGAAAATTAAAGAATTTTGGTGTACAGTTTGGACCCCATTGGACTTTTTCTCATTTTGGGGTTCCGGTATTAAATGAAATTTCCAAAAGGGGTTCCGAGACCAAAAAACTTGGCAAAACAGTGAACTATTGAATACAACTGGAGTGAGTGCATATTAATTACACTTTAACATTGTTGGGCCGCGGTTCCTTTCGGAGTTGGCGAAAATCATCCGCGTTTGAAAATATGTACAATTCTTTATGTAGTATATCTAAGACCTAAATATATGGGTTACAAGAAGTTGGTGGTAAGAGGATGGTACGGTAACTGTAGTTGTGTCCCCCACTGGATTCTAGTCTAAATTAAATGGGAATATCCCGGCCATCCAAACAGATACCTTACACTTTGGTGTATGTCATACGGTCTGGGTCGAAAGTGGAAATATCTCCTCTAGTTGTTGCAAGCCAATCTGAAGACTCGCTTGTACGTTGACGATATTCTGCCGCCGATTGTTCTGCCTATACTGTCAAGTCGCCCAGGTTCCATTTACCAACAAGACAAAGCTCGAACATATACTGCACAACTTTCTCAACAATGTCTTCAAGGATTTAATACCCTCCTATTACAATCTAGATCTCCAGACCGCGATAAGCCAGAGTGTATACGGAGCCAACCCCCTCCGCTCACATTACACGCGGATATTGGCTGGCTTTCGAAGCGATCGTCAAATGTATCACGTGACGTGCGGACTTTCCTTCTCAAGGTTATTTCGGAGCAAGACATTTCTCCTCTTCTATAACGTGGAGGAGGGTGGACTTCGCATTTACGTTCAAGTCATAACTGAATAATATGTTAAAGTTATAGCTCTAAGGCGATGGATTGATTTTTACTTTCATATATATAGGCGAAAATTTGAATTCCAGTTTTTGTCGGGAGAGCACGTTTCAAGCAACTAAACTAACATAGTTTAAACCTTTATTTGGAACTTGCATCTCCTTCAAGGAAAAAATAACAATTTATAGTTTGCGATTATAAAGACTTCCTGACTTGTCAATATATATATATATATATATATTATATATACAGGGTGACCAGAAATAAGCGCCCAATTAAGAACTGTTATATCTCGAAAACCACTGTACATAAATCGTTCAAACTTTGGGAATAAACAATACTGAAATACTGACAACCAAATGCCATTGCAGGTGAAGGCAAGCATATCGAACTTGTGATTTCATAAATTTGGAATATATATATTTTTTTCCTGTAAGTGGAATAAAACATATTTATTCACCCGTTTTTTTGTCGTTTCATTTTACTTTTGGGGCGCTTTTTTCTGGTCACCCTATATATATATATATATTACATATATATACATATATATTATATATATATTATATATATATATTATATATATATATTATATATATATATTATATATATATTACATATATATACATATATATTATATATATATATTATATATATATATATATATATATATGTATATTATATATATATATATTGCTCGTCATGGTTGCACTAATGAAGTGTATTTTAAGGTATTTATGTTTCCTTTATTGTTCCAATCTATATGCTTGTCGTCCATATAACACAAGTTTATAGATAAAATCTATCCTGTGTTTCAGAAACAAGCATTTTTGTGTTCATTTCGAAAGGATATATGGACTTCATTTCGAAAAAATTCTCGTCGGGTCCATATATCCTTTCGAAATGAACACAAAAAAGCTTGTTTCTGAAACACAAGATAGATTTTATCTATAAACTTGTGTTATATATATATATATATATATATATATATATATATATATATATATAAATATAAATTATTAAATCCAAAGTTAGAATGTATGTAGTAACTCATAATACACTATTCCAAAATTTTCTACAAAATACAAAGAAATAAAAGAAATTAAGACAAGAAGAGGAAATAATAAAGCATAATGCAAGTCATAAAGACAAAGACAATCAACAAATTTCAAATATCAGGAATGCAAATAAGAAAACAAAAAAATCAAGCAAAAAAGCTTGCACATGGAGGAGATTTAGGCTTACGATAAGTTCATTTCGAAAAAATTCTCGTCGGGTCCATATATCCTTTCGAAATGAACACAAAAATGCTTGTTTCATGCATATATATATATATATATATATATATATATATATATCTTTATATTTCACAAAAAAAAATCCATAAATATCAAATTAGTGAGATTTTACATTCTACGGCATAAATATACCTTTAAATCGGTATACAACAATTAAAGTTTATTTAGTCCTTCAGATCTATAATTGTTATATTAGATCCATTTCTGTGATGGATAAAACTGAGTGTAAATGTATATTGTTGGCAACCCACTTAAAGCTGTAAGTCACAGATAATTTATCTCATGTGTGTACAAAAAATAATAATATAATTTCACTCTAAATAATTTTGAAATGCAGATTTTGGTGGGAAAATTTTACAATTTGCCATTGTTTTTAACGAATTTTTTTAAACATCTATTTCGTAGGATTTAGATGTTTAAAAAGATATAGTGGCTAATATGGATGCAGCATAAAATTACGGAGGAGGTAGGGTTCATGAAGGATTTCCACTTCTTGTTCGGGAGAGAGATGTCACTTCCTATTCAAAAATTTATATTTTCATTTCAACATCTGTTTTTCAGACTTTGCTTTAGGTACAGCTTAGTTGAAGACTGATATAGATTAAATATTGAATTCCGGAGGGATTGGTAGGGTTCACTAAGGATTTCCTGGTCTGAATATGTAACTTCTGGTTTGTCCAATAATTCATATGACTGCATGAAATAAGTGTGCTGAAAGTATAGAAATACTTAACAGTTATTTCGAAATTGAAGTGTATACATCACTTTCCATTGCATAAAGGCTTTTTCATATTTTTTTAATTTTTTGTATTAAAAATTTCAATTTTGCCAAACTTAGATGTAAAAATAATTGTAAAATATATTACTAATTTGAATGAACGATTGCACGTACGTAAGTTGCTGGAAATGTAATTGGCCAGGGAATTTTTAAATGCAAAGTGCAATTAATTTTGATATTTGTTTACCATATTTAAATTAGGAAATATTTTTATTTATTTTCCAATAACATTTAAAATTTTTCAATTTAATAATAAAATATTTAAAATTAAAATAATTTAAAAGTATAAAAGCATTAAAACTTTACCCGTTTTTAAATTTTTAAGAAAATTTACTTGAAACTATCACGTCGTAGAACCCCAAGGGTTCCGCAGAACAAACACATCTTGAAAAACGCTGCATTATCCTACGTGTGTCGAAAAAGCAACATTGCTCCCACAAACTGAAAAATGTCAAGCAAATTTCCTTAAAATGTTACAAATTTTGCATTTTAAAATGACAAATATTTTATTATTTCCTCCTTTCAAATAATCTTCAAATTTCGTTACGGATTATTGTACTATATAAGAATTGAATATTATACGGATTCTACACATATATTTTCTACGAAATTAGAATCGTTTCATTCAAATAATAAATTATATGCATGTGTGCCGAACATTTCTTTAACTAATTTCAAACAATCCGTATGCAGTACACAAAGTTTTTAAATACATGTATTTTAATAGTATATTACTTGAAAACCACATTAGTCGGATTGTTATTTGATTTATAAATAATCAAACCAGTGTTTGAAATACTACTGTATATTTTGATAAGTTTCTCATACGCAATCTGATATGCAATTAAATTATGAACAATATTCTTTATTAAACAATTCGTCTTTCCCATCCAATTGCACGTGTAGCGAGAATAAACCAGAACTGGCGATAAAGCGACGTTTGGCGTGTGGCATGAGAGATTACTTCTGAAATTGTTGAATCGGTATACACTCTGGCTTATCGCCTCCAGACCTATCACCAATAGAGAACGTATGGGACATGCTGTGGCAGCAATTGCAGCCTTCTCTGAATACCACTGAATTAGCTGATCAGTTACTTGTGGCAGAATCTTCCGCAGAGGGACATAAGCAACCTAACTGACTCTATGCCGCACCGAATATCGACTTGTATAGTCGATAACCACTTAATAAAATATCAGCTTCTTGTTGTCACCATTTCTTAATAAAACGTTTTTTATTGATTCCAAATTCTAATCATTTGCATATTTTCTCAAACGACACATACATGCCGATCTTTGTGGCTGTTGGCTCAATTTCTTATGGGTGCATATAATTTTTTGTGTGTATAGCTTCAATGCTTTTTCACCACTGATTTGAACGAATTTTAATCACCTTTTTAAAAGCGCAGTGTCATCATGTCAGAGCACCAAATGCAATTTCAAAGGCTAAAAAACTTCTGTTTGCTAATTTTACCATGCTGAATTTAAATCTGAAAGTCGTTTTTAAAATTAACCCTTGAATCTGAGAAGATAGCCTCTCAAAGTTTGGCCTTTTTTGCTATTTTTGTGTTTATAATCTCAGGTCGAAGATGTTGCCACAACATGATGCAATTGCATGGTTATGAGAACTTAATGCTTGAAGAAATAACAGGAAAACTGTATTCAACTCATGAAGTTAGAGGTGAGACCACCTCCATGATTCAGTTGACTAGGAAATTTAATTTTGTGAGGTCATCCCTATTTAAAAATTCAGAATATGAATATCTAAGCCATGGATTTAGATAGACTTATTTTCTGCTTTATCTTCAAAATCACCTTGTAAACGATGCAATTATACAAACTTTGATCCATAAAGTTAGAGAGAGTTAGACTCTTTTCTTCTATGGTATGGCTAGACCAATTAAAAACTCAAGATGAAAAGTTTGAGGTATTAAACTTGATAAATTAATTTGCTAAGGTTATAGGGGAACGTAACTTCATTGCGTTATGTTAGGAGTCGGTATAGTATGTATGTCTTTATAGGGAGATATTATCCTATAAGAGATAATAATATTGAATAGGGGGGTGTATGACTGGTATGTGACTGTGGATATTAGAAGTGGGTGGGAGGATTGGTGGCAGTTGATGTCCGCCGGTTCCTGTTTCTCATGCATGGCCGTGGTGTACTTAGATGAGCTTAGCGCCCGAAGTGCGCGGAAGTTTGCTGGTTTATAAAAAAATGTCAACTTCGATCAAAGTCTTCGAGAAATAAATATTTCGAAAGAACGTATGATTAAATAAACCAATTGCAGAGATGGGAAGTCCACAAAATATAAAAACAATTTTTTCTTTAATTGAACACCAAAATTTTTAGTATAAGTAAATTATTACTGGAAACGAGTGCATATTAAGTGGTGCAAACAGAATCAGAAATGAATGAAGTAATATAAAGCATCACCATATTTTATGGACAGCTGACTTTCAAAAACAAAAAATTATGTTATTCATTATTTTGATCTATTTTACTGGCTTCTTCATCGAAATTAAATATGTAGGATCATTTCATTACTTTTATGTTTCCTACTTATAGGAGCAAATCTAGTAGAGAGGTTGTGACTATATAAATACCAAATAATGACCACAAAATCTGAATATAATATTTCGCAACTATCAATGTTGGTATATTATTGTGAAATAACTCTGTTTAATTTTAAATAATATTTTGGGAGATTTTTATTATAACGAGAAAGAAATATTTTAATTTAAAAATAAAATAATAGTAATTATAAATAAATTAATGATTATCTATTAATAAAAATATAATATATAAAATGTGTCTACAAAATGTACAACGGTAAAATTATAACTAATGGAAATTTTGATTTATTGGAAACTCAACAATTTAACATATTTTTCTCTATTAATAAAAGGTTTATAAAAACATTTTGACGTAGTTAACATTTTACTGTAACATTCTAATTTATATATAATTTAATATCGAACGGTCGAGTAAATGTTGCATTATTATTACATATTTAGTATTTTTCAAAATAATGTCTGTTTCTGTGTGTGTGTAACGCGTAGCAGAAAATTCAAGCTTTCAACAGCTTCGAAGATCTGTATAGAGTTGGAATCTCAGCTTATGCAAATATGCACCTTGCCGGGATTTTTTTTTTTTTTTAATTTCAATTAGTTTAAAGGTTATGAATATTTAAAGTTGAAATTTCGTTGTTTCTAAATCCATTTATCCCAGCAGACTATTGTTTGCAGAATGGCAGATGTTTATAGACAATTAGCGCGACACAATGTGGGTGATGAAATCAAAAATTCCAAGTTCCAGAATTTTACAGATATCATTTTGATTTTTTTTAAACGAGCAATTATTCTACAAGAATTCGCTTGACAAATCTCTTCTATAGCACGCAAATATTCAGAGATAGTATTTAATTATCTAATTTTACTTTTCGGCATTTATTTCACGAAAGTTCAACAGACGAAGCACATAAAGTGATTTAAATTGAGAAGTTTTCTTATTCCTTGAATTTTAAAGATATGATTCATATTTTTAAAAATACAATTATTTGTCATTAAAAGCATTGTACAAAAATCATTTGAATCGGATAACTACAACCATAATCCCGATAACAGTAACAGTTTAACAGTAACAGTGTAAGGTAACAGTTTAGACGACCGGGAAGAGCCACTCAATTTAGAACGGAACCCAGTGGAGGGAGGCATCCACAGGGACCGTACCCTCCTTCCCCTACCACCAACCTCTCGGAAGGGCTTACTGACCCACATGTTTAACGTGATCGTACTCCGCGTGAACACGACGGCAGTTTTGGCAGCAGAGGGAATCGAACCGAGGCCTACCGAGTGCAATGCGAGCGCTAATCACTGGACTACCGCGCCCTACGTGAAAAGGCGTGTTTAAGCGCGTTAATGTGTTTTTATAGATCTAATACAATTTTCGAGGAATCTTCTTTTCAAGTTTAAAAAAACTGATAATATCCTGTTTTTAACACTTTACAACATAGTTGAAAAGTGTTTATGACTTTGTTCATTCTGTCCGTTAGCAGGATAATTGCCGTAAAAATGACTTTATCAAAATGAAATTTTAGTATGTTTTTCAGACAGTCTGTGGGACCTATGGAAATATACATGAATAATATCACCCAATTAGTTTTGGATTGAACCCAGGTTGAAAAAATGAAATACATTGAACCCTACAGGACCTAAATTTTCAAACATGTTTTAAGCGACTTTAATTGCTTCGAAAATTTTAGGAAATATTCAAATTATCTCATAAAATATATAAAAAAAATTTCAGTAAATATGTTAGGTAGTTTTTTTAAATAAAAATTATTTAATATAGGGAGAAAAATAAATTCAATTAAATTTTGACTCTTGCTATATCCTCCAGAAAGAGACACGAGATATATTATATAATAAATATCTTTCCAAGGGTTTAATTATTTTATATATAAGAGAGGTTTCATATTTTAAAATAAATATGGTAGATAACAATTTTTCAAATTTTTAAATAAAATAAATTATTATAGTATTGTAATGAATGAAACGGTTGGAAAAATGTTTATGGATGAAATACTGCTTTTATAGAGAGGCGATTTATATTTCGATGACGTCATTTGAATAAAGTTTATTTGTTTTCGATGAAGTTTTCAAATATAATAAATTATTGAAGTATTATGATAATTTTAAAAATTTACCAAGGAATGTATCGCATTTTAGAGATGTTTAAACCAGGCAATTTATATTTCATTGCCGTCATTTGAATGAAGTTCATTTTCTTCGATGAAGTTTTCAAATATAATAAATTAATGTAGTATTGTGATAATTTTAAAAATATTACCGAGGAATGTTTCGCATTTGAGATGTTTATATAAAATTGCATTGAAGTTGGAAAGTGTTTCATAATCAATGCTTTATGCATGATTGATCTTTCTTGTTTAAGTTTATGAATGCGTATTTCCCGAAAACAAAAAGTGGTAGCTATAAATAATATTAGGTTATTTGTAGCCCTTTGAAAACCATAAAGGAGTGTACAATTGGATTTTGGATAGGTTCTTAGTTTTTGAAAAATAGTGGCAACAATTTCGATATTTTAATATTTTGTAGATGTGGTCCTAATTTCGATATTTTAATAATTTAAAAAAAAATTGAAAAGGTGGTTCTAATTTCGATGTCTTAATATTTTGAACCATTTTAAATAAGTGGTTCTTAATTATTTTAAAATTGTCAAAAAAGATAAACTACCTACATGGAAAAATGTTATTCGAGCGAAATCATTTCGACTCGGGCCGTGCCGAAGATTTAGAAAGCTGTTTCGGGTCGGGCTCGAACTTGACTTTTAAAAAAGGCCAACATATTTGATTTTGAAAATTTTTCTGGGGTCGAATATATTTATTTCGCCAGGCCGAACATATTTAATTTTGAAAATTTTTCAAATGAGTTTTAATTGAATACATGAAATAATTGTCTTTATTTCAGCTATATATATAGATAAATGTTGAAAAAAAACTTTTATCTCAATTCTTCGTAGAAAATTTTCACACATTCATGTTTCCGCCGGCCGTCCAAATAGTTGCTCAAGTCCATTGGATGAGTTGGACGGTCTGGGTTTTCAACACATTCATGTTCCCGGCCGTCCAAGGGGATGCTCTATGTCTTCGGATGAGTCGGACGGTCTGGGTCTTCAACACATTCATGTTTGCGGCGGCCGCTCACTTTGCTGCTCATACCCTCGGGTGAGTCGGGCGGCCCGGGCTTTCTACACATTCATGTTTTTAACACATATGAATATAAATTATTTCGGGCCGGATCAAGCCGAGACTCAGTGGTCTTCGGGACTGGTTTAAGTACTGGCATTGTCGTGCCAGGCAGGGAAGAACTCTAAATTTTCGGTCCGTTCTGACCCGTATTGGAACCACTGCTGATCTTTTGGCATAGTCTAGTGTTTCATTCACAATTTGCGATTTTATTTTGTCGCAGAAAATTGATTTAAATTACGTATGAATTGTTAAAAAAAAGCACAATTTAAAACCACAATTTTATAACAAAATTTAAAAAAGCAATAAAAATAAATAATAATAATTATGAGAAACGTATATAAACGATTCTTATGCATGCCTTTATATAATTTAAAAATATTACCTTACTTTACGCAGTCAGAACCTAGCTCTGCGAAAAATTAAAGCAATCTGGACTGAATGAACATTCCACGCTTTTCAGCATTTTACAGAAAAGACATTCACATTTTCTGAGAGTCATAAATTACTTGCCCAATTATAGACACTTTTAAGGGAATACATACTGGGTTTGCTTTCCAAATCCCTGGACAATGTGTTTCAGTATTTTTCTCCTGCTGTTTTGCCGACAGCATAGCGAAGAAAATAGGTTTTGTCTGAAGAACTCGTACCAGAACCTAATTGCTCTTTCATGGTTTTGTCTGAAGAACTCGTACCAGAACCTAATTGCTCTTTCATGGTTTTGTCCCCACCAAAGAGCTAGAATCACGTGATTGCTTCTGGAAGGCCCCCACATATGTGTACTACAAATGATCTGCACCCTCCGGTTGCAAGATCTGCTTCTCCGAATTTCCTCAAGAAAAATGCCGACAAAGTTTGGGGACTTCCTGGACCACCCTCGTTGACATAGCCTTTATCCAGGTGGCTCATACGTATTTAAATGAGATTTATGACATCGCAAAGAAACCATTTCCCCATGTTCATCAGATGGCTTTGCTTCAACATGGACTTCAAGGATTTTGTTTCACGAAAGAGAATCGGTGATTTTGTAGTGAACATTTAGAAAATTAAAGTAAAAAATAACTTTTTAAATGAAATTTATGGAGAACAAAACCCACCCACCCCCCACCCCGGTACTTACGTCCCTGCGTGCTTGATTCCAATATATATGTCAAAATATATGCCAATATACCTGTACTACTTATATTCTCGTAGGTTATAAGATATACTCGTGCATTCCTAGAAGATTACTCGTACATCGTACAATATGTGAGTGTCAGCAATTTTTGCCGCAATAAAAGAATGACGTAATAACTTAAAAATATCGATTATCTTTGAATCAATAATCCCGCAAAATATCAATAATAATAATGTTTAAACCTGAAAACCGTAATTGATATTATCCAGTCCAAAATGAAATGGCAATGAAATTTATTTATATATACATATTTTCATTATTCAAATCGGAAAAGATTTAAGAAAAATCGTCTGCTGGATAAACACATTGGATTTAAATCCGTTGCTAAGCGACATGATATCATTTGCTTCAAATAAATTGGTGGAAAAAATACCGTCTAAATAATACTATCTCTAAGGAACGTTTGGCGACATTTTCGTCAATTTTGCGACATTTTAAAAAATCGTCAAATTTATCGCCAAGCGGGACTGTAGAACTCACCGTCCCACATGGCGACAAATTGACGAAATATCATCACAATACTATCTCCTAACAAAACACAATTAATTTCATTTATTTTGAGCAATGTTATCAATTTCAAGATATTTTTATGGATTTGAAAACATTTTTATCAATTTGGTTACATTTTAAAAATTCGCTAAATGTATTACTAAGTAGGATGGTTAGTCTGACAGATAAAGGCTAATGAAACATCATTTCAGTACTCTCTTCTAACAAAACAAAATAAATTTCATTGATTTGCGTTGTTTTATCAATTTGTCGACATTTCCGTCCATTTGGCAAAGTTTAAGAAAAGTTGAAAAATTAGCGATATCCCGCCAAATTCGTAGCTCTGGACTTGCAGATCTGAATGAAACATCCTGATCCCGTTTCTATATACTAAATGAAAACATTACAATTGTATTAGAAGATATACCTTTTCTACTCTTTTTCTGTTTCAACAATCGGCTAAAAGAATTTATTGGCTAAACACAATATATGAGTTTAGTAGCTAAACACAATATAAGCTTGAAAACTCTTTGCCAAAGTAAATGAAAGTGATGTACGCAGTCAGCAATTAATATAATTAAAAGAAAAATCAAACCGTTCATTCATAAGATATAATTTTATATCCATTTATTTATTATTCAAATCGAAAAAATAACAAGAAAGATCAATCATGCATAAGCATTGATTATGAAACACTTTCCAACTGAAATGTAATTTCATTTAAAAATTTCTAAAATGTGATTCATTCAGTGGTAATATCTTTTACATTATCACAGTACTACAGTAATTCATTATACTTAAATACTTAAAACTGTATCGAAATATAAATCATCTGATTCTTTATGCAAAATCAATGAATATTTCATTCATATAACTTGTATTCCAGACTCCAGAGCTAAATAATTTTGTGTGAAAAAAATTCAGCAATTCTTATGTAATTCATCTTACAATCGCTTGAGATATTTGCATTCTGCATATGTTAAAATTAGGCTTCCTTGAAGAAATAATAAAAGTTTAGGGATCATTTAAAATCACAACTATTGTAATTGCATAGGCACGGAATTTAGATACACAGATAATACACAGATAATATATATGTGTATGTGTATGTACTCAAAGTATTGGAATCGTGCCGAAGATCTGAACTCGAATTTTCAAAGGATCTACACGTTTTGGGACTTCTAGAACACGAAAAAACTACTTTTAGGAAGACGTCTGTGTGTGTAAGGGTGTATCTGTGTATGTTTCTGTGTGTCTGTGTGGATATTACATCCACTCTAATTGAAAAACTAATGGACCGAATTTCATACAATTTGGTAGGTATGTTTTTTGTGGGAAATCCTGATGTTCATTAGATTATAGTACGATTCGCAATAAAAGAATCCGCCTTCTTTGCGAAATGGCCGCAGAAATTGCCTTTATCCACTCTAGCTAAAAACTAATGAACCAAATTTAACAAAATTTGGAGTATAATATTTCAATAACCTACAAGTGATTTCCTACAAGTGACGATTCGGGAAAAAGGAACGGGCTATTTTTGCGAAATGGCCAGCAAAAATCGTTATATATAAAAATAAAAGACTACGTGTGCTCAATTATATCAATTAAATTCCTATTTTATATGTTATTTTTGACAACAAAAAGAATAAGACTAACCCCATTACTCTAGGACTAGCCGTTCTTGAGATATTCTAGTTTTTTCGCGTTTTCGCTACGCCACCTTTGACAATAAGTCCAGCTATCAAATGAGAACCAAATTTAAGTTTAACGTGTAAATTCAATGTCATTTAAATTCAATGTAAATTCAATGTCATTTAAAATACTTATGTTGTGCAGATAAACTCAAATTATCATTGAATAAATAAAGAGAACGAGTATGAGTCTGCAGAGAAAGACATGTGCTGTCCACATCAGAATTTTTAACAATATTACACCAATGATTTATAGAAGTGAACGGGGATTATTTTCAGGCCATTTCGAAAAAAATGTATATCTATATTTAAAGATCCATCAAATTTTTGTCGAATAAAATGTTCAACAAATTTATGCTGTGTACCAAATTTTAACTCTCTAGGACGTAGGAAAGTGCATTTAAAATGCCATCAATTAAATTTATCATGAAGAGTTATATAAAATTTAAAAAAAATGAAAAATTGTTATCTACCAAATTTATTTTAAAATATGAAGCCACTCCCATATGCAAAACGTATAAACAAATGGAGAGATATTTATTATATAATATCTCTCTCTTTTCTTTCTGGAAGATATCCCAAAGTCGGAATTTAATTGAATTTGTTTTTTTCCCTATATTAAATAATTTTTTTAATTAAAAAACTACTTAACATATTTTACTGAATTTTTTTTTATATATTCTATGGGATAATGTGAATATTTCCTAAAAATTTTGAAGCAATTCGTGAATTTTAAATTTACTTAAAAAATGTTTGAAAAATTAGGTCCCATAGGCTTCAATGTATTTCATTTTTTCAACCCGGGTTCAATAAAAAACTAATTGGGTGATATTATTTATTTATATTCCCATAGGTCCTACAGACCGTCTGAACAACATACTAAAATTTCATTTTGATAAACTCATTTTTACGGCAGTTATCGTGCTAACGGACAGACAGACAGACAGACAGACAGACAGACAGACAGAATGAAAAAAGTCATAAACACTTTTCAACTTTGTTGTAAAGTGTTAATAAAAAAAAACATTAACAAACACATTTAATTTAATTGCGTTGCCGAGCAACATGATATATCCTCATAAAATGCTAAAATTAATTAACGAATTTGATTTCTTAATACTTTTCATTGCGTAAAAGCTTGTGGAAAATAAACCATGAAGATAGATTTTTCATTTAAATTTATGTCTCAAACAATTCATGATTTCTATAGTGACTAATTTGCGCAAAAAATCTCCCCCAAACTTAGAATTAAAGTTTTATTTCACTTTGACGTTTGAAACAAACGATTTTCATCCTTTCCGTTTGGATAAACCACGAAGTTAAAGAGTAGGAAAAAATTCCGTTTTTCATCAATGTCTCGTCAATCCTTGGTCTTAGAAACTCGAAATTTGGACTAAATTTATAGGGGACTATTTCAAGGCTATCCATAAAATTTCATTAAATTTGGTTTAGTCATTATAGCGCGATGATGAGACAAACGAAAATTTGGTTTTTTACTAATATCTCGAGAACCACTGATCGTAGAAACTCAAAACACGGACTAAATTTTAAGTAGGGCTATTTCCAGGCTACCCACAAAATTTCATTAAATTCGGTTCAGCCGTTTTCCCGTGATGGTGGGATAAACAGACAGATTTTCAATTTTATATATATAGATTGTACTTTAAAGATTGTTTTGTATTTCAATTATAAAATATGTGTATTGATATAAAATTTTAACAATTGTTTGTAGAAATATGTGAAAGCTGCATTTAAAAAAAATAAAAACATGTTATTTTGATTGTCTCCAAAGCATTTATAAAATTAATATTTCTTTTTTAAGTATTCAGTGTACATACTAGAACAATACAAGCATGTCGTGGGACAGTATTGGAATTTTCCTGTCGCCACTTCACTTCTAAAAAGTATTACCCCCCCCCCTCTCTCTTTGGAAACGGTTGACATTCCATTGCTCTGAGTAGGAGGAGTTTTTCACAACTCTCGCTGTAAACTGAGGCCACGGAAAATAAAATAACGTGTAATAGGTCAGTGGAAAACAATTTAAAGTTACACGTAGGTCACTTAAATATAAGTTAAAATAATACCGATTAAAATAAATCCAGAGTAAAGGATATCTCAGTAAAGACTTAGAGGAGTAAAACGAAATGTAACAAGAACTTTTATCACTAACGCGCCATTATGAATAAAATTTAAAGAAGTAACCGCAAAAGTGAGGCAATTAAATTAAACCTTCACGTAATTTAAAACTTAGGGAGTTAAGGTAAGATAAACTGTGATGCAGGCGTCTAAAGTTTAAATGACCGGACAGACAGAGCGATCGGCTGTCAGTCGAACACCCTAAGCAAATCTAATTCCTAAAATAAGTAATTTAAACTTTAAGTAAGCAAATTTAAGCACCCTAGCGAAACAAGTACATTAAACTGTCATCCTAAATAAATAATAAGAGTAATTTCACTCACGGAGCTTCCAGAAAAAATTTATATGTGTAATCCAATTTGTTAGAAAATCCGTTGATCTGTACACAAAGAGACGGTACTACTGCCGCGCGTTGACTGAATTTTTTCGACCCTACTCCGGTTAGAAATTCTTTGCCTACTCGCTGTCCAGTCACATGACCAAAGAATATACATATAAAGAAGAAAAGCAGCTACGGACAGGAAGGCTCCGTAATGTTAAATTCCGAAACCACTAGGTGGCGCTGATGCTGTAGGGAATTTGAGGAATAGGGACATCCTGAGGGAAAATATTCAGTATTGTGTTTTGCTTGTGTAGTGTTGGAAAAGCAGCTACGGACAGGAAGGCTCCGTAATGTTAAATTCCGAAACCACTAGGTGGCGCTGATGCTGTAGGGAATTTGAGGAATAGGGACATCCTGAGGGAAAATATTCAGTATTGTGTTTTGCTTGTATAGTGTTGGTGTGTTACAGAAAATCTGAGCACGTGGTAAGTTTTAATGATCATTATTTCCTTTAATTTCGTTTAATCCTTTAAGTTTCCTTTAATCGATCGTTGTCTGAGGATTCGTATATCTTTTATTTGCATTTGATTGGTATATTTAGCACGTGCATAACTATTCATGTCTATTTTCGTTTGATTCGGATATTTAGCACGTGTATATTCTTTATTTGCATTTAATTCGTATATTTAGCACGTGTATATCTTTTATTTGCATTTGATTCGTATATTTAGCACGTGCATAACTATTCCTGTCTATTTTCGTTTGATTCGGATATGTAGCACGTGCATAACTTTTATTTGCATTTGATTCGTATATTTAGCATGTGCATAACTATTTCTTCCTATATTTAGCACGTGGTAAGTTTTAATGAGCATTATTTCCTTTAATTTGAAGTTCTTGATGATTATTATATATATGATTCGATCGATCGTTATCTGAGGATTCGTATATTTTTCGCACGTGCATAACTAATCCTTTCTATTTGCATTTGATTAATGATGTTCTTCTGGTGAAATTTCTGGTTTTAATTTTACCTGACCATTAGATTTGTGTTTGCGTGAATATATAACTAGTAAATTTGATTCATGACTAGAAGTATAATACTTTTTTCCTTAATTAATCAGCTTGACTGACAGTTTTTAGAAAATGTCTACTTCAGTTATCCACAGCTGATGAGCTCAAATGAGAGCGAAACCGGTCCTGTATCTCTGTTAACAGCATTAGTGACATGACTGGAGTTACACTTTTCTAATTTCAGATACTCTACTAATGTTGTTAACAGTTGTCTACAGGAGCTCTTTCTTTAGGAGCAAAACCGGTCCTGTGGTACCGTATAGTGTATAAAGATGTATGCTTGTACAGATGTATCACATATTACATACAGGTGTATCTTGTGATTCGGGTATGTAATTCTTACAATATAACGCTATGAGAAATAGCTTCTAATAAATTTATAGTGCAACAGATTATTCTAGAGGCCAAAGAATGCTATTTAAACTACCTCTTACTTGAATGCTGATTGCTATACTGGAAGTATTATGATTTTTTCCTTAATTAATCAGCTTAACTGACAGTTTTTAGAAAATGTCTACTTCAGTTATCCACAGCTGATGAGCTCAAATGAGAGCGAAACCGGTCCTGTATCTCTATTAACAGCATTAGTGACATGACTGGAGTTACACTTTTCTATAATTTCAGATACTCTACTAATGTTGTTAACAGTTGTCTACAGGAGCTCTTTTTTTAGGAGTAAAACCGGTCCTGTGGTACCGTATAGTGTATATAGATGTATGCTTGTTCAGATGTATCACATATTACATACAGGTGTGTCTTGTGAATCAGGTATGTAATTTTTACAATAATATAACAATATAAAAAACAGCTTCTAATAAATTTAATTATTATATTGCAAAGGCCTTCGAAACAAATTTATATCAAAGTAATTTAGATGATGTGGGAACCCCTTTCAAATGAAAGTCACTTTATTTCAAAAAGCTTCCCTCTGAAAGTCCTCCACCAAAATACTTTTCCCTTGGATATATAGCTGACTACACATGCCCCATGCCTAATAAAAGATTATCCTGATTTTCTTTTGATAAAACCGATAAGAATTACCCCCCCCCCCCCCCCAATTCCAAGCTGATCAATAATTTTAGACTCAGTTATAGTGTAATGGCAAAACAAATACAAATTGATAAGCATCAATAATTAAAAATATTTAAAAAGTAATATACATTGTAAATTTTGTATAATTGTAAAATTCAAAGTCAATATTTTATATAAATTTAATAAAACTGTTGATTCTTTTATTACATATATAATGTTGAAATAATTATTTACAATATTATTAATTGCATATCAAATATCTTGGCCTATATTCCAGTGAAAAAGTATCATTTTTTAAGTTTAATCAATACTTTCAAAAATCCTAAAAATATCAAATAAAAGATTATATTAAAAAATAGGCCTAAATTTATCATGACATAATCACTAAGTAAATCTTAAGTGTTTATCTTTTTATGTTAGGAAGCCATTCTCTTCCAAATAATAAAAAAGAAAAATACTGTCAAATCGCTCCAAAAATATCCTGCCCAATATCTTGGAAAAAAAAAATAAATAAAAGATCTAATTCCAGTCTTTCTACAAAAGACATTCTATATTTTACGTTTAAGAGCCGTTTTATTAGAAAGTTTAAAAAAATCGCAAGCATCGTCCTCTACTGAAATATATATAAAATATGAAAAAGTCGTTCTGTCCAAATTGTGAAAAAAAGCTAAGTCCAACTGGAGCCGTTCTGTCCGAAAGTTTGAAAATTTTACAAGTCCCGTCTTCTACCGAAATATATATGGGAGCCGTTCTGTCCAAATTATGAAAAAAAAGCTAAGTCCAACTGGAGCCGTTCTGTCCGAAAGTTTGAAAATTTTACAAGTCCCGTCTTCTACCGAAATATATATGGGAGCCGTTCTGTCCAAATTGTGAAAAAAAAGCTAAGTCCAATCGTACTGCCGAAAAGCCGTTCTGTCTAGAAAATTCCCTATATCTCCCCTACAGATTTTCAAAAATTCCCTATCTTCAGTGGTCAAAAAAATTTCAAAGTTTTAACATTAGGAGCCTTCCTGTCCCTAGCCGCTTGTATAAAGAAGGGAAGCTTCCATTGGGCTAATGTAAACACGAAATCCGGCGCATGCGCTATGAGAAATTGACGGAGGTATGCAGAGAAAACAACATTCCGGGGCCGCAACGCGTTGCACCTCAGCTTTTCCTCCTCTTTTTTTTTTTTTTTTTAATGCCTACGAAATCTTTTTGTACAAGACTTTGCAACATAAAATATTTTGTTTTTCTTTTTTGAGGTATTGTAATAGTAATAATTCTGATGTGATTTCAGTATAGACTATTTTTTCAAAGATTATGCAAAACTGATTACGTTACATATTCCTTTCTCATAAATTTTGTATAACATGATTTGTTAAATTTACAAAACAAACATATTTAGTTTTTCCTTAAATTTAGTAAAAATCTAAAATATTACCGTACTGTATGAATAAACTACTTCGCTTTAAATGATCGAGAGGTCAAAATTGTTCGTATAACATGGAAAAATATTTTATGTTATGAAGAAATTAAAAAAAGAGTATGGAATGCATTTGTTTTTCAATTTGTTTTCAAAATTATATTTTCTGAATTTGTTTTAAAATATTCACATTAATTTCATATTGATAAAAAAATTAGTTTTTTCACAGATTGTAAAATATATTGAAAACAGATGTTATTTACTTATGGATAAAAAAATTGGAATAAAATTTACATATTAGTGAAATATGTGAATTTTTCCTTAACGGAAAGGAAAACCTAATTAATCCTTTGCCTTCACTTATGAAATGGTATAAACATTATTTTCAACAGATTATTGTTTTATATATATTCCTTAATTTTAATAAAGAAAATGTTAAGAATGTAAAGAAAAAAAAATTAAGGGTATAAACATATTTCAAGAAATAATTTTAATTCATAATCAAATTAGTTTTGAAAAGGATAACTTAAATTTGTATATTTTGAGTGACAACATTAACATATAGCTTTAAAATATATGAAAGTTTCAAACTACTATTCTGTGATTGAAAAATGAAGAAAATAAGATTTCTTTACACCGGCCCCTTTATAATCAAAAATCCAATTAGCAAATTAGATAAAAATAAAATTTCAGCTTTTTGAATTCAAAATTTATAAACTATTTTTAATTTTACTTAAAATTTAACACAACTAAAAAATACTAAATTGCATGAATTGAATATTTTGCTTTAAATGATTGAGGGGCCAAAATTTTTAAGAAACGGCAATGTTTCGGAAAATAAACAGTCATTCCACTCTTTATTTTATCAAATAATCCAAATAAGAAAAAGTCTTGTTAATTAATGTATTTGGAGACTCATTAAAATCAGTAGAAATTAAAAACATAGCATAGTCATTTCACAGTATAAATAATCTAATAGTATTTTATTTCTAATGCTATCTGCTTCAACACATCCAGCAAATCAGCCTGAACAGACAGAAAATTAAAAATAATTCTATCTCAAACAAGCTAATCAACTGGCTTATGTCAAGCTATTCTAATCAACTGGCAGTAGATTAGTAGAATCAAAATTCTAAGTATACAATGAATAAATATAATCATGATAAGAATCCTAAACGACAAGATCCCTTATTTCTAAAGGTGTTTATTGCGACTACATATGCATACTAAATAAAACAATAGATTAAATACTTTTAGGATAGAAATAATTCACGTACCTTTTGTGTTTGCAAGAAAAGAAACTCAGCAAATTGGTCATTTTAAAACAATTACAATCGGAAAATCAAATGTACACAGCCCAGAATTGTAATACACGATTAAATACATGTCAACCATGTAAAAGAAGTGATAAAAATATTAAATTAACAGCTTAAAATTGTAATAAATTCGGACCACGTGGAAATATACCACACACACATTGACTTACGATGAAGAAAAGAAATAACCCAAGGAAATAACCCATTTCCCCCCTGCTTGGCTCACAACTATTTCCCCCGAGCTAATGCGCATGCGTCACGGGAGTTGGAGTGAGATTGTGCGGGAGCAAATTCGCCTGTAAGTTTGCTTCACCTTTACACACCAAACATCGAATCTTTTGACGTCTTTCGTAGCCTTCCCCCGTTCAGCGGAAACAAATCACGTACGCGGTTTCAATTAGAGAGAATTACCGCAGGACAGAATCAAAGACAGCGTCTGTTATTGACCCACGTAAAGAAAAATAAAAGAGAAAAAACTTTTGTCAGGTCGTACGAAAGGTGACCGCTGCTAGAGTAGAAAGTGCACTACGGTACAGGCCTTTACCATACCAGGGATGGCAATTTTAAACCGGACAGCCGGGTGTTACGTAAAGAGGGGAATCAAAACCGTTTAGAGAAATGATTAGGGAATTAATTAGAAATGAATAGAGAATTCAGTAGAAATTAGTAGAGAAATGGTTAGATGATGGAGTAAAGTAATTGTTTAAAACTGAATTAAGTAGAGAAATGGTTAGAGGATTGATTGAGGTGATTGATTAAGGCCTGGAATGAAATAAGACATTTAAGAGGGCTCTTGAAAAGTAAGAATAAATAATTCTTAAGAAAACAAAAATTCCTTTTTCAATAAGAATTTCTATAAAGAATATGTATATAAATGTTTAATGTAAAATAAATGTGATTAAGAAAAAAATGTTTTAATGTAAAATAAATAGGGTAGGAATGTAGAAAACATTAAAAGTAAATTGTTCTCTGGTACAATGCAGTGGACAGAGTTCAAGGACTCTAAACCTCCTACTTCTAGTTGTATATTAAAGTACGAATAGAATGTCTAATGCGAAATTACATCAGTTCCTTTTTACATTGATAAAGTACTTTGTAGAAACCAAGACTATGTGCATTTACATACCCTAACTTTGATTATCGGGAGAAACTGCAGAAGGTTGCAGACACGGATCCGGTCTTCAAAAACGAAAGTTGCCGTTATAAAGACTTTTGCAACAGCAAAGGAGTAGTTGTACAGCTCACATAAGCCTTACCAGCATATATATGCAGCACCATTAACCGAAAACGAAATCATTCCTTCCTTGGACCAAAGGGTACCAAACAGTACAACTTCATTTTCGCCGTTTTAGTGCAACGTTGTAATGCAACTTCATTTTCATCGTTTTAATGCAACGTCTTAGTGCAACTTCATTTTCGCAGTGTTAAGTGCAACTTCATTTTCGCAGTTGTAGTGCAACGTTGTAATGCAACTTCATTTTCATCGTTTTAATGCAACGTCTTAGTGCAACTTCATTTTCGCAGTGTTAAGTGCAACTTCATTTTCGCAGTTTTAGTGCAACTTCCTTTTATAAAGTGATGTTACAACTGATCCTGCTCACAGAATATTCCTTCCATATTGAATATCACTAATTTCGTTACCCTACAGAACAAACTATCAATCCTTTAGTGTATAATGTGAACGAACAAATGTTCCCAATTCATGTGTTCTCATGACAAACTTTCATATTATGTGAATGCACTTAACAGACTAGAAAGTACAATCAGTATGCTACATTAGACTGTTTGGCAAATTTATACCAAACGGACAGTGACAATCTTGCACCTTAATTAGTCTTTGGACATACTTGGAGAGAAAGAATATTTCCATACCTATAGGGCGTGTCATTATGTATATAATTTTAATGTATAGTTTTATTGTTAAATGTTATTGTTATCTCTTTTCATTCATATGTATACTGTGTATAATTTGTAACCTTTTTTTTTTGGTAGCTTAACTGTTTGAAAAAGAAACTTGGTTTCTTTTCCCTAGTTGGGGGAAGCCAGTGTCGTGGGACAGTATTGGAATTTTCCTGTCGCCACTTCACTTCTAGAAAGTATTACCCCCCCCCCCCCCTCTCTTTGGAAACGGTTGACATTCCATTGCTCTGAGTAGGAGACCAGCTGCAGTCGTGAGAAAGTGGCAAAGGACGCTATGTTATTTTTAAATAAAATGGACACCTGCAAGAGGGCTAGAGCCCCCCAATTTTTAGCCAACCCTTTGGAAGAGGCCAAATCCAGTGATTGGATGGAGCCCGGCCGCGTCACTGAATTTATGGGTTTTCGAACCTATAGCGGCCAAGCGTCAGCTATGGAGCCCAGCCAGGGGGTTGTCCGTTTTCCCGACGAGGAGAAGAGTTGAGGGAGAACTGAGTTGGTATTTTTGAAAGGAAAGTGCTGGTCGTCCAAAATCGACGGAGGAGAGCCGTCCCGATGCCGTCCTGCCCGTGCCTTAAAGGGGTAAGTCCTTTTATCCTCTCCCACTGCAGACTGAGTATCAGAGAATAAAGTTTTAGAGTTAATAAGGAATCTAATAACTTAACTTGATAGTTTAATATGATAATTAAAACTAGAGAGGAGAGATCATGAATTTGAAATTGAGCATTGTCTTAATGCATACGACTGAGCAACTGTAAATCTATATAAATAAAAATGAAAATCTGTCTGTCTGTCTATCTGTCTGTCTGTCTGTCTGTTTGTCCCATCATCACGGGAGAACGGCTGAACCGAATTTGATGAAATTTTGTGGGTAGCCTAGAAATAGTCCCACTTAAAATTTAGTCTGTGTTTTGAGTTTTTACGACCAGTGGTTCTCGAGATATTAGTAAAAAACGAAATTTTCGTTTGTCTCATCATCAGGGAAAAATGGCTGAACCGAATTTAATGAAATTTTGTGGATAGCCTTGAAATAGCCCCCCATAAATTTTGTCCAAGTTTCGAGTTTCTAAGACCAGGGGTTGTCGAGATATTCATGAAAAACGGAACTTTTTATTAGGAGATCTACTCTCCAACTCCGTGGTTTATCCAAACGGAAAGGATGAAAATCGTTTGTTTAAAACGCCAAAATGAAATAAAACTTTATTTCCGAGTTTAGTACAGGATTTTTGCATTAATTAGTCACTATAGGAAAGCATGAATTGTTTGAAACATGAATTTAAATGGAAAAATCTACCTCCATGGTTCATCTTTCACAAATTTTTATTCAACGATGAAGAGTATACAGAAATCAAAATGACTATTTAATTTCACATTTTATGAGGAAGATTCTATCTTATATCATGTTGTTCGGCAATGGAATGAAATTAAATGTGTTGGTAATATTTATTATTATTTTTTCTATTTGTATAATAAATAAATGGATGTAAAAATATATTTTATAAATGAACGGTTTGATTGCTATTTTAATTATATATATTGCGGACTGCGTACATCACTTTCATTTATTTAAGCAAAGAGGTTTCAAGCTCATATATTGTGTTTAGCTAATAAATTCATTTAGCCGATTGTTGAAGCAGAAAAAGAGTAGAACGGGTGTATGTATCTTCAAATGCAATTTTAGTGTTTTCATTTAGTATATACAAAAGGGATCAGGATATTTTATTCCTCAGATCTGCAAATTCAGAGCTACGAATTTAGCGGAATATCTCTAAGTTACTTGGTAACTTTTCTTAAACTTTATCAAATTAGTGGAAATGTCTCCAAATTGATAAAAATGGCCCAAATCAATCAATGAAATTAAATTTGTTTTTTTAGAATAGAGTACTGAAATGATGTTTCTGTAGCATTTGTCGGTCAGTTCATCCATCCTACTTAGTAACACATTGAAGGAATTTTTTTAATATCACCAAATTGGTAAAAATATTTTTAAATCCATAAAAATATGGAATTGATAAAATCGCCATTAATAAATGAAATTAATTGTGTTTTGTTAGGGGATAGTATTGTGATGATGTTTCGTCAATTTGTCGCAAAATGGGACTATCAGTTCTACAGTCCCACTTGGCGATAAATTTGGCGATTTTTTAAGTTATCGCTAAATTGACGAAAATGTCGCCAAACCTTCCATGGAGATTGCATTATTCAGATGATATTATTTCTATCAATTTATTTGAAGCAAATGATATCATGTCGCTTAGCAACGGATTCAATATGTTATGCGGCATACGATTTTTATTAAATATTTTCCGATTTGAATAATAAAAATATGTATATAAAATAAATTTCATTGACATTGCATTTTTGACTGGATCAATTACGGTCTTCAGATTTAAACATCATTATTATTGGTATTTTCGGGGACTGTTGATTCAGGGATTATTGATATTTTCAAATTATTATGGAATTGTTTTATTATGACGAAAATTGTTGAAACTCATATATAGTACGTTGTACGAGTAATCTTCTGCAAATGCATGGGTATATCTTCTAATCTACGAGAATATAAGTAGTACAGGTATATTGGCATATATTTTGATATATATTGGCATATATTGGAATCAATTACGACCTTCTGGTATTAAGATTACGGGGATTTTTGATACTTTCAATTTATTAAGTCATCTTTTTTATTTTGGCAAATATTTTTGAGACTCATATTGCAATACGGGTAAGCTTCTACTAACACATTGGTATATTTTCTAATTTTCGACAATATAAGTAGTACGGGGTTGCATATATTGATTCAATTCCTTTTCTTTGTAAATTTACTTACAAAAGAGGCCAGGATGTTTTATTCTTCAGATCTGCCCGTGAATATAATTTTGCATAGTGAGAACAGATATTCTTAAACTTCTCTTTATGAGCAATAAATTTAATATTTTAACAGAATGTGCACATGATTGCGAATTATAAATTTCTTTATATTATATACTCCGTACGAAGAACGGGTATGCTGCTAGTATTGTATAAATTTAAGAGGTTATTTTTGTGGTTTTAAATTTTAAGTAACAAGTATTAAATATAAGTATTTTGAAATAAAAGCTTTATTAATTTTTAATTAGTATTTATTGTGTGTTCTCGTGATGCATTTTCCAATCAAGCTTAACCTGGAGATATGCTCGTTAATCGAGCAAGTGGCGTGCGCAAGTACGATCAGCGGCCAATGTGTAATTGTAAGTTTTTTTCAGCGGAGCCACGCCACAAAGCAGATATATTTTTGATTGCCTATTTCTCATTTTAAGTTAGCATAGACTTATGCTGCCAGAGATTGTTGACATTTCTGCAGTTGCTATATTTTGTTTGTAGTAATATGAATTGCATGCATTATTTTGACTCATTGATTTTCCTATTTTATGTTATTTATATTATTGATATAATTAAACTTAAGCTTTAAAATACTATGGCATTTATGTAACATTAAAAATCATATACCTGATGTAGTTTGAAATAATTTCTCAAAGTAGTTGAATACTGGAAAGTCAATTCTCTATTAAGATAGATATAAGCTATCTATATTAAGATATTTCTACATGTGAAGGCTAAATTTTAAATCCATTTAGAAGATCAATAATTTATCTTACAAATTCACCCACAATGTTGAATTGGACAATAGCTTTTTGTAGCTGATTCTGCACCGATAATGAATAAAAATATGTACTCTTAAATGTTATACATTCCTCGGTAATAATTTTAGAATTATCATAATACTACGATAACTTACTATATTTGAAAACTTCATCGAAAACAACTGAAATCCATTCAAATGACGTCATAAAAAAATAACACGCCTGGCTCTCTCTATAAAAGCAACATTTCATTCATAAATAATTCCCCCATTCATGTCATTCATCACAATACTATAATAATTTATTTTATTTAAAAATTAAGACCATTGAGCTGCAAGTAAGTAAACTTTATGCGTAAAACTTCATCGAAAAATATCGTCCTTCTCTTTCTAAAATCAATGAATTCATATCAGCTAAGCAGACTCCATGGACTAAATGATTTTGTGTTAAAGCATTACAGCGATTCTAATACAACTCATTCTTCATATTTTGCTGTTTACATTTTACATAGGTGAAAAATAGGCTTAATAGTAGAAATAATCAAATTTGGAAGAGCATTTAAACTGAAATATATTGTCATTGCGTTGTTTCAGTATGTAGATGCACAGAATTTAGGCAAAAATAAAGTAATTTTAGGACGGATACAACATTCAATATGAATTAAAAAGAACTTTAAAAATCACGATTTGGACACAAGATGGATGCCATATATCATTTTGAAGTGGGTCATGTGATCGTTTCATATCATGGACACGTGATCGCTTAATATAAGAGGTGTTATTATTATTTTAATTTTTATTTAAAAAACAACTGAATATATTTCGCTGAATTTTTTTTTATATATTTTATGGAACAATTTGAATATTGCCTAAAATTTTCGAAGCAATTTGTGAATTTTAAATCCGCTTAAAAAATGCTTGAAAAATTAGGTCCCATAGGGCTCAATGTATTCCATTTTTTCAACCCGGGTTCAATCCAAAACTAATTGGGTGATATTATTCATTTATATTCCCATAGGTCCTACAGACCGTCTGAACAACATACTAAAATTTCATTTTGATTAAGTCATTTTTACGGCAGTTATCGTGCTAACGGACAGACAGACAGACAGACAGACAGAATGAACAAAGTCATAAACACTTTTCAACTTTGTTGTAAAGTGTTAAAAATATGTTCTTTTCGCTCCTGCTTTTGATGGACTCTTACAATTACTGATTTAGGAGTTTCCTCAAGTTGAGACCATTTCCTGTATTGAAAGTTTAAGTTTTATATGAAAATTTATAATTTTGTGCCAAACTGTATAATTTGAGAAGTATCTCAATTTAAATTTCAAGTTTTTAATCTTGTGTCAAGCTGTATAATTTGAGAAATACCTTTATCACCATTACAATTTACAGATTAAGAATAGCAAAATATGAGTTATTTTTCATCAGGTTATATAATTCATTATGCTGAAAACTTTTAATGCATAGAGTTGAATTTAAACATTAAAATGCATACAGTGCAAATATGCAATATTTATTACAAATAGGCAGGCACATCATACACCATCATTAGCCCATACATCGGCCAACATTGTGCACCATTTTGCTGTCACAAATTACTCAAAATATAAGCTGTTTTGGACGGATGCAACACTAAATATAAATTTAAAAGAACTTTATTTCTCAATTTTTTTTTATAAATTTTATGAGATAATATGAATATTTTCTAAAATTTTCAAAGCAATTTGTGAATTTTAATTTTGCTTAAAAATGTTTAAAAAATTAGTTCCCAGAGGGTACAATGTATTTCACTTTTTCAACCCGGGTTCAATCCAAAACTAATTGAGTGATATTATTCATTTACATTCTCATACGGCCCACAGACTGTCTGAACAACATACTAAAATTTTATTTTGATAAAGTCCTTTTAATGGCAATTATCGTACGAACGAACAGACAGACAGAATGAATGAATGAACAAAGTTAAAAACACTTTTCAACTATGTTGTAAAGTGTTAAAAAGAATTTTTTTACATCAAAATGCAGTTTTAGTTTTGAAAAGTATTAGTGCATGAGGCTGAAAATTTTTAACGACGAAAAGAATAAGACCAACCCCATTACACTAGGATTAGCCGTTCTCGAGATATTTTAGTGTTTCATATTTTCTCTACGCCACCTATGAAAATATGTCCGATTACTGAATGAGAACGAAAATTGAATTAAAAGTGAAATAAATTGAATTAAAATAAAGAGAACGTTAATTTAAGTCTGCAGCGAAAGTCATGTGCTGCCCACATCAGATTTTTACATTCCCTGCAATACATGGTAATGTATAGGGAAAATAAATGAATTATGACGAAAATCGCAACTCGAGTTTTCGACGGATCTACACGTTGCGAGACCTCTAAAATACGAAAAAACTATTTTTAGCGTGACGTCTGTGTGTGTGTCTGTGCGTCTGTCTGTGCAGATTTTTATCCACTCTAACTAAAAATCTAATGGACCAAATTTTATAAAATTTGGTAGGTAAGCCACTTGTGGGTGGATCTTGTGCTGATTAGTTTTGGGTATGATTCGTAATAAAAGAACCCGCCTTTTATTGCTAAATGACCCGCAAAAGTTTTATCCACTCTAGCTGAAAATCTAATGAACCGAATTTCACAAAATTTGGTAGATAAGTCGCTTGTGGGTCACCCTGGTGCTGATTTGATTTTGGTGTGATTTGAATAAAAATAACCTGCCTTTTTTTGAAAAATGGCCAGCAAAAATCGACAAAATCGAAAATAAAAAACTACGTATGCTGAAATATATCCATTAAATACTTGTTTTATACGTAAATTTTAACGAAGAAAAGAATAAGACCAACCCCATTACACTAGGACGTGCCGTTCTCGAGATAT
Source organism: Amaurobius ferox (assembly GCA_951213105.1). Taxonomy (NCBI): domain Eukaryota; kingdom Metazoa; phylum Arthropoda; class Arachnida; order Araneae; family Amaurobiidae; genus Amaurobius; species Amaurobius ferox. The sequence goes on along the minus strand of OX578137.1, from coordinate 151,085,586 downwards.
TTTAGTTTTTCGTATTTTCTCTACGCCACCTTTGAAAATAAGTCCGGTTACCGAATGAGAACGAAAATTGAATTAAAAGTGAAATAAATTTAATTAGCGTGACGTCTGTGTTTCTGTCTGTCTATGTGTCTGTGTGTCTGTCTGTGCATATTTTGGATCCACTCTAACTAAAAAACTAATTGACCGATTTTCATAAAATTTGGTAGGTAAGTCCCTTGTGAGCCATTCTGCTACTGATTAGTTTTGGATAAGATTTGGGATAAAAGAACCCACCTTTTTTTTTGCGAAATGGCCCGCAAAAGCTTTTATCCACTCTAGCTGAAAATATAAAAGACCGAATTTCACAAAATTTGGTAGATAAGTCGCATTGGGTGATCCTGGTGCTGATTAGATTTTGGTACGATTTGGGAAAAAATAATCTGCTTTTTTTTGCAAAATGGACTGCAAAAATCTTCAAAATTTAAAATAAGAAACTACGTACACTCAAATATATCCATTAAAAGCTTGTTTTATACGTAACTTTTAAAGAAGAAAAGAATAAGACCAACTCCATTACACTAGGACTAGCCGTTCTCGAAATATTTTAGATTTTTCGTATTTCTCTACGCCAACTTTGAAATTAAGTACAGTTACCAAATGAGAACGAAAATTGAGTTAAAAGTGAATTAAATTTAATTAAAATAAAGAGAATGTAGATATAGGTCTGCAGGGAAAGTCATGTGCTGCCCACATTAGATTTTTACTTTCCCTGCAAATACATGGTAATGTATAGGGAAAGTAATGGAATCATGTCGAAAATCGCAACTCGAGTTTTCGACGGATCTACACGCTTAGAGACCTCTAGAATACGAAAAAACCATTTTTAGTGTGACGTCTGTGTGTGTGTGTCTGTCTGTCTGTGCAGATTTTGTATCCACTCTAACTAAAAAACTAATGGACCGAATTTCACAAAATTTGGTAAGTCACTTGTGAGCGAGTCTGGCGCTGATTGGTTTTGGGTACGATTTGGGATAAAAGAACCGGCCTTTTTTTGTGAAATGGCCCGCAAAAGCTTGTATCCACTCTAGCTGAAAAACTTATGGACCGAATTTCACAAAATTCGGTAGATGAGTTACTTGTGGGTTACCATGGTGCTGATTGGACTTTGGTACGATTCAGAGAAAAATAACCTACCTTTTTTAGCGAAATGGCCCGCAAAAATCGTCAAAATCTAAACTAAAGAACTAGGTATACTCAAATATATCCATTACATGATCGTTTAATACGTAATTTTTAACGAAGAAAAGAATAAGACCAACCCCATTACACCAGGACTAGCCGTTCTCGAAATATTTTAGTTCTTCATATTTTCTCTACGCCACCTATGAAAATAAGTCCGGTTACCGTATGAGAACGAAAATTGAATTAAAAGTGAAATAAATTTAATTAAAATAAAGAGAACGTTAATTTAAGTCTGCAGAGAAAGTCATGTGCTGCACACATCAGATTTTTACTTTCCCTGCAATATATGGTAATGTATAGGGAAAATAATGGAATCATGACGAAAATCGCAACTCGAGTTTTCGACTGTTCTACACGTTTCGAAACATCTAGAATACGAAAAAACTATTTTTAGCGTGACGTCTGTGTGTGTGTCTGTGCATATTTTGTATCCACTCTAACTAAAAAACTAATTGCCCGATTTTCATAAAATTTGGTAGGTAAGTCACTTGTGAGCGAATCTGGTGCTGATTAGTTTTGGGTATGATTTCGGAAAAAAGAACCCGCCTTTTTTTGCGAAATGGCCTGCAAACGTTTTATCCACTCTAGTTGAAAATCTGATAGACCGAATTTCACAAAATTTGGTAGATAAGTTGCATGTGGGTGATCCTGGTGCTGATTAGATTTTGGTACGATTTGGGAAAAAATAATCTGCCTTTTTTTGCAAAATGGCCCGCAAAAATCTTCAAAATTTAAAATAAGAAACTACGTACACTCAAATATATCCATTAAAAGCTTGTTTTGTACGTAACTTTTAACGAAGAAAAGAATAAGACCAACTCCATTACACTAGGACTAGCCGTTCTCGAGATATTTTAGATTTTTCGTATTTCTCTACGCCACCTTTGAAATTAAGTACAGTTACCAAATGAGAACGAAAATTGAGTTAAAAGTGAATTAAATTGAATTAAAATAAAGAGTAATAAGTCTGCAGGGAAAGTCATGTGCTGCCCACATCAGATTTTTACTTTCCCTGCAATACATGGTAATGTATAGGGAAAGTATTGGAATCATGTGGAAAATCGCAACTCGAGTTTTCGACGGATTTACACGTTTAGAGACCTCTAGAATACGAAAAAACCATTTTTAGCGTGACGTCTGTGTGTGTGTCTGTCTGTCTGTGCAGATTTTGTATCCACTCTAACTAAAAAAATAATGGACCGAATTTCACAAAATTTGGTAAGTCACTTGTGAGCGATTCTGGTGGTGATTAGATTAGGGATAAAAGAACCCGCCTTTTTTTTTTTTGCGATATGGCCCGCAAAAGCTTGTATCCACTCTAACTGAAAAACTAATGGACAGAATTTCACAAAATTCGGTAGATGAGTCACCTGTAGTTTGCCCTGGTGCTGATTAGATTTTAGTACGATTCGGAAAAAAATAACCTGCCTTTTTTTTCAAAATGGCCCGCAAAAATCGTCCAAATCTAAACCAAAGAACTAGGTATACTCAAATATATCCATTAAATGCTCGTTTAATACGTAATTTTTAACAACGAAAAGAATAAGACCAACTCCGTTAGACTAGGACTAGCCATTCTCGAGATATTTTAGTTTTTCGTATTTTCGCTACGCCACCTTTGAATATAAGTCCGGTTACCGACTGAGAACGAAAATTGAATAAAAAGTGAAATAAATTTAATTTAAATAAAAAGAACATGGATATAAGTCTGCAGGAAAAGTCAGGTGCTGCCCACATCAGATTTTTTTCTTTCCCTGCAATACATGGTAATGTATAGGGAAAGTATTGGAATCGTGCCGAAAATCGTAAAGCGAGTTTTCGACGGATCTACACGTTGCGAGACCTCTAGAATACGAAAAATCTATTTTTAGCGCGACGTCTGTGTGTGTGTCGTGCGTCTGTCTGTGCAGATATTGTATCCACTCTAACTAAAAATCTAATGGACCAAATTTTATAAAATTTGGTAGGTAAGTCACTTGTGGGTGGATCTGGTGCTGATTGGTTTTGGGTATGATTCGTAATAGAAGAACCCGCCTTTTTTTGCTAAATGACCCGCAAAAGTTTTATCCACTCTAGCTGAAAATCTAATGAACCGAATTTCACAAAATTTGGTAGATAAGTCGCTTGTGGGTCACCCTGGTGCTGGTTAGGTTTTGGTATGATTCGGAAAAAATAATCTGCTTTTTTGCAAAATGGCCCTTAAAAATCGACAAAATCTAAAAAAAAAAAACTACGTATGCTGAAATATATCCATTAAATGCTTGTTTTATACGCTTGTTTTTAACGAAGAAAAGAATAAGACCAACCCCATTATACTAGGATGTGCCGTTCTCGAGATATTTTCGTTTTTTCTCTACGCCACCTTTGAAAATGAGTCCAGTTATCAAATGAGAACGAAAATTGAATTAATAGTAAATTAAATTTTATTAAAATAAAGAGTATGTGTATATAAGTCTGCAGGGAAAGTCATGTGCTGCCCACATCAGATTTTTACTTTCCCTGCAAAACATGGTAATGTATAGGGAAAGTATTGGAATCATGTCGAAAATCGCAACTCGAGTTTTCGACGGATTTACACATTTCAAGACCTCTAGAATACGAAAACACGATTTTTAGCGTGACGTCTGTGTGTGTGTCTGTCTGTCTGTGTGTCTATCTGTCTGTGCAGATTTTTTATCCACTCTAACTAAAAAACTAACGCACCGAATTTCACAAAATTTTGTAGGTAAGTAAGTCACTTGTGGGCGAGTCTGGTGCTGATTAGTTTTGGGTACAATTCGGGATAAAAGAACCCACCTTTTTTTTGCGAAATGGCCCGCAAAAGCTTTTATCCACTCTAGCTGAAAAACTAATGGACCGAATTTCACAAAATTCAGTAGATGAGTCACGTATAGGTCACCCTGGTGCTGATTAGATTTTGGTACGTTTCAGATAAAAATAACCTGCATTTTTTTTGCAGAATGGGCCGCAAAAAATGACAAAATGTATACTAAAAACTACGTATGCTCAAATATATCCATTAAATGCTTGTTTAATACGTAATTTTTAACGAAGAAAAGAATAAGACCAACCCCATTATACCAGGACTAGCTGTTCTCGAAATATATTAGTTTTTTTCGTATTTTCTCCACGCCACCTTTGAAAATAAGTCCAGTTATCAAATGAGAACGAAAATTGAATTAAAAGTGAATTAAATTTAATTTAAATAAAGAGAACGTGGATATATGTCTGCAGGGAAAGTCCTGTGCTGCCCACATCAGATTTTTGACATTAATTTGATATTAATTAAAAACGCACGATTAAAACTTCCATAGAGATATCATTATGCAGACGATATTTTTATATTTTTTCCACTAATTTATTTGAAGAAAATTATATCATGCCGCTTAGAAACGGATTTAAATCCGATTTTTATTAATTTTTGTTTTCGATATAAATATTAAAGATATGTATATAAAATAAATTTCACCTGTATAGCATTTTTGATTAAATATTAATAACAGCCTTCAAGTTTAAGCATTATTATTATTGATATTTCCTGAGATTATCGTTATTTAACAAATATTTTGGAAACTCATTTGTTATAATACGGGTAATCTTAACGGGGGGGTTATTGATATTTTCAATATATTACGTCATGTGTTTTATTTTGGCAAATATTTTTGAAACTCATATTGTAACACGGGCAATCTTCTAATCTACGGCAATATAAGTAGAACGGATATATCTGTCCATACAGTTTTAGCGCCTTCATTTCGGCATATATTGGAATTAATTACGGTCTTCAGGTTTAAAGGCTACGGGATTATTAACATTTTCAATTTGTAACCTCATCTGTTACATTTTGGCAAATATTGTAGAAACTCATATGTTGCAGTAAGTGTAATCTTCTACTAATACACGGATATGTCTTCTAATATTCGCGAGTGTAAGTACAACATTTGAAGAGACAGCGTGTTTCTCCGCCAAACGCTTCACTAGATATATTTTTGGGGAGTGTTGTGCATGCGCCAATGAAGTATTATGTTTTCCTATAACCCTGGTCCTGTTTGTAAATTAATTTACAAAACATAATAGCATGTTTGGTCAACATATGAAGCATACACAAAAATGAAGACGCTAAAATGATAGAAGATATACACGTACCATCTATATAACTGGTTTCAACGGTCAGTTAATTGCAATAGAAAATACATGGGTGTGGGACAGTGCAGTGGTTAGCGCGTGAAAATTGCACTCGGGCAATGCAAGTGCGATTTCCGGCTTTGCCCAAACTGTCCCCGTGTTCACGGGGAGTACACTCACATTAAGTATGAGGGTCTGTAAGTCCTTCCAACAGGTTGGTAGTAAGAGAAGGAGGGTGCGGTCCCTGTAGTTTCCGCCTCCACTGGGCTTGGGTCTCAATTGGGTGGCACTTCCCGGCCGTCCAAACAGATACCTTACACCTTTGGGTATGTAGGACGGTCCGGGTCGACGAAGAAGTATTGGAAATATATAAATTTAAAATTGTAGTTTCCGTACCATTTTGATTCGGTTACAATCGGTTAAACAAAAAAGAAAATATATAAATTTTTACAAATATTTGCAAAATGAAACGGATGACTTATGAAATTAAATAAAACAGTATTAGTTAACAATTTTACGCCCTAGTGGCTTAGAATATCCACTAGGGCGTAAGTGCCACACGAGGACGCGGTTCCTCGTCTGGCACTTTCGACTTTAACAGGGATGCGGTTAAAAACGCAGCTTAAAATTTTACTTTCATACATAGATAGATACTGTTGCGTGGGTTTCTCCCACACACCGGTTTGGGCGCGATAACTACTATTAATTCTCATTGGATGTTACATATAAAGGCCGCCGTGCCGTATAAAGTCATCTGAAAATCAAGTATTATTAAAAGACTCGGAAAATGGGGTCATCGATGGATATAAGATAAAAACAAATTATTTACATAATTGAAAAAACATAGAAGATTCTGATTACTCAGATCTTTCATCCGATCAACAAACATTGGCTTCTCACAATCAACATAATGCATAATTAATCCTTCATTAAAATATTCAAATATAATCATAAGCTTAAAATTCATTCCTTTTCTAATATAAAATAATACACAATTACGCTAACTAACATAATCACAAACTTAAAGTTTATCCCTTCTCTACTCATTTAAAATAATATACAAGTACATTAATACATTGTCTGCAAATCTGACATTAAATTATTTTAACGCCACTTGAGGCTCTCAAATAAATGTATTTGGTTTGTGCCGTAATGCAATTCAGTTAACTCCTCGCATAAAGGAATAGAGAGGGAAAGAGAGCTATTCAACTCAGAGTACAAGTATAGTGTCTTCAGCATAACTTCATCTCTTGGCCAGAACGGTTCTCGTACGGCAAATGTCGGGAACATAGGGAGCACATCTCTCCGTAGCCTTTTTAGACCTTTCACCGTTGAAAACTAAAGAAGCTCTCCCACCTTCAATTCTGAAAAATCTATCTCCTGAAAAAACTCAAAGTCGCTCTCTCCTCCGTTTTCTAACTCATCAGTTCTGAGGTCTAAACCCCCCTTAATTTCATTGGAAGGTGTATGGTTACCTCTTTTCCACTGGCTAGATTATCTCATGGGTCTTGGCTCCAGGCCCTAGAATTATTACGCAGGTGGCCGACTTTCCCACAATTCAGCAATGTTACATATTTAAAATTAACTATGTAGCAGATACATAACGCATTTTTAAAATAGATTACTTTCTCTACCGGAAATGTTTCTAAACTCTGAAATAATGGTATAGAAAAAAGGAACGTTGTACATTATAGTAATAAGGATGATTTAATGATATAATATCATTCGTCAATTCTGCTTGAACTGAGAAAAATGTTAACGGGCTGAAAAAGAGAAAACACCTGAAAAAAAGTACTGTCCTGAAGTTGTAAGGTATCGGGAAGTGTATTACTTTCGGGAGAATGGCACGTTCACTGAGATGCTTTCTGATCGAAGTATGATTGGATACGATGAGTGAAAGCGCGGTTATCTCCTGGTCTACTCTAGAGGCGTGTAATACTATATATGTCGATGGTCGTTTCCAAGGGGGTCGAACTCATCCCCCGGGAAGGAAGCCAGTCGTGCCGAGTACCTTGAAAGTGATATATCTTCCTAATTCTCGCAAGTTTCGGACATTTAGCACTTTCGACTTTAACAAGAATCTATATATACTAATTGCCAAGTGTCTGTCTGTCCGTCTGTCACGTTTTTTTAGGCACTTCCCTAATAAATAGAGACTTGCAATTTGGCACACGGCTCGGTCGTTCGATAACCCCCCCCTGGAAAACCTTTTCGAAAACGTTCTTTAGAGGGGGTGCTCCACACCAAAACGTTCGAAAAGTGAAATGATAAGAAAGCATACTTTACCATAAGTTAAAGACATCAAATTTGGCGTATGGGCAAATTGTTCGAAAGGAAGGAAGTGTGCAATTTCAGATTTTCAATGTTTTCTACTTAAGTGGTTGCAGGACACCAAAATTTCCGATTTAATGAATAACTGAGAAACGGTTCCTTTAAAATTTGATAGAGGCTTGAAATTAGGTATATGGACTAATCATTTGATGAACACACCCAAGACGAATATAGTTTTTCAAAAACGTTCGTTTAAGGGGGTACTCCAGAGGAAAACTTTCGAAAGGTGAATTGATAAGAAAACATACTTCGAGATGAGATAGAGATTTGAAATTTGGTGTACTGGTAGATAGTTTAGAAGGAAGAAAGTGTACAATTTCAGTTTTCCAATATTTTCTACTTTAGGGAGTGTCGCACACGAAAATGTTCGATTTTCGGAATGAAGTAGAAACACCCCTTTTAGAACGTGATAATTTTTAACGAAGAAAATAATAAGACCAACCCCATTACACTAGGATGTGCCGTTCTCGAGATATTTTCGTTTTTTCTCTACGCCACCTTTGAAAATGAGTCCAGTTACCAAATGAGAACGAAAATTGAATTAATAGTAAATTAAATTTTATTAAAATAAAGAGAATGTATGCAGGGAAAGTCATGTGCTGCCCACATCAGATTTTTACTTTCCCTGCAATACATGGTAATGTATAGGGAAAATAACGGAATCATGACGAAAATCGCAACTCGAGTTTTCGACGGATCTACACGTTTCGAGACCTCTAGAATACGAAAAAACTATTTTTAGCGTGACGTCTGTGTGTGTGTCTGTCTTTGCATATTTTGGATCCACTCTAACTAAAAAACTAATTGACCGATTTTCATAAAATTTGGTAGGTAAGTCACTTGTGAGCGAATCTGGTGCTGATTAGTTTTCGGTACGATTTAGGATAAAAGAACCCGCCTTTTTTTGCGAAAAGGCCCGCAAAAGCTTTTATCCACTCTAGCTGAAAATCTAATAGACCGAATTTCACAAAATTTGGTAGATAATTCGCATGTGGATGATCCTGGTGCTGATTAGATTTTGGTACGATTTGGGAAAAAATAATCTGCCTTTTTTTGCAAAATGGCCCGCAAAAATCTTCAAAATTTAAAATAAGAAACTACGTACACTCAAATATATCCATTAAAAGCTTGTTTTATACGTAACTTTTAACGAAGAAAAGAATAAGACCAACTCCATTACACTAAGACTAGCCGTTCTCGAGATATTTTAGACTTTTCGTATTTCTCTACGACACCTATGAAATTGGAATCATGTGGAAAATCGCAACTCGAGTTTTCGACGGATCTACACGTTTAGAGACCTCTAGAATACGAAAAAACCATTTTTAGCGTGAAGTCTGTGTGTGTGTCTGTCTGTCTGTGCGGATTTTGTACCCAATCTAACTAAAAAACTAATGGACCGAATTTCACAAAATTTGGTAAGTAAGTCACTTGTGAGCGAGTCTGGTGGTGATTACTTTTGGGTACGATTTGGGATAAAAGAAGCCGCTTTTTTTTTGCGATATGGCCCGCAAAAGCTTGTATCCACTCTAACTGAAAAACTAATGGACAGAATTTCACAAAATTCGGTAGATGAGTCACCTGTAGTTTACCCTGGTGCTGATTAGATTTTAGTACGATTCGGAAAAAATAACCCGCCTTTTTTTTCAAAATGGCCCGCAAAAATCGTCAAAATCTAAACCAAAGAACTAGGTATACTCAAATATATCCATTAAATGCTCGTTTAATACGTAATTTTTAACAACGAAAAGAATAAGACCAACTCCGTTAGACTAGGTTTAGCCGCTCTCGAGATATTTCAGTTTTTCGTATTTTCTCTACGCCACCTTTGAAAATAAGTCCGGTTACCGACTGAGAACGAAAATTGAATAAAAAGTGAAATAAATTTAATTTAAATAAAAAGAACGTGGATATAAGTCTGCAGGAAAAGTCATGTGCTGCCCACATCAGATTTTTTACTTTCCCTGCAATACATGGTAATGTATAGGGAAAGTATTGGAATCGTGCCGAAAATCGCAACTCGAGTTTTCGACGGATCTACACGTTTAGAGACCTCTAGAATACGAAAGAACCATTTTTAGTGTGACGTCTGTGTGTGTGTCTGTCTGTGTGTCTGTGCAGATTTTGTATTCACTGTAACTAAAAAACTAATGGACCGAATTTCATAAAATTTGGTAAGTCACTTGTGAGCGAGTCTGGTGCTGATTAGTTTTGGGTACGATTTGGGATAAAAGAACCCGCCTTTTTTTTTGCGATATGGCCCGCAAAAGTTTGTATCCACTCTAACTGAAAAATTTATGGACCGAATTTCACAAAATTCGGTAGATGAGTTACTTGTGGGTTATCATGGTGCTGATTAGACTTTGGTACGATTCAGAGAAAAATAACCTACCTTTTTTAGCAAAATAACCCGCAAAAATCGTCAAAATCTAAACTAAAGAACTAGATATACTCAAATATATCCATTAAATGATCGTTTAATACGTAATTTTTAACGAAGAAAAGAATAAGACCAACCCCATTACACTAGGTCAAGCCGTTCTCGAAATATTTTAGTTTTTCATATTTTCTCTACGCCACCTATGAAAACAAGTCCGGTTACCGAATGAGAAAGAAAATTGAATTAAAAGTGAAAAATTTAATTAAAATAAAGAGAACGTTAATTTAAGTCTGCAGAGAAAGTCATGTTCTGCCCACATCAGATTTTTACTTTCCCTGTAATATATGGTAATGTATAGGGAAAATAATGGAATCATGACGAAAATCGCAACTCGAGTTTTCGACGGATCTACACGTTTCGAAACCTCTAGAATACGAAAAAACTATTTTTAGCGTGACGTCTGTGTGTGTGTCTGTCTGTGCATATTTTGTATCCACTCTAACTAAAAAACTAATTGACCGATTTGCATAAAATTTGGTAGGTAAGTTACTTGTGAGCGAATCTGGTGCTGATTAGTTTTGGGTACGCTTTGGAATAAAAGAACCCGCCTTTTTTTGCGAAATGGCCCGCAAAATATTTTATCCACTCCAGCTGAAAATCTAATAGACCGAATTTCACAAAATTTGGTAGATAAGTCGCTTGTGGGTCATTCTGGTGCTGATTAGATTTTGGTACGATTTGGAAAAAGATAATTTGCCTTTTTTTGCAAAATGGCCCGCAAAAATCTTCAAAATTTAAAATAAGAAACTACGTACACTCAAATATATCCATTAAAAGCTTGTTTTATACGTAACTTTTAACGAAGAAAAGAATAAGACCAACTCCATTACACTAGGACTAGCCGTTCTCGAGTTTTTTTAGATTTTTCGTATTTCTCTACGCCACCTTTGAAATTGGAATCATGTGGAAATTCGCAACTCGAGTTTTCGACGGATCTACACGTTTAGAGACCTCTAGAATACGAAAAAACCATTTTTAGCGTGAAGTCTGTGTGTGTGTCTGTCTGTCTGTGCGGATTTTGTATCCATTCTAACTAAAAAACTAATGGACCGAATTTCACAAAATTTGGTAAGTAAGTCACTTGTGAGCGAGTCTGGTGGTGATTACTTTTGGGTACGATTTGGGATAAAAGAACCCGCCTTTTTTTTGCGATATGGTCCGCAAAAGCTTGTATCCACTCTAACTGGAAAACTAATGGACAGAATTTCACAAAATTCGGTAGATGAGTCACCTGTAGTTTACCCTGGTGCTGATTAGATTTTAGTACGATTCGGAAAAAATAACCTGCCTTTTTTTTCAAAATGGCCCGCAAAAATCGTCAAAATCTAAAACAAAGAACTAGGTATACTCAAATATATCCATTAAATGCTCGTTTAATACGTAATTTTTAACAACGAAAAGAATAAGACCAACTGCGTTAGACTAGGACTAGCCGTTCTCGAGATATTTTTGTTTTTCTTATTTTCGCTACGTTACCTTTGAAAATAAGTCCGGTTACCGACTGAGAACGAAAATTGAATAAAAAGTGAAATAAATTTAATTTAAATAAAAAGAACGTCGATATAAGTCTGCAGGGAAAGTCATGTGCTGCCCACGTCAGATTTTTTACTTTCTCTGCAATACATGGTAATGTATAGGGAAAGTATTGGAATCGTGCCGAAAATCGCAACTCGAGTTTTCGACGGATCTACACGTTGCGAGACCTCTAGAATACGAAAAAACTATTTTTAGCGTGACGTCTGTGTGTGTGTCTGTGCGTCTGTCTGTGCAGATTTTGTATCCACTCTAACTAAAAATCTAATGGACCAAATTTTATAAAATTTGGTAGGTAAGTCACTTGTGGGTGGATCTGGTGCTGATTGGGTTTGGGTATGATTCATAATAAAAGAACCCGCCTTTTTTTGCTAAATGACCCGCAAAAGTTTTATCTACTCTAGCTGAAAATCTAATGAACCGAATTTCACAAAATTTGGTAGATAAGTCGCTTTTGGGTCACCCTGGTGCTGGTTAGATTTTGTTATGATTCGGAAAAAAGTAACCTGCTTTTTTGCAAAATGGCCCTTAAAAATCGACAAAATCTAAAATAAAAAACTACGTATGCTGAAATATATCCATTAAATGCTTGTTTTATACGTAACTTTTAACGAAGAAAAGAATAAGACCAACCCCATTACACTAGGATGTGCCGTTCTCGAGATATTTTCGTTTTTTCTCTACGCCACCTTTGAAAATGTGTCCAGTTACCAAATGAGAACGAAAATCGAATTAATAGTAAATTAAATTTTATTAAAATAAAGAGTATGTTTATATAAGTCTGCAGGGAAAGTCATGTGCTGCCCACTTCAGATTTTTACTTTCCCTGCAATACATGGTAATGTATGGGGAAAGTATTGGAATTATGTCGAAAATCGCAACTCGAGTTTTCGACGGATTTACACGTTTCAAGACCTCTAGAATACGAAAACACGATTTTTAGCGTGACGTCTGTGTGTGTGTCTGTCTGTCTGTGTGTCTATCTGTCTGTGCAGATATTTTATCCACTCTAACTAAAAAAGTAATGCACCGAATTTCACAAAGTTTTGTAGGTAAGTCACTTGTGGGTGAGTCTGGTGCTGATTAGTTTTGGGTACGATTCGGGATAAAAGAACCCACCTTTTTTTGCGAAATGGCCCGCAAAAGCTTTTATCCACTCTAGCTGAAAAACTAATGGTCCGAATTTCACAAAATTCAGTAGATGAGTCACGTATAGGTCACCCTGGTGCTGATTAGATTTTTGTACGTTTCAGATAAAAATAACCTGCCTTTTTTTGCAGAATGGGCCGCAAAAAATGACAAAATCTATACTAAAAAGCTACGTATGCTCAAATATATCCATTAAATACTTTCGAAAACTTTCGGAAGGTGAATTGATAAGAAAACATACTTAGAGATGAGATAGAGATTTGAAATTTGGTGTACTGGTAGATAGTTTAGAAAGAAGAAAGTGTACAATTTCAGTTTTCCAATATTTTCTACTTTAGGGAGTGTCGCACACGAAAATGTTCGATTTTCGGAATGAAGTAGAAACACCCCTTTTAGAACGTGATAGAGGCTTGATATTTGGTATATGGGCGAATCTTTTAATAGAAAATCAAGAGGAATAAAGTTTTTTAAAATTATATACTTAAGGGGGTGGGTTATCCACAGAAAAGCATTCGAATTGTGAAATGATATAAAAAGCATTCTTCGCGATGAGATAGCGACTTCAAATTTGGTATACGTGTAGATAGTCAGAAAGGAAGAAATGTGCAATTTCAGTTCTCCAACTTTTGCTACTTTAGGGGGTATCGAATACCAATATGTTTGATTTTCGGAATAAACGAGACACGCTTCCTTTTAAATGTGATAGAGGCTTGATATTTGGTATATGGGCCAATCAATCATCTGATAGGAAACCCAAGGCGAACAGAGTTTTTCACAAATGTCCATTTATGGGTGTCCTCCACAGAAAACGTTCGAAAGGGGAGATGTAAAATAGTATGCTTCGGGATGGGATAGATTTTAATTTGGTGAACTGGTAGATAGTTCGAAAGGAAGACGTGCGCAATTTAAGATTTGTAATATTTCCTTCTTTAGGGGGTTCCGCACACTAATATATTCGATTTGCCGAATAAATATGAAACGCGAATTATTAAAAAATGACAATATTCAAGATTTGCTTATTGCGAGACAATTGATTTTCAACGGGTATTAGGCTAGTGCGATTAAAATGTTTTAGATGGACTGCTTTGATAATACAAGTGTTGTGACGAGATTTCATAATCTCGCCAAACCCTTGTAAAAATCGCAAATTATATATTAATTATCAAGATTCTATATTTTTACATCATTTAAACCCTGTTTGAATTATCCCTCTTGTCTTTGAAATGTGTATTATACAAAATATTCTATACTGAAAGGAAAGCTTTTAGCCATTTAATTAATCCGTGAAAACCGCATTCAGAGAGAAGTTTCGTTATTATTTGACCGTTAAAGTCAAGGTCTTTATTCCCGGACAGAGCAAATGGTGGCTTACTCGAGGCCTGGTAATGTTAGTGCAAGGCATGCATGCACTTTTCTACACAATAGATTTTGGAGAGAAACTTCTGGATGAATTTGAGACCTTGCGGCGAGGGTCTGATGTATCAGCATATTTCATTTTCGGGACCCTGCCGTAAGTTGAAGAGGGTATGTCTTGGAAGTTTTTGATTGGTCAAAAGCTGTAAATAAGTCTTCTGCCAGGTCCGAATGATTTTGGGACCTGAATCCGCCGGGTTACATAAAAACTGTTGCAAAGAATATTCGTGGCTTTTTCTTCCTGTCTAGTTGTCGACGCTCTCAGTTCGGCCTGGACCATTTTTAATGTTGCCCACCACGGAGTGCGGGATTTGGCCCAAGTCGACTCCTGGCCTCTCGTGGGCATGGGAAGGAAAGCCGCAGACGCCTACATCGCCGAAGAACATCGATGGAGAGCCCGACGTCTAGCTGAGAGAGCTGTGACGAGAAAGGTACGATGGGGCCCGAGGTCTATGTGCCGGGTCGAGATGTTGGAATGGTACGGAATGCAACTATGAAGCCAAATTCCCTGCGATATGAGGCGGATGTCTGATTCCGAAACTTCTGCAACTCTGACTGGAGGGGGTATGGGTTGATTGCTCTCTGCATCTACACCTGTCTTACGGAAGCATAAATTTAAGGAATCTTCTCCTTAAATTACGTAATCTCTGACTTCCGTTCCTAAATTATATCAACTTGTTTAATTATCAGTTCTAATTTGCTTATCTCTGAGTGCGAGTTTTCTCCTGTTGCTTTGAGACCATACCTTAAATATCTTATATCATATTGATTATTATATACTTAAATATTGCTGTGCCACTTTGTTAATATCTTTGGTCAACTTATTATCATTGAATTATTTCCGTGGCTGCAAATATATTTGATTGGGTCCTGAGTCCAGTGTTACAGTTACTTAATGTTGTGCTTGCTAATATTGATTCAGTCTAACATATTCTGTACTTTAAATTCTTAATGCAATATTGAATAAAGAAAGTGAATTATCTTTAAACATGTGTGGTTATTTAACATCTTGTCTCTTGAAATTGTGCATCTGTGCTTTCAGGTGTGGACGCCTTACAAGGTAAGGTGCACCTTTGCATTTATTACACTGCAGGTCATCCAGGAATTTATTCCTGGACGAGGGAACTTCGAAATAGAACCTGGGTTTAACATTTATGGGTTGTGCCAACGAACTTCACGGCTTATCACATTCACGGTATTAGCATATTTGCTTCTTACTAATTACAAACTTACAAATATCTTATTATTTTCATATTGCATATAACATGTTTGCTGCGTGCCGCCCTATTTCCCCCCGTGACATATTGGTGCTTGGCACCGTGATTCCGCTATACGTATTTTCCGTCGTCACACTAAAACTGCGTGACATATTGGTGCTTCGTGACCACGTCTCTTGAGCACCTGTTGCAAAATTTGAACTTTTGAAATTTTAGAATTTATACATGTGATATTTATTTAAATTTTTATATTTTGTGCACTGGACACAGAGAATTAAGTTGGTATGTTCAATTTTACAAAATTCTGATTGATTTGGAAACCGCACTCATAATTTCAGAGATATATTTATTGTTCAATTATTATAGAAAATTTTATGCAAATGTAGTTGTATGGAGTGGTGGCATATAGACAGAATTGGAAATGTGGTGCAAAATATTGTACATTTTAAGATCAAGTAACCAATATTATGACAAATTTTTATGAATGGGGGTTGCATAGAATTACAAGAAATTGCTATAATTATATTTAAAAGTTTAAAGATTTTACAAGAAATTGAGATTTGAGAAATAAATGTTGTTTAATGATTTTATAAATAGATATATCGTTTGTTGAAGATATAAACATGTATATATATTGGAAATTTAACAATTTTAAATAAATCTACAGTGAAACTTAGGCGACAGCCTGTTTGAAAGAGAATTTCATTTGAGATATATGAGAATATCTCTTGTTTTCGGTTAGGGATTTTTGCATGAATTTCATGTTTGGAGATTTTTCTGACCATATAATAATTTCGACATGCTCATAGAGCATTTTACCCAATAAATTGGGGTGGCAGAATCTGCATATCAAAGAATGTCAGTTAGTTTTACAAGATTGAATCTCGCCCGGAAATGGGGGCTGTTTTCAGAAATTCTATTCTAAATGAAATGTTCATTGCAAATGCTTAAATCCTTGAAATTGATTGAAAATATTTAAAGTGAGAATACTTGTTTTCACTGAATACGTGTGTGCTTGGAAATTTTATATACAGAAATGCTAAAATTTAAAATACTTGAGATTTGAAAACGTGAATTTTTTGAATACCTATATACATTAAATTATGAAAATACTTAAAATAAAATTTACATGAAAATGCACCCTTATTTATAAATATACCCGGCTGTGATTCATGACTATGACAAATAATTACCGATTGTGTCCTTATAAAATAACATTGAGAAATTTTATGTTTTGTGTAGCTAAAGAAAGCACACAGAGAAATTTTTGAGTTCTGGATGACAGACAGATTCAAAGGCTTGATGGACCAAAATTATAATCTCGTGATTTCAATGAATAAATATAAAATTATATTAAATAAACTGATGGTCCCATCAAGATTTTAAAACAGATAATTCACATTTTACATGATAATGATTAAGAAAATTACGTACAAAAATGATGAAATGTTTATTTTCAATGCTGTTCATATTATTATAGTTATATATGAAATATACTATACATTGCATGAAAATTTCGAAGTAAGTGAATTTTGACAGAATGAAATATCATGTGAAATTTATAAAACGTGTATAAATATCTGTGTATATCTATATGATATTAAGTATCCAATAGCACACAGAGTTTAATTATATGAAATATGTGTGTATTATTTAAAAGAATTTATGTGCGGTATCATTTCATAAAAGCGGGAAGAGCAGGAACATTTTAAAAAGGGGTTGATTATATTTTGATTTGACTTTGAATGATTTGATGGAACAATTGTATAAAATACAGATAATATACATGAGAAAATGAAAATTATAGAAAGCTGTTTCCACAACTTATTTACAATATTATTTTGAAAAGTCAAACATTGAATTGATAAATTTGAAAATATGTGTTTGAATGGGACTGAGCGCTTGATTATTTATTTAAGTCCCTGAGAGATTGTTTTGATTGCAATTTATTTATGTATGCCTCAGGATGATTGAAAATGATTTAAATGATTTCTCCATTCTCCACTTGTATATATCATATATATATTTCTGATTCCTTGCCTATTTACTATTTCTGCATTCAAACAGCTTACTTCTATTTACTTTCGTGGCTTTAACCCTCCTAAGTTCTTATATAACGTTAAAGGTGTGTTGACGGCTTAGCTACCCGTTTTTCACTGAGTGGAGTTGACTATTCACGCCAGTCAGTCAAATAAGATTGGGTTTGTTCGAGTACCGCCTTACAAACAGTTTTGAAAAATATAAGTTGCTTGGGTCAGAAATTGACTTTATTTTTGTTTGAAATGCACATTAATATCATATATCACGTCGAAGTAGCGTAATCCTATGAGAAGGACCTCATTAGTTGCTATTTTCGAGGGTAAACTTTGCGAGTAGAATGAGGTCCTCGTAAAAATTCCCGTCGCACCCAGGCCTATGTTATTCCGGTAGCAATGAATGATATCTTGCTCAAGAATTTAATTCGAAAGTTTGTGTGGGCTCCAGTTGCACAATTCCCTGTTTAGTCCAACACGTTGAAACTTAAAATATTGAGGATGGGTTGCTTTTTGCTTGGCAAGTGAAAATTATTACAAAAAAAAAATTGAAACTATTGAATTTTAAAATAGAGAAAAACTTGAAAACACCGAATTAAAAATGTTTGATTTAAAACGTGGAGAAAATATTGAAATGATATTGAAATATGTTTTGAAATACATTATATTAAGAAATTTTGGAAATGACATATATTTACGTTCTGCCATTATTATAACTACAAAACTTTTACTATGGCATTGATTTTCATTACGGATTATTTATGTTATGTCATTAACAAATTATATTATATTCGTCTCAGTTATCCCATATTTTAATAAGAAAAATCCTTATTTTAAAAAGAATCCCCCTCTGTAATGGAATATTAAATAAAAAAAACAGAACGCTTTAAAAAGCTATAATCACGGAATATATTTGAAATACTGCTTCCTGTGCTCTTTTTCCCGGCTGGTGTATATGTCTCATGACACATATACAATAAGGCAGACATATATATAACATAAATGTAACATAAATGAGACATATACAATAAGGCAGAGTGTATGCCGATTCAGAATTTTCAGAAGTAATCTCTCATGCCGCACGCCAAACTTAGTTTTATCGCCAGTTCTGGTTTATTCTTGCTACACGTGCAATTGGAGGGGAAAGACGAATTGTTTAAAAAAGAATATTGTTCATAATTTGATTGCATATCAGATTGCGTATGAGAATGTCGTTAGATACATTTGTATCAGATTACTTAGAAGATTATTATTTGTAACAGATTATCTAGAAGATTGTTTAGAAGATTATTTGTATCAGATTATTAGGGAAGATGTTAGGAAACTTATCAAAATATACAGTAGTATTTCAAAAACTGGTTTGATTATTTATAAATCAAATAACAATCCGACTAATGTGGTTTTCAAGTTATACTATTAAAATACCTGTATTTAAAAACTTTGTGTACTGCATACGGATTGTTTGAAATTAGTTAAAGAAATGTTCGACACACATACATATCATTTATTATTTGAATAAAACGATTCTAAGATTTCGTAGAAAATATATGTGTAGAATCCGTATAATATTCAATTCTTATATAGTACAAGAATCCGTAACGAAATTTGAAGATTATTTGAAAGGAGGAAATAATAAAATATTTGTCATTTTAAAAATGTAAAATTTGTAACATTTTAAGGAAATTTGCTTGACATTTTTTCAGTTTGTGGGAGCAATGTTGCTTTTTAGACACACGTAGGATAATGCAGCGTTTTTCAAGATGTGTTTGTTCTGCGGAGCTCTTGGGGTTCTACAACGTGATAGTTTCAAGTAAATTTTCTTAAAAATTTAAAAACGGGTAATATTTTAATGCTTTTATACTTTTAAATTATTTTAATTTTAAATATTTTATTATTAACTTGAAGAATTTTAAATGTTATTGGAAAATAAATAAAAATATTTCCTAATTTAAATATGGTAAACAAATATCAAAATTAATTGCACTTTGCATTTAAAAATTCCCTGGCCAATTACATTTCCAGCAACTTACGTACGTGTAATCGTTCATTCAAATTAGTAATATATTTTACAATTATTTTTTCTTTTAAGTTTGGCAAAATTGAAATTTTTAATACAAAAAATTAAAAAAATATGAAAAAGCCTTTATGCAATGGAAAGTGATGTGTACACTTCAATTTCGAAATAACTATTAAGTATTTCTATACTTTTTAGCACACTTATTTCATGCAGTCATATGAATTATTGGAAAAACCAGAAGTTACATATTCAGACCAGGAAATCTTTAGTGAACCCTAACAATCCCTCCGGAATTCAATGTTTAATCTATATCTGTCTTCATCTAAGCTGTACCTAAAGCAAAGTCTGAAAAACAGATGTTGAAATGAAAATATAAATTTTTGAATAGGAAGTGACATCTCTCTCCCGAACAAGAAGTGGAAATCCTTCATGAACCCTACCTCCTCCGTAATTTTATGCTGCATCCATAGACCATATTAGCCACTATATCTTTTTAAACATCTAAATCCTACGAAATAGATGTTTAAAAAAAATTCGTTAAAAACAATGGCAAATTGTAAAATTTTCCCACCAAAATCTGCATTTCAAAATTATTTAGAGTAAAATTATATTATTTTTGGTACACACATGAGATAAATTGTCTGTGACTTACAGTTTTAAGTGGGCTGTGAACAATATACATTTACACTCAGTTTTATCCGTCACAGAAATGGATCTAATATAACAATTATAGATCTGAGGGACTAAATAAACTTTAATTGTTGTATACCGATTTAAAGGTATATTTATGCCGTAGAATGTAAAATCTCACTAATTTGATATTTATGGATTTTTTTTTGTGAAATATAAAGATATATATATATATATATATATATATATATATATATATATATATATATATATATATAATATATATATATATATATATATATATATATATATATATATATATATATATATATATAATATATATATATATAATATATAGAATGTCATATAACAGAATCTACCATAGTATAAAAAGTACAAAATCAGTTATCTAGACCATTAAGCGCAAAGCAGCTTGAAGTAGTCTAGAATAGTATAATAGTAAAAATTGAAAGATTGGACATGAAGTCAGCCAACAGGTAATACATAAAAGGCCTAGGGGGATTGTGACCCCTAGTTCCCGTTTACAATTCGACTTTTCCACCAATGGCAACACTCACGGAGCCATGCATTACCTGCGGCTAAATTCAGTACAACGTCGAAACAGAAGACGCCCATACGAAGTATATATCAAACGTAAAAGGAAAAAATCCCCCAACATAAGAGCAATATAATTGAAACGACACATAAGACTAAACCTACTTAAAATATGCGAACTACAAATACCTTACATCCATCCAAATCACTCACGTCAATATTACACGCTTAAATAGTTCCTCGCTGTATCGATGCCATTTTATTTCCTGAAATAAAGGTGTTGCCAAAATCCCTACTGAACGCATCGAAAACTCTACTATGTACCACATTGTAACACTGACAAATAAATATTAAAGGATAATTTTCTGTTATTGCTTCCTTAATAAATATAGAATCATTTTTGATCCCATCCATTCCATAAGAATGCATTCTTTCACTACTTTTAAAGTGATTAATGACTATATTGCGAAATATCTTGATACTTAAATTAGAATACCAGTTAATTATATAATGTATTCGAAAACTGTATTGTCTTCTTTTATCATAAATAGTATAATACGTTGTCTTGCTAGGTGTTAAATGTATACTTATATCCAGATAGTTGATTGCCTTTGTTTTATCTGAGATATTCTCAATAAGATTCAAGCAAGCTGGATAAAAGGAAAAATCAAATTCATACCCGTCTCCTGTGTTTTCGTATGCTATGAGGATGTCATCAATAAATCGAAAGTATACCATTTCATTTATAAAGTGATTTCCTTGTTCATTATGATGCAAATAAAGATTTGCTAATAATGTTGAGCACCCTCCTCCCATTGGCACGCCATTGGCAAAACCTCCCATTGGCAATTTGTTTGTAATATTCAGTACCATTATACAATATATTTTCATACAATACGATGTCCAAAACGTGTTTAAACTTTTGAATTGTGACACTTTGTTGTAATTCAAATGTCTCATGTATTTGCGTCAATATACTATATAGATCCTCCAAATTTATATTGCTGAATAGATCTTGGAAATCATAGCTTCTATATAATTGGTTAGCAGGTAGTTTGTTCAAAATTCCCAAAACTTGATCGCTGTTTTTTATCATGACGGAACCATTTTTAAAATATGATTCAATACAGGTTGTAGATATGACTTCAGTAGCGTATTAGCCCTTGTGGTATAAGTCCTAAATGCTACTGTAACTGGTCGAAACTTCACTGGCTTTTTGTGAAGTTTGGGAATCAAGACCATATACGGGTAACGTATATGTTTCAAATCAATCCCAATTCGCTTATGAAGTGCACAAATTCGGTTATTAATTTCATTATGTTGCACATTGAGCTTTTTATAGATTTCCTCATCTTGATAACTTTCTTTAAGAATCTTCATATAGTATGCTATGCATGTGAAAGTGAAATTAGATGTCTGTGTAGGTAACTGCTTATTTGTTCCATAAATCATTCAGTTCGTCACGATTTACATTACTCTCTTCTCGTTTTTTAATTGAAGGTTGATAAAATTGACGAAATTGAAAATTTACACGATCTCGCCATTCATTAAATGCATTCATAGGCAAACTGTATTTTATTGCCATATTATATATAAATTCCTTCAATTCCTTATAGTAATTCCCATATATATCATGAAATTCCTCTGACCTGAATTTAGTACCTTTATCAAATGCTTTTCGTAGTTGACTCGTATTTATCACGTTCAAATCGCCAGTCACTATGTGTTTATGATCATCATCTATAAATGGGCTTGATGTACACTGACACATCAGATTTTCATATTGCCCCATATATATAATATATAATATATATATATATATATATAATATATATATATATATATATATATATATATATATATATATATATATATATAAATATAAAATATATATATATATATATAAAATATATATATATAATATATATATATATATATATATATATATATATATATATATATATATATATATATATATATATATATATATAATATATATAAATATATAATATATATATATATATAGGGTGACCAGAAAAAAGCGCCCCAAAAATAAAATGAAACGGCAAAAAAACGGGTGAATAAATATGTTTTATTCCAATTACAGAAAAAAGATATATATTCTAAATTTATGAAATCACAAGTTCGATATGTTTACCATCACCTGCAATGGCATTTGGTTGTCAGTATTTCAGTATTGTTTATTCCCAAAGTTTGAACGATTTATGTACAGTGGTTTTCGAGATATTACAGTTTTTTATTGGGGCGCTTATTTCTGGTTTGACAAGTCAGGAAGTCTTCATAATCGCAAACTATAAATTATTTTTTCTTTGAAGGAGATGCAAGTTCCAAATAAAGGTTTAAACTATGTTAGTTTTTTTTAGCATTTTGCTAAAATAAATCTTATTTTGCTAATACATGTTCTAACATTAAGCAACAGGTTTCCGGTTTTCCCTAATTGTAATTTTGTACCAAATTTCATTCGAATCGCTTCATTCGTTCGTGAGATATCGTCTCCACTTATTCACTGACATACACACGCGCTCACACATGCACACTCATGCACTCACACATGCACACTCACACATGCACACTCAGTCACTCACACACTCACATATGCACACACACACTCGCATGCACACACACACACACACTCGCACGTACACACATCAAACACATACATGCATGACTTTAAAAACGTCTGATTCGTGGTCAAGGTTGCTTGAAACGTGCTCTCCCGACAAAAACTGGAATTCAAATTTTCGCCTATATGAAAGAAAAAATCAATCCATTGCCTTAGAGCTATAACTTTAACGCATTATTCAGTTATAACTTGAAAGTAAATGCGAAGTCTTTAATGCATTAAATTATTCAAATCCGAAGTATTTGACACTCTCCATCATTCATTCAGATTTTTTTGCACCCAGTTGCCACACTATATTTTGATCGTACTATATTTTGACACACACACACTCTTTTTCTCTCTCTGTGTCTCCCTCCCTTTCACCCGTATTCTAATCACCTTAATTATATGATGATCTACCTAATTGTAATGTTTTCAGAATGCAGCTACATATAGAATTTCGTGGCTGTACGTACTCTCTCTAATTTAAAACCTCTAATTTCGAATAATGTTTTAATCCCATTTATTACAAAATATTCTACCTGTTTCTAATTTTCCATAGAATGCATCTACATATAAATTGCAGTAGTGATCCGTGCATTCACACCCCATAGATACACACACACACTGATGGAAATATTTCCCAAAATGTTAGAAATGTGTTCATGATGTCTTTAAGTGTATTTTTTCGTCTAAATGTCGTGATTATCCGTGAACTTCCTGTATACAATAGCATTAAAAAATAATAAAATGATTGTTTAATTGAGTCAATACAGAATTAATTTAATTCTAATCTAAGAGATAATGCACTTAAAAAGTGTCTATATTGCTTAATTATAAGTTATATATCGGCTTTTTTATTCTAATCAATATTGAATTAGTTTAATTCCAATCTAAGAAATAATCCATTTAAAACGTGTGTCTATATTGCTAAATTGTAAGTCATATAATGAAAAAATAAACCAAATTGCGAGGGTCCCAAAACCCCAGCAGTTCGAAAAATCAACCTCCGCCACGATGTCTCCATACTTCACCAGCACAAACACGTGAATATGAAAATTCTGCATGCCATTGCATCATCCCAGCCACAGATTAACATATACAGATATTTCACTCGACCTCAGCGCCCTCAACCGCCAACCAAAAATATCAAGGTTGGCAGGCTTGGCGATGGTCTGTGACGGTTTTCGCCAAGACGTTCTGCTAATATAACCCTATTTGGCACTAAACGAAACACTTGGAACTTAGAACTTTGTTGCTTTGTTCTATCATCGCATGTTACTTTCGCTGCTATTTTATGGATTACTAAAAGAAAAGGAATTACGTTTAAAAGGTATGTAATTTATTTTTATTTAAATAAAAAAATATGTGTTATCTATCCCATATTTCATCCTATGCACGTGTTCATAAGAAATTGGTGCAGTATTAATGCCCCGCCTAGATTATAAATTCTAAGAAGCAATGACATTATTACTTAAAAAACCTTTTCCGCATTTTTATAAATTGTATAAAAATTGATATTTGGATAGCTTTTTCTAGAGAAAGTTGAATATAATATTGGATGTGTATATATTTTACATGCTTTTTACTAACTGACGTAATGTGGAAAATATCCCCCCCCCCCTCTAATTAACGATTGAGTTCGACACCTTTGATAATGCATTTA
The DNA here is from genome assembly GCA_951213105.1 of Amaurobius ferox. Taxonomy (NCBI): domain Eukaryota; kingdom Metazoa; phylum Arthropoda; class Arachnida; order Araneae; family Amaurobiidae; genus Amaurobius; species Amaurobius ferox. Next base: position 151,060,633 of record OX578137.1, on the reverse strand, counting down.
TGTAAATTTGTTATTTAGTATAAGAATATAGTTTAGTATAGTGTATTTAAAAAAAATATATATATATAATAACAGCATCCCAGAATAAATTAAGAACTAAGCAATTTAACTATCTACACGCTAGTATACTTTTTAGGCTGAAAATATTATATAATATTTTAGTCTTTTGAGTATGTTAGCTTGTAATTTTTGGTGTATAATGATTTACAGTGATGCAATGCGTCAATTTTTTTATTTAGTTTATGATTGCATGAATTAAATATATATCTGTGTTTATTTATTTAAAGTTAAACATATTACAGATAAAAGTATTTTTAAATGCTGATCATGTTTATAGTTTAAAAAATTATAGAAGTACAGTTTATTTTATTTTATTTTTTCTTGGCCGCATTAACATAAAATCGCCAATTGAGCGATAATCGCCAAATCTAGCAGTCGAGAATGGTTGGCTCATCGAACGCTAGTGTCTATGCGAAATCCTATGTTAACGATGTTGCCATAGGTTCCTATGGGAGTGAACCTTCTGAATATAGTATTCTGTGATCCCAGCCGCCTCTACACCACATCCGCTTGCCTGGGAAAACGATAACCCTGAAAGTAACGGTTCGAAAAGACCAGCCTCGAGCACGATCGCACAACACTTATTAAATTAAAAATGGCTAAGAATATTCGATTTGATTTTAAATGCAAAAGGTGTTTTTGATATTAAACATAGAATTGACGAGAGGGTGTTCAACAGGATAAAACAAATAATTATATAGATAAATATGTAAGCAATAAATATAGAAACAGATTACAGAAGTTACAATTTCACTCGAGTGGTGCGAGGATCGCAAACCTCGACACCACACTACGTATAAGGATAATTGTACTACATTGGGGGTTTACATTGTCTGCGTTAAAAATTGGGGTTTCCCAGTGCCTGAGTTGAAAATTGAAGACACTTAGAGGGGAAATATTCTACTACATAAGGATAACAAGACTTGCATTTAAATAGCATGCATAACGACACTCTTTCTTAAAATCTATGTTTATAGACTTTTTTACTGAAGGTTAAGGGGGTTTGCAGTGTTTATAGAGGAGCTTGTAATCCTTACGGATGGAGTAGGGAAGTAATTATACTACATCCTGGGTTTAGAGTGTATGCCTTAAACATTGTGTCATGTAGGGAGGGGAATAACAAGATTCTTATTTGAAAACTACCACAATCGAATTCATAGTTACCTTAAAAGAATACTCGTAACCGTCTTTGAAATTTAACTAGTTTTCCATTTCATGCATATTGCAACATTGAAGAATTTCACTCGAGTTGACCATAGGATATACCCCCATAAAATCATAGCAGGCTACTAAATCATAGCAGGCTACTAAACTGCTCCATCATAGCAGGCTACTAAACTGCTCCTGGTCCATGAATCTAAAATTTAAAGTACGCTTCCTCAAAATATCATCGTACAAGATCTTCCAAGATGGCCGCCAGTCATCACCACCCTCAAAAAAGTTTCTATACACCCTCTTTACCAAATTAAAAAAATTAATTAAGAGAAAAGAATTAAAATTTCCTAGAAATACCCTTGTACAAGACCATGACGTTATAAGAAGGACGCCAGGCGTTGCCACAGCTAAAAAGTTTAGACACACACCCTTCAAACTTATTCCAAAAAATTTATTAAAAAAATTAAATGAAAAAAAATTCTTCACAATACTGTACATCCTTGAAAAATATTTCAGAGAAATGAAAACCTCAAATTTTTTTTTCTTCCCATTTTGCGAATCGTCTCCCATTTTATTACAAATTTATACCACGATGCTCAATATCGAGCCACTGTGCAATAGAAGGCAATAGGTAAGTATGATATAAAATGGCGGATGCACCAGCTCTGTATATAGGAGCCATATGAAATAGGAGCCAAGTTCCCCCACACACCCCGTCCAGGTTTACGAGATTCCTCTCAGAGGGCCATTCCACATATTCCGCATTTGTCAAAGAATTGCCCTTCTCTATCGACTATTGAGGGAAAAAAAAATCATTGAAATATGTAAAAACATGAACTGGAGTTTAAATTCTAAATACAGATGGATCCATAAGATGGATTTAGCTGACGTTTGCAATTTTTCCTTTACATTTCTCGAGTCAAGTTAGTTTGTCTGTAGTGTATACAGGATTTTTATCTGCGTCACAATTGTCAAGGCAAGATTAACTTATACTGCGGATGCCATAAATGGAAATTTACCCAGTTTTGCCTTCATACTCCAATTATACCATACACTGATAAGACTTACACTGACAAAAAAATTTAAAAAAAATTAAAAATATAAAAACACGAACCTGATTTTGAATTCTAAATATAGGAACCGTTAGATTTCAACTTCATCCATTAGATTAATAAAGTAAATTCTTAGTTATTAATTATAGCGTTTATTAGATGGATTATATAATTTAGCTGATGCTTGCATTTTTTCCTATAGATCTTTAGAGTCAGGTTAGTTTGTCTCGAGTATAGACAGGAATTTTATCTGTGTCATAACTGTCAAGGCAAGATTAACTTATACTGTGGATGCTATGACTGAAAATTTACCCAGTTTTGTCTTCATACTCCAATTATACATACACTGATAAGACATACACTGACAAAAATAATAATAATAAAAATAGTTATTAATTATAGCGTTTATTAGATGGATTGCATAATTTAGATGATGTTTGCATTTTTTCCTATACATCCTTAGAATCAAGTTAGTTTGTCTTGAGTATAGACAGGAATTTTATTTCTAAATACAGATATTAATTCTAAATACAGATGGATTCATTGTGGATTATATAATTTAACTGATGTTTGCAATTTTTCCTATACATCTCTCTAGTCAAGTTAGTTTGTCAGAAGTATATACAGGATTTTTATCTATGTCACAATTGTGAAATATATTATACGGTCATGAAATAAATATGACATAACTTATGAACTCACAATTTGCTTCTGCGGGTATATTCCGTTTTATTAGTATAGTGAATATATTAAACGTGAAGTCATACGAAAACTACAACTCCTATAATACAGATTGGTGCATGGTCTCCACGTTCTATCACACAGTGAAAATCGCCAGGGTGACAAGGACTGAGGACCAGCGCTTGTTCCCTTGGCACATCTGTTTTGGCGCTATTATCGCCAACTGCGAAGAAAAACGATATTCTTGCATTCAGCTCCTCAATAATTTATCAATTTTTCTTCTTGTCTATTCAAGGATTTGAATATTCGTATCCCGTTTTTGGGAATAATTAAAGCAATTTACTGCAGAACGTCGTCCCGTTTTATTGCGAATTTATACCACGATGCTCAACATCAAACCACTGCGCAAGAGAAGCCAATAGGGAAGTATGATATAAAATGGCGGATGCGCTAGCTCTGTATATAGGAGCCATATGAAAACGATTGAGTTTGCACATGGGTTGGCAAATAACGTTCCCTTTACCATCATCCTTTAGGCCCAGTGCGGTACACAACTTTCAGTATTTGTAAAGGCGGTTCCTCCAGGCACATTCAAGTTACAAGTGACTGGTATATTGTTAAATACATAGATCTTTTTGTGTATGAATTGGACTTTATTTGATGCAGATTCCTTTCTGAATGTAGAGAGAAGTCGTTATAATCTGAGAATGTTAGTTTTAAAAAATGAGATAATAGAATCATGTTTGTTAAAAAAATATATTTCCTCAAACATTTTGTTACAGATGCATTTTTTTCATCTGCTTATTGAAAAAGTTTTCTTTGAGAAAAACAAAAATTTTGATTTTACCCTTCAACTATTACCTTTTATATAACTTGCGATATTTGTTTTACTTTATCCTTCAACAACCGATTCACTTCAAATCGTACGAAAACTAGATGATCGAATTTATCTTTTATCAACTGATTCCAATCTCTCTTAACTCTATCAATATCTTCGAGTATAAATCCATCGAAACTGTCTATGAAAGCTTTCAGGTTTTTCGAATCCGATAGACCCCAATCCAAATAATGCGAAACAGTCTCTGAGTCAGATTTGTACAGCAGATCGAAGATATTGTATAGTGTGTCGTCAGCCAACATGAGGTCTTTTTTTAACCGCTTGATGTCTTCTGGTGATAATTCAAACAACTCGATAAAAGCATCGACCTGTTGCCATTGTTCATGCAGAATCAATTTTCCTAGAATCCTTCTTGGATATCCTTCTTTAAAAAGCTTTTGCTGAAAACGTATTCTATCTACCTCGGAGGGAAATGTCCAAATGAGAAATTGAGACATTTTAAGTATGAAACGTTTTAAATTAAATTCCGAAGAAAAGATAGATTCACAAAATGTAAATGTTTCCTTTATTAAAATGCTTGCCAACTGATCTTTATACTGCTTCCGAGCACCTTCAGACGGCAAATACCATTCCAGTACTCTGTCTACGGTTTCAATATCAAACCTCTTCAGTAAACTAGTAATGGCAACTATTGGATTCCAATGAGGGAGAAATCTTTCCGACATGAATAGAGAATATTCCTGGACAATGTCCGTCTTCAACGAATTAATGGACTTCCCGTTCTCCATCAACACCTCACAGATTAGTTTAGGTTTAAAATCAGAAATTTCTTCTTCCGACAAATGACCCCAGTGCAACAATGAATTCACGCACTCCCGGTTCTCACAAGCAAGAATCCCCAAAATGACTTCTCTTCCCCTATATGACAGCAAAAACTTTTTTTTTAAGTCAGCAATTTCCTTTTTAGGCAAACAATCTGCTAATATTAAGTCCAGCCTTTCGCTATTTCCAAACTTTATTAAATAGTAACAAAAATCTTTTCCAAAGGAGGAATACATAAGTAACCGCATTTCTTCCACTGTCGCGCGGTGCAAAATATTTTCAATTGCATCTATATTTCTTTTTTGATTGCATATGACGCCGAAAATCGCGTTTAATCTATCAGATTCTGCAAATATATAGCGATAGTATTCCTCTGGGGTTCTTTCTAGTAGATCTATCAATAGTTTCCCATAATTATAATCTTTATATTCTTCTTTATTATGAATATTTTCATACCTAACACTAAGCTCTCTTAATAGCTCTACATAATGTGTTTTTGGTAAACTGTCCCACAACTTGGTGATAATTGTTATAAAGTATCTTTGATGAGGAGATTCAATTAACCACGTGTATACGACAACTGGTGCACCGGAATCACGATGGAGTATAGATTTATATAAAGATTGAAAAAATTGTACCTTCTGCTCGTCAGACATTTGTGACACCAGAAAATACAAAATATCGCTGTAATCAGTTGGAGTGCCACACCATTTTGTTGAACGAAACGTATGGGAAATACAGCAAGGTGAGCATTGTTTTCTAATACTATGTTTTACACAACGATACTGTCTCCAAGCATGCCAAGCGATTTCTACAATAACTTCCTGCATCATACTTTCACTCAGCGCATTCCAGAAATGGACAACAGCTATTCTCTGTCCTTCTTTTACAGCTTCCAACAATTCACGTTTCCAGAATAAGTTTATACGTCCTAACCATTTTCCTATTCGTCTATCCATAAGGTAAGACCATCGTCGGACTAAAGAAGGTTGCTGATGCATAGCATGGTATTGTGCATCAAGAAATTCCTTCCGATGTTCGGACGGGATTTGATTCCATAAATGACGAATAAAGGGCTCTAGCATGTTTACGCATGCTACTCGATAGCGTTCAGAAACTGGGATCCTCTCATCTTGTACTAAACGTTCTGCTATTTTCCCTTCATTTAACCGTCCTTCTGCCGTCCAATCAGAGTGCGTTAAAAATTGAACCGCAGTATGACGAGAATTCGTTGAAAGTCTTTCGTTATGCTCCCTTTTCCAGCTAAACGTTCTAATGGCTATTAACCAAATACGATTAATTAATGGCACCTTTAACGCAGGCGGAAGCGCAAGTGTTTCACACAAGCTCGAAGACTGGACTCCTATTCGTCGCCCCCACTCAGGGTAAACCCATTTAATTACGTACTGTGAATCAAATATGCGCTTTTTCAACAGAGGATGTTGACACAACTGAATGGCTAACCTCGTGTTTGTCTGCTCTTTGAGTGTTGGGGGAGCTTTGACATAACCTTCTATCAACTTTTCAGAAAAAAACTGGTTACTTATGCTCATTTTCCTGCTCTATTTCTATTTTATTTTTAGATGTCTTTATCAGAAAGTCTTTAGCAGAAATAACTTATGGGGCGTCTGTTGTGCTGTAATGTAATGTGATCCAATCGTGTCAATGTCTTTGAACAGATGCTATAAATTTTGAACAGCAGGGATACAAGACAAATAGTTCGCCAGTCAAATCCTTATTGCACTGTCGAGGCACCTCCAAACTCAGACTGCCAGATAGAATCAGCAGAATAACTTACTGCAAGATATAAAAAAACATCTAAGAATTCAAAAGAATTATATAATAAATGTATATACTATTGAAAAGCTTTCGAAGAATTTAATAAGCACTGGTATGCTTATATGTATTTCTATAGATTTTAAACACTAATTTATGGTCGACAAATTCAGGGTTTTTTAAATGCGGGGCAATTTTCTTGGTTTTTGCAAAAACCATTAAAAAATAAGCAAAATATGTTAATTCGTGCAAAATATGTTAATTATATACTGTGATAAAAAAAAAATAATCTATGATCCCATGGAACAAATTCAGTGGCTCGTTTATACTAAACGTAAAGTTCTTGAAAGACACAGTCATAGTCATAACAATCATTATATCAACCAGAAAGAATATCTGTTGTCGGCAACACTTGATTTTCTATACAGACTGAAATTCATTTTCTATTTATTTTTTTAATAATTCATTAAATTGCATTTAATTGCGCAAAAATAACTCGTATAATTACTTGAAATGACACCGAATTTGCCCTTTTAATTCACTATTCGTTTTCATTTGATAACTGGAAGTATTTTCAAAGGCGGAGTAGCAAAGATAAGAAAAACAAAATCTCGAGAACGGCTAGTCCTAGAGTAATGAGGTTGGTTTTATTACTTTCATCATTAAATTATTTTCATCATTTGAGTATATGTCGTCTTTCTTTTCGATATTAAAATTTTTTGCGGGCCAAAAAATACGTGTTCTTTTCGATTTAAACGAAACTTTCGCCAAAAATGGGCAGATCCTTTCTCGAATTGTGCCAAAATTTAATCAGCAGCAGGCTAACGTGACTTATCTACCAAATTTTGGGAAATTTGGTCTATTAGTTTTTTAGCTAGGGTGCATACATACAATTTTTACGGACCATTTCGCAAAATAAAAGAAAGTGAGGTTCTTTTGTCCTGAATCATACCAAAATCTTTTCATCACCAGTGAAATCCACAAGTTACTTACCTATAAGATTTTATGAAATTTAGTCTATTAGTTTGAGGTAGAGTGAAGACATATATTGCACAGACAGACTCACACACACATATACAGAGAGAGAGAGACAGAAACACACAGACATCAAGCTAAAAATTTTCTTTCGTGTTCTAGATGTTCCAAAACATGTAGATTCGTCGACAAATCGAGTTTCGATTTTCGACACGATTCCGGTCAGCACTTTCCCTATATATCACTATGTGGAAAGTGATACATGTTTAGAATTCTTTTAGTATCGATAATGCTTTCCATGGAGTTGATGCTCTTAAACTATGCCCACTTTATTTCACTCTCTCCCTTATGCTACCAACAAACTATGTTTTGCCAACTGATCCAAATCTTGATGAACTCTTTCAATATTATTTTTTATATTCGCGCCAAAATTCACTGAATTTCTCTTTGGAAGCTTTCACGATTTCGGAATCAGATAACTCACGCTCCAAATAATGCAAAACTGTTTCGGAGTCAGATTCGTACAGCAGAACAAAGATAGTGAATAGCGTTTCAGTATCCCATATGATATATTTTTTATCTGGTTGGTCTTTTTTGGAGATCAGAAACCAAACAGCTCGATAAAAGCATCGACATCCTGCTATTATTCTTGCAAAATCGATTTTTCTTGTATGCTTTTGGAATACCCTTCAGCAAAAAGCTTCCGTTTAAAAAGCAAACTCAGTAAAGGAGTGATATGTAGATCGACTGCAAGCCACTCTTATAGGAATGAAATATTTCATTGTTCCTTTGCAGGGGACTCGTTTTGCGAGTGAAATGACCCAAAAATCACTCTAAAAGAGGGATTACAGGCTTTTGCGCCTATCACTCTCCCATAGAGTGACTTTTTCACTCCTTCCGAATTCAGAGTGTATGAGTACTCCAAAGAACTTTTCACAAAGTGGCGACATCTGTTGGTGAAATAAGTAATGATGAAGTGGTGATGAAGAAAGACCCCGCACTTTTCATCTATACAAAGCACTTGGACGCACCATGAACTTCTACAGATTTTAACGGCTTTGCACCCTATGGGTGAGCTGGGTGGCCTGAGGGGTTAGAGATTTTAAACGCGACTAACGCGGTGTTAACGAAAGAAATCCATTATAATCATATACTGTACGCATCATAATTTTTACCGATAAAATTACTTAAAATGTTTCATTTAAAGATATCTACATTTGTTATAAAAATTCATATATTTTTAATTCATATTATCCGTGCTTGAATATTAGTTATTTTACGTTAATACGCAAATGTAAGAAATTTTAGGGCATACTAATATGATTGATTGGGAAATGCCAGAATTAAGGAAATTCTTTTCAATTATCATCGCATAAACACATTCTGATAAGCATATAAAATTTTTTATTAGGAAACAGAAATTAACAATTACATAAAGTGATTGTGCGCATGGATGGAGAGGCAAGGGTAAAATTTTTTTAGTACTGTCCATGAGGCTCTTGGGTGGTGGACGTTGAAACAACTCTGCACATCCTACAGAACATTAACAAAAAATATTACTTCAATTGCATTTACGGTGTAAGTGAGACTGACATATTTTAAAAGATGGCTTCTTCTATGGATGAATCCGATATTCAATAATGCAGGCCTCTTTCTGAACTTGAAGAGAAATATTTCATTAATTGGAGAATATGTTACAGTGACATAAATATCCTAAAAAATATTCGTGTAGAGATTTCCTAAAAAGTATATTCGCTTTTACCCTTTGACTATTGTCTTTTGAATGACTTGTAGGGGTTGATTTCATTCCTTATACCCTTCTATCTTCGCCAGATCTACGTGAGATGCAATAGCTAAATCTCTGTGTCTATCATCTATCAACAGATACCAATTCTTCGAAACGCTTCTATTTGGCTTATAAACACTTAAAAAATTATCAAATTTCTGTTCGAAATCTTTCAAGGTTTTTGAATCCGATAGGCCCCATTCCAAATAATGCGAAACAGTTTTGAAGTCAGATGTGTACAGCAGATCAAAAATATTGTATAGGGTGTCAATACTCCACATGACATCTATTTTTAACTTCTTGGTTTCTCCAGCTGATAACTCAAATAACTCCACAAAAAAATCGGCATCCTGCCATTGTTCATGCAGAACCAATTTTCCTAGTACATCCTGGGGAAAAGCTTTGGCAAATAGCTTCATCTTAAAATGTTTCCGGTCCTCTTTGGAAGGAAATGCCCAATTGAGAAATTCAGATATCTTGGATGTTAAACACTTTAAATTACACTTCGGAAACGGTATATGTCTTAAAGGATGAAATAAATTATCTTTTTCAAAATTTTTCAGGAATTGCTCTTTATAATTTTTTTGCATATCTTTAGATGCCAAACACGATTCCAATACTCTATCTATGCTTTTAGTATCGAATCTTTCCAACAAAAGAGTAATAACGCCTCGTAGATCCCAAGTACAGAATTTTTTATAATCGGGGGCTCCCTCGAACAACGGAACCCCGGCCAGCTCATTCATCCGCAGCACATTCCAGATTAGTTCAGATTTAAAATCAGAAATTTCTTCGGGCGAGAAATGGCCCCAGTTCAACAACGAATTCACGTTCTCCTCCCCATTCTCAGCAGTAAGTTTCCAAAAACATGCCTCTCTCCCCCTACTTGACAGCAAAAAAGCTTTTCTAAATTCGACTATTTCTTTTTCTGGCAAACAGTCGGATAATATCAAGTCCAGCCTTTCAAGATTTTCACTCTTGATTAAACTGTAAAATATAAACTGACCAGCTTTGGAATACATAAGTGACCTCTTTTCCTCCAGTGTCGCGTATTGCAAAAGACATTCAATTATATCTAGATTTTTACATTGAAAAGGAATTTTAGTTAGGATGTTGAAAACCGTTTCTTGAAACATCCGGTTTGACTTAGAAAATATATATCGAAAGTAACTATCTGGGGTTTTCTGAAATAGCTCTATCAATGGGCTCCCATAATCATAATCCTTATATTCTTCTTTGTTGGGAAAATTTTTATACATACCAGACAGCTGATATAACAAATATAAATAGCATTTTTCGTGTAAAATGCTCCACAATTTGGTAACAATTGGTATAAAATACTTTTGATAAGGCGATTCTAATAACCACGCGAATACGGAACTTCTTTCATCATCTGTAGAATATGCGCCAGTCGAATTAAGTAATATTCTAAAAAAATTTATCATCTGTTCTTCAGACATCTGTGACACAAGAAAATACAAAATATCGCTGTAATGTGTTGGTGTGGCGCACCATTTTATTGACCTGTACGAATGGCACTTCCAACGTTGGAAACGGTTTGGATTATTGTTGATACGCTCCTCAATTCTTGAACTACTATACATTTGCAATGCACGCAAAGCAATGCTAACAATGATTTCGTGCTTCGTACTGTCCAACAGCATATTCCAACAATAGACAACAGCTGTTCTCTGCCCTTCTCCAACAGCCTTCTCAAATCCACTTTTCCAGAATGGTTTATCAAATTGTATAATTGTTTCATCCGTCCTTTTCGACATACGATACGACCACAGTTTGACTAAATTCGATTGCGTCACACAGTTTTGAAATCGTCCATCTAAAAGAAAATTCCGACGTTCGGGCGGAATTTGGTTCCAGAGAGGACGAATAGAAGGCACCATAAAGTGCAAGCATGCTAATATATAACGCTGAGTAATTGGAAATTTCTCATCCTGCACCAAGCGTTCTGCCACTTTTATTTCGTCTATTCTTCCTTCTGCCGTCCAATCAGTTAGTGTTAAAATGTCATCTGCGGCATTGGGAGGTAAGGGGAATCTTTTTCTATGTTCCCTGTTCCAGCTAAACAGACGATTGGCTATCGACCAAATGCGATCAATTAATAGCGCCTTTATTGTACCCGGAAGTGGGAGAGTCTCACATAAGGCGGAATACTGTTCCCCTATTCGTCTCCCCCATTCACAGACACGCCACCTACATTCGAACTGTCTATCAAAGTCTTCTACGATGACTTTCTTAAGTCGAGAATGATGGGCCAGTTGAATGGTTAACCTTGTTATCGCCTGCTCTTTGAGTGACAGGGGAGTCTTCACATAACCTTCTAGCAACTTTTCGGAAAAAAACTGGTTGCTGATGCTCATTTTTCTGATCCAGTTTTATTACAATTCTTAATAAGATGTATGTCTTGAGCAGAAATAAATGAACGGTGGTCGGTTGTTTCTGAATGTAATAGGAAAGTTTGAAGATATGCTTGAACAAATACTTGAACTTATATATGAACAATGACTTTGAAAATATACTATAAATTTGAAACAGCGTGGATCCAAGATGAATCGTTTGCTTTTCAAATTCCTTCTTGTACTTGCACAGCCACCGCGAAACCCAGGCGAGCAGATAGAATCAGCAAAAGAAATCACTGCAAGAAATAAAGAAATGGCTAAGAATTTAGAGCTATTACATATTACTTATTAAGACTGTTAAGTGTCGGAGCATTTAGTTGGGCTAAACATTTCCCCTTATCCTTGCAGCGCTGCGCTCCAATATTTCTCGCCACATGGAGCTCCTCTACTACAAGCTGACTTATCAACCATATTGAAGCCCATAGGGTGCCATACTACAGTTACAGAAATTATAAAATAAGTGTTTAAAATAAATATTTTATATAAAAAAAGAAGTTTCAATTAGAATATTGTAGAACTTAGCTCGCACAAGTATGCTCCAGTATCAGGGATCCGATTATTTATTAGCCATTGTTTTCTTCTTTTTTCGTTTCCAGGGAAGCGAAATAGCCCCAAACCCTTTCTAGAATGATTAGAGCAGTTCGGTGCAAAACAACCACCCATAATTATTTCAATTATACTTCCTAAAGTGAAAATACGAATAGAGCTAATGCTAATGGATTGCGCTTCCAGCTATGGTGGGCTTCAATATGCTTGATGAGTCAGCTCGTATATAGAGGAGCCTTACCGTCACATGCCGAGTATGCACCACTCTCGATCTACGTTATTCATTATTATTTGACCTACCAATGAAACCTAATTACTATATCACATCCAAAAAAATCTGATGTGGGCAGCACATGACTTTCCTTATATAATGCAATGAATTTACTACTTTTACAGTTAAAAAAAATGTTATTCTTATAGTAGATATTTATATTCTTTCCAAGATATTGAATTTTTTTCAATTAGTCTTGATGCAATTTCATTGATTTAGCGTCATTTTTATCCATTTGGCGAGATTTTGTCGCCAAGTTGGCGACATTCCGCTAAATTCGTAGCCAAAATCTCGCCAAGCGTTATGAACGGAGAAATAAGTTATCTTTACAGCGGATAAATGACTATTAGCGTTCAAATACAAAAGTATTACTCAAAGTATCTTTCCTCGTGAATGGAACGAGTTAGATCCACGAGAATGATGTCATCAAATTTATCGCATGGTATTACACATGAAAAGTGAACATGTTTCTTAACAGTTAATATTTTTTTTTTAATTTATGGGATTTTTTGATAAATTTATTTGAAAAATAGGCAATATCTCGGGAACGGTTCATACTAACGTTCTAAAGTTTATGTCAATCGTTTTTCAAGGAAAAATTACATAAGAAATGTCTATTTGCGTAACTTTATTAAAGGTTTTGATTTTTTTATGATTTTTTCAAAATTTCACTCGAAAATTTAGGGGATTATGAACATTCGATTGTGTTTTAAAACAATACAATAGGCTTCCAGTATTCATGGATTGTGATGTTTGTACCAAATTTCATTCGAATCACTCCACTCGTTCGTGAGATATCTCCACAGATTCACTGACGCACAGACACACATCACTTCAAAAATCTGATCGTCATCAGGGATGCTTGAAACGTGCTCTCCCGTCGAAAATTCGAATCCGAATTTTCGACCCCGTCACAATACTTTCCTTATACATTATGTATATAAGGAAAGTAAAAATGTACCTGTCCCGCTGTGAAACTCACTACATTTTGAATCGAGAATATTAAATAATTAATAATTCTTAGTAAACGACGGGGATTAAACTTAATGCTTCGAAATATTAAATCTTAGCCAGTTTGTCGAAATTTCCTTAAAGTCACTAAGTTTGCGATTTTACAAAAATTGATACCAAGAAGGTCGGATTTGTTTCCAAGGTCACCAAAATTTTCAGCAAGTGGAAGAGACATAGAAACGGGCGTTTCTTTATTACTCCAATGAAATAAATTTTTATGTGGACAACACATGTGATTTTTCTGGTTAAATTAAATCCGTCTGGGTTGTGTCATCCTGTGACTTTTGGCGGTACATTACTTGATTCTCAAATGATTTTCGAGATTTACCGACTTTCTATCGTCAGCTGCACCTGTATTAAGTCACCTGTATCATCAGCTGCACCTGTACTGCGACTCGTTGTAAAAATTATTCTATTGTTTTAGAGGGACCACATACTCTCGACCTTGATCTTTTGATCTGAGAGGGTTATATAGGTGGTTACCATATCTATTAACCCCTTTCCTATTTAACAAGGAAAAAAATCACCCGAAATCACCTTCGTGAACAAACTGTCCAGATATACCTATACCATGGTTCTATGAGCAAAATACAAATAAAAGTAATAGACAATGGAAAACTAATGCTAATAGTAATAAAAATTGTATATCGTTGCACACTATTGTATAGGGAGACATTTTAAAACGTGGAGTTTAACGTAATAATGTGAGTAATAATGTAAACTGGGACGTGTAAGCACTCTGTGAACCAGTTTATAGTCGAGTCCGTAGATAGCCTAGTAAATAGATGGATAACAGAGGCATGCAAAACGGTCCAAAGATGTTTCTTAGGTGGATTGGGCCTAAACAGTAGCGTTATTTTTCGGGAGACCTCCCCACTTTCGCGAAATAATTAAGAAAGGTTATCTGCACTTATGATCCTCACGAGTTGTCGACGTTCAAATTCTATTAGTGTAGGAAAGGAAGACGTGGACATAAAGTGATTAACAGTTGCCAAGCAGAATGTCAAGAAAAAGTAGCCAACCAGAATTTTTTTTTTGACACGTTCTAATCAAAACCACTCGGTCAAAGTGATAGTTCAGACTGAGATGTTACCCCCGGATTTTTCTAGTATTGTGAAAGATAGAAGAGAGTCCATTTACATTTTAGGATATCCACGGTCTAGTGGCACTAGTCTGAAGGGATTACTTAGTGTTCATTGTAATTGATCTTGGAATACTGTCAAGACACAGATAATCATAGAAGTAAATTACATTAGAATATTTGAAGAAGTGAAATCACACAGTTTGTTAATGTATATTACAGTTTATAATGTTCTTAAGTTCGTAATGTCGGTTTCGTTTACAATTTCTGCACTTGGTCATTGTGAACTAAATGTGTAAATAGCGTTTTTTTAGTGTTCACTAACTGCCGGGAAATGACAGAATGGCCTATGGTGTTTGTTCCCTGTTAAAATCATAGTCGTACGTGATTTCAGTAGACCAGGAGACCTTTTTACTTTCCCTGCAATACATGGTGATGTATCGGGAAAGTATTGGAATTGTGCCGAAAATTGCAACTCGAGTTTTTGACTGATTTACACGTTTTGGGACCTCTAGAACATGAAAAAGCTATTTTTAGAGTGATGTCTGTGCAGATTTTTTTATTCACTCTAACTGACATACTGATTGACCGAATTTCATAAAATTTGGTAGGTATGTCCCTTGTGGTAGGTGACCCTGGTGCTGATTAGATTTTGGTACGATTCGAGATAAAAGAACTTGCCGCCTGCAAAAATTGCCTGTATTCACTCTAGCTGAAAAACTAATAGACAAAACTTCACAAAATTTGGTAGATAAATCAGTTGTAGATTAACCTGGTGCTGATTAGATTTTGGTACGATTCAGTACGATACTATATAATACAATGAATTTACTTCTTTAACGGTAAAAAAGTGATGAAAATGTTCTTTTAAATTTATATTTAGTGTTGCATCAGTCCTAAAATTGCTTTATTTTTGCGTATTTTCTGTGCATCTATATTCTGCTCCAACGCAATTACAACATTTTTGTGTTTAAATGGGCATCAAACTTTGATTATTTCTACATCAAAGCCTAATTTTAATGGATGCAGAATGTAAACCAGTGATTGTAAGATGAGTTGTATAAGAATTGCTGATTTTTTTTCACGCAAATTTATTTAACTCTGGAGTATGGAATAAAAGTGTATGAATGAAACATTCGCCGCTTTTACATAGAGAGCCAGATGATTTATATTTCGATGACGTCGTTTGAATAAAGTTCATGTTTTTTTATGAAGTTTCAAGTTTTCAAGTAAAATAAATTATTGTAGTTCCGTGATAATTAAAGACATTTCACCGCTGACTGTATCGCATTTTAGAGATGTTTAAATTACATTGTATTTCAGTTGGAAAGTATATCATACTCAATGCTTTATGCATGATTTGTCTTTATTGTATTAAATCTTTTCGAATTTAAATAATAAAGAAATGTATATGAAATAAATTTCATTTCCCAATTTAAATAATAAAGAAACGCATATAAAATAAATTTTTATCGAAATTGCATTTATGACGGGTTTGTATCAATTGCGCCCTTCAGGATCAAACATTACGTTAGGATTATTGATATTTTCAATTTATTATGTTACCTGTTCAATTTCTGCAAAAAAAGTTGAAACTCATTGTAGTACGGGTAATCTTCTATTAGAACACGTGTATATCTTCTAAAATATAAGTAACACGGTTATACCTTCCCATACAATTTTAGCACTTTCATATTAACATGTATTCGAATCAATTACGATCCTCAAGTATAAAGAGAATTGATATTTTCACTTTATCACGTCGTCTGTCATATTTCATCAAGGATTTTTAAAATTCATATATTGTAGTACGGGCAATTTTCGATTAATACATGGGTATATCTTCTAATATTCGGGAATGTAAGTAGTAGTGGTATATATTCCGATACAACTTTAGCGCTTTTATTTTGACATATATTGATTCAATTTCATATTTTTTTTTTTGCAAATTTATTTACTAAAGGGACCAACCAGGCTATTTCATTCTTCAGATCTCAGATCTGTCTGTGAAGATAATTTTTACTTTCCTTATATACATAATGTATAAGGAAAGTAATGTGACAGGGTCGAAAATTCGAATTCGAGTTTTCGACGGGAGAGCACGTTTCAAGTATCCCTGATCACGAATCAAACATTTTTGAAGTGATGTCTGTGTGTGTATGTGTGTGTGTGTGGGGGGGGGGAGTATGTGTGTGTGTGTGTCAGTGAGTCTGTGGAGATGATAACTGACGAACGAATGGACCGATTCGAACGAAATTTGGTACAAAAATCACAATCCGTAAACACTGGAAGCCTATTGTTTTTATACGCAATAGAATGTTCAGAACCCTCTTAATTTTCAAATGAAATTTTGAAAAAATCGTAAAAAAATCAAAACCGCTAATAAAGTTACGCAAATAGACATTTCTTATGTAATTTTTCATTAGAAAACGATTGACATAAATTTTAGAACGCTATCATAAACCATTCTCGAGATATTGCACATTTTTCAAAAAAATTATCAAAAAGTCACATAAAATAAAAAAAAGACATTTCCTATTGAGAAACATGTTCACTTTTCATATGTAATACCATGCGATAAATTTGGTGACATCATTCTCGTGGATCTAGCTCGTTCCATTCATGAAAAAAGATACTTTGAGTAATATTTTTGAATTTGAACGCCAATAGTCATTTATCTGCTGTAAGAATAACTTATTTCTTCGTCCATAACGCTTGGCGAAATTTTGGCGACGAACTTGGCGACATTTTTAAATGTTGCCAAATTAACGACAATCTCGCCAAATGGATAAAAATGACGCTAAATCAATGAAAATGACGACTAATTCAAGAAAATTCAATATCTTTGAAAAAATATAAGTATCAACTATAAGAATAACATTTTGTTTTAACTGTAAAAGTAGTAAATTCATTTCATTATATAAGGAAAGTCATGTGTTGCCCACATCAGATTTTTGTATAGCGTGAACAGAGATTTATTTAAAAGATATTTTTAGATATTTTTTTTAAATTTATTTACAAAAAAATCTTTTTTTGGGCGAAAAGTTTTCAAAATCTATAACTAATCCTCTTATGGTTATCTATTAAATAATTGAAACAAATGCCATTTATTTAGCTGCAGACGATCATGCGATTGTATTGCACCGTTTTGAGCAATCGAAGAGTTTAT
This sequence comes from Amaurobius ferox, assembly GCA_951213105.1. NCBI lineage: Eukaryota > Metazoa > Arthropoda > Arachnida > Araneae > Amaurobiidae > Amaurobius > Amaurobius ferox. The sequence continues at coordinate 151,042,993 of OX578137.1, read as the reverse complement.
TGTTATGTTAGCCATGACCACCTCACTTGGTGTAGTCCAGCGGTCTACACTGACTATACATTTGGACCACTATGGGGGGGGGGGGGGCTTAGTGGAATATATTGGAACGAAAAATATATTTTCCTGAAGTTATTTTATTTCTCTTATTCTTACCCGTCGTTAAAACGATGGAAAACGAAGTGGGTATTTTCGGTTCTATAGGTTCGATTTTAGAGATATCTATTTTTAGCTGCCACTTCTAAAATAGTTACTGCTAAAAAGTTGCTGTTGAGAAAAGGGCTCGTGGCTGCAGATGCCGTAGCTAATTTAGTTGAAATGTGATTAAATTCTTATAGGCTTGCACATGCAAACATAACAGATAACTTGATCACAACTGCATACACACACATTCACAGACAGACATTTTTTTTGAAACTGTGTAGAAGTAAGTGTATATTTTTTAAATTCTTCGTAAAAATCTCGGATTCAAAATACTTCTTTACACTTTAATGTACCGTTAATAGCTAGTTGACTCCTCTCCTAGCAACGCAATGATCAATGTTGTATCTCGTTATTTAGGGAAAAGGTAAATAATTTAAATCCAAAAATAAAATGATAAATATTTACCACAATTTTTTAAAACCACTCAAAATATATAAACATCGACGCATATTTGCAAGTTAGCCAACGGCCGTACCGTGCTGAAAACACCGGTTCTCGTTAGATCACCGAAGTCAAGCAGCATCGGGCGCGGTTAGTACTTGGGTGGGTGACCACCTGGGAACACCGTGTGCTGTTGGCACATTTCGGGTGCGGTAGCCCGGTGGTTTGCGCGCTGCATTTGCACGCTGCCACAACTGCCGCCGTGTTCATGCGGAGTACGATCACGTTAAACATGTGGGTCCGTAAGTCCTTCCGAGAGGTTGGTGGTAGGGGAAGGAGGGTACGGTCCCTGTGGATGCCTCCCACATTGGGTTCCGGTCTAAATTAGGTGGCACTTCCCGGCCGTCCAAACAGTTACCGTACACCTTTCTGGTAGGTCGGACGGTCTGGGTCTCAACAACAACAGCATATTTGCAAGTTAGGCTCTGAGCAGATTGCGTGCTGTTAGCCCTTGTAATGTTACCAAGTTGAGCATTACCAGGTTTATAACAGGATGCTAAAGAAGGAGCCGGGGTCCACCACCAGAGTTGCATTGGTTTAGGTACAGTGTCTAGAAGTAATAGTGTGCCGACCGAGGCGAAAAACAGGTTCCCTAAATCCGCCTCCGCCAGACGGCATTGGTCTCGAATAAGCGGTTAAAAGCAGAGGAATTAACATTGAAACTAACGGGAATTTAATGCAAATGAAATGACCTATGTCTTTGGAAATCATTGAAGAATTTGTGTGAAATTTGGCGTTATTATTGCAAGTGGTATATACAAAAAGTCATTTGATTTTCACAGAGATTGAGATATGGATATATTCGTAGTTTTAAAATTTTATTTAACTTTATCTGTGGTCGTTCAAACATTTGAGGTCCAAAATAATCAAATTCATTCATCACATTAACATGAAATTCGGTATGACGTTTTCTCTTGTGGTACATTTCAGTTCTTTCGATTTTGAAGCTTATCGGGCTAGCCCATCCTAGGCCCGCCATAGGACTTTACTTGTTTTTGGTATAACTCGAGAACAAGTGTATCTAAAAATTCGAAGTTTAGCATATCCTTGTCATTTGCTGTATATTTTAACTCTTTGGATTAAAAATCTTATCGGGCTAGCCCGTCCTGAGCCCAACAAGAGGAATATATCGTTTTTTGAGAATAACTCAAAATTCGGGGCATCTAGAATGTCTAAATTTAATATATCATTGTCCTTTGTAATATATTATATTTCATCGCATTTCGAACCTTATCGGGCTAGCCCGTCTTGGCCCGCCATAGAAATTTACTCACATTTTGAATAACTCGATTAAACGGAATAGCTAAAACATGTAAATTTAGTATATCATTTCTTTTTGGATGGATTTTACTTTAGATTTTGAACCCTATCGGGCTAGCCCGTCCTGAGCCCAACAAGAGGAATATATCGATTTTTGAGAATAACTCAAAATTCGGAGCATTTGGAATGTCTAAATTTAATATATCATTGTCTTTTGTGGTATATTATATTTCATCGCATTTCGAACCTTATCGGGCTAGCCCGTCTTGGCCAGCCATAGAAATTTACTCGCTTTTTAAGAATAACTCGATCAAACGGAGTAGCTAAGAAATGTAAATTTAGTATATCATTTCCTTTTGAATATCCACTTTCCTTATATAATGCAATGAATTTAATACTTTTACAGTAAAAAAAAAAAAATAGATTATTTTTATAGTAGTTATTTATATTCTTAATTTTCGTCAATGAGTCGTCATTTTTATCCGTTTGGCGAGTTTTTCGTTAATTTAGCAACATTTATAAAAGTCGCCAAGTTGGCGACATTCCATCAAATTCGTCGCCAAAATCTCGCCAAGCGTTATGGACGAAGAAATAAGTTATTCTTACAGCAGATAAATGACTATTGGCGTTCAAATACAAAAGTATTGCTTAAAGTATCTTTTTTCATGAATGGAACGAGCTAGAGCCACGAGAATGATGTCACTAAATTTATCGCATGGTATTACATATGAAAAGTGAACATGTTTCTCAATAGGAAATATTTTTTTTTTATTTCATATGATTTTTTGATAATTTTTTTGAAAAATGTGCAATATCTCGAGAACGGTTCATGTTAGCGTTCTAAAATTTATGTCAATCGTTTTCTAATGAAAAAGCACATAAAAAATGTCTATTTGGGTAACTTTATTAGAGGTTTCGATTTTTTGACAATTTTTTCAAAATTTCACTCGAAAATTTAGAGGATTCTGAACATTCGATTGCGTATAAAAACAATAGACTTCCAGTGTTTACGGATTGTGATTTTAGTGCCGAATTTCGTTCGAATCGGTCCATTCGTTCGTCAGTTATCGTCTCACACAGACATCACTTCAAAAATTTTTAATACGTGATCAGGGATGCTTGAAACGTGCTCTTCCGTCGAAAACTCGAATTCGAATTTTCGACCCCGTCACAATGCTTTCCTTATACATACATTTTTGTATATAAGGAAAGTAATAGGTTTTTAATAAAATCTCCTTTCTTCGACGTACAAAAAAGTCACTGATGTAGGACATTCTGATGCCCGAAAGAGCTTTGGTCGTGTAATTTTTGTACGTCGAGGAAAAGAGGCTTTATTAAAGGACTTTTAAACCTACTTTTGGTTGTCCTTGATTTTAAAGTTAATACTTTATTTTATTTTACTGTTTTCAGAAGTGAGTAAAAGCGTAAAGATTGGTAAGTTGATCAGTAAATTTGGGAATCAGTAAACTTTAATTATTCAGAATAAGTATGTTAAATTACTACAGTATACCCATATTCTCAACTTTTTGTGAAAATTGAAGCTGTGGTAAAATTCGTTTTATAAAAGTGGTTGTGTAGTGACTACAATAGTTTGTAGTCACTGCATTTAAAAAAAAAGTAGTTGTTGTGGCGTGGCTCCGCTGAAAAACTTACAATTACACCTTGGCCGCTGATCGTACTTAAGCACGCCACTTGCTCGATTACCGAGCATAACTCCAGGTTAAGATTAATTGGAAAATGCATCACGAGAACACACAATAAATACTAATTAACGTTAATAAAGATTTTATTTTAAAATACTTATAGTTAAACTTGTTACTTAAATTTAAAAACACAAAAATAACATCTTAAATTCATACAATACATTTACAGTTCGCTAAGTCGTAGGCATTGAATAATGATCATCACGATCTCTCCCCTCTCTCTCTAGTTTTAATTATCATATTAACCAACGAGTTATGTAGTTAGATTCCTTATTAAACTCTAATTTTATTCTCTGGTACTCAGCCTGCAGCAGGAGAGGACAATAGGACATACCCCTTTACAGCACGGGCAGGAAGACATAGGGTCGGCTCTTGTTCCGTCGTTTTTTGATGACCAGCACTTGACTTCTCAAAAAACCCAACTGTCTTCTCTCTCAACTCTTTTTCTCTTCGTCGGGAAAACGGACAACCCCCTGGCCTGGCCCCATAGCTCACGCTTGGCCGCTATAGGTTGTGAAGCCCATAAATTCAGTGACGCGACCGGGCTCTATCGAATCACTGGATTTGGCCCCTTCCAAAGGGTTGGCTAAAATTGGGGGGGCTATAGCCCTCTTGCAGGTGTCCATTTTATTTAAAAATTACATAGCGTCCTTTGCCATTTTCTCACGACTGCAGTTGGTCTCCTACTCAGGGCAATGGAATTTCGAACGTTTCCAAAGAGAGGGAGGGGGGGGGGGGGTAATACTTCCTAGAAGTGAAGTGGCGACAGCAAAATTCCAATACTGTCCCACGACAGTTGTAGTTAACTACATTTGTCATGATGTAGTTGTAGATAACTACAATAATAAAGTAGTTTTCCCAACCACTGGTTCTAGTATTCACTAACTGTAACAACCATACCAAATTATTTTCGAAACGCTTCATTCGTTCGTAAGATATCGCATCCACAGACTCACACACATGCACGCACAGCGACATTACCCGAAACCCGTTCGATTCGAGCTTAGAGATACTTGAAATGTGCTCGAACATGCGAATCAAATTTTCGACTCCATTGTAATTTTTTTTTTCCATACGCTATACTAATATGTAGGGAAAGTATTAAATATTTCATATAACCAATAAGAGCATAACGTTTTTTACTTTCCTTATATGCATAATGTATAAGGAAAGTATTGTGACGGGGTCGAAAATTCGAATTCGAGTTTTCGACGGGAGAGCACGTTTCAAGCATCCCTGATCACGAATCAAACATTTTTCAAGTAATGTCTGTGTATGTGTATGAAAGTGTGTGTGTGTATGAAAGTGTGTGTGTGTGTGTGTGTATGAAAGTGTGTGTGTGTGTGTCAGTGAGTCGGTGGAGACGATACCTGACGAACGAATGGACCGATTCGAACGAAATTTGGTACAAAAATCACAATCCATAAACACTGTAAGACTATTGTTTTTATACGCTATCGAATGTTCAGAACCCCCCCCCCCTAAATTTTCGAGTGAAATTTTGAAAAAATCGTCAAAAAATCAAAACCGCTAATAAAGTTACGCAAATAGATATTTCTTGTGTAATTTTTCATTAGAAAACGAATGACATAAATTTTAGAACGCTAACATGAACCGTTCTCGAGATATTGCACATTTTTCAAAAGAATTATCAAAAAGTTATATAAAATAAAAAATATATATTTCCTATTGAGAAACATGTTTACTTTTCATATGTAATACCATGCGATAAATTTGGTGACACCATTCTCGTGGATCTAGCTCGTTCCATTCATGAAAAAAGATACTTTGAGTAATACTTTTGTATTTGAACGTCAATACTCATCTATCTGCTGTAAGAATAACTTATTTCTCTGTTCGTAACGCTTGGCGAGATTTTGGCGACGACTTTGGCGGAATGTCGTCAACTTGGCGATATTTTTTAATTGCTTCCAAATTAACAAAAATCTCGCCAAATTGATAAAAATGACGCTAAATCAATGAAAATGACGACTAATTGAAGAAAATTCAATATCTTGGAAAGAATATAAGTACAGTGACCGCCGCTTATAAGAAACACGTTCGTTTCGCTCGTTTTGTTTCTTATAAGCAGTTGTTTCTTAAATCCGAAAATTTTGTAAATATCGTTCTTCCATTGTAAATACTAACTATTGAACACAGTTTTACAGAATTTGAAAGATAAATGTATATAAGTAAAATATTAGTACGTACATAATACATTTGCAAATTAAGTTTTGCATTCAAAAATATTTCTTATTTTACAAATTAAGCCTTACAACTTAAAATATTATCTATATGCATATAGTATGCAGTTAAATAAGAATAAAAAGTAAAACTCATAGGTCGTTCATTTATGTATAAGAGCATAGTACATTTTCATACATATCGTAATCTATTACTGAGGAATAGCAAAAAACTTATCCAGTGTTGTTTGTGTTAACGAGTCTGTGATTAGTTTACGTACATCCATTTCTAAATCATAAAATAGTCCATAAACTTTTTCTGATGCCCCTCTGTGTTCAAGAGTTTTTCTAATTATAGTTAGGGCGTCTCGCGACTGTTTGGCTGTAGGAAAATTTTCTCCTTGTGGAACTTCGTCTTTATTTTCTTCTTCATTGCAAACATTCTGAATTTCCGCACTATGTCATCATCACTGTTTTCTTCAGATGTTTGTAAATTTTCGTCGATCTGAATCCATTCTTCGAAAGGTGCTTCTAATTCTTCATCTTCTGCTGGTATGTCGACATTATTTTTCAAAAATCCTGCTTTATGGAAGCAATTAAAAGCATATGTCAGAAACCTTTTTCCACGCGCCTGCGATCATATGGATAGCATCAAGCAAGGTTATTTTCTTACTTATTGACTACACGGAGGTAGAGAATCGTACTTTTTAAGTAAACTTTGCTTTTCAAGCAAAGTAAGGGTTTTTCTCTTTTGCGACATGCTTCCACTAGCAAAACATAAAATGACTAACTAAAGCTGTACGAATCTTATTTGAGTGCATAAGCAAAGATGCCTTTCCTTATCAGTACGTTTCCTTAACTGCCAAAAGATTAAAACTCGTTTCTTACTGGTTTGGGGTTGTTCCCCCTAAACCTTTCTACGGAGAAATTCTCTGTCATCCTTTGTTACATAGCAAACTCCCACCCCCTTCCCGTACACCCAGAGACAAGAGATAACAACTCGTCCTTCAGTTAACCTTAAACAAATCGATTTTTTTTTTACACCCGCGTCGCAAGGAAATCAACAAATTTTCTGTAGAAAACTGTTTCTTATAAGCGGAATCGTGTTTCTTATAAGCGACACAATTTTAATGTTAAAAAGAAGTTTGCATTTGTTTCTGTCGTTTTGGGTCTTATAAACGGCTGCTTCTTATAACCACTGAATCTTATAACCGGCGGTCACTGTATCTACTATAAGAATAACATTTTTTTAACAGTAAAAGTAGTAAATTCATTGCATTATATAAGGAAAGTCATGTGTTGCCCACATAAGATTTTTTTTTTTAATATCAATTTGTTTTTAACAAAATTGCAACTGGTGAGTTTTCAGATTGATATTTTACTTAAAATAATAACAAAATAGTATGTGAAAAACAAACCCCCTTAAATTACAATTTTTATGAGTAAAATATACAACGAGCACTGGTACAAATCCGTGGAGTAGCAATTGAGAAACAGCGCTTAACACAAGAGAGATAAAAATAATAATTTATAACAATAAAATAGCGTAATTTTAGTTTGCATTTGCAATATTCAGCTACATACCTGCCAACATTAAGGAATAACAAGAAAGATCAATCATGCATAAGCATTGATTATGAAACACTTTCCAACTGAAATGCAATTTCATTTAAAAATTTCTAAAATGTGATACATTCAGTGGTGATATCTTTTACATTATCACAGTACAACAGTAATTTATAATACTTAAATATTTAAAACTGCATCGAAATATAAATCATCTTATTCTCCATGCAAAATCAATGAATATTTCATTCATATAACTTGTATTCCAGACTCCAGAGCTAAACAATTTTGTGTGAAAAAAATTCAGCAATTCTTATGTAACTCACCTTATAATCGCTTCAGATATTTGCATTCTGCATAAGTTAAAATTAGGATAATAAAAGTTTAGGGATCATTTAAAGTCACAACTATTGTAATTGCATAGGCACGGAATTTAGATACACAGATAATACACAGATACGCAGATAATATATGTGTGTGTGTGTGTGTGTGTATTCAAAGTATTGGAATCGTGCCGAAGATCGGAACTCGAATTTTCGAAGGATCTACACGTTTTGTTACTTCTAGAACACGAAAAAACTATTTTTAGGAAGACGTCTGTGTGTAAGAGTGTATCTGTGTATGTTTCTGTGTGTCTGTGAGGATATTACATCCACTCTAATTGAAAATCTAATGGACCGAATTTCATAAAATTTGGTAGGTATGTTTTTTGTGGGAAATCCTGTTGTTCATTAGATTATAGTGCGATTCGTAATAAAAGAATCTGCCTTCTTTGCGAAATGGCCGGCAGAAATTGCCTTTATCCACTCTAACTAAAAACTAATGGAACAAATTTAACTAAATTTGGTGCATAATATTTCAATGACCTACAAGTGATTTATATACCAAATTTAACAAAATTTGGTACATAAATCATTTGTAGGTTATTCTAGTACGATTTAGGAAAAAGGAACGGGCTATTTTTGCGAACTGGCCCGCAAAAATCGTTAAATATAAAAATAAAGGACTACGTGTGCTCAATTATATCAATTAAATTCCTATTTTATACTTGATTTTTGACAACAAAAAGAATGAGACTAACCCCATTACTCTAGGACTAGCCGTTCTTGAGATATTCTAGTTTTTTCGCGTTTTCGCTACGCCACCTTTGACAATAAGTCCAGCTATCAAATGAGAACCAAATTTAAGTTTAACGTGCAAATTCAATGTCATTTAAAATACATATGGCTGTTATTTTGTGCAGATAAACTCAAATTATTATTGAAGAAATAAAGAGAACGTGAATATGAGTCTGCAGGGAAAGACATGTGCTGCCCACATCAGAAATTTTAACAATATTACAACAATGATTTATAGAAGTGAACGGGGATTATTTGTAGGCTATTTCGAAAAAAATGTTTGATCTATATTTAAAGATCCACCAAATTTTTGTAGAATAAAATGTTCAACAAATTTAAGCTGTGTACCAAATTTTAACTCTCTAGGACGTAGGAAAGTGCATTAAAAATGCCATCAAATATATTATGAAGAGTTATATAAAATTAAAAAAAAATTTGAAAAATTGTTATCTACCAAATTTATTTCAAACTGTGAAGCCTTTCTCATATACAAAATGATTAAAGTCTTGGAAAGATGTTTATTATATAATATATCTCTTTTTTCTCTCTGGAGGATATCCCAAAATTCAGAATTTAATTGAATTTGTTTTTTTCCCTATATTAAATAATTTTTAATAATTTTTTCAGTAAAATATGTTAATTAAAAAAATACTTAACATATTTTACTGAAATTTTTTATATATATGTTATGGGATAATATGAATATTTCCTAAAAATTTCGAAGCAATTTGTGAATTTAAAATTTGCTTAAAAAATGTTTGAAAAATTAGGTCCTATAGGGTTCAATGTTTTTTATATTTTCAACCCGGGTTCAATAAAAAACTAATTGGGTGAGATTATTTATTTATATTCCCATAGGTCCTACAGACCGTCAGAAAAAAATACTAAAATTTCATTTTGATAAAGTCATTTTTACGGTAGTTATCGTGCTAACGGACAGACAGACAGACAGAATGAACAAAGTCATAAACACTTTTCAACTATGTTGTAAAGTGTTAAAAATCCAGTAGAGAGAGAGCGGTGAGTATTTTTTACACCGTTCTACGAGCCACCGTATAACCTGTTCAATATCACAGAGGAAAAAATCTGATGTGGGCAGCACATGACTTTCCTTATGTATAATGCAATGAATTTACTACTTTTGCCGTAAAAGAAATAGGTTTTTCTTATAGTAGATACTTATATTCTTTACAAGATATTGAATTTTCGTAAATTAGACGTCATTTTCAATGAGTTAGAGTCATTTTTATCCATTTGGCGAGATTTTCGTTAATTCGGCAACATTTAAAAAGTCGCCAAGTTGGCGACATTCCTCCAAATTTGTCGCCAAGATATCACCAAGTGTTATGGACGGAGAAATAAATTATTCTTATAGCAGTTAAATGACAATTGGCGTTCAAATACAAAAGTAATACTTAAACTATATTTTCTCATGAATGGAATGAGCTAGATTCACGAGAATGATGTCTCCCAATTTATCGCATGATATTACATATGAAAAGTGAACATGTTTCTCAATATGAAATATTTTTTATTTTATTTTATTTTATTTTATATCATTTTTTGATAATTCTTTTTGAAAAATGTGCAATATCTCGAGAACGGTTCATGCTAGCGTTCTAAAATTTATGTCAATCGTTTTTTAATGAAAAATTACATAAGAAATGTCTATTTGTGTAACTTTATTGGTGGTTTTGATTTTTTGATGATTTTTTCAAAATTTCACTCGAACATTCGATTGCGTATAAAAATAATAAGACTTTCAGTATTCATGGATTGTAATTTTTGTACCAAATTTCGTTCGAATCGGTCCATTCGTTCATCAGTTATCGTCTCCGCAGACTCACTGACACACACACACACACACACATACACTTTCATTTCACACACATACACACACACACATCACCATAAAATGTTCGATTCGTGATGAGGGATGCTTGAAACGTGCTCTCCCGTCGAAAACTCGAATTCGAATTTTCGACCCCGTCACAATACTTTCCTTATACATTATTGTATATAGTACGACTCCAGCGAGAAGGCATTTGGGTCACGTGATTTTGGACGAGTCCATTAGTTAAATTCAATGACAGGTAGGAACGTCTTAAGAAGAACGGGTTACCAGAATTGGCGCCTTTAGTGCGAATTAATTTATAATTTGTGCAGTACGATAAAGAGCTTTATAGTATAAAGTACATTCAGTGTAAGTGTTGGGACATGGTGGAATTGTTTTCTTCACAATGATTAAAAATATTTATTACAATAATGGTTGTAAATGCTTCATTAAAATTGAAGAGTTCGTGTTGTAATACTTTTCTTGTAACTTATATACTCTTTTATTTAGTGAGGAATGCACAACGTGACATACGCACATCTCTATGTTTTTATCATTACATATTTTACTCTTTATATAACGCGTTTAACTTCTATTAAACACAAAGAAAATGTTTCAATCCAAATACTTTTGCTGCCGTTGAAAATCATTTCAGTAATATCTATGCATCACATTTTATACAGCTACATATTTCATAAAGTATTAATAATTGTTCATTTTGAAATAAATTTTTGTAATTTAATTAATTTTAAATATGTTATCTAAACATTATCCATGTTTGTGTGCCAGTATTTGGACAGTTCTGCATTAGAGCTTAGCTTTTCATGGCCATGTCATCTAAGGAATCTATAACCCCCCCCCCCCCCCCGAGATACAAAATTTGGGAAATTATAAAAATATTTAAAACATTTAAAAATTACATAAAATATTTATATTTTATATATATTTATTTATTTATTTTATATATAAAATATTTAATAAATTGTATCACTGTCGCCATTCTCGAAATCTGAAACTCGATATTTTTATCATTACATATTTTACTCTTTATATAACGCGTTTAACTTCTATCAAACACAAAGAAAATGTTTCAATCCAAATACTTTTGCTGCCGTTGAAAATCATTTCAGTAATATCTATGCATCACATTTTATACAGTTACATATTTCATAAAGTATTAATAATTGTTCATTTTGAAATAAATTTTTGTAGACATTTTTACAGAATAAATTTTTACAGACATTTTGTCGACAGAAGCAAGGTTCACAAATATCAGATTCTGATTAACTAAATAAACTGATGTTAGAAGTCGGAACAGAGGTTAGACAAACTTTTAGTCGCAAGACAATGCTAGTCCAACGCAACGATTCTAAGTGCATTCCAGCAATTCTAAATTCCAAATTCTTGGCGAAATACGCGGTCGCCAAACAGGTTTCTGCGTTCAGCAGCCCTTTCCCCGTAATGCACAAATCGTCTGTTTGCCAGCCTTCTTCCCTTAAGCGAAGTGGACTCATCCAAGGTCATCTGCCAACTCACGGGAGCCGGACTATATAAGGAGAGTAAAAAGGGATTTTTTTTACATCACAAATATATGTTTTTTTTTTTTTTTTAAATGATAACTTACTGCAACAGTGAAAATGCGTAGTGCATAAGAAAAATGTTTTTACAAAGTCAGTGTATTAAGAAAACATAATGGCATAAATAAAAATTTTAAGGGGGGGGGGGAGGTGCTCACTAAAGCGAAAGTTTTTCAGTTGTAATCAAATTTCAATATTTTATGGAATACTGATTAATATTGAAACCTACTACAAAGAAATGAATGTTATGTAATTTTCATTCACAGATTTTGAAATTAAACATAGGTGGAAACGGATGACGCAACATTACACGGCAATGCAATCTATATACGCGAAATACCACTTATTTGAAACAGTATTCACCAATAAAGTGAAAATGATGCAACTGGTATTAGGTTCATATGCTGAAGAAACAAAATGGCGGCTGCAAGTTCGGTCGAAATTCCCTATAACAGAATTTCTTTTGTAAAATTCCTAACTTTAGGAAATTCTAAAACAATGGACCAGGGAAACCAGTAGAGTTGGCAGCTATGTAGCATTTGAATAGATGCCAGAGTGGGATGGTTTAAAGATATAACTCATTTTTCTGTCAATCTATTTAAATTGCATAAACCGCCCACAAATGGAAAACTAAGGAAATGGGAAGGTGTTTTACAAAAAGCCTGAATCTGCACACCTGCTTGCCCACAAATGTGAAGAATTTCGCATTGTCTGCAAGCACTCAAGGTACTTTAAACAAGACAGCGCGCCCTGCCCACCCATACCAACCAGGTCTACTGTCGACTATTGCTGGAGTCGACTATTGTTCAAAAGATACCTTTCAAGTAAGAAAATACTCTTCAATACAAAGGTACAGTGCCTGAAGGGGCACTGTAACAAAGGTATCAATTTGCACTCTTCAGTTGCGATGGAAGCACTTAATGTGGAGTAGGTAAACATGGGCGTCTTCGGATTCAGATAATCTTCACTGATGTTGAAGGCATGAGAGGGCATAGATCTATGTGTGAAGGAGTGTTGGGGAAGGGGAATACCCCTTTATGGCAGATAAACATCGAATTAAGTTTATCTTAGAATCAAATGTCTAGGAGTGGAATATAAGGCAGACAGAAGTAAAAAAGAGACTTCAAAAGCTTTGACAATGTTAATAAAAAGAGATAGAAGAAAACAATTACTTATATAAAAAATAAATAAAATCTTCCAACTATTTAGTGCACAGGAGGGGGGGCCTTGCTCCCCCCCCCCCCGGGTGCTTCATCTTCATCCGAAAATAGCCATGTTCTAATGAAAATATTGTTTCTGATTTTCCAAGTAAAGATCTTATTTGTTCTATTTACAGTCAACGATCGGAAGCCTTGGCAGTCATTGTACTTACTTGAAGAACTGCACATTGATATTTAGAATTAGAGAGTCAGAGCTATGATAACGCAAGAAATACAGCTTGGAAATACTGTAGACTTCAAGTCAGAATAAAATCAGTAAATCTATAGTTGAATTTGTTCCTTGTTCAGCTCATTTGTTAAATTTAGTTGGCATAAATGCAGGAGTCATGTAATCCCTATCTTATATTTTCTAATTTTCTATTTAGTTCAACAGATTTATAATTTCTTTTCAGTTTCTGCGCATCGTTGGCATTAACTAATTGAACAGATAATAACGAAAGATTTTCTTTAACAAGCTGGTGAAAGTTTTCTTCAAGAACTACAAGATTGTGTGCTGATGTCTCAAGAAAAAATCTGATGTGGGCAACACATGACTTTCCTTATATAATGCAATGAATTTTCTACTTTTACTGTAAAAAAAAAATACGGTTTTCTTCTAGTAGATACTTATATTTTTTCCAAGATATTGAATTCTCGTCAATCAGTTGTCATTTTCATTGATTTAGCATCATTTTCATCCATTTGGCGAGATTTTCGTTAATACGGCAGCATTTTAAAAAATCGCCAAGTTGGCGACATTCCGTCAAATTCGTCGCCAAAATTTCGCCAAGCGGTATGGATGGAGAAATAAGTTATTCTTATAACATATAAATGATTACTGGCGTTCAAATGCAAAAGTATTACTCAAAGTACCTTTTCTCATGAATGGAACGAGCTAAATCCACGAGAATGATGTCACATATATCGCATATTACATATGAAAAGTGAACATGTTTCTCAATAGTTAATAGATTTAATTTAATTTATGGGATTTTTTGAAAAATTTATTTTAAAAATGTGCAATATCTCAAGGACGGTTCATGCTAGCGATCTAAAGTTTATGTCAATTGTTTTCTGAGGAAAAATTACATAAGAAATGTCTATTTGCGTGACTTTATTAAAGGTATTGATTTTTTGATGACTTTTTCAAAATTTCACTCGAAAATTTAGGGGAGGGGGGATCTGAACTTCCGATAAAATATTAACTGATAAGAAACATGTTCACTTTTCATATGTAATATCATATGATAAATTTGGTGGCATCATTCTCATGGATCTAACTCGTTCCATTCACGAGAAAAGTTGGTTTGAGCGATACTTTTGTATTTGAACGCCAATAGTCATTTATCCGCTGTAAGAATAACTTAATTCCTTCGACCATAACAGCTGGCGAGATTTTGGCGACGAATTCAACGGAATGTCGCCAACTTGGCGATATTTTTAAATGTTGCCAAATTAACGAAATTCTCGCCAAATCGATAAAAATGACGCTAAATCAATGAAAATGACGACTAATTGAAGAAAATTCAATATCTTGGAAAGAATATAAGTATCTCAAGGACGGGGTTAGCGGAGTGCCCAGGAGAGGAAGAATTCCTCCCTTTAAACTCCAGACGAAAAGGAAAAAGAGATAAAAAGGAAGTAGTAACAGGTAATTTAATCAACTAAGAGGAATATAAGTATCTACTATAAGAATAACATTTTTTTTAACTGTAAAAGTAGTAAATTCATTGCATTATATAAGGAAAGTCATCTGCTGCCCACATCAGATTTTCTTAATGTGTAATAACCATAATTTTACAAACATTTTAAAAGTTATTCTGTATTCTTTTCTGGCAACATTTGAAGGTATTTTTCAAACCCTGGTTTTACACTCTCTTAACGTATTTGCTTGACCTCTTAATAGGAACTTCTGACAATAAAATCCAACAAACCAATAAAAATAGTGATTTTGTTTTCATTATTTCTCTTGTAAATTTTGTAGTGGTGATAAATTGCTAACTTTGTTTGATTTTAGCATGACAGATTCAAGTTTCAAGGTTGACTGCGCAGAGGTTTACTTTGATGATGCGAGCTAGAGCTTCTGTCACAGTAGCTCAATGGTAGCGTGTGAGCTGGTCAGTACGAAGATCCACGATTTGATTCTCGGTTAGAATACAAGGTTCTTTAAAATGGCACCCGAACGAATTCATCCTGCAGGTTACTGTAGTGATGTGTGTGTGTGTGTGTGTGTGGGGGGGGGGGGGGTCTGAAAGTGACCTTAGTTTGATCAGTGGTTGGAAAAACTACTTTATTAATGTAGTGATCTACAACTACAACTACATTATGGCAGATGTAGTTAACTACAACTACAACTAATTTTTTAAAGGTAGTGACTACAAACTACTTTTAAAATCTAGTCACTAGATAACTGCTTTTATAAGACGAATTTTATCACAGCTTCAATTTTCACAAAAAGTTGAGGACATGGTTGATATCCTCAATAGATGATAAAGTTGAGGATCAACGTTATCATATGGTTGATAAAGTTGAGGATATCCACTTCTGAAAACAGCAAAATAAAATAAAAGTATAAACTTTAAAATCAAAGACAGTCAAAAATAGGATTGATTTTATTAGTTTTTTTAGATCAAAAAGAGAATTTATATCAAATCGAAATTCAATGTAAACATATAAAAATATAGAAACTAATCGTTTAACACACACACTATGATATACTTTCAGAATAATAAATTAAATGTATTATAGTATATTGATTCATGATGAAAAATATACGGACAAGCTGTTTATTTTCTTAAATCGTACCCCCCCCCCTCCATTTTTTGAATGTAATAAAATTTAATTAATAAAATGTAATGTAATAAAGTTTAATTAATATAAAATATGCGAGATTAAATCAAAACAATAATTAAAACGCTAACACTAAGAGTTTTATGTCTTTTTAGGAGGGGGGGGGGGATGTACTTATGCCTAACTAGTAAACGATTTAAGTGATGCTTCTATAATGTATATGACTTTTGTTTTAAATACGCGAATTTACAAAAATATGTTCGGAAAGTTTTCTAAACAAGCCATCATTCTAAAATTTTCATTATACACAAATAAACATCGCGTAATTTATTTGTAAATGCATAAAGTTATTTTCGATTATGTTATCTCTAATAATTGAAAATCAAAACAATAATTAAAACGCTAACACTAAGAATTTTATGTCTTTTTAGGTGGGGGGGGGGGGGGATGTACTTATGCCTAACTAGTAAACGATTTAAGTGATGCTTCTATAATTTATATGAATTTTGTTCACAATTTTGTACACAATTTGCATGCACATACATGTACACAACTTGCAATCTGATTTAAAACAGCGGTTCCCAACCTGGAAGAGTGGTGCGCCACTCGCTTCACTACAAACTATGAGAAAATGTAGTGACTACTGTAGTTTCGCTACTTGTAGCGCCCTACTTCTGACCACTGAGTACGATTAGATTAGTGCTAATTCAGTGGACTCTGGCATATTGGGTGTTGATTTTAAATCGTGACCAAAGATAGAGTAGGATTGATAAAAATTGTATCAGGAGGCTATCCTGAGGGGAAAAAAATGATGTGGGCAGAACATGACTTTCCTTATATAATGCAATCAATTTACTACTTTTACAGTAAAAAAAATAAATTATTTTTATAGTAGTTATTTATATTCTTCTCAAGATGTTGAATTTTTGTCAATGAGTCGTCATTTTCCACGTCGTCATCATCAAAGAGTCATCATTGATTTAGCGTCATTTTCATCCATTTGGCGAGTTTTTCGTTAATTTAGCAACATTTTAAAAAGTCGCCAAGTTGGCGACGTTCCGCCAAATTTGTCGCCAAAATCTCGCCAAGCGTTATGGAAGAAGAAATAAATTATTCTTACAGCAGATAAAAGACTATTGGCGTTCAAATACAAAAGTATTACTCAAAGTATTTTTTTTCATGAATGGAACGAACTAGATCTCACGAGAATGATGTCACCCAATTTATCGCATGGTATTACATCTGAAAAGTGAACATGTTTCTCAACAGGAAATATTTTTTTTTATTTTATATGACTTTTTAATAATTTTTTGAAAAATGTGCAATATCTCGTGATCGGTTCATGATAACGTTCTAAAATTTATGTCAATCGTTTTCTAATGAAAAATTACATAAGAAATGTCTATTTGCGTAACTTTATTAGAGGTTTTGATTTTTAACGATTTTTTCAAAATTTCACTCGAAAATTTAGAGGGGTTCTGAACATCCGATTGCGTATAAAACGTATAAAACAATAGGCTTCCAGTGTTTACGGATTGTGATTTTTGTACCAAATTTCCTTCGAATCGATCCGTTCGTTCGTCAGTTATCATCTCCACAAACTCACTGACACACACACACACACAGACATCACTTCAAAAATGTTTGATTCGTGATCAGGGATGCTTGAAACGTGCTCTCCCGTCGAAAACTCGGATTCGAATTTTCGACCCCGTCACTTTCCTTATACATTATTGTATATAAGGAAAGTAAAAATAGCAGGAGGTGGTCAAGTCAGATTGTCAAGATGCACGTTAATCTTACATTAGCAGTTGGAGAATGCAGAGTCTAACGACGCTTAGAGCTTGCAATTGCATCCTAGTAGATAGCTCAATGGTAGAGTCAGCTGAACAGTACCATGAAAGTATCCATGGTTCGATTCCCGGTTTGGGCAGCAAGGTAACATTTTATTACAACTTTTTTGACGAGTGAGTAGAATTTTAAAAAATTCAATGTCTCTAAAACAATCTGGATATTTTAAAAGTAATTTATATCTCCATTATTGGTGTTCTTTTAATTTCATTAAGCATATTGGTAATTTTATATTAAAACCGAGATGATGGGTGTCTTCATAAAGTGTATATATTCGCCGTAAGCATAACAAAGCATCTCCAGTCAAACTTGACCTTGTGTGTAAGTAAAATATTTTATGAAACTTTGTATAAATTTTAATAGTAAAACTTTTGAAAACAATTTTACGAAAACTTCTCTTACGATTACCATATAAGAGGGATTAGCAACATTCCTTGAATTCCACATTTGGCTTTTGAAAGCAAAATATGGGCAGCACGTACGGCAAGAAAAGAAAATCAGGTGGCTTAATGGGAAGGTGGCAGGAGGAGGGGTTATAGCATTAAGACAATTATTTTGATTCGCATTATGGAAGATTTTTCCCATCTTATGAACAATGGCCAATCGAACAAATTGTCTGCTGTATCAAAGCAAATTGTTTACTGCGTTTAATTTAATTTGTGCTCATTAACATATGAATATATTCCCAATTCGTTATAGGACTTGTTTTTACTTTTTAAGACATTGAAAATTTTGCCATTTTAGCCATATTTTCTCAAATTGTGCGGACGTGCAATTACTCCCATGTATATTAAATGTTGAGAAGTGGTTGAGATTTCCTTTAAAAACAGCATTCTATTGAAAATATTCTAATTATGCATATTACAAAAATTTCTATAAGCACTCTTCTTCATGGAGGGCGATATAATTCGAAATTATTGAATATATCGAATGAAATTTAGTACGAAGTAAAGAAACCCATGAATTTTTTGAATTTTTTTTTTTTAAATCGAATAAGCATCATAAAAGATAATTATGTTTTTAAAGGTTACGGAATTTTAATTATGTGTTATTTAAGAGCAAATGACATTTATTGAGGCACTAATATATGCTGTTTTCGAGTTTATGCATTTTAAATCTAAAGTGGAAAAAAATCATAAAAAATTAAATGCACTTACTATTCACAAATGAGTGTTTGCTTTATAAATAGTTTGAACCGAACCAGAAATGAATTAAAACTATCTTAGGAGTTATTATTGCCCTTTCTCATGACCACAGAATACTATATTCAGAAGGCTCACTCCCATAGGACCCTATGGTAACATTTTAAACATGGGATGTCGCATAGACACTAGCGCTCGTGAGTTGGACGAACTGAACTACGATGTAAACAAAGTACGTCTGCCAGATTTGGCGCGTTATCGCTTGCTTGCGATTTTTTTTTTCAAAAGCGGGCAGAGAAAAAAATGTACAGGACTGTACTTTTATAATTTTTGAAACTATAGAAATGATCAGGATTTCAAAATACATTAATCTGCAACATAAATATATTCACTAGTTTAAGTAAATTTAAATAAGCATAGTTATATATTTAATTCAAACAATCATAAAATGGATTAAAAAATAGACGCATTACATTGTCTCACTGTAAAACACAATGCACAAAAAATTACAAGCTAACATACTCAAAAGACTGAAATATTACATAATATTTTCAGTCTAAAAAGTATACTAGCGTATTGATTGTTAAATTACTTGATCCTTAATTTGTTCCGGGATACTGATAATAGACTTTTTAATATAAATATAAAAATATTCTTATAGTAAATATCAAATTTACATAAATGCACTATTAAAGTTGTGGAACTCAATCATTAATTACCCGGGGGTGGGGTGAATTTTCCACCATAAGGCACTTAATAAAAATTTTACATAAATATATACACATACAATATCACATTCAACTTAATTAGCTCTAAGAAAAAGCTATCCAAATATCAATTATTATACATTTTATAAAAATACGGAATTTTTTTCAATTTATTATACCACTACCTCTTAGAATTTAGTCTAATCGGCAGTAATAACACAGCACAATTTCGTATGATGAACACGTGTATACTTATGAACACGTGTATACTTACGAACACGTGTAAATTTATAATGAACACGTATATAGGATGGTGATAACTAATATTATTTCAATTTTAATAAAAATAAATTACATACCCTGTAACGCAACCAGTTTTCTTTTGGCAATCCATTTCTTGAAATGATCTAATCACTTAAAAAATAATCCTTCTGCACATTACTTAAACCACGCTACAATGCTATTTAAAACTTCAATCTATTTAAAACTTTCGAAACAGATTCCTTCTTTATATACATAGTATAAATGTATAAGGAAAGTACTGTGACGGGGTCGAAAATTCAAATTCGAGTTTTCGACGGGAGAGCACGTTTCAAGCATATCCCTGAACACAAATCAGACGATTTTGAGGTGATGCCTGTGTGTGTGTGAAAGTATATGTGTGTGCATGTGTGTTAGTGAGTCTCTGGAGACGATATCTCACGAACTAAACAAGCGATCCGAACAGAATTTGGTACAAAAATCACAATCAGTAAATATTAGAAGCCTATTCCTTTTGCACGCAATCGAATGTTCAGAACCCTCCTAAATTTTGAAATGAAATTTTAAAAAAATCATTAAAAAATTAAAACATGCAATAAAGTTACGTAAATAATCATTTCTATTGTAATTTTTTACTGGAAAACGATTGACATAAACTTTAGAACGCTAACATGAATAGTTCTTGAGATATTGCACATTTTTCGAATAAATTTATCAAAAAGTCAAGTAAAATTAAAAAAATATATTAACTAGTATAAAATCTGTGAACTTTTCATATGTAATATTAAGTGATAAATGTCTTATCATCATTCTCGTAGATCTAGCTCGTTCCATTCACGAGAGAAGACACTTTGGGTTATAGCTTTGTAATTTGACGCCATTTGACGTTTATTTACCATAAAATTAACCTATTTCTTCATAAACAATGATGGGCGAAATTTTGGCAGCGAATTTGGCGGAATATCGCCAACTTGGCGAACTTTTTAAATGCTACCGAATTGACGAAAATATTGCCAAATTGACGAAAATGTCACCAAATTGATAAAAATGATGCTAAATCAATGAAAATGAAGATTAATTGATTAAAATTCAATATTTTGGAAAGAATATAAGACTCCGTCTGTAACGCGTGGCAAAATTCTGGTGACAAATTTTGGCTGTATATCTCCAACTTGGAAACTTTTGTAAATGCTGCCAAATTGATAATATTTTATCAAATTGATAATATTTTATCAAATTGATAAGAATGTCTTCAAATTGATAAAAATGACTCCAAATAAGATGCAATACTTTGCAAATTTTTAATTCCATCTTTTTAGCTTCAAACTTCAAATATATATATATATATATATATATATATATATATATATATATATATATATATATATATATATATATATATATATATATATATATATATATATATATCTAATTGATCTTCTGTATTGGAAGGGCAATGGCGTTGGTTTTGTCTTAGAAGTGATTGTTGTGTACTTAAATCAATTTTCTCAATTTCAAATGATTTTCAAGAAGATATACATATAATAATACATCTTATGTAATTTTATCTTGTCTAAGGTCTGCTGTAAAACTGCATTTTATGGGATCCATATCAAATTGAGTTGTTTGGATTGATATAATATGAAAGAAACTTTGCTTTAAACAACATAAGAATAACAACATAAGAATAATGATTAATAAAATTAGATTTTTCAAAGATGAGATCTTGATGTATTGACTACAAAATCACAATATCATAACACTTCAATTCTACGACAATTCACATCTAAGAACAATATAAAGTTGTCTTAAAACATTCTGGATTTTTTTATGTATCACAAACTATTTTTTTAGTGATAAGAAAGTAACTGCTGCTACATAATTTAAATTATAATTATTCCTTTTTTTTTACATTCCTTATATACATAATGTATAAAGAAAGTATTGTGACGGGGTAGAAAATTCGAATTCGAGTTTTCGACGGGAGAGCACATTTCAAGCATCCCTGATCACGAATCGAACATTTTTGAGATGGTATCTGTCTGTGTGTGTGTGTGTCAGTGAGTCTGTGGAGACGATATCTCATGAACGAATGCAGCGATTCGAATGAAATTTGGTACAAAAATCACAGTCTATGAATACTGGAAGTCTATTGTTTTAAAACATAATCGAATGCACAGAATCCCCCTAAATTTTCGCGTGAAATTTTGAAAAATCATCAAAAAATCAAAACCTTTAATAAAGTTATGCAAATAGACATTTCTTATGTAATTTTTCATTAGAAAACGATTGGCATAAATTTTAGAACGCTAGCATGAACTGTCCTCGAGATATTTCACAATTTTCAAATAAATTTATAAAAAAATCCCTTAAATGCAAAAAAATATTAACTGTTAAGAAACATGTTCACTCTTCATATTTAATATCATGCGATAAATTTGGTGACCTTATTCTCGTAGATCTAACTCGTTCCAATCACGAGAAAATATACTTTGAGTAATACTTTTGTATTTGAACGCCAATAGTCATTAATCTGCTGTAAGAATAACTTATCTCTCCGTCCATAACGCTTGGCGAGATTTTGGCGACGAATTTAGCGGAATGTTGCCAACTTGGCGACATTTTTAAATGTTGCCAAATTAACGAAAATCTCGCCAAATGGACAAAAATGACTCTAAATCAATGAAAACGACGACTAATTGAAGAAATTTTAATATCTTGGAAAGAATATAAGTATCTACTATAAGAATAATATTTTTTAACTGTAAAAGTAGTAAATTCATTGCATTATATAAGGAAAGTCATGTGCTGCCCACATCAGATTTTTTTAATTGATTTACAAGTTCAAGATTCCAGCCAGGTATGATTTATATACAGAATTGTTTAATTCATCATGAATTAAAATCTTTTAAATAATTGTAATACTAAGGCGCCCATATGCAAAAAATGGTTATATACATATATATATATATTAATTTTAATTCACATGCTTTGTATTTATAATCTAAATTTTATTCTCCACTATTCGGTCCCAATTCATTAAGCATTTAACTTTTAATTTTATCTAATTCTTTACTTGCATGTGGGTGACCGACCCAATTAGGTGTTGTAATATAGCTGCTAAATTAAACATAAAATTTCATAAAGTTTCTCTTAAGCAGTTGCATCACAACACCCATATAGCTTTCTGAAACGGGTTGTTACTTTCCTTATATACTACATAATGTATTAAGGAAAGTATTGCGGCGAGGTCAAAAATTCAAATTCTAGTTTTTGACGGGAGAGCATGCTTCAAACATCCCTGAACACGAATCGAACATTTTTGATTTGATGTCTGTGTGTGTGTCAGTGAGTCTATGGAGACGATATCTCACGAACGAATGTAGCGATTAGAACGAAATTTGGTAAGAAAAATATAATCCGTGAATACTGGAAGTCTATTGTTTTCAAACGCAACCAAATGTTCAGACATTCCCCCCACCTCAATTTTCGAGGGATATTTTGAAAAAATTATCAAAAAATAAAACCCTTTAATAAAGTAGCGCAAATTATCGTTTTCAATGTAATTTTTCATTAGAAAACCACTGACATAAATTTTAGAACGCTAGCATGAACCGTTTTCGAGATATTGCACATCTTTCAAACGCATTATTGTAAAATATGTTCACTTTTCATATGTAATATCATGCGATAAATTTAGAGGCATCATTCTGGTGGATTTACCTCTTTCCATTCATGAGGAAAGAAACTTTGGGTAATTCTGTATTTGGACGCCAATAGTCATTTATCTGCTACAAGAATAATTTATTTATCCATTCATAACGTTTCGTGAGATTTGGGCGACGAATTTGGTTAAATGTCGCCAACTTGGTGACTTCGCGAACTTGACGAACGTCGCGAACTTGACGACTTTGGGAACTAATGTTTTGCATATTCTGATTTCCTTCATATGGCAGGAATACCTTCCAGTATATAAGATATGCTTTTCATTCCGTTTGTCTGTAACACTTGGTGATGCATTCGGCGAACTGGGTGAGTAATCTAAAAGTATATTTCGCCCCAGATTTACAAAAATATCGTAAAAATTGCAAAAATGACACTAATTTAATTAAACTAACATGCAATTTATGAATTAATTATTAAAAAATTTTAATGTATGAGTTAATTGAGTACAAAATAGTTTTAGATGTTGTCATCCAGACGTACAATTTATCTCGCCAAATTTACAATTTAATTTTACAAACACCGTGCCATCACATTTTCACCGTTGAAGAAGTAAATGCATTGCATTGTATAAAGGAAGCCATGTGCTGCCCACATAAGATATTTTTTTCTTTATCTTGTACATAAAATGAATTTATTTATTTATTTTCAAATTGCATAACATTTTTATTTTATATTGTGGTGATAATTAGCAAAGTATCACCAACTTGGCGATATTTCGCCTCAGATTGAGCGAATATCGTCAAAATTACAAAAATAACGCCTAATTGATGAATTGATTATTAAAATGTATTAATATATGGACTATGCTTATTGAGGATGCTATCAATATTGATAATTGTTTATTTAGAGTTGCGCGAAATATAAGTTAATTAGGTAGTTTGAAATAGTTTAATAATTTTACATGTTGTCATCCGGAAAATCGTCAAATGTACAGTTCAAAGTTAAAAATAAAGTACGGTGGATCTTATATATTATTTTTTGACTGTAAAAGGAGTAAAGTCATTGTATTATATAAGGAAAGTCATGTGCTGCCCACATCATATATTTTCCTTTAAATTTTATTACATTCAAAATATTGGAGTATTATATTTGTGGTATTTATGACCGTAGTATGGCCTAAAGTTTTATTTTATAATTTAGATTAAGTAGTTAATACGACTATGTTTGCAACAAATTTTAACAATTACATGTCTTACTTTCTTTATATACACAGTATAATGTATAAGGAAAATATTGTGACCGGGTCGAAAATTCGAATTCCCGTTTTAAGGATTCTTAAAACATGAATCAAACGTTTTTGTGATAATGTCTGTATGTGTGTGTGTGTGTGTGAGTCTGTGGAGACGATATATCACGAACAAATAAAACGATTCGAAAGAAATTTGATACAAAAATTATAATTCATAAATACTGGAAGCATGTTATCTCTAAACGCAATTGAATGTTCAAAACCCCCCTAAATTGAATGAAATTTTGAAAAAATCAAAACTTTTAATAAAGTTACGTAAATAGACATTTATGATGTAATTTTTCATTAGAAAACGATTGACTCAAATCTTAGAGCGCTAGCCTGAACCGTTCTCGAGATATTTCACATTTTTTAAATAAATGTATCAAAAAATATCACATAAAGATATTAACTATTGTGAAATATGTTCATTTTCCATATGAAATATCATGCGATGAATTTGGTGACAACATTCTCGTGGATCTAGCTTGTTCCATTCATGAGAAAAGATACTTTGGGTAATACATTTGTATTTGGACACCATTAGTCATTTATCTGTTATAACAATAACTTCTCCGCCCATAACGTTTGGCGAGATTTTGTCTTAGATACTTTTAACAAATTAGAGACAACTTAGGGACTTGAAATCATGAGCAACACAAAACGCCCCGTGATTAGTTGGGACGTCATATTCCCCGTTCGACCTGAGATGCAACATTTTCTCTGATTTTGCCTTGAGATATTTGCAGGGTAGTTGGGAGTTTAATTTTGTGTACAATTGAAATTTTACATTTGTACTTGGTGTGTTTGAATTTAGATCATTTGCTGATTATTTTATTAACACTTTACAACATAGTTGAAAAGTGTTTATGACTTTGTTCATTCTGTCTGTCTGTCTGTCCGTTAGCTCGATAACTGCCGTAAAAATGAAATCAAAATGAAATTTTAATATGTCGTATGTATGAACCCGGGTTGAAAAAATGAAATATATTGAACCCT
Source organism: Amaurobius ferox (assembly GCA_951213105.1). Classification (NCBI taxonomy): domain Eukaryota; kingdom Metazoa; phylum Arthropoda; class Arachnida; order Araneae; family Amaurobiidae; genus Amaurobius; species Amaurobius ferox. The sequence continues at coordinate 151,017,207 of OX578137.1, read as the reverse complement.
ATGGGACCTAATTTTTCAAACATTTTTTAAGCTAATTTAAAATTCACAAATTACTTCGAAAGGAAATATTTAAATTATCCCATAAAATATATAAAAAAATTTCAGCAAAATATATTCAGTAGTTTTTAAAATAAAAATTCAAGAAATAATTACACCTTTTATAAGAAAAGATTACGTCACCATTATATGAAGAGATCACGTGATCCATTTCAAAATAAAATATGGCATCCATCTTGTTATTTTTAAAGTTCTTTTTAATTTATATTTAGTGTTGTATCTGTCCTAAAACCGCTTTATTTTTGCTTAAATTCTGTGCATCTATACTGAAACAACGCAATTACAATATTTTTTAGTTTAAATGATCATCCAACTTTGATTATTTCTACAACGAAGCCTATTTTTCACTTACAGAGAATGTAAATACCAAAAGATGTAGAATGAGTTGTATAAGAATTGCTGCATTTCTTTAATGTAAAATTATTTAGCTCATGGAGTCTGCAATATAGCTGATATGAATGAAATATTTATTGATTTTACAGTGAAAGGACAAAAATGATTCTAAATAAATGAAAATGACGACTAATTGAAGAAAATTTAATATCTTGAAAAGAATATAAGTATCTACTATAAGAATAACATTTTTTTTAACTGTAAAAGTAGTAAATTCATTGCATTATATAAGTAAAGTCATGTGCTGCCCACATCAGATTTTTTTTAAATTGATTTACAGGTTCAAGATTCCAGCCAGGTATGATTTATATGCAGAATTGTTTAATTTATCATGAATTACAAACTTTTAAATAATTGTAATATTAAGGCGCCCATATGCAAAAAATGTTTATATATATATATATATATATATATATTAATTTTAATTCACATGCTTTGTATTTATAATCTAAATTTTATTTCTCCACTATACGGTTCTAATTCATTAAACATTTAACTTTTAATTTTATCTAATTCTTTAATTGCATGTGGGAGACCGACACAATTAGGTGTTGTAATATAGCTGCTTAATTAAACATAAAGTTTTTTTTTAAAGTTTCTCTTAAGCAGTTGTATCACAACACCCATATAACTTTTTGAAACGGGTTGTTGCTTTCCTTATATACTACATAATGTATTAAGGAAAGTAGTAAATTCATTGCATTATATAAGGAAAGTCATGTGCTGCCTACATCAGATTTTTTTTAAATTGATATACAGGTTCAAGATTCCAGCCAGGTATGATTTATATACAGAATTGTTTAATTTATAATGAATTAAAATATTTTAAATAATCGTAATATTAAGGCGCCCATATGCAAAAAATGGTTATATATATATATATATATATATATATATATATATATAAATTTTAATTTGCATGCTTCGTATTTATAATCTAAATTTTATTCAATGGAAAGTCACGTGCCGCCCACATCAGCTTTTATTTTGTTGTTATCGATTATCGAAAACAAATATATTCGAATATAATCAATACTCTGAAATTTATTGATTATTAAAAGCATTTCAAAATTTAATCTCTTTGTTGAATTTGTTTCATGGAGTTTTGTATATGGGGAAAATAAAACTTCCAATATCTCAAGTACGGCTCATAACTTCGAAAAAACGGTGTTCATTCATGCCGGGTTAAAAGTGTTTATAAGCATTTATTCATTCAATAGGCATAAGTTTATTTTATGTTTTTAAAAAATTTTTCCATTTTAGATCGAAAACCTGAAATATCTCATGAGTTTCACATGTTAGTGTCTCTAAATGGTAAAATTCACTTTCAATTAAAAATTACATGTTAAATATCTAATTTCGTAGAATTTTTATACGCGTTATGTTCTATTATAATTATTTTAATTTTTGAAAAAAAATGTTTGTAAACTTTACGGTCTGTTCTTAATCAGTGCACCACGAAAATAAATTAGCCTATGACATTCATCGATTGAAATAATCATACAAACTTTCATTTGATTTTCCCAACTTGTTTGAGAGATATCGTACCCATAGATATTATTGAAGAAACGGTTGATTCATACTTAAGAAGGCCCAAAATGTGCGGATTTACCAAAATCCGAAAGTCAGATTTGGACCCACCACAGTACTTTCTCTTTATAAAGGTAGTATGCATTATTATGGGACGTAATTTAACAGCCGACATTTTTGTCAGATTTTCCACTGTGAATTTCAGTAGTTTCCAAAATAAAGAACTTGGGAATTATTCCAAACAGCTGTGTAACAAAAATAGCAGTTGATGTTGTGCCGAATTAAATTAATTCAGCAAATAAAGCTGTAATTAAATCTCCCCCCCCCCCCCCGAATTGGAATTGGGGCCTAGAAATTCCAGACCGGGCACACCTGTGACCCTTTGAATGTTAAAGACAGCAGAGGTCACCAGAACAATGGACGTCGCGAATCCCGCGCCACCATGTCTGGAAAATTGACAGTTAAGAAGAAAGGCTAAGCTGGCATGAACCGCCTTGAGTGATCGCGTGGACGTTAGCTCCAGACGTGAGGGGAGTGTCCCCTAGACTTACTGGCACGAGTCTCCGGACAAATGAGACTCAAGAAAAATGACATCACGGATATTAAGATCCAATAGAAAAATAGAGAGTAAATTGTCCCCTGGTGGCTCTTTTTCTGAGGGCGACCGGAGCAGGGTTTGAGAGAGGAGTTAAGATCTGATCTTCGACAAGAGAGCTCGTCTTTTTGGAAAGAGAGTGCTTCTCGGGCATAGGCCCTGTATTTGGTTTTTGAGCAGAAACCTTCTGCGATAGTTCCTGACCTAAGGACGGAACGGAAGAGAGATCGAGGGCCCAGTAGGACTCGATCCATATAGACTACCGCTAGTCTAAAATTCAGACCACCCGGGTCTAGCATCGTTGTGACAGGACGTCACCGCATCGTGGACTTACGTCAGTTTCATCTTGAAACCTAGTTTGAGAATCACCTCTCCTAGACTTTCCACGGGAAATTAATGTGGACATTTTCTTGAACACGTCAGAGTGACCTCAGCGGACTATTCGCCTCACTTCAGATTTGGATACCTTTGTAACCTAATTTGTATATTACCTAATTGCTGTAAATAAATAAAGAATTGAAGTCACTCGAGAGTTATTTGGCTGTGACTATAAAACCACGCTACCACTACGCCACAATGTCCCCTTGTCTTTTGGGAGCGTCCACTTTGATAATGAAAGAGACATGTGACCTTTGAAGAGGAGCCAATGGGTGTTGGAGAATTGCATGGCAAAATTGATAAGAGGTCAATGGTACGGCTAATGTTAAATCTGAAAATGGTCAGTTGCACTGGAAGATTTAAACCTGAAAAAGAAAAGGTTGTTCGCACGGTCTTCCTACCCCCCCCCCCCTACAGTGAAATGAGTTCTGTTATATGTATAATGTATATGGGGTCGGGGCTATGGGAAAGTATATGGCAAGGCATTAGAGAACACACACACACACACATACATATAAATTTACGCCTTAATAAACTAAATCGTAATTTTTTATTAATGCAAGCTTTACCTTTTAATTTTACACAATGGCATCGTCCATGAAATGTAGAACATTTCCTTTCTAATTGAAGATTTGAGACAAAAGTAGGATGTACTTTGCTGAAAATCAAACCTTGAAATTTATGACTTTTGGTATAATTCTAATTTCTTTCTTTCAACGCATCTCCATTTCCATCCATCGTAGTCTCACATTCTTTATAAAATTTGTATCCAGAGGAAACAAGTAATTTTTTCCCTTCCTCGCTTAGCATAAATTCGATGGTACAAAATAATGCAAACACAAAATGGTGTAACCTAAGGTGACCAATCGTCCTCTTTTAGGGAGGACAGTCCTTCTTTTGTAGGTTCTGTCCTTCCTCGAAAAGTGTCTTCCTACCTGTCCTCCTTTTCGATATTTTAAAACTAATCTGTTAATCTCTGTATTCAGAGATGCCGTGCCGAACTGTTACGGGTCATGTGATGGTACAGTTCGGAAAGACGCGATTATGAAACGCATGCGCAGTGCATAGGAGAACTTCACGTGTCTCGCACCATTGTGCACTTCACTTTGTTTACTTTATCTCTATATTATACTTCGTGTAATCAAGATTGAATGTTGATACTCTAGCTGCAGCACTTACCGTAAAATTCAATATGAAGGATATTTCTTGCTCCGAAATTTCCAATATATTGTTACTGTTAGAAAATGATATATTGACAAAAAATATTCATTCAATGGAAAAGTACTCGTTTAAGTAAATAATTAAAAGGGATGTAAGCATAATTAGTGTATTTTTGTTTGAATTAATAAAATGTTTCATTTATTTACGTTGTACTTTTTTCTTTAATTTTTTTGTCCTCCTTTTCATTGTAAAAAAATTGGTCACCTTATGTAAACACGAAATGAAGCAAATACCGCATGACACGGACGTGTTATTTCGCTCCCGCGCAGAGACCGGTGTGGAACTGACCAGTTTAGTTATCGCCGATACCCCTGCAACTGACCACTTTGATAAGAGAAGAGATTATAAGGACGTGCAACTACAACCGAGGTCAAATTGTTTACGTTGGCCTCGCTACAACCATCAACTAAGACTCCTAAATAGAGCATGGGCTAGAGCTCCTCTACTACAGGCTGACTTATCAAGCATATTGAAGCCCATAGGGTTCTATATTACAGTTACAGAGATTATAAAATAAGTGTTTAAAATAAATTCTTTATATAAAAAAAGAAGTTTCAATTAGAATATTGTAGAATTTAGCTCACACAAGTATACTCCAGTACCGGGTATCCAATTATTTGTTAGTCATTGTTTTCTTCTTTTTTCGTTTCTAGGAAAGCGAAATAGCCTGAAACCCTTTCTAGAATGATTAGAGTAGTTCGGTGCAAAAGAACCACCCATAATTATTTCAATTATACTTCCTAAAGTGAAAATACGAATAGAGCTAATGCTAATGGATTGCGCTTCCAGCTATGGTGGGCTTCAATATGCTTGATAAGTCAGCTCGTATATAGAGGAGCCTTAGCATGGGCATGTGACATCACAGGGACAATTTTGCCCTTACACTTCCAAAGCAAAATACTCGTTTGCTTATAGTAGTGTTGTTGTTGTTGTTGAGACCCAGACCGTCCGACCTACCAGAAAGGTGTAAGGTAACTGTTTGGACGGCCGGGAAGTGCCACCCAATTTAGACCGGAACCCAGTGGGGGAGGCATCCACAGGGACCGTACCCTCCTTCCCCTACCACCAACCTCTCGGAAGGACTTACGGACCCACATGTTTAACGTGATCGTACTCCGCATGAACACGGCGGCAGTTCTGGCAACGGCGAGAATCGCGCGCTAACCACTGGGCTGCCGCGCCCGAAAAGAGCCAACAACACGCGGTGTTCCCAGGTGGTCACCCACCCAAGTACTAACCGCGCCCGATGCTGCCTGACTTCGGTGATCTAACGAGAACCGGTGTTTTCAGCACGGTACGGTCGTTGGCCTGCTTATAGTAGTGTGGAAATTTTCATTATTTCTGTACTGAAAACGGTTGTTTTAGAAGCTTACAGTCGTTTAACCTCTAATTTTAGTAGGAAATATCTCAATTTATCTTCTTTGATGGATATTTCTAATTAAACGGAAAATAACATATTTACTTTCATAAAAATATATACACGAGATTTTTTTAAAGAAAAATCGTTACGTATCTTTTCCTTTTCGCTTTCATATGTATTACAGAATTCTCTAGTAAATGTATACATCTTTAGAACGCTAGTTAGTGACTACGGTAAAAATGAGTAGTAATGTACATTCACTTAAAATCACTAAAAGTGCACTTTAGCAAATGAAATATTTAAATATGTATTGTTATTCAAGTATTCTAAGTAACTTATTTTCATCACAAAGATAAATTTCGAGGTTTAATGGATTTAGTTCCAATTTTTATTTGCCGTCATCGCCCGTTTAGTATTACATGCTATGGAGAAAAAAGTCACCTTACGTTTCTGCGCATTCTACTAAGCAGGTTGTTTATTTATGGTGGTGCCCATGCTCTATATACAGGAGCCTTACCCTCAGTCACTGTCACTTTTAACAATAAATTTGAAAAGGGCGCTATCAACCAGGCATTGAAAGTTTTTATGCCACTTTTAAATTATTATTTATTTAAAAATGGCCTATTATAGAAATTCCAATCAACATACCTCAGATCCCCCACCTGAAACGGATATTCTAAAAAAAAAAAAAATGCAGAAAGAAAATACAGATCTTGTTTTCAGAAAAACTTATGCAATTTTTTTAATAACTTCATGAAAAAATAACAACTTTTGAAAAAATATACATTGCAGAGTGAAGAAACAATCCTTTTACAATCAAATGAAGAAGATTTTTAATATTCACAGAAACCTGGTGTCCGCACCGGTTTGGAAGAAACGGTTCTTTTATTATTATCCATGGAGGACTTCGGAAAAGCTCTGCACACCGGGAAGTACATTTGGAGAAACTATTGCTACAAACCCATTAATGTCACCAGTGAGACTAGAATTTTTTTTTTTTAAATACGGTTACTTCTATGGATGAATTCGAGTTCAAATGGACACAGATATACCTTTCTGAATGAGACAAGGAGGCGTTAATAATTCGAGAATTTGTTACAGTGAACACAAAATTTTACATCTTTTTACACAAACATTTCCCCCAAAGATGAATAATCCTCATTCGATGGTTAGATCACTTTGCCTATGTTTTATCAATCGATCCCAATTCTGCTGAACTTCATCAATGTCCTTAAAATCGCTTAAAAATTGATTAAATTTATTTCTGAAAGCTTTCACGTTTTCTGGATCCAACAGACCCCATATTAAATACTGCGAAACAGTTTCTGAGTCAGATTTGTGCAGCAGATCAAAAATATTGTATAAAGTGTCAACGTTCTCCATGACGTCATTTTTTAATTGCTCGGTTTCTTTAGGGGATAACTCAAACAACTCGATAAAGGAATCGACATCCTGCCATTGTTCATGCAAAACCGATTTTCCTAGTACCCTTTTGGGAAATTCTTCGGCAAAAAGCTTCCTTTTAAAAAATGTCCGGTCTTTTTCGGATGATGATGCCCAAGAGAGAAATTGAGATATTTTAGATATTAAGTCTTTTAAATTGCACTTTAAAGGCCGAATATATTTTATTTTATCATTTTTTAAAATGCTTACGAATTGCTCTTTATATTGCCTTTGAGCACATTCAGATGGCAAGCACCACTCCAATACTCTGTCCACTCCCTCGGTATCGAACTCCCCCAGAAGAAGAGCGAGAGCTTTTCGTGGATCAAACCCGAAGTGTTCGAATGTATAGCGGTCTATCTCCACCGACGAGTCATTGAACATCTCATTCGTCACTGGTACGTTCCAGATTAGTTTATGTTTAAAATCAGAAATTTCTTCGGGCGAGACATTTCCCCAGTTCAACAACGAATTCACGTACTCCCCATCTCCAACAGCCAGAAGCCAAAAACAAGCATTTCTTCCCTTGTATGACAGCAGAAAATTTCTTTTAAAGTCAGCTATTGTCTTTTCCGGTAAATGATTTGATAATATCGAGTCCAGCCTTTCACGATTTCTATTCCTAATTAAAAAGTAACAAATATAATCACCAGCTTTAGAATTCATAATTGACAAACATTCTTTCGCTGTCGCGTATTCTAAAATAATTTCAATTATCTCTATATTTTTACACTGAAAAGGCCTTTTGGCTAAGATCTTAAAAATTATTTCGTCAAGTAAATACCTATTGTACGTAGAAAATATATAGCGATAGTATTTGTGTGCAGTTCTTTCAAATAGCTTTATCAATAGATTTCCGTAATCGTAACCCCTATATTCTTCTTCATTGTGTTTATTTTCATATGTAAGAGACAGCTGTTGCAATAGTCGCATATAGTCTTCTTTTGGCAAAATGCCCCACAACCTGGTAATGATTGGTATAAAGTATCTTTGATAAGGAGATTCTAGTAACCACGCGAATGTAGGGCCTTGTGGCAGAGCAATAAATATGCTATTCTGTTTAAATATATTTTTAAAAAATTCTTCTAGCTCTACTTGACACATCTGTGACACTAGAAAATACAAAATATCGCTGTAATATGTTGGAGTGGCGCACCAAAATGTTGAACGATACAATTCGTACTTCCAACGTTGGAAGCCGTTTGGATAATCTACAATGGAGATCTGTGATTTTAAAGCATCATACTTTAACAATGCACACCAAGCATTTCTAACAATGATGCCCTTCCTCGTACTTTCATTTAGTCTATTCCAGCAATAAACAACAGCTGTTCTTTGCCCTTCTTTTACAGCTTCCTCAAATCCACGTTGCCAGAATTGGTTACATCGTATCAGTCTTCCCGACATATGAACAGACCACAGTCTGACTAAATTCGATTTCTCATTCATCGGATTGCCTCTGCCATTTAAAAATTTCTGTTGATGTTCAGATGGAAGTTGATTCCACAGAAGACGAATATAGGGCTCCACAAAGTGTAAACATGCTAATATATAGCGCTGGATAAGTGGGAGGTTCTCATCTAGCACCAAGCGTTTTACTACCATTTCTTCCTTTATTCTTCCATCTGCAGTCCAATCAGTTAACTTTAAAATTCGATCCGTAATATGAGAATTCATAAGAAGTCTTTCTCTATGTTCCCTATTCCAGTCAAATAGGCGAATTGTTATTATCCACATACGATCGATTAATGACGTCTTTAACGCACGTGGAAGCGGGAGCGTCTCACACAATGCACGAGATTGGTCTCCTATCTGTGTGCTCCATTTAGAGGCAGGCCATTTGCATTCGAACTGTTTATCAAAGTGTTCTGTGATGTATTTTTTCAGCTGAGAATTTTGACACAACTGAATAGCTAACCTCGTCACTGCTTGCTCTTTGAGCAATGGCAGATTCCTCACATAACCTTCTACTAAATTTTTGGAGAAAAAATCGTCACTAATGCTAATTTTTCTGATCTTCGTCTGGTGTTCCATGCTTTCGATTGGCTGGATGGTAGATGTACTGTCACGACCTCGAAGAGTGAGAACTTTAATGGGATTTCACTGTGGCGGCTGTTATGAAGTCTAGTTTCGTTACAATTCTTAATAAGATTGTATGTCTTCAGAAATAATTTAACGGTTGTGCCTTAAGATATAATGGGGTCCTGGGAAACCGTGTCAATGACTTTGAACTGATATTATAAATCTTGAACAGCAAGAAATCAAGGCAAATCGATTGCTCAACCAAGCTTGTACTGGTTTGGGTACCGCCGAACGCAGCCGGCAGTTAGAATCGACAGAAGAAATTACTGCAAGAAATAAAGAAATATCTAATAATACAAAGCAACAATTACTTATTATCAATTAAGACCGTAATACGACTGGTACATAAAGCTTTGTAAAATACCCCCTCACATCCACCCGTTTGCAACGTTTGGATTCCTAATATTTCCGGTCATAGTCAGACCACGTATATCTCACGATTAATAATTTCGATTATTATGAAACACAATTTCTAAACCACCACAACCCAATGAACACACAATTTATGGAAGCCTGGAATCTTCTGGTTCATTTGGGTTATCGTGTCTCCTTCTCAGTAAATTACATAATTATATAGAGAATCGAAACGGGTTAGCTTATGGTGTTATTACACGGAGCAATTCCTTCCAGCAAATTTTTCAGCAACACTATACATTTCAATGGGAAGAAATCTTGCCGCCGAATTGCCGCAATTCGTTCGTACTCGGCAATAAAAATTGCTCAATTTCTGAGCTGCGACCCAATCAGAGGACAATAAAATTGGGCGTCAAAACGCTCCGCCTTTCCTCTTCTCATTTGCATTCAAGATAGCGATGGCGACTGTAATGCAAACACGTCGAAGCAGCTCAATTACGTTATAATTTGGAGATGAAAAAAAAAATAATAGAATTTCTACCAAATTACAGACACATATGGGATATAAAATATCCAAATTATACGAAAAAACACACTAAAGAATGCTTCCTGAAATCGGCGGCACTAAACAGGGCGGGCCTGTTAGAAAGGAGGGGTTTATAGTATCATTGCCGGCCGGAACTGCTAAAGTCTGGAGATGTAAAAATAATAATAGAACTTTTATTAAATTACAAACACCTGTGGCATATAAAAGATCCAAATTATACGAAAAAAAACCCCACTAAATAATGCTTCTTGGAATGAACTCGGCGGTATTAGAAAGGCGAGGCCTAAAGTATCATTTGTCGAGAGGAATATCTAAAATCTGGAGATGGAAAAATAATAATAGAACTTTTAACAAATTACAGACACCTTTAGGATATAAAAGATTCAAATTATACGAAAAACACACCAAAGAATGCTTTCTGAAATGAAATCGGCGAGATTAGAGAGAAGGGAGAAGTTAAAGAGGAGGAGCCTAAAATATGATTGACGGGCGGAATTGCCGAAGTTCGGCAATAAAAATTGTTCGTGTAATAACACCATTAGCTAAACTTTATTTTGAAGATTATCCCCACACATTGAGTACAGGGGCTTCTTAGCTTTCAACTGGTGAAAAGCAATTACAATTATCATAAAGCAAAGGGACTGCGCCATCTAGCTTCACGTTAATTGAGTCACCATCTTTCTATATAAGGGAATTCAAATACAGTGATCTCTCGTTAAGACGGACAGTCAAGGGCCAACATTTATTGTACGTATTAACGAGAGTTCGTTATAGCAGGAGTCCATAAATCTGACTTAATATAGTAATGAAATAGTAAACGGGTAATGAAAGTTTGTTATCCTCAGTTTTATGTAATATATTAGATCCATTGAGAAATGCAACCTTTAAAATAGACAGAAAATTTTAATCAGAAATATTTGTTATGTATAATGAGGTGAAAATGAAAATCAACATTCAAAGCATAAACAAAATGTAGCTGTACATATTACAATTTTTAAAATGTAATCTTAATTTTTTTCTAATTGGTAAGCAGTCTTCTTTTCATGTCATTCTAAAACTTGTATATAAATTTCCCACAAGTGCAAAAGGTCTATGTTTGTTTCTACAGATGGTATACATCTAAGCGTATACATTGATAAGGTTGATAATAGCTAGGTGGTATAGCCTCCCAGTTGTATATCAAAAGCATAAAAGCTGAAGGGTTATTCTATGCTTCATGATCTCTTTACGCTCCATAAATAAAAGACACCACCTACACAGTGTGGCCTCTCGGGTAGGTAATTAATGTGTGTCGTTTGGGAACTGAACTTATTCTCAAATCCGGCGCAGCAAAAATTCGAAAATACTAAAATATCTCGAAAACGGCTAGTTCTAGAGTAATAAACCGCAATGGGATTGATCTTATTCTTTTCATCGTGAAATAATTACATATATAGCAAGTATTTAATTGAGGCATTTCAGCATATTTAGTATAGAGTTTTATAGATTTGGACGATTTTTGCGGGCCATTCCCCCCCCCCCCCCAAAAAAAAAAAAAAAGAAAAGAAAAGAGCAGGTTCTTTTTTTCCGAATCGTACCGAAATCTAATCAGCGTCAGAGTCACTCACAAGTGACATATCAATAAAATTTTGTGTAATTTGGTCAGTTAAATTTTAAGTTAGAGTGGATACAGACAATTTTTGTTGTCATTTCGTAAAAAAAGGCAGGTTGTTTTTATCCCCAGTCGTACCAAAATCTAATCAGCGCCAGAGTCACCCACGCCGCAAGTAACTTACCTATAAAATTCAATGAAATTCTGTCAATTAGTTTCTGAGTTAAAGTGGATACATACAGACAGACGACACAGACGTCACGCTAAACAGAGTTTTTCCGTGTTCTGGAGATCCCACAACGTGTAGATCCGTCCAAAATTCGAGTCAAATACTCGACAAGATTCCAGTACTTATCCTTGTATATTGTCATTTATTGTAGGGAAAGTAATATCTATATAGGTAGCGGTAAATTTTGATGTTTTATACTTTTATATTAAATGTGAATTTTTTTTTTTTATGCAGAACATATTTCTTATGGATTGTGCAAATTTATATGTCTGGTCATATCTTCCTAATTTTTACTTTCCCTGGAATATGTGGTAATACATAGGGAAAGCATTGGAATCATGCCGAAAATCGCAACTCGAGTTTTCGACGGATCTACACGTTTCGAGACCTTTAGAATACGAAAAAACTATTTTTAGAGTGATGTCTGTGTGTATGTGCACTGTGTGTATCCACTCTAACTCAAAAACTAATTGACCGAATTTCATAAAATTCGGTAGGCTATTCACTTGGGTGTGACCCTGGTGCTGATTAGTTTTTATTACAAATCGGGATAAAAGAACCCGCCGTTTTTATGAAATGGCCCGTAAAAATTGTCTGTATCCACTCTCGCTACAAAGCTAATGGACCGAATTTCACAAAATTCGGTAGATAAGTCGTTTATGGGTTACACTGGTGCTGATTAGATTCTGATACGATTCGGAAAAAAATAATCTGCCTTTGTTTGCAAAATAGCCCACAAAAATCGTCAAAATCTAAAATAAAAAACTACGTATGCTGAAATATATCCAATAAATTCTTGTTTTATACGTAATTTTTAACGAAGAAAAGAATAAGACCCACACCATTACACTAGGACTAGCCGTTATCGAGATATTTTAGTTTTTTCGCATTTTCTCTACTCCACCTTTGAAAATAAGTCCAGTTACCAAATGAGAATGAAAATTCAATTAAAAGTGAATTAAATTTAATTAAAATAAAGAGAACGTGGATATAAGTCTGCAGGGAAAGTCATGTGCTGCCCACATCAGACTTTTACTTTCCCTGCAATACGTGGTAATGTATAGGGAAAATATTGGAATCATGCTGAAAATCGCAACTCGAGTTTTCGACGGATCTACACGTTCTGGAGTCTCTAGAATGCGAAAAAAAATATTTTTAGCGTGACGGATGTGTGTCTGATGTCCAATGTATGTATCAACTCTAACTTAAAAACTTATGGACCAAATATCATAAAATTTGGTAGGTAAGTCACTTTTGTGTGACCCTGGTAGTTTTTGGTACGATTCGGAAAAACAGAACCCGCCTTTTTTTGCGAAATGGCCCGTAAAAATTTCATGTGTCCACTATAGCGAAAGTACTAATTAACCAAATTTCACAAAATTTGGAAGATAAGTTACTTGTGGAATACTCTGGTGCTCATTAGATTTTGGTACGATTCGGAAAAGAGCAATCAGCCTTTTTTTACGAAATGGTCATCAAAAATTGCAAAAATCCAAAGAAAAAGACTACGTATGCTCAAATGTATCATTTAAATTCCTGTTTTATGCGCAATTTTTGACGAGGAAAATGATATAACCAACGCCATCACTTTAGGACTAACCGTTCTCAAGATATTTGAGATTTCTTGCATTTTTGTTACCCTGCTTTTGGAAAAATGTCCAATTACCAAATAAAAACAAAAATTGAATTCAAAATACAAATTTAGTGTTATTTTGTGCAAATAAATTCAATCTAATGAATTGTTAAAGAAATAAAGAAAAAATGAATTTCAGCCTGCAGGGAAAGTCATGTACTGCCCACATCAGATTTTTACTTTCCCTGCAATACATAGTAATGTATAGGGAAAGTATTGAAATCATGTCGAAAATCGCAACTGGAGTTTTCGACTGATCCACATGTTTCGGAACCTCTAGAACACGAAACGAAACACTATTTTTTATCGTGACGCCTGTGAGTGTGTCTGTCTGTGCGATGCATGTATCAACTATAACTCAAAAACTTATAGACCAAATTTCATAAAATTTGGTAGGTAAGTCACTTGTGTGTGTGTGACCCTGGTGTTGATTAGTTTTTGGTACGATTCGGGAGAAAACAACCCGCGTTTTTTTTTTTGCGAAATGGCCTGCAAAAATTGCCTGTATCCACTTTAGCTGAAAACTAATGGATCAAATTTTACAAAATTTGGTACATAAGTCCCTTATGTACCAAACTGGTGCTGATTAGGTTTTGGTACGATTCGGAAAAAAATAACCTGCCTTTTTTTTGCGAAATGGCCCTTAAAAATCGTCAAAATTTAAAATAAAAAACAACGCATGCTCAAATATACCTATTAAATGCTTGTTTTTACGTAATTTTTGCAAGGAACAGAATAAGACCAACCCTACTAAACAAACCGTTCTCGAGACATTTAGAGTTTTTCCTCATTTTTACTACGCCGGCTTTGGAAAAAATATCCAGTTATCAAATAAAAACAAAAATTGAATTAAAAGTGAAAATTCAGTGTTATTTTGTGCAATTAAACTCAATTTAATGAGTTCTTAAAGAAATAAAGAAAAAAAGAATTTGAGTCTTCAGGGAAAGTTTCGAGTCTTGCGGGAAATTAAACGTCTTCATTTGGCCAGGTGACGCTTTATTCATGGAGCTAAATTGCGCCAAATAACAGTTGATTTGCATTTTTAATTCAATTTTTGTTTTTATTTGGTAATTGGACATTTTTTCGATAGTGGCGTAACAAAAATGAAGGAAATCTCAAATATCTTGAGAATAGTTAGTCCTAAAGTATAATGGAGTGTGGTATATTCTTTTCCTCGTCAAAAATCGCATATAAAACAAGAATTTATTTGATGCATGTCAATATACGTAGTCTTTTTTTTTAGATTTTGTCGACTTTTGTGGCCATTTCGTAAAAAAAAGGCAGGTTGTTATTTTCTGAATCGTACCAAAATCGAATCAGCACCAGAGTGTCCTAAAAGTAACTTATCTACCAAATAGTGTGAAATTTAGTCAATTAGTATTTTAGCTAGGGGAGATACATGAAATTTTTTAGGGTCATTTCTTAAAAAAAGGCGGGTTCTTCTTTTCCGAATCGTACTAAATTCTTATCAGCACCAGAGTATCCAACATGTAACTTATCTACCAAATTTTGTGAAATTTGGTAAATTAGTATTTTAGTTAGAGCGGATAAATGAAATTTTTAAGGGCCATTTCGCAAAAAAAGGCGGATTCTGTTTTTACGAATCGTACCAAAAACTAATCAGCACCAGGGTCACATCCAAGTGACTTACCTGCCAAATTTTATGAAATTCGGTCCATTGGTTTTTGGGTTAGAGTGGATACATATATTGCACAGACACACGCACAGACGTCACGCTAAAAATATTTTTTTCGTATTCTAGAGGTCTCGAAACGTGTAGATCCCACAAGTAACTTATCTACCAAATATTGTGAAATTTGGTCAATTAGTATTTTAGCTAGAGTGCATACATGAAATTCTTGCGGGCCATTAGTTTTTGAGTTGTGGATACATACACAGACACACGGACAGACAGACAGACACACACACAGACGTCACGCTATAAATAGTTTTTTCGTATTCTAGAGGTCTCGAAACGTGTAGATCCGTCGAAAACTCGAGTTGCGATTTTCGACATGATTCCAATACTTTCCCTATACATTACCATGTATGCAGGGAAAGTAAAAATCTGATGTGGGCAGCACATGACTTTCCTTGCAGACTTATATACACATTCTCTTTATTTTAATTAAATTTAATTCACTATTATATCAATTTTCGTTCTCATTTGGTAACTGGACTCATTTTCAAAGGTGGCGTAGAGATAAAACTAAAATATCTCGAGAACGGCTAGTCCTAGTGTAATGAGGTTGGTCTTATTCTTTTCTTCCTTAAAAATTACGTATAAAACAAGCATTTAAAGGATATATTTCAGCATACGTAGTTTTTTATTTTAGACTTTGTCGATTTTTGAGGGCCATTTTGCAAAAAAAGGCAGGTTATCTTTTTCCGAATCATACCAAAATCTTATCAGCACCAGGGTGACCCACAAATGACTTATCTACCAAATTCTGTGAAATTCGGTTCATTAAATTTTCAGCTAGAGTGGATACATGCTTTTGCGGGCCATTTTGCAAAAAAAAGGCGGGTTCTTTTATCCCGAATCGTACCCAAAACTAATTAGCACCAGGTTCACCCACAAGTGACTTACTTACCTACCAAATTTTATGAAATTCGGTCTATTAGTTTTTTAGTTAGAGTGGATACAAAATTTGCACAGACACACAAACAGACACACACACATCACGCTAAAAATAGTTTCTTCTTATTCTAGAGGTCTCGAAACGTGTAGATCCGTCGAAAACTCGAGTTGCGATTTTCGACACGATTCCAATACTTTCCCTATACATTACCATGTATTGCAGGGAAAGTAAAAATAAGTTACAATAAATGTTTTAAATATTCAGAAAATGATAAATGAAAAATCAAAATTTTGAAAACTTTTAAGAATTGGAAAAGATGGGGATACTGATATGACAGTGACTTGCAGAAAGCTTAGATTTAGAAAAAACAAGAATAAGTTTTGAAAATGTATTCAATGTTAATAATGAGAAGTTAGCAATAAATGCATGTTAACAATATTACTCATTAAAAAATAAAAATATATTTGTAAATTTGTGTTATCAGAAAAATTTGTATTTTGCAATCTCTTACATTTCCTCTAATTTTTACCCCACCCTCTCGCCAATTAATAGATCTTACAAAAGTAGATCTATTATTCAGTTTTCCTTGTTAACAGACATAGTAGTGTCTTGCACCTAACTGAAGTACTCGCCAACTTAAGGTATGGAGAGAAGGATCTGTTGTTTGACTTATGTCTACAAAATGATAAACCTGTAAATAAGTATGAGTAATGTATCTGTAAATTTTTTAATTATTATATAAAATATTTAAACACAATTTTGCATAACATCCAACAAGTTGAAAAAATCTGATGTGAGCAGCACGTGACTTTCCCTGCAGAATCAAATTCATATTTTCTTCATTTCTTTAATAATTCGTTAGATTAAGTTTAATTGCACCAAATAACACTAAACTTGCATTTTTAATTCAATTTTTGTTTTTATTTGGTATTTGGACATTTTCCCGAAATCGGCGTTACAAAAATGCAAGAAATCTCAAATATCTTGAGAACGGTTAGTATTGAAGCATAATGGAGAGTGTTATATTTTTTTCCTTGTCAAAAATAGCGTATACAATAAGAATTTAACTGATATATTTGAGCATATACAGTATTTTTTTTTTTATATTTTGGCGATTTTTGCAGGCCATTTCGTATAAAAAGGCAGGTTGTTCTCTGAATTGTACCAAAATCTAATCAGCACCAGAATATCCCACAAGTAACTTATCTACCCAATTTTGTGAAATTTGGTCAATTAGTATTTTAGCTATTGTGGATACATGAAATTTTTGCGGGCCATTTCCTAAATAAAAAAAGAGCAGGTTGTTCTTTTCCGAATCGTACCAAAATTTAATCAGCACCAGGGTCGACCACAAGTGACTTATCTACCAAATTTTATGAAATTTAGTCGATTAGTTGAGTTAGAGTGGAAATATACAATTTTTGCGGGTCATTTCGTAAAAAAGTGCAGGTTCTTCGTTTTCGAATCGTATCAAAATCTAATCAGCACCAGGGTGACCTACAAGTGACTTATGAACCAAATTTTGTAAAATTTGATCAATTAGTTTTTCAGTTACAGTTGATATACAGACAATTTTTGAGGGCCTTTTCGCAAAAAACAGCTGGTTGGTTTATTCCGAGTAGTACCAAAAACTAATCAGCACCAGGGTCACATACAAGTGACTTACCTACCAAATTTTATGAAATTCGGTCCATTACTCTTTTAGTTAGAGTGGATACATACATTGCACAGACAGACAGAAACACAGACAGCACACACACACACAGACGTCACGTTAAAAATAGTTATTTCGTATTCTAGAGGTCTCGAAACGTGTAGATCTCTCGAAAACTCGAGCTGCGATTTCCGACATGATTCCAATACTTTCCCTATACATTACCATGTATTGCAAGGAAAGTAAAAAAAAAAATCTGATGTGGGCAGCACATGACTTTCTCTGCAGACTTATATTAACGTTCTCTTTGTTTTAATTAAATTTATTTCACTTTTAATTCAATTTTCGTTCTTATTCGGTAACCGGACTTATTTTCAAAGGTGGCGTAGAGAAAATACGGAAAACTAAAATATCTCGAGAATGGCTAGTCCTAGTGTTATGGGGTTGGTCTTATTCTTTTCGTCGTTAAAAATTACGTATTAAACGAGCATTTAATGGATATATTTGAGTATACCTAGTTCTTTAGTTTAGATTTTGACGTTTTTTGCGGGCCATTTTGCAAAAAAAGGCAGGGTTTTTTTTTCGGAATCGTACCAAAATCTAATCAGCACGAGGGTATCCCACAAGTGACTCATCCAACGAAATTTCTGAAATTCGGCCCAGTAGTTTTTCAGTTAGTGGATACAAAATCTGCACAGACAGACGTCACGCTAAAAATGGTTTTTTCGTATTCTAGAAGTCTTGAAACGTGTAGATCCGTCGAAAACTCGAGTTGCGATCTTCGACATGATTCCAATACTTTCCCTATACTTTACCATGTATTGCAGGGAAAGTAAAAAAACATCGCACATTTTTGAGAAGTCGACAATTTGTCTCAACATGAACCTACCAGCCAGTGACTGACTGTTTTGAACCCAGGCATTGTTTACAGTTCCTTCCCTTTAATTAATTTTTTCCTTATTGTTTTCTATCAATAAGAAGTGTATTAGCACTTGCACTACACATGAATATTTATTTAAAGCAGGGTTGTTAAGCACCATTGCCACACAGACTAGGAAATAACTTACGAATGACCATCATTGTTCTTTTATGAACCCTTTATAAATATGCCCCCCCCCCCCCCCATCATATTAAAAAACTTTATGTTTGTGTATAGAAAATGATGCAGAAGTAATTAAGTATTTCTATCTACTTTTCTGATCTTAAGTAAGAGGTCTAAATTATGAGGATTCTAACTATTATCTTCAATTTGTGCAGTTAGAAAAATAAATTTATCAAGAATATATTTTAAAGTAAGAGATGATATGCAATTATAAAATTTTCTGTATATTTGCAATTTTGTTTTATTAATTATTTATATGCTTTGAATTTAAGTTTTGAAATAGATAAATTATCTGTATCTTTTTTACTACATGTAAGTCACAGTATGCAATGCATTCTTTAGCTAAAATTTATAATTGTGTCCTTTCGTATGCAATGTGCCCCTTTTTGAAAGTCAGCACCCTGCCCTTTTAAAATCCTAGAATGAACCCTGCAAATAAATGAATAAATATATATATATATATATATATATATATATATATATATATATATATTTGCTTGGAGCAAATGTAACATGCTTGTTGAAAAAAAATTGTTAGAAGATTTTTTTTTTTTTTTTTTTTGGGGGGGGGGGGGGGGGGGGGGAGGTCAAAATCGAGTGCAAATTTATTACAACTAACATCATCAAAGTGGCCATTGAGTTTTGTGAGGTCACTGGCCATTAGCTACTGTTGATTTTTTTAAATCTAAAGGATTATGAGATACTGAGATGATTACTTTTCTTTATGTGATGTGGATTCGGCCTACGTCAGTGCCTTAATTGCTTGTATACATAATAATTAATTGCGATAATTTTAACAATTATTAGGAATACTTCCGTTAATTTCTCTGCAATACTTGTTAATGTATAGAGAATGTATTGGAATCGTGTTGAGAATTCGCCGGATCTACACGTTTTGGGACCTCTAGAACACGAAAAAACAATTTTTAGTGTGACGTCTGTGTGTGCAATGTGTGTATCCACTTAAACTCAGAAACTAATTGACCGAATTTCATTACATTTTATGATGTATAAGTCACTTGTGGGTGACTCTGGTACTGATTCGATTTTGGTGCGATTCGGAAGAAAAAAAGCTGCTCTTTATGCGAAATGGCTAGCAAAAATCTGAAAAGACTACGTGTGCTGAAATGCATTAATTAAATACTAGTTTCACATGTAATCTTTGGCGATGAAAAGAATAAGAGCAACTCCATTCCTCTAGGACTAGCCGTTCTCGAGATATTTTAATTTTTCAAATTTTTGCTACGCAAAACTAATTTAATCATATTACGGAACAGATTGGATATAAAGAATTTGGCGAAATCAGCCAATTTTTTGCCGCCAAGAATGGCGCCAACGCGTACGGTGTTTGAAAAGTCCTGACGGACGTCATCTTGGGCTTTATCCGTAACAAATATAAACATATATAATTAAAAATGCATAAAAAGCTAATACATAAATAAGTATAAAATAATGTTAAAGTATTAAGGAAAGTCGATACTTAGAAAAACGATTGTACTTTAACGAAATTTCAAAAGATTGATACTTAGCAAAAACATTACTCTTTAACAAAATTTAATAAGCAATACTTAGAAAAAAGTTTGTACTTTAAAGAAATTTAAAGGAAACGATACTTATACGTCTCACGTAGCAATAACTATTTGTGCGAAAACTACATGGACGTAACATGACAATCATAAAATTGTATATAGTCAAGAAATTAAACTTTAAATTACCCTCTAAAACAAAGCAGAAGCCATGCTTAAATAATAAAAAGTAATAAGAATACAACTTGAATAAAATTAAATTTCCTGACTTTCAATTCATCAAAATCATTTATTGGGCATTCAAAATCTAAATATTCAGCAGTGAATTTAATCTGATATAAAGAATTTGGCTAAATCCGCCATTTTTTTTTGTCGCCAAGACTGGCGCCAACGCGTACGGTGTTTTGAAAATTCCTAACGGACGCCATCTTGAACATTGCGCGTACGAAATATAAACATATATAATTAAAAATGCATAAAAATGCCGATAATTAACAATACTTAGAAAAAATACGAAATTACTAAATTTACGAGAAACAATACTTAGAAAAAATGCATACAAATGCCGATAATTAACAATACTTAGAAAAAATACTAAATTTACCAGAAACAATACTTAGAAAAAAGTTTGTACTTGAAAGAAATTTAAAAGAAACGCTTTACGTGGACAACGAAATCAAAACACAGTACCTGGTTTAATGAAATCCAAAACTTTTCAAAGAAAAACACGTGTAAATATCCAAATTGCACAAATAATTGTTTCGACATCTGATATAAAGAATTTGGCTAAATCCGCCATTTTTTTTGTCGCCAAGACTGGCGCCAACGCGTACGGTATTTTGAAAATTCCTAACGGACGCCATCGCGCGTACGAAATATAAACATATATAATTAAAAATGCCGATAATTAACAATACTTAGAAAGAAATTTAAAAGAAACGCTTTACGTGAACAACAAAATCAAAACACAGTACCTGGTTTAATGAAATCCAAAACTTTTCAAAGAAAAGCACGTGTAAATATCCAAATTGCACAAATAATTGTTTCCACATCTGATATAAAGAATTTGGCTAAATCCGCCATTTTTTTTTTTGTCGCCAAGACTGGCGCCAACGCGTACGGTGTTTTGAAAATTCCTAACGGACGCCATCTTGAACATTGCGCGTACGAAATATAAACATATATAATTAAAAATGCATAAAAATGCCGATAATTAACAATACTTAGAAAAAATACGAAATTACTAAATTTACGAGAAACAATACTTAGAAAAAATGCATACAAATGCCGATAATTAACAATACTTAGAAAAAATACTAAATTTACCAGAAACAATACTTAGAAAAAAGTTTGTACTTGAAAGAAATTTAAAAGAAACGCTTTACGTGGACAACAAAATCAAAACACAGTACCTGGTTTAATGAAATCCAAAACTTTTCAAAGAAAAACACGTGTAAATATCCAAATTGCACAAATAATTGTTTCGACATCTGATATAAAGAATTTGGCTAAATCCGCCATTTTTTTTGTCGCCAAGACTGGCGCCAACGCGTACGGTGTTTTGAAAATTCCTAACGGACGCCATCTTGAACATTGCGCGTACGAAATATAAACATATATAATTAAAAATGCCGATAATTAACAATACTTAGAAAAAATACTAAATTTACCAGAACATATGATATTCACGTTTTTAATACATTTTTACACACACAGCAACAACACAACAAAAATAGAATGGCCGAAGATAACAGAAAGCTAAAAGAGGTTGCCAGAAAAAGACATTTCGCGCTAAGTGCAATTTATTTTTGCGCCACATTTAGCAATTTATCGCTTCAGAAAAAGCGTCAAAAATTAAATTCTTTATATCCAACCTGTACTTAATTACATTTAATTATGCGCGTTATTTAATGCAATTAAACTCAATTTAATGAATTAATAATGAAATAAGAAGAAAATGAATTTGAGTCTGTAACGAAAGTCATGTACTGCTCACATCAGATTTTTTTATAATGTTAAATAGTAACTTGGGTAAATCGGAGGATTAGACCTCCACTCGTTTTTCTAAATACAAAATTGCGCCAAGTTGGCGCGTTTCTCCGCGTTTTGAAATTGAATCCTCCCCACTCAAATGACGAATATTCCCGTGAGCTCCTCCTACCAAAGTCACGTATTCTACAGTAACAATTTTATGAACTGGAATTTTGTCAAATGATATTGCAATTGAATATAAATAAAAGCGAATAATAAAAAGTGAATAAAGATTACAAAATACGATTTTTGTGCATTATAAAAATACTACGTAATGGCAGAATTATAAAATTTTAGAAACCATATTGAAACACTCGATACTTAAAATAGTTTTTGAATTTAAATCAATATCAAAAATTCATAATTCGAATCATCAAAATTTAAAAAAAAAAAAAAGACAATACTTTAGCAAAATTTAAGAGCAAACGATATTTAGAAAAAAGATTGTACTTTAACTAAATTTAAGAAAAAAGAGTATTTAGAAAAAAGATCGTACTTTAACTAAAATTAAGAAAAAACAGAACTTAGAATAAAGATTGCCCATTAACGAAATTTAAGAAAAATCAATACTTAGGAGAACCATTTTAAAAACACGGGAAAATGCAAAAGTCAATTTCAAAACACGGGACGAATAAATAAAACTAACCTTTATGTAACGGAACACGTGTCACACTGCAATCCAAAAATATTGAACCGATATATCCGTATTTTTAATATATCCTCACCGGAACACGTTTTCTTGAAGAACATTTATGTACACTCAACACCGGAGCACGTTTTCTTTTGAACATGCACGTGCATTCAACACCGGAACACGTGTCACACTGCGTAATAAATATATATGATTTTCGAGGAATGTTTGAAATATTTACTCCAAAAAGTTTGTAGAAACAAATCTTTGCAACAACGATCGAAAAAGGCCTGTTAAAACAAGAGTCAAAGAATTCGATCGAGAAAGATCTGATAAAATACACAGAAGACTATTGAAATACTTCCTGCCTGCAGATACCCAAAAAGTCGCGCGCTGATTGGATGCCACAGGGGGTGCCACTCCTCTGCCACGAACACCATCTGTGACGTCGAATAGAGTGAACTTGCAGAACGCGCCACAAGGTGGCGCGGCAACCACCGCCTGAGAGTGCCGGCGAAATATTTTATTATTTCTATTTCAATCTGGTACAACGTGATCCTTGTTGATCTTTTGTGGTTTCTTACGCATTTTTTTACGTAAACTTTGGCTTAAACTTTCTTGAAACATTAGTTTAGTTCATGAATTTCCATTATGTAGGATTTTTAAATCTTAACGAAAGTACAGTATACTATTTATTCATTTCATTTTACAGCAAGTTATTTGTATCTTTATATATTTTCTAATGATGTTCTTGTAACTTTTGAAAAATCTAACAGGATTTAATCTCGCGCATTTTATATTAATTAAATTTTATTACATTACATTTTATTAATTAAATTTTATTACATTCAAAAAATGAGGGGGGGGGGGGGGGGTACGATTTAAGAAAATAAACAGGTGCTTTCTCGTACATTTTTCATCATGAATCAATATACTATAATACATTTAATTTATTATTCTGAAAGTATATCATAGTGTGTGTATTAAACGATTAGTTTCTATATTTTTATATGTTTACATTGAATTTCGATTTGATCTAAAAAACACTAATAAAATCAAGTGTTTAGATATAACATAAGTTCTTCACTATAAAAGCATCACTTAAATCGTTTACTAGTTACGCATAAGTACATCCCTCTCCCCCCCCCCCCCCCTCCTAAAAGACATACAACTTAGTGTTAGCGTTTTAATTATTGTTTTGATTTAATCTCGCACATTTTATATTAATTAAATTTTATTACATTACATTTTATTAATTAAATTTTATTACATTCAAAAAATGTGGGGGGGGGGGGGGGGGGGGGGTACGATTAAAAAAAATAAACAGCTTGCTCGTATATTTTTCATCATTAATCAATATACTATAATACATTTAATTTATTATTCTGAAGGTATATATATCATAGTGTGTGTGTTAAACGATTAGTTTCTATATTTTTATATGTTTACATTGAATTTCGATTTGATATAAATTCTCTTTTTGATCTAAAAAAATTTAATAAAATCAAGTATTTAGCAATAATATAAGTTCTTCACTATAAAAACATCACTTAAATCGTTTACTAGTTAGGAATAAGTACATCCCTCCCCCCCCCCACCCCCCTAAAAAGACATAAAATTCTTAGTGTTAGCGTTTTAATTATTGTTTTGATTTTCAATTATTAGAGATAACATAATCGAAAATAACTTTATTTATATGCATTTAGAAAGAAATTACGCGATGTTTATTTGTGTATAATGGAAATTTTAGAATGATTGCTTGTTTAGAAAACTTTCCGAACATATTTCTGTAAATTCGTGTATTTAAAACAAAATTCATTAAAAATAACATCGCCTCCTGTAATAACATTGACTGGTTTCAAAAAGCAAAACGAAACTTTCAGATGATTTATATTTTTCAGAAAGGGAAATACAGTTTTATTATGTATGTACCCTTCCAAAAAAAACCTGTACTGCATATTTAAGTTGTATTCAAGTAAAGTTAATGTTATTTGAATATTTATTTCATATTTTAAATTTAAAAAATGATTAAATTAATTTTGTTAGCATCCTTTAACATTAGAGTCTACCGGTCCGTTCTTGATATTTAACTCCAAGTGACGTTGCGTCCTTACGTGCTCTCATTGGCTAGAGCTGAAGTGGCGCAACTAAGGCTCCTATAGGAGCCTGAGTGTATTTTATGAAAATATTGATTAATAATGAGACGGACTGCAAAGAAGTGAATGTTGTGTACTTTTCATTCATATAATTTGAAATAAAGCATAGATGGAAACGGATATTTCAAAATTACATGGCAATATAATCCATATACACGAAATTACACTTATTTAAAGCAGTATCTATCAATAATGTGAAAATGATGCAACTCAGTACTGGTACTAGGTACATATAAGGAAGAAACAAAATGGCGGCCGAAAGTTCCATCGAAATTACCGTTAACAGAATATTTTTATTGAAAAATCCCTAACTTTTGGGAATTCAAAAAAATTGACAAAAACCTGGAGATTTTCATCTAAAATAAGGAAACCGGAAGTTTCCCGGAAAAACAAGCTATGCTAATCGTATTAAATTAATGATACATGAACATTCCTTTTATATTTATTAAATTATCAATACTTGGCAGATTTAGCCTTTCAGTAATTATTGTAGAAAAGGAAATGCGCCGACAATCTTCTGTATTGACCGATTTTCAACACTTAACCGATTTCGAATTTTCTTATGAAAAAAATTCATCTATTCATCCGTCATAAATTAGAGATCAAATTTTGATCAAAATATCATTGGCCGTTCTAATGTGATGCTTTTACAAACATTTTGACATTGAAATCACTCAACAAACAAGCTACATTCCAATAAGGGCTATTTAAACAACTTGCGGTTAATAAGAGGTTTTATTACAACTCCTTGGACAAACAGTTACCCTTGAAAGAAAAAGCATGCTAATGTATTTTCATGACCATAAGTAAAAATTTATGAAATGTTAACACAGTAATAATTATTTACAACATTTAGGAATAATTATATAACTAATTTTATCTAGCGTAAACAACAGCTGAACTTAACATAAATTAAAATAAAATGTTTATTATTAGACTTCGGCAATAATCTTAGAACTTTGTTCTATCACCCCATGTTTGTTTACACGTGGAAAACATACATTCTCTGCTATTTTGGATTTTATAATCAATTATTTTATTTTTTATGGATTACCAAAGAAAAGGGATTACTTTTACAAGGTATATCATTTATTTTTATTTAAAGAAAAAGATCATTTGTTATTCATCCCATATTTCATCCTATGCACGTGTTCATCATAAGAAATTGGTGCAGCATTATCACTACCGATTAGACTAAATTCTAAGAAGCAGTGACATTATTAGTTAGAAAACCTTTTCCGCATTTATATAAAATATATAGAAATTGATATTTGGATAGCTTTTTCTAGAGCAAGTTGAATATGATATTGAATGTGTATATATTTTACATGCTTTTTACTACTAACTGACGTAATGTGGAAAATACCTCCCCCCCCCCTTTGCAATTGACGATAGAGTTCGACACCTTTGATAGTGCATTTATGTAAATTTGTTATTCATTATAAGAATATTAGTGTATTTAATATATATATATATATTTATATATATATTTGAAATATGTAATAATAAGAATTATGTAAAAATAAAAAAATAAATAAATAAAAAAACAATTCAAGTAATATTAACATCACCATAGGAGCAAATTCACGGCCATAATGCCGATAAGAGAAAATAACAGCCCTTTCCAAAATTCGATGATTAATCAGAATTAAATTCATCTTCAGGTCTGAGTATTTAATTCTAATTAACCCAAACAAATGCCTGTTTCAGATTAAGCAATAGTACATTACTATAAATGCTTACACTCAGACTACAGGCAACAAAAAATGAAAATAGGATACATTAAGAAAATTTGTATTACCATGCGGCATGGACCCTTCTTCTTCCACCACGTGTATGCACGATCAACCTCAACAGCTTAATCTAGAAGCACCGGAATGAACAAGTCGAAATTCTACCAGGGAGGCAGTACGAACGTTCACGGTAATACTCCCAGACCCGTCCAGTGAGTCTAAGCTGGAGACCGGACAAGCAATTCAGAATATGAATATCAATCAAAGATGAAAATTCTTACTAAACAAGTAATTCATAGGAAAACTGGATAAACGAGAATGCCACTATACACCATATATATATATATATATATATATATATATATATATATATATATATATATATATATATATATATTTATATATATTAACAGCATCCCAGAATAAATTAAGAACTAAGCAATTTAATTCAACACGCTAGTATACTTTTTAGGCTGAAAATATTATATAATATTTCAGTCTTTTGGGTATATTAGCTTGTAATTTTTGGTGTATAATGATTTACAGTGATGCGATGCTTCAAGTTTTTATTTAGTTTATGATTACATGAATTAAATATATATCTATATTTATTTATTTAAATTTACTTAAACTAATAAATATATTACAGATAAAATTATTTTTAAATGCTGATCATGTTTATAGTTAAAAAAATTATAAAAGTACAGTTCCGTAATTTATTTTTGCCGCATTAACATAAAATAAACCAACCGAGCGATAGTCGCCAAATCTAGCAGTCGAGCTTTTTTTACGTCATAGCTGCGATGGTTGGCTACTCGAACGCTAGTGTCTATGCAAAATCTCATGTTAAAGATGTTGCCATGGGTTCCTATGGGAGTGAACCTTCTGAATATAGTATTCTGTGTACTGTTCGACTCCAACGAGAAGGCATTTGGGTCACGTGATTTTGGACGAGTCCATTAGTTAAATTCAATGACATGTAGAAACGTGCTAGGAACCACAGACTAATATAAACAGACATTTCACTCGACAGTAGCGCCCTCAACTGCCAACCAAAATAATATCCAATTGCAAGGTTGGCACTGAACGAAACACTTGGTACTTGGAAGAACTTTGTTCTATCATCGCATGTTTACACGTGGTAAAGATGATTTTATCAAAATGAATTTTTAGTATGCTGTTCAGACGGTCTGTGGGACCTATGAGAATATAAATGAATAATATCAGCCAATTAATTTTGGATTGAACCTGGGTTGAAAAAATGAAATATATTGAACCCTATTGGACCTAATTTTTCACATTTTTTTAAGCGAATTTAAAATTCACAAATTGCTTCGAAAGTTTTAGAAAATATTAAAATTATCACAAAAAATATATAGAAAAAATTTAAAAAAATATATTCAGTAGTTTTTGAAATAATATTTGAAATAATAATTACACCCATTATATGAAGAGATCAGGTGACCATTGTAGGAAGTCACGTGACCCACTTCAAAATACAATATGGCATCCATCTTGTGTCAAAATCGTGATTTTTAAAGTTCTTTTTAATTTATATTTGGTGTTGTATCCGTTCTCAAGCCTCTTTATTTTTGCTTAATTTCTGTGCATCAATGTTCTGAAACAACGCAAATACAATATATTTGAGTTTAAATAATCACCAAACTTTGATTATTTCTACAACGCCTAATTTTCACTTACGGAGATTGTAAACACATCAAGCTGTAAGATGAGTTGTATAAGAATTCCTGAATTTCCTTAACAGAAAATTATTTAGCGCAGGTGTCTGCAATATAGTTGATATGAATAAAAGATTCATTGATTTTACATAGAGAACAGACGATTTTAAACAGACTTTTTCGGTGAAGTTTTAAGCACAGAGTGAAATTACTTTTACCTTCATGGTTTAAAGTTTTTTAAGTAAAATAAATTATTGTAGTATTGTGATGAATGAAAGGAATAGAATAAATGTTTATGAATGAAATTTTTACTGCTTTTTCATAGAGCTAAGCAATTTATATTTCAATGACATCATTTGAATAAAGTTCATTTTTTTCGATGAAGTTTTCAAATATAATAAATTATTGTAGCATTGTGATAATTTTAAAAATATTACCGCTGAATGTATTGCATTTTAGAGATGCTTAAATAAAATTGCATTGTAGTTGGAAAGTGTTTCATAATCAATGCTTTATGCATGATTGATCTTTCTTGTTATTTATGTCCCCTAACTCAATTTTCTTTTCTTTGGTCGATCGGCGAAGGAATGCCGTAGCATGGAGACTAAGTCTCTTACAGAAAAATGCGTCATGGGTTCATCCCGCACACCGCAATTATTTACACAAATATTCAAGATGGACAAAAGAAATACATGAATTAAAAAATAGGGTCTTTTAACAAAAAATCATGTCTTTTTAAGGGCCCTTGAAAACAAAATGAAAAATCTGATGTGGGCAGCACATGACTTTCCCTGCAGACTTTTATTCACGTTCTCTTTATTTTAATTAAATTTAATTCACTTTTAATTCCATTTTCGTTCTCATTTGATAACTACTCTTATTTTCAAAGATGGCGTAGAGAAAGTACGAAAAAACTAAAATATCTCGAGAACGGCTAGTCCTAGTGTAATGGGGTTGGTCTTATTCTTTTCTTCGTTTAAAATTACGTATTAAACGAGCATTTAATGGCTATATTTGAGCATGCGTAGTTCTTTATTTTAAATTTTGGCGATTTTTGCGGACCATTTTGCAAAAAAAGGAGGTTATATTTTTCCGAATCGTACCAAAATCTAATCAGCACCAGCATGACCCACAAGCGACTTATCTACCAAATTTTATGAAATTCGGTTCATTAGATTTTTAGCTAGAGTGGATACAAGCCTTTGCGGGTCATTTCGCAAAAAAAAAAGGCGAGTTCTTTTATCCCGAATCTTATCCAAAACTAATCAGCACCAGATCCGTCCACAAGTGATATACCTACCAAATTTTATGAAATTCAGTCAATTAGTTTTTTAGTTAGAGTGGATACAAAATCTGCACAGACAGACAGACACGCACACAGATGTCACGCTAAAAATAGTTTTTTCGTATTCTAGAGGTCTCGAAACGTGTAGAACCGTCGAAAACTCGAGTTACGATTTTCGACATGATTCCAATACTTTCCCTATACATTACCATGTATTGCAGGGAAAGTAAAAATCAGGCCTGTCTAAGGGTTTCTCAGAGGGCTGTGGGAATTCTGTGGTAGGATTGCATATATTAGAAGTTCGCTAAATCGAGGCACATGGTGAGTTTTCGTGTTATCATTTCAGTATCGTCTATTCCATAGGTTCCCAAAGTGGTCCAGGTGGACCCCCAGGGGTCCATAGGAGACCACACGGGGGTCCACGTAGACGTGAAAAGAAAACAGGGGTTCACAAGTTATAAGGGGGGCCCACGAAAAATTTTCTGGTTTTCATAATAAAGAACAAAAATTTGGCTTGGATTTACCTATCAACGTAGGCAGGTAGCATCATTCACTAGGTAGGTGTTCAAAAATATTCGAGACTCAGGTTAAACACAGAATTGAATAGAACAATAGATAATAGTACAAGTGTACACCACATGTCGAGACTTGCAAAGTGCCGCCCGTACGCTCGCTCGTCCGAACGTGCTCAAAAGAATTCCTTTAAGTAACAACACTGTACAAAGACGTATTGATAAAATGAGCTCTGATATAGAAAGCTTCTTGTGTAATTATCTGCAAACCACTCATTTTTTTTACTTTCCCTGCAATACATGGTAATGTATAGGGAAAGTATTGGAATCATGCCGAAAATCACAACTCGAGTTTTCGACGGATCTACACGTTTCGAGACCTCTAGAATACGAAAACACCATTTTTAGCGTGACGTCTGTGTGTGTGTCTGTCTGTGTGTCTGTCTGTGCAGAATTTGTATCCGCTCTAACTAAAAAACTAATGGACCGAATTTCACAAAATTTTGTGGGTAAGTCACTTGTGGGCGGGGCTGGTGCTGATTAGTTTTGGGTACGATTCGGAATAAAAGAACCCGCATTTTTTTGCGAAATGGCCCGCAAAAGCTTGTATCCACTCTAGGTGAAAAACTAATGGACCGAATTTCACAAAATTAGGTAGATAAGTCACGTATAGGTCACCCTGGTGCTGATTAGATTTTGGTACGATTCAGAAAAAAATAACCTGCATTTTTTTGTAGATTGGCCCGCAATAATTGCCAAAATCTAAACTAAAAAGCTACGTATGCTCAAATATATCCATTAAATGCTTGTTTAATGCGTAATTTTTAAGAAAGAAAAGAATAAGCCCAACCCCATTACACTAGAACTAGCCGTTCTCGAGATATTTTAGTTTTTCGTATTTTCCTTCGCCATTTTTGAAAATAAGTCCAGTTTTCAAATGAGAACGAAAATTGAATTAAAAGTGAATTAAATTTAATTTAAATAAATAGAACGTGAATATAAGTCTGCAGGGAAAGTCATGTGCTGCCCACATCAGATTTTTTTACTTTCCCTGCAATACATGGTAATGTATAGGGAAAGTATTGGAATCATGTCGAAAATCGCAACTCGAGTTTTCGACGGATCTACACGTTTCGAGACCTCTAGAATACGAAAAAACCATTTTTAGCGTGACGTCTGTGTGTCTGTCTGTCTGTCTGTCTGTCTGTGCATATTTTGTATCCACTCTAATTAAAAAACTAATGGACCGAATTTCACAAAATTTGGTAGGTAAGTCACTTGTGAGCGAATCTGGTGCTGATTAGTTTTGGGTACGATTTGGAATAAAAGAATCCGCCTTTTTTTGCGAAATGGCCCGCAAAAGATTGTATCCACTCTAACTGAAAAACTACTGGACCGAATTTCACAAAATTCGGTAGATTAGTCACTTGTGGATTACTCTGGTGCTGATTATATTTTGGTACGATTCGGAAAAAAATAACCTGCCTTTTTTTGCAAAATGGCCCGCAAAAATCGTCAAAATCTAAACTAAAGAACTAGGTATACTCAAATATATCCATTAAATGCTCGTTTAATACGTAATTTTTAACGACGAAAATAATAAGATCAACCCCATTACACTAGGACTAGCCGTTCTCGAGATATTTTAGTTTCCGTATTTTCTCTACGCCACCTTTGAAAATAAGTCCGGTTACCGAATGAGAACGAAAAGTGAAATAAATTTAAATAAAATAAAGATAACGTTAATATAAGTCTGCAGGGAAAGTCATGTGCTGCCCACATCAGATTTTTCTATTCAATTGGACGAGTCTACTTTGCCTGGTAATGAAGCATTATTATTGGCATATGTTCGATTTGTTATGGACGAAGAAATCCATGAAGAGCTGCTATTCGCAAAAACTTTGAAGTCGGACACTAACGGCGAATCGATATTTAATGTCCTGAGTGATTTTTTTACTGAAAAATATATTCCATTTACAAACATTATTTCGGTGGCAGCAGATGGAGCTCCTGCCATGTTCGGGCGATATCGTGGGTTTATAAGCCATCTTAAAAGAATAATACCAGGACTAATTGCAATTCACTGTGTCATCCACCGACAACACCTTGTAGCGAACAATTTGAGTGATATATTACACCAATCGCTTCAATTTGTGATTAACGCAGTTAATAAAATAAGAAGCAATGCTTTGAATACCCGTTTATTTGCACTATTGTGCGATGAAAATGATGAAGATTTCCAACGACTGCTCCTACATACTGAAGTACGCTGGTTGTCGAAAGGTGCATGCTTATCAAGATTTTACTCACTTTTCGAATCAGTGATAGAGTTTCTGGAAACTAAAGCACCAGATTTAAAAGAAAATCTGATCAAATATAAAGCGGACATTGCGTACTTAACAGATTTGTTCAAAAAATTCAATGACGTTAACTTGCAGTTACAAGGGGACAGCCTTAATTTAATAAAAACAAAGGGTGTAATTTCGGCTTTTCTTGATAAATTGAAATTAATGAAGCAAAATATTAGTCGGCGCGATTTCTCCCAGTTTCCGCACTTGTCACAGATAGAATGTCTTGATGAGGATATTCAGACATACGCTCAACATTTAAATACCCTGCATGATGACTTCAAAAATAGATTTGAAGATATTCTGACGATGGAAATACCACCATGGATCATAACCCCATTTGATGAAATGGAAGAGGCGAATGTGGTATTACAAGAGGAGCTACTTGAGCTCAGCACCAACGAGGAACTGAAGGTGAAATTTAAAAAAGGCTATCGAACATTTTGGCTGCAGGCAGAAATCCCCGAAAAATATCCTGGGCTGTGGGAAATTGCGAGAAAATTTTTGATAGCGTTTCCCTCGTCATATCTTGTCGAAAGAAGTTTTAGTGCCGTTACCAACCTGTTAACCAAACAAAGGAGCAGATTGAACATCACAGAACGGGGAGATTTGAGATTACTTCTTACAAAACTGAAGCCAAATATTGATAATTTGCTGTCAATTCATCAAGTACATCCGTCTCATTAAAAGTATGACTATTTTATATTGTTGATTTACATTTCAGAGTTCATTGTTGATTTTTTGTCAATTGTTGATTGTTTGTAAAAATAAATGTTTATAATTTTGTATAACCACAAGTATTATTTTAATAAATAGGACACAAGAAAATGTGCTACTCTTTTCTTCTTCTTAACACCCCAAGTATCCCAATTTGTTTAGAAAGCTCAGCCTTTTCACAAATATTTGATAATGTCTCCTGTGGTGTTACTATATATATGCCATATATAAGATATTGGAACGAAAGTGCATTACCGGGTATTTTCCGATAGACGCACGCTACATAACCACTCAATTTCCAAATCGCCTGTTTTGAACTAAATTCATTTCCGTACTCTGTTTTTCCCATGAGCAACCATGCCAATTATACAACGTGGAAGTACTCGCAAAAGAGAAAAGAAAGTTCTTTTATGCCGAAGTAAAATTTAAAAAATTAATCGAATTTTCTTCCAATTTAAGTCAAATTTTAGAACAGTACTTATATTAATATAAAAGCAAATTTAAAAATTTAGAACGAAATATTCTAAATTAGCAAAGTTAGAAAACCAGTATATTAAATGCACTTAAGATTGCAAACATCTGCTTTTCCGTCGAGTCTGCGATTTAATCAAAACACATCTAATTTTTGCCTGCGGCGGCAAATAACCCTCACAGCAAAGATCGTCACATGTGTGACAGTGACGTTGTAGTCACGTGACATCTGGGTCACAATGTGACATCATATTTGTGACTTCTATGCGAAGTTACGTATTAGTAACTTCGTAACTTTATTGTGACTATATTCTGTGACGTTTCCACAATTTAATTAACACATAACAATGTGACGACATTACAATGGCAATTACAATGTGACGTCACAAACAGGTTAATATGCGACGTCACAAACGACCATGAAAATGACCAAAATGACTTCGCTGTGATCTCAATATGACATTGCCGAGACGTACTGCGACGTCCTGTGACGTCCCAAAGTCACAGTGTGACTTAAATCTTATGTCACTGTGAAAAAAAATGCTGTTAGGGAAAGAATAGAAAAATTTGGCAAAATGGCGGAAATGTGATTTTTTAAAAAAGCAATTACTTTTAAACGAATTCAAATTTTAAAAGAATCTCGCCGAGTCGGAGAGCTGAAGTACCTTAGATGATTTTGCCACTGTCTGAAGCTTCCATTTTCCACTACAAACGGCATAGACATACAGACATTTCCTTCCGTTTTGTATAGAACGAATTACCCGCAGTTGCCCGATTCTAAACAAGCTCCCGCTACAAATGATAAATTTACACAATCGCCTCAATTTCCTCTTTTCGTTTCAGACCAAATTCTAACGCATGCGCTCCGTAGATAAAAAATAAATAATTTAAATTAAATCAGTAAATAAATATAAACAAAAGAAACGTAAAGGCATCAATTCTGTAGGAGAGAAGGCCTCACCGTGAGTTCCAAGACAGTCATGTACCGATTTTCATGGGGGATAAAACTCGGCTTCACTTCATTTACGGTATGTCAAATTTAAAATCTTATGCATTTGCTTAATATACTTTTAAATCAAATAAATCTGTTGAAATCTTTGCCTTGAAGTAGGTTATGACATTTTTTGGAACAATTAACTTTTCGTATAATACATTAATTTTCTACTTAATCAATAAAACACTTTCTAAAATTTGCATTATTAAAATATAAACGATTTTTATCTACATAGTGAGCAACTAGTCAAATGCTTTACTAGGTAGAAGATAAAAATTGTCAGTTTTTAGAGGCTTTATATCATTACCTATATATCATAATTTATTTTATCTTTAAATAAAAAATGATATACTTTTAAATTAAATAAATTTGTTGAAATATTTACCTTGAAGAAAGCTGTAACTTTTTGTGAAAGAATTAACTTTTCTTAGAATATATTAATTTTCTATGTAATCAATAAAACACTTTTTTTTAATTTAAATTATTAAAAAATTTGACGTGGGTAGCACATGACTTCCCTTATATAATGCAATGCATTTACTACTTTTACAATAAAAGAAAGAAAATAGGTTATTCTTACAGTGGATACTTATATTCTTTCCAAGATATTGACATTTCGTCAATTAGTCGTCTTTTTAATTGGTTTAGCGTTATTTTTATCCATTTGGTGAGATTTTTGTTAATTTGGTAACATTTAAGAAAGTCGCAAAGTTGGTGACATTCCGCCAAATTCATTGCAAAAATCACGCCAAGCGTTATGGACGGAGAAATAAGTTATTCTTATAGCAGATTGCAGTTCAAATACAAAATTATTACTCAAAGTATTTTTTTTCGTGAATGGAATGAGCTAGATCCACTAGAATGATGTCACCAAATTTAACGCATCGTATTACACATGAAAGGTGAACATGTTTCTCAACAGTTAATATTTTTTTTCTAATTTATGGGATTATTTTATAAATTTATTTGAAAAATCTGCAATATCTCGAGAACGGTTCATGCTAGCGTTCTAAAGTTTATGTCAATCGTTTTCTAAGAAAAAATTACATAAACAATGTCTACTTGCGTAACTTTATTAAAGGTTTTCATTTTTTGATGAATTTTTCAAAATTTCACTCGAAAATTTAGGGGGGTTCTGAACATTCGATTGATTTTAAAAACAATAAGCTCACGAATTGTAATTTTTGTACCAAATTTTATTCGAATCGCGCCATTTGTTCGTGAGATATCGTCTCCATAGACTCACTGACACACACAAAGAAATCACCTCAAAAATGTTCGATTCGTGATCAGGGATGCTTGAAACGTGCTCTCCTGTCGAAAACTCGAATTCGAATTTTCGATCACGTCACAATAACATTACATGTATATAAGAAAAGTGAAAATGAAGGATTTTTATCTAATTAGTCCAATCAAATGCTTTACTAGGAAGAATATTACAAATATCCGATTTAAAAAGCGTTTGCTTACAGAAGTCACACTCTACTATAGGCCCATTTTGTAGATAGTCAAATTAAGTAAAACATTTCTTATTTAGACGAATTATAACTGTTACATTATAAGCAGAAATAATGAGCATATGTTTCACTAAGTTTTTCTTCTCGACATAAGTATTCAACTTCTAAATTTTCCTTCTCGGCATAACCTGTCAAGGACCACTTTTTCGAGGTTTCCCAGGTAACGCATTCTGCACTTTAGACATATTTATATTTATTTATGAGTATCCTTGCATAGAGAAGAAAACAAGACATGATTGGAGGAAAATAGTACAGCAATTTCAGCGATTGCTATACATATGCAGGTTTTGGCAATGATGGCAATCGATTGTGTACGTTGAATATGTTATTTCCTAGCTAAAGCGTGATGCACAGTGATACGTCAAGACTGTTCCAACTTAATTTAAATTTGCTTTTCTAAATAACCATTAGATTTTAATTAATCATCTTAAGTTGATCATGTTGTGTACATCGCTTCATTTCCTCAGCTGGTGTACAGAATTCATAAATGCGAAAACAATACTATAGCAACATAGTTATAAAATTTGTATTATAATCAGGTGTAGACAAATACCGCATATTCTACATAAAATTTCTAGTATTTGAAACTTTCATTAAATTCCTGGGTTCTCGTCAGACTGCGAAACAGTGAAAATCGAGTACGTCTTGGAAATCGAGCAAAATAGAAATTGCTGTGCTGTGTGGTTTTCTAGTTTTCCCTTTGAGGCTTGATCACGGACAGGGATAAAATTTATGACTTGATGTGGATGCCCATTCCTTTTGTGCCGGATTTTGTGCACTGGAAGTAGATATCTTAAAGAGGATTAGGTTATTAAGATATCTGCAGCACTGGCCGTGTGAAACATCGAGGTGAAATACAGGTGAAATACCTATATCTCTGGTCGAAGATGTGAAACCCCATTTCCTTTCATCTCCATTATTGATTCATCCAAATATCAGATTATCTCCTTGACGGTTTCAACCTGCATTGATAGATAAGACTATTCCTAGGAGTTAACTGACCTTGACCTTAGCCTGATCCCATCGTCCATTAGTTCATCCCTCAAGAGAAATGTAGAACAAAAAATAACAGGCGGGTGCGGGAGTCTTTACTGTTACACAATAAAGCAGAATGACACATTTACACAGAGAACCAGACGATTTTTTCAATAAAGTTTTAAGCATAGAGTTAAATTACTTGTAGCTCCATGGTTTTATGTTTTTAAATAAAATAAATTATTATAGTATTGTGATGAATGGAAAAGGTTTATGAATGAAATGCTGCTTTTATAGAGAGAGTTGGGCGATTTATATTTCAATGACGTCATTTGAATAAAGTTCGTTTGTATGCGATGAAACTTTCAAATATAATAAATTATTGTAGTATTATGATAATAAAATATTACCGAGGGATGTATCGCATTTTAGAGATGTTTAAACCAGGTAATTTAAATTTCAATGCCGTCATTTGAATGAAGTTCATTTTTTTCAATGAAGTTTTTAAGTTTTCAAATATAATAAATTATTGTAGTATTATGATAATAAAATATTTCCGAGGAATGTATCGCATTTTAGAAATGTTTAAACCAGGCAATTTATGTCTCAATGCCGTCAT
The DNA here is from genome assembly GCA_951213105.1 of Amaurobius ferox. Taxonomy (NCBI): domain Eukaryota; kingdom Metazoa; phylum Arthropoda; class Arachnida; order Araneae; family Amaurobiidae; genus Amaurobius; species Amaurobius ferox. The sequence goes on along the minus strand of OX578137.1, from coordinate 150,979,262 downwards.
TTGAATGAAGTTCATTTTTTTCGATGACGTTTTTAAGTTTTCAAATATAATAAATTAATGTATTATTGTGATAATTTTAAAAATATTAAAATATTAAAAAAGGAATGTGTCGCATTTTAGAGACGTTTAAATAAAATTGCATTGAAGTTGGAAAGTGTTTCATAATCATGCTCAATTTCATAATCAATCAGCAGGCAGTCACATTTTGTCTACATTTTCAATTTCCTGGAACGAGGCAAGATTGGAATCCTAAATTTAAAATAAGTGCCCAGAACTGATGCTGTTTGAATTAATTATTCAGCGAACTAGTAATAAAATGTTCCAGATCTAAGATGCTATTTTAATTTCAGAAGTAGCCTTGCAATGCATAAAACTTCTGTAAATCACGCAAGAAAGATCGCGGAAGGCAAAGTCAAAGGCAGAAAAAGTTAACGGTAAACAAATTTGTTTTGTTAAAATATGGTTCCCTCGTTCGGCAGGGAGTGTTCAATTTAGGGTGTTGAAGACCCAGACCGTCCGACTCGTCTCAATTTAGGGTGTATGGTAGTTAAGTTTACAAATGAAGGATTTTGTAGACAAAAGGAGTGCGCAGATTTCTTGACGATTTTCTTTGAAAAGCGGAACTTGTCTAAAGAGAAAATTTTAATAAAAAAAAAACTGAATTTTTCAGAAAACGGGGATTTTTGGAATAAAAACTAAAAAACAAGTCGCCAAGTTGGCGACATTTCACCAAATTCGTCGCCAAAATCTCGCCAAGCGTTATAGATGGAGAAATAAGTTATTCTTACAGCAGATAAATGACCTATTGGCGTTCAAATACAAAAGTATTACTCAAAGTATTTTTCTTCATGAATGGAACGAGCTAGATCCACGAGAATGGTGTCATCAAATTTATCGCATGATATTACATATGAAAAGTGAACATGTTTCTCATTAGGTAATACTTTTTTTTCATTTTACATGATTTTTTGATAATTTTTTGAAAAATGTGCAATAACTCGAGAACGGTTCATGCTGGCGTTCTAAACTTTGTGTCAATCGTTTTCTAATAAAAAATTACATAAGAAATGTCTACTTGCGTAACTTTATTAAAGGTTTTGATTTTTTTAAATTATTTTTCAAAATTTCACTCGAAAATTTTGGGGGTTCTGAACATTCGATTGTGTATAAAAACAATAGACTTCCAGTATTCACGGATTGTGATTTTTGTACCAAATTTCGTTCGAATCGGTCCATTCATTCGTGAGTTATCGTCTCCACAGACTCACTGACACACACACACAGACATCATCTCAAAAATGTTCGATTCGTGATCAGGGATGCTTGAAACGTGCTCTCCTGTCGAAAACTGGAATTCGAATTTTCGACCCCGTCACAATACTTTTACTTATACATTATTGTATACAAGGAAAGTAAAAAGCGGAAGAATCTTATAACTGTTAATATATATTATCATAACTATCAGGAACCTTAGTTCCCATTACGGACAGCTGATTCCCCTGAAACTTTCAGTAACATGCTTGCGAATGTTTTGCAGTACATATCGTAGATAATAAGTCCCAGCAATATCAGTGTACGTCGAAAATTCGAATTTGAGTTTTCGACGGGAGAGCACGTTTCAAGCATTCCTGATCACGAATCGAACATTTTTGAAGTGATGTTTGTGTGTGTGCGTGTCAGCGAGTCAGTGGAGACGATAACTGACGAACGAATGGACCGATTCGAACAAAATTTGGTACAAAAATCACAATCCGTAAACACTGGAAGCCTATTGTTTCAATGTTCAGAACCCCCCTGCTGAATGTTCAGAACTCCCCTAAATTTTCGAATGAAATTTTGAAAAAATCGTCAAAAAATCAAAAACCGCTAATAAAGTTACGCATTTCTTATGTAATTTTTCATTAGAAAACGATTGACATAAATTTTAGAACGCTAACATGAACCGTTCTTGAGATATTGTACATTTTTCAAAAAAATTATCAAAAAGTCATATAAAATGAAAAAAAAATTCCTATTGAGAAACATGTTAACTTTTCATATGTAATAGCATGCGATAAATTGGGTGACATCATTCTCATGGATCTAACTCGTTCCATTCACGAGAAAAGATACTTTGAGTAATACTTTTGTATTTGGACGCCAATAGTCATTTATCTGCTGTAAGAATAACTTATTTCTCCGTCCATAACGCTTGGCGAGATTTTGGCGACGAATTTGGCGGAATGTCGCCAACTTGGCGACTTTTCGAAATGTTGCCAAATTAACAAAAATCTCACCAAATGGATAAAAATGATGCTAAATCAATGAAAATGACGACTAATTGTCGAAAATTCAATATCTTGGAAAGAATATTAGTATCTACTATAAGAAAAACCTATTTTTTTTACTGTAAAAGTAGTAAATTCATTACATTATATAAGGAAAGTCATGTGTTGCCCACATCAGATTTTTATGTACATTTCGCTTTAATATTAATTTATACCTTATTAAATATGAACCTCGTTCGAATTTTTTCGTACTCATCCCGAAACCTTTTCGGTCTGAACCTTGCAATTTGGACTACCAATAAAGTGGAGAATATTTGAAAACATTGGTTCCATAAATAATGGATGGCTTGTAAAGCTATTAAGCTTTATTTGGAGTATTCACATATTGTTTGTAAAAGATGTACTTTTGATAAAAGTGTACTTTCAGTATAATATATAATGAAAATTAATTGTATTATATAATTGTAATTTCAGCTCTTTTATTATTTATAATATTTGTATTTGTAATTATGATTCTTAAAAATAATTAATAGGACTGTGGCTGAACTCTACTTTCAGATACCAGAATTCAATTCTTTCAAATTTTACAAGAAAAAATTTGAAAATTCAATATTTTGGGTCCAAATTATTACAATTATAACGTGTTACCCTTCACTTTAAAGGGCTTGAAAAAAGCTTTCGATTGATACTATACTTGAAAATGTACCCGCCGGGGGTAACTTGCACCCCCCCCCCCCCCCAAGGGGACTAATGACGTCACGAACAAAAAAAATATATCGCTATTTCACACAATGCTATTTCACACAATGCTTGAAATGATCGTGATTATTGAGCCATAAATAAACCCTTTTATGCATGATTATATCAAAAATGTGTCCTATGCTGCCATGTTAAAATAAAAATATATAATTTCGAATACATTTCAAAGTTTTCGCTCGAATTAAAAAAGAAATTCTATCAAGTTCTTGACTTCTTGATAAGAAAGCCGGTTATAAAATGTTTTGTGAAAATCCATTAATATGTGTGGCTGCTGTCGGGAAATCGACCACAGACATCACTCCAAAAACAGTCAAAACTTGTTCAGGAGGTCTTAAAACATATATTAGCATCAAAATCTAGAAATCGGAAATGTTCGTGAAAACAATACTCTCCCAGTATACTACGTATGAGAAAGTAAAAGTAGACAAAAATTGGGTAAGGAATGGTCCTGGAATAGAGAAAGAGGAGCTTGATGTAACAAATATATAAATTATTATAATTTAACGGAAATAAATGAAGATATGTGATTAAAAACGATCATGTATCTGAGGGATACAGCGCCCCCTATGACGATACATTCAGTGGCGCATCCGACGTGTGAGACCCCCCCCCTCCCTCTTTAATTTAAAATGAATATTCTAAATTTTAAAATTTTATTAAACATTTTTGATAACATAATTTTGTTGGGACTACTTCAAGTCGTCATTGCTCTATTGTTAAGAGTTCCTTTAACACCATATAGAGGACTTAGTCCTACAGATTATGAAGTCATAAAGTGGCGTCATATCTAGGGTCTCAATCGGGCTCATATTGAGACAGGGGTCCACAACGTATGGGCCTCTCAAAACCGGCTTATGTACTATATATTGCATATGCCTTTCAAAGTATTGGTTGATGATGAAGCAATTGTGTGCAATTTGAGCAATGTTTAACGGATCAGAATTTATGAAGAGTGCAACTTTATTACTTTCCTTATATACATAATGTATAAGGAAAGTAGTGTGACGGGGTCGAAAATTCGAATTCGAGTTTTCGACGGGAGAGCACGTTTCAAGCATCCCTGATCACGAATCAAACATTTTTGGAGTGATGTATGTGCGTTTGTGTGAAAGTATGTGTGTGTCAGTGAGTCTGTGGAGACGATATCTCCCGAACGAAAGGAGCGATTCGAGTGAAATTTGGTACAAAAATCACAATCCTTAAATACAGGAAGTCTGTTGTTTTTAAACGCAATCGATTGTTCAGAACCTCCTTAAATTTTCGAGTGAAATTTTGAAAAAATCATCAAAAAATCAAAACCTTTAATAAAGTTACGCAAATAGACATTTCTTATGTAATTTTTCCTTAGAAAACGATTGGCATAAATTTTAGAACGCTAACATGAACTGTTCGCGAGATATTTTACATTTTTCAAATAAATGTATAAAAAAATCTCATAAAATAAAAAAAATATATATTAACTGTCGAGAAACATGTTCACTTTTCATATGTAATATCATGCGATAAATTGGGTGACATCATTCTCATGGATCTAGTTCGTTCCATTCATAAGAAAAGATACTTTGAGTAATACATTTGTATTTGAAAACCAATAGTCATTTATCTGCTATAAGAATAACTCATTTCTCCATCCATAACGCTTGGCGAAATTTTGGCGGAATGTCGTCAACTTGGCGACTTTTTTAAATGTTGCCAAATTCACGAAAATCTCGCTAAATGGATAAAAATGGCGCTAAATCGATGAAAATGATGATTAATTAACGAAAATTCAATTTCTTGGAAAGAATATAAGTATCTACTATAAGAATAACCTATTTTTTTGCTTTAAAAGTAGTAAATTCATTGCATTATATAAGGAAAGTCATGTGCTGTCCACATCAGATTTTTTATATTTGATAAAGAAAAAATCAAAAGTATCATTTTTACTCATTTTAAAATACACGAGTGATATAAATTGAAAATTCTGATACGTCCTTAATATTGAATTTTATTTCAGTTGGGTAGGGCCGTAGACAGAGACGAAATTGAAGAGGGGCTGGACTGAAATTCAAGGGGGCTGAACAGTCTTGAAGGAGGGGCTCTACAAAAACTGAATTAATCATTAGCATTTATTAATGATAATAGTTACTATTATATGTTTCAATCCATATAATTTATTAAAGAAAAATTGCATATTTATTTATATGTGTAAGATAGGAGTAGATTATTGTTATCCATATATCTATTATACATCAATATTAATAATAATTACAATTGATTTTAATATAATCAATATATAGTAGTAAAATTGTTAATTAATAGAAGAAAATTTCTGAAAGTTAATACAAGTTAGTACTTAATATTAACTCTTAACTACTTATCAGTTGATTTTGACTCTATAATGTATAACAATGAACCCCGCAGTAATACAAAAGTATTTAAAACACTATCGTCATAATTTTTAATATTTTAAAATATTTTTGAATTAAATATGTAAATAAATTGATCATCAGTATAACTTCAAATTCAGCTAAATTAAAAAATCTTTGAAACAAGTAATTTATAAAAATTACTTGTTTTAAAGATTTGAGTAATTTATAAAAATTACTTGTTTTAAAAATTTGAGCAATTCATAAAAAAATATTTTGTCTTAGAGATTTAAGTAATTTATTATATAAAAAAAAAATCAATATAGAAATTGTTACGCAAAATTTGGATCATAATTTGGGTGAAATTTCACATCACTACTAAAAATTTAGGGAGCTGAGTATTGGCCTGAGTTGGATAGAAAGGGAGGGGGGGGGGACTTAGCCCCTTCTGGTTACGGCCCTTCAGTTGAGTAAGGAAATGTCATAAATTATGTCCTCTACTATGTGTAAGGAGCCCTGAATGCTTGTTGGGCCCCAGGAAAACCTCGTCTGGCCCTTGTCTTAATTGCAATTTATCCCAGTTATAAATGAATTCCTTGTACCCAAATTATTGTTCTTTCATCCATAAGTTAAGCTGCCCAGTGTTATTATACCACAAACTAAGAAATTTGTGTTACAAGCATAAAAAAAAAAATAAATTCTAAAATAAGTTTCCTTTTCTGAAAATCTGCTTCGTTTTCCTATGTATGTAAACGTAGTCACTTTTTGCATCGATCTTTTATAATTTCGGTTTTTGTAACTGCATTTTCATCTATTCTCCAATTTTGATTACTTATCATATTGTGCTACTTATGTTTTATTCAATAAAATGAAATTAAATATTTTACTTTTATGTCTAAAGAAATGTGACGGTGACGAAAATTCAAATTTCCGTTTTTGATATATCTAATCGTTTTAAGTATTCCTGAATACGAATTGAGCATTTTTGCGGTTGTGTGCTCATTGGTCTGGTCGCGATATTTTATGAACACATTGAACGTTTTGAGTGAAATTTGATACGATAATAATGCGTGAAAGTTGTCCCCCAAGTGTTTTAAATGCATGCAAACGTTTCAATAGCCGCCAAATTTTTCAAAATAATAAAAAAAAAAGTTAATTATGTTAAATAGATAAGTCATTTTATGAGTAATTTATCATAAGAATAGAACGTTAGCATGAATCGCTCTCGCAAAAATATTTATTCGGTTTAGGAACAGATTGCATTAGGAACAGATTTATCATTAATATATTTAAATAAATTGGCTATAAATGTGCATATTATGTGTCAAATTCACTGTACTATCACTTTCGTGGATTTAGCTCATTCCATTCACGAAAAAATGCTATTTTTTGTTTTTCAACGCCAAAATTCGTCATGTTTCCCTCTGTATTCATTAAACATGTTATTTTGGTTGCGATTTTTGCACGTGCGTATAAGCAAATGATTTTATTTAACCGACTGAGCTTTAAATTAGAATTTCATGGTATGAGTTCTTTAATGTTGGTATAAATAAAATAACATGAAATTGAAATGAAATGTTTTCTAAATTCAACAAAAGAATTCATAACAGTATGCAGGGAAAATCATGTGCAGTCTACTTCAGGTATTTTAAATCTAATACCGAAATTATTTAAAACAAAACGAGCACAAGATTAAGGTGTTCCTTAGATATATAACGTGTTCCGCGAATGAAAAAGTTTGGGAACCGCTGTAAAATGCGGAAAAGGCTAAATGTTAGCAAAGGAATAATAATACATAAGAAAACGACATGATAAAGTTAAGAGCTTTACTTACCTCCTCTGTGACGTCACCGAGATTAATAAATCCCGTACTTTCCAAAGATATTGCGTAAATCCCACAAGTGTAGCATTAAAAACGAATGAAAAGGAAATGGCACTATGGACATTCAGTACAGTACACGCAGACTAATATAGTATTCTGTGCAGTACCAAGGTTATAGAACTATATTCTGAACTATATCTCTAATATAGAACTATATCTCTAATAGAACTATATTCTGTGAAGTCCTGTGGGAGCGTGATAAAAAGAGTTCAGCAGGTTCACTATCTTGGCCTACAGGGATCCTTTGTTGTTTAAACTATAATCACCCCTCAAGTGATAATAAAATGACCTTCGAAGTGACTCACCCGGTCACCAAAGTACTGAACAACAGAAAAACAACCAGTTGAAGTGCGAAAACTTAAGCTGCTATCAAGGAGATTTAAATATACTATATTAAATCTATAAATATACTATATTTATAGATTTTAAATTTACTAATACTATATTTATAGATTTTAAATATACTAATACTATATTTATAGATTTTAAATATACTGTTTTTAAATATACTATATTTAAAAAAGCTGATGTGGGTAGCACATACCTTTCTTTTTATATAATGCAATAAATTTACTCCTTTTACGGTAAGAAAAAAAATCTGATGTGGGCAGCACATGATTTTCCTTATATAATGCAATGAATTTACTACTTTTACAGTTAAAAAAAATTGTTACTCTTACAGTAGATACTTATATTCTTTCCAAGATTTTGAATTTTCTTCAATTAGTCGTCATTTTATTGATTTAGAGTATTTTTATCCACTTGGCGAGTTTTTCGTTAATTTAGCAACATTTAAAAAAGTCGCCAAGTTGGCGATGTTCCACCAAATACGTCGCCAAAATCCCGTCAAGCGTAATGGACGAAGAAATAAGTTATTCTTACAGCAGATAAATGACTATTGACTTTCAAATACAAAAGTATTACTCAAAGTATCTTTCTTCATAAATGGAACGAGCTAGATCCACGAGAATGATGTCACCAAATTTATCGCATAATATTACAAATGAAAAGTGAACATGTTTCTCAATAAGAAATATTTTTTGTTTTATTTTTTATGACTTTTTGATAATTTTTTTGAAAAATGTGCAATATCTCGAGAATAATTCATGTTAGCATTCTAAAATTTATGCCAATCGTTTTCTAATGAAAAATTACATAAGAAATGTCTATTTGCGTAACTTTATTAGCGGTTTTGATTTTTTGACGATTTTTTCAAAATATCACTCGAAAATTTAGGGGGGTTCTGAACATTCGATTGCGTATAAAAGCAATAGGCTTCCAGTGTTTACGGATTGTGATTTTTGTACGAAATTTCGTTCGAATCGGTCCATTCGTTCGTTAGTTATTGTCTCCACAGACTCACTGACACACACACACACACACACAGACATCACTTCAAAAATGTTTGATTCGTGATCAGGGATGCTTGAAACGTGATCTTCCGTCGAAAACTCGAATTCGAATTATGACACAAATTCGAACATGTAAAACTATTTTAAAGTACCCAATTAGCTCATATTTCGCGCAACTCTAAATAAACAATATTGATAGCATCCTCAATAAGCAAGCGATATAGTCCATATATTTCTATATTACTTTCCTTATATACATAATGTATAAGGAAAGTATTGTGGCGGGGTCGAAAATTCGAATTCGAGTTTTCGACGGGAGAGCACGTTTCAAGCATCCCTGATCACGAATCAAACATTTTTGAAGTGATGTCTGTGTGTGTGTGTGTGTGTGAAAGTATGTGTGTGTGTGTGTGTGTGTGAGAGTCTGTGAAGACGATAACTGACAAACGAATGGACCGATTCGATCCAAATTTGGTACAAAAATCACAATCCGTAAACACTGGAAGCCTATTGTTTTTATACACAATCGAATGTTAAGAACACCCCTAAATTTTCAAATGAAATTTGGAAAAAATAGTCAAAAAATCAAAACCACTAATAAAGTTACGCATATAGACATTTCTTATGTAATTTTTCATTAGAAAACGATTGACATAAATTTTAGAACGCTAACATGAACCGTTCTCGAGATATTGCACATTTTTCAAAAAAACTATCAGAAAGTCATATAAAATAAAAAAAAATATTTCCTCTTGAGAGACATGTTCACTTTTCAGTAATACCATGCGATATATTGGATGACATCATTCTCGTGGATCTAGCTCGTTCCATTCATGAAAAAAGATACTTTGAGTAATACTTTTGTATTTGAACGCCAATATTCATTTATCTGCTGTAAGAATAACTTATTTCTTTGTCCATTGTGCTTGGCGAGATTTTGGCGACGAATTTTGGCGGAATGTCGCCAATTTGGCGACTTTTTGAAATGTTGACAAATTAACGAAAATCTCGCCAAATGGATAAAAATGACGCTAAATCAATGAAATGACGACTAATTGTCGAAAATTCAATATCTTGGAAAGAGTATTAGTATCTACTATAAGAAAAACGTATTTATTTTACTGTAAAAGTGGTAAATTCATTACGTTGTATAAGGAAAGTCATGTGTTGCCCACATCAGATTTTTTTTATAATTAATTCATCAATTATGTTTCATTTTCACTAATTTAGCGTTATTTTTGTAATTTCGACGAAATTTTCATCAATCTGAGGCGAAATATCGCCAAGTTGGCGATACTATAAAGAAAGTATTGTGACGGGGTCGAAAATTCGAAATCAGTTTTTGACGGAAGAGCAGGTTTTAAGCATCCCTGAACACGAATCAAACGTTTTTGCGGTGATGTCTTTGTGTGTGTGTATGTGTGTGTGTATGTGTGAGTCTGTGAAGACGATATCTAACAAACGAATGAAGTGATTCGAACGAAATTTGGTAAAACATTTATAATCCGTGAATATTGGAAACCTATTGTTTTTAAAACCAATCGTTGGATCAGAACTCCCTAAATTTTCGAGTATAATTTTGAAAAATTATCAAAATATCCAAACCTTTAACAAAGTTGCGTTCGTGAGATATTGCACATTTTTCAAATACATTTATCAAAAAATCACATAAAATAAAATAAAAGTTATTAACTATTGTGAAATATGTTCACTTTTCATATGAAATATCATACGATAAATGTGGTGACATCATCCTCGTGAATCATCCTCTTTCCATTCATGAAAAAAGATACTTTGGATAATACTTTTGTATTTGGACGCCAATATTCATTTATCTGCTATAAGAATAACTTATTTCTCCGTCCATAATGCTTGGCTAGATTTTGGCAAAGAATTTGGCGGATGTCGCCAACCTTACGACTTTTTAAACGTTACCAAATTAACGAAAAAATCTCCAAATTGATAAAAATGACTACTAATTGACGAAAATTATAATATCTTGGAAAGAATATAAGTATCTACTATAAGAATAACCTATTTTTTCGTCCGTAACGTTTGGAAAATTTTTTTTGACGAATTTGTCAAAATATCTCCATCTTGCTGACTTTTTAAGTGTTGTCAAATTAACGAAAATATCACCCAATTCAATTGATAAAAATTCTTCAAATTAATGAAATCGACACTAAATCAATGAAATAAATAACGGTTAATTGATGAAAGTCCAATATCTGGGAAAGAACATAAGAGTAGACTATAAGATTAACCCATTTCTCCGCCCGTCTGTTCATAACATTTGGCGAGAAATTTAGCGGGATGTCACCAACTTGGCGATTATTTTAAATGTTGCCAAAGTGACAAAAATGTCGCTCAATTGATAAAAATGACGCCAAATGAGAAGTAATGTTTCGCAAATTCTGATTTTCTTCGTATGCCGGCCTTACCTTCTAGTGTTGCAAACCCAGACCACTGGACTGACTCAAAAGGTTTGTAGCAGCCACAGAATATATTAGTCTGTGGTGGCAGCTGTTTGAGTTACCGGTTACCTTCTAGTGTATAGAAATGCTCGTCTCTCCGTTTGTCTATAACACTTGGTGATGCATGAAGCGAATTTGCGAATAATCTCACAAAGTATCACAAACTTGGCGATATTTCGCTCCAATATCGTCAAAATTGCGAAACTGACGCTAAATTAATGGAAATAACTCCCAATAGAGCTTTTTCACCTGACGTCACATCGTCAAGCTACCACCTAGCAACCGTTGCTGGTAGTCATATATTGCATGCTTTGCGTTTGAGTCAATTGTAGATATACTGGCGTGTATAGTGCTACAAAATATTATATTTGCCATTATGCCTACCGCTTGTGGTGTTTTCAAATGTGGAAATCGTTCTGATCGAGACAGCAAATCTTTTTTTAGACTCCCTGTTGTATTAATTAGAGGAAATGAGTCAAAAAGACGTCTTAGTCAAGAGCGCCGGGAGAAGTGGCTATCGGCCATCAAAAGAGCTGATCTTAATGAAAATAAGAAACAATGAGAGCTAAATGCTTTTCGATGTAAAGTGTAATTTGGCGTATAAAATTCCATCACCACTAAAAATTTACAGTAATTTCACACATGGAACTATAAATAATGAATTGCTATAGTGTGACTACAGGATCTCGGATAAAAAATTCCCTGGTTTCAAGATAACATCTTATTAATATGAAATATTTTAATATATGGACTATATCACTTATTGAAGATGCTATCAATATTGATCATTGATTATTTAGGGCTGTGGGAAATATAAGTTAATTGGGTACTTTGAAATAATTTTACATGCATCACCCGGAAAATCGCCAAATGTACGATTCAATTGTTTAAAACACAGTACCGTGGATCTTATACAATATTTTTTTGTCTGTAAAAGGAGTACATTCATTGCATTATAATTATAAGGAAAGAGCTGCCCACATCAGATGTTTTATACTTTCGAGCTGTGATTTCCACCAAGGGTTTCACGTAACATTGGGGTTCCGTGTCCGAAGATCCACAAGTATTTGCAAAAACTTTTGATAAATGTTGTCCAACTTGTTCAAAATTGAGTAAAGAGATTATAATCATCAAGGTTTTAACGTGACCTATTAATAAAATGTTTTAAACGTTTAGCTTTGTTAGATATTTACGTGATAGTTATTTAAGCAGCGAGAGCATTACTTAGGAGGAGAAAATTTTATTGAAGCAGATAACTTTTGGTTTTGTATCGTCAATAACTTCAGATGGCAGTAACAAACATCTCACCTACAATTCATTACCATTCCTTATGGTTTCGTCGATGATTAAGTTGATTGATTAAGTTGTTGGTTCAAAAGAGCAGGCTTAAATTTCCCACTAAATTAGAAGACAATTAGAATCAACGTTATTCTATTAAAACTTGTATTATTACTTCTGAATGTACATATTATAAAATAGTGAAATGTAACTGTTTTTTTAGTCAAATTTTTACAAATATATTTATGTCAACACAAAATCATTAATAGTTCTAAATAATATATATAATATTTGCTTGTGAGTAGCAAACCAGATGTGAGGAGAAAAAGTTTGTCATTTTTTATCGACAATAATAAGTAATGTAAATAGGCAACAAATGTTCTTCTAAGAGTTTATTCAGAAGTATGATTTCAGAAGTTCGATTATTTATTAATCCTCTTGTTTTACTCTTTGTGGGACAGTGTTTTGCTGCGGGGGGGGGGGGGGGCAGTCTAGGAGATTTTAATTTAATTACGTTTTGTAAGGGGTAGTATAGTAATTATCTTTCCATAGGAAATTGTATAAGAATTAATATTATTGATTATGATAGGTGCGTGACTCGTATGTGTTCGGATAATATTAGGAGCGCAAGTATCGCAGGTGGACGGATGGAAGGGAATATTTTATAACTTTATGCACCCGTCATATGACGAGCTTAATTTCTAGTGTGTTTATACACTCTAAGACAAAAAATCGACGCACCCCGCAAAATAATCCGATAGTAATGAAACTTTACATGCAAACACCTTTCGACCAAATATGCAAATGATCAAAATTTCGCAGCCAATGAATGAATAGTCGGAACTACAGCGCATTGAAACTGAGCCTCATCGTGGTGTATATAAGGAGCGAACCTCGCTTTCAGGAACAAAACGTGCAGTGAATTTCGATTGCGTTTACGTACCTTGGTTGTAACAATGCCTCGCCGGCGAATTCGTGGTCACTAAGAGTATAAGAAGGAGTTTGAAAGAGTGCGTGCTGTCGGACAGCATGAGACTGGATGGGCATACCGACGGATCGCTCGGCATTTGGGTAGGAGCGATGCAGCGATTAGACGATGTTGTTTGGAATGGATCCGGAATGGCAGATTTCAGAGGCAATCGGGCAGCGGACGACCTAAAGCGACGACAGAACCGAAAGATAGAGCAATTGTCAGAGCAGCTGTGAGCAATTGTCAGAGCAGCACGAGATTCGTCGTTATCAATCATCCAACGTGTGACAAACACGGAAGTGACCACTACGGGAGCGGAATCTATACTCGCGGCACCCATTACGCTGCCTACGACTGACTGGTATGCACCGTCAACAGTGATTGCAATGGTGCATGGCCCGATTAACGTGGAATTGCTCGGATTGGAAACGAATTGACTTCAGTGATGAGTCCCATTTCGAACTGAGTTCCGACGACCGGCCAGACGTGTCTGGAGACAGCCCAGACATCGCCAGGATCCTACTCTGTTGATGATAAGTCATATTAGATATAATGGACATATGAGACAAAATGGTTTAAAAAACCATTTCCATGCCACGGAAGATTTCCTGCAAAAAATATTATCAAGAAATTATCTGGAAATACCAATGACTCAAAGAATGTGGTTACGCCCTTAGAATCTTGGTCACTTTTGATAAATGAAGCGATGATAGAACATTTAGTGAACTGTACAAACATTTATATTGATATCATTCAAGAAAATTTTAACAGACAGAGGGATGCAAAAAGAGCATCTATGTTAGAAATAAAAGCATTCATTGCATTGCTTTATTTGTATGGATTACACAAGTCATCTCACGCAAATGTAAGAGATATATGGAATAATGATGGCACAGGTTTAGAGATTTTTCCAAGAACTATGTCGCATAAGAGATTTCTTTTCATAATGAGATGTCTCAGGTTCGATGATGTAAATTCTCGTCAAAGCAGGAGGGAAGTTGACAAAGTAGCACCCATTCGTGAATTTTTTGAAATGTTCATTGAAAATTGTACTATGATGTACAACGTTGGAGAGTTAGTCACAATCGATGAAAAGTTAGAACCCTTTACATGAAGATGCGCATTTCAGCAGTATATACTGTATAAACCTGCAAAATGCGGTATTAAAATTTTTGCACTAGTTGATTCAAGAACCTTTTATACATGGAAAATGGAAATATATGCAGGAAATTAGCCTGATTGACCCTATAAAGTAGATAATAGTGCAAAAGAGATTGTACTGTATCTAATAAAGCCATTGTTTAATTCTGGCAGAAATTTGACTACAGATAATTGGTATACTACGAATGGATTATCGAAAGATCTTTTGAAAAAGAAAATAACAATTACGACAACGGGAAGTTATGGTCTGAGGTGCCATTTCGTTTGATAACTGGACCCTTTGATAGTCCTCAGTACCACCATCCCAGCACAGCGGTACGTTGCAGACATTCTACGACCCGTTGTATTGCCATTCCTTTCGCGACATCCAGGGCTAACTTTTCAGCAAGATACTGACAGGTCACACACGGCACACCTCTCTATTGAATATCTGCGTGCTTACGACACACCTCCTTGGCCAACTAGATCCCCAGATCGCTTATTGAGCATATTTAGACTGGGATGGGGCATCGCCTGCAACCGTCATAAAATATAGACGAATTACCTAGTTAATTGGAGGCAATTTGGAACAACATCCCTCAGAACACCATCCGGTAACTTTATGCATCAATGCCACGTCGGGTAACAACTTCTATCAAGGCCAGAGGTAGACCAACGCCGTAGTGACGTGCTCGCTTTGTGTAGATCTTTCAGTGCAATAAATCACCCAATTGTTCTAACATTATTAATCATTTAATCTCTAATCATTTCTTTTTCTGAACAACCACATTACACGTACTGAATTTTAGGAAGCCCAAATTATTTCTTACGCGCTTCCAAAGCGCGCGGCCGCGATCTCGCAGTTTCGTTTTTCCCAAATCGCCAAATACTGCCAAAATGTAGTATAGAACGGAATTTAAGATGTTTTAATGAATAATTTTTAAAAATACATTGATGAAAAAATTTCAACACGAAGTTCATCAATATCTCTCACAATTTTTTTTATCCTCCAAAGTTTAGGAAAGCAGAAATAATTAAAAATATATATTTTTTCGTTTGAGGATGCTTTGACATTCATCTTCTCCCATTGAATTACAGGGGAAACGGACCGCTCAGGGCGGGAAGTGTCCCTCAAGTCACATGAGAACAGTTTCGATCTTTCGTTGGGGTTGCCCAGGCTTTCTCTACTTAGATTACTCCTCGAAGGCTCCACTAAAACTGTCCCCGTGTTCACGCATAACACGAGCAAATATGTGGGTCTGAAAGTCCTTCCAAGAGGTTGGTAGTAGGGAAGGGGGGGGGGGAGTACTGTCCCTGTCATTTATAGACTTTATCTACTAACTTGTAAGATCTGTGGTCCCTGTGGATGGCGCCCCCATTGGGTTCCGATCTAAAATGGATGACACTATCCCGACCGTCTAAACAGATACTTTACACCTTCGGGTAGGTCGGAAGAAACAAGGACCGTAAATAAGGAATGTGCAAAAAATATCTAACGTTCTATCTCAACATTATCACTGTTTTTATCTAAATACTTTTCTATTTATACAAACATTTTTAGTGTTTTAGATTAGACTAAACAAACGAGTGTCTCCCTTTCTCAGTGATTCTGAGCATTAATTTCCTACGCAGTTACATCTGTTAAGACCTTAAAATGTCACGATCAAATTTCTTGATACCTCTATTTAAAATAAAAAAATACACATATAAACAAAACAAAAAAAAAATCTTTAACGTGACATGCTTACTTTTTACTTTCCCTGCAATACATGGTAATGTATACGGAAAGTTGGGGAATCGTTTAAGAGCTCTAGAACACGAAAAACTGTCTTTAGCGTGACGTGTGTGTGTCTGTTTGTGCAATGTATGTATCCTTTCTAACTTAAAAACTAATGGACCAAATTTTATAAACTTTCATATGTACGTTATTATTCTAGGTGGCCTTGATGGTGGATAAGTGACGGAGGCTCTTCCTCCGTCACTTATCCACCATTAAGGCTCCTATATATACAGGCTGGCGCAAGAGCGGCCATTGAAGCTCCTGTGGGAGCGACAGCTGTTCTTGGCGAAAAGCGGGGTTACTTTCTCTTGCCGTTTATCGCTATAATGGCGCATTTCTATGCGTCCTTTTTTTAAGCTATCGACTGTCAAACTCTGATTTTATCCGAGTCTCGATAAATTTTATGCTTTTAAAACGCGCATTTTAAATGTAATATTTTACATAAAATATAATACTTATTATTTTTATTAGAATGAAAAGTGTTATTAATCAAATTTTGCATGCATACGTTTCTATTTTGAGTATTTTTGTAACAATTTCACAAGAATTAATGTGTTTAAAATTAGTAACAATTCTAAAAAAAATTTTAAACAATATAAAAACGTCTTTGACTGTTAACATATTTATACCTATATTGATAATACTCGATAGCGTTTTTAAACAGACATGATTTATTTATTATTATGATTTATTTCACTTCATGTATTTGGGGTGAAGTGTGTGTGTGTGTGGGGGGGGGGGGGGTATTTGTCTGAATTTAATAAAAACTAGAAACTTCCAACGCTATATTCCAACGGTGTTTTGCGTAATTGTTTTTACGATAAGGTGGTGGGAGACTTTCTTTGATAAACCCTGCTTTATCATTAAAATTACATTTCTGATTCTGAAAAACAAATGGGGGGGGGGGGGGGGGTCATTTTGACATGGACGCCAAAAGCCCTGCGATAATGATGAAGTTGAAACCGAATACCGTAGCTAAGGAAAAATAGCTGAGTTTCTGCTTTAAATGGTAAAAGTTTAACAAATATCAAGTACGTTTTCTTACAATACTTGCTTATTGCCTAGATTTTTCTAATTGATGATCTATATGTTCCTTACTTCATGTCTTATATCCATCCCTAACTCAGATGTAGTAATGCAAAAGTGCACACTCAACTAGTGATAGGATATAAAATTCCATCTCCCCTATTATTTTTCAAATATTTTTGTTCAACGGAACACAACAAAATTACACTTAAACAGCAATGCTTTCTTTTTACTGGATAATTTAAACATATATTTGAAGAGATTCAGTGGCGTCGCCAAGGAAGGGAATTCGGAGTACATGCCCCCCCCCCCGAATCCATTAAATTTCGAAGAAACAATATATGGAGAAATAGAAAGCAAAATATTTTGTTACCAAACCCCCTCCCACTGAAAATTTTTTCTTGTGATGCTACTGAAGATTTAATTTATCAAGATCATATGGCAATACTGTCAAAGGATAGCATCTTTCATGGAGGACATTGTTTCTAAAATAGAAACTTACATATAGCAATAAAGAACCATGAGTCAAAATTCTGTTAACACATGTTGCTATTTATTATTCAAAAAAATAACTAATAATTGCATTGAACTTGAAAGCTGATAATTATAATACACCACTTCTGTAATTTTATAAGCAGTAGTAGAGAATTAACCATTAAAGTTTTTCCTCTTTTCATCGTGAATTTAAATAACTATAAATTCCTAGAATACATATAACTTCAACTGCATACTTTTTATAGACATTCAACAAAAAAACCTCTGGCAGCGGGGAACTCTGTTAAAAATATCTGGCAGCATAAGTCTATGCTGATTTAAAATGAAAAATAGGCAATCAAAAATATATTTGCTTGTAACGTTCTAGTATGTACATTGAATATTTAATCATAAAAAAAATTATTAATTTTATAAATGCTTTGGAGACAATCAAAATAGCATGTTTTTTTTTAAATGCAGCTTTCACATATTTCTACAAACAATTGTTAAAATTTTATATCAATGCACATATTTTATAATTGAAATACAAAACAGTCTTTAAAGTACAATAATTATATAAAAACACAAATTTCAAAGTCAAATCTTGCTATCTTGGCGATAAGTCATCGATAAACCCACGCCAAAAGGCGATAGCAACCCTACGATTGCATTGCAAGAAAAAATCCTATTTAACTATTATAAAAAATGAATTTATTGAAAGGTCAACTTTAAGAAACCAATTTTCAAACCTTCTTTTCAAGATCTTAACATACATTTACTTTTAAAAAGACAAAAGGAAGCATAAAACATGAAACTACTTACACTGAGCAATTCAGGTGAATGCCCAGGAATCTATCCATTTCTTCGGCAGTTTATAAAGCCATATTTTCCTTTTTTCGGGATCTTGAGGAAATTTAAACATTTCCAACTTCTTCCTCCAATGATTAGTGCCATTTATTATACCACAATCACCCATTTTACAGATAAAATACGTATCAAACATCAGACAAATAACGTGCGCTCGCCATTGAAATAACGTGCGCTCGCCATTGAAATAGCATAGGCAGACGGTAACAGACAGTTACGGCAGGAGCTTCAATGGCGGTTGTGCCAGCCTGTCTATATAGGAGCCTTATCCACCATCAGTAAAAGGGAAGTGACGTATGGGTTTTAAATCACAATGTTTACATCACATGGGTTTTACATCACGCCCCTGGTCCCGCATATAGTTACTACGGACACCCTGTCTCAATATATAAGGCTGAAGGTGATATATAGAATTTACAAGTGAAACTTGTTGTGTACTGAACACCAGGCTTTGCCCGACTTCCGGTAGCGAAGTTAAGCAACACCTCAACTCGGGAATTAGCGGAATGATGTTTGTTTGCATAATTATCATAAAAACCATGCCTTCATGATAAAAACTTTATAAACTGCATCCGCTCTTTGAAGACATTAGATTAATAATTTAAGTTTGCATTTATTCAGTTTTTGTACTTTACTTTTCAGTACTTCTTGAAAATTTCTGCAGTTCTCTCGATCCAGGCATTTTAAATATATTTGTATGATTAAAATTGAATTGAAATGCAAGCATATTCTCTTGAATTGTATAAACGCGCTATTAATATCCGTGTTTTACTTGCAACATTAAGCAATAAACGCAGTCTACGGTTGTTTCATCGAACAACTAATAATTTTATTCGAAAAGGGATTTTAAAGTGCACTACAAATCCAGAAGAAGAATATTTTGAAAAGAATGTAGATCAGTTAAATAAACAAAACTCAAACTTTTTTGGTATTGAAAGTGATGAAGGTGTTATTATTATTGATAAGCGTAAAAGTTCTGTAAACTCTTTCATTCAAAGTGAGATAAAATCTAAAGAGAAATTTCATAGTACATCTTTTGGCATTATCCGGCATGATATTGACAACAAAATTCGTTTTCATGGCCAGTATCAAAACTCTGTTGAAACTGTTGACTTTCCCCATAAAAGTACAGACAATTCAGAAGTGCGTAGAGAGAATAAATATAGTTCAATGTATAATTATTTAAATGATAGCTGCAGAATTGATTCAAATTTTAAACAGAAGTTATCTAAAGAATCTTTCACAGAATATGATTCTAATATCAATGCATCATCGAGTAATGCAGAAATTGAGATGATGAACTATAATAATGTGTCTGAGAAAGAACACAAATATATAAGTTACACTGATGAATGTTTTATTGACAGTAGGACAGAAAAAGATAATACTAATAAAGATAGTGATCTCAGTTATCCTATTCATGAGTGTAATTATGTAGATGAATATTATTTTGGAAATGGGCTTGTCTCACAAATGCATAAAACAAATTCCCAAAATAATGTGCCAGATAGCTTTGATAAACAGCTTAGTTATCTAGATGAACAATTTTTTGGAAATTATCCTTCAAGAGAGCATTATGAGCTGAATTTTCAAAATTCTGTGCCAGATAAGAAACACGATCCCAATGTTAAACCAATTGAAAATACTCCTTATGATGACAATAGCTTTATTGATGAATCTGTATATCATAGTCTACCCAAAATCGATACAAGTATAAAAAACAATCCCTATATTGTATCAAAAGATGTTGTATACAAACATTTGCCTGATGAAAATGCTTTTGCAGCTACAAGTAACTTAAATGCTGTTTCTCGGCAACTGGGCAGCACGCAAAATGATGATAATTGTGATATTTCTATGTCTCCACATTTGCCAGATAAAAAATCTGAAAATGCATTTAAATACTCTAGTGCTAGAGAAACAAGTAAAGTGTACAATAACAAAAACAGTCAGCTACTAGGTCAGATGCATAATAAATTAAAAGTACAACCACGTAATATTAATTTTGGCTTTGATAAGGTTCCTAATAAAATTTCTTTTCTTCCAGAAACTATTAAACCATCCGTAACTGAAATAGATTTATCTAGTTCCAGACTTCATTCCAGGGAAGCTGATAGTGGTGACATCTTGACTGCTCATGATTTTGTGGAAAAATTACACAAAGAACAAGAAGTGGAAAATACTGATATTAAAACAGGTTAATATAGCTTAATACATAATTTTTAGTCCTTTATTAAACTTGTAGGAATATTCTTCAAAACATGTGAAAGCAATTTGGAACAGCTTTAGTATACAGAATGTTACATAATCCACCATTTTTTGGGTGAGCTAAAATGTTGCCAAGGAAGATGGTGTTTGAAAGGTGATTTTGCACTTACGCCATGTTAGGCTTTGTGTGCAAATAATTGAAAAATATATAAGTAAAATTAAAAAATGCATAGGAAACATTTAAATATCATACAAAAATGAAAGATAGCGCATGTTAACACTATAAAAATGTATAAAATAATGTAGAAACAGAAAATTTACATAGGAATGGTTATTATCAAAGGTCTGGAAACAGCCAAACAGTTGTAGTGTTTCCTCTAGGCATTTTTATAAGGGCGCAACACCCTGCCCTTCTTTTGTCACACCCTGCTGGAGTTTTGAGTGCCATAACTTTTTAGGATGAAACTATTATGCAGATTTGCTTTCTATGTTTTTTCACCGAACATTTCACTAGCTGTTCCGCTTTTTCTGAATTTAACCCAGGAGGACGCGAGCTGATTATAGGAACGAGAGGAAGCGCATGGGGTGTTTTGCACCCTAACTAATTATATGATGTCATTTCAATAAAAACGTTTTAAAAATATCAGGTACTGTTAATTAAATAAGGAGAAACATGTATCACGTAAATGATAAAAATTTAATTATAAAGAAAATGTATTCAAATGATACTTACATATCATTGTGTGCAAGAAATGCAGGTGTAGAAAGAATGTTCTTGGCATATACTTTTGTCACATTTTCTGCTTGTTGTTTTGGTCTTTCTGTCTTTATTTCTGGGGCAATATGCACATCTAGAGTAAGAGATCTTTTGTTTCTTGGCAGGGGTTTCTTCGAGAACGAATGCTTTTTATAATTTTTCTGTTATGCGCACTGGAAGCATCGGCAGTTCAATTCTTTTGGTAAAACCAGAAGATAGACCCCCACTCATTTTTCTAAGTACAAAATTGCGCCAAGTTGGAGCGTTTCTCCGTGTTTTGAAATTGACTCCTCCCAACTGAAGTGACGTATTTTCTCGTGTTTTAAAATAGGCTCCTCCTACCAAAGTGACGTCTAATTCTACAATTTTATGAACTGGAATTTTGTTAAATGATATTTCATTTGAATATAGATAAAACTGAATAATACTCATAAAAAGCTTACAAAATACGATTGTGAGTTTGTACTTTAACTAAATTTAAGAAGAACAATACTTAGAAAAAAGTTTGTACTTTAACTAAATTTAAGGAAAACAATACTTAGAAAAAAGTTTGTACTTTAACTAAATTTAAGAAAAACGATACTTAGAAAAAAGTTTGTACTTTAACTAAATTTAAGAAAAACAATACTTAGAAAAAGTTTGTACTTTAACTAAATTTAAGAAAAACAATACTTAGAAAAAAGTTTGTACTTTAACTAAATTCAAAAGAAAGCGATACTTAAAAAAAAGTTTGTACTTTAACTAAATTCAAAAGAAAACGATACTTAGAAAAAAGTTTGTACTTTAACTAAATTCAAAGGAAAACGATACTTTAAAATTAAGAAACCCATTAAAAAACACGGGAAAATACAAAAGACAATTTCAAAACACGGGGTTAACAAATAAAAAACTAACCTCATTTTCACCAACATCCACATGTTTTCTTCTTGAACATTTGTTCGAATCTATTTACTACTTACTGCATGCCATTTCGTAACTCTATCTGCAATCCAAAAACTATTTCTTAAAAAATTTTTTGCTCAGCCAAAATGTATGTAAAATGATTGAAGATTTCCTTCAAAGCAGTTCCAAAAATAACCTTAAGTAAAAGCGATCGAGAAAGATACACAGAAGTTCCAGAAATAATTCGCTCGATCGGATCGCTCAAATCGTTCGAAATAATTCTGATGAAATACACAGAAGACTATATGAAATACAACCTGCCTATTAAAATGCAGATTCCCAAATAGTCGTGCGCTGATTGGATAACAGAAGTCGTGGGCTACCAGATTGGCGAAGTATACGAAATGAAATTGCAACCCGATGAATCGCGCCAACTTGGCGCGGGATCGTACTTTGAAAAATGAGTGGGGGCCTATTTCGTAAATGATAAAAATTTAATTATAAAGAAAATGTATTCAAATGATACTTACATATCATTGTGTGCAAGAAATGCAGGTGTAGAAAGAATGTTCTTGGCATATACTTTTGTCACATTTTCTGCTTGCTGTTTTGGTCTTTCTGTCTTTATTTCTGGGGCAATATGCACATCTAGAGTAAGAGATCTTTTGTTTCTTGGCAGGGGTTTCTTCGAGAACGAATGCTTTTTATAATTTTTCTGTTATGCGCACTGGAAGCATCGGCAGTTCAATTCTTTCTTTCGAGAAAGGGGCTAGAAGTCCAAGCGCAAGATTTTTTAAAAAGTGACTTAGTCTTCGAAATTCCAGAGGAAGGCTTTTTGTGGACAAAAGTAAAATCCTGGAATTTATACCACAAACATTTAAAATTGAAAAAAATATAATCATAGGCCATCTATTAGTAACACTAGCTGGGCTGTACGCAGCGGCCATCTCATCTACTACATCCATAGCTCCTTTAGTCATATTGTAGAAGCTTATAATTTCTGGGTTTTTTTGCATCGCCTCTTTCTATATCTATTTTATTATCATTGTGCATCGTTGAAAGAAGAATGACACTTTTATTTTTATTTGGGATGTACGAAACAAGTGTTATGTCTTTTTGGAATCCACAGGAAACTTGAATGCAATTCCCTTTTTTTTGAGCAAACGAATTCTGGAGGCAATTCTCTTTTATTTTATCTGATTGTGTCAGCAATTGTTATTTTCTTTTTCAAAAGATCTTTCGATAATCCATTCGTAGTATACCAATTATCTGTAGTCAAATTTCTGCCAGAATTAAACAATGGCTTTATTAGATACAGTACAATCTCTTTTGCACTATTATCTACTTTATAGGGTCAATCAGGCTAATTTCCTGCATATATTTCCATTTTCCATGTATAAAAGGTTCTTGAATCAACTAGTGCAAAAATTTTAATACCGCATTTTGCAGGTTTATACAGTATATACTGCTGAAATGCGCATCTTCATGTAAAGGGTTCTAACTTTTCATCGATTGTGACTAACTCTCCAACGTTGTATGTACATCATAGTACAATTTTCAATGAACATTTCAAAAAATTCACGAATGGGTGCTACTTTGTCAACTTCCCTCCTGCTTTGACGAGAATTTACATCATCGAACCTGAGACATCTCATTATGAAAAGAAATCTCTTATGCGACATAGTTCTTGGAAAAATCTCTAAACCTGTGCCATCATTATTCCATATATCTCTTACATTTGCGTGAGATGACTTGTGTAATCCATACAAATAAAGCAATGCAATGAATGCTTTTATTTCTAACATAGATGCTCTTTTTGCATCCCTCTGTCTGTTAAAATTTTCTTGAATGATATCAATATAAATGTTTGTACAGTTCACTAAATGTTCTATCATCGCTTCATTTATCAAAAGTGACCAAGATTCTAAGGGCGTAACCACATTCTTTGAGTCATTGGTATTTCCAGGTAATTTCTTGATAATATTTTTTGCAGGAAATCTTCTGGCATGAAAATGGTTTTTTAAACCATTTTGTCTCATATGTCCATTATATCTAATATGACTTATCATCAACAGAGTAGGATCCTGGCGATGTCTGGGCTGTCTCCAGACATGTCTGGCCGGTCGTCGGAACTCAGTTCGAAATGGGACTCATCACTGAAGTCAATTCGTTTCCAATCCGAGCAATTCCACGTTAATCGGGCCATGCACCATTGCAATCACTGTTGATGGTGCATACCAGTCAGTCGTAGGCAGCGTAATGGGTGCCGCGAGTATAGATTCCGCTCCCGTAGTGGTCACTTCCGTGTTTGTCACACGTTGGATGGTTGATAACGACGAATCTCGTGCTGCTCTGACAATTGCTCTATCTTTCGGTTCTGTCGTCGCTTTAGGTCGTCCGCTGCCCGATTAACGTATTTTGTAAGCGTTGCATTTCTTCATCATATGAACGCGAAACTTTAGAGCAATTAACATAACGCGACATTTCGACTTACAAACACGGCGACCACAAGCGAAATACTACCAACGCGCATGGGGTGTATGACTCCCCAACCCCTGATTTTACAGGGAACAATTCGTGGAATTTTCTCTTTGTCACTCTTCCCCAAAAGAATGTGACCTTGAAGACAACTAGAAGGCATTTGGCCAGTTTCAGAATTTAGGATGCAGGAGTTTCTTCACAAATTGTAACTCATGGGGTGTCAAACACCCCGCACGCATCCTCACGGGTTAAGTGTCATTGGTTTTTACGTAAATTTTCGCAACAGCTTCGTCTCTATACTCACCCACTAAAAGAACATCACAGAATCCAGTCTTGCTGACTGTCGGAAGTCGCATGCAACAACAGATGTTTTATGACCATATAGCACAGGGTTATGTCCGCAGCGGACATAACATAAAAATCAGAAAATTTAAATTTTTACTCTACAAAGAATGCAGTTGAAATAAACTGTTTCAAATCGAAACCAAACCCTCACTCATACATGCATATTCTTTGCTACTTATGACGTGGCACAGTTAACTACAACACTCCCAGCAGAACACTGAGGGATTACCGTATCCTATCCTGCTATTAATCACACCAAAAATCTTGCCAAATCCAAATTCCGTATACTAAAGCTGTACCAGCAATTTTCGTGCCCTTTTCATTGGTTTATAAAATTTCCACCAGGTTCAATTCAGTATTGCAAGTGGTGCAAATAAGTAAAATTTGTATAAAACACAATTTATGAATTTATAAATCTACTAAGAGGATTTTTACTGCTCAGGAAAAGTGCTGAATGCCCAGATTGCTTTGTTTCAGATGTTCAATAAAAACAATGACAATTATGTTATGCTTGTGGAAATAATACAGAAAAATGTTATTGATCAAACTTCATTTATCTCATAATTTCACTCTTTGGATGGGGAGGGGGGGGGGGGGGGGGGGGGAGAGAACAGACATTTTTGGTGTGTGCACTTTCAGTGCTCAATCTCTCCTGGTGGCAATCTATTAAACTATTATTTTCAAAAAATTGCTTCTACATGTTTTAACAGCCAAGTTTGGTCATTAAATACCTCTGTCAGAGATCATCCTAAAATTTTTCCAAAAGAGAAAAATACTCCCTGACTTACTTCGAAAGAGTATATTGCTTTCTAGAGAAGTAATTTTTAACAAATGAGCAATTTCAGGGTTACCCAACAGAAGAAGATTTAAGAAATACTCTCTATGTGTTCTGGTCCAGAAATAAGCAACATGCATTATGTATTTGACAGAGTCCAAAAATTTTTGTGATTTTTATTGTTAATCCAGCTATATTTTCTTAAATTGTTATTATTTTTGAACTTATTTAAATTAAAGTTATTAGGATTACTATATTTAAACTAAAGGTTGAAACAAGTGTTAAATTTTAATTAAAATTCTAAAGATGTAAATGCATCATATTCTAAATCCTTTTATACTTTTGGAATTGTTGCATTTCTAAGTACCCAAATCATTATTTTAATACCTATTTTCAAAAAGTGAAGTTCATTTCATTAATAATGCATTTTGAAAAATAGTTCTTCTGTATTAAATATAAAATAACAGCAAAAATTTTAGCTGATGCAAACAGATTTTTAAAGTGAAAATATTTTTACAATTAAATGAAATAAATATATAGAGGATTGTGTACAGGGTAAGAAATTAGAAAAAAAAAGTAGGGGCCAAATGGCCCCCAGCATTAATTCCCCCCCCCCCCCCGCCCCCCCCCCCCCCCCCCCCCCCCCCCCCAAATTCCCAAGATCCCAAATTTCTTCTCTGAGAATTTGTTTCAATTCTTACTATTTTTTGCCATGATAAGTTTGCCTCCATAATATATTTGATAGAAACTAGTACCAGCTAGAAGTATTTTTGTGTAGTGTGTTGTCATCTCTCTCCACCCTATTTTTCTTGGCTACAGGCAAATACATGTAAGTGGTGCATATATATAGTAGTAATGCATATTTTAAAATGTCCGAACTGTCTTAAGTTATTAGAAAATCCAAATGTTCCATGAGGAAGGATGTATTGTATGAATACAGTTTAACTATTGAAAAATACTCAAATGCGACTAAGTTAATTACCCTAGCCTAGATGTTATTAAAAGGACTCCTTTATAATAAGTACTTACTATATATTAAGTGGATTGGATGGTCGTCTAAATTTAAAGTGTGGGAAAAGATTAGTAAGTTTCTGTGATTTTAATTTAAGACTGTTTCATTCTTAAATCTATAAACATTTCATTATCTTAATGGAGTCAGTATTACAATATATTTGGGTTCCCAAAATTGGGATAGCATCATCATTTAATATATTGTGGCAAAATTCCTTGCAACTATTGTAAATGTTGGTTATTCCATGCTGACGAGCTCATGATAAAGAAATAGTGAAACAAGTCCATGGATCCTGTTATCTGCAGGAGCATGATCTTACCTTTAGGAATTCTCTGTTTATAAATAGGTTAATCAAGATTTTGGATTTAGACCACATTAAATGAAAAGCATTCCAATGCAGTGTTCTTAGTTAAACACATTGGTTATTGTAAGTCATAGATGACTCACATGGCAGCCACAGTTTTAAGTTTTAACTGTCCCACCTTTTCCAAAGTTCTACAATCTGATATACTTGCATTTTGATGAAATAGCACATTTTGGGTATTTCTGAATACACATTTGTTTTAAAAGTGCACAGAGTTATAACATGTCAATAATACTGGCACTCTGATATAAAAATATATAAATATATTTAATACAACATAAAATATAAAAAACCCCAGACTAAAATATTAACTCACTTCCTTATTTAAAGTGCACTCTGATATAAAAATATATAAATATATTTAATACAGCACAAAATATAAAAAACCCCAGACTAAAATATTAACTTACTTCCTTATTTAAAGTATTAAAAATAATCTGATGTGGACAGTACACGGATTTCCTTATATAATGCAATAAATTTACTTTTTCCACAATGAAAACATGATATATATGGTCCATGGCATAGTATTTTTTAACGTTGAATTGTACATTTGACACTTTTCCAGATGACAACATGTAAAACTATTTTGAAGTACCCAATTAATTTATGTTTCACGCAATTCTAAATTGACAATTATCAATATTGAAAGCATCCTCAATAAGTAATATAATAAATATATTTTAATAATTCATCAATTTGACATTTTAGCAATTTTGATGAAATTTTCATCAATCTGTGGGGAAATATTTCACTTAAATTTGGGTGATATTTTGCTAGGTTATTCGTCAAGTTTGCCAAATGTATTGCTAAGCATTACAGACAAATGGAGAGAAGAGCATTTCTTATATACTATTCGGTATGCTCGTTGTATGATGGAATTTAAAATTTGCAAAATATGACCTTCCATTTATATGGTTTTTTTGTTAATTTAGTGGCATTTTTATCACTTTTGTAACATTTTCGTTAATTTGGGAATATTTAAAAAGTCCCCAAGTTGACATCTCGCCAAATTCGACGCCAAATTTTTTGCCAAGCATTACATATGGAGAAATGTGTTATTTTTATAGTATACTTTTATATTCTTTCCAAGATATTGAATTTTCATCAATTAGTCACCACTTTCATTTATTTAGTGTCATTTTTATCAATTTTGTAACATTTAAAAAAACTCTGTTAAGTTCATTGTCAAAATTTTGCCAAGTGTTACGGATGGAGAAATAGGTTATTCTTATATTCTTTCCAATATAATGAATTTTCATCAATTAGTTGTCATTTTCATTGATTTAGTGTCATTTTTATTAATTTGGTGACATTTTTGTCAATTTGTCATTATTTAAAAAAGCGGTGTTATATAAAGTAGTAATATTCCGCTAAAATTTCACCAAGAATTATGGACGGAGAAATGGGTTATTCTTATAGAAGATAAATGACTATTGACAAATTATTTGGTGATAAGATATAAAACTGTTACCCAAAGTATTTTGTTGCTGTTGTTACTAATCTTAACTGGTCTGGCCAATAGGGGCTAGACCAGGTCTATGAATCGAAAAACACTCAAAAAGTCCAAGACAAGGAGGGGACTCAGTGTCAAATCCTCCTTGACAAGCCCCAGGCAGGACAGAAGGCGATCAGGGGTGGAATGATTGATTTTACATTTCCCACAAATGGGGAAGATCTTATTGCCCTGATCAAATTTAAGGCATTTCAAGTGACACTTAAGAGTCTGGACAAAGCAGTCTGCTTGACACGATTGCCTGTAAAAGCAACAGCTCCACCTGACCGCTTGCCACAATACCAGTCATGTGCTGGAGGAGAACGCCAAGAAGTGGCAGTTGTAGATTTTACTCTTGAGCACATCTCTAAAAAAGTCAAGATGTTAGAGGTCAATTCATTGAAGTTCCCTCCTTAGCCAAGGTATCAGCCATCTCATTGCCACTAAGTCCAATATGCGATGGGATCCACTGCAAATGAATATTATGGCAGTAAGAGAGTTCCCGCTGTGAAGTAAGAATAGAGATTGAGGTTCTATCACCAGCACAAGACCGGTTCTGTTCTGAAGGTGTTGGATAGAGCTGCGGCTGTGTGTCAAAATCCAGATATCTTTATAGGTGGAGCAAGGAGCTGCAGCCTTTAGACCCTCTTCAATTGCTATTAGCTCTGATCGAAAGATAGAGCAATGGTCTGGATTTCAAATTTTGATAGTGAAACTACTTGAAGATGTTTTCGCTAAGACTCCACTACCACAATTGTTATACTCATTTTTACTGCCATCTGTAAAAATTCGAAGATCATTAGAGGTAATACTATTAAGTGTTTCCGAAGCAATATGTATTTTTTCTCTTGAATGGAATGAACTAGATCGATGAGAATGATGTTAACAAATTTATCGCATAATATTACATATGAAAAGTGAACATATTTTGCAATAGTTAATACGTTTTTTAATTTTATGTAATTTTTTGATAAATGTATTTGAAAAATGTGCAATATCTCGAGAACATTTAATGTTCGAATTTTCTAGGAAATACCCTGGAATTAATGATTCATCTCCAAAAAGGATATAAATACAGTGACATGCACACATCTTTATATTTTTAGCATTATATATTTTAGTCTTTATACAATGCTGTAACTTCTATCAAATACAGAAAACAATTTTTGATCCAAATACTTTCGCTGCCATTGAAAATCATTTCAGTAATATTTATTCATCACATTGTATACAGTTACATATTTTATAAAGTATTAACATTTGTTCATTTTAAAATAAATTTTAGTAATTTAATTAATTTTAAATATGTTATGCAACTATTATCCTTGTTTGTGTGTAACTATTTGGACAGTTCTGCATTAGAGCTTAAATTGCATGGCCATGTCATCTAAAGAATCTACCCAAAAAGGAAATAAATACAGTGACATGCATACATCTTTATATGTTTAGCATTACATATTTTAGTCTTTTTACAATGCTGTGTAACTTTTATCAAATACAGAGAACAATTTTTGATCCAAATACTTTTGTTGCCTGAAAATCATTTTAGTGATCCTATCTATGCATCACATTTTATACAGTTATATATTTCATAAAGTATCAACATTTGTTCATTTTAAAATAAATTTTAGCAATTTAATTAATTTTAAATGTGTTATGTCCATTATCCTTGTTTGTGTGCAACTATTTGGACAGTTCTGTATTAGAGTTTAAATTGCATGGCCATGTCATCTAAGGAATCTACCCCACCTCCCGAGATACAAATTTGAGAAAATTTATATACACATTAATAATGATTAATGTATTTCAGCACTGCTTAAAATTGTATCACTGTCGCCATTTTCGAAATCTGATTCTGCAGTTTCAGTTGACTCTGAGTCATCTTCTAAAGAGAAGTCGGCACCTATCACAAAACTATTTCTTCTACGGTTTCTACCACTAAATTGTCAATTTCCCAATATTTATTTTCAACTTTCACTACATGTTCACAATATTTAATCCACTGCTCCTTTGTAATACTGGCAAGGACTTCAGAAGTTAGATTTTTCATTATTGTTAAGTTCAGCATTAACATTCCTTTCTTGCCCATACCTCTTAATGGAAGCCCAAGCCATTTTAATTTCACTTAAATTATAATGATAAGAAGGTATTCATAGCACATTATGGCTCTATTCTTCAAAAGTTCATCAACACAGTACTTTTTAGTTGGGGGTGAATTCACAGCTACTAAATTATAATGTTCGGTTTTTCTCATTTCAAGGCTGTGGGAAACTTCTAACCATTCAGACAGTTTCTTTTTGGTTGCATATTTTGATGGCATAAAGTTTAAAATCTTAGTATGGTAAGGGACATTGTCCATGTAGATTACACTATTAGCTGGTATATTAGCAATAGTTTTCTTGCAATCACTTTGAAAAATTATCAAAACTCATTTTACCTTGATAGTGTCCTGAGGCAGTGCCAGATTGAAATATAAAACCGTCTCCTGGTATGAATCCATCTTGGTTACCTGCATGTCAACTATCAGTCTATTTCCAGCACTTTTATTTTTGAGAGCTCCGATTTTATCAACATGCCAACATTTCCCGAAACACAGATTGCTGTCTATCCAGGTTTCATCCAAATAAATTAATAATTATTCATAGAAATCTACATCTCCACTGCACAATGTCTTGTCTTTCTATAATCACTGTCCTTTTGACTTGGCAGCGCTTCCACCTGAATCTGATTTTATGCATTATTCTCTGGAGTATTTCTTTTTTTCAAGGAGAATTAATTTTCTCCTAGCAGGTAACAAAGTTGTGAGAAAAGGCTATATTGTTAGCATAAAATTTGTTCACCGTTACACATAAATCAGAATCATCCACACTTGAAACTGCATTCCGATATTTCTTGGGTCTCCTTCATTTACATGGTGCTTGGGTCTCCTTCATTTACTAGAATCGGTGAATTATTTGAATCTTTCTTGATGATTGCAATTGTTCTCATTGATACACTAGGTGCAGTGGCTGTTTTCTTTTGTGTCTGTTGGATAGGGATGCATAACTTTTCTGAAGTTGCTTCAGCCTAAAAAATTTTGAGAACTTTTTGGACCACATTTCATTTCTTGGAATGAATTATTTTTTCTTTTACAGACATTTTTTCGATAAAAACACAGTTCACAAATATCAGATTCTAATAAACTAAATAAACAGACACTAGAAGTTGGAATATAAGTTAGATAGTTTCTTAGTCGCAAGTGCAATGCTAGATAAACATGCCAACAATTCTAAATTCCAAATACTTGGCGAAATATGTGTGACAAACACGATCGCCAAACAGGTTTCTGCATTTGGTAACCCTTTCTCTGTAATGCACATATAGTCTGTTTGCCAGCCTTCTTCCCTATAGCGAAATGGACTCATCCAAGGTAATCTGCCAACTCATGGGAGTTGGCTGATGACCGAAAATTTAATTTGTTTATATCCACTCTTGCAATAAAATATATGACCATAAGAAATTGAAATTCAGCCTCGAAACTCGGCATGTATTGTTTGAGGAGATGCAAATGATTAGAATTTGCGAACAAAAAAACATTGATGAGGGGCCAGTGGTAAGTGCCTAATGGATGTTGACACCTAATCGCACCTTCTTCAATTTGCCTTCTAATAGTATCCCTTGATACAGGATGTATAGAGGATGGCAAATGCCTTTGAATGACTGATAGCGATGCTAATTGTTTGAATGTGGCTCCTCTTCTGCCTGCACAATCCTCTCTAACATTTGTCTGTATGGGGTGTCCTGAGCCTTTGCGACAGTTACATTTTCCTTGCAATGGTTTACCTTCTCTTACTGTTGCCAACACCGAGCAACTACCATATCGCTCTGACTAAGATGGCTACTGATATGTCTGGTGGACAAAGTCACAGTCTATGAATAGTCATTATTTCTTGCTCTGTAATAAAACTCTGTTTCAACATAAAGGCAAGGTATTTATATCCCAGAGCTAAACCCTGCTCAAAAGTAACTTTTTCTCGTTTAGCATCAGAATTAGTATCAGAAATAACTTTTGCAAGATTTAATACACTTTTGAAATTTGTTGTAAATGTAACTGTTTACATCCAAAATGTATTGTGGATTATAGGCTTTTGTGAATTATAGGGTTGCAGATTAATGAGAGTTGACTGCATATAAAATTTAATAAATTCTATTATATATAAGTTATAGCCTTCTTTCTAATTTATATTAAATTACATTGTATGCATTTTTTCTATATGATAATAAAAACCTGACAGTTTCGAGGAGAGCATTTTGAAAATACATTTTCTATTATCCTGAAGTTAGTAATCAGCAATTTTTGTAGTTGGCCCTAGTTGTGTAAAGCGTAATATTTAAATTTACCATTGTTTAAAGTTCTTATTATTGATAGTGTAAGGTAATTGTAAGTAATTTTTACTTTGTTACTATTTTCATCATATGCATAATTGTTTGATATACAGAATAAAGTGAAATCTAATCTAATGCTTAAATTATATTGACATTAATATAAAGATTTATTTGTTCATTGATATTAATTTGTTCATATTTTCATTGTTTTCATTATTATTTTTTGCTATAAGTGAACATCGATATTCCATTTTTACTAGGAACTACTTCGCCTAAAAGTGAGAAAGTAGATAGCAAAGGTTTTAGAATTCTTAAAAATCAAGTTCCGGATTTATCCCATTTTACACGTGAAGAAATTATGAACAATCTTAAAAGTAATATTCTTTATTCAGATGGTAAGTATTTTTTGATTTCCATTTAAGTGCAGTTAACTATTTTTAAATAATTGATTGAATTTGGATTTAAGGAATTTGGATTGCAAGCTACTACAGATGCAAAAGAAATTATATTTTTTATTGTAATCATATCAGAAGTGTCATAAAGCTAATACTGGGTCTATATTATTGCAAGGTTAATACATTTTTGCATTAAATGTACTTAAGTCATATCAATAAAATATTGAATACTTCACATCATGCTACAAAATATTATCTGAGTAGGTGGTTCAAATTGAATAAGATGAGTGAAGGAAACTGATGTGTGTGTGCATAGCTGTCAACTCTCCCGGTTTTGCCGGGAGACTCCCGGTTTTTCGTTATATCTCCCGGTCTCCCGGGTAAGTCGCTCAATCTCCCGGTTTTCACTCAACTGCTCTTATTTTCCCCGTTTAGGCAGAAATCACGCGAATGCAAATCGTGACTTTCAGTTGTTTTCCGCGGTGTAGAAATGGATCGCGATTGACGTTTGTATTTTTGTATTTGTATCTACAGGTTACAAAAGTAAAAAAATCGGAAATAGATCACGAATATTCCGAAAATATCACGAAATGAAAAATGAAGTCACAATTTTTGAAATCGAAGTTCTTCCGTTCTTTCGTCTAAAAATCCGTTTCCCAGCTATCGCGTATCGGCTCTCGCAAACGACGATTATTCCCACAGCGTCACGAGAGAGATGACCAATAATTATCTAATGTGGGGAAAAAAGCATTTGCATCGACTAAAATTTTATTAAATTATTTTGTTTTATATACAAAACTAATGTTCAAACGTATTATTAATGAAAGTCTTTTTTGCAGCAGTATCGCTAAAAACGACGTTTGTGCGCGATCCTCCTTATATTTCGTTTTACTATTTTTCCATTTTTGTAATCTGTCAGCATCGTCAAATTTTTTTATAATTATTTCGTATTTTATACAGAAAGACTATTGTTCAAAGTAATATTAATGAAATGAAAGGCTATTTTGCAGCAGTATCGGGGAAAACGGCATTTGTGCGCGATCCTCCATATATTTCATTTAATTGTGAAAGTAATTTCCACTTTTGTAATCTGTCAGCATCGTCAAATTTTTTTATAATTATTTCGTATTTTATACAGAAAAACTATTGTTCAAACGTAATATTAATGAAATGAAAGCAAGGAATTTTGCAATCTGTCTGCATCCTCTAAATTTGGGCTGATCAAAATCTCCCGGTTTTTTCGTATTTTCGCTCAAAAATCTCCCGGTTTTTCATATTTAAAAGTTGGCAGCTATGGTGTGTGTGTGTGTGTCACATTTATTTGCTTTGAATGATCTGCCATTTCCTGTGGCTGGGTTGTTTAGTTTGTATCCTCCTTCCACCTGTGCACCTCTGTGCCAATTTCTGTACTTCAAGGTCACTAGAGGTGTCAGTGACCGCAAATTCCTTAAAATTATTTAGTTTTAAATCTTATACTGGCCAGCCTTTGTTATCACAGTAGGTAACTTTTCAGACATTGATTGAGTAGGTGTACTGACCCCATTGCTTGTAACTGGTTTTGGAGTAGATTATTTTAGTATATCTCAAGATGTATGATGGCTTCACATGAACAGTTCTGACTATAGAGTAGTGTGGACCAGACGTCTGTTCTGGAGAATCTTAGAATTTTTGTCACATCTACTCAGTATTGAATATGGTACTGCATCATATGGTAGCAGGATATTATGATTATGAATGACCTGTCTTTTTAGTGTTCATTTGCAGTATTCTGTATTCTATTTTCCTGCTTCCTCTGATTTTACCTCTCTGGTTTCTCCTTGTGATAATGGCATCTTTTCTCCTACCTTCAGCCATGTGTACTGTCTTGCCACAGATGCCAGATGTACTTGAACAGACGAGGTTGTGTTTTTGTTTATTTTGAAGAAAAAAAGCTGTTTTATGCCTACCAAATCGGTTGACTCCTAAAATTTAATGTATGCTGTATTTAGACAAAGTTTTTATGTTATTGAAGTACTGAATATTGAAATTTTGGAAACACGGTATTAGAGTACAGAGTCGGAGACTCATAGAATTTTGTCTTTAAAGTATTCTACATTAAACAATTTCACTGGCTCTCAATGAAATGTTGAGAAGTTCATTGGTGGATCGCAAAAATTCAGTTGATGAGCACTGGTGAAAATAATTTTAAGTACAAGTAGATTGTTTACGAATTTTCATGACACAATCCTGTCTTAAGATAGTGTATGTACAGTAAAGTCTCCATTCAACGAACTTCCATTTAATAAAGTTTTCTATTTAACGAAATTTTCTATAGAACCTTGACTTTGAATGACATGTACATGTTATTTACTCTCCATATTACAAAAGATAATTTCTATATAACGAAGTTTTTTTGAACTAATTTTTTTTTTTTTTCAATGTTTTGTGACTTCTTATTTGTCGAAATAAATTTAAAAAGAGACATGGGATTTCGTATAAAACCATATCAGGAGAAAGCGCAGAGGTTTCTGAAGGTGTGTGAAAAATGTAAAAAAGAAGCTGTAAAACTTTTGGACAAATATGGTGCAAAAAACTTCTTTAATGCTGATGAAATGGGATTGTTTTTTAAATGTCTACCGAATAAAACTTTAACATTTAAAGATGACAAGTACTTAGGAGGGAAAAATAGCAAACAGAGAATAACTGTTTTGTTATGTGCGAATATGACTGGTGAAGAAAAATTAAAGCCGTTAGTAATTGGTAAAAGTTAGACGCCCAGATGTTTCAAAGGAACAAAATCTTTATAGGTGAGCTATAATTTCAATGAAAAGTCATGGATGACTTCTGCAATTCTTTAAGAGTGGCTATCAAAATGGGATAAACAATTGGAAAAACAGCAAAATTGTGTTACTTATAGACAACTGTTCTGCACATCCATCAGCCTGTGCTTCAAAATGAAAATTGAAGAACATAAAGGGTTTTTTTTCCTTCCGACCAATACAACTTCAAAACTTCAAACGCTGGATCAAGGCATTATAAAGAATCTTAAAGTTCATTATCGAAAAAGAATCCTACAAAAAGTTATTCTTTCCTTAGAGAACAACCAGTGCATAGACAATTATATTAATTTTAGAATCTCCATATCAGAGATGACGAAAGCGTTGCAGCGTGATGTGACTGCATCTACTATAAAGAACTGTTTTGGTAAATCTGGTTTCAAAAGTGATGCTGAATATGATGGTGATGATGAATCCAAGTGCTTGGCAGTTTTGAAAGAAAAATGGCAGCATCTGAAAGACATGGGAGCTGTTGAAGAAGGTATAGAGCTGTCTAATTTCCTCTACGTTGATGAAGACATTGGGATTGCTAAATATCCCAAGGAGTATGACATATTGCAAAGTGTTAGGAAATGTATTGAAGACACTACAGTGAGTGATGAAGATGATAATAAAAAGGTTACTAAAAATCCTTTACAACAAGATATGCTAACAGCATTTGATATAATACGAAGGGGATTACAGTTTCAAGAAAATGTTGCAGATGATGTGTTTCGATCTTTACAAAAGTGTGAAAATTTTTATGAAAAATGTGTTCTTTATAATAAACCTGTACAAAACAGGATTACAGACATTTTTACAGTTCAGGATATGTGTTAAAGTCAATAAAGTGGATATGTAAGTTTCAGTTTTTGTTTATTTCTCGTTTTTATAACTTAATTTACAAATTTCAATTTAGCGAATTTTCTTTATAATGAAGTTTTTAAGTGGAACGATGAGACTTCGTTAAATAGAGACTTGATTGTATTTTACTTTTTCATAGAGTGTGATAAGAATCAAGTGGAATTTGATTTGCTTATTTTAACCAGTGACAGTAATAAGCATATTGATTTTTAGTGAGATCGAGTCATTTTTATTGTTTTCCACTATATTGAAATTTTTTAATCTGTAGAAAATATCAT
This sequence comes from Amaurobius ferox, assembly GCA_951213105.1. Taxonomy (NCBI): domain Eukaryota; kingdom Metazoa; phylum Arthropoda; class Arachnida; order Araneae; family Amaurobiidae; genus Amaurobius; species Amaurobius ferox. The sequence continues at coordinate 150,941,629 of OX578137.1, read as the reverse complement.
GTTTGGGATATAAAAGATCTTTCATAATAATTATAATTATGGAAAATCTGATCATAGTGCACTTATATTTAACACAATTTCTATTTTTTAGATAATTTGCTAATTATGAACAAGCCATACAGTCTAATAGTACATGGTAAGATAGTTTGTGAACTCTCTTCATGTTTATATCACTGCCATTCTTTGTGCTATTTGGAAATAATTGGAACTGATAAATTTCAAATTATATCTATGTTTATTTTTAGAATCCCAAACCACCAAATATCCTTGTCTGTCCTCATTCCTAGATGACTTGGCAAAAGAAACAGATCGAAAATCTACGAACCCGAAACTTCTTACTGTGCATCGATTAGATAAGGAAACAACTGGATGCCTGTTGCTCGCTAGGTTTGATTCTATATTTCCCTTAGCATAGTTGAAAAAGTATCAATATCTTTAGTTAAATGTTATTATTTTATATGTTTGTGCTGTGATAAATATGAAGCATAGGCCATTTTTGAATAAAATAATTAAATTAAAAAACTTAAAATATAAATGCCTTAAGAGCTTGAAAGAATAAAATCATAAAATAATTACTCTCCAAAAATAGGTCATCACCCCTTATACTATATTTTCACTGATCAGATTCCCATGTCCACCATTAAAAATGAAATTGGTCTAAAAATGTATATGAATTAAATGAATTTTATATTTTGGTTGTAAATCCAAGTGTTGACATGAGAACCTTGAAAACTAAATAAACCATAAAAAATGCACACAGATAAGAAATACATTTTCAAAATTTGATAATAAAAAAATTATTAACTTTATTTTTTGTGAAGACATAAGTATATTATTCTACTTTTATGAAATTATAATAATATATTCAGTGTTCACCTTTGAAAATTTTACCAGCCAGGTGGTGTGAATCAGCAGCTGGGTGGTCAAAGCAGATGTATTATGTTTTACAAATTTTTTCATTGCTTAGAAACGCAAACCTCTTTATCTGTAAATGCAGCTTACATTTAATAATAATTACAATACATATTATATATAATATTACAATATAATTACTTATTAATAAATACCAATAATTCTACACATGATTCTTTTTTCTTCTTCTGAGAAGCAAAGTCATCAGCTGCCTTGTTATAATCAAGATCATCTGGATTTGGCCCCTCTATTGAAATAGCCATGAGATTATTCAGAGTTGACTGTTTTATTAGGTTTTGTAAGCAGAAGCAGGTCTTAATTCTACCTAGGGATGAAAATCCTCTTTCACATTCTGCTGTACTGACAGGTATAGAGAGTGCAACAGTAGCCAGCTTTGATAAATTTGGAAATGATTCTCTGAGCTCAGGTGTTGTAGCCAATTTCAAAAGTATTTGCTTTGTGCTCAGATTTTTATACGATTGCCCTTTGATCATTTTGGAGGCAACTACCCACTCTAATTTAGAAGCTTTATAGTTTAATATTGGCGGATTCCCTTGTTTAGAATAATGATCAAATAGATTCTCAGCAACCTCATTTTGGTCATGACTGGAGGTGTTTGTACTAAAAAGTCCAGGGAAAGATGTAATAATAGGCATATCTGGAAATCTTGCTTCCAGGTGATCAACAACTATATATATTTATCATAGATTTCAGTTTTAAATGTAGCTGCTTCAGCATCTGAAAATTTAACATGAAAATCAGACCACAAGCTAGTCAGATTGTGGTGGAGACTTTGAAAGTGACAACCAGGAGATTCTTTAAGTTCTGTAATGGTCAGTTTTGTGGCTTCCAAAATTGGTTCTATTTCTGTTAAGCCATCATCTTGCTTTTGCCAAGCCCTTCATAAAGCAGCTAAATGGGGTAAAATATCAGAAAGCATTAGTAAAGAAGCTAAAAGCTTGTACATTTTGATATGTTTGCTTAATCCTTCAGCTGTTACATCATTTTGCTCAACAGCTTCTCTTTCTAGTGCAGCTACAACACTAACCAAGCATTCTCTTAAAAGACCTAACAGCATTATCATTAGATAGCCATCTAGTGTCACTGGCCACTTTTAATTTTATTTGAAGACATTCCAGTATACTTTGAATTACAGTTAAGCTAGCCATTCTGACAGAAGAGTTTTGAAAAAAATAAAACAGCTGCCTTAAAAAGTCATTAAGTTTAACTAAGTAAGGTACTTCGACTGCAGCTTGGACAGCAGCATGAGCCAATCGATGGTTAATACAATGACAATTTACCATGAGACCATCTGTTTCATCTTTCAGTAATTTTACAACTCCATTGTGCCTACCATTCATTGTAGCTGCTCCGTCAGATCCTAGACCTACCAGATTGCAAGTTTTTAAATTGAGACTCAAAATTATTTCAATTACTTTCTTATTGATAGTTTTAGCTTTGCCATCAGTTATACTCATAGGTGCCGAGTTTTCAAAATCTCAGGGGGGGGGGGGGGACATAATCCGATAAAGTTATATAAAAGATTCACAAAGTCGATAAAGATATAACAACTTACAAGACTGCCTTAAAGAAAGAAAGCATATGCCAGTTAGGTGACTACAATTGGTTCAAGGTCATTTTAAGACCCTTCTTCAGGCCAAAAGAACAGTATGTGCCCTTAATAACCACCAAGTACGAACTGCCCAACGGTAGCAGTAGTGGTTGTTAAGAGCGCATACTGTTATTTTATCCTGAAAAAGGGGGATTATAATGCCATCGAAGCAACTGTAGTCACCTAACTGACATATATGCTTTCTTCAAGGAAGTTTCGTAAGTTATTATCTTACAAGCACAGTTTTGGATTGAGATAACTGAGTGGTTAAGTCACGGGGATTGTACTCAGAGGACCCAAGTTCAATTTCTGGCTTTGCCTAAACTGTTCCCGTGTATGAGCACGTTAAATTTGTGGATTTGAAAGTCCTTCTGAGCAGTTGGTAGCAAAGAAAGGAGGGTCGGTCCCTGTGGATGTCGCCCCCACTGGGTTCCAGTCTAAATTAGATGGCATGGTCTTGGCTGTCTAAACAGATATCTTACACAATAAATAAAATTGGCATCACGTCTGATTTCAACCAGCAGAAATAACAAGATCACAACTATAAAAGAAGGTCTTTATTTCACTTCTTTAAGACGTACAAAACTTTAAAAGGCCAGAGCGCTTTCGAGCGTAAATATGCTCTTCATGTACGCTTCTTATTGCGTAAATATGCTTACATGTAGCCACTGATGAAGAGTGTATTTACGCTCAAAAGCGCTCTGGCCTTTTAAAGTTTTGTACGTCTTAACACCACCTCCTTTAAACTCTGCCTGTGCAGTCAGCCGTCTTCTCATAGTAAACGGTGATTTGCGTAGGGACAACTTTCTGCGGTAGACGGCGCTACTTCAGTTGAATACAGTGTTACAGCTTAATACTGAAAAGGGATATAAAAGTGCTTGAAATAGGATTTGATATTTAATTTACAAACATGATATATGCGGAAGCAAAGGTATAAAAACACGAGGGCATAGTGAAACTAGGATAGGCCACGTTTTTTATTGGTTACACACAAAAAAAAAAAAAAAGATTTTTATGATCTAATTTTTTTTTAAATTTAGTTTTATGATTTTTCTTTCCTTACAATTCTTTTGATAATAATTTCTTTATGAGAAAGAATTATAATCCATATAATATCTCATAAACCCACTTTGTAATTAAAGAAAAAATACTTACTTGAAATTAAAGGGCTTCAAACATTTAACAAAACCACAACAAATTGAAATTTTACATGCATTTAATATGTGAATCCTTCATCAAAAATTTATATAAAGTTAAATTATAAAATTCCTAGAAAAATGACTTCAGATAATAAATTTGTGATAAAGTGAAAAGTTATTCTTTAGTGAATTTTCATGTTTTTATATGAAGAAATTTATTATTCCAAATCATTTTTCAATGAATTTTCTATTTCAATTTTTAATCATGGATATACACTTCATGAAATACATATGCAATATTTCAATTTGTTGGGTATCTGCTAAATGTTCTAAGTTCTTTTATTTCCTGCAGAAAGTTTTTTTCTATGTAAAGTACATTAAGAGTGGCAGAGCAAAATGTGTATTTCTCCTATTGAAATGTATATAATTATTCTTAGCTTTACGACATGAGTATATATTATGTATGACCCCCCCCCCCCCCCCCCCCCCCCCCCCCCCCACTCTCAGGGATGAATCAGTTGGCTGCATATTTTACTTTTTGCTGAATTTGAAAATATAGTCTGAAAAATATTCTGTTACTGTGATATAAATTACAATTTTTTAAATTAAAACAATGCAAAATTTTAAATAATTTGCATTTTTAATATTATTTTAGTTGAAATGATTAAAGTTTGCCTAATTTTGCTTTAAAATTAATTAATTAACTTAGCGTAAACTATAAAATAAATGTTGAAATGTCAATATGTTACTTGCTGAGTGAGCCGTCATAATATTCAATAGATATAGGTTTAATTTAGTACAAAGATGAATTTAAAACACCATCAGAATTAAGACAGTAAAATCTGATAAAGTGACTATTTTAGAAATGTCACTATATTTAGGCTATTAAATATAGTCACATATTTCAATATAGTCATAGATGAAGTGAATCTGAGAAGTTTGAAATTTTGTTTCTTGTCCTATATACTTATTCTTAGGAAGTTGCTTCAATACAAGCTATATATATATCAGAATACAATTTTGGGACATAAAAGCAGCTCACCCATAGGGTTTCCAATCATACACTTTTTCAGATATGGTAAAACAGTAGATATACACTCTAACTTTTTATTTACGAAAGTTAAAAGTAAGCTATTTTTTTTAAATAAAAAAATCATTTTAATTATAATTTTATATTGATTATAATGTAAATTTTGTTAAAGCTTTAATAATTGATCTCTTTTACGTAGGTCTATTATAAAAGTACTTTCAATATAACTGATTGCCTAATTTAAGTGATAATAGGCTGGTCATTTATGTTAAAATTTTATATTTAGGCTACATTAATAAGAATTGTGCTCTAAAATGTTTTTATTTTATTCAATATCTATATTTTAGCACATAAAAAGTTACACCCCCTTCCCTTCAGACCCATAATCATCTTTAAAGTATATACTTGTGTATTTTTTATTAGTAACATAACCATGATAAGTATTTTATGACTCTACAATATTAAAAACTTTAGATCACAGCCCTTTGTATATTGATCACCTGCCTAGGATGTAGCCCAGAAATGAGAGTAGTGAAAACAAGTTTTATATTTTTTTATAAAATAAAAAGTGTCATTCAAATAGCAAAATTGAATTGCATTAAAAATTTGTGTGTATAAAAGCATCCAGAATTTGTATTTGACTACACTATTGTTACATAAAAAAAAATATATAAGATAAAATAAAATACACATACCTTAATTTTCCCTTGATTTCAATATTAAAACATATATAAGAACATCCAATGATAAAATCAAATCAGCAATAAAATTAACTTTAAAATCAAATTAACAATAAACTTATGGATAAAATCCAATGGTAAAAGTAGAAAAAACAGCAATTAAAAATTTAAATTTCAAAGTTATTCTACCGTAAACCAATCTAAACATATGGATAAACCGCCAAAAACATTCGACGCAAGGGGCGCCCTCACACGGTACAATGTTGAAAACCCAGACCACACGACAGACCCGAAGGTTTACTGTAGGAAAGTGTACACGGTACATTTTGAGTTATGACACATTGTACACGTTACAATGTGTCATAACTCAAAATCAGCTTCAGAAGCTGACTGCACAGGCAGAGTATAAAGGAGGCAGTGGTCTTAAAGAAGTGAAATAAAGACCTTCTTTTATAGTTGTGATCTTGTTGTTTCTGCAGATATCTTACACTTTCAGGTAGGTTGGCTGGTCTGAGTCGAAAGAAAGATATCAGCAGTTTTATTGATTGTACGATAAATATTTTTAATCTTTTTAGGCCTATTTATATTTGTAAGCTAAGAGTTGATTAGGAAAATCCATATAGTTACTATGCATCAATATTATAATATATAATAATTACACTGGATTTTAATATAAGAATTAACTAGTAGCAAAGCTGTTAATTAATAAAAAAAAAAAAAATCTGAAAGTTAATACATATTAATGCTTAATATCAACTCTTAACTACCTATCTGTTGATTTTAACACAATAAATTAAAACAATGAACCCAGCAATAATTCAAAAATATCCAAATACTATTGTCTATACTTAAATATTTTTAAATTAAATATGTAAATAAATTGATTATCACTATAACCACACATTCAGCTAAATTAAAAAATCTTTAAAACAAAGCAATTTATTAAAAAAATCTCATAAATAATAGGGTTTGCAACTTCAAACGGAATGGATACCACCCGCGGGGTTTGCAGCTTTAAATGGAATGGATGCCACCTGTAAAGATAGCACTGGTATATAGAATCCAGGAGTAATTACAGATAAGATCTCTTTAGGTAGACAAAATAAGTCATCTCTACTTCGTAGTAATCATTTATAGTTATTACTGGAGGGAAACAGCTATTTTTTGGAAATGCCAATAACATGGCTGTAAATATTAAAATATTCCATTTCTCTTTGAATTATGTGGTCAGTCGAAAAAGTTCTGGTAACCAGGTGTTTTTGTCATTAGCGTAAACACGTTTCCTGGGAGTAAAGATGAACTTGGTTCGTGTGCAAGATAGTTTAGGGAGCTATGGTAAGGAAGATGTGAACAAGACTGAACTGAAATGTAACATTTACGTTGATAGGATTTTCTTTCAATTATTTTTATGTTTAAAAAAATTTCATATTTTGGTATTTAGTAAAATATGAAGTTAGAAAAAAATCATGAAATTTCCCAGAGGGGGCGGGTCCCTCTGGAAAAGTTCAGCAGGGGTTCGTGCCCCTCTGCCTAACTGGATCTAGAATAGATATTTACTATTACTGTCAAGGAAAGACCCCCAGACTTAGGTCCATGAAAGATGTTACAAATTTCTGTGAGGAAAATAATTTAACATTTGAGGAAAAATTATTTAATTTTAAAGCAGATCAAGGTACGAACACCAAGTAACCAACCAGAAGCAAATAATGTGAAGAGTAGAATCCCCCCAAACTTCAGGAAAGCTGTCAATTCATCCCAATCCAGAGAGTGGAATACTGCAATAGCAGAAGAATTAGGTATCGTAAAGGAGCGAGGTTTATGGGATTTAATGCCTGCACCTGTTTCCATCATATTAATTGTCTGTCGTTGGGTATATACACAGAAAATGGTGATATTGGCAGATTTAAAGCAAGGCTTGTTGCCCAAAGATTTAATCAAAAAAAGGTACAAACTTATGAAGTTTTTAGTTCAGTCATAAATTTTACTATTGTTAAGATGTTTTTCACATGATGGCTACGTTTACAATTTGGTATTAAATGTGCATATTTAATTGCAAAATTGAATGATAAAATTTATATGCATCAACCTCCTGGTTTTATTGATAAGAGCAAATATAATTATGTGTTACTTCTGAGAAAAGCTATATATGGCCTACAAGTAAGAAAAGAAAAATGTTGATGATTTTATATAATTGTACTGCTTATCCTCAAATAACAGATCTTTCAGCAATCAAATTAGCATACGTGATAAAAAGCATTATTATGCTGTTTATCACTTTACTTGACACCAATTTCACAACCACTAGATCAAGGAATTATTTTTACAGAAAATGAAAATAAAAAAATTATTTAATTCATAGATGATGAAATGAATATCAGAATCTCTATTTTCAATGCTATTAAAATGATATATTATGCCTAGAAATTCGTCACAGGTGTCATAATTCAGAACTGCTTTCGTGATGCTTCTTTTTTTTTTCTTCTTTACTTATTTAATGAAGATTCTTTTCAAGTGGCATGCTGGCATGCATCAAAAGCATTGATAATACTACAAACGATCCTATTTGAGATAAATTTGTCAATATCAAGTCTGATTTCGCTACTTCAGGACACATAGAAGATATTGATATTTTGGAATCAATTACTCAAAATGCAAGAGCTTCATCTTTTGAGAAATGAGAACTTGAACGTTCAGAAGATGATGACCAGCACCCTCTCATTACAATGCATGGCTGTTTGAGCATGGCATTAGCTGTTGGAGTATGCCTTTTCCTATGTACACCGGACAAAGAAGAACATTCAATGAATAAATTAAGTAGTGGTGAAGAATTTTTGTTCTCACTTTAAAAAGAAAAACAATAAAAAGTCCTGAATTATTTTTCATGAGGTTACTTAAATTTTTATTTTTGATATGTAATATGCCTAACTTAAAAATAAATTAGAATTATTTGACTTAATGAAATTATTTAAATATACATATTTAATTATTTAAATAGCACAGTAAATGATCTTTTAATACAGTTTGTAGGGGGTGTCAGTCATAATGTGAAACCACTGTAAACTGGTGTCTTGTTGTGGATTCTCTTCTGGAAAGCATTGATATCTCTGGTGTTTCTTGCATTGGATATGCTGATGATGTTGTCATCGTTGCCAGGGGCAAATTTGGCAACACTGTCTCTGACATGATGTCTACTGCTCTTAGGAGGGTTGAAACATGGTGTAAAAATGCAGGTCTTACGGTTAATCCGCAGAAGACTGCTTTAGTTGCGTTTACAAGGAAACGCATACTTAATCTTGGGAATATTTGCTTATTTGGACAGAAGCTTATTTGCTCCAAGGAGGTTAAATTCTTGGGAATTTACTTTGACAAGGAACTTAATTGGAAGAGACACTTGGACTACTGCACAACTAAAGCCAGAAGAATCTTCTGGTCTTGTAGGAATGCTATTGGGAAAACCTGGGGCCTTAATCCCAGAGCTATTCATTGGATTTACTCGATGATAGTCTGTCCTATCATTTCTTATGGATCCATTGTTTGGTGGTCCAGAATTAGAAATGAAACTGCTAAACTTGATTTAGTTAAGCTTCAAAGGATGGTGTGCATTGCAATCTCCGGATGCATGAAAACCACTCCTACTGCAACTCTTGAACTCTTACTTGGCTTGCATCCGCTCTATATGCGTATTGAGGCAGAAGCACTTATCTGCATGAACAGACTCAAATATCTGAAACACTGGAAAGATTACTCAAGGTATTTATCTTGGGGTGAACTTAACAGTAATGTTGCTAGGCATCCTTATTTTTGTATGCCACCTGATGGCATACACGTCAAATTTACGTTTGATAAGCCTTATGAAATTCTTGTCCCCTCGCGGGATGATTGGAAGAGGACTCCAACCTACAATAAACATAATTGTTTTGTATGGTATACTGATGGCTCGAAGATTGGCACTAGTACTGGTGCGGGAGTCTGCTGCCCCGATGATGGCACTAAGCTATCTTATCCGTTTGGCAATTTTGCTACTGTCTTTCAGGCTGAAGTATTTGCCATTCTTATGTGTTGTAGAATTTGCTATGACAGAAAGTACGAGAATAGCCAGATTTTCATTTGTTCTGACAGTCAGGCTGCTCTTATGGCTCTGGGGAAATTCACTGTGACGTCTTCCCTTGTCTGGGAATGCTATAAAGCTCTCTGTAAAATTGCTAGTAATAATAGTGTCATTCTGTACTGGGTGCCTGGTCATTCGGGCATTCCTGGCAATGAATTGGCAGATGAACTTGCTAGGAAAGGCTCTAATACTCCTTTTGTGGGCCCTGAGCCAGCCTTGGGTATTCCCAATGATCTTATCAGAAGAATTGTCTTTGACATCTTCAGGAAGCTTCAATGCAAGAACTGGCGTGACACTAAAGGGCAAAGACAAGCGAAAATTCTCAATTGTAATTGCCCTAGTGCACGTCAAAAGGAACTCTTTAGACTCAGTAGAACTGGCATCAGGAGAGCTGTTGGGCTCCTTACTGGGCACTGCACTCTCAAGAGACATCTTAATATTATGGGTGTCTCCAAGGATTCGCTTTGCAGAGGCTGCAATTACAGCGAAGAAACTGCAGCTCACATTCTGTGTGAATGTGAGGCCTATTCTGCTCACAGATTCGAATACATTGGTCGTCATGTGATTGAACCCTGGGAGCTGAACGACATTCCTGTCAAGTGCCTGCTTATGTTTGCATCGGCTACTGGTCTCTTCTCTTAGAGACCTTCACTTTTTGGGGTAGTACAATAGACCTCTGGTCGATGTGCTAGGCTCTTCTGGAGCCACCCACCTTCATATCATTCATTCATTCATTCAACCACTGTAAATCAACATTCGCTTAAATTGATATGTTTTCTGTCCCCTCGGGGTGTCAAGTTTTTCTTATTTCAAGATTTTTTTTATTATTATTTTGTATGGAGATAAATAATAATTCCTGGAATAATAATGATAGTTAAAAATTTATTATACATGTAAAAGGCATTAAAATTGTATGTTTTATCATAAATAAATTGGAGGGATTTTTTTCATGACCCTATTGCCAACTTAATTTTTGAAAACTAAGAAAATGTTTAAAAGAACTAGCTCATAAAAAGATATATTTCTTTCACCCTGATATGAATTGTGATAGAAATGAGTAATAAAAAATAAAAACGGATAACATTTGAGGAAATCAATATTTCTAAATATAAAATACTGCAAAGTTTAATTCTATCTCCCTCCCCCATGTAGTAAAATGAATTAAGATAGAAAAAGGTATTTTTTATATAGAAGGGCGACCTCATGTTTGTATTGGTAAACCTACGTTGAGTTGCGATGTTTCCAATAAGCTGGTAGTTTGCTCTCTCGTATATACTGTTCAAGCTATTGTGTAATTTGTATGGGTAACTCACTGCACTATGTAATATAACGAATAAAAAATGAGTGATATTGTTAAAGGTCTGTTATTAAAGAAACTATTTCTTGATTGGACATGAAGATGAATTGCAAATTACACTGTGTGGGTTTTAAGACCGAGAACTTAACAGTGAACACAAGATAAAGAACTGGTCATACATTTAATGTTTTATTTCAAATACGCACACAAAATACTTCTGGTTATGGGATGGAGTGATTCAGATAAATTGTATTATTGGACATGCTTGCATTTTTTTTGGGGGGGGCGGGGGGGATATATAGAGATGTGGGTTTTCCCGAAAATTTTCAAATGGAAAATTTAACTTATTCTGAATATTACATTCATTATCATAACTCATCGTGGCTAGTGGCACATAAGGCCTTCAGCTTGCATCGCCACCCTGGCCGATGCTGTGTCGCAGTCCTTGCTTCTGACCAGCTCGCCCATCCCATCAAATTTCTGTCCTGCTCCACCAGTCTCCTCTAAGTAAGCTTGGGTCGACCCCAAGATTTTTTTCCTTCAGGCGCCCAAGTAAGTGCCACAGCAGGGATGTTATGCTTCGGCTTTCTCAAGACATGTCCAGTCCATTTCCATCTAGGTTTTTTTTATCTCTATCTCAATTTCTTCCTGTCCAGTACTCTTATAGAGTTCAGTGTTAGTAATAACATATGGCCAAAATACTCCCAAAATTTTCCTCAGACATTTAGTTTGCCAGGCTTGTTGCATTGGCCCCTTGTTAATTTCCATGTTTCAGCTTCATCTCTTCTCACTAAGGAATTAAAAAGGTTGATTTTGGTTTTTAAATTAATGTTAGTAGTTCTCCATATTTTATTTAGTTTTCTAAAACAATTCTGAGCTTTTGCAATTCTTATTTTGATTTCTTCATCTGTTCCACCCTCCTTGTTCACCAGTACACCAAGGTACGTGAAGCTATTTACATCTTCAATTGATTCATCATCTAATTTTACATTTTCAGAGGTTTTTTCATCAATTCTTAAGACTTTTGTTTTACTTTTATTGATTTGTAGACCAGTAGTTTTAGCAAACTTGTTAAGGCCATTACTTTTCTGTTGCAGATCACAAAATGAATATTACATTAAAGCTAAAATAATATGTCAGGTGACTTTTAAAAGTATTTGTTCATACATTAGAGTTACAATCATATATATGTATTTAATGATATGATTAAAAAAGGGTTTAAATTTAGAAATATATAGAAATATTCTATACACAAAAATTTTTAATGCATATATATTGAAGTCAGCAGCTGCAATTTAATATTTTCGTTGAGTACCTGTGCTTCTGAAATGTTATGAAATAATTATATTCTATCAACAATAGAAAAAATATTTTTGTAAATCATAAATTTAAAACAATACAATAAATTAAAAGTAAATAAAAATTGCTACACCTTTTTGGAATCATAAATAATTTATTGTTTATTACAGGTGTAAGAAAAAAATTATTAAATGTATAACTTTCATATGCTTGATTTAAGGAAGGATCATAAAGATTTATTCTCACACGCAGCAGTTTTGTTAATTGTGATATAAAAATATTATAAGAAAAAATGAAAACTACTTATAATTAAAAAAAAAAAAATTATATATTAACAATGTTTAAAAGATGCCTACTGACCAGGGTTAGAAATATAATGTGGTTTTTTTAAAATCGAAATCCATGGTACCATCTCATCATTTCATAATTAATAATAATAATAAAAGAAAAATAAATTATGTAGTTCAATAAAGGTATAGGAAATATATTATTAAATATATAAAAATATTTAATAAATACTTATAATTAAACCCTTTTTTTAATAATTCTTATAATGATATTGAAAATTGTTTAAAAAGTACCTGTTTAGTGTATAGCTGTTAGTATTGTTAAAGTATTTTCTTTCTGTCAAATCAGTTTAAAAAATATTCCATATTTATTATATTTTCATAAATTTTATAGAATTAATTGCTGAACGAATAGGCTTCAAAAAATATTACCTGCTGTTTCATCAGAATGAGTAAAATGTCACCCTTCTAGTTCTTGTTTTTATTCTTTTTCTTTAAAATAAAGCATTATTCCCTATCCTATTCAAAATTAGAAACACTAAATGATCAAAGACTTCTTGTAAAATTACCTACTTTTCAAAAAACAGTATGGAAAGAGTATTACATTTAATTTTCAAATGAATTAAGGAGAAAAAATGTGAAAATTTTCCAGATAAACATAGTGGAAAATTTTTCATTTCCGGGAAAATTTTCTAACCCATATCTGTAGTGATACAGGCCTTTGAAATGAGGCCTATTTTAATGATTTAAATGGTTTGGGTATGGCCTTTGATACACGACAAAAATTAAATTATGCTATGTATTAACATGACTTGACATGAAAAATATTTTGTTATTTTTACAAATGATAATAGTGTTTTCAGAACTTTGCTACTGCAAGTTTTTTAATTAGCACTTTACTCTACAAATATTGAATCCAGGATTTGCATTAATTTTTGCCTCATAATATTTCATTTAAAGAATCTATTTAATTAAGAATTTTATACATATTGTAAATTTTATATTACTTATTTGATATATTTTTTTGGAAGATTGTACATTGTATAGTGCTTATTTATTTATTTATTTTGGAAGTATATTCCAGCATTTAAAAGAGTTGTTTCATTTATTTGATAAAAACATAAATTTTAATGATTGTTTTTTATATTTATTGACTGTTTTTATTTTTAACAACTTTTGATTTTGGCTTTCTTGTGATGCGATCTTGTAGTTATTGCTATTTTAAAAATTATTTCATGTTTTTCATTGGAAATTTTTTTTTTCCTTCTAGGAATGAAATTATGGCACAGAATCTAAAGTCCCTTTTTGCTGAAAGGAAAATTATTAAGAAGTATTGGATTGTCACATGTAAAGTACCCGAACCTCTTGAAGGTAATTTATGATTATTTTTGGAATCATTCCGAGAAAGCAAAAGTATGCTATTGTGTAACGTTTGTAATATATATGTGCACTTGATAGAATTTTCAAAGTTCTAGTTATTTAATTGACATCACTCAAGAACATGTTTCAAGAGATTTTTATGCAAAAGGTGTTCTCGAAAGTATTATAAGAGTTTTAATTAATTGCATTAATACATAAAGAGCTTTATGCTGAACATGTATGTAGCCACTTGAGTAATTATTGTTTTAGACCTGTCTTTACAGTGCAGCAACTTATTTTTGGCAGTTTTCTTAAACACTGAATAACAATTTTATATAGGGAATTAGCTTCCCTCTCAATAATGGAACATTCTTGATTAGATTGCTATGTATAAAAGAAAATAATCCAGTTATGCTTAGAAATGAAAATAACCCAGATCAATAAATACTTCAAATTTACAATAAGTAAATTTATTGATGTAACTTAGAACTAGATGAATAGAGGTAATAGCAAAATAATGTTTAGGTAATAATAAAATAAATAAAAATGGCAACAGCTACTTTGACCACATGGTTGGCAATTGAGTAAAAGGTTTTCGCTCAAAACAAAATAAAAAAATAAAACATAGTCTGTATTTCAAACACAAATAAATGAACAGTTTTCAAACATAATTTCACAAACGCATTCGTTCTCTAAAATTTTATTCATTCTCTATAATTTTATTCATTCTTGGGAGATTAAGATGTAAACCTTTAAAACTCAGCGAATTTTTGAAAAGTAAAAAATACTTTATGCCCATTTGGAACAAAAAATAAAATCCACGTTATGATGTCACTTCTTTCAAGAATGAAACTTCTTTCCATTAGTAATGGTCACACTTGGTCACAAATTGGATATTCTGTTTCAATACATGCATACTAAGCTACAAAATTTTAAACTACTGAAAAGCTCAGATTTTGAATTTTTAACCCATAAAATAGAGTGTAATTGATTAAAAGGAAACAATGTTAACTGTATGTAAAGTTATCATATGCATAGAACTGCTTTCTTTGCATTTTTTATGTTCCTCTGCTAATTTGTAAACCTGAGTGAACCATTTCTAATCTAGAAGGAATTTTAAACTGACTTAAAATCATTGCATATTGATGTATGAGAAAGTTGCATGGAATGTCTTACTTTGGATAGACCAGTGATTGTCTATCTTAAAGGTTACAAAGATGACCCCTAAAAATATTTACAAACTCTTTTATTGAAGACTAGTTGCCTTCGGTGACCAGCCTGTTCACTTCCTTTGAAAATTCTGACCGTGGCAAACTCGCTGGTGCGACCTACCAAAAAGGTAACTATTTGGACAGCCAGGAAGTGCCAACCAATTTAGGCCAGAACCCAGTGGGGGAGGCATTCACAGGGACCGTACCCTCCTTCCCCTACCACTAACCTCTCGGATGGACTTACGGACCCACATGTTTAACGTGATCGTACTCCGCATAAACACGGTGGCAGTTTTGGCAGTGGCAGGAATCGTACCCGGCCTACCGAGTGCAATTTCAGCATGCTAACCACTGGACTACCATGCCCTCCACGACAATCTCCATAACTTTCTTTTTATTCACCCAATTTAGACCGGAACTCAGTGGGGGAGGTATCCACAGGGACCGTACTCTCCTTCCCCTACCACCAACCTTTCGGAAGGACTTACGGACCCACATGTATAACGTGAATGTACTCCGCCTGAATACAGCGGCAGTTTTGGCAGTGGCAGGAATCAAACCCGGACCTACCGAGTGCAATTCTAGCACACGGACATGGTGGCAGTTTTGGCAGTGGTGGGAATCAAAACCAGGCCTACCGAGTATAATTCCTGTGCGTTAACCACTGGGCTTCCGCACCCTTTGCGACAATCTCCATAACTTTCTTTGTATTCACCCAATTTAGACCGGAACCCAGTGAGGGAAGCATCCACAGGGACCGCATCCTCCTTCCCCTACCACCAACCTCTCGGAAGGACTTACGGACCCATATGTTTAACGTGATCGTACTCCGCGTGAACATGGCTGCAGTTTTGGCAGTGGTGGGAATCGAACCCGGGCCTATCGAGTGCAATTCCCCATGCTAACTACTGGGCTACCATGCCCTCAACACCGTGGAGTTAACAAAGTTTGGTTTAGTTTAATGATGTTAAAACTAATAATGACATTTTAAGGCACCGGGACAATCTCCATAACTTTCTTTTTATTTATTGTTTTATTTCTTCAGTGTTTGAGTTTTTCATTAATATCATTTAAAATATCCTCATTCCATAGTTCCATATATCCTTTTAAATATCCATAAATTAAATCCATTAAATATCCATTTAAAAAATCCATATCATTCTATCATTTAAAATATAAATATAATAATTTCACATTAATGCAATACATCACAACAATTCAATCCACCATAATTCAGTCATTTAAATTTTATAATGATCATATGCTAAGCTCTTAATTCCATCATTTAAAATATCACTAACCCGATGCAATGGTGTGACCTCCCCTCCATTTCTGGGCAGGGCTGTCGGGGGGAAAAATCGGATCTTTCCTGAGAATTGGCCGAGAAATATAAAATCATAACTTCTTTAAAATTACGATCCTGTGGCCAATTTTAATTATTTCTTGACCAGATTGGGCTTGTAAGAATCCCTGATCTTTCTGCTTTCTAAAAATGTAAATTATTAGTCGAGATCAACGGAACTTTTCCGGATGCGAGAATTTAAAAACCAAAGTTTGTTTTTTTGAGCCGAAAGTGACTTTTATTTTGAAAACTTTAAAAAATAGTAGAAATTGAAATTGAGATTTGAAATTGATATATTTTTACTCGCAATTGTCTTCTTTTTCCGGTGGTGTGATTTGTTTTTTTTACGACATCTGGATTGTGGAGAAAAGAGGGGAAAAAACGGTCAAAATCGCATAAAACATTAAATAACTAAAAAATAAAATTCAAATTTTAGAAATCGGTTTTCCCGTGTCCCCCCCCCCCCGTTCTCCGATTGCCAAATTTCGTAGCTCTACGACACGCGGTCGCTGAACCTATAGTGCATGAAACAGACACACAGACAGACACACTGACATTATTGCCTTTTATTATTTAAGACTAGAGCGAATTACCCAGTGTTGCTCAGATCCTAAATAAGCACTCACTACGTAAATGATACAGATAACAATACTCAATTTCTAAACCACCTGTTTTGAATCCAAACCATTTCTGTGCTCCATTTTTTTTCATTGTCAACCATGTCAATTATAGTGGCTGTAATATGCCATAATAAGCTCCTTTGACACATACCCTAAATAGGTCCTTCCGAGAGGTTGGTGGTAGGGGAAGGAGGGTACGGTCCCTGTGGATGCCTCCCCCACTGGGTTCCGGTCTAAATTGGGTGGCACTTCCCGGCCGTCCATACAGTTACCTTACACCTTTCTGGTAGGTCGGACGGTCTGGGTCTCAACAACAACAACATACCCTAAATAGGGCCAACGGCCGTACCGTGCTGAAAACACCGGTTCTCGTTAGATCACCGAAGTCAAGCAGCATCGGGCGCGGTTAGTACTTGGTGGGTGACCACCTCGGAACACCGCGTGCTGTTGGCCATCTCGGGTGCGGTATCCCCGTGGTTTGCGCGCTAGATTTGCACGCTACCACAAATGCCGCCGTGTTCATGCGGAGTACGATCACGTTAAACATGTGGGTCCGTAAGTCCTTCCGAGAGGTTGGTGGTAGGGGAAGGAGGGTACGGTCCCTGTGGATGCCTCCCCCACTGGGTTCCGGTCTAAATTGGGTGGCACTTCCCGGCCGTCCATACAGTTACCGTACACCTTTCTGGTAGGTCGGACGGTCTGGGTCTTAACAACAACATACCCTAAATAGACACATAGTCCCGGCCACCCAATTTGCTACTCTAAGTCTTCGGACGAGTCGGTTGGTCTGGGCTTTCGACATACCCTAAATATGCATTTATTCACTAATTGTTGATAGAATGACTCAATGAAAATATTTTAAGTGGATGCAAGTGAAAATCATAAACTTATTTCACAATTGGAGCCCTTTCATTTCAATTTGATTTGAAATAAGTTGTCAACTTTGGGCAAATTAAAGTTCCTATAAATTAGGAATTTATTCAGTTAGGGTTGAATTGTGACTCCTTATTGTATTAATTATGTAGCTGTTATCACTTTCTAGCATAGTTGAAAAGTGTTTATGACTTTGTTCATTCTGTTTGTCTGTTCACATGATAACTGCTGTAAAAATGACTATATCAAAATGAAATTTTAGTATGTTTTTGAGATGGTCTGTGGGACATATGGGAATGTAAATGAGTAATATTGCCCAATTCATTTTGGATTGAACCTGGGTTGAAAAAGTGAAATACATTGAACCCTATGGGACCTAATTTTTCAAACATTTTTTAAGCAAAGTTAAAATTCACAGATTGCTTCGAAAATTTTAGGAAATATTCAAATTATCCCATAAAATATAAAAAGAAAATTTTCAGCAAAATATGTTTGGTAGTTTTTTAAATAAAAATTAAAATAATAATTACACCCATATTATTTGGAGAGATCACGTGACCCACTTCAAAATAAAATATGGTATCCATTCCATCTTTTTTCCCCCAGTGTAATAATTATGAGTTTTAAAGTTCTTTTAAATTTATATTTAGTGTTGCATCCATCCTAAAACCACTTTATTTTTACTTATTTTTTGTGTATCTGTATTCTGTGCCAACACAATTATAATATTTTTGATTTTAAATGATCATCAAACTTTGATTATTTCTACAACGAAGCCTAATTTTGATGGATGTAGAATGTAAACAAGTAATTGTAAGATGAATTGTATAAGAATTGCTGAATGTTTATCACATAAAATTATTTACCTCTGGTGTCTGAAATAAAAGTTTATGAATGAAATATTCATTGCTTTTACATAGAGAGCCAGACTATTTATATTTCAATGACGTCATTTGAATAAAGTTCATTTTTATCTATGAAGTTTTAAGGTTTCAAATATAATAAATTATTGTAGTACTGTGATAGTTTAAAATATATCAGTGCTGAATGTATTGCATTTTAAAGATGCTTAAATAAAATTGCATTTCAATTGGAAAGTGTTTCATAATCAATGCTTTATGCATAATTGATCTTTCTTGTTATTGAATACAAATTATCTGAAAATAAATTCATAAAGGGTAAAAATTATTTAATGCCATTAGTCTATATTTACTATCATATATTTTTATAGAGTTACTTAATTAGAATTGCTTTTATAAGTATCTGATAATGTAATAAAATATTATTTATGTAAAAATAAAAACTCATTTTATTTTTTAGGTATAATAGACATTCCTATTGCTGAAGGTTCAATTGATAACAAGAAAAGGGTTAGTGGAATCTCATTAATTTAAACTCGATAGGGCATAAAATTTAGTTTGCCTTATCTTTCGATCCAGACAGTCTGACCTACCCAATCTGTTTCGATGGTTAGAGTTTGACTTCTCTATAATTTTTCAACTAATGATAATATCAACACACACAAAAAATAATACTTTTAAAGAATACCATTATGATCTCAATTGTTATCTTTGGCCAATGGGATTAACCCTTTCGCGACGGGTGGCACGCCCTCATGCCGTCTGCGAACTTGCATTCAAGGACGGACGGCATGAACTACTCGTGACGGAGAGAACTTTACCCTAAACGGCGAGTGGCACATATCGGTGTTTCTATGTGAAACGTTTTCATTTGAATTTATTTGTCTACTAGATGGCGTTAAATGCCCGTGGAAGCAACTTAAATGTATTTTGCAGATGCTTGATCTTGGCACAAGAAGAATCTAATGAATTATTTCTCCATTTGGAGCTGTGAAACTGGTTCTGTAATGTAAACAGACAGAGCACTTCTCGCAGCATCAACAATTTTATAACTGAGTTCCGGGTCTCCTTTTGATTTTAGCTTTTAATGATTTCGTTGGTAAATTATAGAAATATAAGAGAGTATTTTTTGGGTGGGTGGGTGGGGGAGGGGGGTAAAGGAATGTGGGACAGTGAAATGATTAGGTTATTTCGGATAAAAGCATGGCTGGTTTGAGACGTTTCCTTTCTGTGGAAGAATATACGCATATGGTAAATGAACCAGACAGTAATGAAAGCAATGCAGAAAGATTCGTGGAACAGTGTTATTTCTGATGATGAATCTGAAAATGCAATTGATTCTTTAGATTCTGAGCGTAGTATTATTACAACGCCACCAGCTTCAGTTGCTGTTTTTTCGAATGATGTTTGGACATGTGATTTGAAAGATCTGAATTCTTTGGAGTTTTTTTAACATACCTGGAATAAATCACAATATCATGCCGCTTAATTTAGATAAGGAACTTGATTTTTTAGCATATTTTTTTTATGATGAACTAGTAGAATTTATCGTAAAAGCAACTAATGAGTTTGCAAAGAAAACATGGGAGAAAAATCTCCTCTCTCCTTCCACATCGAAGACACCACCTGTTTCAAATGTATTTACACCTGTGACAGGAAACGTATTTCGTGTGTTTCTCGCACTAGTAGTTTTGACAAGCATTGTCAGAAAACCAAATCTTAAAATGTATTTTTCTAAGAATCCAATTATCAGTACTACTTTTTTCAATTCAGTTATGAGTCACGATCGATTTATAGGAATATTACTTTACCTTCATTTTACTCTTGATTATAATGCCCAAAAACTAGATAAATTGAAACCCGTGTTAGATGCATTAGTTTCAAAATTTAAATTTATTCTATATACACTCCTAGAAGAAATGTGTTCATTGATGAATCTTTGTTCTCATGGAAAGGAAGGCTGGGATTTCGTCAATATATCCTCTCAAAAAGGTCCAGATATGGAATAAAAATATATAAATTGTCAGAATCGGAATCAGGCTATATATGGAATTTGCTTGTGTATACTGGAAAGGACACGGAATTATCAAGCTCTGATGGTGGGTATGGAGAACGTGCTGTGAAAACACTTCTAAGTGAACTTTTAGGAAAAGGATATACTTTGTATTTGGATAAATTTTTTACCTCTCCTGTACCCGCAAAGTATTTGTTGTCTAAGAATACACATATATATGGTACAGTTTTAAAAAATCGAAAGGACATGCCAAAGAATTATCCATCTGTACCTAAAACATATATACACTAAAATTTTTAATATTGTGATAAAAGGAAATTTATATGAAAAATATACATCAAATAGAAAATAAGTATTTCCTTTCTTCCTGAAAAAAGTAGAATGTTGTGTTGAATGGGTGATTTTTAGTGAATTTTTTTCGAGAGTTAGGCTTACTGCAAAAAATTAGCAGTCTTTTGGGAACAGTTCGGAAATGAAGTGCTCCGTCTTTTGGGCCACGGCAGTTTCGCAATGCCACCATCCCGAAAGGGTTAACTCACTGAACACTGGAAATCATTGTCAATTATCAAAATGTGTGTGACTTCTGTAACATGCTACATGCAGTGGTAAAAAAAAAATAATAGTAAATTGCAACTTCTTTGTGGTAAATGCAGTTTAATACAACAACAATTTTATAACAAATATAATTTAATACAACTACAGCTATTTATTTTAAAAAACTACTTTATGAAAATATTCGCTACAAAACTATTTTTGCAATGGAACTAACTCTAAATGCAAGTCTGTGTACAATGTATAAAATAGGCGCAAGTAGAAATTTTTACCCATTTCATAAAATTAAAAGAAAATATATAAAAAAATAGAAAGGCGCAATTACAAACATGTATCAATCATTTATTTAAAAACATGTTTGTTTGTTTTTTAAAATTGGCTGTTTTTTTTTTAATCTGTGACAAATATGCTCATTTGGGGCAATAAACATCGTGTATTGTTTTAAACAATCTCTCAATTAAAGCTTAAAATTCCCATTTTTAGTTAGTAGCCACTGGCTAGTAGGTTCATGAAATTTAATGGCCAGTTGTTGACAGCTGCAAAATGTGCGATGGCCTTTTCAAGTTGCTTAATGTTGTGCAAAATTGGGCATGTTTTAATTTAGAAATTTGCTAATTTAGAAATTTGCTCTTATTTCTTAGTACTTAATTATGGATATATTGTACAGTAGACATAAGTCAAACAACCAATCCTTCTCCCCATGTCTTGAGCTGGTGAGTTCTTTATCAAGATATCAGTATATGTCTGTTGGCAAGAAAACTCCCCTTTGCGGCAGATGAACTTTTATACAATCTATTATTTGGATGTTGAGGCGAAGGAGGATTTAAAAAATTGGGGAACATTTAAGATATTGACAAAATATAAATTTTATTATTATTATATGATAGAAACACATGACAAATTCACAGAAATATATAAATTTTTTAACGAGTAATATTGTTAACATGCATTTATTATTGCTATCTTCTCATTTTTAACATTTAATAAATTTTTAAAACTTATTTTAAGTGTTATTTTTTTTTTCTAAAACTAATTCTTTTCTATAAGTTAGTGTCACTATTACCATCTTTTCCATTTCTTAAAGGTTTTCAAATTTAAATTTCTTATTTATCCATTTTTTGAATATTTTAAACATTTATATTCACTAAATTTTTTTTTTATCTTGCCAGTGATTTTCATTATAGACCTTTTTAGGTGTTTTATACTACTTGTTTTCCAGTACATCATAAAAAAAAATCATTTATCATGAAGCATTCAAATACATTTGGAGGAAGCAATTTTAAATTCATTTAAGTTTTCTCATCTTGATCTTTTTATTTTTTACTTTTCCAAGCTGATGAAGCATTCACTATTATTTATACCTCTTTTATTTTTAAGAAGCCTGTCCACTATTTTTTCTTAAATTTAGAGTGTTTTACCAATGATTTTCGGCGATTTTTAATAATTTAATATTCTTGTTTCTATATTTTGATCATTTACTGTAATTTTTCAATCACTATGATCACAATATTTTGGGTTTTTTTTCCCTTTATAATATCGAATGTTACGATCTCTTATTTTAAAATTTTCCTAATATATTTATTTCAAAACATGTAAATTCTTTATCCGTTTGAAGAAATTTCCTTTTAATATTTCGACATTTTGAATTTTAAAAATGGCATTTTGTATCGCTAGTAACATGCCGTTTTATTGCAATACTCGAATTTTCCGATCAATGGGGGAAGGGACGTGGCTGCAGGTAAGATGAAAGTGGAACCAATTTAACTTTGAATTTATCATAATTGTTAAATTGTTAAAAGTTAGCACTTCTGAAACCACAACTAAATCATTTTAGGAATCCATACATTGTTGTTTTATACATTGTCGATGACAGATTTAAAACAGTGTATAATCTGTTGTAAAAGGAAATCTGAAATTTCTCCAAGCGAAAAACTGTCGTGCATCAAGATTTTAAAAATCTTGAAATTCTTGCGATCTAGCTTTAAAATTAATGCAAAGTATGCCTGGGATAGTATCTTTCAAATGCACTATTTTAGCCAGTGCTACTCCATAATTTCCATATGGTCGTTTATGGACCGTTCATATGTTAGTTAAAGAATACATAATACATAACATTGCAATATCTGCAATGCAGCTCGGTAAAGCATTCCCCCATCCAAGATTGATATCCTTTATTCGCACCGGATGCCCAGATTTAGTTCGCTCACACCATTTTTGAGAAGCAGCACATTCCTGAAACTCTTTCAAATAGATTAATTCTTTTAATATTTCATTATGAAAAATATGCTATAATGAATATTTTACCAATAAATAAATTAACAAGCTGGAAATAGTGGGGACGAGTTTCATGCACCATTTTTATTTTGGCGAATGGTTTTAATTCCGTTCGTGTATTTGTTTTCGAAATCCCTTTTAAATTTGAATCAGATGTAAAAATGATGAAAGATCTATTAGTACAGCATGTAAAAATAGATAACTTTAGCTCATTGTAGAGAGCACGGTAAAGATGTTATGCCCCAGCATGTCGCAAAACACATCGGTGATTGCGGGGAGGGGTAGGATAGGAATGTGGATTGCATTCATTCTCAGCAGCAAATGCAATAAATTACGATTGCCTCTTAGAGGGAAAACTACGGGAGAGCCGTAGGGGTTGTTGCTGGATTTTTCTCATTCCACAGGTGGGATTGTTTAGGGAGACTAGCCATCCTACGCTATCACACAGTTTGGCCAGTAGTCTGGATTTCTTCTTTAATCGCCAGATTTTCACGTTTAATTGCCATGTGGCGACTGGCAAGTGGAAATTTTAAGCTTTACTCTTAATAGAAGCAGTTTTAGTCTTAACAAGTCTTGTTTAATGCTGATATAAGTAAGACTTGTTGAGAAAATTAGTGTGGAAAAGATACTCTTAAAAAGGATGACATTGTTACTCTTCACTGCCTATGTACATAACATGCAGAGACTTACGGTGGGGCTTGTGGGAAAACACCCTGTTTCATGCTCAAAATTGGTGATTGTAAAGTGGAGGTATTTGTTATCTATTCTTGAAATTTCAATTTTTCCCAAGAGTAACAGAAAAAATGTGCCAAATTTTGCTACAAATGAGTGATTTTTACTTTCCCTGCAATACATGGTAATGTATAGGGAAAGTATTGAAATCATGCCGAAAATCCAACTTGAGTTTTCGACGGATCTACACGTTTCGAGACCTCTAGAATATGAAAAAACTATTTTTAGCATGATGTGTCTGTGTGTCTGTCTGTCTGCGTGTCTGTGCAATGTATGTATCCACTCTAACTCAAAAACTAATGGACTGAATTTCATGAAATTTGGTAGGTAAATCACTTGAATGTGACCCTGGTGCTGATTAGTTTTTGGTATGATTCGTAAAAACAAAACCTGCCTTTTTTTATGAAATGGCCCTTAAAAATTTCATTTATCTGCTCTAGCTAAAATACTAATTGACCAAATTTCATAAAATTTGGTAGATGAGTTACTCGAGGGATACTCTGATTAAAATTTGAGGGTGCTGATTAAAATTTGGTATGATTCGGAAAAGAAGAACCCGCCATTTTTTTTATAAAATGGCCCGCAAAAATTTTATGTATCCACTCTAGCTAAAATACTAATTGACCAAATTTCACATAATTTGGTATATGAGTTATTTGTTTGTAGGATACTCTGGTTCTGATTACATTTTGGTACAATTCAGTAAAGAACAACCTGCCTTTTTTTTTACGAAATGGCCTGCCAAAATCATCAAAATCTAAAAAAAAAAGACTAAGTAGTGTATGCTCAAATGTATCAATTAAATTCTTGTTTTATACGAAATTTTTGAAGAGGAAAATAATATAACACACTCCATTATACTTTAGGACTAACCGTTCTCAAGATAATTGAGAATTCTTTCATTTTTGTTAGGCCGATTTCGGAAAAATGTCCAATTACCAAATAAAAACAAAAATTGAATTAAAAATGCAACTTTAATGTTATTTGGTTCAATTAAACTCAATCTAATGAATTATTAAAGAAATAAAGAAAATATGAATTTGGGTCTGCAGGGAAAGTCATGTGCTGCCCACATCAGATTTTTACTTTCCCTGCAATACATGGTAATGTATCAGGGAAAGTATTGGAATCATGTCAAAAATCGCAACTCGAGTTTTCGACGGATCTACATGTTTCGAGAACTCTAGAATACAAAAACACTATATTTAGCATGACGTCTGTGTGTGTGTTTGTCTGTGTGTCTGTCTGTCTGTATGTCTCTGCAATGTATATATATCCACTCTAACTCAACAACTTATGGACCGTATTTCATAAAAATTTCATAAAATTTGGTAGGTAAGTTACTTGGATATAACCTTGGTGCTGATTACGTTTTGGTACGATTCGTAGAAACAGAACCCGCCTTTTTTTGCGAAATGGCAAGTAAAAATTATCTAGCTAGTATTATCTAGCTAGTCTTAAGTATCCACTCTAGCTAAAATACTAATTGACCAAATTTCACAAAATTTGGTAGATAAGTAACTTGTATGATACTCTGGTGCTGATTAGATTTTGGTATTAATCGGAAAAGAACAAACTGCCTTTTTTTACGAAATGGTTCACAAAAATGTTATGTATCCACTCTAGCTAAAGTACTAATTGACCAATTTTCACAAAATTTGGTAGATAAGTTACTTGTAGGATACTTGGTGCTGATTAGATTTTGGTACAATTCTGAAAAAAACAACCTGCCTTTTTTTACAAAATGGCCAGCAAAAATCCCCAAAATCTAAAAAAAATTACTACATATGCGCAAATATATCAATTAAATGGTTGTTTTATATGTAATTTTTGATGAGGAAAAGAATAAGAACAACTCTATTACTCTAGGACTAACCGTTCTCAAAATATTTGAGATTTTTAGCATTTAGTTATGCTACTTTTGGAAAAATGTCCAATTACCAAATAGAAACAGAAATTGAATTAAAAATGGAAATTTAGTGTTATTTTTTGCAATTAAACTCAATTTAATGAATTATTAAAGAAATAAAGAAAAAGTGCATTTGAGTCTGCAGGAAAGTCATGTGCTGCCCACATCAGATTTTTACTTTCCCTGCAATACATGGTAATGTATAGGGAAAAGTATTGGAATCATGCCGAAAATCGCAACTCGAGTTTTTGACGGATCTACACATTTCAAGACCTCTAGAATACAAAAAAATTATTTTTAGCTTGACGTCTGTCTGTGTGTGTGTGTGTGTGTGTGTGTGTGTGTGTGTGTGTGTGTGTGTGTGTGTGTGTGTGTGTCTGTCTGTCTGTCTGTGCAGATTTTGTATCTACTCTAACTAAAACACTAATGGACGGAATTTCATAAAATTTGGTAGGTAAGTCACTTGTGGACGAATCTGGTGTTGATTAGTTTTGGGTGCAATTCGCGATAAAAGAACCCGCCTTTTTTTATGAAATGGCCATCACTTGTGGGTCACTCTGGTGCTGATTAGATTTTAGTACTATTCGGAAAAAAATAACCTGCCTTTTTTTGTAAAATGACCTGCAAAAATTGCCATAATCTAAAATAAAAAACTACGTATGCTCAAGTATATCCATTTAATGCTTATTTTGTACGTAATTTTTAACGAATAAGACCCACCCCATTACACTAGGACCAGTCATTCTTGAGATATTTTAGTTTTTTCGTGTTCTTACTACGCCACCTTTGAAAATAAGTCCAGTTACCAAATGAGAATGAAAATTGACTTAAAAGTGAATTGAATTGAATTAAAATACAGACACCGTGAATATAAGTCTGCAGGGAAAATCATGTGCTGCCCAAATCAGATTTTTACTTTTCCTGCAATACATGGTAATGTATACGGAAATATTGGAATCATGCCCAAAATCACAATTCGAGTTTTCGAGGGATCTACACGTTTCGAGACCTCTAGAATAAGAAAAAACTATTTTTAGCGTGACTACCTCAGCTGTGTGTCTACCTCAACTCAATCCACTATCCTATTCAGAAAAGAACAACCTGCTTTTTTTTACGAAATCACCAACATTTAAAGAAAGACTACGTATGTTCAAATGTATCAATTAAATGCTTGTTTTATACATAATTTTTGACGAGGAAAAGAATAAGAACAACTTTATTACTCTAGGACTAACCATTCTCGAGATATTTGAGATTTTTCTCATTTTTTAATGCTGCCTTTGGAAAAAAAATATCCAATTACCAAATAAAAGCAGAAATTGAATTAAAAAATATAAATTTAGTGTCATTTTATGCAATTAAACTCAATTTAATGAGTTCTAAACGAAATAAAGAAAAAATGAATTTGAGTCTGCAGGGAAAGTCATGTGCTGCCCAAATTGGATTTTTACTTTCTCTGCAATACATGGTAATGTATCGGGAAAGTATCGAAAATCGCAACTCAAGTTTTCGACGGATCTACACGTTTCAGTACCTCTGGAATACGGAAAAACTATTTTTAGCGTGACGTTTGTGTGTGTGTGTGTGTGTGTGTGTGTGTGTCTGTGCAATGTATGTATTCACTCTAACTAAAACACTAATGGACCGAATTTCATAAAATTTGGTAGATAATTCAGTTGGGTGAGACCCTGGTGCTGATTACTTTTTGTTATGATTCGTAAAGACAGAACCCCCTTTTTTTGCAAAATGGTCCGCAAAAATTGCCTGTGTCCACTCTAGCTGAGTGAATGGACCGAATTTCACAAAATTCAGTAGATAAGTCGCTGATTAGTTTTGATTTTGCTGATTAGATTTTGGTATGATTCAGAAGAAAATAACCTGCCTTTTTTTGCAGAATGGCCTGCAAACATCGTCAAAATCTAAAATAAAAAACTTATGTGCTCAAATATATCCATTAAATGCTTGTTTTATACATAACTTTTAATGAAAAAAAGAATAAGACCAACCCCATTACACTAGAACTAGCCGTTCTCGAGATATTTTAGCCGTTTTTTCCTAATTTCGCTACGCCACCTTTGAAAATACGCCCAGTTGCCAAATGAGAGTCATGACGTCTAGATAGCGTGACGTCTGTGTGTGTGTCTCTGTCTGTGCAATGTATGTATCCACTTTAACTAAAAAACTACTAGACCGAATTTCGTAAAATTTGGAAAGTAAGTCACTTGGGTGAAACACTGGTGCTGATTAGTGTTTGGTAGGATTCGTAAAATCAGAACATGCCTTTTTTTGTGGAATGGTCCGTAAAAATTTCAAGTATCCACTCTAGCTAAAATACTAATTGAGCAAATTTCACAAAAGTTGGTAGGTGAGTTACCTGTTGGATACTCTGGTGCTGATTAGATTTTGGTATGATTTGGAATAGAACAACCTGCCTTTTTTAATGAAATAGCCCTCAAAAATCGCCAAAATCTGAAAAAAAAAAAAAAGACTATGTATGCTCAAATATATCAATTAAATTCTTGTTTTATACGCACTTTTTGACGAGGAAAACAATATAACACACTCCATTATACTTTAGGACTAACCGTTCTCAAGATATTTGAGATTTCTCACATTTTTGTTACTCCGATTTCGGAAAAATATCCAATTACCAAATAAAAACAAAAATTAAATTAAAAATGCAAATTTAGTGTTTTTTGGAGCAATTAAACTCAATCTAATGAATTATTAAAGAAATAAAGAAAATATGAATTTGAGTCTGCAGTGAAAGTCATGTGCTGCCCACATCAGATTTTCACTCTCCCTGCAATACATGGTAATGTATAGGGAAAGTATTGGAATCATACTAAAAATCGCAACTCGAGTTTTCGATGGATTTACAGATTTGGGGACCTCTAGAATACGATAAAACCATTTTTAGCATGACATCTGTGTGTGTGTCTGTCTGTCTGTGCAGATTTTGTATCCACTCTAACTAAAAAACTAATGGACCGAATTTCATAAAATTTGGTAGGTAAGTCACTTGTGAGGGAATCTGGTGCTGATTAGTTTTTAGTATGATTTGGGATAAAAGAACCCGTCTTTTTTTTGCGAAGTGGCTCGCAAAAATTGCATGTATCCACTCTAGCTAAAAAACTAATGGACCGAATTTCACAAAATTCGGTAGATAACTTGCTTGTGTATCACCCTGGTGCTAATTAGATTTTGGTACGATTCAGAAAAAAATTACCTTCCTTTTTTTGCAAAATGGCCTGCAAAAATCGTTAAAATGTAAATAAAAAACTACTTATGCTCAAATAGATCCATTAAATGCTTGTTTTATACGTAATTTTTAATGAAGAAAGGAATAACACCAACCCTATTACACTAGTACTAGCCGTTGAGATATTTTAATTTTTTCATATTTTCTCTATGCCAGATTTGAAATAAGTTGAGTTACCAAATAAGAACCAAAATTGAATGAAAAGTGAATTAAATTTAATTGAAATAAGGAGAACTTAAATATAAGTCTGCAGGGAAAGTCATGTGCTGCCCACATCAGGTTTTTTTGTCTTATGTAATACCCATTTTTAACAAAGCGAATTCACTACTTCAAAGTACAGAACTTTTAGTTCACAAATTGAGAATTATATTGTTAGACATATTTAAACAAACACTTTCAAAATTTGTGAAAGCAAATGTTGTTAGAGCCAAATTAGATTGCCTAAGTGTAGAGTACCATGGTGAAATAAATCAGAAAGATAATTCAGAAATCTTAATTGGACAGGGTACAAATGTTGTTGTGGAAACTTTAAAGGTGGAAGAAAAGGAAGCTTTTCGCAGTAATTTCAAAGCAAATTATGTAAAGGTGTGTGATTATATAGTTCACAAGTTTCCATTTAATGATGAGACTTTAATTCATGCAGAAGTCTGTAATATAAGTTTGATTGAAAGCACATATTTTTCACACTATTTCACAAAAATAGGGGGCGCGGTAGCCCATTGGTTAGCGCGCTGGAGTTGCACTCGGTAGGCCCGCGTTCGATTCCAGCCACTGCCAAAACTGCCACTGCCAAAACTGTTCATGCGGAGTACGATCACGTTAAACATGTGGGTCCGAAAGTCCTTCCGAGAGATTGGTGGTAGGGGAAGGAGGGTACAATCCCTGTGGATGCCTCCCCCACTGGGTTCCGGTCTGAATTGGGTGGCACTTCCCGACCGTCCAAACAGTTACCTTACACCTTTCTGGTAGGTCGGACGGTCTGGGTTTCAACAACAACAACACTATTTCACAACTATTTTGTTGCAAAATTTCCAGTGCTTCTAAAAGATTTCCAAGGAAATATTGATGAATTGCAATCTGAATTTTATGAACTTCAAGTAACAAAGTTACCTACCTGATGACCTCATAATCAATGAACAGAGGGCTGATGCTTTGTGGGATTTAGTTGCAGATTTTAAAAATGAGTTGTGCAAAGCTCCATTTAAAAACATTGCATATGTGATGCTATATATATTGTCCATTCCACACAGTAATACAGAATGCGAATGGATGTTCAACCAAGTTAAAAAGAATCGAACAGAATTCCATTCTTCAATGTTGGATGAGACTTTGGAAAATTTATTAATAATGAAATGTAATTTCAAAGGCACATGCTATGAACAAGAGTTTGATTAGAGTTTTTTGCAGAGAGCAAAATTCTCAATGTATCTAAAAAATCATAAATAAGGTAAATCACATATAGTTGACACTTTTTTATAATATATTTTTATAATATTTTCAATGTATGATAATTTTACATATTGCAAGTTTTAAGGTTTCTATAATAATTTTGAATTTTGAAGTCATAAGGTTTGGAAACTAATAGTTATCCATATAAAACATTTGTTTACTGAAAATTTTTCTCTGCAAAAGTTATTTCTTAATGCAAAAGCCTTACAATAATATAAACAGAAATCTTGCTAAAATATTTCAATATGTTATTGTTAGGAGCTTTGAAATTCTTTTAAGTGTCAACTACTGGTATATATTTTATTTATGTTTTTTGAATATTTGGTAAAGCTATTGCTATTAAGGTTAGTGCTGTTGTACTATAGTGATCTCTCTACCTTCATGATAGTGATATATTATATTTTAAGTAAAATTTTCACTTATTTAAAAAAAATGAACTAGTGTTTAAAAAAATCCATATTTTCCCTTAAGTTAAATAAGGAAAAGTTTGCGCGTGCTTGTCGAGACCCACGAAAAGCGCTCACCTCGCTATCTACTGGATTTTTTTCTCTTGATGTTGACAGGTATGCAACTTCTTAATAGCAGCTTCATTTTTCTTAATAGTTTTTACAGTAGTTTCATGTAAACCAAAATATTTTCCTACAAATGTTGCACCATGTTCAGTTGCAAGACGATCTAAAATTTGAATTTTAATATCCAAAGAGATTGCTTTCCTTTTCATTTTTGTTACAGGTGAATTATGTGACATTGTGTAAGTGCTACCAAAAAGTATTTCAGTTGTGATTAATAAAACAAAAGTTGATGTTAATTTTTATTAACATCAAACATTTAAAAGGTACCTTTCACTTTTAACACCAAACTCAAAATGCAGATAAAACTGGAAATTCCCCATAAATAGAAATTGTGAATTTAAATGAACACAATCTGGTGAAATTCCAACCAATTGAAGTTGTGAGAAGTGTAATATATATATATATATATATATATATATATTAAAAAAAAAAATCTAAGAATTTCGGTCTATTGTGTTAAATCGAAATAACTCGTATAAAAAGAGAATGAAATTTTTTTTTTTAAGAAAAAGTTCATGTAAAAACAGAATTAGGTGCATAATACTTGCAACTCCAAAATTATTACTATTAAATACAAATGTGCTAATTATATATATATTAATTAATTACTTATTGTATAATATGCTTATTATATATATTTTAAATATCTTTACTAGATGGTCCTTCATCCGCATCTGCCCAATGATATAGCTTATAGAAATCACTCCAAAAGTGGTAAGCAGGCTATTACATCATACAAGGTACTCTGTATATCAGGAAATGCTGCTCTAGTAGAGATTACTCCCAAAACAGGCAAGAAAATTTTCTTCCTCCATATCTTAAATATTGAATATGAAAGTGTTTAAGAGTTCTAGTTAAAAAGCAGATATGCACAACATTAACCAGTATTTTTGTGTGCTTAGTTAAAATTAAGAGATTGCATTAATTGAAGATAAAATCTTTTTAATAAAATATTTCACTGTAGTCAAATTATTTATTTAAAAATATATAAATAACAATTTATGCCAAAAAACATAAAAAAAAAATATTTAGCATGTTGAAAAGTTTAAGAAAAATTACTAGAACTTACTTGTCATATATTTTTAGAATTTTGGGGAAATTACAGCAATCTGCACATTTAAGATCTTAATCAGTTAAATTGGCACATTTAAGGTAAAAATTATTATTAAAATTTAATATTTTTTTGCAATCAAGGTCAAAATTGTCAGTAATTCTATGCATGAATAATAGAGATCAAATTAACCATAGGTGAAAAATCCATTTTGAAAATCTTCCAGATATGTAAAATGAGACTTAGTTAATATATAACAACAACACCCTATTTCAAGGTAAAATGATCAAGGTAAATAAAATCAAGGACAAAGCGTTTTAAAAAATGAAAGGTCTTTTATTTAAGCTTTGTTTTATGCTTTTATTTCTGCTTTGCACACCTAGTTACTACCAATATTTATATGGCGCACTGCCTACCAGCTTGTCACAGGAAATTGTAAGATTCAAGCTCTAGGGTGTTCCTCAGGGGTGGCAATCAAAATGCAATTAATGTATTCATAAAAATTATTGTTCTGAATTCCCATTCATAAAAAGGGCAGTGAATGGGTTCATCTATCTCAGTGTTTTTCAAACTTTTTCTTGTGGAACCCGTTTAAAATTCAATTTGATGGCTTAACTCTAAAATGGGAAAAAGTTCATTGTGGTCCAAATTATGCATTCAAATTTTATGCGGTGTTTTAATTTAAAAAAAAAAATTACATGAAACTATCATGTCGCGGAACCATGCGATGATATGTTATTTGGGGAATAAGTTTTTACAATTTTCATTTTTTGTTATATTTAAAATTTTGTTTTATTTTGTTATTTTATTTGTTTATTACATGTTCTATGTTGGAAAGAATTATTTACTTAAAATATTCTAAAACTTGTTCACTAAAATATCCAAAACTTGTAAAATCTGAAAGTACCTGAAATAAAGCTTATTAAGAATGTACTGTCTGACCCCTCACCCTATTATGAATATGCAATCCTTCTAAAATAGAAACACAAAATTGGTAAAAGAGAACACAAATTTAAATTTTCAAAAAACTAATATTTGTTTTAAATTTTATTTGACTTTTAAAAGAAACTTAAAATAATTTTACATCTTATTATACTCCTAACAAACAATTTCAATATCTTCAATAAACAATTGGCCAAAAGGATAAGGATAAAACAAAACATTAGAATTATAAAAGTTAAAGAAAACAATATTAAGTAAGTAATTTAAGATATCATAGCATTAAAGAAAATTTTGCCAAAAGAGAATTTAGAATAAAAATGAATATCATTTAGTCATTAGGCAATTTAGAACATTAAAGATAAACATATTAGAACGAAAAAATACTTGAACTAAAATGACCCAATTTAATTAAAATAAGTTAAAATTATGTAGGTTCAATATAAAAAATCACTTAAAATATAAAAGTCAAGGGGTTTTACCCTTACCAAATTAAAATATAAAAAGTTTTGAAGACATTAATTGTATTTTAAAGACCACCATGGGTATGGAAAATGAGAGGAATTAAAATAGAAATCGTCCAAAATGTTGAAAACTGTCACACTGGAGGCATAAACAGATAGCAGCATATCCAACCAAGGTGGAAAAGCACAATTCTAATTTTCAACAGGATACTTTATAATGAATTAAGGAACAGAAAAACACATAGATGTAGTTCTCTTTGATCATAAACTGAGAAAATACCCTTCTAGCATCAGGTTAGGAAACATCACACATGTCTGGCTATTAATTCTGGAAAATGATGACTCTTATCTTCATAGAAAATAATGGTCACAAAGGCTTGGAACAAAATAAACACAACTTGTATTATCAAGACATTCGGTAGATATTGCTATTCAAGAGGAAACATTGATGAACATAATTTAAATAACAGGATACTTAGACAGGAGTTCTAGACAGAGAAATGGCAATTGAACTGCTTTCTCTTGGTGAGGACTCAACATTGTCTCCTCGGGTGATGGACGATAGTAGGTGAGCAACTCGTAGACAAAATAAAAGAATCTCTGTAACACCAGAAATCTTGACATTCAATTACTATTGTTGTCGAATATATCTTTTATGAGAATTGTTGAATATATCTTTCATCTCTCCACTTCTGCTGTGTCGTGTGGGCTGCGGGTCCATAACTCCTCCTCGGAGTACATGAGTACATAGCTGTTCCCGTGACTTGCATTTTCATTTCTATGCATTGAAAAAAAAATTATAGTGTCAATTGCTAAATTTAAGTATGATACATTCATGTTACACTTACTCTCTTATTATATAGCCTATATCAAGTTGCTTTAGTAAATGCATTATTGTGTGAATCGTAAATTATCGAATTTGGATAGAGTATTTAAAGACCAAGATATTGAGAAAGAAATGATTGCTCTTTCCAGTAATTTTTTAATGTTCGACATGATCGTCGAAATTTTCAAATCACCCTGCGATCATACAGCAGTCCAAAATGCTTATTTAGCGAGTATGTTTTTGTGCATTTGCCTAAGAAAGTGATTTCTAAATAGCAGGCTGGGTGTGACTATTCATTTTTAAAAATTGAATGAATGAGCTTAATGAATTCCTACTTTAAACCCCAGGCAACACTGGGTATATTTTGTAGTATTAAAATGAAATTCTTATGCACATTCTGCGCATGATATGGTGTTTGTGGTGGAAAATTGAAAATTGAATCAGCTGTAAAATTCAGGTCAATGGATGATACGGGTTGGCGATATTTTTCTAAAATTCAAATTAGTTTAAAAATTATAAGCATAAAAAAGCTGAAATTTTTGCCTTAAAATCAATTTTATTTTGGTCAGATGACAAAGAAAAATTACATATATTTGTCGAGACAGGAAAAGAGGAAGCAAGTGAAGTAGATTAAATTTGTCACTATTCTAACTTCACAAATTTGAAAGATATTATTCTTAATCTTTTTTCTTATTATTTGGTATTGTGTTATCATTGTGATAAAAATATCTTATATTTGATGAAAACTCACTGAGATAGCATTTAATTTTTGTAATTTTATTTCTCTGGATAAAAGAACTTTTTTTTTTGTGACTTCAAGTATTTTTATTCATTGCAAATACTATATATTGAGTAGTCAATGTTCCAAATTCAGGAGATATGGTGGATTTCTTTTCGGATGATATCAAAAATTGTCTGTACATGTAGTATGTGAAATTAGGGGTTTTCCAATTTCAAGGATTTTAAAGATAAAGTTTTGATTATAGAATCTTAACATTATTTCAATATTGTAAATATTTTCTCTGAAAATCGCTGTAGTTTGATGGAAATTGATATGCTTTCTATCATCTTCCCCCCTCCTATTTTTTCATCTGGGATTTTAACTTTCTAGAAGAAACTAGGTTGGCTTTTCATGTCATTGAATTATTCATAATTATGACCATAAGATCGTAAATCATGAAACATAAACACATTGCTTTGTGTGCCACTTAAACCCACGTTATAAATCTTTAGTGCAAGTCCTGGAATAGAATATTTATTAACATAATACTACAATTAATTGCACCCTTTTAACTTTTAAATAAAATCATTTATTAACGACATAGGGAAGAAACTAAGGGTTTGAACAGGAGCCGCAAATAGATTTTCGATAAATATAAATAAAAAGAGATTCCAAAAATAAAATGTTGCAGTGTTATTGCAATTAATTAAAAGAAAAGTTTTATCAAAATTAGGGTAAATTTATCATTAATAACTAATTGTGAAAGAGCAGTGGACAGTTTATTATTTTTAATATCTTGAGTTTACTGTGCTAATTTAGTGATTTACCTGTGCCAAAACGTTAGCGTACCGCACCAATTTAGTCATTTTCTTGTACTAAAACTGATACAAATTGCCAAATCCAGTGCATGGTCCCTGCATGTGGAAACTATCGATAAAGGATAAAATAATTCATGACAGACAATTTTAATAATACTGTCAGCCAACCAAAATATCAACTTTAAAGAAGAAAGCAACCAAATTAAAATCAGACAAAAAATTGAATTAAAAGATATGAAATGATTTGGAATAAACTAATACTACAATATTTTAAAAAATCTGATGTGGACAGCACATGACTTTCCCTGCAGACTTATATCCACGTTCTCTTTATTTTAATTAAATTTATTTCACTTTTATTCAATTTTCGTTCTCATTCGGTAACCGGGCTTATTTTGAAAGGTGGCGTAGGGAAAGTACGAAAAACTAAAATATCTCGAGAACGGCTAGTCCTAGTGTAATGGGGTTGGTCTTATTCTTTTCGTCGTTAAACATTACGTATTAAACGGGCATTTAATGGATATATCTTAGTATACTTAGTTCTTTAGTTTAGATTTTGAAGATTTTTGCGGGCCGTTTTGCAAAAAAAGGCAGGTTATTTTTTTCCGAATCGTACCAAAATCTAATCAGCACCAGAGTGACCTATACGTGACTCATCTACCGAATTTTGTGAAATTCGGTCCATTAGTTTTTCAGCTAGAGTGGATACAAGCTTTTGCGGGCCATTTCGCAAAAAAAGGCGGGTTCTTTTATTCCGAATCGTATCCAAAACTAATCAGCACTAGCCCCGCCCACAAGTGACTTACCTACCAAATTTTGTGAAATTCGGTCCATTAGTTTTTTAGTTACAGTGGATACAAAATCTGCACAGACAGACAGACACACAGACAGACAGACAGACACACAGACAGACAGACAGACACACAGACAGACAGACAGACAGACACACGCACAGACGTCACGCTAAAAATGGTTTTTTCGTATTCTAGAGGTCTCGAAACGTGTAGATCCGTCGAAAACTCGAGTTGTGATTTTCGGTATGATTCCAATACTTTCCCTATACATTACCATGTATTGCAGGGAAAGTAAAAATGGACAATCATGAAATATGTAAAAAGTTGACAATAGAATTTAAATGAAAAATCACAATAAATTAATGAATTCTTAACTGAATATAACAAATTTACCGAGTAGGATTCAAAAGTTCCCGGACTGAGTCTATAACTTAAAAAATATTATCAATTAAAATGCTGAAACACATCCTCCTTCGAAATAAGACCCTTGTGCAACAACATACTTTTGTCATCGCTTGTGAAGGTCATCGAAACACTTCTAGAATCCAGTTTTAGCCATGTTCTTTAATTCAGCCTGTGATGCACTTTTAACTTCATCTGCGGATTGAAATCGACGACTCTGCAAGCTACTTGCCAGTTCAGGAAATAGACTGAAGTCGCAGGGGGCGATATCAGGGGAGTAAGGAGGATGTGGCAAAACAGTTGTTTGTGCTTTCGCAACAAAGTCAGCGACGAGGAGGGATCGGTGCGCAGGAGCATTGTCATGCAAAAGCACCCATGATCTGACTTGACCCCTTTTGGTCTTCGGTTAACATTCAGGGAACGATGTGTTGACACACCCTATGCATGTTAAGAACTATTGGCATGTGGCTTCGAATATCCCAACTGATTCTGCTATTTCCGCTATTGTTTGTTGACTGTTCTCACGTACCGTCTCAGAAACCTTGTTTTCAGCACTGCGGGAAGTCTGCGGCCGACCAACGTGTTCGTCATCATCGGCACTTTCCCTGCATTCTGCACATCGATACCACTCAAATGCTTGCGTTCGCGATAATGTATCACTGCTGTACACATGCTTCAACATTTCGTAAACCTCCGCAGCACTCTTTCCCAAGTGAACACAAAATTTGATATTAATTCTCTGCTCAACAAACGCCATTTCTTTTAATTGCCAGTTACTAAATGCACCCATCTACAAAGTACAACGCCGCGGTGAACTACTGACTACGTGATTTGGGTCAAACCACTTTTCGAAGAGGGGGAGAACATAGTA
This sequence comes from Amaurobius ferox, assembly GCA_951213105.1. Classification (NCBI taxonomy): domain Eukaryota; kingdom Metazoa; phylum Arthropoda; class Arachnida; order Araneae; family Amaurobiidae; genus Amaurobius; species Amaurobius ferox. The sequence goes on along the minus strand of OX578137.1, from coordinate 150,903,350 downwards.
ACACAGAAACGTTATTGTAGTCGCTCTACTACAAATATTTTTTAAGTTATAGACTGATATTTTTTAAGTCCGGGAACTTTTGAATCCTACCTTATAGTATTAAATAAAAGGGAATAAAAGGAATCACAAATTAGGTAATTTGAGTTAATTTAAGTTAACTAAACATATAAACTTCCTTCATTTGAAACAAACTATGGAATAGAATACTTTTGGAACAGAAGAATATTAAAATCTTAATGGAAAAATAGATAACTAAAATTAAGAAAAGGGTATATTAATATGTAAATAATCCTTTTGAACCAGTTTAAACAAACAAACAAAGAAGGGGGGGGGATCTAAAATTATCAAAAACCAGCATAGACTAAAGTAACCATTATTAGGTACAAAAATCATACAAATTGCATTTTTGCAAGTTATTTATTGAAAAGTATTAAAAATTTATCCAAAATTGACTGAAGGTCAGTCAGGCATGTGAATTACATTTAAGCATATTTCTGTCAATACATGCTCTCTTAATACCTATATCATGAATAACAAATCCCAAACTATTATTTTTCGGTATAAACTGTATTACTATAAATTTCCTGATAATTATCATTGTTTCTTAATGAATAATGTAATCAAGACCTTACATTTTGAATAGTTGTTTGTTCTAAACATACAAAATACAAAAGATTCTAGTTTTTATTTTACATATATCTAGATCGAGTGATATATGCATCCATCATATGCATGAGTTTTTGAGTCCTTACCTCTCATTCATACACATATGGACATTTAAAAAGTCTTAAAACAAATATTTCTATCAAAATTGCAGAATTAAATATTTTTCAGGAAACAATACTTTTTCTTTAAGTATTAGACGATAAAAAATATCTAGATTCCTGAAAAGTCAGTATTTTAAATTTCATTATTTGGTTTATAATGTCTTCTTATGTTGTTCAATTTTTAAAGTTTAAAAATTTTCTATATTGTTACATTCATTTTTATTAATTTATTTATTAGGAATCAAACATCAAATTCGTGTCCACTTTGGATTTGGTTTGTCCTGTCCAATTTTAGGAGATCATAAGTATTCTCATCTTCAAAAATTAGCACCACAGGTAATAATTACTGATAATAATAATTATATATGTATGTCAATGTGCTGTAATTTGTTTAGTTTATGAATATCTGAAAGTCTTCTCTTAACTTTCATTTAATTTAAAATTCCATAATGTATAGAACACTTGTATTTGAAAGAACTGTTACTCATTAAATGAAGTATCCTCATTTATAAAATGTCACCCCTCCCCCCTTTTTTTGATGATGTTGTGTTGCAGATATCAACTTTTTATTTATTTAATTATTATCCAATTATCATTGTTTTTATCCATTAATTATTTTAATGCTTTTCTTAATTAGGTAACTTTCATTTTTGTTAATAGTTAGATTTTATTATCTTAGAGATCTATTTGCATTGTTCCTATCTCTATAATTTTTTTAATGAAGTTTCAAAATTCAATTTGTTTTTGCTCTATCAAGATTTTTATTAACTCTTTTTGGCCTGTGATAAATTACATCTTATTTAACTACATAATTAAGATACTCAGTTACTAAGCAAACACTTACCTTTCAGTCAAAACTAAAGTATTAAAGAAAAGAACAAAAATAAACACAACAGATTAATTGCCTAACAAAACTTTTATTTAAAACAGCAAATTTTTTAATATTTTTCCAAGTTCGAATCACTCTCAGGTGTGAAGACTAGAGTTTCCTCATCCTGGACTTGTCCACCAAAGCAAAACCTTTAGGTTAAAATTAATAAATAGTAAATTTTAAATTAAAAGGAAACATGTAAAAAAAAAAAAACTCATTAAAAATACACATCATTGCTATACTAAAGTAAATACCATTTTGTTTCATGCTGTTGACAAGAAGCTGATTTTGGCACTAGATAGAAAGAAGTGAGCTAGTTTTCAAGGAGTTGTCCCTAGAGCAAGGAAATTAGTAAAGATAAATTTAATGTTTGCAATGTTCTCTATTTTTTTTAATTTAATTTTTAAACAATATAGTGAAGAACATTATTATTTTATGCCAGAATCTGTGTTATGATGGCCTTTTAAATTTGCATAATGACACTTAGTTGATGTAAGGATTTAAATTTCTTAACCTTCCTTGAACTATCTAAATATGATGTACAAGGTACACATGACCATGTCAATATTGATGAAACTGATAGGAAGAGTATCACTACTTTCGATTTTGATAGTGCAACAGAGGCTTTTATGCAATGCACTAAAGTTGTGGATTTACTCTTGAAAAATAACACCACCCTGTGGATTCTTCTTCTAGATCTTGAATATGGGGAATGAATCCATAAATTAAGAAAAACAATTGAATTCCAATTTACATTTTCGGTACTGGTTAATGACACTCTTGAAAACTTGTCTACTATGGGTAGACATCAAACTTTTGAGGTCCGAAACATAAAAGATTCTCACTGGAGCCTGACAGCCGGATGCCGGGGCAGGTGAAAATGTAGCAGATTTGTTTTATAGGCAGTTTATGCAGTTTGCTACATCCTGATTACTGCAAGTCGCAGACACCCTTCCAAGGTCCTGGACTGCGACATCAAAATTTATTTTTACTGTTGAAGCACATTGGTTATTACAGACTGGTGGGACTCTGAGTGGCAATCAGCATTAGCCTGGTCACCTGCCCCAAATCACATTTTTTTCATCAAATGCTTAGCACTGAATGTCCTGACAACAAGATTTTTCTTTCCCAAGAGTCGCCATCCTTGGCAAGTGAAAACTTGCATATCAGGTTATACACCTATGTATACTCGGAGAAGAAAATAACATGCCTCACTAAAAACATGAGGCCTGCAGTTGCAAATTTAACTACACTGCCAGGGTGTAATGTAACTCTTACATCGACAGCCCTAGATATGTGCTAAGTTGCTTATCACTGCATTCCAAGCTTTTCTTCTCTTAAAAAGATGCACTTTATCGACAATTTTGTGAATGATGTGCTCTATCAAAAGGGCAAATGAAATTAAGTGTAATGCAGTAAAGAAAAACATGCAGGGGACACTGGTATATTAGCAAATGATTAGAAGGATATATTCAGCGTTTGCTGATAAATTACGGGTAATTCAGAATATTGGGATGCTAGAAAGGGATAGTAAATTAATATGAATATGAGATAAATCTAAATTGCTGAAATAAACAGGTAACAATTAATTAATTTGGAATTTTGAAGGGAAAGCGGAATATTTAGGAATTTTGAAGTAATGGGATTTTGAACTTTTTTATGATTTAGGAAATACAGAATGTCTGAAAATAAACGTAATACAGCTCCATCAAAAATAATTCATCAGATTTCTTTGAAATGTGACAGTGGGTTATGCTTTACTCTGGCATTGATATAAATTGTATATTTGATTAGTAGAAAGTCGCATGTTTTTTTTAAATAGCCTTAAAATCTATAGATCTGTAAATAAAATTGAAAATATGTCTGTATGTAAGTGTGTTTCATCATGATGGGAGAACAGCTGCACTGAATTTCATGAAATTGTTTGGGCAGACTTGAAAAATCCCCACTTAATTAAAATATTATTAAACTTACTAAGAAGTATGTAAAATAAAATTATTTTCTTTAATATTCTATTGTTTTACAGAAACTCCCAAGTGACATGCTACAGAAGTTGCACGTGAGACAGAGTAAAGTGCGTTATATTCCAATGCATATCCATGCTCGAAGTATCACAATCCCAGAATATTTAGATGGAAGAAATTTATTCGTCATGGCTCCACTGCCACAACACATGAGGATTAATTTGAAAAGTCTCAAGTTTAAAAAGAAAAATTCACTAAACTTGTAGAAAAGAAATATAAAACTAGTCTTTCAGAGTCTTTTCTAAATTATTGGAGTTTTTTTAAGTATGTACCTGTTATTTTAACCATACTCTTGTAGCAAGACTAACTTTAATACACTATAGAAGCTATTGTCGGCTTGGATTCCCATGGAAAATAGGTTCCTAAGAGCTCTCTGATGAAAAAACAGTGTCAGTTTGAAGCATTTATTTTTTTATTTCATTTTACTTATTTTATTTAACCTATTTATCTGAAATTCCTATAAATGTACTAAAATAAGATAAATGGAAGATAATAATTTCTAAACAACTATTATTGTAACATATACCAAGTTACTTGTAACTGAACTAACTGTTGATTGTTGAATGTATGCACATGAAATAGAAAATTAGGGGGGAAAGTCCATGTTAATAGCCTAGACCAGTGATTCCCAACCCTTTTTGGCTTGGACGAATCCTTGAAACTTTTTGTAAAATCTCCCCTAATTGGCATATTAGAGGTTCGGCAAGGGTCAGTTGTGGAGTAATAGAGTTACAAAGCAGTAGAGTTCATAAATAATAACAAACTCATAATTTTTTTTTTAAATAATTGATAACATAAACAAGTTACATTTGATTGTTTTATGATACATTCACATTTCTATATCATGTGATTAAAATAATATATATTAACTGGTTTGTCTTTTTTCTATTATCTTCTTTTTTTTCTGTCAACTCTATAAGTAGATGGTTGGGGGTGCTAATAATGTTCATTACTGCTAACTAAATTTCTTTTCGCTCCAAAAATTCCCGTTTGAACAAAATTTTACTTTCTAGTCTCTTGTTGCTTAAATTGTCACTTGAATATCAAACCAAATCAAATAGTCGAAATGCTTCATTGTTTCATTAATAGATAACGTTAAACCCTTAATAATTTACATTCTTTTCAATAAATTCCAAAAAGTGGTAAATTGTATTTTTGTAAAGCTTTTGCAAATTCTCACGGAAACCCAATAGAATTGCTAGCCTAGACTGTTCATTTCATAAAAATGTCTTTTTTAAAAAAAGAAAGGAACCAAGTTCGGCTGAGGAACTGGGTTATGAAACAACTGCATCCCGTGCAGGCCAAGCTGATAATAGTAGAAGCTATGACAGTTTATATAATCAGTTTTGTCTTTATTTTATCCATTATGTGTACATTAACTAGATGGTTTCTATAGTAGCAGATCCATTTTTAACACTTTACAACATAGTTGAAAAGTGTTTATGACTTTGTTCATTCTGTCTGCCTGTCTGTCCATTAGCATGGTAACTGCTGTAAAACTGACTTTATCAAACTGGAATTTTGTATGTTGTTCAGCCGCTCTGTAGGACCTATGGGAATATAAATAAATAATATCACCCAATTAGTTTTAGTTTGAACCCTGGTTGAAAAAATGAAATACATTGAACCGTATGGGACCTAATTTTTCAAACATTTTTTAAGCAAATTTAAAATTCACACATTGCTTTGAAAATTTTAAGAAATATTCAAATTACCCTATAAAATATATAAAAAGATTTTCAGCAAAATATATTTAGTAGTTTTTTAAAGAAAAATTAAAATAATAATTACACTCATTATATGAAGAGATCACTTGATCCACTTTAAAATAAAATATGGCATCCATCTTGTGTGAAAATCATGATTTTTAAAGTCAATTTTAATTTATACTGTTGTATCCGTCCTAAAACCGCTTTATTTTTGCTTAAATTCTGTGCATCTACATTCTGAAACCTGGCAATTAAAATATATTTGAGGTTAAATGATCATCTAACTAATTGTATCTAATTGGGCTTTTGGCCACAAAGACTGAGAAACAGAAGTAAAGTTTGTAGTTAAATACTCTTCACATGCCTGACATCACCATGCAAGTAATTTGTGGGTGGTGGACTTCACGAGTTACAAATTATGCAAATTCTAAAACAAAAATTATTAAACATACAGTTACTATATTAAATGTAACAAAATAATACAGAGTTTGAAAAATGCCGGGCATCAGATCACCATCATGAGTAAATAATCGGAGTTGTTTACCATAATTTCAACCAAATGAAGACTTACAAAACTTCTTTGAAGAAAGCAGACATATGTCAATAAGGTTACAACAATTGTTTCAAGAGTGTTATAAGCCCCTTTCTTCAGGTCTTCAAGTGACTTGGCTTATAACTTCCTTGAAACAATTGTTGTTACCTTAAATTGACACATGCCTTTCTTCCCGGCCGTCTAAACTGCTGCTCTATGTCTTCGGATGAGCCGGACGGTCTGGGCTTTCGACAAGCCTTTCTTAAAGAAAGTTTTGCAAGTTTTTATCTTACAAGCAGCAGTTTGATTTATTAAAATACTTTTGGCTCACTGTTTTTCTGTTACATTATAACTAATCACCATGATAAAAGCTCCAGACTGCAATTGCCAATACTATACCAACACTTAAATAGAGAAAAAAATTAAATGAATTTAAACAGTGGCTCATGGTCACACGCTCCCACTACCCTGTACAGCAACCATGGTAACAGCTGTGGAGCGCAATTTGTGGCAATCACTGACCAGCACTGAAAGGAAAATAGTGAAAGAATTCATTTCTACTTCTTAGCAGGTCGGACTAGTTTATTTCAATTGAGGTGAGGAATAAAGATTTATTTAATTATAGAGAAAGTAAAATTAAAGTGTTAGGCTTACATTATAGGAAATTTCTGAGTAATAAAGATAAGTTGGAAGAAAAGTTTTTGATAATATTTTAACAGAGTGGTTTGATCTAAAAAGCACTTTGAATTATTTTTTAATATTGAACAGTTATTGGGGAAAACTGAAGTCATGAAAGACAGATTTCCAAACTTCAGTTTTCTTGAGATAATAGCTACTATACCAGTTTGTACAGCTTCGTGTGAGAGAGAATTTTTTCACCTGAACCTGATAAAAAATAAATAGGATAGAAGTAGACAGTTTACAAAAAAAATTTTATGATAAATTTGAATGGACCTGATAAAGCTGTTGATCATTGGTATTTTAAAACAAAGCTGTGAGTCATGTCAATGGACATATAAATTTGATATTTACCTACTTCTTGAGAGTACTAATAACATTTAAAAAAAAAAAAAAATTCTGGCTCCTAATATTTCAAGAGATTTTTCAGTACCTGAAATGACATATGCTCTGTCACAAGAAAAATATATCCACCCATAAGAAATTGAGCTACAGTCTTGAAACTCAGCATGTATGTATCATTTGAGGAGATACAAGGATTATTTTTTAAGTAAGGTCCGTTTGTGAATACCGTTTGAAATTCCGCATGCACATGAGAATGAGTGCTCACGCAGACTCCCGGCTTTCTTTGAGCAGAATCTGATGCCATTTGCATTCACGGCGTCAGTCTGTTCACTTCGTATGCTTTGTTAAAATGTTTAAGAAAATCGAGTGCCCCGCCAACTGTGATATATGGTCAGTCATCCGATTTTTAACAGCAAGAAACATGACATCTGTGGATATTCATTGTCAGATATGTGAAGTTTAGGGTGACAATGCAATGAGTTACAGTAAAGTGCGGAAATGGGTGAGATTGTTCAAGGAAGGTCGGGAAAACGTCCATGACGAATCTCACTCTGGTCGGCCATCTGTAATCACTGACGCCGTGGTGCAGGCAGTTGACACCAAAATTCATGCAAACAGGAGATTCACAATTTCCAAGTTGTTATCGGAATTCCCATAAATTTCAAGGTCAGTTTTGTTTAAAATTGTGTCTTAAGAACTTAAAGCTCAAGAAATTGTGCTGTCGATGGGTTCCTAAACTCTTGAGTGAGGAATGCAAAAAGAAAGATTGGTAAGTGCTCCAACATTTTCGACCCTCTACAACGAGGAGGTGATGCATTTTGAGTCATATTGTCACAGGAGATGAGACATGGGTGTCCCCCGTGATTCCTGAATCAAAACAGCAATCGATGAAGTGGCAACACACATCATCGCCGGTCAAAGTGAAAGCAAAACATACACTTTCAAAGCACAAGGTCATGGCAACTGCGTTTTGAGACACGCAGGGTGTGTTGTTAGTGGACTTTTGCTGCGAGGAATAACAATTAATTCAGTTTCCTACTGTGAGACCTTAAGAAAGCTTCGTCGAGCAATCCAGAACAAACTACTTGGAATGCTGTTAGCCAGTGTCTTACTGCTTCATGACAATGCAAGGCACATGCTGCAGCTCAAACTCAAAATCTGATCGAATCTTTTGGCTGAGAGGTATTCAATCACCTGCCATACAGTCCAGACCTTGTGCTTAGCGACTACCATCTTTTCTGCCATCTGAAGACCTTCTTGGATGGCAAGCGTTTAGACACCAAGGTAGAAGTGAAAACGATCATGAGTAACTGGCTATCATCACAGGCAGCAGAGTTCTGTGATGACGGTATCCAAAAACTGGTACATTGTTTCAATAAATGTTTAAATTGGCAAGGAAATTGTGTAGAAAAATAGAGAATTGAATGTAAATTCAGAAACTTTTTTGTAAAAAATATACTTACTTCGTTTTTATTGCAAAACGGACCTTACTTAAAAAATAACCCTCGCATGTAGATGATTAGAATTTGGGCAGAAGATTCTGCCACACATGTTGCAACTGCTCAGTTAATTCAGTGATATTTTGAGAAAGATACAATTGTCATCCCAGTAAGCATGTCCCGGACATGTTTTATTAGTAATAGGTCTGGAGACCTGGATGGCTATGGGAGGGTATTCAATCTTGGAAAACATTGTTGAGAAAATTGTGCAGTATGTGGTTAAGCTATGTCTTGTTGGTAAATGAGACCTGGACTGCTTGACAGAATAGGCATTACAATTGGTTGTAGAATATCATCGACATACAAGTGAAGACGTCAGATTGGTTTGCAGTGCCACTAGAGGAGATCAGCTGTCCCACGAGATGGCTCCCCAGACTGTCACACCACATGTGATGACCGTGTACCACTCGACAGCAAATATGAGATTGGAACACTGGCCAGTCTTGCTTCATACATGTATGCGGTGATCATCAGCATTGAAAGAGAAGTAGGAAGCACTAAAGACAATATGAATCAATTGTTCACTGTCTAGGCTGACCAGGTTCGGCACCAATCCAGATGGCTCTGCCTATATTGAAGAGTTAGTGGAAGTCATCTTAATGGCTGTCAACACCTAATTTCACCTTCTGCCAGTTGTCTGCGAATAGTTTACTTTGATACAGGATGTATGAAGGTTAAAATAATGAATTTTGGAATGCTGTAATGGAATCTTTTTAATTAAAAATTTTAAAACTAAAAAAATATTTTGATCCAAGATGTGATAACAAATTTTTTTGCTTTCCTCTAAAAATGATAGTTGGGTGATAAGAAATTTGAGAAATACATTGCCATATATTTGAAGTTATTTTAAATTTTAATAACTTCTAAAGTTTAAATTATAGAAAAGTACATAAAAATGTTCAGAATTTTGAAATATTTAAAAATTGAACAAAGTTTCGGAAACTAAATATTTGAACTTTGGAAAAGTAAACATATGTATTTTAAATTTTTTAATTATTTGATGTTTTAAATATAAATTAGTTAAAGGTAAATACCAAATACAGTGATTCACAGTATTTTCTCAGACCTTTTAACAAATAACAATTTAAGAAATATAAAAATAGATGCTGTGTGTGCAAAACATTTATGGACAAAGATTTGCAGAGAGTAAATAAATAACACTTCACCAAAAAGACAATAGTTAGATCAAGGCATTGTTATTTTACTAAAGGTTAAGTGTGGGGAAAGGTTAAAAAATGCAAATTCATCTAAAATTCCAATTTGAATACTCAATTGAATATTCAGCATGATGCCTATTATTTAATTTACTGGGCATCATGCTCCCATAAGAAATACCAACATCCATACATAGATTTCACACACTTTTTGTCCCGACCGTTCTAACAGTTGCTCATGTCCTCGAACGAGTCAGACTGTCTGGGTCTTCAACACACTTTTTGTGCTTTTCTACATGGAATAGCCAATATTAGGAATAAGTGCAAAACAATTTTGTGAACCATTATGGTGATTGACAAAGTGTCAGTCAGACCAAGCAACCAGCTTCAACATTCAGGAGGATTGAGCTCAGGCTGCAATGGCTAAGTTCATAGTCTCGGAATTTTCTCATAGAAGATATCGCAAAAGCTTGTGGAATTAGGCTTTCATTTCAAATACCACATACCTGTAACGGTTTTGTGTTTCTCATTGTTCTTCAGTACGGAATAGTTAATACCTGCTATGGCTGTACGTTATCATACTATGTGCTGAAATTTTATAAACCTCTATAGTGGCTAGCTATCAGATCACTCAACTTTTATCAATATTCAAGACAATTCAGCTCAGACTGCAACAGTCACTTTTATAGTCATAGAACTCACTTATAGGGGGAACTACCAAATCCTTAATACAGATGTGTACCTGGACTGAAACAGACTTCTTAACATTTTTCAGTATAGAATAGCGAGTGCCTGTAATTGCAACAAAAAAACAAAGCAAAAAAACTTGTCTGCAATTTAGTAAATTTCTTTGGTAACACATGAAATTAGTCCTGACATGCAGTGAAGTTTATATTCACAAAACCAGCCTATAGGGGTCATTTCTGAAATTAGGATCATACTCTAATTGTAGATAACATTCGTTAACCAGTTTCATACTTTACATGTGCTTATCAGCATAGAATATTCAATACCTGAAATGGTAACAAAAAAACACTTGCTATGTGTCACAATTTCTCGAAACGACAAATTGTTGGTACCGATAAATTTCAGTTCTACCATTACAGCCGGCATCAACTAGGTTGTAGCAAATAAGCTCATACCAACAAAATGTGCTTATTGGGACATTTCATTAAAATAATAATCAGGGTTCGTGCGCACTCTGGAAATCGAAAAATCCGGGAATTTGAAATTGGACTAAAATGTCACGGAAAATCGTGGAATTTTCAACTTGCCGACCTGCTCACGGATATGCCGATTACTACGGATTCTCTGTAGTTTCTACGGGAAACTTCCTCATACTGTGGATTACGGAATTTGCATAGTTTCCTATGGAAAATTGTCTTCTGTGAGGGCCAATGTAAATTTACAGCCGCGTGCACGGTAATGTCAACCAAATCAACGTAACGATTTCAATTTACGGCCGCATGGGCATTAATGCCAATTAAAATAACGGGGATTTACGGCCGCGTGCGCATTAATGCCAATCAAATTAACATTACAATGGGGATTTACGGCCTCATGCACGGTAATGCCAATCAAATCACCGTGACCGCTGCGTGGAATGTAAAAGATCGTCCCCCCCCCCCCCCCCCATGAAAGTAATACATGTATGTTAAATTTTGCATAAATCGCTGAATGGTTAATTCTATAATTATTTACGCAAGAACAGTGCAATTGCGCAATTCATTTTATGTTCTCGTGAATCGCCGATAGTCAATTAGTATCTTTTCCCATCTATCTCCATCATCTAAATATTGCATATTAGATTGACAAAATTAGCTTATTTTTATATTCTGATTAATTATTAAGGTTCATTTTTTTAGTTATTTTCGCATAAACAGCGCAATTACGCAATTCACTTTATGTTTCCGTGAATCGCAGAGAGTCCATAGTATCTTTTTCATCCGTCCCTATCTTCTAAATGTTGCATATTATATTGATTAAACTAGCGTTAAAAATTTGTTCAAATGTTTAAACAAAATGATAAAATGTAAATTTTCTTTTTGTACATATATATTTTTTCTTAAATTTTCTTTTGTTCCATTTTTTTTATTAAATAATATTTTTAATGGGCTTTTTGTCATTATTTTTACAAAAAATAATGTTTTATGGTGTATTTAGTTGATATTAAGTTTCAATTTTATCCAAACTGTATAATTCAGAAAATTCTAAAATCCGAAATTGGCAAAGTCCAGACTTTCGAAGTTGTATATATGCAGATAAAATTGTATACAAATATAGAAAATTTTGAATTATTTTGAATTTTTTTTTTCTCACTGTCATGTATTCTTGGTAAATATAATCTAAAATTATTTTTTGAACCTCGTATTAAAATAGTAGTATGCGGTACCTGGAATTTTGATGAAAACAACAGGGAAAACTCTGTGAATTTCATTTTGAAAAATGGGTATGAACCTTGAATGTTTCATTTATTTTTAATTAATTTAAAATACAAACTTTTTTTTGTTTGTTTAGTTTAAATTAAAAAAAGCGTTCAGTTTTCATTATTTAAATGTTAAAATGCTTTTGTTTCCTTTTAAAATTTAAATTTTTACCACCAAAATATACTTTTATATCTTCTATTCAATATATATTTACATTTTTTTTCTTAACAATTTTTTAGTTTCTGCAGTTTAAATAATAATGTTTAATTTCTATCATTTAAAATTGCTTTCTTTTTCTTCTTTCTTTTGTTTTGATTGGTTGGCTGTCAGATAGTAGAATATTCCAAAACAAAATTAGTCGGTATATTTACTTCGACTCCGCTTCACTGGCTAATCGTTCTGCATATAGTTTTATTTCAGAGATTTTATGGGAAAATATAATGTGTGCAGTGCAGGAGGCCATATAAACCTTATTTACAGCTCCCCTTCCCTCCATATTTGATTTTTCTCTTTTTCTAAATTTTTCATATATTTTACTCCAAAAATATTATTCGGTGGGGGGGGGGGGGGTCTGGGCTATCTCTAGAACTTGCCCCCCACTCAGATGGTGTCTGTCCATTCCTCCCTTTAGGCAACTTGGTATGTGTTTTAATTGCATCTCTTTGATTTATTATCTTTCTATATTTGAATGCATTTAAAGCTTGAAATTTTGTACAATAAAAAATATATTAAATTAAAATGTTGATATTTTATTTATTTATTTATTTATTTTTTGGTGTGGGGGGGATACTAGGTTCAGTAATGTTTGAATCACCTAGTAAACACAAATGTAGTATTTAACAAATGAAAAAAAATCTTCTCCTCCATATTTAACTGGAGTGTGACACAACCCGACCTTTTCATACCAGAATTTTTTTTTTCTTTTAATTTTACAAAAAGAAATTTGATAAATCGGTATCCTGCGTCCAACTTATTACAACTATTGCATGTTACCCTTTACTTTAAAGGGTTTGAAAATATCTTTCAATTGATACCATATTTGACATTGTACCCGCACGGGCGGTAACTTCCCCCCCTCCACTCAAGGAGAGGGGCTAATGACGTCACAAAAAGAAAAAATCTGATGTGGGCAGCACATGACTTTCCCTGCAGACTTATATCCACGTTCTCTTTATTTTAATTAAATTTATTTCACTTTTATTCAATTTTCGTTCTCATTCGGTAACCGGGCTTATTTTCAAAGGTGGCATAGGGAAAGTACGAAAAACTAAAATATCTCGAGAACGGCTATTCCTAGTGTAATGGGGTTGGTCTTATTCTTTTCGTCGTTAAACATTACGTATTAAACGGGCATTTAATGGATATATCTGAGAATACCTAGTTCTTTAGTTTAGATTTTGAAGATTTTTGCGGGCCGTTTTGCAAAAAAAGGCAGGTTATTTTTTTCCGAATCGTACCAAAATCTAATCAGCACCAGAGTGACCTATACGTGACTCATCTACCGAGTTTTGTGAAATTCGGTCCATTAGTTTTTCAGGTAGAGTGGATACAAGCTTTTGCGGGCCATTTCGCAAAAAAAGGCGGGTTCTTTTATTCCGAATCGTACCCAAAAGTAATCAGCACCAGCCCCGGCCACAAGTGATTTACCTACCAAATTTTGTGAAATTCGGTCCATTAGTTTTTTAGTTACAGTGGATACAAAATCTGCACAGACAGACAGACACACGCACAGACGTCACGCTAAAAATGGTTTTTTCGTATTCTAGAGGTCTCGAAACGTGTAGATCCGTCGAAAACTCGAGTTGTGATTTTCGGTATGATTCCAATACTTTCCCTATACATTACCATGTATTGCAGGGAAAGTAAAAATTGTATCGCGGCTATGTTTCGTGATCATTGATCCATAAATAAACCCTTTTATGCATGATTATGTCAAGTTTTGTCCTATGCTGCCATGTTAAAAAAATATTAAATTCCGAAGTTTTCACTCGAATTTAAAAAATCTGATGTGGACAGCACATGACTTTCCCTGCAGACTTATATCCACGTTCTCTTTATTTTAATTAAATTTATTTCACTTTTATTCAATTTTCGTTCTCATTCGGTAACCGGGCTTATTTTGAAAGGTGGCGTAGGGAAAGTACGAAAAACTAAAATATCTCGAGAACGGCTAGTCCTAGTGTAATGGGGTTGGTCTTATTCTTTTCGTCGTTAAACATTACGTATTAAACGGGCATTTAATGGATATATCTTAGTATACCTAGTTCTTTAGTTTAGATTTTGAAGATTTTTGCGGGCCGTTTTGCAAAAAAAGGCAGGTTATTTTTTTCCGAATCGTACCAAAATCTAATCAGCACCAGAGTGACCTATACGTGACTCATCTACCGAATTTTGTGAAATTCGGTCCATTAGTTTTTCAGCTAGAGTGGATACAAGCTTTTGCGGGCCATTTCGCAAAAAAAGGCGGGTTCTTTTATTCCGAATCGTATCCAAAACTAATCAGCACTAGCCCCGCCCACAAGTGACTTACCTACCAAATTTTGTGAAATTCGGTCCATTAGTTTTTTAGTTACAGTGGATACAAAATCTGCACAGACAGACAGACACACGCACAGACGTCACGCTAAAAATGGTTTTTTCGTATTCTAGAGGTCTCGAAACGTGTAGATCTGTCGAAAACTCGAGTTGTGATTTTCGGTATGATTCCAATACTTTCCCTATACATTACCATGTATTGCAGGGAAAGTAAAAAAATTATCAAATTCTAGATTTTCTGATAACAAAGCTGGATGTAAAGTTCCGTGAAAAGCCCTTAATGTTTGTGGCTATTATCGGGTATACAAGAAATCGCCCACAGACATCAGACAGACGGACATCACTCCAAAAATAGCCAAACGTGTTCAGAAGGTCTTAAAACATATATTGGCATCAGAATCTCGAAATCGAAAATTTTCGTGAAAACAATATATTCCACACTCGAGTAGTGTCCGTACTATAAATGGCCTTGTAAAGTATTTTAACTTAATCTATTTTTATTTACTGTTTAATATTTTAATGCATTTAAAGTTTGAAATTTATTACAATAAAGATTATATTAGCTTTAAAATGTTTTTTTTTTTTTTTTTTTTTTTTTTTGGGGGGGGGGGGGGACTAGATTCAGCAATATTTGAATCATTTAGTAAACGAAATAGACAATTCAATAAAAATAATTTATCAAAAAATATAACATTAAGGTTGCACATGCAAATTGTGGACCCTTACAAACCTTCTTTATCTCCTTCCTCCCTCCCCCCATGTTTGATTTTCCTCTTTTTGTAAATTTACCACATCTTTTCTCTCAAGACATTATTATGGCCCGGGCTCTTTCTATAGCCCCCCCCCCCCCCCTTACACACATACTCAACACTCGAGTGGTTTCCTTTCCATGGGCGGCTCTGTGAGAATTTTAATTGAATCCCTCTTTATTTACTATTCAATATTTTAATGTATTTAAGGTTTTGAAATTTTGTGCAATAAAAATTATATTAATTAAAATTTTTTTGGGGGGTGGGGGTGGGGAGAGGGGGGGTACAGTAATATTTAAATCATCTAGCAAACACAAAACTGGCATTTCACAAATGACATGCAAATTGCGGACCCCTTACAAACCCTTATACCGCCCCCCCCCCCCCCTCCATGTTTGACTTTCCTTTTTTTTTTGTAAATTTTTCATATCTTCTCTCTAAAAAATATTGGGGATCCGATCCCTTTCTAGAGCCACGCCCCCCTCCGCACACTCGAGTGGTGTCCTACCTACTGGCGGCCCTGTAAGCATAACGATTTTTTTCTACCAGAAATGTATAATTAAAAATTAAAGAATTACATTTTTTTAATATATATAAAGAAAAGTGGAATCGACTGTACTGACTATAATTGGGTTAATTTTTATTAAAAAATTTAATATCACTAAATAAAATATAATTAACCAAGCTATGAAATACTAAACGCAAGTAACAACATACATTTCAATCATTTTTCTAGAAATAGAAATGCTGTTATTGTGAAATCATTCTTCCACGCTGCAGGGTTACTAGCGAAGGAGGTTTAGCATAATATGCAAAACTTTGTTACAAGCAACACGTGAATATTTAGCGATAAAACGTCAATTCCATCTACCCCACTCTTCTTAAGATTTCAAGGGCTACAATTTGGAGCGCCTAACAAACCCGATAATCTCCGATCAAATGAAAAGATTTGGGAAATCATAGAAAAGTAAAGTTAGCATGAAAGGGATCCATTGGGATCATAGCAGAGTACGAAGGACTGAATTAGGACAAGTCCCAATTCATCTATTGCGTGTCGCATAATTTGGAATAAGGTGAAGAAAATTTCGCCAAAGAAATAAAGGAAATTTTCGAATAGGGTTGTGTGCCGTGGTAAACTGCCTTAGTACCCCATTCTTCTATCCAAACCTCAAAATGTTTTAAAGTTCGTGTGCATGCCTAGGAGCCATTACAGGGTTGATCCAATGCGCTATAAACTCGTTGGCATTGCCTCAATATTGTAACAAAAGCGGGTCTAGTATCTATGAATTGACTCAAAGAGGGCACTGGCGTCCGGAAGTTTCTTGAGGCCCCAAGCGAACTTATTGCATAGACCTTGTAAGATCTATGGCTTTTTGGAGAGGCCCCACCTAGAAGCGATGCCAAGAATTCCCCATCATAAGTCCAGTTTTTAATCTCCACTTTATAAATTAAAAAACACACACTAGCAGCGATTCGATAATCCGAATTTTGTGTAATCCAAACTTTCGATTATATGTCGTTTATTATTTATTTTGTTCAAGGGATTAAAATGAAAAATCTGATGTGAGCAGCACATGACCTTCCCTGCAGACTTATATACACATTCCCCTTATTTTAATTAAATTTAATTCGCTATTAATTCAATTTTCGTTCTCATTTGGTAACTGGACTCATTTTCAAAGGTGGCGTACAGAAAAAACGAAAGTATCTCGATAACGGCTAGTTCTAGTGTAATGGGGTTGGTCTTATTCTTTTCTTCGTTAAAAATTACGCATAAAACAAGCATTTTATGGATATGTTTCAGCATAAGTAGTTTTTTATTTTAGATTTTGTCGATTTTTGCGAGCCATTTTGCAAAAAAAAGCAGGTTATTTTTTTCCGAATCGTACCAAAATCTAATCAGCACCAGGGTGACTCATAAGCGACTTATTTACCAAATTTTGTGAAATTCGGTCCGTTAGTTTTTCAGCTAGAGTGGATACAAGCTTTTGCGGGTCATTTTGCAAAAAAAAAAAAGCGGGTTTTTTTATCCGGAATCGTACCCAAAACTAATCAGCACCAGATTCGCCCACAAATGACTGACCTATATCAAATTTTATGAAATTCGGTCAATTAGTTTTTCTGTTAGAGTGGATACAAAATCTGCACAGACAGACACACAGACGTCACGCTAAAAATGTTTTTTTCGTATTCTAGAGGTCTTGAAACGCGTAGATCCGTCGAAAATTCGAGTTGAGATTTTCGACATGATTCCAATACTTTCCCTATACATTACCATGTATTGCAGGGAAAGTAAAAATCGGCCTCTTCCGAATTTTTATGACTTGTTAACACCGAGATTTTCATATTTCTGATACAAGTAAAGAAATAAATATAAAACATTTGTATAACGCAGATCGACTATTTTTCCAATCCATCCTTCATGCGTAACATAATCACAGTTTTCCGTTCATCCAGCAGTTTAATTGATTTTTGAATCGTACTCGTATTACAATTCCGTTACATTCATTAATCACATAACAAGTTACATACTGATGATTGTTACAATAAGCTCTAGTCTAGTGCTGGTTAAAATTTGGCATGATTCGAAAGAAGATAATATACACACAAATATTTTGTACGGAATTTTTGACGACGTAAAGAATAAGACCAACCCCATTACTCAAGGATGAAACGTTCTCGAGATATATCAGTTTTTTGGCTTTTATGTCACGCCGACATATTAATATACGCGAGAATGAAATCCAAATGAAAAGGAATATTTAAGTGAAACGATGAATTCCTGGAAAAAAAAATTACATGCTATTTTGTGCAATCAAACTCTATTATGAAGGAAATAGAAAATGAATTAGAGATTGTGGAAAAAGTCATGTGTTGCCCACATCAAATTATTTTGGACCACAGTAGTAAATTTAAAGATCTTCTACATTTAATAACATTCGGTGGATTAAAAATTTTCCAGTAATTTTTCACGGATACTAACTAGTTATTTAAATAATTATAATTTTATTTATATATCAGCAAAATCCGCCCGTTACGCCCATCCAAACACCACGGCCATACATGGGAAACAGGAACTGGCGGATATCAACTCCCACCAACCCTCCCATCCGCTCCTAATATCTAGACACATGCGAGCCATACATCCCCCCCCCCCCCATTCAATATTACTATTTTTGATACGACTTCTAATCAAATCATAATACTATACCAACCCCTAACATAACCCTATTAATTTACGCTCTCCTCTAGCCCATCTGACAAACCAATTTATCAAGCTTAATACCTCAAACATTTTATCCCAAGGTTTCAATTTCCAGTAATACCATAGAAAGAAAGTGACTCCCGATCACTTTATGGGTCATACAATTTAGCTTCAACTAATCTATCTATAAATAAAGTTTGTATTAAAAGCGTTATTAGCGTGAATTTGAAGTTAAAGCAGGAAATAAGTTTCTCTAACGCCATCTTTTATTTTGGATTTTTAAATTGGGATGAACTCTTAAATTAACTTTCCTATTCAGCTGAATCATGGAGGTGGTCTCATCTCTAACTCCATGAGCTGAATAGTTTTTCTTTGCATCTTGCTGTTGCAATGCCTTCCGCCTGAGATGGTAAACACAAAAATAGCAAAACGGATAAAACTTTAATAAACCATTTTTCTAGATCCAAGGGTTAATTTGAAACACTGATTTCAGATTTGGTTTCAGCATGGCCGAATTGGTATACAAGAGTTTTTCAGCCCTCGGGGTTGCATTGGGTGCTCTGACATACCGACACTGCGCGTCTAGAGAAGTGATTCATTTTATCCTTCGCGTTGATCCTGAATTCATAATTAGTTTAAAAAACAAACATAAATCTAATATTTATTATTTATGTTTTTTAATCGAAGTAATTTTATATACACTTAAATAATTAGAAAAGAAACTGTATATTTATTTATTTATTTTTACTTTAATATAGGCTTTTAGGAACATATAGCACAAAGTTTAACACGACACATAAAACTGTTACCTTACACCTTTCTGGTAGGTCGGACGGTCTGGGTTTCAACAACAACAACAACGACACATAAAACTGGTGTGTCAATGTGAAAAATGATTCATTATATCCGTAAAATAATTTAGTATTTCAATGACGTTAAAAGGTTACTAGTGTTAAAAATAGTCATATCTAACATAGTCATATATAACAAAAACTTATGATTAAATATTGTTCCCCACCTCTTAGAATATGGTGAAATGTCGCCCGTGGTCTAAACCGCACCATTTTTTTTTTTTTAATCAAATGGCAAGGCACTTTGACCTTCGTCATTCGCCTTTATTACAGCGGCCAGAGTGTGAACCATTTAGCCGTCCATTGACGTTGCCCCAGGCGCACCAGAGGGGGGCGGATCACATTGTGCTCACAACACAAACATCCATGCCTTACGTGGGGCTCGAACCCACAACGTGGCGGTCGAGCGATTGCTACGGAAACGCTTGCCTTGACCACTCGACAACCACGTCGGCCTAAACCGCACCATTAGATATAGCTATCAGCAATCTTTTTTCCCAGGTTATTAAGAATGAACAAGGCTAAACTCGATTCGCCGGCAACCCCGCCGTACGGATATTGTTGATATCTTAGGGTTACTGAAGAAATAGAGTTCAGCCTTAGAGTGAAAAATACAATATGGAAAGTACTCTCATTTCAGATACCAGTATTCATGGACGGGTATCCTTATTATTGGGAACGCCATTATAGACGGGTTTGTGTATTATGAATTTGTCTCTGCATCTTCGTGTGGTGGCTTGAGGTAAATTGTAAACGATTTGTATGATCGTCACGTGAAAGTCGTGAAATTTTTAATTTCCATAAAAGCTGGTAATAATTTTGGTTGTAGCAAATGTCTTGCTGCCATTGTAAATAACAGTTATTCCATGATGACGAACGCATAATAAATGCGAAAACTGCCCATGGATGCTGTCATCTGCAATGAGAGTGTCTTCCATATGTTGTGGGGACTTCGCTTATAAGCGGAATGTGTTTAATAAGAATTTCTTGTAGTTTCCATAAAAGAAAGCAACATGCAACAAAATCTTTTCAAGGTTAATATACCATATAACTTAGAAAATGAAGAACAACGATTTCAATTAGAGTATCATGCGTGAAACACGTACAAATTACAGGTGAAGCTAGGATTTTTATTTAGGGCTTCTAAACCTTACGTTTTGGTACAATTCAAGATAAAAGAATCTGCGTGTTTTTGCGAAATGACCCGCAAAATTCGCATATGTCCACTCTAGTTAAGATACTAATTTATCAAATTTCACAAAATTTGGTAGATAAGTTACTTGTAGGTTACCCGGGTGCTGATTAGATTTTGGTAATATTCGGAAAAGAAGAACCTGCTTTTTTCGCAAAATGGCCCGCAAAAATCCGCAAAATCTAAAATAAAAGATTACGTATACTCAAATGTATCTATTAAATGCTCGTTTTCTACGTAATTTTTAACGTTGAAAAGAATAAGACCAACCCCATTAACCTAGGTCAGGTCTAGTCGTTCTTGAGATGTTATAGTTTTTTCGAATTTTTGCTACGCCGCCTTTGAAAGTACGTTCAGTTACCAAATGAAGACAAAAATTGAATTAAAAGGACAAATTCAGTGGCATTTCAAATAATTATGAGTACTCTTTTGTGCAATTAAACTCAATTTATTGAATTGTTAAAGAAATAAAGAAAAAATGAATTTCAATCCGCACGGAAAGTCACGTGCTGCCCACATCAGATATTTTACTTTCCCTAATGTATAAGGAAAGTATTGGAATGATGTCGAAAATCGCAAGTCGAGTTTTCGACAGATCTACACATTTTGGGACCTACAGAATACGAAAAAGTCTATTTTTATTGTGACATCTATGTGTGTGTCTGTCTGTGTAATGTATGTATCCACTTTGACTCAAAAACTAATTGACCAAATCTTATAACATGTTATAAGCAAGTCACTTGTGGACGACCCTGGTGCTGATTAGATTTTGGTACAATTCAGGGTAAAAGAACCTGCCTTTTTTTGCAAAATGGCTGGCTGGATATGTCTAGCTAAAAAACTAATATACCAAATTTCACAAAATTTGGTGAATAAGTTACTTGTAGATTACCGTGATGCTGATTAGATTTGGGTGTGATTCAAATTATAAGAACCTGCCTTTTTTTTTTTCTGTGAATGGCTAGCAAAAGTTGTATGTGTCCACTCTTAACGGGGAAACTAATAAATCAAATTTCACAAAATTCGATAGATAAGTTGCTTGTGGGATACCTTGGTGCTGATAAGATTTTGGTGCGATTAAAAAAAAAAGAACCTGCGTTTCTTGCGAAATTATCAAGATCTAAAATAAAATACTACAAATGCATCAATTAAATACATGTTTTATACGTATTTCTTGAGGACAAAAAATATAAGATCTATCCCATTATTTTAAGATGGACTATTCTTGATATAATTTTCTTAAATAAGGGAACTGAATACGTTTCTCACTAGTGAAAAAACTATTTCATGAAAGCTCTGAAAATTTAGTTGTTACGTCCCTCTCTGGAGAGTTTCTCCGACATTCATTAGATTTCGGCATGATTCGGAAAAATATAATTGATCTGTTTTTGAGAAATGGTCAGCAGTATTCGTGAGAATGTTAAATACATAACTAAAATCGTTGAAATATATTAAAATAAGTACATGTTCTTTTCGCAATTTTTTGACAGCACAGAAAACAGGATTACCCCTATGACTGTAGGATGAATCATTCTCGAGATATTTCAGTTTTTAGGAATTTTGAAGACCTGAAGACTTTAAAATGCTAAATGAAACAAACATGCATTAAAACTGCAAATTGTATATAATATCAGGAAAGTATCCATGTTATTTTCTGAAATTAAACTCAATGCATCGCGAAATAAAAAATAAGAAAATGACATTGAATTTGCAAGGAAAGCCATTTGCAGTTTACATCAAATTTTTGCATTCCCTGAAATACATGGTACTGTAGTATAAGGAGATTATTGGAATCATGTCGAAATCAATGTGCGTTTTCAACAGATCTGTTATATGCTTCCGATAGCATATAATTGGCAGTTATGGTAAAGTGGGAAGGAAGCTTAAATTATGCAGGCGGTCGACACTGGGAATAGATGTGGGAAGATTTAGTGTATTGGGAAAGGTAAGACAACATGTGTGATGACGGGAAACACTTCGGGACTTCGGACAATTGCAATTAGTTGAAGTTGGAACATAAATGATAGAAATGAAACAATCGCATATGGAGATAGCTATGGATGAGTGGCGTGTTAGCAGGAATGATGAAAGACGAAATTCCAGCAATTTAATTCTTCTTTATTAAATGAGATTTTTCTTATTCCATATAATTTACATCAGGATTTCATGACCTCAAAATGATTACAATTATGATCGAGAGGTGAGCATGTGCTTTCAATATATTCGATGACATTTATTGAACGTAAAGACAATCGATATTAGAATTTATCATATATTTCAAAATTACCGATAACTTAAAATTTCCTAAATTAATATCATCTTACAACGCGACTTGAATAATTCACTCTTTTATTAAATTATTTATATTCTCTTAAGAACAAAACGTTCCATTTCAAGCCCCGCGGGCGTAACGCGACCTATCCCATTTACGGCATATCGCCAACTGAACTAATCACATTATTTTGACTGAAGTGTCTTAGTGTCAATGCGCGTTTGCTCATGACGCAACAGAAAAGAGTTCCAATGAATTTCAATACGAAATGCTCACTCAGACTCCGAGCTACGAGGTTGTGATTTTGTGAAGCTGCTGCTTTTTGATTGTGGTGACTTTCCTTGCTTAAGTTTGGCGTGTTATATCTAGTTACGATAGAACACGTCGGGCTAAGCAATTACAGCTTTGTTGTGTACGGATTTCTCGCCATTTTGGATTCGTGCTTTTTCAACTTTGGAGTGCCACGTGTGTTTTTCCCACGTGGTAGTGCTATTGCTTTGATCGTTTCTACGCTGACGACATGGATTTGGATGCATTCGACACGGAAGCTACTCGCGGACTTGCTGGTGAGCTAGACGATATGGACTGAGGCCTCTCAGGGATGCCATGATTGAATATTGTGATATTCTGCCCAAGGATGGATTGATGCCCGCTTGGAAGGAAGAAGTGAAAAACGCTGTGAACTTCTGTGCACTGGCAATCTACACTCTGACGCTACACATCAGGGAGCTACTGACGAATGGACTACTCGGACGGGACGAGGACCAAGTCTCCAGGATTCTGGGTTCGTTTCTTAAATTCTTTTTTGTTGGTCCAGAATTTGGATAGGTTTTATGCTAGTAATTTAAATGAGATTTATAACTGTGAAGGAAGTAATTCTAGTGATGTAATTAAAAGTAAAATGATAGAACTAGGCTTAATTAAAGAAATTAAAGATGATGATAAATTTAAACCTGTTGAAAATCCAAATAAAAAGAGGAGGATAGAGGGGCAATCTACTATGGATGCTCCTACTAAAAACCAGAATGGAGAATTAAACTTAAAATCTAATGACAAGGATAACATGGATTGTAGTGAAAAAATTGATAAAGATGTAAATGATAATGTTAAAACTAAGAGTTATGCTGAAATTGTCGCGCAACCTATAGTGTTCAAAAGTGCACCAAAACCAAAAACGGTTCAAAATAGTGACAGGCAAAATAGTGTAGTGGTTGAGAAAAAAGACCCAAAAGCGGAATGTTTTTTCATCAAGTTTAATGACAATTACCAGGCTCTCCTTAAAAAATTAAATGAAATCTCAGGTAATAAAGTATCTGGCAAGCTCACAGGAGACATGCTAAAATTGATTCCAAATGACGCTGACGCCTATAGGGTTGTACAACGCCATTTATCTAGTGAGAAAATCCCCTTCCACAGTTTAAACTTAAAGACGGAAAGGCCCAAAAAGGTAGTTTTGAAGGGGCTACCAACAAACTATAGCATTGAGGAAATAAAAATCACTCTAACATCCGAAGGATTAGATGTAGTCCGGGTTTCTCAACTGAGAAACACAAAAACGAGATTGCCACTGCCGATCTTCTTAGTCAGCATTAGGCCTACGGAAGACTGGCAGAGGGTATACCGACTGACAAGGTTAGGATACTTGGCTGTGAAGGTAGAGGCCTTCAGAGCACGGGGCTTCAAAATCTGCTACCGGTGCCAGCAATTCAATCATTCCTCTGAGAATTTCAGCATACCACCAAAGTGCCTTAAGTGTGCTGAAGAACACTTCACACGTGACTGCCAAAGACCAAGGACGGAGAAGGCAACGTGTGCTAACTGCAATGGAGATCACCCGGCGAACTTCAGGCAATGCCCGAAGAATCCCTGGAACAGAGGAAAGGCACCGGGGTATGCCCCCCTCCCCTCAAAAATCAGATACCCCCTTGGAGGCAAAAGGCCCTCGGTCTAAACCCTCAGACACCCCATCAGGGCTCCTCGCACTCTGTGCCACAGGTTAAAAGAACTCAAACTTCAGCACCTACCAGATCGGTGCAAGAGCAGGCCCCTAAACCGTCGACCTCCAGAGAAATGACTGTGGAGGAAGTGAGAATAGCTCATGAAGACATAAAACAGATAGCAATTGATAAAGCCGCCGAAGAGGCAAGAGAAGCAAAACAAAGATTAGAAAAAAAAGTTCAGGAATGGCAGAAAACTAAACGCGCCCGAGAAGAGCTCGCGCAAATACAGCAGTTAGACAAATCGGCTGAAAAAAACAAAAGACTACCGAGGTCCAAAAGGATACTCACAAAACAGATCAAACCGCGGTTGAGGCTGAGGAAATTGTAGCTGAGGCTGAGGTTATTGTAGCTGAGACTGACGAAATGGAAGCTGAGACTGACGAAATGGAAGCTGAGACTGAACTTGCTGATAAATCCAATGATGAAAAGATGGATGAAATCCTCAACCTCGTCAGAGGATTTATCAGTATGTTCAACCTAGACGATATAAAACATCTGTTGAAGCAGCTCGCTGAGTTAATTAAAAAAAAGAGCGATCCAATGCAAATGGTCTTTGAGGCTTTTAAATTGATCGCGGAATTTAATAAAAACAGTGAGAAACAAACCCGCCATGAATAGGTCCCAAAAAGAAAGTTTTAAAATAATATTTTGGAATGCGAACGGCATATCTCCAAGAATAAATGAACTTAGGAGCTACGTAAATGGAAATGATGTAGATGCCCTGCTAATCCAGGAAACTAAAGTTAGAGAAAACAAAAAACTAAATATAGCAAACTATAATAGCTATCATACCCTTAGCTCAAATATAACTGCTAGAAATCCCCATGGAGGAACAGCAATATATATTAAAAGCAATATTCCCCACGAGGAAATAAACAACATAAATCTTCAAGGTATAGAAAATACTAGTATAAAAATTAAAATAAATAATGTAAACCCATTTATCCTAACTTCAATATACGTCAAAAACATGAGTGGTATAAATGTAGCTGCGCAGCTGGAACTGCTTTTCTCGCGATATCCAAACACAATACTCGCGGGCGACTTCAATGCACTCCACCGAGCGTGGGGCAGCAGGAGAGCCAACACACGCGGTACACAGATACATAGATTGCTAAACACAACAAACACTGACATCATTGCACCGTCGAGACCAACCTGCTTCTCAGGTGCCAATGGCTCATTCATAGACTTTGTCCTAACGAGAAACATAGAATACGCTCACACAATTGATACCCTGGATGAATTCGATTCGGATCATCTACCGGTATTGGTGACATTCGATTTGAACACTCCCCTTCCAGCCTCTCTGGGACAAGAGAGGGTGAACTGGAACGTATTCAAAAGAGCACTTTTCGAGCCGCACTTAGCAGTACCCAACATTATGAGCACGGCGGATATTGACTCTGCCACGCACACACTCACAACAGAAATCAGGAGAGCTATTGCATCTGCCACGCACACACTCACAACAGAAATCAGGAGAGCTATTGCATCTGCCACAACACATCGTGAGTCATCAAAAATGCCAACACTTTCCCACCATGTCAAACAGTTAGTTAAACAGAGAAATAGAATGCGTAAGACATGGCAGGCTAACAGAGACCCTACCCTTAAAAGGGAGCTTAATAAACTCACGTGTAAAGTCAGTGAAAAAATTGTCGCAGAAAAGCAGCAACAGTATAAAGAATTAATCGAATCCCTTAGCCAGGAAGACGTATCGCTCTGGCAATTCGCTAAAAGACTCAGAAAACCTCAAATTAAACTCCCGCCACTAATAGATGGCGCTAATATCGCGTACTCAGACGAAGAAAAGGCAGAGGCGCTTGCTAGGCATTACGAAAAGCAATTTGAACCAAACCACGATCTAATGTGCCAGGACACCCTAAGAATGGTTAGGCAAACTATAAACAATTTCAGGAACTCCCCGGTCACGGCTGAGATTAACCCAGCCACCCCGCAAGAGATAATAGAGATTATCAAAAACCGTAAAAGCCCAGGGCACGACAAAATCAGGAATATCGCGGTAAAAAACCTACCCTTAAATATAATATTTTACTTGACCATCTTAATAAATAAAATACTAGAACTAAATTATTTCCCCAAAGAATGGAAGGAAGCGATAATTATAGCGATCCATAAACCTGGTGAGGATGCCTCAATTCCAGCCAACTACAGACCAATCAGTTTGTTACCGACACTTAGTAAAATTACTGAGAAAATAATTCTTAAGAGACTGAACACGCACCTTAGTGAGAATGACATTATCATTCCGGAGCAGTTTGGATTTCGGCCAAAACACTCCACCACTCATCAATTGCTGAGAGTGGTAGAGTACATTTCTTCTGGTTTTAATAATAAGACACCCACAGCTGCGATTTTTCTTGACATTCAAAAAGCCTTTGATAAAGTGTGGCACTGTGGATTAGCTTACAAATTGATCACTCTAAAAGTCCCTGACGCACTTGTCAAACTTTTAATTTCATACCTAAATAACAGACACTTTCAAGTCAGAGTAAAAAATAACTTATCTACACCCAAGCTCATTAAAAGTAGTGTACCGCAAGGATCCATCCTGGGCCCGACACTCTTTAACATATATCTAAATGACATTCCCAGGACCCCAGACACGGAGCTGGCACTCTATGCAGACGACAGCGCGATACTTGCAAAACACCCTTACGTCTCAGTAATGCACAGACAGCTACAACAACACTTAGACATACTCCAAACATGGCTGGAAAAATGGCGAATAAAATTAAATCCCAATAAATGTCATTGGATTTATTTCTCAAGAAAACGTAAACCTCCGCCGCCTCTGTACATAAACAACCATTCCCTAAAAGCGGAAAAATCTACTAAATACCTAGGTGTAACGATAGATTCCCACCTAACCTGGAAACAGCACGTAACGAACTTAATCAAAAAAGCGTATATAACCATAGGAGCCTTATACCCAATGATAGGAAACGGAAATCTAAGTTATCAAAACAAACTGCTAATTTATAAATCGGTCATCTGCCCGGGAATGCTGTATGCAGCACCCGTATGGGGATATGCCCGTAAAACTACCATAGACTTATTAGAGACAAGACAAAACAAAACCCTAAGGATTATAAGGAAAGCCCCTAGATACTTAAGAAACTCGGTAATTAGGAAAGACTTCAAAATAAAAACTGTTAGAGCCCAAATCAAAAAGCTAGCGCTTAAATTCTACAAAAATCTGCCATCTGTCCCAAATGAACTATTATTTAATCTGCATGACTATGATCATCGCAAGGCTAAATCTCGTAAGAGACCCCGCTCGGTACTTAACTTTGATATTCGGTACTAGGAACGTCCCACCTTAATCAGTTGATATTAAAGAAAACTCGCGATCTTTGGTTTTCTACAAAATGTTTAAAATCCTAAACTGCTAAAATGCTAGGTTACCCTCAGATCTGCATCAACTCCCCCAAACTGCTTAAACTCTTAATGTGCAACAAACTGCCACACTAGGAGCTAGGACAAATAATAAAAACAGTAAATCAAAAACCTCGAACCTCCAACTATGGACCAATGAAATAATGTCACAGTATGAAGATAAGAACCACACTTAGAGATTGGAGATTAAAGGCGCTTCGCGCCTGGTGCTCTGTTCTGGACGAAACTCTATGAATACGAAATGCGAATCCGGGTAAACGTACAAACGCGCGGGAATGTAACATTTCGCCAAGGGTTATCGAAGCAGGCGGGAAAACAGGAAGAAGCCGAAATACACAATTGGCGCTTTATCAATTTGGAATAAATATTTGAGAACAAGTTTTAGAATCGAAACGAAAATAAAATTTGCCAAATATGAAATTTAGAAGGGAATTAATTAATAAACACATGTTATGCATTTCATAACAGATCTACACGTCTTGGGACCTCAAGAATAAGAAACATCTTTTTTACCTTTACATCTGTGCAATGTATGTATCCACTCTAACTAGAAAACTAATGGTCCAAATTTCATAACACTTGGTAGGTGTATATCACTTGTATATGACTTTGGTTATGAGGATTCGGGTAAAAGAACCTGCCTTTTTTTTTTCTTTGCAAAATGGACCACAGAAATCATCAAAATCTAAAATAAAAGACTGCGTATGCTCAAATGTATCAATTAAAGGCTTTATATGTAATTTTTGACGATGAAGAGAATAAGATAAATCCCATTACAATACGACTGACCGTTCTCGAGATATTTTAGTTTTTCCGCATTTCTGCTATGCCACCTTTTAAAATACCACCCCTTATCAAATGGAAACAAAAATTCAATTAAAAGTGGTGCAAATTCAGTGTAATTTCAAATAATTATGCACAATTGAACTCGATTATTTTGCACAATTATATTCAATTTAACAAATTATTAAAGACATAAGGAAAAATTGATATTAGATGTGTAGGGAAAGTCATAATAAAACTTAAAACTTTTTCATATTTTACATTAACTGTACGTTTTGGGTATGATATGCATGAGATGTGAAAAAAGTACATTTTAATTTTAACCAATTATAGTGAAATAACTTTTTTTCTTATCATGAGTATTAATACTGCAATATGTTACAAAATCAGATTTACTGTGTAAAAACTGTGACAAATAAAATATTTTTTTATCTTTATAGATCACAAATTAATCATCCGCGTTTTCATAGCACTATTTTTAACACTTTAAAACATAGTTGAAAAGTGTTTATGACTTTGTTCAATCTCTCTGTCTGTCTGTCTGTCTGTCTGTCCGTTAGCACGATAACTGCCGTAAAAATGACTTTATCAAAATGAAATTTTAGTATGTTTTTCAGACGGTCTGTGGGACCTATGGGAATATAAATAAATAATATCACCCAATTAGTTTTTTATTGAACACGGGTTGATAAAATGAAATACATTGAACCCTATGGGACCTAATTTTTCAAACATTTTTTAAGCAAATTTAAAATTCACAAATTGCTTCGAAATTTTTAGGAAATATTCACATTATCCCATAAAATATATATAAAAAATTTCAGTAAAATATGTGAAGTAGTTTTTTAATTAAAAATTACTTAATATAGAGAAAAAAAACAATTCAATTAAATTCTGACTTTTGGGATATCCTCCAGAAAGAAAAAAGAGATATATTGTATAATAAATATCTTTCCAAGCTTTTAATCATTTTGTATATGAGAGAGGCTTCACATTTTAAAATAAATTTGGTAGATAACAATTTTTCAAAAATTTTTTTTTTAATTTTATATAACTCTTCATGATATACTTATTTGATGGCATTTTCAATGCACTTTCCTACGTCCTAGAGAGTTGAAATTTGGTACACAGCTTAAATTTGTTGAACATTTTATTCTACAAAAATTTGGTGGATCTTTAAATATAGATCATACATTTTTACTTTCCTTATATACATAATGTATAAGGAAAGTATTGTGACGGGGTCGAAAATTCGGTCGAGTTTTCGACGGGAGAGCACGTTTCAAGCATCCCTGATCACGAATCAAACATTTTTGAAGTGATGTCTGTGTGTGTGTGTGTGCGTGTGTGTGTCAGTGGGTCTGTGGAGACGATAACTGACGAACGAATGGACCGATTCGAACGAAATTTGGTACAAAAATCACAATCCGTAAACACTGGAAGCCTATTGTTTTTAAACGTAATCGAATGCTCAGAACCCCTCTAAATTTTGGAGTGAAATTTTGAAAAAATCGTCAAAAAATCAAAACCGCTAATAAAGTTACCAGAATAGACATTTCTTATGTAATTTTTCATTAGAAAACGATTAACATAAAATTTAGAACGCTAACATGAACCGTTCTCGAGATATTTCACATTTTTCAAAAAAATTATCAAAAAGTCATATAAAATAAAAAATTATATTTCCTATTGAGAAACATGTTCACTTTTCATATGTAATACTATGCGATAAATTGGGTGACATCATTCTCGTGGATCTAGCTCGTTCCATTCATGAGAAAAGATACTTCGAGTAATACTTTTGTATTTGAACGCCAATAGTCATTTATCTGTTATAAGAATAACTTATTTCTCCGTCAGTAAAGCTTGGCGAGATTTTGGCGACGAATTTGGCGGAATGTCGCCAACTTGGCTGCTTTTTGAAATGTTGTCAAATTAACGAAAATCTCGCCAAATGGATTAAAATGACGACTAATTGTCGAAAATTCAATATCTTGGAAAGAATATAAGTATCTACTATAAGAAAAACCTATTTTTTTTACTGTAAAAGTAGTAAATTCATTGCATTATATAAGGAAAGTCATGTGTTGCCCACATCAGATTTTTTTCGAAATGGCCTGCAAATAATCCCCGTTCACTTCTATAAATCATTGTTGTAATATTGTTAAAAATTCTGATGTGGGCAGCACATGTCTTTCCCTGCAGACTCATATCCACGTTCTCTTTATTTCTTCAATAATAATCTGAGTTTATCTGCCCAAAATAACAGCCATAAGTATTTTAAATGACATTGAATTTGCACGTTAAACTTAAATTTGGTTCTCATTTGATAGCTGGACTTATTGTCAAAGGTGGCGTAGCGAAAGCGCGAAAAAGCTAGAATATCTCAAGAACGGCTAGTCTGAGAGTAATGGAATTAGTCTTATTCTTTTTGTTGTCAAAAATCACGTATAAACTAGGAATTTAATTGATATAATTGAGCACACGTAGTCCTTTATTTTTATATTTAACGATTTTTGCGGTCCATTTCGCAAAAATAGCCCGTTCCTTTTTCCCGAATCGTGCTAGAATAACCTACAAATGATTTATGTACCAAATTTTGTTAAATTTGATATATAAATCACTTGTAGGTCATTGAAATATTATACACCAAATTTTGTTAAATTTGTTTCATAAGTTTTTAGCTAAAGTGGATAAAGGCAATTTCTGCCGGCCATTTCGCAAAGAAGGCAGATTCTTTTATTACGAATCGTACTATAATCTAATGAACATCAGGATTTCCCACAAAAAACATACCTACCAAATTTTATGAAATTCGGTCCATTAGTTTTTCAATTAGAGTGAATGTAATATCCTCACATACACACAGAAACATACACAGATACACTATTACACACACAGACGTCTTCCTAAAAATAGTTTTTTCTTGTTTTAGAAGTCCCAAAACGTGTAGATCCTTCGAAAATTCGCGTTCCGATCTTCGGCACGATTCCAATACTTTGAATACACACACACACACATATATTATCTGTGTATCTAAATTCCGTGCCTAAGCAATTACAATAGTTGGGATTTTAAATGATCCCTAAACTTTTATTATTTTTTCAACGAAGCCTAATTTTAACTTATGCAGAATGCAAATATCTGAAGCGATTATAAGGTGAGTTACATAAGAATTGCTGAATTTTTTTCACACAAAATTATTTAGCTCTGGAGTATGGAATACAAGTTATATGAATGAAATATTCATTGATTTTGCATAGAGAATCAGATGATTTATATTTCGATACAGTTTTAAATATTTAAGTATAATAAATTACTGTAGTACTGTGATAATGTAAAAGATATCAACACTGAATGAATGTATCACATTTTAAAAATTTTTAAATGAAATTGCATTTCAGTTGGAAAGTGTTTCTTAATCAATGCTTATGCATGATTGATCTTTCTTGTTAAAAGTATGATATAGCATTTTTCTTCCTCTTTAAATATCTACTACGAAAAATTGAGGCGAGCAAGCAAAACGTAAACTATATACTTTTAATACATAATTTAAATGTTTCAATAGATTTATGGTCATAAATGATGGGCCATTTCTGAGAAATTAAGTAATGTCAACGGTAGCCATTGTGCAATTAAATAATAATAGTGTGGATAGAAAATATTACTAGATTCTACTTTTATGGTTAATTTTTGTGCATTCGGGTGATATGCTGTTTTCATATTTTCATTTTTATGCACATAATTTAGAACAATTAAGAAAAATTGTGGATGGCAGTTGTATTCCCAATAAAAATGTATACAACCTCGCCCCCTCCCTTCTGTAAAAATAGGAAGTTAACAAGTTTGTTGTTTAATAATTAGAAATTTCTGAAATTATTTGCAGCTTTAGATACGAAATTAGAGAAATATTTATCCCTAATATAGGATTCTCTATTCAAATTATCCAAACAGTTTAGCGGTTTATATCAGCTGAATTGTTTAGCGTTTTGGATCCATTCTATTTTAATTCACAAAATCTTTTATGAGGTACTTATTTTATGTATGAAATGATACCACGTTCAAATAATCTCTCAAAAGCTGCAGTAATTGTAAAACAATGATTAAAACTTCATAAATACATTTTGTATGTATTGTGTATTTACGATGTTTTTATTTATTGTGTTGATATCAAGTTTTGTGTACCGTCTACGGTTAATTTGCATATCTGAAAGAAAACGATTTTTTTAAAACAGTTTGCAATTAAAGCCAGGTTGCTTTGTTAAGCTTTGAGACATAGTTTTATATGTAACTTTAAACTTTGTATCCTAAAATAACTTTTCCGATATATTTTGGTCGCCTCAAAAGTTCTTTTATCTGATTGTAAAATTTTAAGAGTTTTAAAATGAATATTATAGCTTCATTAATTTAAATTCAATCTATTTTGAATGAAATGCGGTTATTAATATTTATATAGTTCATCAATATCAATATATAAAGAGCTCGAATCTCAACCCCAAAATTGTGTCTGACAAATGTCGTTCCAATTGATATCGCATGACAAAAAATATGTATCTACTGATTCTTTAAATTTTCTGTGCGGATATTTGAGTAATATCCTTGATTTATGAAAAACTTTTTAAAACAAAATAACAACAACAACAAAGAGGATAAGTATAAGAAGCACAAGATTTTGTGACAGTATCCCGAGACTTCACAAAATTTGCTGACCTGTAAAGTTATGAAACTCATGTGTAAAAAAATAATTATCTTTAGATTTGCCTAGTTGCACAGGTGTACATAAAAGGGTTGATAAATATCAAATTTACAATTTCATTTGTTTATCTACATGAAAAAAGTCATGAATTAATTTCAAACTTGAGAATTAAGAGAAACACACTAAAATTGTATCTTATGCTAGGTCCTTAAATCCCCCCCCCCTAAAATAAACCTCCCGCACATGCACCTATTAAACATCTTGATTACGCCTTTCTGTAGTGTTGCTCAAAACTTGTAAATCCATCAAAAACAGAAAGTCTGCTTTCAATCCCCCATTAAATACACATATTAATTGTAGCAAAAGTAACATAATGAGCAAACAATTATGTATTTCCTAACTATTTACAGAAAGTCCCTCCCAAGTAAAAAAGTGTGGGAAATTCTGTTTAAATGTTAACAAGTAAATAATAATATTAACGAAGACACACTGGTAGAAAGCTATGAGCTTCACTTACCTCCTTTGGGAATCGCCGAGAATTGAAAATATTCTGTAGTCTCCACAAAAGAAAAGCACATAGAACAAAATATTTTAAAAGTTTTTTCTCATTGGACATTTCCGACAGGGTTCAAGTTATAATATTTTTCAGTTCCAGCCGTTCTTCAAAGTGAGTTGGTTTATCATGGATTATGGCCTATTCTTTGATGCTTCGGCTTACGCCAATAAGAAGATTCCAAACAGCAATTTCAGTTCCAGTGTTAAGAAAACAGTACAGCCTTTTCAACAGCCTCCATATTTTATTTTCCCCTTTTTGGAAATTTACCATGTCTTCTGCTCACTAAAAAAATATTGGGGGTCCGAGCCCATTTTTATTTTATATTGAACAATAATTTTGATTTAGTTAACCACATTAGCAAGATTTTACGTACTCTTGGTTTCCATACCTATGATTTTAAAGATCTATTTAATAATGTTGATATTATTATCTCTCTTTATAACGATTATCCCTCATCAAATCATGTTCCTTTTAAAGTTAATAACTTTATGCTACTGCACTTTGTTTTTTTACAAAAATTATATTATCCAAGGTGATAACATACAATTACGAACATCTGGTGTACGTCAAGACGACTGCAGTAGCAGTATTCTGGCTAATTTATATATTTATTATTATGAACTTCATTTTTTCTCTAATTCTTATATTATATATTGATATCTAGACGATCTAATTTGCATTATCATTGATGATTACTCTCCAAATAATATTGATTATTACCATTCTAACCTAGAATTAATCCTTAAAGATCCTAGTGTTAGCCAAACTGTTAATTATTTAGCTATAAATTTAAATTTAGATATCCTCTATAATCATGTCATTACCAATCTATCTGATAAAAAAATTCCTATAACTTTAATATAATTAAGCTGCTATCATATCGTTCTTGTAATTCTATTCAATTATTTAGAAACAACATTTTAAACCAGCTTTTTTAATACATAGACTTTCTGATTCTTAGTATCACTATCTCCACATCAATAACCTTCAGTAGAATCTGTAAAGTAGAATTTCAGTAAAAGTAGAATCAACTATACTAACAATATAATTGGATTAATTTATATTAAAATATATAAGACCAGTAAATAAAACGTAATTAACCAAGCTCTGAAATACTAAACGCAAGTAACAACCACATGCATTCCAATTACTTTCCTAGGACTGGAAATGTTGTTATTGCGAAATCACGCTTATAGCACCAGGATTATCAGCGAGGCAGGTTTAGTATAATATGCAAAACTTTGTGACAAATAACACGAGAATATTTAGCGATAAACTGTCAATTCTTTCTACCCCACCCTTCTATTCAAACTTACAGCGCATGTTCAGTATGTGGAGCAATTACATGGTTGATCCGGTCGTTTAATACAGACCTTTCAACCCACAGACTAATATATACAGACGTTTCAGTCGACCAAATTCATTCGACCAAATTCATTTGACTAAATTCAAATCTAATATCAAAGTTGGCACGCTTGGCGATGGTCAGAAATGGTCAGTGATGTTTTCGCCAAGACGTTCTGTTAATATTACCTTATTTGGCCCTGAATGAAACACTTACACACAAGGTTATTACATCTATATGGTTGCATCACTTCAGCTCTAGCCAATGAGAGCACGTAAGTCGTAAAGACGCAGCGCCACTTGGAGTAAAATGTCAGGAACTAATCTGTAGACATACACAGACTTAGAGCTATGCTTTCTAATGTAGTAGCGTGTAAAAAATTTAAGTGAATCAATTATTTCAAGAAATTGATTACCAAAAGAAAAGAGATTACGTTTGTAAGGTATGTAATTTATTTTTATTTAAATAAAAAGACTATTTGTTATCCATCCCATATTCCTATGCACGTGTTTATAAGTATCACGCCTCCCGCCTCTATATCCCCCCCCCCCATTTTGTAAATATGTTAGATTTAATATATTTATTTATTTTGTGGGGCAGGGGGGGGGGGCTGGATTCCGAAATAATTGAATCATATAGTAAACACAAAACTGGCATCTTACAAATGAAAAAGACAATTCAATAAAAATAATTAAAAATATAAAATAGAAATCAGAGCAACCCGTCCAAATTGTGGACGGGCTGTTCTGATACTGGCGGGCCATTCAAATATAACGGAACACAGTTTCTTTAAATTAATTTTATTGAATTTTCCTTCATTTGTAAGATTGCAGTTTTGTGTTTACTATATGATTCAAATATAACGGAATCGACCCCCCCCCCTCCCTACAATATAAATAAATAAATAAATATAATAAATCAAACATATTTACAAAAAGGGGAACACTTATCACGCGAAACACTTATCACGCCTCCCACTCTATATTTTATTTTCCGCTTTCTGTAAATATGTTTGATTTATTATATTTATTTATTTTGTGTGTGTGTGGGGGGGGGGGGGGGGAGGCTGGATTCCGTAATATTTAAATCATATAGTAAACACAAAACTGGCAAATTACAAGTGAAGAAGACAATTCAATACAAATAATTTAAAAACTAAAATAGAAATCAGTGCAGCTTGTTCGAATTGTGAAACCCTGCAAACATTTATCACGCCTCCCCCCTCTATATTTTATTTTCCCCTTTTTGTAAATATGTTTGACTTATTATATTTATTTATTTATTTATATTGTGGGGAGGGTGTGTGTGTGGATTCCGTTATATTTGAATCATATAGTAAACATAAAACTGGCATCCTACGAATGAAAGGCAATTCAATAAAATTAATTTAAAAAATAAAATAGAATTTAGATCTGCCCGACGAAATTGTGGACCCCTACAAGCATTTATCCCGTCTCTCCCCTGAATATTTTATTTTCTTCATTCTGTAAATATGTTTGATTTATTATATTTATTTATTCTATTGGGGGGGGGGGGGGGGGGAGGGGCGAACTGGATTCCGTAATATTTGAATCATATAGTAAACACATAACTGGCAACTTACAAATGAAAAATACAATTCAATAGAAAAATCTAAAAAATAGAATAGAAATCGGAGCAGTCTGTCCAAATTGTGGACCCCACAAACATTTATCACATCTTTTTATAAATCTGTTTGATTTATTATATTTATTTATTTATTTTGTTGGGGGGGGGGGATGGATTTCGTAATATTTGTATCTTATAGTAAACACAAATCTTGCATCTTACAAATGAAAAAGACAATTCAATAAATATAATTTAAAAAATAAAATAGAAATCAGAGCTGCCAGTCCAAATTGTGGACCCCTACAAACATTTGTCACGCTTCCCCCTTCTATATTTTATTTTACCCTTTTTGTATATTTACCTTGTCTTCTGCCCCCTAAAAAAATATTGGGTGTCCGACCCCTTTTTAGAGTCCCCCCCCCCCCCCCCCCCCCGATTGATGTCCGTCCTACGGGCGGCTCTGTGAGAATATTTTTTTACCAGAATTGTCTGCTTAAAAACTAGAGAAACAATACACTGTTCTTTTAAATATATTAAGAAAAGTATAATCAACTATACTAACAATATATATATATATATATATATATATATATATATATATATATATATATATAATTGGATTAATTTTTATTAAAAAGTATAAGACCAGTAAATAAAACGTAATTAACCAAGTTATGAAATACTAAACGCAAAAACGACTAGAAATGTTGTTATTGCGAAATCACTCTTATAGCAGCAGGATTATTAGCGAGTCAGGTTTAGTGTAATATGCAAAACTTTGTTACAAATAACACGAGAATATTTAGCGATAAACTGCCAATTCTTTCTACCCCACCATTCTATTCAAACTTACAGCGCATGCCCAGTATGTGGAGCAATTACATGGTTGATCCATTCGTTTAATACAGACATTTCAACCCCCTGACTAATATATAGAGACGTTTCAGGCGCTACCGCAGGGCCTTATATCATCGACAAAATTCAAATCCAATATCAAAGTTGGCACGCTTGGCGATGGTCAGAAATGGTCAGTGACGTTTTCGCCAAGACGTTCTGTTAATATTATCTTATTTGGTCCTGAATGAAACACTTCCACTTACACCTTTCTGGTAGGTCGGACGGTCTGGGTCTCAACAACAACAACACAAGGTTATTACATCTATATGGTTGCACCACTTCAGCCCTAGCCAATGAGAGCACGTAAAAACGCAACGTCATTTGGAGTAAACTGCCAGAAACGACCCTGTAGATTTACACAGACTTAGAGCTATGCTTTCTAGCGTAGTAGTGTACAAAAGAATATGTTAAGTGAATCAATTATTTCAAGAAATTGATTACCAAAAGAAAAGAGATTACGTTTATAAGGTATGTAATTCTTTTTATTTAAATAAAAAGATTATTTATTATCCATCCCATATTTCATCCTATGCCCCTCCTTTATAAGTATACACGTGTTCATCACATCGAGGTAGTATATATGGAGAGAGCTTAAGGGTTGCAATCGTCGTCAAAGATAAAGGAAGTTGCAGTCAGGACGAATTTCCTCTGAACCCGTTTTCTTCCGACTCTCACCCTGTACATTTCAATGGAGATTTCTGACCGTGAGCGTAATTGAGAAATATAAATGGTAAAATAATGGTTATGTACTGTTGTGCTTACGGCTGCAATAAAAAGCATGTAAAAGGAGGACTTTACTCTTTTCATGGGCAAGTTTTTTTTTTTCATTATATATCTTACAAATATATTTGAGAAGTAATTTTGCTAGATTTTAGCGTGGTGCATTCCATTCGGCTATTAATTTCAGTGCTTTTAATGCTGTATTATTAGAAGTTTTGCTCTATTTTTGGTGTTTGTGATATTGTAGAAGACTTATAATATCATTCTAACACTTTAAAAAACATTCGGAGTACTTTTCTGATAGTTATAGAGTTATTTTCGGTATTCTCGTATGTTTTCCCTTACAGGTAAAACT
Source organism: Amaurobius ferox (assembly GCA_951213105.1). Classification (NCBI taxonomy): domain Eukaryota; kingdom Metazoa; phylum Arthropoda; class Arachnida; order Araneae; family Amaurobiidae; genus Amaurobius; species Amaurobius ferox. The sequence continues at coordinate 150,864,179 of OX578137.1, read as the reverse complement.
TGGCGACTCGCAAGATTTGGTGGCTAGGGAAAAAAAATAAGAGTTTAAATAATGAACGTAAAGACGTGTCGTATGATAAAATTTTACGTTCATAATAAAATGTAATAATAGTTTACATTCATTGGCAATGCCAGCTAGATTTTACATCATAATTTTTCAGTGCATTTTATTTAAAGATATATAATTTGAAATATGAACACGATCTCATTTTTAGTTCGGAGTACATCATACTTAATAAGTCGATGTTGTTAATCTTATCCTTGAGATGCCCCCCCCCCATTGCTTAAAGTGCATTTCATTTGAATATATATAATCTGAAATATGAGCATGATCTCATTTCTAGTTCAGAGTAAATCGTACTTAATAAGTCGATGTTGTTAATCTTATCCTTGATATTGCCCCCTTCCGCCCATTGCTTAAAGTGCATTTTATTTAAAGATATATGATCTGAAATATGAGCACGATCTCATTTCTAGTTCAGAGTAAATCGTACTTAATAAGTCTATGTTGTTAATCTTACCCTTGATATTGCCCCCCCCCCCCTCCGGATAAATCTTATAGATGCTATAGAATTGCTATAGAAATCTTATAGATGCTCTATTAGAATTAATTTCATATAAACATATCGATTGTTCACAAATTAAATATCAAAGGATGTATCATCAAACTCCCAGTGTTTTCAAGAAGTATTATGGTATTACACTCTTGTTTAGTTCTCGAGAAAGAAATATGTTTTGCCCAAAGAAGTACTGGAATCACCGACTTCTTGATCAGGCGTTAGCAATCTATTAAATGAGCAATCTTAACTCTAAAAGAGCCTTACGTTCTCCTCATCATAAGTAGAAGAGAAATGAGAGTTGAAGGGCCGCAGACGCAGCGCCGCAGCAGTGACGTCACGGAGGATGACGTCACGTTATCTTATCTGATCTTATCAGATGACGTCATCGGCTTATCTTATCTAATATTATCAGATGACGTCATAGGCTTATCTTATCGGATGACTCACTCGATAAGATTATTGGATGACGTCATGTACTGACACAGACAGTAGGGTTGAACAAGACCTAGGCGGCCATCTTGGAAAATTCGGTGGCGCCCTCTATTGACAGGTTGGAGAACTGTGATGGCTAAAAGGGAAGACTTGGTTCTGGACTGAGCTGGATTCGAACTGGGGACCACTTGAGTGCTTTAACCAGTATACAGAAAGTGCTTTAACCAGTATACAGTTTGAGACTTGTAGGTAGATGGTGAATGAATGATGTCTTCCCTGCGAAAGGAGTTGGGTATTTAGAATATTTTCCAATTTTCTACGAAGGGATGGTGCGAATGAATTAAGATTTTAATTCATTTTTAATAAATGAATAAAATGTATTATGAAAAAAAAATGGAATATACTCATAATTGAATTTTAATAGGAGGATTATTTTTTTTAATGATTGGAACGTGGGTAATTAATTTTTTTTATGGAATGGTTTAGAAAGTGCTTGAAGGCATTTCCGAAATTTTAGACGGCGGTGATGGCGCCATCTATTGGCGCTTGAATGAAATACATGCGTGTTATTGAATTCTAATAGAATTAATTTCTTTTGAATGAAGTTTTTGTGTTAATGAATATTTTAATTCGATAGTCGAACAATGACTTAATATGTTTAGTAAAGCTTCACGCTCATAAATGTTTTAATGAACGAAGATAATTATTTTTTTACATTGACCCTTCATCAGAATTTTAAGGACAGGGTGTGTGTATGTTATTGAATTTTATTAATTTTAATAAAATGATTTTATGGTATTTTTGTGGTATTTTTTAATGAAGTAATGGGAGATCTCTAGCACTCCATAGTGAACTAGCATATCGCATTTTTGATGTTATCACAACTCGGGAACAGGTTTTGACCCTTTTAGAAGAGATGTGTGTGTGTATACCGGTCAAGGTAATTAATTTTTTAATGAATTAGTAGGGGAGTCTGTGTTAAAACTGACATGTTTTAAAAGCATGCGAAATTTTAGGAATAGGTTATACTACTGATTGAACGCGACTCGATACTTTTCAGAATGATTGTGTGTGATACGCGATTTTTTTTTATGACAAGTTTCAGAACCTGCTGAATCCGTTTCGACTGTTTTTTTAGCTAAGAAAAATGGTTGTATTGATTTCTTTTCAAATATATGGGAAATTCAACACTTTGGTATATTGAAGGACGTAGTTAAAATGAATAGGTGTACTAAATGAGGAATTTGCACACGTGGGGAAAATGCTCAATTTTATATTTTCCTGGTAATTTTAGGCTTACTATTTTCAAATATGTCACATTAAATGTCAAAATGAGTGTGAATAAATTAAAAATTAAAGTTTAAATAAGCGAAATATGACGCGATGTCATGTGATCTTGAAACGCTACGTGATTGGCTCTGACGTCACTGTGCATGAAGTATCAGTGTTTACGTTTTAAAAACAACGCTAGATCAATTCGCTTCTTCGCATTCATAGTTTAGAAATCATTTTTTGAGCCTATAATCTTGTGTAATTTTACCGTATATTTTATTTGTATAACCCATCCATTTCATTTTTGTTTAAGATGTCGATTTTTCCGGGATTTGTCAAAGGACAATTCGATAATCTTCCTAAAATTGACGCTATATGTATGTTTTCGTTTCCGGGAACGAATCACAATTTTATTGGAGCAGAAATGCGAGGAGTTAAAACTAAGAGGTGTGTATGATCTTCATTAATATTGACAAATAAATCTAAAACTAATTCAAATGCATGAATAATTCCTTTACATTTAAAACTTTAATTTTGATTGCACGTGGAAATAGTCCCACACTACAATGTCCTATTCTGCTTTTAAGCTGATAATTGACTTTTTATAGTAGTTTATATTATAATTTGAAATTATGTAAAGACAAATAAAGCGTGCCTGAAATACTCAAGAAATGTAAATGCAATACAAACTACAAAAAACCAAATTTGAATGACATAGTCTGATTTGTGAGGTTCCATTGCCAATAATTCTCCATATCTTCCTTTAACTGAAATATAGAGAGGAATCAAAAAACAGTTCTAAAAAAACAGTTACATTTATAGTTTGATTTAATGTCTCCCATTACAAAGTTAAAAGGATTTATCGAAACTTCATAGAATATTCTGTAATATGTCAAATTATATTATTTTGATATAATTGGAAGAATAAAAGCATTATAAGAGATAATTTATTTAATCCAAAAAAAGGAATATTTTATTTATCAGATGAAGGGGGGGGGGGGACACTGAGATTTTGTGTTCTGTATATGGGGACAAAAGCTGATAGAACCATTACTGCATAAATACTGCATAAGTTGATGATATAATTGTTGATGATGATATTTAATAAGTTGATGATATTGACAAATAATAGCTAAAGTAGTGTATATATATCAGTAGTATATATATATCAGTAGTAATTTCGATAGGACTGGATCTCGACAATTATATCTTATATTTGTTTGTGTATGTTGTCTATTTACATCTTACAATTTGATACATTCGTATTCTTTTTTGCAATATACCGGCTCTCCGGGAGTGTTGTCGCGACGCAAAGCATGCTTAACCGGGGTGAGGGGGTCACAACTCCCCCCGGCCATCTTTTGGTATATTGTTTCCATCCATACCTCTTTTCTTTTTGAAAATATATATCAGTAGTATATATATATATCAGATAAATATTGATAAGATATATCTTTATTTCACAAATGAGGGTTGCACAACTTATGATCACAACTTATTTGTTACACAAGGAATGACAGCCATTTATTATTGTAAATTACTATATAATGTTAACATTTCTATTTATACAATAGATATCATCAAAAAGAAATAATTATAAATTAATATGCCATTTTTTATTTCAATGAATTGTTTGGCTTAATAACGGGTGGCGCCAAAAACGCTGGCTTCATTTTAAAATATTTATTACTGCCACCTCTCCCCCCCCCCCCCCCCCCCCTCGGGCACATTCTAGCGCCATCCTGTTTAATTAAATTGTGAGATATTTTTAAGGTTTGATTCTATGTTTTTGAAACCTATTATTTTGAGATACATGCTAGAGTATGTTTTATTATTTAATCCCTAACTTGACCACAAAATTCTTTAATTTTAAATTACTATTTACACATGATTACATATATATATATATATATATATATATATAGTTTATTATTGATCCAAGCAAGATCGTATCCAGGATTTGATTTCGGGGGGGGGGGGTTAAACCCACATTTCATATCTTGATGGATCTTTACCTTTTTAATGTTAACTTTTTCATTTTGGGGGGTTTGAACCCCCGAAAAAAACCCTTGGTTACGGCCATAAATCCAAGTAAATAATATTTAAACAGAAACAAATGTTTACTTACCGAAAAATGATCTTCACAACACCAAAGAGGTGTTTTATTCGATAATTTTGGATTTTTCTGCTCGTCCCTTTTTATTGCTTTAGTTTAGTCCATGCTATTCGTTTAATTGGATCTTTTGGAACATTAAAAAACAGCTTATCAACTGAATTAACCGTTGTATTTGAGCAGCAAGGTACTAAACAGTACTTGTAGGTCGGTTTTAGAATCTCACTCATTATAAAAATATGATAAATAAAATATTTTGTTGGAAAATCAAGTGAGCACCTCTCGGAATCCACAGTAAACAGTGTATTGCGTTCTTTGTTTACATGCATAGTGACGTCACAAGAGCGGCCATTACGGAAACAGCGTTTTCGCTCCGGATTGCTAAGTGCGAGTTTAAACATTTTTATATTAACTATCTAAGTTCAAAAATTAAAAAAAATATATACTATCATTTATGATTTTTTCTCTACTACACGATGAAAATAAGAAAAAAAACAGTGAAAATTCCTCATTATCCATGAATGGAATAATTGGGAGATATTTTTAAAATGCAAAGTACTGAAAGCTTCACAAGCTAACGTTGTACACATATGTGACTTGCATATGTATTGTGACATGGACGTTCTTACCAAAGTCTTCTAAAAATGGAATCCATATTATTTTTAAGAGTATGCTGGGTTCTTTTAAAGAGTCATCTAAAATGTTATGTATTAGAAAATAGCAAGATTCATTTCTATGTAGAAATAGTACATGCATGTTATACATTAAAAAAAAAATGTGTGTATGCTATTTCTAGTTTAGAGAATAGCCTGTAATATATTCGAAAATCGAACGATCCATTTCTACAAAGAAAGGCTATGTTCGATTTTCCATTTAAAAAAAATGAAAAAATGATACATGCATGTTATACATTAGAAAAAAAAAATGGCGCTAAGATACCATTGAGTGAATTTTAATTGAATAGAGGGGACTCATGAATTTTAGGGTACTTGGATGATTTCGGTATGAATGGATCGGTTTAATTATGTTAAGTGCGTTGCTAATTAATTTTTTAACGCTAAAACACTAATGAATGAATTTTGTGACAAATTTTCAGTGTTAGGGTTTAAATGATGTTAGCGACGATCGTTAATTTTTCCCGCTAAGTTACTAATGTCAATGATTGAATGAATTTTAATTGAGTTATAAAAATGAGTTGAATTTTAAGGACGATGATCATGTTCTGTGTTAAAATAGTGATTATTTTTTGAAATTCAATAATAGGTTTCAATATGAAGAATCGAATGTTTACGGAATACACAGTGTGATCATTATTTTTTTTTTACCCTGGAATATTAATGAATTTTAATTGAGTTCTAAAAATGAGGTAAATTTAACTGTAAAGAGTGAAATAGTGTATCTCATCCATGATTTTAACGATATAGTGCATTGTATACGATTTAACCATTTTTTAAAGTGATGGATGTAATTTTAACACCGAGGTTTAGAATTTAACGAGCTAAGGAACACGAATCGAGCATTTTTACAGACATGAGTGTATTTTACCGAATTGTTTGCTTCTTAGCGAATGTTTGATGAACTAGGAGTTTTTTTTTTTAATCTTACACAAGGCCTAAGACTCCTTTACCGCTTAAAATTATGGCATTTAAATTAAATTTAGCAAAAATTACTCGACACATAGTGCATGTACGAGGAAATAGAAGTATGTGGGGTTTTTTTTTTTCGATATCCCAAGAGGTCTAAGACCCTAAAATTTCATGAATTTAGTGAATTGTTTGGTTCTTAGCATATGTTTGGGGAACTAAGAATGGATTTTTTAATGTTACATAAGCTGTAAGACTCCTTTAGCGCTTAAAATTATGATATTTTAATAAAATTTGCAAAAATTGCACAATACTTAGTGGATAATTACTGAATAAGAGATATGTTTTCAATGTTACAGCAACATCTAAAGCCCTTAAATCGGTATGTTTTTAAAACTGTCATGAATATTAGGGGAATAGAATATCACTTAACGATTTTTTTTAAGGACATGCGATTGTCAACATTGAATTTAAATGAAAGACTGACCCTCTAGGCCAAGTGTAGTACATTGTAATAATATTAAAATATGAAAGATATGCATTTAACACTTTAAAAGAAACATGTAATGAGTTTTGATATCTTAATACGAGACATTATTGACATACAAATAGGAATATCATGATTTCGCGGCTGTAGGTGCACCATAAAATCATTCAATTCATAATGAATGCCCACATTTGAATGTACATATTTAACAACACCTGGAAAATGATTGGACGAAACTGAGATAAAATTTTACACTTCCTACGAAATAAATCCCAGACTTCGTAGACTTTTAGGAAACTAGGGCTAAATTTTCAACTATTCTTAGAGATTGAAACACCACATTCTTTATAAATCTTCATAATTTTAGAGAATGGAACATAACTTAGCATTTATTTTTAATGAATAAGGGTATATAATTTCAGAATTTTAACACTGAATATAAATTTTATAAATTAATCTCTGTAAAGTGCAAATATCGTTCATTACGAAACTCACACTGTAAACATTTTATATGATTCGAATAAATTTATTTTTTAATTTTTTTTTTAATTTTATTTTAAAAAGCGATATTAGTAAACCTGTTATACTTGAATGTATAGATACATAACTTACGAGCACATAGCATTTTTAAATAAAACATAAGTTAAAATAATTTCCTTATCGCACATTCATAGTCCTCTGATTTAAATGACTTGAAAAAATTTCGATCATACCAGTAAAAGACTTCTTCACCACGCAACAAAACTTTCTTTGCTATGTTATTAATGTAAAGATTTAGAAGTACCTGTTCAGCCACTTTGTTGTACATTTCTAATGGAGTGCTGTAAAGACATTCGTGGTAACTTTGATCTTCAATTTGACTAACACAACCAACACATTTGAAAAGTTTTCTTACATGATACATCATGCTCTCATGAATACAAGAGATTAATTGTTCGAATGCAAAATTTTTGTCACAAATAACTGATGGTAGAAAGGTTATCGTGTCCTTTATTTTAAATATTTGAGCAGGAAGCCACTCCAGAAATATACTTTCTCGAAGTTCCATACTAATGTTGTTGACACAATTCATTAAACATGCTATTTGATTTTTATCTAAGGTAATATGACACTGCGTTAGACAAAATTTTGAATCATATAATTGAATTATTTTCTGTAAATGAAGTTTTCCATTGTCATTGAAACAGAACAACTCATTGCGACTGACGAAAGAGGTATCCGCATATAGACTATTGAACGACCACAATTTTTGTGAAAATTCTCTCCAAGTAGCAGGTGACAATGTAACCCATTCACGCGTAGGCACTAGTTCATTTCGTTCGTTAGAGATATATCTCCATATATGCACTTTTAGCTTCTCATGGCGAAGTTTCAAATATACATAGACACCAGAACCTAAATGCCGACGACGGAGTGCATCTTGCACGGAATCTGAAGAAGTAAATTCAGTCGAAACAGATTCTGTAGTGGCGGCTAACACTCCGCTGTGTGTTAGAGCACAAGAAAGCAGATCTTGAGAGGAGTTTCCGACTTCGGTGAGGACTTGTGAATCGGCAGTGGTGGATGTTTCTGCTGGGGGTATGGAAGACATAAGATAGGTGTCTAACCAATCCACCACAAAGTTTGATGAAGGTGAATTAATCACATTTGAGACGATATCCACAGATTTTGTTTCATCTAGGACAGGAACCGACAACTCCACACTATTTCCACTAGAAATGAACTGTTCGAGTGATGGCATACTTTGAATTTTAGACATTACTTGCAGATAATAACATCCAAGTACCACATTCACAGTATAAGATTTATTTTTAAAACACTATGATCTTTAAATACTATAAATTTGTCGCAGCTATGAACGAACCGAACCTATCCACGCAACGTCCAAGGTTGAAATGGCTTATCGGGCCACGTCATAAGACTAATCACGTGACCTAAATAGAGTATCGTGTGCAAATAGATTACATAAGATAAGACATGAAGGGATTAGAACTTGTAATTTTCAATGAACCGCACAACATCGGTTTGTGCCAAGCGCAATTGTTATCTACGTGGGAGACTGACTACATTATTTTATTCATCTTCGAAACCATAAAGTGGAAATATGTACCAAAATTAGTTAAAATTCATAATTTTTAATCACACTATCATTAAATACATAGGAAAATTTTGTATATTTTTATATCTTTAGAGGATATGCTTACCACATCGCACAGAATATACAAGAATAGTTAGCAAAAACATGAAAATAAACTTACAGAATGAGATCTTCACCAGCCGACATCCATCCAAACTAGAAATGAACGATATGCACCCTAACTGCAATACTAAAATGAGAGCTTATCTTATCTAAGATCTAACATATGATGACATGCAAAAGTGTCACGTGACATCAGTCAGTAGTATAACCTATTCCTAAAATTTCGCATGCTTTTAAAACATGTCAGTTTTAACACAGACTCCCCTACTAATTCATTAAAAAATTAATTACCTTGGCCGGTATACACACACACATCTCTTCTAAAAGGGTCAAAACCTGTTCCCGAGTTGTGATAACATCAAAAATGCGATATGCAAGTTCACTATGGAGTGCCAGAAATCTCCCATTACTTCATTCAAAAATACCATAAAATCATTTTATTAAAATTAATAAAATTCAATAACATACACACACCCCGTCCTTAAAATTCTGATGAACGGCCAACGTAAAAAAAAATTATCTTCCTTCATTAAAACATGTATGAGCGTGAAGCTAAAAATATTAAGTCATCGTCCGACTATCGAATTAAAATATTCATTAACACAAAAACCACATTCAAAAGAAATTAATTCTATTAAAATTCAATAACACGCATGTATTTCATTCAAGCACCAATAGATGGCGCCATCACCGCCGTCTAAAATTTCGTAAATGTCTTCAAGCATTTTCTAAACCATTCCATAAAAAAAATTAATTACCCACGTTCCAATCATTAAAAAAAATAATCCTCCTATTAAAATTCAATTATGAGTATATTCCATTTTTTTTCATAATACATTTTATTCCTTTATTAAAAATGAATTAAAATCTTAATTCATTCGCACCATCCCTTCGTAGAAAATTGGAAAATATTCTAAGTACCCAACTCCTTTCGCAGGGAAGACATCATTCATTCACCATCTACCTACAAGTCTCAAACTGTATACTGGTTAAAGCACTTTCCTACGGTGCAAGGGGTCCCCAGTTCGAATCCGGCTCAATCCAGAACCAATTCTTTCCATTTAGCCATCACAGTTCTCCAACCTGCCCATAGAGGGCGCCACCAAAATTTCCAAGATGGCCGCCAAGGTCTTGTTCAGTCCTACTGTCTGTGTCAGTACATGACGTCATCCAATAATCTTATCGAGTGAGTCATCCGATAAGATAAGCCGATGACGTCATCTGATAAGATTAGATAAGATAAGCCGATGACGTCATCTGATAAGATCAGATAAGATAACGTGACGTCATCCCCAGTGACGTCACTGCTGCGGCGCTCCGCCTGCGGCCCTTCAACTCTCATTTCTCTTCTACTATCATAATTTAACTAATAGTCTTTTTGATCTGGAAACATCTCTACCAATATAAATATTATTACTTACATCTTGTTTTAGATGTAAAAATGATTTAGTCGTATTACGCCTCCAAGCAGATATGGATACTGCTAACATAACTTTCAGAGATAAAGTTTATCTGGATAAAAGGGGAGAATTCTATATTTTAGGCAAGCATGCACATAATTTTTTCATGTACTTTATAATTGTTTTTAAATATATTATACATATTCTTCAATTTGTATACTTGTAATCTATTTCATATCATGTTTTTTTGCAATTGTTTTGCAGTTCAATTTGTTTTACGAAATTGACTTCATTAACAAAATTATTCTTTAGTAATAAAATCTTTTGGTAAGTACAAATATTCTAATCCTACTTAGCATTTTTCTTCATACATATTTTTAAAAATCTTATAACGTATAACACGTGTAACACCTTCCCATTCATCTTCGAATTTAATAGAAGTTAAAAAAAACAGAAGGTACACTACACAGTTTAGGCGATAAATTGCCAAATCATGAATGTCCTTCTTCTCCTCGACCTACTACCCCTGCTCTGTGTTTGACCACGGTACTAGCATGGGGAAGATTGGACCGCCCTCCCTCCATATATACTAACTCGTTGGTTCATCATAAGAAATTAAAGCTGTATTATCACTGTCGAATAGAGCCAGTTAAGTTGAATTCGAAATTGTATATGTATATATTTATATATTCTTTTTAAGAGAATAATTGTGTTATATACTCCCTTCTACGCGTAATTAATGTTTGAGTTTCACTCGTTTGATAATGCATTTATGTAAATTTGTTTTTATTTATTACAAGAACATTTGTGTATTTAAAAAAAAAAGCATTCTATTATTAGTATGAGAATAAATTAAACTTTGATTTTGCCTAGAACATAAAGTGAATTGATAATCAACATTCTAATATACTTTTTAGACTGAAAATAATATATAATATTTCAGTCTTGATTAAGCTATTTTGTAATTTTTTGTGCATAATATTTTACAGTAAGATAATGCAATGCATATTTTTTTTCTACATTTACTTTATGATTGTTTGAATTAAATATATATCTTAAGAATATTTATTTAAATTTACCTAAACTAAAATAAACTTATTTATGTTACAGATAACTGTATTTTTAAATGCTGATCATTTTTATAGTTTGAAAAATTATAGAAGTGCAATTTCGTACCTTTTTTTCACCTATCCAAGTAATAAAAAAGTCTGATGTGGGTAGCACATGACTTCCTTATATGATGCAATGAATTCACTACTTTTACAGTAAAAAAAAATAGATTATTTTTATAGTAGATATTTATATTCTTTTCAAGATATTGAATTTTCGTCAATGAGTCGTCATTTTCATTGATTTAGCGTAATTTTTATCATTATTTATTTGGCGAGTTTTTCGTTAATTTAGCAACATTTAAAAAAGTCGCAAAGTTGGCGACATACCACCAAATTTATCGCCAAAATCTCGTCAAACGTTATGGACGGAGAAATAAATTATTCTTACAGCAGATAAATGACCAAGGTTATTATATCTAAGGTTGCGCCACTTCAGCTCTAGCCAGCACGTAACGACGCAACGTCACTTGGAGTTAAATGTCAGGAACGGCCCGGTAGACTCCAATGTTAAAGGATGCTAACAAAATTAATTTAATCATTTTTTTAAATTTAAAATAAGAAATAAATATTCAAATAACATTAATTTTACTTGAACACGACTTAAATATGCAGTACAGGGTTTTTTTGGAAGGGTACATACATAATAAAACTGTATTTCCCTTTCTGAAAAATAAAAATAATCTGAAAGTTTCATTTTGCTCTTTGAAACCAGTCAATGTTATTACAGGAGGCGATGTTATTTTTGATGAATTTTGTTTTAAATACCCGAATTTACAGAAATATGTTCGGAAAGTTTTCTAAACAAGCAATCATTCTAAAATTTTCATTATACACAAATAAACATCGCGTAATTTCTTTCTAAATGCATATAAATAAAGTTATTTTCGATTATGTTATCTCTAATAATTGAAAATCAAAACAATAATTGAAACGCTTACACTAAGAATTTCATGTCTTTTTAGGGAAGGGGTGGGTGGGGGGAAGTAATGTACTTATGCCTAACCAGTAAACGATTTAAGTGATGCTTTTATAGTGAAGAACTTATATTATTGCTAAACACTTGATTTTATTAGTTTCTTTTAGATCAAAAAGAGAATTTATATCAAATCGAAATTCAATGTAAACATATAAAAATATAGAAACTAATCGTTTAACACACACACTAAGATATACTATCAGAATAATAAATTAAATGTATTATAGTATATTGATTCATGATGAAAAATATACGAGCAAGCTATTTATGTTCTTAAATCGTACCCCCCCATTTTTTGAATGTAATAAAATTTAATTAATAAAATGTAATGTAATAAAATTTAATTAATATAAAATGTGCGAGATTAAATCAAAACAATAATTAAAACGCTAACACTAAGAGTTTTATGTCTTTTTTTTTTAGGGGGGGGGGGAGGGATGTACTTATGCCTAACTATAGTAAACAATTTAATTGATGCTTTTATAGTGAAGAACTTATATTATTGCTAAATACTTGATTTTTTTAGTTTTTTTTTAGATCAAAAACAGAATTTATATCAAATCGAAATTCAATGTAAAAATATAAAAGTACAGAAACTAATCTTTTAACACACACACTATGATATATTTTCAGAATAATAAATTAAATGTATTATAGTATATTGATTCATGATGAAAAGTTAAATGTACTATAGTATACTGATTCATGATGAAAAATATACGAGCAAGCTGTTTATTTTCTTAAATCGCCCCCCCCCCCCTCCATTTTTTTATTGTAATAAAATTTAATTAATATAAAATGCGCGAGATTAGACCCAGTTAGATTTTTCAAAAATTCCAAGAACATCATTAGAAAATAGATAAAGGTACAAATAACTTGCTGTAGAATGAAATGAATAAATAGTATACTGTACTTTCGTTAAGATTTAAAAATCCTACATAATGGAAATTCATGAACTAAACTAATGTTTCAAGAAAGTTTAAGCCAAAGTTTACGTAAAAAAATACGTAAGAAACAACAAAAGATCAACAAGGATCACGTTGTATCAGATTGAAATAGAAATAATAAAATATTTCGCCGGCACTCTCAGGCGGTGGTTGCCGCGCCACCTTGTGGCGCGTTCTGCAAGTTCACTCCATTCGACGTCACAGATGGTGTTCGTGGCAGAGGAGTGGCACCCCCCTGTGGCATCCAATCAGCGCGCCACTTTTTGGGTATCTGCAGGCAGGAAGTATTTCAATAGTCTTCTGTGTATTTTATCAGATCTTTCTCGATCGAATTCTTTGACTCTTGTTTTAACAGGCCTTTTTCAAACGTTATTGCAAAGATTTGTTTCTACAAACTTTTTGGAGTAAATATTTCAAACATTCCTCGTAAATCATATATATTTATTACGCAGTGTGACACGTGTTCCGGTGTTGAATGCACGTGCATGTTCAAAAGAAAACGTGCTCCAGTGTTGAGTGTACGTAAATGTTCTTCAAGAAAACGTGTTCCGGTGAGGATATATTAAAAATATGGATATATCGGTTCAATATTTTTGGATTGCAGCGTGAAACGTGTTCCGTTACATAAAGGTTAGTTCTTTTATTTGTTCGTCCCGTGTTTTGAAATTGACTTTTGTATTTTCCCGTGTTTATAAAATGGTTCTCCTAAGTATTGATTTTTCTTAAATTTCGTTAATGTACAATCTTTATTCTAAGTTCTGTTTTTTCTTAATTTTAGTTAAAGTACGATCTTTTTCTAAATTCTGTTTTTTCTTAAATTTAGTTAAAGTACAAGCTTTTTTCTAAATATCGTTTGTTCTTAAATTTTGCTAAAGTATTGTCTTTTTTTTTTTTTTTTAAATTTTGATGATTCGAGTTATGAATTTTTGATATTGATTTAAATTCAAAAACTATTTTAAGTATCGAGTGTTTCAATATGGTTTCTAAAATTTTATTATTCTGCCATTACGCAAAATTTTATATATACAACTGTGGGTTTTTCAGCTCGGCAATCATTTTGATAATGTAGAAGGTTTTAGTCATCGGATCATCTTCCGAGGTTATTATGCTGAGATTATTGTTTAAGATTTTCTGGTGGTTAGTCAGGTCGAAGTATTATTCAGGTCGAGACTTTGAAATTTTAATTATCCACTAGTTAGGTTACCACACTAAGTAGAGAATCGTTGTCTTTCTACATGCAATGGAACTATTTAAATTATTAAATCCATCAAAAAATGTAACAGTATTTCTTCAAATAAGGGAGTAAAATACAAAAACAGGGCTTTTATGAGTTGTAAAAACATTTTATCTTTCAAATCTAATTAAGTGACATCAAATTTATATTAAAATGTATCATACTGTATATGCAGCAATGAATAGCTAGATTTGTATTTTGTCTGAAAAAAGTATTCAAAATTAATTTAAATTTGCTGAGTATCTGAGCACTATGTATGTGTTGTTGTTGTTGAGACCCAGACTGTCCGACCAACCTGAAAGGTGTAGGGTTACTGTTTGGGCGGCCGGGAAGTGCCACCCAATTTAGACCGGAACCTAGAGGGGGAGGCATCTACAGGGACCGTACCCTCCATCCTCTACCACCAACCTCTCGGAAGGGTACCATGTATGTGTGTATGTTTTAACTAGTACACACCATTAATATTGTGTTGAAATGTGAAATTATTTATTATTCTTGTTGAAATGTGAAGTTATTAAGTTTTTCTTGAAGCAAGTAAATAAAATATAAAAAAGTAGAGCTTTCATATCATATGTCACATTCAAACAAAAGATACCCCCCCCCCCCATTTATATCTACTGAATACCAACCTGATATATATTAATTAAATGATGTACATAAAGTATGGATTTTAAATAAATACTACTGATTTTACAGTAAATGCATTTATATTAAATGCAAAAAAAATTTGGCATTTGCATCCCCCCCCCCCATTTGAGTTCTGAAAAACAATTTTATTTTACAAAGGCATGTTGCGTATATTTAATTTGTAATACAATTTCTATGTTCTATGATTTATCAAGGCCATTTCGATA
The DNA here is from genome assembly GCA_951213105.1 of Amaurobius ferox. Taxonomy (NCBI): domain Eukaryota; kingdom Metazoa; phylum Arthropoda; class Arachnida; order Araneae; family Amaurobiidae; genus Amaurobius; species Amaurobius ferox. The sequence continues at coordinate 150,849,010 of OX578137.1, read as the reverse complement.
ATTCTATGATTTATTATGGTTATTTCAATAATTCTATGATTTAGCAAGGCTGCAATTTGATTCATTAATACTTTAGATTAACTTAAAATAACATATCATGATGAAGGAGTAATTTGTAACAGATTTTGTCTTTCTAACGTCTAAAAAATGTACGATTCACGATCTCAACAAAAAAGGCAAATATTTACTTCACAAAAGTCTGTAATAAAATTATGCTTAAAATGCAAGGTTCAGTAATGAATAACAAGTCATTCAGGCAATATTAAACATGAATTAAAAATACTTTTCTCAAGATATAAGACACAGATATAGCAACATGCGGCGCTACATGTGCTATGTGTTACAAAAATGCATGCATAAAATAAGACATAAAAAATAACTCACCATTTATGAAGTCCTGTTTTCAGTAGTCATTTTAATCCAAATGGGCACGTATTTAAATTAAATCATTTTCTTATTTAAAAATATGAATTTTTGAAAGTCACTTCTGTAACTTCCATACACTTTCGTACATTCGGAGTGATTTCAGATCCCCCCGCGGTTGACGTCACGTATCCCATGGTTCCTACATGTCCGAGCCTTGTTTTAGATAGCCTTGTCTGAGGGGGGTCTAAGCTAAGCCTGTGTCAGGTCGTGCCTGGGCAGTGTTCTCCGGTTTTTCCTAAAACCGTCTCGGCACTACGTACCGTGCCGTCTCGGCACTTCTCGCATGGTATTACATATGAAAAGTAAATATGTTTCTCAATAGGAAATATTGATATGTTATTTTATATGACTTTTCGATAATTTTTCGAAAAATGTGCAATATCTCGAGAAGGGTTCATGTTAACGTTCTATAATTTATGTCAATCGTTTTCTAATGAAAAATTACATAATAAATGTCTATTTGCGTAACTTTATTAGTGGTTTTGATTTTTTGACAATTTTTTCAAAATTTCACTCAAAAATTTAGGGGCGTTCTGAACATTCGATTGCTTATAAAAACAACAGGCTTCCAGTGTTTATGGATTGTAATTTTTGTACTAAATTTCGTTCGAATTGGTCCATTCGTTCGTCAGTTATCGTCTCCACAGACTCACTGACACACATACACACACTTTCACACGCACACACACACAGGCATCACTTCAAAAATGTTCAATTCATGATCAGGGATGCTTGAAACGTGCTCAAAGCTGCTAGACTACTGTTTGTTGAATGTATATAGCTGTCTAAAGTAGCGTGTAATAAAACTATTTGTAAAACTCTGAAAACTAGGAACAAAATATTTCTATGAACGATTTATATGGAAACATAGAATAGCTACTTACAAAGTAGTGAGTAGAGAAAAGAAAAGAAAAAGCTAATATTCATTTTGGTACTACAAACAACTATATTCGTACATTTTTAATGAAAATTTCATGGTATTCATTAGATTACTTTTTGTACTTTTATTTATATTATTCAAAAGTTTCAGCGTCCAAAGAAATTAATTATGCACTTTTTGTGCTTGACATCTTCTAAACTTAGTCATCCATATTTATAAATGGACATTTTTGAAAATTAATAACAATTAAGTGAGAAAATTTAAAACATATTTCGTTTGCGTGTGGTTTCTGGCTGAATTTTACATTGAGTAGTTTGGGCTTGGGCTCTATAAATTGAGCTCGAACACATATACTCTGTACCAAATTGCATGGCTGTACGACGCTTAGATTTCTAGATACAGAATACTACTATTTTCCTTTATTATTGATATGAAACATGGGATATGATATCCAAGATGATGTATGACATAAAATATGATATGCAAGATTGATATGAAATACATTTTCATTATATACGATTCTGAATGTGCATTTTTAGCAAAAGATTGTGTTATAAACACATGTGTGCATGTTTCAAATAAAGAAATAAGGATTGTATCTTCATTAGCAATCAATTCTGGAATCAAAGTTTTCTAATATTCAACACTTTTCTTAGGGAGGGGGGGGGGGGGGGGAATACAACATTTATGGACCCTATGTTTAAAAATTGAATGAAATATTATCTTGAGTCTATTTCTAGTGTTTCATGCACAAGAATATGTGCTGCAGTTAGCATTTTTAATATCTTCATCCTCCGGCCGTCCCTTGTAACTACTTTATACCCTTTGGATGAGCTACCAGCCTGGGTAATAAATAAATATCTTCATCCATATTACTAAGATATTCCACATTCTAAATCTTCATTTCCATCATCAAATAATATTTTATGAACAATATCTCAGTCTCTGGAGTACTTAGGGCCATCCTTAGCCAGGAGCAGGCTTGGCCCATACCTCACTTCTTGAGAACTAACTCTTTGCTAAAAGATCAATATTTTGACTAAGAATGTCTCAAATTTGAGCCTGAAACATCTATCGAAGACAATGTGGAAATACCGACTTCAATCCGTGAAAGTTGTCAAATATAATTTTTTAAACATTTGGGATGTTTTCTAAAAAGTTTGGGAAGCATGAACCGATGAACCCAGACTCTCGTAGTAGGAGGCGTAATGGCTCTCAACGTGATATAAATGGAAGCGAGCTGTTTGAAATCAAAACAATTTTAACCGTCTATTGCAAAAATGCAAGGATCCGGTACAGATTTCATATAAAGAATTTGGATTTTTCAACTTTTTTTCACGAGCCAATTGTGGGCGCCAAATGGCCAAATGTGGCGCGCCTGCTTTGCGCAACATTTTGCTTTTTCTGGAAATTCTGGCAACCCCACCCCTTTTAGCTTTCTGATATAGTCGGCTGCGGCCATTTTATTTTTGTTTTGTTGTTGGTGTGTGTTGTTGTTGAAACCCAGACTGTCCGACCTACCAGAAAGGTGTAAGGTAACTGTTTGGACGGTTGTTGGTGCGTGTGTAAAAACGTGTCTGAGTGTGTTAAAAACGTAAATATCATACAGGAATTAAAAATAGCACATGTTATTAGATAAAATAATGTAGAAGCAGAAAATTTACATAGAAATAATGAGAGTTTTTTTATGACCGCAATGTGGAAACAATTATTTGTGCAATTTGGATATTTACACGTGTTTTTCTTCGAAAAGTTTTGGATTTCATTAAACCAGGTACTGTGTTTTGATTTTGTTGTCCTCGTAAAGTATCGTTTCTTTTAAATTTCTTTAAAGTACAAACTTTTTCTAAGTATCGTTTTCTCTTAAATTTAGTTAAAGTACAAACTTTTTTCTAAGTATCGTTTTTTCTTAAATTTAGTTAAAGTACAAACTTTTTTCCAAGTATTGTTTCTCGTAAATTTAGTAATTTCGTATTTTTTCTAAGTATTGTTAATTATCGGCATTTGTATGCATTTTTTTAAGTATTGTTTCTCGTAAATTTAGTAATTTCGTATTTTTTCTAAGTATTGTTAATTATCGGCATTTTTAATTATATATGTTTATATTTCGTACGCGCAATGTTCAAGATGGCGTCCGTTAGGAATTTTCAAAACACCGTACGCGTTGGCGCCAGTCTTGGCGACAAAAAAAAAAATGGCGGATTTAGCCAAATTCTTTATATCAGATCTGTTCCAATATTTCACTGCTGAATATTTAGATTTTGAATGCCCAATAAATGATTTTGATGAATTGAAAGTCAGGAAATATAATCTTATTCAAGTTGTATTCTTATTACTTTCCTTACATACATAATGTATAAGGAAAGTGCTGTGAGGGGGTCGAAAATGCGAATTCCAGTTTTCGACGGGAAAGCACGTTTCAAGCATCCCTGATTACGAATCAAACATTTTTGAGGTGATGTGTGTGTGTGTGTGAAAGTATGTGCGAGTCTGTGGAGACGATATCTCACGAACAAATAGAGCGATTTGAATGAAATTTGATACAAAAATTACAATCCATAAATACTGGAAGTCTATTGTTTTTATACGCAATTGAATGTTCCGAACCCCCCTAAATTTTCGAATGAAATTTTGAAAAAAATCATCAAACAATCAAAACCTTTAATAAAGTTACGCAAATAGCCATTTTTTTATGTAATTTTTCCTTAGAAACCGATTGACATAAACTTTAGAACGCTAGCATGAATCGTTCTCGAGATATTGCACATTTTTAAAATAAATTTATCAAAAAGTCCCATAAATTAAAAAAAAATATATTAACTGTTGAGAAATATGTTCACTTTTTATATGTAATATCATGCGATAAATTTGGTGACATCATTCTCGTGGATCTAGCTCGTTCCATTCATGAGAAAAGATACTTTGAGTAATACTTTTGTATTTGAACGACAATAGTTATTTATCTGCTATAAGAATAACTTATTTCTCCGTCCATAACGCTTGTCGAGAATTTGGCGGAATGTCGCCAACTTGGCGACTTTTTAAATGTTGCCAAATTAACGAAAATTTCGCCAACTGTATAAAATGACACTAAATCAATGAAAATGACGACTAATTGACGAAAATTCAATATCTTGCAAAGAATATAAATATCTACTAGAAGAAAAACCTATTTTTGATTGTAAAAGTAGTAAATTTATTGCATTATATAAGGAAAGTCATGTGTTGCCCACATCAGATTTTTCTAGAAAATGTAACCGACATTTCTCGGGAAGCAAGGAAACTATAAACATAACTGTCAATTGTTCCGATTTTCCCATATTTGTTCCAGTTATTTAATCTTGTTTGGAGAATCCGATTTTTGTCCAAAATAATCCGATTTTTCATCTTCATAACGTTTGTATTTTTTTATGCAAATTCTGAATTTTTTTAAATATGCATAAAAGTATTTGCAGGTGACAGAAGTTATGAAATCGAAAATAGGCCACTAATTTTGAGATCGAATTTTTTCTGTTCTTTCAGCTAAAAGTCTGTTTCTCCGCGATCGCGTATTCAACTCTCGCAAACGTGGATTATACCCACAGCTTCGCAAGAGACAGGTACCGATTGATTTTCTAATTAATGTTGAGGGGGGGGGGGGGTCACATTATTCCGTATTATATACAGGAAAATTATTTTTTTTCAAACGTATTATTAATGAAATGAATGGCAATATTACACCAGTACCGTGATAAACATCATTTGTAAACGATCCTCCGTATATTTCGTTTAATTGTGAAAACAATTTCCACTTTTGTAATCTGTTTGCATCGTGTAAAATTTTTGTAATTACTCCGTACTTTATGCAGGAAAACCATTTTTTTAATGTAATATTAATAAAATTAATTATTTTCTGAATAACAGATAAAAATTCGGGAAATAATAATCATTTGAAAAGAACAAATTAGAATTTGATGCATTTGCATTTATATCTATATGGCGTTTTTTATGACGTTTTTCTCCTGTTTAATATATGTTTCCTTTTTTTAAAAGTAATTTTTAATTCCTAGACATTTTTCACCGAAAATCAATAAGCCTCTGGCATTTATTAATTGAAAGAATTATGCCCAATTTAAAGTGATGTACTCAATCATTCCGAGGAATATGGTGACCACAGACATAAAAGCATCATTAAAAGATGACTTATTCATACTCAGGAATTTTAAAACGTGTAAATTTATCAAAATTTATGTTTTGAGTGAGATATCGCATCTACAGACTTAAAGTTACTATAAACTTCAAAAACTTTGACAGACGGTATGCTTGTAAATCAGTCAAAAATTCGTATATATATATATATATATATATATATATATATATATATATATATATATATATATATATATATATATATATACTAATTGCTAAGTGTCTGTCTGTCACGCTTTTGTTAGGCACTTCCTGAATAGACAGAGACTTGCAATTTGGTATACGTATCAATCGTTCGATGAAATCCCATGGAAAGATCGAATTTTTCGAAAATGTTCTATAGAGAAGGTTGCCCCACACCAAAACGTCCGAAAAATGAAATGATAGAAAAGCATGCTTTGCAATGAGATAGAGACTTTAAATTTGGCGTACTGGTAAATCGAATTCTCGAAAGGAAGAAAGTGCGTAATTTCAGATTTCCAATATTTTTTGCTATAGGGGGTGCCGTACACAAAAGTGTTTGATTTTTCGAATAAATGAGAAACGCTTCCTTTAAAATTTGACAGAGGCTTAAAATTCGGTATATGGGTTTATTCGGTATATGGGTTATTCGGTATATAGTGTAGGGGGTACCGCACATTAATATATTCGATTTGACGAACAAGTGAAAAAGGCCTCTTTTATGATGTGATATCGGTTTGAAATTTAGTGTATGGGCTAATCATTTGATGAAAAACTCAAGATGAACACGGTTTATCAAAAACGTTAATTTAAGGGGGTGCTACACAGAGAAACATTCGAAAGATGAAGTGATAGAAAAAACAAGATTCGCGATAAGATAGAGACTTCAAATTTGGTGTACTGGTAGATAATTTGAAAAGAAGAAAGTGTGCAAATTCAGATTTCCAATATTTGCTTTGTTAGGGTAGCCGCACACCAATATGTTCGATTTTCCGAATAAATGAGACACGCTCCCTTTTAAATATGATAGAGGCAGGCATGATATTTGGTATGTAAGCCAATTATTTGATAATAAACTAAAGACGAAAAAAGTTTTTAAAAAATGTTTATTTAAGGATGTGCTCCACAAAAAAAAAAAGAAAAAAAAAAACATTCGAAAGGAAAAATGATAAAATAGCATGCCTCGGGAGGAGATACAGACTTTAATTTGATTCAAGATAGTTCGAAAGGAAGAAGTGCGCAATTTAAATTTTTCAATATTTTCTTCTTTAGGGGGTTCTGTACACCAAAATACGGGTATTCGGATAGTATATACTAATTGCCAAGTGTCCGTCTGTCTGTCTGTCCATCTGTTACGCCTTTCTAGACACTTTCCGAATAGATAGAGACTTGCAATCCTGTATACGGGTCGATCAATCGACCCCTGGCTCCGTTTGTAAACAAATTTACAAAAATATGAAATTAAATCAACATGTGCCAAAATAAAAGCGCTAACATTGTAATGGGAAGATATATCCATACTACTTATATTCCCAGATATTAGACGATATACCCGTGTTTTAGTCGAAAATTACCCTTACTATAATATATGAATTTCAAACATCTTTGCTAAAATAGAGGAGATGATGCAACAAAGTGAAAATATCAAATATCCCGGCAATCTTTAAATTTGAGGGCAGTTATTGCTTCCAAAATAGGGTAATTAAGGGACAGCTGCCTCATCCGGTATAGATTGCCACCCCCCTAGTTCTAGAACCAACGGCCCCAACGGCCCTACCATGCTGAAAACACCGGTTCTCGTTAGATAACCGAAGTCAAGCAGCATCGGACGCGGTTAGTACTTGGGAGTAAACCACCTGGGAACACCGCGTGCTGTTAGCACATTTCGGGCGTTATAGCCCGGCGGTTTGCGCGCTGGAATTGCACGCTGTCACAACTGCCGCCGTGTTCATACGGAGTACGATCACGTTAAACATGTGGGCCCGTAAGTCCTTCCGAGAGGCTGGTGGTAGGGGAAGGAGGGTACGGTCCCTGTGGTTGTCTCCCCCACTGGGTTCCGGTCTAAATTGGGTGGCACTTCCCGGCTCTCCAAACGCTTACCTTGCACCTTTCTGGTAGTTCGGACTGTCTGGGTCTCAATAACAACCCCCCTAGTTCTAAAACTTACCGTAAGATGGTAATAAATACTAATTGTGTGCTATTTAGTGCTTCAAATGTGTTTGATAAAGGTGTTGTGTTTCTGTGTCGTTTTTCACCTGAAATTGACCAATATCAAAGATGAGATATAGACTTTATAATGAAATATTTTATTATGGTACCACAGATTGTAAATTATAGTTAAAGCTCTAGGAATGTCATGTTTCGCCATGCCTTAATCCAAGGTCAGAAAGCCGTGATGTGCGTCATTTCTCCTCTAGAAATGGGTACACTCAATTAGTTATTTAAACAAGAAAGATCAATCTTGCTTAAAGCATTGATTATGAAACGTTTTCCAACTTCAATGCAATTTTATTTAAACATCTCTAAAATGCAATACATTCCTCGATAATATTTTAAAACTTATCACAATACTACATTAATTTATTATATTTGAAACCTTAAACCTTCATCGAAAAAAATGAACTTCAATTCAATGACGGCATGGAAATATAAATTGCCTGGATTAAACATCTCTAAAATGCGATACACTTCTTCGTAATAATTTTAGAATTATCATAATACTACGATAATTTATTATATTTGAAAACTTCATCGAAAACAACTGAAATTCATTCAAATGACGTCATAGAAAAAATAACACTATCTCTATAAAAGCAGCATTTCATTCATAAATAATTTCCCATTCATTTCATTCATCACAATACTATAATAATTTATTTTATTTAAAAATGAAGACTATGGAGCTACAAGTAATTAAACTCTATGCTTAAAACTTCATCGAAAAAAATCGTCCTTCTCTCTGTAAAATCAATGAATAATTCATTCATATCAGCTATGCAGACTCCATGAGCTAAATGATTTTGTGTTAAAGAAATACAGCAATTCTAATACAACAAATTCTACATATTTTGCTGTTTACATTTTACATAAGTGAAAAATGGGCTTCGTTGTAGAAATAATAAAATTTGGATGATCATTTAAACTCAAATATATTGTAATTGTGTTGTTTCAGTATGTAGATGCACAGAATTTAAGCAAAAATAAAGTGGTTTTAGGATGGATACAACACTCAATATGAATTAAAAAGAACTTTAAAAATCACGATTTTGAGACAAGATGGAGATGCTATATATTATTTTGAAGTGGGTCACGTGATCTTTTCATAACCTGGTCGCGTGATCGCTTCATATAAGAGGTGTTATTATTATTTTAATTTTTATTTAAAAAACTACTGAATATATTTCGCTGATTTTTTTTTATATATTTTATGGAACAGTTTGAATATTATCTAAAATTTTCGAAGCAATTTGTGAATTTTTAATCCGCTTAAAAAATGTTTGAAAAATTAAGTCCCATGGGGTTCATTGTATTTCATTTTTTCAACCAGGGTTCAATCCAAAACTAATTGGGTGATATTATTCATTTATATTCCCATAGGTCCTACAGACCGTCTGAACAACATACTAAAATTTAATTTAGATTAAGTCATTTTTAGGGCAGTTATCGTGCTCACGAACAGACGGACAGACAGAATGAACAAAGTCATAAACACTTTTCAACTTTGTTGTAAAGCGTTAAAAAGCAAGCATTTTTCGAATATAGCCAATTTTTTATACTTTATAAAATTGCAATTTCAGTGTATCTGTCTTTTTTATTTTTAAGTATACATTTTTTTTGAAGAAAAATATTTGGTACGTTCATTAAAATTGATTTATGTTAAATGCGGAGAGTCTCGGCGTAACACCTGACTCATCTGGGAGAGAAGCCGCAATGAAAGGGTTTACAAAATAAATTATAATTGCTTTATAATAATTTAAAAATTTATTTTACTATAATATATATATTTTCTAAATGTAAATGAATTATTATGACTACATAAGTTTCTTGTTTGCGCACTATGGGTTTCAGAATATTGATGTAAATAAAAGTGAGCCATCTATCCCGAATTTATCCTAACCCAAAATGAAAGCGCTAAAATTGTATGGGAAGAAAAAAAACTGTACTAATTATATTCTCGTTGATTAAAAGATATACCTGTGTACTGAAAGACGATTACTTGAACTGCAATATGTATGAGTTTCAACCGTTTTTGCCAAAATAAAACAGATGATGTAACATATTGAAAATATCAATAATTTCAGGAATCTTAAACCTGAAGACCGAAATTGATATAATCCAGTCAAAAATGCAAATTTGATAAAATTTATTTTAGATGCATTTTTTATTATTTAAATCGGAAAAGGTGTAATAAAAATCGTCTCATAAACACGTTGGAAGTAAATCCGTTGCTAAGCGACATGATATAATTTACTTCAAATAAATTTACTGGACTAAAACATCGTTTGCTTGATGGTTTGTGCATAGAAAGTTTAATTGAGAGTTTTTAATTAATATATAGACAACCTCTTGTATTAGAAACTTGAAACTTAGACTGAATTTTAAGTGGTACTATTGCAAGGCTACCCACAAAATTTCATGAAATTGAGTTCAGCCGTTCTGCCGTGATGATGAAACAAGCATACATGAGAAAACATATGAAACAAGCATACTCGTTCCATTCATGAGAAAACATAATTCGAATAATACTTTTGTATTTGAACGCCAATAGTTATTTATCTGCTATAAGAATAACTTATATCTCCGATACGTTCTGCCGTGATGATGAAACAAACATACAGACAGACAGTTTTTCAATTTTAATTATATAGATTACTGACGCAAGTCTTTATCGTTAAAAGGAGGGGGGGGGGGGGGACTTGCATGGTTAGGGGTGTACATGATTTTCCCCAATGTCGGAACCCAACTAAATCACTTTTTTGCACCTGACAACTGTAGAAATACCACATTTCATCAAAATTCTTCAGCCCATTTTCAAGATACAGTATACACATAAGTAATACAACTGTTTTTCGGAACCAAAATATATCTTTTTCTAGCGTTTTCTCAGCCTAATTTCATGTTCTTTTTTTTAAACGAAATTTCTCAATTAGTAGCAATTAGCCTCAACATTTTGCCTAAATCAGAATCGCATTCAAATTTCAGTCACGACCTTCTATATACTACAATACCTAAAATGTTCTTGGAATTTAATAAAAAAAAATTATTGAATTTTATTTTTTTACAAATGCTTAGGTAACAATTCAAGCACTGTGGTGATATACTTATTCTACTCTCTCCACATATTATATACTGTAATTAATAATATACGGAATAAAAAAAATAATGATGTAAATCCTAGATATCTTTTCTGACTTGTTAGATCTAAGTAAATTAGCATCGAAGCACTAACTCGGGAACTTTACGACTCCACATATTTAACAGTCCGCATGGATATATCCGTGAATGACTGTAATGTTTTATATCATATCTCCCCGCGTAAATATAAAGTATAATTAATTATTAAACTCATTTAATGCAACCTTTTGAATCTTTTGTAAGATGACGCAAACAAAATCGTCTCATTTCTATGGCGAGATTTAAAATAAATATTATTTTTTGCATGTTTAGCCCCATTATATGGATGTTATAGAAGTCACTTCAACGTGATGTGTAAAAAAAAATGGACATACACTATCAACATCAGATTTTCAATAAGGAATTAATTGGGGAATCATGTAAACCACTTTTTTGCTTCTCTATCTAAGTCACAAATTAGGACCAATGGCGACAAATTTGGAAGGGACAAATGTAGAGACTGTGTCGCCAAATTGACGAAAATGAGATATATTGGAAAATTAAATCTAATTTCTTTGATAATCTCAGTCGCATTTTATAAATTATTAATTGAATATTTATAATTAAATATATGTAGTGAGTTTTACGGTTCAGAGGAATGCTTTGTTAGACATTCAAGAGGATTTAAAATTAATTGCGTTTTGTTAGGTGGTGGTATAGTAGTTATGTTTCATTAGAGGGCTATATAATAATTGATATTACTAAATGACAGAGGTGCATTGTCCGCATATGACCAGAAATATTAGGTCCGCAGTTGCTGCAAGCGAGAGAATGGGAGATATTTTACAGTATTTCATGCCTCTGTCATATGATATCGCTAACATTAAGATGTAATTGATCTGCATTTTTATATGTTTCTTTTTTTATTTCAGTGATTTCTTCTGCTGTACTGGATTTGGAGGTATCTGGGTCAAATCAAGAACGATTCATCTTGGATCCCATCGCTGATATAGATTTATAGCATATGTTCAAAGCCATTCACTTTGTTATCCTGAAACCCATTATAGCAAATTAAAACAGACTCTCGTTAAATTATTTCTGCTAAACGCATACATCTTATTTAGAATTACTAAAAAGCTAGATCCGAAAAATGAACATAAGTGACCAATTTTTTTCCGAAATGTTGATAAAAGATTATGTGAAGACTCCACCATCACTCACAGAGCAGGCAATAACGAAATTGGCCATTCAGATGTGTCAACATTATCGGCTGAGGAAACACATTTTTGAAGATTTTGATAGACAGTTCGAATTTGGATGGCCTCGCTTTGAATGGCAGAGGCGTATACGGTTGCAGTCTTCTACCTTGTGCAGAATACTCCCACTTCCACATACTTTAAAAAAGTTATTAAACGACCGTATTTGGGCGATACATTTTCGTGTGTTTTGCTGGAACAGGGAACACAGAGTACGTTTTATAGAAAATCCTCATGTTACTGATGAACATTTAACGCTAAATGATTGGACGGCAGAAGGAAGAATTAACGAAAGAAAGGTAACCGAGCGCTTGGTACAAGATGAGAGACTTCCAATCACCCAACGCTATTCATTAGCATGCTTACACTTTGTGGAGCCTTCTATTTTTTCGTTGTGGAACCAAATTCCGTCGAAACTTCAAGTGGAATTTTTAAATGAACAAAACAAACCGATGTGTGGGCAATCGAATTTAGTCAGACTGTGGTCGAATCGTATATCCGGAAAATTGGAAGAATCTATTCAGCGTGATGACAGATTCTGGCAAAGTTGTTTTGAGGAAGCTGTGATAGAAGGGCAGAGAACAGCTGTGACCTATTGCTGGAATATGCTGCTTGTATATACGAAGCAGAATATCATTATAAAAAGTGCTATGTGTGCATTAGAAAAATATAATAGTTTGAAAGATTGGAAGTGGATTAACAGGAATCAAAACGTATTACACAGTTGGAAATACCAATTATATCATTCAAAATATTCGTGCGCCACTCCAGTACATTACAGCGACATTTTGTATTTTCTTGTGTCACAGATGTCTCAGGAACAGATAGTACTATTTTGTGAAAATTTATTTAACCTGTTTGACACATTGAACAACGTTTTAAAAGGTTCTGTATTCGATTGGTTGCTAGAATCTCCTTATCAGATTTATTTTATACCAATTATTAACAAGTTGTGGGACGTTTTACCCGAAATCTACTACGCACAACTGTTAAGCACACTGATAGATAAGCGGTATTTTATAGATGAAGAAAGCATTCATTGTGAAGAACATTTTGCCGATTACGATTATGGGAAGCTATTGGTAGAGCTATTTGGAATAACTCCAGATCGTTATTATCGATATATATATTCTATGTCTAATAGGGTATTTTCAGGAACAATTTGTAATATACTACGCAAAACGACTTTTCCACATAACGATCTACCGATATTTGAGACTATTTTGAAGCACGCGACGCTGAAAGAAAAGCGGTCAGTTTTGCATTCTACCTCGAGCCGACATATTTGTAGCTACTATATCAAGAGTGGGAATCGTGAGAAGCTCGACATGCTATTATCTGATTGTCTGCCAGATAAGAAAATAGCTGACTATAGAAAAAAGTTTTTGCTATCATGGAAGGGGAGAGAAACATGTTTTTGGATTCTGACTCATAAGGATAGAGAGCAGTTGAATTCGTTATTGAACTAGGCGTATTTCTCAACTGATGAAATTTCGGATTTTAAACCGAAACTAATTTGGGATGCTTTACTGAAAAGTGGATTGTCTATAAATTCGATGATGGAGAAAGACCGTCATCCTTACAGAAGATTTGCTTGGGATCCACGAGGCGCTATTACAGTTTTAATGGAAAAGTTCGATACTGATCTCGTGATCAATGTATTGGAGTGGTGTTTGCCATCTGAAGGAGCTCGAAAACAATATAAAGTTCAATTCATGAGCTTTTTTAAAGAACAAAATTTATATGATTCTTTAAGATATATCCCGTTTTCGAGGTGTAATTTAAAATGCTTAACATCTAAGATATCTAAATTCCTCCGTTGGACATTTTCCTTCGAAAAAGATAGAAAACTTTTTAAACAGAAGCTTTTTGCCAAAGAATTTCCCCAAAAAGTACTGGGAAGATCAATTTTGCATGAACAATGGCAAGATGTGGATTTTTTTGTAGAACTGTTTAAGTTATCTCCTATAGAAACCAAGCAATTAAGAAAAGACGTCTTATGGCATATTGACACAATGTACAATATTTTGGATCTGCTGTACAAATCTGATTCAGAAACCGTTTCTCATTATTTGAAATGGGTCTGTCGGATTCTGAAACCGTGAAAGATTTCAAAAAGATATTTGATCAATTTTTATGCTTTTATAAAAAAATTGAGAGAGTTCAGAAAGATTGGGATCAATTGATAAAAGATAGACTCTGTGATCTGGTGAGTGAAACAGCCTCGGAAACCCGCCGTCGAAAGAGGGGGTTCGAAGATAAGGGCAAACCCTATAAGTTAGTTAAAAGGAAATAATTTTAGGGTAAACAGAAAATATTTTTTCTCTCTCAAAGATCAATTGTGAAAATTTGAGTTATTCATATTAGGGACTGAATCTGAAATATGTGCCATAATGTCTTAAATATGTGCCAAAGCATATTGTCGAGAAAAATAAAATCTGTGTAATATTTTCACAATAAATTTATTTCCAAAAGGGACTATGAAAAGTTCCAGCAGCTGTTTCTTGATACATTCGAGCCTTATGAACGCAAACATGTCGATCTTTCAAATTTTAAGTATGGTCCTAATGCGGCTAACTGCAAGTTCCCTGATAAGGAGTGGTTGATTGAAGGCAAAAATATAGAAATATGCAAGCATGACCCCCCCCCCCCCCCTCCCTGCCTCTGTATGTGTTATAAACTGAAAGGGATTTTTAAAGCGCTGGATTGTGTAATATACTTAATTTCGTAAATTACCATGAAGCGTGAAATTCGATACAGAAAAAGCGTTTCAATATATATTATGAGGTTAACACTTTGCACCTTTTCATATTTAAATATTCCTAAAATTTAAATTTTTTTCCGAAATGAAAAATCTCATTCACATTCCGTTGAAAGCTCTGGATATCGGCAATATAAAAGTAGATCTCTAGTTCTTTAGATAATTTTAATAATTTAGTTAATGTATTTGCAGGTTAGGGGATGGGGGCAGGTTTGGGGCTAGTTTGGATGCAGCCTGCGTGGAATCCAAATTCTTACTCTTCGAAACTTCCTCCAAAATCTTCTTTTCTTGCAACAGCCGATATTTAATTTCCTACTGCAAATTTGTTCGAGCGGGCTCAGAGAAGAGATTGGCTTTTAACGCTCATCCTTTTTATTTTCCTTATATACATAATGCATAAGGAAAGTATTATGACGGGATAGAAAATTCGAATTCGAGTTTTCGACGGGAGAGCACGATTCAAGCATCCCTGATCACGAATCGAACATTTTTGAAGTGATGTCTGGTGTGTGTGTGGGTGTCAGTGAGTCTGTGGAGACGATAACTGACGAACGAATGGACCGATTCGAATGAAATTTGGTACAAAAATTACAATCCGCACATTTTTCAAAAAAATTATCAAAAGTCATGTAAAATAAAAAAAATATTTGCTATTGAGAAACATATTCACTTTTCATATGTAATATTATGCGATAAATTAGGTGACTCATTCTCGTGGATCTAGCTCGTTCCATTCATGAAAAAAGATACTTTGAGTAATACTGTTGTATTTGAACGCCAATAGTCATTTATCTGCTGTAAGAATAAATTATTTCTTTGTCCATAACGCTTTGCGAGATTTTGGCGACGAATTTGGCGGAATGTCGCCAACTGGGCGACTTTTTTAAATGTTGCTAAATTAACGAAAACTCGCCAAATGGATAAAAATGACGCTTGACGCTAAATCAATGAAAATGACGACTTATTGACGAAAATTCAATATCTTGGAAAGAATATAAATATCTACTATAAAAATAATATTTTTTTTTTACTGTAAAAGTAGTAAATTCATTGCATTATATAAGGAAAGTCATGTGCTGTCCACATCAGATTTTTTTTTTTTTTTTTTTTTGCATTTCTGGTGTTGTGCTTGCACTTTTTAAAAATTGCTTATTATCCCTCTTTTATTCCTTCTTAAGATAAATGTTATGTAATTAGATGTTAATATTGATTGCCTGTTTGCCATTATACACTTTAAAATCTTCATGCCTGTATGTCTTTTGTTGCAACATACATATAGATGTACCATCTATATTCAGGTCTTAGCAATTTTTTTATTCGGGAATTTCAACTCTAATACATATCCATATAAATTTTAGAATATTATATATATAATATTTTTTGTTAATATATACAAATCTTCAGGATGGTGTAAATTTTCTTAATATTACCAAGCAATATTAACTAAAAACTTCATTTAATATTGATTCTGTAAGATAAAATTCTCATTTCTTAAATATCCAATCCTTATGTTGAGCAGATAATCAATAAATCTTAAAGTATATGCATAAATAATTCAAACTTCACTTACTAATGCATTCTTTTGTGTACTTTCCTAGAAACTGTAAGCCAAAATTCTGCTGCTATATATAGCAGTTAATGTATGAGAATTTACATATAATGGATCTGTATAGTGTGCAATAATAAACAGAACAGTTACAAGACAATAATTACAGTTTATGGAATATGCGTGTATATTTGTGCAAAAAGAGCCTTAGACCAATTAATATGCATTATTTATTATAATTTTCTCATCTCAAAACAGGCAGATATCCTAAATTTCTTCTTCTTCAAATTTTACTATGTATAGAATCACTAAACGATCAAAAATATTTTCATTCATTGAGATTTCTTTATTAATATTTGTTATTGTATCACTGTTTTATTATTCTTCATATTATTGTATAAAGAAAGTATTTTTCGATAATCTTGAATTCAAAATATTGACGAATAAGCGTTTTTTAAATCCCCCCCCCCTCGAAAAAAAAATCATCTCGAAAATGTTTAAAGAACTGCCTGTTTTGTGTGTGCACATGAAGCGGGGATACGATAACTCAAGAATGAATAAACCTGAGATTATCTAATTTTTTGTAAGATGCATTATATAACAAGAGAGATCAGTCATGCTTAAAGCATTGATTATGAAACACTTTTCAACTTCAATGCAATTTTATTTAAACAAGCCTAAAATGCAATACATTCCTCGGTAATATTTTAAAACTTATCACAATACTACATTAATTTATTATATTTGAAAACTTAAACCTTCATCGAAAAAAATGAACTTCATTCATATTACGGCATTGAAATACAAATTGCCTGGTTTAAACATCTCTAAAAGGCGATACATTCCTCGGTAATATTTTTAAAACTATCATAATACTATGAAAATTTATTATATTTGAAAACTTCATCGAAAACAACTGAAATTCATTCAAATGACGTCATAGAAAAAATAACACGCCTGGATCTCTCTATAAAAACAGCATTTTATTCATAACATTTTCCCATTCATTTCACTCATCACAATACTATAATAATTTATTTTATTTAAAAATTAAGACCATGGACCACAATACTATAATAATTTATTTTATTTAAAAATTAAGACCATGGAGTTACAAGTAATTAACTCTATACTTAAAACTTCATCGAAAAAAATCGTCCTTCTCTCTATAAAATCAATGAATATTTCATTCATATCAGCTATGCAGACTCCATGAGCTAAATGATTTTGTGTTAAAGAAATACAGCAATTCTAATACAACTCATTCTACATATTTTGTTGTTTACATTTTACATAAGTAAAAAATAGGCTTCGTTGTAGAAATAATCAAATTTGGATGATCATTTAAACTCAAATATATTGTAATTGGGTTGTTTCAGTATGTAGATTCAGAGAATTTAAGCAAACATAAAGTTGTTTTAGAACGGATACAACACTCAATATGAATTAAAAAGAACTTAAAAAATCACGATTTTGAGACAAGATGGATGCCATATATCATTTTGAAGTGGGTCATGTGATCTTTTCATATCATGGTCAAGTGATTGCTTCATATAAGTGGTGAAATTATTATTTTAATTTTTATTTAAAAAACTACTGAATATATTTCGCTGAATTTTTTTCTATATATTTTACGGAACAATTTGAATATTACCTAAAATTTTCGAAGCAATTTGTGAATTTTAAATCCGCTTAAAAAATGTTTGAAAAATTAGGTCCTATAGGGCTCAATGTATTTCATTTTTTCAACCCGGGTTCAATCCAAAACTAATTGGGTGATATTATTCATTTATATTCCCATAGGTCCTACAGACTGTCTGAACAACATACTAAAATTTCATTTTGATTAAGTCATTTTTACGGCTGTTATCGTGCTAACGGACAGACAGACAGACAGAACGAGCAAAGTCATAAACAGTTTTCAACTTTGTTGAAACGTGTTAAAAAACCAGAACTAGATATAATTTTAATATTTTTCGTTATTATAACTGCAATTATTCGTATTGTAAGCATTTCATGGCATTGGAAGGCAATGATAATTCATTAAACTATGATGGTAGTATGTTGAAAAAGTTCCAGATTTTCCTCGGGCAATAAAATGTTAAACATTTAACTTTGTCATGATTTAAAATATGCATGCTTTAGAGTAACTCGGAAGCTTTCATTTTTTACCAAAAGAACAAATTTTCGTTTTAACCCTTTGAATGTTCAGGATTGTGTATGTACCAATGAGCTATAACTAAAATATTTACAAGAATAAGCATGCATCTTCTTTGCAACAATATTGCATCCATGCAGAGTTAAACAAAATCAGGGTATGTACTTTCATACTATTAAAAATTTTAAGTAGTATCACTGACATTTGTTATTAATTATTATTATTATCTCCTTGTGTTTCAAAATTACTTCGTTTCATTTCGTGCATTACACCAGATACATTTTATGATCAAAGGATAGGCATTGGTATTAGACCTATATCTATATATAATGCACAAGTAAATCTATTATATTGATGTAAATTTATCTTATAGTAGAACGAAGAACTAAATTGCAGAACGAAGTATGGTCTCTATTGTAATATTTAGAATAGCAATAAAAGAATTGATGGGGCAAATCATGATTCTCCTTATATAATGCAGTGAATTTATTTTTTCCATAATGAAATCATGATGTATAAGATGAACAGCAATGTGTTATTAACGTTGAATTGTATATTTGCCACTTTTCCGGATGACAACATGTAAAACTATGACAAAGTATCCAGTTAATTTATATTTGATGAAACTGTAAATTGACAATTATCAATATAGATAGTATCCTCAATAGGTAATAGAATCCATAGTAACTGAATACAAGTTTAAAATCAACGGTCTCATAATAAGCAACCTCCGAGTAACATGAATTTTTAAATAATTCGATTTTTCCAGTGGTCCTTTATTCAAACTGCAGACTCGTGAACCAAATCTCAAATAACTGTCCCACTTCAGACTGGACATCCCTCATTTATTCAGCCAATTAAGCATTTCAGTGTGCGGCATCCCTAAATAAGCAAATATTAGTAAGCTGAAATTGTACGTTTTTTCCCGATCTTGCACCAAATTAAAGTCTCATTACAGAGTACGTTTAACTAGCATTTCACATTTCGAACGTTTTTGAGTGGAGTATCCCTTAAATGGACATTTTTGAAAAATATGGTTTTTCCTAAAGTTTTTTCAACTGATTGGCCCGTGCATCAATTTCCAAGTCTTTATTTATCATTTCAATTTTCGAAACTTTTGGTGTTTAGCAGCCTCTTCTACAGAACATTTTTGTAAAACTCGATTTTTTTTTAACTTTACGATTGACCCGTGTATCATATTTCAAGTCTATATCTCAGTCGTAATAAATTGTTTCTCATTTATTCCGCAAATAGAATATTTTGGTGTGCAGCACCCTTCAAGAAATAAATACTGGAAAACTGAAATCGCACACTTCCTTTCTTTCGAACTATCTACCCATACACCAAATTTAAGTTTCTATCCCTTCCGAAAGTATGCTTTTTCTATCATTTTACCCTTCGATCGTTTTTATGTGGAGTACCCACCCCCCCTTAAGTGGATATTTTTGAAAACTTTATTCTTTTAATTTTTCATCAAATGATTGTCCCATATACCAAATAGCAAGCTTTTATTACAATTTATATTGAGGCGTTTCTCTTTTTTCTGAAAATCAAACATTTGGGTTTGCAGCACCCCCTAAGGTAGAAAATATCGGAAAACTGAAATTGTACCTGCTCTTCTTTTCGAACTATCTTATTACTAACCTAAATTTGAAGTTTCTAACGCATCTCGAAGCATGGTTTTTCATCATATCAGCTTGCGAACGTTTTTCTCTGGAGCACCCCCTTAAAGGAACATTTTTGATAAACTCGTTTATTTTGAGGTTTTTCATCAAATGATTAATCTATATGCCAAATTTTAAAGCGGGGGTTTTTCATTTGTTCAGCAAATCGAACATTTCGGTACCCCCTAATTATAGAGCATGATTTTCTATCATTTCACTTTTCGAACGTTTTGGTATGGAGCACCCTCTCTTCAGAACATTTTCGGAAAATACGATTTTTCCAGGAGTTTTTATCGAACGATCGACCCATGTACCAGATTGCAAGTCTCTATCCAGTCGGGAAGTGCCTAAAAAAAGGGTGACAGGGGGACAGTTGGCACTTACTATATATCGGTTTTATCGTGATATTACGGACCGTCTGTCTGTAATATGTTGTTTCCTGCTCTAATTTCCTGTAATTTCGTCAAATTAGATAATTAAGTCACATATTTATTACCCTGGTTGCTGATTAAACTTGGTACAAAATGGAGTGGTGTCTTTTCTGAAATGGTCCACAAAAATTATTAAATATACGAATTAAACATTCAGTTTACACGCAATGGCTGATGACAAAACGAATCAGGCCACATCCATTTGGCTACGGTAACTTTTATATGTATTAATTTTTCGACATTTTTGAGATTCCCACATACAATTTCGCACGCACGTTTCCATTTGTGTTGATGAGATGAGAAAGTGTTCGGAGTATTACGGAACATGTAAACAGTTTTTTCCGCTTATATATCCTAACCTAATAGATAAAATTATAGACAACTTATAGATAAAATAGAGCACCATTTATGAATATATGAAAATAGTTTCAGTATTAAAATGTTTTAAGCTATTTTTTTTGTTCGAAAAGTTAAAAAAAATTTTCGAGCAAGTTTGTACTTCACTTTGCTTGAAAAATCTTCTAAACTATAAACTATAAATGATATCAACAGTGAGCGACAAAAATATTAGGTAAAAAGTCTATAGTTTGTAGATCAATAATTTGTTTTTACGAAGTTTGTATTGTCCACTTTGACAATAAGAGCTTACAATTTCGTCCCAATAGCTCAACGATAGAGCGTCGGCTGACCAATCAGGAGATCCAGGGTTCGATTCCCGGTTGGGTGCAGCAAGACACTTTACAATGGCGTCCGAAAATATCAACATAGTTTAGTGAAAACATGTCGGAGGTTTGAAAGTGACCATAGTACGACTAGTACGAGTTCAGTGGACTGTCGAAGATTGAGTTCCGATTTCCAATTGAGAGGATAAAGACCATTCAGGATACTAACCTGGTAAAAATAGTAGTAGCAGGAAGCTAACCTAAGGTAAAAATAGCAGGAAGTCCACTACGATAATAAGAGCTTAAATTTCGTCCCAGTAGCTAGCTCAACGGTAGATAATCGGCTGGACAGTTCGGAGATTCAGGATTCTATTCCCGGTTGGAGCAGCAAGGTTCTTTACACGATCTTATAGTATTCGAGCACTCATCCTGTCAATTTGAAAGAATCTGAAAAGTTTCCCTTTTTCTTTTTCTTTAAAGCTTGAAACATCTCGAAACATAAAAGTGATAGTAAGTGAGTAAAAGTGAGAGTAGCAATTTAAAGGCCTTACAATGATATATATTATTTGGAACGTGTTAAATGCTCTCACTAGAGTCTCCTTTCAAAACCAGTCGGAGAAAACAGTCGTACAAGCAATATTTTCTATGACGTAAATCTAGAGTTGGTTTGTTCAGAAGTTAGCAGCATTTGGAACTTTGGCGACTTTAGTCAGCCAAGGCCACAATAGTGTCGTAAACTAGTCATGCTCCCAGCTTCATTGTCGTATTGAGTCGAAAACACGAATTCCGATTCTCGGTGAATTTACACGCTTTCAGCATTTCTGAACTCAAACGTCCTCTCTGAACAAAACGCCCCTCTGTTTTACAGGTTAACATCCAGCATTGTCTGAGCAATTACAGTGTTACCTCTTTGGTTCCACATTAGCTAATGAAATGATGTACATCATTGCAATCTCCCCCCCCCCCTTCTACTCCTCCTTCTGCCGTGAATATAATACACCTTCTTGATAAAATAAGTAAAGTTGTATTATAGAGAAAGTCATCTGTTGCCCATATCATTTTTTTTGTGATTATAGCGAAGCCCTTTTGATACTTTTGGTATTTTTCTGAAGGTAGTAAATATTTGATTGATGAAACGAGGAACTATCTTCAGCAGGAAAAACTCCAATCCTGATTTAGCTTTACGTATGGCTGTGGTGTATTAAAATGCTATCAAAATAGTTTTTGATATCTATAAATGTGTTTCTATAAGTTGAAAGTAAAATACATTTAAAGATAAGCTGAATATTAAAACGCACAAACCCACATTAGATTTTTAAAATTTTTTATTTCTAGTAAAACAATAAAAATAAGATTCTGATAATTATTAATATTTTCAATTTTTAAGCCATATTTTTACTTTCCCTGCACTACATGGTAATATATAGGGAAAATATTGGAATCATGTCCAGGGCCAGCGCTAGAAATTTCAAACTGTTAGCTAACAAATTAGCCAAATTGAAAAATCATTAGCCAAATTACATGATTATTAGTCAAAGTTATCGTCGCCATCGGTGAAAAAATTTCTACTTTTAAGCCATAATGCAGCTAATAATATTAATTTCATTCTAAACAAGATATAAAGATAGGTAGATTTCATTTTTTAATCATTAAATAGTCTATTAGTAAATTAAACTTGTATTTACCAATAAAAGATCACAATGAGTTACAAAAATGACAAATTTATTTTATAATTCACATAGTTTCATTATCATATAAACCAGGCAAGCGTCAAATTTTTGTACTATACACCCATTTTCAAAAACTGCCTTAAAGTTAAAATCTTTCATATCTGGTCCTTCACTATTTATAAGAAACAAGTCATTGAGATTTTTTACTCTGATGTTACTACTTAATGAAATTTATGTTCTGTTTACTAAAGCCTCTTTCAACGATGGTTGTTGTCATAGGACATGTGAAACCAATTCTTGCTACATCCATAATATTTTTATATGCAGTATCATCATTATATTTCTTTAAAATTAGGCACCAAAACTATCTGAGGGATAAATTTTTATGTCGGTTTTAAAATTCAGGCAGGCGTAAGGATCGTATAAAAACCACAAAGGTGATGATGAAGATGAAACGAATACAAGCCAGGCAGGCTTCAAAATTCGTAACAAAAAGATAAACTACGATTCAACTTATGACAAAAACAGCAAACCGCAAGTTGACATCTGTGATAATAATCAGCAGTGACCTTTTTGCAGTTGCTTTTAACTAAAATTAAATGCTTTTTTATTTACCGCATATACTCGCGTAAGTCGAGAAATTTGTGACAAAAAAAAAAAAAAAAAAAAAAAACCGCTTCAAAGTGGGGGAGGGGGGGGGGGATTTATATAAGGAGTCTAAAAAAAAAAAAAAAAAAACATCATAAGTCTAAAAGTTATTTTTTCCCGCAAGACAATCGATCCAACGAGTTAGTAAATAATACTACCTCGATGAATCGATCCTAAAACGATGTGGTAGTAATTACGCAATCGCACACTCCTAATTTCTCTGCCCTCCAGATGCTCCGGACTACCATTGTATACGCGTCATCAAAAAATATACATACGTTTTCGTTCGATGTTTATCACTTGTTTCTCTGATTACGACTGAACGTTTTCGACAAAATATGGCTCTTTTCAAAAATAATTCTGTAGCACGGATTGTTTAAAATTATAATGCAGGATTTTAAGTTGAAAGTGTTTTTTTGTTTTGTTTATTGGAGAGTATATAATAACTGTGTTGGGGGGTTAACGGTTGTGCGATTCAGGGTTAACGAAAAAAATCGGCTCATCGGATGGAATCCAGATAATGTTTTGATTGCCGCGGTGGGTCAAGGACGCTTGAGAGACAGGAATGCGCCGTCTGCCGTCCGTTTTGAGGAGCAGCGTGCTGGGAATTAAAGAATACCTGACGCTTCTCACACGAGAACGAGCGTCCCCAAAACAGACGGGAGACAACGCTCGTATGTCATAGGCCTACTTGTCTGGAATCGGACTTTTATTCCAAATTAAATCGGACTTTTATTCCATATTACTTCCCAAATAAATATTTACGAAATTTTCACAGTTTCCAAAAAATCATTCGCCATTTTTTTCGCCAAAGTATTTTTTTATAGCCAGTTTTGCGATCTTTTCCCATTTGACGTGTAGGCGAATGGCTAGCGCAGGCCCTGATATATATATATATATATATATATATATATATATATATATATATATATATATATACATTTTCGCCGAGCTTTCAAAATCTCAGGGAAGGGGCATAATCCGACATGTTATCAAAAGATTCAAAATTGGATTCTATAAAGCGCTATAAAAACTTACATTACTTCCTTGAAGAAAGCAAACATATACAATCATTTAGGTGATTAAAATTGTTTTTAATCCCCCTACTTTAAGCCAATAGAACAATATGCGCCCTTAACAACTAAAGACCGAACTGCCTAACAAACGGCAGTTCGTTCTTAATGGTTGCTAAGGGCGTATACTGTTATCTTAGCCTGAAGAAAGGGCTTATATAATGACACTGAAGCAACTGTAGTCACCTACCTGATATATGTCTGCTTTCTTCATGGAATTTTTGTAAGTTTTTATTTTACAAATAGCAGTTTTGGGTTGGGATAGCCCAGTTGCTAAGGGACAGGGATTTTACTCGGAGGACACGAGTTCCATTCCCGGCTCTGTCCAAACTGTCCCTTTGTTCACGCGAAGTACGAGTAAGTTAAATCTGTGGGTTCGAAAGTTCTTCCGAGTGGTTGGTGGCTGGAAAAAGAGGGTACCGTCCCTGTAGGTGTCGCCTCCACTGCGTTGCGGTCTAAATTAGGTGGCACTGTCCTGGCGGTCTAAACAGATACTTTACACTTTCGGGTAGGTCAGACGGTCTGGGGCGTAAAAAAGAAATCAGCAGCTATATTTGTTGTACGATAAAGTTATACAAAATCTCCTTTTATGCCAGCGTTACACTAGATTGCCAGTTATACAACTTGAGCTCTTAGAATCCAAACCTCACTCTCTCATTGACTTACCAGATACCATACTGTCTACGAATTGCATTTTTCTCCCTTCAAGAAGCAATCGGGGCTTGAAGGGGGGGGGGGGCTACAAGCCCTACAAAAGTCCATGACGTAATGCTCTTCAGCATATTAACCACACTATACCCAGATATGGCTGATGGGATCTCGGATCTCTGGAGATTTCCTGGTGGGCCGGGTTCATTGCATTTAATTTTTTCGTTTTCAATAATGAGCATGACGGGCCGAAGTTTAAAAGGACGATCATGGTCCGTTTCTCCTGGGCCAAGCTCGGAGCTAGTATCAGAGCCTGACCTACACCTATAGTGGGTAAAATATTATATGCTGAAAAACAATAAAAATCAAAGTTGGAGTTAGGATATGTGACGAAACTTTAAGATTTTATCGCATATAAATGTATATAAATCTGGTTGTCCATCCCATCAGTTGTGTAAGATATGTAAAAACAAGTTTCATTAAGAAAACATAAACGCAGAAATGAAGGGCTTGGAGCAATAGCATCACTTGCGACATTTTACACCAAAAGCTTCGCTGTAAAATTTTTAGTGTTTACAAAATATTTAGCATATTGAACGAAGAAAATAAATAATTATAACAACGACAAACAGGTTTTCTCAAATAGCATGCATAAAATCGAATCTAGGAGGAAATATCTTGACGTTAAGTAGATTTCTCTATAAGATTCACCACAAGAGAAATTATATATTTTTGTCTTGAAAATATATGTTTCTTAAGAATTTTAGTTTAAAATAAGGAAAGGCTTTGAGTTGGAAATTCAAATTTTTTAGAGAATCTATCTGACACACACTATTTGTGAACATCTCTGGAAATTTCGTCAAACTCGGGTGAATTTTTCATATAGATATGCCGTCTGACTAAAAAGAAGAGAACTGTGAATTTGCTATTTTTCTGAAATTCAAATTTTTTTTTGCTTTTGAAGATACAACAATACGATTTTGAACCAACATTTTAGACTACTGTAGACCTTTCTAGCGTGCCATCTCAACTTCGTTTAACCACCGTAGCATTTTAGATACAGGCATAGCAAGTATGCAGCTTGAAATAATTTCTGTAATATAGTGTCTTGCAGTGCCTTCGCCCTGTATCTCACCCGCAGGGCCTCAGCCAGGCAGGTGCCAGAGGAGGCTAAGCTTCCCAAGAGGTATACTCAGCCCCTCCCCCTAATAAAAATATTGCATTTTCAGTAGTGATATGGAATTTCATACAACATGTCATCCAAATTTTGCATAAAAATTTATTTATCACCTGTATTTATAAATTACTTCGTTTTTATAATTTTTTAATTTAGCTAAATTTGTGGTTATACAGATGATAGATTTATTTATATATTTAATTTTTAAATTGTTTTTAAGTGTTAAAATGTTTAAATTGTTTTTAAGTGTGGCATTTACTGTTAAACGTCATAGAGTCAAAATCAACTGATAAGTACTTAAGAATTAATATTAAGTGTTAACTTGTATTTACTATCTGAAATTTTATTCGATTAACAGCTCTAATTTATGCTTATATAATAATCAATTGTAAGTATTATATATTAACATTGATGCATAGCAGCTGTACGAATTTTCCTAATCAATCCATAGCCTACAAATATAAAATTGCAATAAATTATTTGTTAATAATTTTCATGGATTCAAAATATAATGATAACTATTATGGCTCATGAATGCCAATGATTAACAGTGCTTTTAGTGAACGAGACAAATTTGTATATTTTACAGACCTTGGTTTCTGGCTACGGCCCTACTCTGCAGTAACATTAATAAACTAACTATTCTTTTAAACGATATTGTCATATTATTTCTTTAATATGGCAGATTATATAAACTATAACTTTGTTAAACTTGACTTCTAATTGGTAAGATAACTTAACTAAAATTAGTCCAATAGGATTGACATCAAAACTTCTCGTGTGAGATTATTGAATTATGGATAATATTTAAGCTTTCGCCAATTGAAACATCAGAATCCGAATTGGGGTACAATCTAATATTAATCACAACTACTCTATATCACTACTATTTTTAACAATAATCGAAATATTAAGGGACATGTTACTGTGGAAAAAATATTAGAATAATATTCATGTAATGTGCTCAGAGGAGAAATTGAAGAAGCACACATGCATTTGTACAGCAGTAAAGTATAAATTACCAAAGAACTTTTTGTTAACAAATTATTTGCTTACTTGAATAAAATATATCTGTTTCTAATGGTTATAAATATCTAGCACATATATAATTTATTGACATAATTCTGTTATTACAGATATTCTAAGAATTGTAATTGTTCAATAAATGCATAATTTACATAATTTACTTGGAGTAACACACCACCAAAAATTTGCTATTAAGACGAGTACATCGGCAATGCCTGACTAAAGCACGTTCCTCCGGGGCTCCGGCCCTTGTCCCTTACCCCAAACGTTAAGGGGGGGGGGGGGCAATTAAATTTTGAATGTGATAAAAAATATAAGCAGAAATAACTTTTTAATTAATTTAAAACTGGTAATATTAGTTATTTTAAATAATAAAATATTTTAATAGTTAAGTTCTTCTACATATACAAAAAGGCCTACAGGGCCATTAATATATATATATATATATATACTTTTTTTCTAATTATTTTTCCCGAAAATATTTCCTAAATACATTCGAATGCAAGAATAAGCAAAAATAACTGAAAATGCCCAAAATTATGATAGGTACAAAAATTTGATGTCTGTTTTGCATGATTCTTTTGTAGAAAGATTTTGTGACTTCGATAGAGTTAAGAAAATACTGAACTTCTTACAAACCCATTTCAGATTAATGTTGGAGACCTAAATCATTGTCTTTAAGACATACTGACACAAAGGTAAATTTATGTAGCTTTTTAATCATTAGAAGATGTTCCAAAACATGCTTTTGAGCAATTGACTAAAATTGAGAATGACTTAAAAAAAAACTGTTTATCCATAAAAAACAAATGAATTATTCTAACAACTTTAATACGCACGATAAATGTTGTCCCTTGATTGTCTGGATAGCAGAATTATGATATTTATAAAATGTAATTAATAAAAGTTAAATACATTGACCTTTAGAATAAAGTTGCACTTTAAAGGCAAATATAATAACATTATTTTCATTTTATTCAATCCAAATTATATTGAATTCTGAAAATATCCCTCCGACTTTAAGAATTCCCGATTTTCCGACTTTAAGAATGAGCACTAAAGTATGCTATAAGTTTGGTTCAGTCTACAATGGTGAATAACCGCTTTTAGTAATAAATACAATTAAAATTAAATATCTTTTGAAAATAACTGACATTTACCTGAATAATTTAATCTTGCCTGTCCAAACATACTCGAAATTTTAAAATAGAAAACAGGTAAATTTAAAAGCCGCATAAAAATTTTATAAACTACATTTTTTAATTTTGTAAATTATGTTCTTTAATTTTAATTTTATAAATACATTTTTTAATTTCAATTTTATAAATTACATTTTTTAATCTTAATTTTATGAATTACATTTTATAAATATCATAATTCTGCAATAAAGCGACAACATTTATCGTACGTATAAAAGTTGTTAGAATAATTCATTTGTTTCTTATGGATAAACAGTCTTCTTTTTATGTCATTCTCAAGTTTAGTCAATTGCTCAAAAGCATGTTCTGGAACATCTTCTACTGATTAAAAAGCTAAATAAATTTAGTCTGTGATAACGAATGAACGAACGTATTAAACGATGTTTATAACATACAACGACCCGTATATGTACGTAATAACAAGGAATCCATTTTAAATGGGTGTCATCTTAACGAGAGTCCACTGAATTTCATCTTGCTTTTTTTTTCATTCTAAGAGAATAGAATATTCCACATCACGTGGCTTCTCTTCCCGGACGTCCAAACAGTTACCTTACACTTTTCTGGTAGGTCGGATGGTCTTGGTCTCAGCAACAACATCACGTGGCCTTTTAACAGTATAGCAACCAGAAATGTAGGATAGATGGCTAAGACTTAATATTTGTGTTAACATGGATTTTGCAGTGGCAAAGTATCATCGAAATAAAATTTCATCATAAAAGTTATTGATACATATATTTTTGATTCCAAAAATGGATTAACACTTTCTCGAGCTACATTATTGCCGATTACAGCCATACTTATGTTCAATATGGTTGAGAAATATTTCAAACTTCATACTTAATAAATAAGCTATTTTACATTAATAGAAAAGAATTAACTTACATGTTATAAGATATTTATCACAAGTTGAGTTCTCAAGGATATGAGAACTTCAATTTTGAAGTTGTTAATATTATCACATCCTTTCTTTTAAGATCTGAAATCTATTTTTCACGTGTTTCCGATTTCAATTTAATATTACCGGGTTTTCCATGTTTGGGAAAAACAGGACATTAAAAAAAAAAGAAACAGAATCTCTATCATCTCGACTATCACCTCTGAAATAGCACAAAAATTCGGCATATTTATAAACTTGCCCTTCAAATCTCACGCTTTTCTTACAAAATCAAATGGATCAAGTCAAAGAATGATCACGTGGTGTCCTGCAAATGCTTTTGAAGCAGACGATAAAGAACGTTTGACGTCATGTTTAGTGTTTCTTTCAGGACTTTTTGGCCGGGGAGGGGGGCGAATGAAATTTTAAGAGGGGTAAGTATTCTATTTTCCCTATATAAATTTATCTTATAAATAGAAACTAGGTTAACATAAAATGTCTCTGGTGGGGGCGAATCTTCGTCTCCGGGGGGTGGGGGGGTGGAGCATCTCCCCCAAGGAGACACACTGGTTATGTTGGAAAGTTCTATGAGTGTTTGGTTTTCGAGATTTCCCTGTATGTTCCGGTGTAATCCCTACTAAACATCCCTATATCTGAGCCCAAAGGAGATGGCACTCCCCCACTGGGTGGTAATGTTGCATATCATTCTGGGGCAATGGAATGGTGGTGGTGGGCGGCGAATTGTCTGCATGGTGAATAGGTTGGGACACCTCAAGGTTAATAGAATATTAACATGTTGTCTCGTTCGCTATTCCAAGGCTATCTGAAACAATCTAGGTGGCCTTGGCAGGGGCTGGATTCAGTAATATTTGAATTATGTAGTAAACAAAAACTGGCATCTTACAAATGAAAAAGATTCTATGAAACACTAAACGCAAAAACGACTGGAAATTTTGTTATTGCGAAATCACGCTTTTAGCAGCAGGATTATTAGCGAGTCAGGTTTAGTATAATATGCAAAACTTTGTTACAAATAACATGAGCATATTTAGCGATAAACTGCCAATTCTTTCTACCCCACCCTTCTATCCAAACTTACAGCGGATGCCCAGTATATGGAGCAATTACATGGTTGATCCGGTCGTTTAATACAGACCTTTCAACCCACTGACTAATATATACAGACGTTTCAGTCGCTACCGCAGCGCCTTACATCATCGACCAAATTAAATATCAAAGTTGGCACGCTTGGCGATGGTCAGAAATGATCAGTGACGTTTTCGCCAAGACATTCTGTTAATACAGTGACCGCCGCTTATAAGAAACACGTTCGTTTCGCTCGTTTTGTTTCTTATAAGCAGTTGTTTCTTAAATCCGGAAATTTTTTAAATATCGTTCTTCCATTGTAAATACTAACTATTGAACACAGTTTTACAGAATTTAAAAGATAAATGTATATAAGTAAAATATTAGTACGTACATAATACATTTGTAAATTAAGTTTTGCATTCAAAAATATTTCTCATTTTACAAATTAAGCCTTACAACTTAAATTATTATCTATATGCATATAGTATGCAGTTAAATAAGAATAAAAAGTAAAACTCATAGGTCGTTCATTTATGTATAAGAGCATAGTACATTTTCATACATACCGTAATCTATTACTGAAGAATAGCAAAAAACTTATCCAGTATTGTTTGTGCTAACGAGTCTGTGATTAGTTTACGTACATCCATTTCTAAATCATAAAACAGTCCATAAACTTTTTCTGATGCCCCTCTGTGTTCAAGAGTTTTTCTAATTATAGTTAGGGCTTCTCGCGACTGTTTGGCTGTAGGAAAATTTTCTTCTTGTGGAACGTCGTCTTCATTTTCTTCTTCATTGCAAACATTCTGAATTTCCGCACTATGTCATCATCATTGTTTTCTTCAGATGTTTGTAAATTTTCGTCGATGTGAATCCATTCTTCGAAAGGTGCTTCAAATTCTTCTTCATCTTCTGCTGGTATGGCAACATTATTTTTCAAAAATCCTGCTTTACGGAAGCAATTAAAAATGCATATGTCAGAAACTTTTTTCCATGCGCCTGCGATCATATGGATAGCATCAAGCAAGGTTGTTTTCTTGCTTATTGACTACACGGAGGTGGAGGATCATACTTTTTAAGTAAACTTTGCTTTTCAAGCAAAGTAAGGGTTTGCGACATGCTTCACTAGCAAAACATAAAATGACTAACTAAAGCTGTACGAATCTTATTTGAGTGCATAAGCAAAGATGCCTTTCCTTATCAGTACGTTTCCTTAACTACCAAAAGATTAAAGCTCGTTTCTTACTGGTTTGGGGTTGTACTCCCCAAGCCTTTCTGCGGAGAAATCCTCTGTCATCCTTTGTTACATAGCAAACTCCCACCCCCTCCCCGTACGCCCAGAGACAAGAGATAACAACTCGTCCTTCAGTTAACCTTAAACAAATCGATTTTTTTTTTTACACCAGCGTCGCAAGGAAATCAACAAATTTTCTGTAGAAAACTGTTTCTTATAAGCGGAATCGTGTTTCTTATAAGCGACACAATTTTAATGTTAAAACGAAGTTTGTATTTGTTTCTGTCGTTTTGAGTCTTATAAACGGCTGTTTCTTATAACCACTGAATCTTATAACCGGCGGTCACTGTATTACCTTATGTGGCCCTGAATGAAACACTTACACACAAGGTTATTATATCTACACTTTATCTTCTACACAAGGTTATTATATCTATAAGGTTGCACCCACTCCTCTGCCACGAACACATCTGTGACGTCAGATGGAGTTTACTTGCAGCGCACGGCACAAGATGGCGCGGCAAGCGTGCGGGTTTTTTTTATTTTTTGTTTTAAAGAGGCGTATTTTTAAAGTGTTTGTTGGTTTTCGAAGACTTCTTACACGTTGAACTAGAACTTTAATCAAAGATTTGCATCGTAAATTCCAGGCAATACTAGCTTCTTTTATGTGAATAAGTAAGTGTTCTTTTCGTAATATAATGTATATTTTAGAGTCGTGTTTCCCAACCTTTAGATACATGCAAAAATTTCAGTATTTAAGAATATGACTCATTTAAATTATTTTATTAAACCAAAGATATTCTTTTTTAAGAAATAAATGACTAAAAGTAGATTTATACTTATATTTTCAAAATTTATTTACATTCTTTTTTTTAAGGTTGAATAATGCAAATTTTAATCAAAAATTTTCTTTTAAAGTAGTCAACATTGGAAAATTTATATTAATAGGGGAAAATGCACTTCTTTCTTGAAACATTAGTTTAGTTCATGAAGTTCCATTATGTAGGATTTTTAAATCTTAAAAGACGAACGTACAGTATACTATTTATTCATTTCATTTTACAGCAAGTTATTTGTATCTTTTTATATTTTCTAATGATGTTCTTGTAATTTTTGAAAACTCTATCAGGATTTAAACTCACACATTTTATATTAATTAAATTTTATTACATTACATTTTATTAGTTAAATTTTATTACATTACATTTTATTAATTAAATTTTATTACATTCAAAAAATGAGGGGGTGGGGGACGACAACAAGAAAATAAACAGGCGCGGGTTTTCAACGGGATAATAGTTGGGAACCGCTGTTCTAAATCAGATTGCAAGTTGTGTACATGTATGTGCATACAAATTGTGTAGTGTGCATAGGAGATGGTTTGTGTACAAAATTGTGAACAAAATTCATATAAATTATAGAAGCATCACTTAAATCGTTTACTAGTTAGGCATAAGTACACCCCTCCCCCCCCCCCCCTAAAAAGACATAAAACTCTTAGTGTTAGCGTTTTAATTATTGACTTGATATTCAATTATTAGAGATAACATAATCGAAAATAACTTTATTTATATGATTTAGAAAGAAATTACGCGATGTTTATTTGTATATAATGAAAATTTTAGAATGATTGCTTGTTTAGAAAACTTTCCGAACATATTTCTGTAAATTCGTGCATTTAAAACAAAATTCATTAAAAATAACATTGTCTACTGTAATAACATTGACTGATTTCAAAAAGCGAAACGAAACTTTCAGATGATTTATATTTTTCTGAAAGGGAAATACAGTTTTATTATGTATGTACCCTTCCAAAAAAAAAAACCTGTACTGCATATTTAAGTTGTGTTCAAGTAAAATTAATGTTACTTGAGTATTTATTTCATATTTTAAATTAAAAAAAAAAATGATTAAATTAATTTTGTTAGCATCCTTTAACATTGGAGTCTACCGGGCCGTTCCTGACATTTAATTCCAAGTGACGTTGCGTCTTTACGTGCTCTCATTGGCTGGAGCTGAAGTGGCGCAACCTTGTAGATATAATAACCTTGGGTTGCACCTCTTCAGCTCTCGCCAATAAGAGCACGTAAAAACGCAACGTTACTTGGAGTAAAACGCCAGGAACGACCCTGTAGACCACAGAATACTGTATTCAGAAGGTTCACTCCCATAGGAACCTATGGCAACATCGTTAACATAGGATTTCGCATAGACACTAGCGTTCGAGGAGCCAACCATCTCAGCTATGACGTATTAAAACTCGACTGCTAGATTTGGCGACTATCGCTCAATTGGCGATTTTATGTTAATGCGGCCAAAAAATAATTACGGAACTGTACTTTTATAATTTTTTAAACTATAAACATGATCAGCATTTAAAAGTACTTTTATCTGTAATATGTTTAACTTTAAATAAATAAACACAGATATATATCTAATTCATGCAATCATAAACTAAATAAAAAAATTGACGCATTGCATCACTGTAAATCATTATACACCAAAAATTACAAGCTAACATACCCAAAAGACTAAAATATTATATAATATTTTCAGCCTAAAAAGTATACTAGCGTGTTGATAGTTAATTAGCTTAGCTCTTAATTTATACTGCTGTTATTATATATATATATATATTTATTTTTTAAATACACTAATAAAAAGCATGTAAAATATATACGCATCCAATAGTATATTCAACTTTCTCTAGAAAAAGCTACTCAAATATCAATTTTTATACATTTTATATAAATGTGGAAAAGGTTTTTAACTAATAATGTCACTGCTTCTTAGAATTTAATCTAGGCGGCAGTGATAATACTGCACCAATTTCTTATGATGAACACGTGCATAGGATGAATTATGGGATAGATAACAAATAATTTTTTTATTTAAATAAATATTAATTACATACCTTTTAAACATAGTTCCTTTTCTTTTAGTAATCCATAAAATAGCAGCGAAAGTATGTTTACCACGTGTAAACAACATGCGATGTGCATGCGATGATAGAACAAAGCAACAAAGTTCTTCCAAGTTCCAAGTGTTTCGTTCAGTGCCAAATAGGGTTATATTAGCAGAACGTCTTGGCGAAAACCGTCACAGACCATCGCCAAGCGCGCCAACCTTGATATTTTGGTTGGCGGTTGGGAGCGCTGAAAGTCGAGTGAAATATCTGTACTTATTAATCTGTGCTGTAGACTTACACAGACTTAGAGCTATGATTTCTAGCGTAGTAGCATACAAAAGAATTTGTTAAGAGAATCATGTATTTCAAGAAATTGATTACCAAAAGAAAAGAGATAACGTTTATAAGGTATGTAATTTATTTTTATTTAAATAAAAAGATTATTTATTATCCATCCCATATTTCATCCTATGCACGTGTTTATAAGTATGCACGTGTTCATCATAAAAAAATAGAGTCGTATTATGACTGCCGAATAGAGCCAGTTAAGTTGAATTCGAAATTGTATATGTATATATTTATATATTCTTTTTAAGTGAATAAGTGTGCTAAGTACTCCCCCCTATGGGTAATTAACATTTGAGTTTCACTCGTTTGATAATGCATTTATGTAAATTTGTTTTTATTTATTACAAGAATATTTGTGTATTTAAAAAAAAAACATTCTATTATTAGTATGAGAATAAATTAAACTTTGATTTTGCCTAGAACATAAAGTAAATTGATAATCAACATTCCAATATACTTTTTAGACTGAAAATAATATACAATATTTCAGTTTTGATTACGTTATTTTGTAATTTTTTGTGCATAATATTTTACAGTAAGATAATGCAATGCATTTTTTTTTAAATTTACTTTATGGTTTGAATTAAATATATGAAGTTTTAAGCACAGAGTTAAATTACTTGTAGCTCCATGGTCTTAATTTTTAAATAAAATAAATTATTATAGTATTGTGATGAATGACATGAATGGGAAATTATTTATGAATGAAATGCTGCTTTTTTAGAGAGAGCCAGCCGTGTTATTTTTTCTATGACGTCATTTGAATGAATTTCAGTTGTTTTCGATGAAGTTTTTAAATATAATAAATTATCGTGGTATTATGATAATTCTAAAATGATTACCGAGTAATATATCACATTTTAGAGATGTTTAAACCAGGCAATTTATATTTCAATGCCGTCATTTGAATGTTCATTTTTTTCAATGGGGGTATAAGTTTTCAAATATAATAAATCAATGTAGTATTGTGATAAGTTTTAAAATATTACCGATGAATGAATTGAATTTTAGACATGTTTAAATAAAATTGCATTGAAGTTGGAAAGTGTTTCATAATCAATGCTTTACCGTCTGCAGACCTTCTGAAAAACATACTAAAATTTCATTTTAATAAAGCCATTTTTACGGCAGTTATCGTACTAACGGACAAACAGACAGACAGATAGAATGAACAAAGTCATAAACACTTTCAACTATGTTGTAAAGTGTTAATAAAAAGCAAGCATTTTTCGAATATAGCCAATTTTTTATACTTTATAAAATTGCAATTTATTTTTAAGTACACATTTTTTTTTTTTTTTTAAGAAAAATATTTGGTACGTTCATTAAAATTGATTTATGTTAAATGCGGAGAGTCTCGGCGTAACACCTGACTCATCTGGGAGAGATGCCGCAATGAAAGGGTTTACAAAATAAATTATAATTGCTTTATAAGAATTTGAAATTTTTTTTTACTATATTACATATATTTTCGAAATGTAAATAAATTATTATGACTACATAAGTTTCTTGTTTGTGCACCATGGGTTTCAGAATATTCATGTAAATAAAAGTGAGCCATCTATCCCGAATTTATCCTAACTCAAAATGAAAGCGCTAAAATTGTATGGGAAGAAAAAAACTGTACTAATTATATTCTCATTGATTAAAAGATATACCTGTGTACTGAAAGACGATTACTTGAACTACAATATATGAGTTTCAACCGTTTTTGCCTAAATAAAACAGATGATGTAACAGATTGAAAATATCAATAATTTCAGGAATCTTAAACCTGAAGACCGAAATTGATATAATCCAGTCAAAAATGCAAATTTGATAAAATTTATTTTATATGCATTTTTTATTATTTAAATCGGAATATCGGTGTAATAAAAATCGTCTCATAAACACGTTGGAAGTAAATCCGTTGCTAAGCGACATGATATAATTTACTTCAAATAAATTTACTAGACTAAAACATCGTTTGCTTGATGGTTTGTGCATAGAAAGTTTAATTGAGAGTTTTTAATTAATATATAGACAACCTCTTGTATTAGAAACTTGAAACATAGACAAAATTTTAAGTGGTACTATTGCAAGGCTACTCTCAAAATTTCATGAAATTGAGTTCAGCCGTTCTCCCGTGATGATGAAACAAACATACAGAGAGACAGACAGATTTTCAATTTTAATTATATAGATTTCTAACGCAAGTCTTTATCGTTAAAAGGGGGGGGGGACTTGCATGGCTAGGGGTGTACATGATTTTTCCCAATGTTGGAACCCAGCTAAATCACTTTTTCGCACCTGACAACTGTAGAAATACCACATTTCATCAAAATTCTTCAGCCCATTTTCAAGATACAGTATACACATAAGTAAGAATACAACTGTTTTTCGAAACCAAAATATATCTATTTCTAGCGTTTTCTCAGCCGAATTTCATGTTCTTTTTTTTAAACGAAATATCTCAATTAGTAGCTTAGCTCCAACATTTTGCTTAAATCAAAATCGCATTCAAATTTCAGTCACGACCTTCTATCTACTACAATACCTAAAATGTTCTCGGAATTTAATAAAAAAAATTATTGAATTTTATTTTTTTACAAATGTTTAGGTAAGAATTCAAGCACTGTGGTGATATACTTATTCTACTCCCTCCACATATTATATACAGTAATTAATAATATGCGGAATAAAAAAAATAATGACGTAAATCCTAGATTTATATTCTGTCTTGTGAGATCTAAATAAATTAGCATCGAAGCACTAAC
Source organism: Amaurobius ferox (assembly GCA_951213105.1). Taxonomy (NCBI): domain Eukaryota; kingdom Metazoa; phylum Arthropoda; class Arachnida; order Araneae; family Amaurobiidae; genus Amaurobius; species Amaurobius ferox. Next base: position 150,811,090 of record OX578137.1, on the reverse strand, counting down.
TCGGGAACTTTACGACACCACATATTTAACAGTCCGCATGGATATATCCGTGAATCACTGTAATGTTTTATATCATATCTCCCCGCGTAAATATAAAGTATAATTAATTATTAAACTCATTTAATGCAACCTTTTGAATCTTTTCTAAGATGTCGCAAACAAAATCGTCTCATTTCTATGGCGAAATTTAAAATAAATATTATTTTTTGCATGTTTAGCGCCATTATATGGATGTTATAGAAGTCACTTCAATGTGATGTGTAAAAAAAATGGACATACACTATCAACATCAGATTTTCAATAAAGAATTAATTGGGGAATCATGTAAACCACTTTTTTGTCTCTCTATCTAAGTCACAAATTAGGACCAATGGCGACAAATTTGGAAGGGACAAAGGTAGAGACTGTGTCGCCAAATTGACGAAAATGAGATATATTGAAAAATTAAATCTAATTTCTTTGATAATCTCAGTCGCATTTTATAAATTATTAATTGAATATTTATAATTCAATATATGTAGTGAGTTTTACGGTTCAGAGGAATGCTTTGTTAGACATTCTAGAGGATTTAATATTAATTGCGTTTTGTTAGGTGGTGGTATAGTAGTTATGTTTCATTAGAGGGTTATATAATAATTGATATTACTAAATGACAGAGGTGCATTGTCCGCATATGACCAGAAATATTAGGTGAGCAGTTGCTGCAAGCAGGCCCGGCTCTAGGTTTTTTGCCGCCCCAAGCAGAAAGCAATGTGGCCGCCCCTCCCTGAAATTCATTTTTCTCTTAACCTTTATAAATGCAATAGGGTAGAGAAACACTGCTAAATTGCCACTTTTTAGTCGATTTTGTTCGAAATGTTTCTCAAGTGAATGGATCTGTCGTAGTATTAAATATTTTGATTTTTTCCATTTTAAATAAAAAAAAATGTGCAATATCTCAAGAATGAAAAATGTTAGTATCATATAAATGATGCTATTCAATTTTAGATTAAAAAAAATCTGTTGTCTAATACATGCTTTTACATATATATTAATAAACGTTATTATTAAAAGCTTCTATTTAACTCATCATGAATAATGTGTCTGTATATGTTCCAACTTCTTTGACATTTCAACACACTTTCCTACGTCCTAGAGAGCTGAAATTTGGTACACACAGACACATCTAGTGGTCTAGTAGAACATTTTAATCTTTTAAAGTTTGTCACATCCTCAAAGTATAGAACCGGTATTTTTTTCTACGAAATGGCCTACAAAATCCCATTGTTGTAAGATAGTTAAAAAAAAAGACTTGAGGGGTTGTACCGAAGATACGTTCCCAACGTAGAATACGTCTTATCACATGGGTGTTTGTAAATGAAGCAACGGCTTACATAAATAATTCATTTATTTCTACAACTGCCAACAGTGATCTAATAAGTTACAAAGTTAATTATTACGAAATGTTAATTAAGTACCAGAATTAAAGAAATAAAACGTAGCAATTTGATTATTGCTTGATACATTTTATCTTATCTCGCATTCCCCTCTTGAACGCGTCACCCCTCACAACACTCGTACATCCTTGGCCTAACACTTTTTACCACTGTCGTTCCCCTCCGACTATTACACTCCAAGCTATATTATAATTTTTCAAAATCTCACTCTTTTCGTCATACCCGATTTGCCGACATAGTCCTCATATCAGGTGGCGACAAAGACGTTATCCTGCATCAAAAGAGTGCAATATTCAGCATCGCTATATATATATATAACACTGCCAAGTTTAACTCTATATATTAAGCTCAAAGTTTTTTGTACTTTGCCTTAGAACTAAAATGATTTTTTTTTATTTAGAATTCTCATTTTTCAGATATTTCTTATGATTTGCCTCCATTGAAGCTGTTATGAATAAAATATTTTAGCCAAAAATCAAAATTTCTATATTTATTCGATTTTAGAAAACAATTGCGTAAATTAAAACTTTCTTATAACTAGATATGGCTGAAAGTCAATAGGTTTTATTAATACCGATTTAGTATGCTTCTATTATGTAATTCTCTTCATTATTTCGAGATATGTATCTCTTCCTGCAGGAAAGTAAAATTTTCTAATATCTCTAGAACGACTAGTGATAACTACTAAACGATGTTGTCCATTTCTTTCTGGTTAGAAGTACCTACAAATCATTCAAGGTTAATGGAATATATATATAAGATATTCTACGGACCTTGCAAATCATTTACTTCTTTAACAATAGTGAGCAGTATATATAATGTAAAAAAGAGTCTATTTTAAATCAAAAACGTGCAATACCTTAAAACACACATTTTATCGTTCTGTAAATGGTGTAATTTAAAAAATGAAATATTATATATAAAATTAATGTTTTTGTAACAAATTTTAATATTATTTAAAGAAAAATTAATTATCGAAATAAGAAAATTTAAAGATCCTGGCCTTCGAGAAAATTAAGAAGCTGACAGTTATTAATTGTATACCAAATATATTTTGATTTGCTTAATTTGTTTGATATACATACCGCTGCATGTGGAAAAGTAAAATTTTCAATGAGAACTTCTAAACAATGATATTCATTTACTTCCTGTTAAAAGTAATTGCAAAATGTGTAATAACTTAATAATATTAAGTGCATTTTTATCATTTTTTTATTTTTCCTGTTTCAAATAGAACTCGCAAAATATCTCGAAAACGATGCATATTAGCGTTCTATATAAATGATGATATTCGCTTTTAAGTGAAAAATGCTATTAAAATATTTATTTTTGTAACATTTTTAAACATTTTACTTTTCATGTTCATTTTATTTTTGATTTTAAATGTTCGAAAAATTGATGACTTTCTTCTGTCCCATTCACCCGAAAATTAATGAGTCTCTGATATTTATTGATTGAAGAAGTATTACCGAATTGTATTCTATTTTATTGATTTGCTATAGACGCATTGCCAAAGACTCCATGATTCTTCCAGAAATACATCTGGGGAGGGGAGGGGGGTGAAGCCCCTTCCGGAAACATACTCCACCCTCACCCCCCCCCCCCCCGGATACATTTTCTGTTACTGGACCAAATGCTAATAAATTCAGAAACTCACAAAATACTTTTGTGAATTTTAATCTAGTTTCCACTTCTTATGTGGCAGCATTTAGATTATTATTATAATTTTATTTCGCTATTGATTATTTTCAGACTGAAATTTTGTAGCTATAATTCAATTTACATTATATTGAAATTTTTTCATCCTCCTGTTTAGCTGGAGCAAGATTTTCTTGCAATGTTTGAATACGTATTTGCTTTATATATATATAGTCATTACTTCTATATATGTATATATATAGTAATTACTTCTATATAGTTTAGTTAAGATTTTAGATAATTTGCCCCCTTTGAGGTTCCATCCCCCCCCCCCCCCCGCAGAAAAAAGTCCTGAAAGAAGCACTGCACAAATGACAGATATCATTGAAAATATGGTTGATTAGTATTCATGGATGGTAATATTCACTGGTACATTTATCAAAATCCAAGCGTCCGGTTTTTGACCCCCATCACTATACTTTTCCTTTCCTATGTGTTGCAGGAAAATAGATTATAAAAAAAATATTTTTATAATTCTTGTGATATTTATTATACTTCCCTCGCAAAATAGATTTTTTTTTAGATACACAGAGAGACACATATTTTTTTTAAAGATTTATACGTCTTTGAAGGGAGTGATTAACACAAAATAAATATTCTTTAGTTTTTTTTGTCGATCGGTCTGTGGGTCATATCGTTAAATTGAGGTACCCTGCTGTTAACGACACGCTTTATTATTATTATTATTTATTTTTCACTAGTCATTCGCAATTTGAGCACATGTCGTTTTCACAACATTACAATACTACTACTCAACCGACTGAAATAAAATTTTGTACGAATATGGCTTTAGTTATATACTTGAAAAAATATTCTAAGAGGTCATTTCTGTGCACCACACTGCAAGTATAATATAAAAAAATATAAGGAAAGTACATGTGCTTTCCTTATGCTTTAAATGTAACATTTAAAAGTTCTAATTAAATAGTAACATAATTTCAATTATACTCAAAAATTGAAATAATTTAGAAAGTTTTAGAAATTTACAGTATTTTTTTTTTACTTTTTATTTACCAGAAAGAACAAAAATTCTTTGAGGTTCATCATATTTTTTCTGATGACTTGAAATAAAACAATAAAAATAGGAAAGTTTGGAGCTCTACATGTGAGACAGTTAATTGATTTAGAAAATGAATTTTGATTGATTTCCAATAATTTAAAAAACTAAATTATTTCCTATTAACTTTCGTTTAAATACTCAAATGCCAAAGAATGTTATATTCTATTAAATTCTTACTCCATAATATAAACGCTCAGAATATAGGCATTTTTAAGATTCGATATAATTCGTTTAAAGGATTCAAGTTTATAAAATAACAGGGGTTTTAAAGCGGTGAGATGCGAATATGTTGAATATTGTCTTTTTTTTTAAAATTACCTCATTCAAATTACAGTTGTTACTTTTCAAACTAACGAACTTTTCAAATGGGACGAAGCTTTAGCTGAAATCCTGATAACCAAAAATTTGAATAATTCAAAAAAGTAAAAGTTGTCTGTAAATAGCGTAAGTAATATTACATGCTTTTAATTTAAGAAAAAATCAATACAGTATTATGTATGAAAAACGCACACATAAAAGAAATCTAAAAATTGAGCAAAACGAGAAACAATTTCTAAGAACTTTCAAGGAGCTAAATTTAATATAACGTCCTAGGAACAAACAAACACTGATCCGTGCGTAAAATTTAAAATGTTTTTTAGCTAAAAAGTGACTCGACAGATGCTGTATATAAGTCGTTATAACGAAAACTATCATTATCTTTAAAGAATATACCGATTGTACACCTGGAATTTAGAATAATCTCAATCCGTTGATGGGGGAGGGGGGTAAAATATGTTATATGTTAATAGAAACAATTTTTAACAATCATAAAATAATTATATCTTGCTTACCTTAAATTTTATGCAAAATGCTAGATGAACATTTTAGATAAATTCAACAAGTCCAACTGTATAACATTTAGAAAGAAAAACGATAAACTCTTTGCGGCAAGAAAAATGATGTTTTACACTTCTCACTGAAACGTACGACTGGACCCCATCAGAAACTCCCCCAAAAACAAATTTCGCGCTGAACGAAATGATTGGTAAACACATGCTTTACAGCCGATGGGGTTTGTATGACCATAAATTCTACAATGGTCCACTGCGTCTCAAGATGTCTTTTGAGACCTGTCCTCGTCCAGGTTCCTAATTACATTCAATGCGGACACCTGGTTCGGCATAGATGTGAAACAAGTCCTTTATTTATGTGTCTGGGCGATTGGGGGGAGATGATTTCCGGATTTAGAGAGTAGGAGAATAATTAACAAAGGATGGGTTTGATGGAACGGCAATTCTGGATGGAACCCCATCGTTTCAAGCAAAGTGCCCTCTCTCATCGGATTTTTTCATGAAATAGTTGACAAAAACCAGTTTCACTTACAAGCTTTTGTAGTTTACAGATAATGAGGAATATGCCGCCCCTAGGCGTACTGTTGATGGCTGTACGGACGCCCGGTGCGCTAAAGTAACTAATTGTTACTCGAGTTGCAAGATACAAATTGGGGCGATATACTGGCAGCAATCCCATTTAACCCTCTGGTCCTATTTTTCCAAGGGGAGAATGAAGGATAGCCGTTTTCACTATTTTATCTGGGAACAAATGTTTGACATTTATTGTGTTTTTGTTTTACTTTTTAACGCATAAAACTGCCCTTGTAAATTCTGTTGCTTGCGTCCCAGAACTTTTTTTATTTAAGACCTAGAACTTTTTTTTATTTAAGAGATTTTTTTGTTTATAAAGATTTTTTTATTTAAGTTGACTGAAATGCCGCCCTTAAAATGTGCCGCCCCAAGCAAGTGCTTGTTTTGCTGGTGCCTTAAGCGTAAGCCGGCCCTAGCTGCAAGCGAGAGAATGGGAGATATTTTACAGTATTTCATGCCTCTGTCATATGATGATCGCTAACAATAAGATGTAATTGATCTGCATTTTTATATATATATTTTTTTTATTTCAGTGATTTCTTCGGCTGTACTGGATTTGGAGGTATCTGGGTCAAATCAAGAACGATTCATCTTGGATCCTATCGCTGATATAGATTTATAGCATATATTCAAAGCCTTTCACTTTATTATCCTGAAACCCATTATAGCAAATTAAAACAGACTCTCGTTAAATTATTTCTGCTAAACGCATACATCATACTTAGAATTACTAAAAAGCTAGATCCGAAAAATGAACATAAGTGACCAATTTTTTTCCGAAATGTTGATAAAAGGTTATGTGAAGACTCCACCATCACTCACAGAGCAGGCAATAACGAAATTGGCCATTCTGATGTGTCAACATTATCGGCTGAGGAAACACATTTTTGAAGATTTTGATAGACAGTTCGAATTTGGATGGCCTCGCTTTGAATGGGAGAGGCGTATAAGGTTCCAGTCTTCTACCTTGTGCAGAATACTCCCACTTCCAGATACTTTAAAAAAGTTATTAAATGACCGTATTTGGGCGATACATTTTCGTGTGTTTTGCTGGACCAGGGAACACAGAGTACGTTTTATTGAAACTCCTCATGTTACTGATGAACATTTAACGCTAAATGATTGGACGGCAGAAGGAAGAATTAACGAAAGAAAGGTAACCGAGCGCTTGGTACAAGATGAGAGACTTCCAATCACCCAACGCTATTCATTAGCATGCTTACACTTTGTGGAGCCTTCTATTTTTTCTTTGTGGAACCAAATTCCGTCGAAACTTCAAGTGGAATTTTTAAATGAACAAAACAAACCGATGTGTGGGGAATCGAATTTAGTCAAACTGTGGTCGTATCGTATATCCGGAAAATTGGAAGAATCTATGCAGCGTGATGACAGATTCTGGCAAAGTTGTTTTGAGGAAGCTGTGATAGAAGGGCAGAGAACAGCTGTGGTCTATTGCTGGAATATGCTGCTTGAAAATACGAAGCAGAATATCATTAAGGAATGTGCTATGTCTGCATTAGTAAAATATAATAGTTTGAAAGATTGGAAGTGGATTAACAGGAATCAAAACGTATTCCATAGTTGGAAATACCAATTATATCATTCAAAATATTCGTTCACCACTCCAATACATTACAGCGACATTTTGTATTTTCTTGTGTCACAGATGTCTCAGGAACAGATAGTACTATTTTATGAAAATTTATTTAACCCGTTTGACACATTGAACAACGTTTTAAAAGGTTCTGTATTCGATTGGTTGCTAGAATCCCCTTATCAGATTTATTTTATACCAATTATTAACAAGTTGTGGAGCGTTTTACCCGAAAACTACTATTCACAACTGTTAGATACTTTAGTATATAAGCGATATTTTATGGATGAAGAAAACATTCATTGTGAAGAACATTTTGCCGATTACGATTATGGGAAGCTATTGGTAGAGCTATTGGGAATAACTCCAGCTCGTTATTATCGATATTTATATTCTATGTCTAATAGGGTATTTTCAGGAACAATTTGTAATATACTACGTAAAACGTCTTTTCCACATAACGATCTACCGATATTTGAGAATATTTTGAAGCACGCGACGCTGAAAGAAAAGCGGTCAGTTTTGTATTCTACCTCGAGCCGACACATTTGTAGCTACTATATCAAGAGTGGGAATCGTGAGAAGCTCGACATGATATTATCTGATTGTCTGCCAGATAAGAAAATAGCTGACTACAGAAAAAAGTTTTTGCTATCATGGAAGGGGAGAGAAACATGTTTTTGGATTCTGACTCATAAGGATAAAGAGCAGTTGAATTCGTTATTGAACTGGGCGTGTTTCTCAACTGATGAAATTTCGGATTTTAAACCGAAACTAATTTGGGATGCTTTACTGAAAAGTGGATTGTCTATAAATTCGATGTTGGAGAAAGACCGTCTTTCTTACAGAGGATTTGCTTGGGATCCACGAGGCGCTATTACAGTTTTAATGGAAACTTTCGATACTGATCTCGTGATCAATGTATTGGAGTGGTGTTTGTCATCTAAAAATGCTCGAAAACAATATAAAGTTCAATTCATGAGCTTTTTTAAAGAACAAAATTTATATGATTCTTTAAGATATATCCCGTTTTCGAGGTGTAATTTAAAATGCTTAACATCTAAGATATCTAAATTTCTCTGTTGGACATTTTCCTTCGAAAAAGATAGAAAACTTTTTAAACAGAAGCTTTTTGCCAAAGAATTTCCCCAAAAAGTACTGGGAAGATCAATTTTGCATGAACAATGGCAAGATGTGGATTTTTTTGTAGAACTGTTTAAGTTATCTCCTATAGAAACCAAGCAATTAAGAAAAGACGTCTTATGGCATATTGACACAATGTACAATATTTTGGATCTGCTGTACAAATCAGACTCAGAAACAGTTTCTCATTATTTGAAATGGGGTCTGTCGGATTCTGAAACCGTGAAAGATTTCAAAAAGATATTTGATGAATTTTTATGCTTTTATAAGGAAATTGAGAGAGTTCAGAAAGATTGGGATCAGTTGATAAAAGATAGACTCTGTGATCTGGTGAGTGAAACAGCCTCGGAAACCCGCCGTCGAAAGAGGGGGTTCGAGGATAAAGGCAAACCCTATAAGTTAGTTAAAAGGAAATAATTTTAGGGTAAACTGAAAATATTTTTTCTCCTTCAAAGATCAATTGTGAAAATTTAAGTTATTCATATTAGGGACTGTATCTGAAATATGTTCCATAATGTCTTAAATATGTGCCAAAGCATATTGTCGAGAAAAATAAAATATGTGTATTATTTTCACAATAAATTTATTTCCAAAAGGGACTAGGAAAAGTTCCTGCAGCTGTTTCTTGATACATTCGAGCCTTATGAACGCAAACATGTCGATCTTTTAAATTATAAGTATGGTCCTAATGCGGCTAATTGCAAGTTCCCTGATAAGGAGTGGTTGATTTAAGGCAAAAATATAGAAATATGCAAGCATGACCCTCCCCCCCCCGCTCCTTGCCTCTCTATGTGTAATAAACTGAAAGGGATTTTTAAAGCGCTGGATTGTGTAATATAAGTAATTCAGTAAATTACCATGAAGTTTGAAATTCGATACAGAAAAAGCTTATCAATAAATATTATGAGGTTAACACTTTGAACTTTTTCATATTTAAATATTCTTAAAATTTAAATATTTTTTCCAAAATGTAAAATCTCATTCACATTCCGTTGAAAGCTTTGGATATCGGCAATATTAAAGTAGATCTCTAGTTCTTTAGATAATTTTAATAATTTAATTAATGTATTTGCAGTATAGGGGATGGGGGCAGGTTTGGGGCTAGTTTGGATGCAGCCTGCATGGGATCCAAATTCTTACACTTCTAAACTTCCTCCAAAATCTTCTTTTGTTGCAACAGCCGATATTTAATTCCCTACTGCAGATTTGTTCGAGCGGGCTCAGAGAAGAGATTGGCTTATAACGCTCATCCTTTTTACTTTCCTTATATACATAATGTATAAGGAAAGTATTGTGACGGGAGAGCACGTTTCAAGCATCCCTGATCACGAATCGAACATTTTTGAAGTGCTGTCTGTGTGTGTGTGCGTGTCAGTGAGTCTGTGGAGAAGATAACTGACGAATGAATGGACCGATTCGAATGAAATTTGGTACAAAAAATCACAATCCGTAAACACTGGAAGTCTATTGTTTTTATACGCAATCGAATATTCAGAACTCCCCTAAATTTTCGAGTGAAATTTTGAAAAAATCGTCAAAAAATCAAAACCTTTAATAAAGTTACGCAAATAGATATTTCTTATGTAATTTTTCATTGCAAAACGATTGACATAAATTTTAGAACGCTAGCATGAACCGTTCTCGAGATATTGCGCATTTTTCCAAAAATTATCAAAAAATCATATAAAATAAAAAAAAAATATTTGCTATTGAGAAACATATTCACTTTTCATATGTAATATTATGCGATAAATTTGGTGACTCATTCTCGTGGATCTAGCTCGTTCCATTTATGGGAAAAGATATTTTGAGTAATACTTTTGTATTTGAACGCCAATAGTTATTTATCTGCTGTAAGAAAAACTTATTTCTTCGTCCATAACGCTTGGCGAGATTTTGGCGACGAATATGGTGGAATACCGCCAACTTGGCGACTTTTTTAAATGTTGCTAAATTAACGAAAACTCGCCAAATGGATAAAAATGATGCTAAATCAATGAAAATGACGCCTCATTGACGAAAATTCAATATCTTGGAAAGAATATAAATATCTACTATAAAAATAATCTATTTTTTTTTTTTACTGTAAAAGTAGTAAATTCATTGCATTATATAAGGAAAGTCATGTGCTGCCCTTATTAGATTTTTTCTTTTTTTGCGTTTCTGGTGTGTTGCTTGCACTTTTTAAAAATTGCTTATTATCCCTCTTTTATTCCTTCTTAAGATAAATGTTATGTAATTAGATGTTAATATTGATTACCTGTTAGACATTATACACTTTAAAATCTCTATGCCTGCATGTATTTTGTTGCAACATACATGTAGATGTACTATCTATACACGGGTTTTAGCAATTTTTTTTATCCGAGAAATTTCAACTCTAATACATATCCATATAAATTTTAGAATGTTATATATAAAATATTTTTTGTTAATATATGCAAATCTTCAGGATGGTGTAAATTTTCTTATAATCACCAAGCAATATTGACAACTAAAAACTTCATTTAATATTGATACTGCAAGATAAAATTCTCATTTCTTAAATATCCAATCCTTATGTTGCGCAGATAATCAATAAATCTTAAAATATATGCGTAAATAATTCAAACTTCACTTGTTAATGCATTCTTTTGTGTATATTCCTAAAAAAAAGTAAGCCAAAATTCTGCTGCTATATATAACAGTTAATGTATGAGAATTTACATATAATGGATCTGCATAGTGTCCAATAATAAACAGAAGAGTTACAAGGCAATAATTGCAGTTTGTGGAATATGTGTGTATATTTGTGCAAAAAGAGCCTTAGACCAAGTAATATGCATTATTTATTATAATTTTCTCATCTCAAAACAGACAGATATCCTAAATTTCTTCTACTTCAAATTTTACTATGTATAGAATCACTAAACAATCAAAAATGTTTTCATTCATTGAGACTTCTTTATTAATATTTGGCTATTGTATCACTGTTTTATTATTCCTCATATTATTGTGTAGAGAAAGTATTTTTCGATTGACGAATTAGCATTCTTTAAATCCACCCTCCACCCCACCCCTCGAAAAGAAAAGAAAAACTTCATTTCGAAAATGTTTAATGAACTGCCTGTTTTGTGTGTGCTCGTGAAGCGGGGATACGATAACTGAAGAATGAATAAACCTAAGGCTATCCAATTTTATGTATAGATGCATTATATAAAAAACCAGAACTAGATATAATTTTTAGTATTTTTCATTATTATAACTGCAATTTTTCGAAGTGTAAGAATTTCATGGCATTGTCTTCTATGGAAGGCAATGATAATTCATTAAACCATGATGGTGGTATGTTGAAAAAGTTTTAGATTTTCCTCGAGTAATAAAATTTTAAACATTTAACTTTGTCATAATTTAAAGTATGTATGCTTTAGAGAAACTCGAAAGCTTTCATTTTTTACCAAAAGAACAAATTTTCGTTTTAACCCTTTGAATGTTCAGGATTGTGTATGTACCAATGAGCTATAACTAAAATATTTACAAGAATAAGTATGCATCTTCTTTGCAACAATTTTGCATCCATGCAGAGTTAAACAAAATCAGGGTATGTACTTTCATATTGTGAGCCAACGGCTCTACCGTGCTGAAAACACCGGTTTTCGTTAGATCAGTTAAGCAGTATCAGGCGCGGTTAGTACTTGGGTGGGTGACCATCAGGGAACATCGCGTACTGTTGGCTCATTTCAGTCGACGTGGTGGCCGATCGGTCAAGGCGAGCCTTTCCTGCGATTGATCGGCCTCCACGTTGTGGGTTCGAGTCCCACGTAAGACATGGATGTTGTGTGTTCCGCCCCATCTAGTGCGCCTGGGGCAACGTCCCAGGACGGTTAAATGGTTCACGATTTCGGCCGTACATAGAGCAAAAAGACGCAGAGTCTAGTGCCTGGCCATTGGGGGGGGGGGAATACTATTAAAATCTATTACTATTATATCATGCTATTAAAAATTTTAATTAGTATCACTGCCAGTTATTTTTAATTATTATTATCTCCTTGTGTTTCAAAATTACTTCGTTTCATTTCGTGCATTACACCAGATACATTTTATGATCAAAAGATACGCATTGGTATAAAACCTTTACCTATATAAAATGCACAAGTAAATCTATTATATTGATATAAACATATCTTATAGTAGAACGAAGTATGATCTCTATTGTAATACATATTTAGAATAGCAACAAAAAAATTTATGGGGGCAAAACATGATTCTCCTTATATAATGCAGTAAATTTATTTTTCTCCTAATGAAAACATGATGTATAAGATGAACGGCACTGTGTTTTTAACGTTGAATTGTATATTCGCCACTTTTCCGGATGACAACATGTATAACTATGACAAAGTATCCAGTTAATTTATATTTGATGAAACTGTAAATTGACAATTATCAATATAGATAGTATCCTCAATAGGTAATAGAATCCATAGTAACTGAATACAAGTTTAAAATCAACGGTCTCATAATAAGCAACCTCCGAGTAACATGAATTTTTAAATAATTCGATTTTTCCAGTGGTCCTTTATTCAAACTGCAGACTCGTGAACCAAATCTCAAATAACTGTCCCACTTCAGACTGGACATCCCTCATTTATTCAGCCAATTAAGCATTTCAGTGTGCGGCATCCCTAAATAAGCAAATATTAGTAAGCTGAAATTGTACGTTTTTTCCCGATCTTGCACCAAATTAAAGTCTCATTACAGAGTACGTTTAACTAGCATTTCACATTTCGAACGTTTTTGAGTGGAGTATCCCTTAAATGAACATTTTTGAAAAATATGGTTTTTCCTAAAGTTTTTTCAACTGATTGGCCCGTGCATCAATTTCCAAGTCTTTATTTATCATTTCAATTTTCGAAACTTTTGGTGTTTAGCAGCCTCTTCTACAGAACATTTTTGTAAAACTCGATTTTTCTTTAACTTTACGATTGACCTGTGTATCATATTTCAAGTCTATATCTCAGTCATAATAAAGCGTTTCTCATTTATTCCGCAAATAGAATATTTTGATGTGCCTCACCCTTCAAGAAGTAAATATTGGAAAACTGAAATCGCACACTTTCTTTCTTTCGAACTATCTACCCATACACCAAATTTAATTTTTTATCCAATCCGAAAGCATGCTTATTCTATCATTTTACCCTTCGATCATTTTTATGTGGAGTACCCACCCCCCCTTAAGTGGATATTTTTGAAAACTCTATTCTTTTAATTTTTCATCAAATGATTGTCCCATATACCAAATATCAAGCTTTTATTACAATTTATATTGAGGCGTTTCTCTTTTTTCAGAAAATCAAACATTTGGGTTTGCAGCACCCCCTAAAGTAGAAAATATCGGAAAACTGATATTGTACATGCTCTTCTTTTCGAACTATCTTATTACTAACCTAAATTTGAAGTCTCTAACACATCTCGAAGCATGGGTTTTCCTCATTTCAGCTTGTGAACGTTTTTCTCCGGAGCACCTCTTTAAAGAAACATTTTTGAAAAACTCTTTTATTTTGGGGTTTTTCATCAAATGATTAACCGATATGCCAAATTTTAAAGCGGGTGTTTTTCATTTGTTCAGCAAATCGAATATTTCGGTACCCAATTATAAAGCATGATTTTCTATATTTCACTTTTCGAACGTTTTGGTGTGGAGCACCCTCTCTTCAGAACATTTTCGGAAAATACGATTTTCCCAAGAGTTTTTATCGAACGATCGACCCATGTACCAGATTGCAAGTCTCTATCTAGTCGGGAAGTGCCTAAAAAAAGGTGACAGAGAGACAGTTTGCACTTAGTATATATAGATTTTATCGTGACATTACGGACTGCCTGTCTGTAATATGTTGTTTCCTGCTCTAATTTCCTGTAATTTCGTCAAATTAGATAATTAAGTCACATATTTATTATCCTGGTTGCTGATTAAACTTATTACAAAATGGAGTGGTGTCTTTTCTGAAATGGTCCACAGAAATGATTAAATATAACAATTATATATTCATTTTACACGCAATGGTTGATAACAAAACGAATCAGGCCACATCCATTTGGCTACTGTAACTTTTACATGTATTAATTTTTCGACGTTTTTGAGATTCCCACATACAATTTCGCACTCACGTTTCCATTTGTTTTGATGAGATGGGAAAGTGTCCGGAGTAATATCGGAGTATTACGAGACATGTAAACAGTTTTTTCCGCTTATATCTCCTAACCTAATAGATAAAATTGTAGAAAATTTATAGATAAAATAAAGCACCATTTATGAATATATGAAAATAGTTTCAGTATTTAAATGTTTTAAGCTATTTTTTTGTTCGAAAAGTTAAAAAAAAATTTCGAGTGAGTTTGTTCTTCACTTTGCTTGAAATATCTTCTAAACTATAAACTATAAATGATATCAACAGTAAGCGACAAAAATATTAGGTAAAAAATCTATAGTTTCTAGATCAATAATTTGTTCTTACAAAGTTTGTATTGTCCACTTCGACAATAAAAGCTTACAATTTCGTCCCAATACCTCAACGGTAGAGCGTCGGTTGGCCAATCCGGAGATCCAGGGTTCGATTCCCGGTTGGGTGCAGCAAGGCACTTACAATGGCGCCCGAAAACATCAACACAGTTTAGTTAAAGTGTCTATAATGTATCTAGTGTAACGTGCTCCCTTGACAGTTTTCCAAAACTGGTTTCCGAGGAGGATGAAACGGGGAGAGGGCGCTGTAGTCAACTGTTGCAAAAATAGCAGAAAGTCCACTACGATAATAAGAGCTTAATTTCGTCCCAGTAGCTAGCTCAACGGTAGATAATCGGCTGGACAGTTCGGAGATTCAGGGCTCAATTCCGGGTTGGGGCAGCAAGGCTCTTTGCAAGATCTTATAGTTTTCGAGCACTTATCTTGTCAATTTGAAAGAAACTGAAAAGTTTCTGTTTTTTTTTTCTTTAAAGTTTTTAATATCTCGAAAAATAAAAGTGATAGTAAGCGAGTAAAAGTAAGAGTAGCACTTTAAAGGCCCAACAATGATATATATTGTTAGGAACGTGTTAAATGCTCTCACTAGAGTCTTTTTTCAAAACCAGTCGGAGAAAACAGTCTTACCAGCAATATTTTCTATGATGTAAATCTAGGGTTGGTATGTTCAGAAGTAAGTGGCATTTGGAACTTTGACGACTTTAGTCAGCCAAGGCCACAATAGTGTCGTAAACTAGTCATGCTCCCAGCTTCATTGTCGTATTGAGTCGAAAACACGAATTCCGATTCTCGGTGAATTTACACGCTTACAGCATTTCTGAACTCAAACGTCTTTGAAATAATATGCGCCCGTGCACAGTATATACGCAGAAAATATTATACCCCCAGCTGTCTTACAGGTTATCATCCACCATTGTCTGAGCAATTGAAGTGTTACCTCTTTAGTTCCACATTAGCTAATGATGTATATCATTGCAATTCCCCCCCCCCCCCCCACTACCCTTCCATCTGCTGTGAATATAATACACCTTCGTGATAAAATAAATAAAGTTGTATTATAGAGAAAGTCATCTGTTGCCCACATCATTTTTTTTTGTGATTATAGCGAAGCCCTTTTGATACTTTTAGTATTTTTCTGAAGGTAGTAAATATTTGATTGATGAAACAAGGAACTATTTTTAGCAGGAAAAATTCCAATCCTGATTTAGCTTTACGTAAGTTTGCCCTGTATTAAAATACTAACAAAATAGTTTTTGATATGTATAAAAGTGTTTGTATAAGTTGAAAGTAAAATACATTTATATACAAGTTAAATATAAAAACGCACAAACCCACATTAGATTTTTTTAATTTGTTATTTCTATTAAAACCATAAAAATAAGATTCTGATAATTATTAATATTTTCAATTTTTAAGCCATATTTTTACTTTCCCTGCACTACATGGTAATGTATAGGGAAAATATTGGAATTATGTCGAAAATCGTAACTCGAATTTTCGACGGATCTACACTTTTCAGGACCTTTAGAACATGAAAAAACTATTTTTTACGTGACGTCTGTGTGTGAGTCTCAGTGTGCAATGTTTGTATCCACTCTAGCTCAAAACTTATTGACCAAATTTCATAAGATTTTATAGATAAAAAAATCTGATGTGGGAAACACATGACTTTCGTTATATAATGTAATGAATTTACTATTTTACAGTAAAAAAAATAGGTTTTCCTTATAGTAGATACTAATATTCTCTCCAAGATATTGAATTTTCGACAATTAGTCGTCATTTTCATTGATTTAGCGTCATTTTTATCCATTTCGCGAGATTTTTGTTAATTTGGCAACATTTCAAAAAGTCGCCAAGTTGGCGACATTCCGCCAAATTCGTCACCAAAATCACGTCAAGCGTTATGCACTAAGAAACAAGTTATTCTTAAAGTAGATAAATGACAATTGGCGTTCAAATACAAAAGTATTACTCAAAGTATCTTTTTTCATGAATGGAACGAGCTAGATCCACGAGAATGATGTTATCCAATTTATCGCATGGTATTACATATGAAAAGTGTACATGTTTCTCAATAGGAAATATTTCTTTTTATTTTATATGACTTTTTGATACTTTTTTTGAAAAATGTACAATATCTCGAGAACAGTTCATGTTAGCGTTCTAAAATTTATGTCAATCGTTTTCTAATAAAAAATTACATAAGAAATGTCTATTTGTGTAACTGTAGTAGTGGTTTTGATTTTTTGACGACTTTTTCAAAATTTCTTTCGAAAATTTAGGGGATTCTGAACATTCAATTGCGTATTAAAACAATAGGCTTCCAGTGTTTACGGATTGTGATTTTTGTACCAAATTTGGTTCGAATCGGTCCATTCGTTCGTCAGTTATCGTCTCCACAGACTCACTGACACACACACACACATACTTTCATACACACATACTTTCACACACACACACACATACTTTCACACACACACACACATACTTTCACACATACACACTTCAAAAAGACATCACTTCAAAAATGTTTGATTAGTGATCAGGGATGCTTGAAACGTGCTCTCCCGTCGAAAACTCGAATTCGAATTTTCGACCCCGTCTCAATACTTTCCTTATATATTATGCATATAAGGAAAGTAACGAGGAACTATCTTTAACAGGAAAAATTCCAATCCTGATTTAGCTTTCGTAAGGCCGTGATATATTAAAATGCTAGCAAAATAGTTTTTGATATCTATAAATGCGTTTACATAAGTTGAAAGTAAAATACATTTAAATACAAGATGAATATAAAAACGCACAAATCCACATTAGATTTTTTATTTTGTTATTTCTATTAAAACCATAAAAATAAGATTCTGATAATTATTAATATTTTCAATTTTTAAGCCATATTTTTTCTTTCCCTGCACTACATGGTAATGTATAGGGAAAATATTGGAATCATGTCGAAAATCGTAACTCGAATTTTCGACGGATCTACACTTTTCAGGACCTATAGAACATGAAAGAACTATTTTTTACGTGACGTCTGTGTGTGCAATGTTTGTATCCACTCTAGCTCAAAACTTATTGACCAAATTTCATAAGATTTTATAGATGAAACGAGGAACTATCTTTAGCAGGAAAAATTCCAATCCTGATTTAGCTTTACGTAAGGCTGTACTGTATTAAAATGCTAGCAAAATAGTTTTTGATATCTGTAAATGTGTTTATATAAGTTGAAAGTAAAATACATTTAAATACAAGTTGAATATAAAAACGCACAAACCCACATTAGATTTTTTTAAATTTCTCATTTCTATTAATACCATAAAAATAAGGTTCTGATAATTATTAATATTTTCAATTTTTAAGCCATATTTTTACTTTCCCTGCACTACATGGTGATGTATAGGGAAAATATTGGAATCATGTCGAAAATCGTAACTCGAATTTTCGACGGATCTACACTTTTCAGGACCTATAGAACATGAAAGAACTATTTTTTACGTGACGTCTGTGTGTGCAATGTTTGTATCCACTCTAGCTCAAAACTTATTGACCAAATTTCATAAGATTTTATAGATGAAACGAGGAACTATCTTTAGCAGGAAAAATTCCAATCCTGATTTAGCTTTACGTAAGGCTGTACTGTATTAAAATGCTAGCAAAATAGTTTTTGATATCTGTAAATGTGTTTATATAAGTTGAAAGTAAAATACATTTAAATACAAGTTGAATATAAAAACGCACAAACCCACATTAGATTTTTTTAAATTTCTCATTTCTATTAATACCATAAAAATAAGGTTCTGATAATTATTAATATTTTCAATTTTTAAGCCATATTTTTTCTTTCCCTGCACTACATGGTAATGTATAGGGAAAAGATTGGAATCATGTCGAAAATCGTAACTCGAATTTTCGACGGATCTACTCGTTTTAGGATCTCTAGAAAATGAAGAAACTATTTTTAACGTGATGTCTATGTGTGTGTCTGTCTGTACAATGTTTGTATCCACTCTAGCTCAAAAACTTATTGACCAAATTTCATAAAATTTTACAGATAAGTTACTTACCCTGGTGCTGAGTAGATTTAGGTACGATTCGGAAAATTGTCTTTTTTTACGAAATAATAGTCAAAAATCGTTATATATAAAATAAAGGACTACGTATGCTCAAATAAATCAATTAAATACCTGTTTGATACGCAATTTGTGACGATGAAAAGAATATGATTAAGCCCATTACTCTAGGACTAGCCGTTCTCGAGATGTTTTAGTTTTTTTCACTTTGGCTACGCCAGTTTTGAGAATACGTCCATTACCAAACGAAAACGAAAATTGATACAAAAGTGTAAATTCAGTATAATTGCAAATATTTATGCGGGGTGTTTTGTGCACGTTGTAAAGAAAGTCATGTGCTTCCCCCATAAGATTTTTTATTTTGCAAAATGTTCATAAGTCATATATTTCTGAATATATTTAAATTATTTCAGCAACGGGAAAACAAGAAGAATCTGATGTGGGCAGCATATGACTTTCCTTATATAATGCAATTAATTATTAATAAATTTACTACTTTTACAGTAAAAAAAAAATAGGTTATTCTTATAGTAAATACTTACATTCTTTCTAAGATATTGAATTTTCGTCAATTAGTCGTCATTTCTATCCATTTGGCGAGATTTTCGTTAATTAGGTAACATTTAAAAAAGTCGACAAGTTGGCGATATTTCGCCATATCCATCGCCAAAATCTCGCCAAGCGCTGTGAATAGAGAAAAAAGTTATTCTTATAGCAGATAAATGACTATTGGCGTTCAAATACAAATGTATTACTCAAAGTATCTTTTCTCATGAATGGAACGAACTAGATCCACTAGAATGGTATCACAAAATTTATCGCATGATATTATATATGAAAAGTGAACATTTTTCTCAACAGTTAGTATTTTTTTATTTATGGGATTTTTTGATAGATTTATTTAAAAAATGTACAATATCTCGAAAACGATTCATGCTAGCGTTCTAAACTTTATGTCAATCGTTTTTTAAGTAAAAATTACATAAGTAATGTTAACCTACGTAGCTTTATTAAATGTTTTGACTTTTTGATGATTTTTTCAAAATTTCAATCGAAAATTTAGGAGGATTCTGAACATTCGATTGTGTTTAATAACAATAGGCTTCCAGTATTCATGGGTTGTAATTTTTGTACAAAATTTCATCCGAGTCGCTTCATTCGTTTGTGAGATATCGTCTCGACAGGCACACACACTTTTACACACACAGACATCCCCTCACAAATGTTCGATTCGTGATCAGGGATGCTTAAAATGTGCTCTCCTGTCGAAAACTCGAATTCGAATTTTCGACCCCGTCGCAATGCTTTCCTTATACATTATTGTATAAGGAAAGTAATGTATATTTCCTTATACATTACGTATAAGGAAAGTGAAAAAGGTAACGGAATAATTTTTGCTACCATTCCAGTTTCTTCATTTTGGCGTTTGTTAACCCACACTACATATTTTTCGTAAATTTATGCACAAACAAGAGACGTTTGGATAGTTTCCGTAGTTCGAAAAACATTTTAATATCAGCCCATTATGGATTTGGAACTTAGCATTCAAAGTATCCACCGGATAAGAGGGGGACAACGTACACCCCGGCCAGGCTTTTAAAGTTATTTTTATCCTTATATTAATCCAAACGAATTCTATTAACTTAGTAACAGTCAAATGAGTAGGTTTAAACTTAAATTCATGGCAAAAATGAATAAGAGGACGAAAAATCGTCGGTGATACGGAAGACTAGATTTATACGGCATAAGGTCAGAAATAGGAATAAGGTTAGTATTAGGTTGAATAAAATTATGGCGAACATGGGCAAAGATTTTATAAATAAACTCATAAGAATAAGCGGCCTCATGACCAAGGTTAAAGAATAAAGTTAATTTTAGTATCTAAAGCTTATATAGAAGAACAAACGTTAAAAGCACGATTGAAATTAGAGTTAAAAGAGGCTTTTTAGAAAAAATTGGAAGAGAAGAGTTAGCAGGAATGCAAGAATTAGTGAAAGTAGGTATGGAAACCAATAAGGAACTCTTGAAAAATACAGGTATGAAAACCTAAAGGATTAAGGGGAACAAGAGCATCCACGAACGGTAAAGAAGAATTAAACTCATGTTCAATGGTAATATTACTAGAGGGGTAAGAATCATTAAATTTATCCAAAAGATCAAGGAGGTCACTTAAATTATGATTTCAAATAATAAACACATCATGAACGTAATGACACCAAAGATTGGGTTCAAGGGTTGAAAAAGGCAAAATCTCACTCTCAAGCTCCTGTAAAAAAAAAATCAGCAGGAGTGCCAGATAATGGGCTACCCATTGGTGCACCAGAAGTTTGCAAATATATTATGTTGCAAATATATTATGTACAAAAATAATTAGTCTCCGCGACGATGTTCAATGCAAAAGCTATTGAATCGAAAGAGGGAATACTACAATTTTTATTTTGAAGCTTTTTGGCAATAATACTAATAGCGTTACAAACGGGAACACTATTAAACAGGGACACAATATCAAAACTGTGGAAAGTACAATTTGGAACAAATTTAGTATTAAAAAGATGGTTAAAGAAATTTTCAATAGATCTGGAATGAACATGATTATTAAAAAATGATTTATGAAAATTAGCTAATGTTTTCTCTAAAAAATAAGTTGGACCATTGCATTTAGACACAATAGGACGCATGGGATGGTTAACTTTATGGAGTTTGATTCGTCCAAAAATTTGGGGCAGTTGATGAGTAGTACGAGTTAAACAGCAAATTTAATGTTCGGAGGAATATCGGAAGATTTTTCAAGTCTAGCCACCCTAGAGTTAGTAACCGTAATCGGGAAGTTTTTAACCTGATTGCAATCCATCCTGGCAATACACTTTTGCATGGAATTGACATAATCTTCACGATTGGCAAGAGCAAGTTGTTTAGTCTTATCGGCAGATAAGTTAACTAAATCAGAATGAGATTTAAGCTTATTAAGCTCTGCGATTTCAATATGAAAAGGCACACCTAAACTATTTTTACTTTTAAATTTCTTCTCATTATGAAAATTAGAAATAGATCTATACATTACAAATCTACCTCTATCCTTATGGTAGTGAGCCATGTGAATCAGGGCTTCCTCCACAAGGGGAATTAAATTGACAGAAATAGAATTGGCAGGAGGATATGTAAATTTTTGACCTCTCTCAAGGTCAGTACGCTGGAAATAGGAAATAGGCTGAGAAGTACAATTTACAAACGGGAAAAGTTTAGGAACTTTAAGCGGGGAAAAAGGGTTAGGCTTACGGGCAAGAAGGTCAAGACGAGAATACTTAAAGATAGGGTGCTGGGAAGAAACAGGAGCATTGTCCATCGGATAATTCTCATATTAGTGTTTTGCAACAGTTTCATAGTAAAATCCTATAATTCCCGATTCACTGAATTTTAATATATTTAAATGCAATTTTGTTACTTTAAATTGAGCTAATTAATATATAATTTAACAAGAAAGATTAATCATGCTTAAAGCATTGATTATGAAACACTTTCTAACTTCAATGCAATTTTATTTAAACATCTCTAAAATGCAATACATTCCTCGGTAATATTTTAAAACTTATCACAATAATACATTAATTTATTATATTTGAAAACTTCATCGAAAACAACTGAAATTTATTCAAATGACGTCATTGAAATATAAATTGTCTGGCTCTCTATGTAAAATCTGTAAATATTTCATTCGTGCTCTTTCATCACAATGCTACAATAATTTAATTTATTTAAAAACTTAAAACCATGGAGGGACAAGTAATTTAACTCTATGCTTAAAACTTCATCGAAAAAATCGCCTGAGTCCCTATATAAAATCAATGAATGTTTAATTCATATCAACTATATTGCAGACCCCAGAGCTAAATAATGTTAAACCAATTCAGCAATTCATATTCAGCGCATCCTACATCTTTATTTGTTCACATTCTTCATAAGTGAAAATTAGGCTTCGTTGTAGAAATAATCAAAGTTTGATGATTATTTAAACTCAAATATATTGTAATTGCATTGTTTCGGAATGTAGATGCACAGAATTTAAGCAAAAATAAAGTGATTTTAGAAGAGTTGCAACATTAAATATAAATTAAAAAGAATTTTAAAAATCACGATTTTGACACAAGATGAATACCATATCATTTTTAAGTGGGTCACGTGATCTTTTCATATAATATGGGTCTAATTATTATTTTAATTTTTATTTAAATAACTACTGAATATCTTTTGCTGAAATTTAGGTCCCATAGGGTTCAATGTATTGCATCTTTTCAACCCGGGTTCAATCCAAAACTAATAGGGGGACATTATTAATTTATATTCCCATAGGTCGCACAGACCGTCTGAACAACATACTAAAATTTCATTTTGATAAAGATCATTTTTACGGCAGTTATCATGCAAACGGACAGACAGACAGAATGAACAAAGTCATAAACACTTTTCAACTTTGTGGTAAAGGGTTAAAAATGAAGTTATTTTCAGATGTTGATTACTAAATTCATTTTTTCCTGAATGAATATTTCTTTCGAAGAAGTAACATTGAATGCAATGTTTCAAAGAATTAATATTAAATGAATAGTTCGTTACGACGATGAGCCCGTCCAACGATAGGCCACATAAAGTTACGTAAAATATTTCCTCCCATCTACACCGTCTGCAGCGTTTGAGCTCCTGACTTCCTTGGATACATGCGAACAACGAACCCTCTTCTAATCAATACGAGTATGTAATTAGTTAATTAATTATTATACAACACCATAAAGAAACATAAGAGCTGTACTGAATAGACCAGTTCTGGAATCTGAAAATTGGCGAAACTTGAGAAATTCTTATTCAATCTACAAAATTCGAGCAGTTTCCGCACAACTCGCTAAAAGTCGCCATGTTGGCGATATTTCGCCAAATGTGTCCCCCAATTTCAAGTGACCCAGACTGTCAAGTAATAACAATTATTGTCTGTAAATATATTTTTTCTTCGGGGATAGGTATTATACCGTGAAAATATTATAAAAATTCGTAATAGTATGCATTGATTAATCTGGCTGAATATTATGTATTAACAATTCAGCTGAATGAATTATACGTATCGACTTGACCAGATGCTGCCAACTTTTATCTTATTTTTTAATTAATTATTAACATTTTTAAAGAGAAACTTGCAAACGAATTAACTTTTTATATAATAAATTTAGTCATGGCGAGTTTTCTTTTTAGTATACAACGTATTTTCCGTTGTTATATATAGTTGCAGAAATAAATAAACACACATCTTAACAAAGTACAAATTAGGATCTCGACTCTTGTTACAGATAATAGCATCCGCGGTCTCGTTTCAAGCTTATTATGCTCTCTTAAGTGAGAGCAACCGATGCATGTGATGGCAGCAGGATAATTTGCTATGCTTAGAATTTTTTCAACTTCTGTTGGGACCCACAAATGTAGTCATACCATGCACTTATAACTTTGAGAACACTCCGTTAAGTCATGTTTTGTAAGTATAAAGAGTACAATTTATTTCAATTCTCAAAACAATCTGCTAAACAATCTGCTCTGTTGGGAGGGGCCCCAACATTCAGTCTTCTGAAGACTTGGGGAAGGGTTAGGACCTAGGTCCTACCCCCCCCCCCCCAAGCAATCTCTTAGTTCCCAGCTACCTTTTAGTTGATTAAATGACATCTTATTACTTCCTTTTTCATTTCTTTTTTCCTTTTCCTCTGGAGTTTAAAGGGAGGAAGCACTTCCTCTCCTGGGTACTCCACTAACCCCGTCCTTGAGACCTTGAGATCTGCTAAATCTCTAAAGACTCTTCAAGTGTAAGTTAAATATTTTTGCATTCGCGAAAAATATCTACTAAATTTAATCCTAAATTAAATCCTAAATTTATCATGTATCTTAAAAACTACATTTAATAATAATTTCTGTTCAAGTCATTGTATTCAATTGTTTTAATGGATTTCCATCTTGCATCCTATCAACTTTCATTTCAACATCTCTTGGTGCTCTGAAGTAGACTGTTGCATATTCTTCAAACTTTAACTTAATTCCAATCGATGTTCTACTGTGTTAACGCTCTTGGTGAAAAACAACGAAATATTGATGCTGAAGTAGATAAAAGTATATTATAATATTCATTTTCTTTACATCAGGAGTGTTTAAAAAATATATTCTATACTATTAAAGTCGAAAACCCATACTTATTTGTTTATATGAATTCCCCTCCTTCTCCCTTATTCCAAAGCCAATAATTAAATAGAACCTTGTGCTTTTTTTTAATGTAGCATTTGATCGCAAGAGTTGAAGGAAAATTTCGAAATTTTTATTATATTTTAAACTAGCCGCCGCGACCAACCTGCTCGCTACCCTTGAAAATTCTGACCGTGGCAAACTCGTTGGCGCCATAACCCCGTGAAATTAACAAAGTTTGTTTTAGTTTAATGACATTAAGACTAATAATGAAATTTTAAGACAAAGTGAAAGGTTTAGGTTGAGTTGTAAGAAAGAATGACGTTTCTAAAAAATTAGTAAATTCATTTCAAGCAAATTGAAATTAAAAATAAAAAGTAATTTATTTCGAAAATAATTTTTTTATTCCAATAAAATGGATGAATAATTTATTCCAATAACATGGATGGTTTGTTTTAGTTTAATGAAGTTAACACTAATAATTAAATTTTAAGTTGAAAAATAATGTATTCCAAAAACAAAAACATTCATTATTTAAGTTTGTATATATTCAAAGCGTCTTTGTTTTTAATATAAACACGAAACAAAATTATAAACACCTATAATACCAACAGTCCACTGTTAAAATAAACTGTAAACTGAACAGAATGTTTACAAATTAAACGAAAATCTAAATACAATTATAGAATAGAATTCGAAAACCTGTTAAATCAGAACAATATATAGCCCTGTTTAAATCAGAACAATTTTAAAACAATATAAATAACATACACTATAAACGTGTAAATACACTTAATATGTAATGTTATAAAAAGAAAAAGAGAAGTTTATGTTCTTAAAAGAACAATAATGAAGTAAAATAAATTCTTATCTTGATACGGATAAACCGCTCCAAAGACTGTTAACACAACAAAGTGAAAGGTTTGGGTTGAGTTGCAAGAAAAAAAAATGACGTTTTTATAAAATAATTAAATGCATTTCAAGCAAATTGAAATTTAAAATGAAAAGTAATTTATTTCGAAAATAATAATTTATTCCAATAAAATGGATGAATAATTTATTCAAATAAAATGGATGATTTGTTTTAGTTTAATGATGTACATTCATTATTTTTGCAGACACAAATATCGAATGTCGTCAGAACCAACTCAGAACCGTAACGTCATAACCTCACCCCCCCTCCACCATAGAAATACCTTGCGTCTGCGCGCGCATGTGGGTGAAAAACCAATCCCTCCTTTCGCGGTTTGGCCGAGAAATTGCAAATCATTACTTCCTTAAAATCCGGATCGTGCGGCTACTTTTTCTTATTTCTCGACCAGATTGGCATGTAAGAAAGCCTGATCTTTGAGCTTTCTAAAAATGTATACAGTCGAACGTGTTGGTACTTTTCCCGACGCGAGGATTTAAAAACGAAAATTCGTTTTTTTGAGCAGAAAGTGACTTTTGTTTCAAAATCTTTAAAAAATATTAAAATTTGTCCCTGAGATTTGAAATTGATATATTTTTACCTGCAATTGTCTGCTCTTTCCGGTCGTGTGATTTGTTTTTTCTACGACGTCTGGGTGGTGGAGAAAAAAGGGGAAAAACGGTTTTTAAAGGCAGATAAATTCCAAAAATTATAGGGAAAAGCACGTCAAGAAGAACCATTTTAAAAAGCTAACACACACCAATAAATCATTTAACTCAATTTTAGCGCTGCGATCTTTAATTTATTTTTAATTAAAGCTAAAAAGTTCAGTTTTGTTGCTCAGGTGTCGAAAATGTAAAACAATGGGTAGCTTCTTTTTTACAGAACTTTGAATTCCAGACCGATAAGAAAAAAATTTAAAAAAAAGCTAAATAGATACACATCTAGAACATCTATCTAATAATTTATCCTCTAATATAGTTTTTGCATTAGGATCTTTATATATATTTTTTCAAACTACAGCTAAATATATTTCGTAAAGCGCCATTTGTTATAATTTTAAAAAGGTCTTAGTTTTTTATACGGATTTTCAGAGATATTTTATACCATTTTGAAGTTAAAATTTCATTTTTAGCCCACCATTTTCCTTATCTTCAAATTCTAACCTTTCATTGTTGCAAAAGCTGTTGCTATTCCAAAAGAAGTAATGTTTAAATAATTTAAACAATTAAGAATAAAGTTATTATTGGTAATGGCTAATGCTGAAGATATCGTTGGAATTACCGTTGGTTATCGTTATTATTCGATTTTAAACGTCGTATCAGCTGCGCCGACTTCTTGGGTTCGAGACACTTTTTGAATCCCCAGTAATTTTGTTGTGGGTTCCTCAAACTCCTAATATTTTTGTACGTATTTGGTGGAAAAATTGTACGTATATATGCGCAAATTGTGTTTCTTATCATTTATTCTTCAAGTTCTTCAACATTCGTTCCCTGTTTACTATATATAAAATGGTGTGTGTAGAAATTTACCCCTTAGACTTTTTATTGTATTCTGAATACAAGGTTTTAACTTAGAAATTATTTAAAGAGAATATTTTTAACATTGGTAAAAATACTTGAAAATAAATGTTGCAGTTTTTATAAATGTAATTGAGTTGCAAATTCACACAGTATCTGTATATCGTATATAATAACGCTGCATCTATAAATGCGAAATAAATTAAAATAATTAATTATCTAGACAAAAAAAATATTTTCTGTACTTAACTATAATTTGCTTCATTTCATTATTTCAGACATCGTATTTGCTTCCTTTTAGCATTTCAGTCGCCTTATTGTGCCAGATAACCTGACTCAATAAAATTTAAACCAGATTAAAATATTTTAAAAAATGCATGAGTCATTTGATTTAACATTTCTGGAACCCCCAATAATTTTTCCAAGTCGACGCCTATGTGTCGTATTGTTGTAAATATATAACTGGGAGTTACACATTTACGCCTCGTGGGAATTCGCGAAAGAAAGATACCCGATTGCTTACTCACAAGAAAATTTTTGATGATTTTCCCAACAAAATTAATTCTTTCAGAAAAACAAAATTACGCAGTACACTCTGGGCTTAAGTACTATCCATCCCTCTAAATTTTTAATGCTTAATATTTCGGCAATTTAATGTCACGACGCTTGGATCTGCTTGATTGTCTTTTGTGCCTGCTGATGTGTGGCCAGGAATTTTATTTTCTATTCTGCACCCACTTGGCCTCTTTACGCTGAACTCGAAATGCGCCGATTGATTTGCTTCTAAGAAATGTTTTGATGGTTTTGTAATATGTATAGCTCCTTTTATGTATATGTACATTAACTATTGTATTTGGTAGAACGTATGAATTTAAGCCTGACTCCACTGATCCCTCTTAGCTTTTCGTCATAATTTGTTGAAGTGGGACTTTTGCGACCGCGTAGCGGTCGCATTTCTTTATTTTTTTTTATTTGCTTCTTAACTAATTATTAAAAAACTAGTTGATATAAAAATTGGTTGCTTTATTTGCTGACCACTAGCTGCGGACAAAAAAAAAATCAATAAAACATTGCTAGATTCAATGAAAATGACGTCTAATTGATGAAATGTCAATATCTTGAAATGAATATAAGAATCTATTATAAGAATAACCTATTTTTCAGTCCATACTGTTTGGCAAAATTCTGAGGACGAATTTGGCGTAATATGGCCAACTTGGTGACTTTTTTGAAATGCTGCGAAATTAAGGAAGATGTCGCCAAATTGATAAAAATAACTCAAAATCAATGAAAATGACTACTAATTAATGAAAATTCAATATCTTGGAAAGAACAAAAGAATCGAATGTAAGAAAAACTCATTTCTCTGTCTGATCGTCCGAAAACGTTGGCGGGATTTCTCTAAGTTGGAGACATTTTTAAATGTTGCCAAACTGACGAAAATGTCGCTAAAGCAATATAAATAGCGCCAAATTAATGAAAATGATTTAATATTTTTGTTATATGTATATTATTAGTTGATTTTATATATCCGTCATATGATGGATATACATTCTAGTTCTAGTATATAAGAAATGCTCTTCTCTCCGTTTGTCTGTAACACTTGGCGAATAATCCAGCGAAATAGCTCTAAGTTGGCGATATTTCGTCGTAGATTCATGAAAATATCGTCAAAATTGTAAAAGTGATGAAGTTAATGAAAATGACGCCTAACTGATGAGGTAATTATTAACATATTTTAATATATGGACTATATTGCTTATTAAAGATGCTATCAATATTGATAATGGTTAATTTAGGGTTACAATGTGAATAAGTTAATTGGGTACTTCGAATTAGTTTTACATATTGTCATCCGGAAAAAAGTCAAATGTACGATTCAACGTTAAAAACACTGTACCGTGGATCTTGTACATCATTTTTTCACTGTGAAAGAAGTAAATTCCTTGCATTATATAAGGAATGTGCTGCCCATATCAGATTTCTTTTAAAGCAAAAGCATTTTTTTTATAGATCTCAATCATGTTTCGTGTAACATGTACGTCATTGAAATAGCACGAACAGACGAAAATTGATTGAACCGATTGAAGTCAAAACGGCGGTTGCGTCAGCCTGCATCCAGCCAGAAGGGATTTAATTTCTTCTCAACGCATAGGAGCGCCCCCCCCCCGATAGCAGCATTAGCTAGAGGATTAACATTCCGGAAATTGGGAGTGTTTCAGGCGTGTCGTTTTCCGAGAAAATAAATTTTAATTCCCTTAACAGAACCATTCGCAATGAGATAACTAAGTATAATCAAACTAGATGGAGAGAGTTTTTAGAGTCCCTCTCCCCTCATGACAAAACCATCTGGAAGGGGATCAAACGTGTGAGAAGACCATTCGCGCGCTTGCCGCCTCTGAGCACCAACACGGGAATGGCCTTCTCAGACCTTGAAAAAGCGAATGCCATCGCGAACTGCTATGAAAAGCAGTTCACCCTGGACATCCCCAACAATGAGTTCCACGACAATGTTAGCCTTACTGTCAGTAATTTTCTTATGGCCCCCCACCCGGACCCTGTCCCCCCCTCCTCCCCCTCCGAAATCGTCCAAATAATCAGCAAACTGCAGAACAAAAAGCTCCTGGCATCGATAAAATCTCTAACAGGGCCCTTAAATTTCTCCCCTTAAACATCATATTTTATATTACTCACATTATAAACGCCGTCCTCACCTGCCGTCACTTTCCGACCATCTTCTTCTTCGACCCAGACCGTCCGACCTACCAGAAAGGTGTAAGGTATCTGCTTGGACGGCCGGGAAGTGCCACCCAATTTAGACCGGAACCCAGTGGGGGAGGCATCCATAGGGACCGTACCCTCCTTCCCCTACCACCAACCTCTCGGAAGGACTTACCCACATGTTTAACGTGATCGTACTCCGCGTGAACACGGCGGCAGTTTGGGCAGCGGCGGGAATCGAACCCGGGACTACCGAGTGCAACCTCCGCGCGCTAACCACAGGGCTACCGCGCCCTTTCCGACCATCTGGAAAACCTCTGTCATTGTCCCCATCCTTAAACCCGGTGGCACTCCCTCCGACCCCGTTTCTTACCGTCCCATCTCTCCTCCCCGCCCTCAGCAAAATCACTGAAAGAATCATCCAATCCAGGCTTCTTCAATTCATTAATGACAAGGATCTTATCATCCCTGAGCAGTTCGGTTTACGGCCTGCTTACTCCACAACCCACCAGCTTCTCCGGGTAGTCGAGTTCGTAGCTGAGGGGCTTCAGACCAAAACCCCGGCAGGGGCCACAGACTAATATAGTATTCTGTGGCAGGAGCCATCATGTTGGACGTCGAGAAAGCATCGTAAATTTCATGTCAGAATCCTTAACACCCTGTCCGGCCTCAAACCTGTTAACGCCGGAGTCCCTCAAGGTTCCATCCTTGCTCCCCTCCTCTTCAACTGCTTCATAAATGATAGCCCCCGGTCCCCCCCCCCCCCCCCACCTCCCTCTGCCTATATGCAGATGACACGTGCATTATCACCAAGCACCGCAACCTAAACTTCCTCCATTCCCATCTGCAAAAGCACATTTACACCCTTGAAAAGTTTTACGAAAATTGGAAGATAAAAATCAACCCCAATAAATCTCAGGCCATCTTCTTCTCTGGCATCAGGATCCCCCCTCCCCCCCCCCCCCCCCCATCATGATCAACAACCAACCCGTTTGCTTCGCCCGCTCGGCCAAATACCTCGGTGTCCATCTGGACAGCCGACTTACTTGGCGCGAGCATTTCAGTTATATTTTTAAAAAGTCAAGAAAGCTCGTCGGCACCCTCGGCCATCTGTTATTTTCAAACCACCTTGAGCTCAAGAATAAAATTCTTTTGTATAAAACCATAATAAATCCCATCCTCCTCTACGCTTGCCCTGTTTGGGGTTTCGCTTGCAGGACCAGTATAGCCAAGCTACAAACAGAGCAAAACCGCATTCTTAGAATCATTAGAAAAGCCCCCCGGTTCCCCAGGAACGATATAATTCACCAAGACTTCAGAATCAAATCAATCAAAAATACAATTCGCAAGCTAACCAAAAAAATTTTTAGGAACATCCCCAGCATCAACAATGAAACTCTTTTTACACTCCCTGATTACGACCCGAGGCTGCACAGGAAGCGACCACGGTCCATCCTTTTTGAACCACCTTGAAGCTTTATAATTATTTTGCCTTCCACATTCGCACTTTCTTCTATATTTGTATAATCTTATAAACTCTTAAATTGATCTCAAGCCTTAATTGTCATCTCACTTCGTATCTCTTAAAGATGCGACAGTCCCCCCCCCCCCCCCCCTTGTGGTTACCTGCTCCTCTTCTAGAGGGCAGCACCGCAGCTTCCAAAGTTCCCCTTCCAACAGAAGGTCTGGCCCAAGGGCCGCTCTCTTGTATTCAAATCTAAACTGCTCAGATGATGTCATGGCTGCATATACTGTTATCAGATTGGAGGTGGTGAAAGCCAAGAGGCTAGGAACTCCGGCAAAACCCACATTACCAGGCTGCTTCTACACTTCAAATGCGGTATGCAAAAAAATTAAGCGTTGAAAAAGACTCATTCGGTTTGGTCATCAAAGTGAAAATGCGTAGTAAAAATATAGAGTAGGCTATTCCCATAGAAAAAAAAAATCTGATGTGGGCAACACATGACTTTCCTTATATAATTTAATGAATTTACTACTTTTACACTAAAAAAATAGGTTTCTCTTATAATAGATACTTATATTCTTCCCAAGATATTGAATTTTCGACAATGAGTCGTTATTTTTATTCAATCGGCGAGATATTCGTTAATTTGGCAACATTTCAAAAAGTCGCTGAGTTGGCGACATACCGCCAAATTCTTCGCCAAAATCTCGCCAAGCGTTATGGACGACGAAATAAGTTATTCTTACAGCAGATAAATGACTATTGCCGCTCAAATACAAAAGTATTACTCAAATTATCTTTTTTCGTGAATGGAATGAGCTAGATCCACGAGAATGATGTCACCCAATTTATCGCATGGTATTACATATGAAAAATGAACATGCTTCGCAATAGGAAATATTTTTTTTTTATTTTATATGACTTTTTGATAATTTTTTTAAAAATGTACAATATCTCGAGAACGGTTCACGTTAGCGTTCTAAAATTTATGTCAATCGTTTTCCAATGAAAAATTACATAAGAAATGTTTATTTGCGTAACTTTATTAGCGATTTCGATTTTTTGACGATTTTTTCAAAAATTTACGCGAAAATTTAGGGGGGGGGGGGTTCTGAACATTCGATTGCGTATAAAAACAATAGGCTTCCAGTGTTTACGGATTGTGATTTTTGTACCAAATTTCGTTCGAATCGGTTCATTCGTTCGTCAGTTATCGTCTCCACAGACTCACTGACACACACACACACACATACTTTTACACACACACACACACAGATGCTTATGTCCTTGCTGACGAGTCGGACGGTCAGGGTCTTCAACACACAGACACACACACACACACACTTTCACACACACACACACACACACATACTTTCACACACACACACACACACAAACATACATCAATTCAAAAATGTTTGATTCGCGATCAGGGATGCTTGAAACGTGCTCTCCCGTCGAAAACTCGAATTCGAATTTTCGACCCCGTCACAATACTTTCCTTATAGATTATGTATATAAGGAAAGTAATAAATGCAACCATTCTTCTTGAATAATTGATATGATTTGTACGTGGTGTGTAGTTTTTGTTTAATATAAATACTATTAATATATACTACATACATATTAATATAAATACTACATTATATTATTTAATATATATAATAATTCATTTAATATACACAATTGGTATGAACATTTTTGTTAGACAATCTAGTTTGACTAATTAGCCTTACAAAACGATAATTGATTAAACCTTTTTATTAACACTTTACAACAAAGTTGAAAAGTGTTTATGACTTTGTTCATTCTGTCTGTCTGTCTGTCTGTCCGTTAGCACGATAACTCCGCAAAAATGGCTTAATCAAAATGAAATTTTAGTATGTTGTTCAGACGGTCTGTAGGACCTATGGGAATATAAATGAATAATATCACACAATTAGTTTTGGATTGAACCCGGGTTGAAAAAATGAAATACATTGAGCCCTATGGGACCTCATTTTTCTAACATTTTTTAAGCGGATTTAAAATTCACAAATTGCTTCGAAAATTTTAGGTAATAGTCAAATTGTTCCATAAAATATATAAAAAAAAATTCAGCTAAATATATTCAGTAGTTTTTTAAATAAAAATTAAAATAATAATTACACATCTTATATGAAACGATCACGTGACCATGAAATGAAACGATCACATGACCCACTTCAAAATGATATATGGCATCCATCTTGTTTCAAATTCGTGATTTTTTAAAGTTCTTTTTAATTCATATTGAGTGTTGTATCCATCCTAAAACTACTTTATTTCTGCTTAAATTCTGTGCATCTTCATACTAAAACAACACAATGACAATATATTTGAGTTTAAATTCTCATTCAAATTTGATTATTTCTACAACTAAGCCTATTTTTCACCTATGTAAAATGTAAACAGCAAAATATGTAGAATGAGTTGTATTAGAATTACTGTATTTCTTTAACACAAAATAATTCAGTCCATGGAGTCTGCATGGCTGATATGCATGAAATATTAATTGATTTTTTAAACAGAAGGACGATTTTTTTCGATGAAATTTTAAGCATAAAGTTTATGAATTGTAGCTCCATGGTCTTAATTTTTAAATAAAATAAATTATTATAGTATTGTGATGAATGAAATGGAGAAAGTTATGAATGAAATCCTGCTTTTATAGAGAGATCCAGGCGTGTTATTTTTTCTATGACGTCATTTGAATTAATTTCAGTTGTTTTCGATGAAGTTTTCAAATATAATAAATTATCGTAGTATTATGATAGATTTAAAAATATTACCGTGGAATGTATTGCATTTTAGAGATATTTAAACCACGCAATTTATATTTCAATGCCGTCATTTGAATGAAGTTCATTTTTTTCAATGAAGGTTTAAGTTGTCAAATATAATAAATCAATGTAGTATTGTGATAAGTTTTAAAATATTACCGAGGAATGTATTGCATTTTCGACTTTTTTAAATAAAATTGCATTGAAGTTGGAAAGTGTTTCATAATCAATGCTTTAAGCATGATTGATCTTTCTTGTTACACTTTGAACGAGTTTTTCGATTCTTCGAATTAGTCTGTAACCATATGAATTCGGATAATTGTGACCCTACTGTATATTGCTCTAATAATGCCTTTCATGTCGTAAGGTGTCATGACATGCGAAGCATTTATAACCTCTAGTTGTAAGATTTTTGTTTTTGCATTTTAATTTAGCAGAAACTCATCATGAATTTAAGCTTACACATTTTGGTTTGACATTTTGACAATGGCACTTTATGTTGTAAAATAATCCAGGATAAATAGGATCGTGGAAATATTATTAACAATTAGTATTTTGGAATTAGTATTTGGAACAATTAGTATTTTGGAAAATATTATTAACAATTAGAATGCAAAAGTTTACTTTATTCAAATCAAGAAGGGTATTACATTAAATATTAATTTAAATATGTAAGAAATGTCATAGAAGGGTTTTCAAGTACTCAAGGTTTTAAGAAAAGCGCGAAATGTCTTGCGAGATTCTGCCATGTGATGATTGTTAAATATAATGCCTTGTTATGTATAAGTTTATTAGAAACAGTTGGAAGTTTACTAAAGAAGTTTAGAGGGTATTTTTATTTTTTCTACATATATAGTAAAATATGTAGGGAAATTATTGAGAAGAGGTCGGAAATTTGAATTCATAAAAAGAGCATGTTTTAAGTCTCCCTGAACTCGAGTAGAACACTTTTGAGGTGAAGTTTCTCTCTGTGTGTCGTTGTTGTTGAGACCCAACCCGTCCGACCTACCAGAAAGGCGTAAGGTAACTGTTAGGACGGCTGGGAAGAGCCACCCAATTTAGACGGGAACCCAGTGGGGGAGGCATTCACAGGGACCAACATCTCGGAAGGACTTACGGAACCATATGTTTAATGTGATCGTACTCTGCGTGAACACGGCGGTAGTTTTGGCAGCGGAGGGAATCGAACTCGGGCCTACCAAGTGCAATTCCCGCGCGTTAACTACTGGGCTACTGCGTCCCCTCTCTGTGTGTGTGTAGTGTATAATGTTAGTGTATGCGTCAGTGAGTCTGTGGATACGGTATTTCACAAATAAATGAAGCGTTTCGAATACAATTTAGTACGATTATTGTAATTGGCAAGTACTGGAACCATATTGATTTTAAACGTAATCGAATGTTCGGGGAAATTCCCAATTTTCGAATTAATTTTTACTTTCCTTATATACATAATGTATAAGGAAAGTATCGTGACGAATCACGATGACAAGTTCGAATTCGAGTTTTCGACGGGAGAGCACGTTTCAAGCATCCCTGATCACGAATCAAACATTTTTGAAGTGATGTCTGTGTGTGTGTGTGTGTGTCAGTGAGTCTGTGGAGACGATAACTGACGAACGAATGGACCGATTCGAACGCAATTTGGTACAAAAATCACAATCCGTAAACACTGGAAGCTTATCGTTTTTAAACGTAATCGAATGTTCAGAATCCCCCTAAATTTTCGAGTGAAATTTTGAAAAAATCGTCAAAAAATCAAAACCGCTAATAAAGTTACGCAAATAGACATTTCTTATGTAATTTTTCATTAGAAAACGGTTAACATAAATTTTAGAACGCTAACATGAACAGTTCTCGAGATATTGCACATTTTTCAAAAAAAATATCAAAATGTCATATAAAGGAAAAAAAAAATATATTTCTTATTGAGAAACATGTTCACTTTTCATATGTAATACCATGCGATAAATTTGGTGACATTATTTTCATTGATCTAGCTAGTTCCATTCATGAGAGAAGATACTTTGAGTAATACTTTTGTATTTGAACGCCAATATAGTCATTTATCTGCTATAAGAATAACTTATTTCTCCGTCAGTAAAGCTTGGCGAAGTTTTGGCGACGAATTTGGCAAAATGTCGCCAACTTTTGAAATGTTGTCAAATTAACGAAAATCTCGCCAAATGGATTAAAATGACGCTAAATCAATGAAAATGACGACTAGTTGTCGAAAATTCAATATCTTGGAAAGAATATAAGTATCTGCTATAAGAAAAACCTATTTCTTTACTGTAAAAGTAGTAAATTCATTGCATTATATAAGGAAAGTCATGTGCTGCCCACATCAGATTTTTTTTATTTAGCAATGAGTGACGTGATCCCCTTCGAAAAGATGGGTCGAAAACCCAGGCCGTCCGACTCATCCGAAGATACAGAGCAGCAAAATTGGGCGGTCAGGAAAGTCGAAAAGATGGGTGTAATTATTATTTCAATTTTTATTTAATAAAATTACTCAACATATTTTACTGAAAAATTTTTACACGTTTTATGTTATAATTTGGATATTTCCTAAAATTTTCAAATTTTGGCGAAT
This sequence comes from Amaurobius ferox, assembly GCA_951213105.1. NCBI lineage: Eukaryota > Metazoa > Arthropoda > Arachnida > Araneae > Amaurobiidae > Amaurobius > Amaurobius ferox. The sequence continues at coordinate 150,773,970 of OX578137.1, read as the reverse complement.
TTTAGCTCTACTTAAGAAATGTTTAAAAATGAAGTCCCATAGGGTTCAATGTATTTCATTTATTCACTTTGGGTTTAATCCGAAACTAATTGGGTGATATTCATTTTAATTCCCATACATCTCACTGACCGTCTCAACAACGTAATAAAATACCATTTTAATAAAGTCATTCTTATGGAAGGTATCGTGCAAACGGACAGACAGACAGACAGACAATATGATTAAATCCATAAAAACTTTTCAACTATATTGAACAGTTTAAAAAGTGTTTTAGAAAGTGAACAGTTTAAAAAGTGTTTTAGAAATATTCAGCTAAAGAGTCCATATGTAATTCCATTCATATTTCAACATTTATAATACAAACTATTATTTTCCTTATATATATACCTTATACATAATGTATAAGGAAAGTATTGTGACGAGGTCGAAAATTCGAATTCGAGTTTTCGATGGGAGAGCACGTTTCAAGCATCTCTGATCACGAATCGAACATTTTTGAGGTGATGTTTGTGTGGTGTGTGTGTGTGTGTGTCAGTAAGTCTGTGAAGACGATATCTCACGAACAAATGGAGCTATTCAAATGAAATTTGGTACAAAATCACAATCCATGAATACTGGAAGCCTATTGTTTTAAAACACAATCGAATGTTCAGAACCCCCTAAATTTTCGAGTGAAATTTTGAAAAAATCGTCAAAAAATAAAAACTCTAATAATTTGTAATTTTCCTTTGAAAATGATTGACATAAACTTTAGAACGCTAGCATGAACCGTTCTCGAGATATTGCACATTTTTAAAAAATAAATTTATCAAAAAAATCCCATAAATTAAAAAAAAATTTAACTGTTGAGAAACATGTTCACTTTTCATATGTAATATTATGCGATGAATTTGGTGACATCATTCTCATGGATCTAACTCGTTCTATTCACAAGAAAAGATACTATGAGTAATACTTTTGTATTTGAACGCCAATAGTCATTTATCTGCTGTAAGGATAACTTCTTTCTTCGTCCATAACGCTTGACGAGATTTTGGCGACGAATTTAGGGGAATGTCGCCAACTTGGCGACATTTTAAAATGTTGCCAAATTAATGAAAATCTCGCCAAATGGATAAAAATGACGCTAAATCAATGAAAATTACGACTAATTGAAGAAAATTCAATATCTTGGAAAGAACATAAGTTTCTACTATAAGAATAAAATTTTTTCTAACTGTAAAAGTAGTAAATTCATTGCATTATATAAGGAAAGTCATGTATTGTCCAGACCAGATTTTTTTCTAATTCATTAAAAGCCAATAATGAAGAATAAATAATCATTTCAGTATCATTACAATAATGTTAAATAAATAATCATTTAGACGTATTTTTTTTATTATTTCAGTCTTTCTTGAAATATTACTCGATTTCCGAACATAAAAAAAAAAAAAATCAATAAAATATGAGGACGTTCAATACTATTAAATTTTTTATACGTAATTTGTCATTAGAAAACGAACGAAACAACTTTGGAACGCTAGCACGAACCGTTCTTGAGATATTGCACGTTTTCAAATAAATTTATCAAAAAATTACTGGAAATTAAAACAGTAGTAAGTATTGAAAAGCATGTTTGTTTTCCATATGCAATATTATGAAACAATGATATACCCATGAATCTAATTCGTTCTATTAACGAGATAAGATACTTTGCTAATAGTTTTGTATTTTATAGCCTAAGAATTCGACAATAGTCATTTATTTCCCCCCCCCCCCCCCCCCCACACACACATACCAAAGAAGCCCTGTCTGTGATGACCAAAGAACATAGATTAGAAACCCACGTTTGGTATTAGGGATAGTATATTACTTGTGTGTTAATACAAGTACCTGCATGTCTAATATGCATAAATGTGTGTGCAATCAATCTTGGATCAGCATATTTGGAATCTGAAATTTATACAACGATTTTCTGTGACATTTGAATAAAATATTATGAAATTAATTAATAATAAATCTGAAAATCACGGGAAAATATAAAATGTAATTTAAGTTCTTATTAGTACGCTTGTTAATGAGTAGTTTTGAGCACAAAAATTTACGTACAAAACTGTTAATTTTAAGCCTGAGGAGTGAATTTGATTGGATTAAACACAGTGTTTTAAAATGCAAAATACAGAGAATGCGCTTTATTTTCCTAACCACACTAAAATACATTCAGCACCAAGATAACGCGAGAGTTAACTACTAAATTACATAAAATTTCGTTGAATTTTAATGCCTTATGCATAACCAAGGTCCGTAGAATGTCTTTTAAAATTCCATTAACCTTGATTCATTATAGTGTATTGTTGTTGAGACCCAGACCGTCCGACCTACCAGAAAGGTGTAAGGTAACTGTTTGGACGGTCGGGAAGTGCCGCTCAATTTAGACCGGAACCCAGTGGGGTATACATCCACATGGACCATACCCTTCCCCTACTACTAACCTCTCGGATGGACATACGGACCCACATGTTTAAGGTGATCGTACTCCGCATGAACACGGCGGCAGTTGTGGCAGCGTGCAAATCCAGCTCGCAAACCACCGGGCTACCGCGCCCGAAATGGGCCAATAGCACGCGGTGTTCCCAGATGGTCACCCACCCAAGTACTAACCGCGCCCGATGCTGCTTGACTTCGGTGATCTAACGAGAACCGGTGTTTTCAGCATAGTAGGGCCGTTGGCTCTAAGTGTTGGCCGCGTGTCCTTGTGGATTTAAATAATTTTTAGTTTCCTTAATCCAAAACAAAGACACCAAATAAAGTTAAAAATAAAACAAAAATAAATTAATTTATGGTTTCATTCTAATATAATAATGCACTATATCATCCCCTTCATGAAGTCTTGTTTACATTTTTATTGAAAAGTTTTACAGCACACATTCTCACACGATAAGCAAAACCGAGCCGGTATTAGGCGAGAATCTGCATTCAATTCAAGTTGGTCGGTCCTTTCCAAGGTCTATTGAAAGGTACTCTTACTTCCATTTACCTTGGGTCCTTTCCATGTGGGCCAAGTAACCGTCATTCGGATTTTATCCCACTGAAGTTCCTGCAATCACGAGACAATATTCATAGTGATCGCAAGTGGAACGGAGTTTGGCGAAAATCATCCCCTAGGCCCTATCACACTCAAAAACTTTTGGAACAACCAACTATTTCGGACAACTTTTCCCCCAATTTTTCGGCGAAAAAGTTGGCAATAGGGTTATTGACAGTTTGAAGAAGTTGTGCTAAATGACAAAACTACGGCGGTATGTTTATCGCCTTTTGGCGACAACTATACATTTATACATGTACTTTTCGGCAGGCAGCGCGTTCTCGCTTCGACTTCAGCAGTAAAACAAGACTTTTACTTAGTACTTCGTTTTGTAACCTTTATTACTTTTTAATTATAACTAAATTGCTATCAGCTGCAGGGAAAAATCAAATATGCCTTGGCATAATTACGCTAGGATTATTCCTGCTTAAGAAGAAGAAACAAAGTAAACCGAGAAGGATGTGGACAAAATCTATTGTAAATATTTGATTTGCTCTTTTTTATATGGATTACTTCAGATATCAGAAGCTTAAACAGTTGAATGAACATTAAAAAATATTTGGATTTGTCACACATCCGTATAAAACGCAAATAAATATTTGGTGAAAAATATTGACTCTATTTTAAGATACAAAATTAGTTTAAAAAGCGATATTGCCGATATTGACTGAAATGAAACAAAGAAAAAGAAAACGTAAAAAGTATTTAAATTCAAGAATGCCGTTATTAAAATATTATGTCTTCAACAAATTTAAGTTCATTACCATTTTATACTTGATTTCAAAGGTTTTCAAAGACGTATCTATTTTAAATATCCGAAGATGTTCTTTGCTCGTTTGTAAAGTTTAAAATATTTCTCATTAAAGTAAACTTTTAAAAATTATTTTATCTACATTTATATTTATTTAGTAATTATATTTTAAAATAGATTTAAATGTACATTCCATCTATAGCTGGTATAAAGTATACTTCAAGATGTTTTTCAAAGTAACTTCGAAATAAATTTTTATAAGCATTCAAATTTAAAAGAGTTAACTTTTCATATTTATATACAAACTTATTTTTTTTATGAAAAGTAAATGATTTTCAAATGTATTGTAAATTTCTAATTGTCTATGTGCGTTTAAAATAATAAAAAAGTCTTCAAATGTTAGCATTAAATTATTAAAATTTCAAAGTAGTTTTATTTTTGTTTTTATTCTAATCTAAAATGTTCTAAATTACATGTCGAAAGATAACTACTACTCGTATAAGGATGTTCGATGATTTCTGTCTAATTTTACATGCACATTTTATATTTGCTAATTTTACAAGCACTTTTTTACTTAAGAATATATTCCATCTATACCTGGTATAAAGTATACTTCAAGATATTTTTCAAAGTAACTTCGAAATAAATTTTTATAAGCATTCAAATTTAAAAATAATTTACTGATATAAGATTATTTTGTATATAGAACGTAAAATAATTTAAAACAAACAAATTCTGCAGATTATTAAAGGAAAACTGTATTTGAATATTTTAGCAACAGATGGCAGCACTTGTAAAATTTAAAATTCGGTTGGGTTCGAACCAGAGCCCAGTCGTTTGCTGATCTGATTCTCTACCACCCAAGCCAAAACTTCACATTCAGAAAACTGATGAAATATGTATATATCGCCAAAGCAAACTCGCGTACGCTCTTGATTAAATTCACAGAAAGGCGGATTTTCTGAAACGCATCTATACTGTAAACTAGCAAGCCACTGGCAAATATAAATTTTAATCAGAAGAGACCAAAGAGATTATATTAGTAATAATATTTTAATATTTATTATATAATATTTCATGTATATAAAATCGCTTTGGAAGAGATGGTTCGTAAAGATGATATTTTCTCGTACGCATGGTTCTTCAAATTCTTTTTTAAATACAGTGGATCTTTTAGATTCCACAAAAATGATTTTTCACGTATTGATTCAATTAACTCCATTTCCATCTCGCATGACTACTTTTTTTTGACTTCGAGACGACTTCCATTGACATCCACCTTTATGACACAGAAATATTATAAATACTTAACAAAATTCTAAATCTAAACTAAAATAATACTTCGCGCTGCCTGGTTATTATATCAATATAATCTATCTGTTATTATATTCTATCTGTTCGCGCTCCACAGATTCAAACTTGCGCGAGGATTTCACGCCAAACCAGAATGTAGTAGAATCTGCGCCAACCTTTCTACACACGTGATTCCTTCGCTACTCATCTGTGATTGGCTGGTTGGTAAAAAATTGTCCCAAATGAACAACTTTTTCTATACCTGTCAGATAAAGTTGTCCCAATTTTTTGACCTCATTTCACCCGAGTTTTCCCCCAACTCGGCGTAAAAATTGTTCGAAAAGTTGGTTGTCCGAAAAATTGCCGGAAAAGTTGTTGAATGTGATAGGGGCTTAAGGAGTAATTTTTACCCCTGAGTTGGGTGGAAAGTTGTGAAACAGGTGTGATTTTGGTAAGAGATGAAATGCTACTATATTAAAAAGGGTGGCGTAAGAAATGGGACAGGTTTCACTCGCTTCGATTCATTCAAAGTGATCAACAAAAGTGAATATTGTAATCCCGTCTTTACTTTGAAAGGTATTTTCAGAGGAATTTGAGCATTCAGAGGAAGGTCATTTGAAGGTTGATGGAAGGAATGAATAAACCGGTTGTACGGCTTCATGGTATTTCATGCACAGACCAATATTCTGTGATTTTATGTTTAGAGCAGGAATAACCCTCTCATTCATTGTGTCCACTATATAGTTTCATAAAGTTCAAATTGAGATCATTGTTTGTAATGTTCTTATTTATTGGTGATTACTTCTGAAGAAGCCAGAAACTGAAAATAATTTTGGCCTGACCCCTATCTGAAATATGCAGATGTAGATGTAGACTAACTTTTAAAAAGTGTTAATTCCTTATTGCTTTCTTTTGTGAAAATTGCAAGGCAAAATTTATTCTCTGTGACCTGCCAGTGAAGGGTAAGTGAAACTAATATATTTTTCAAATGTGTTTTTGTTCAGTATATTATTATTTTATTAACATTTAGGATCAACGTTTCCTAAACATTTTCAACCGTTAAATGCTTTTTGTCTTTGCACACATCTACAAAACATGTGACTGTTATGCTCAATTTATTATTTTCCCTACAATTAATATATGTTTGTATACATTGAGGTAAAATAACTGACTCTCGGGTATTAATGGATTGACAGATTTTGAGCATCCTTTGACACTGATCGACTGTTTAATCAATGTCATCTGTATGTCAATCTGTCTCTCTATAAACCTGTAGCCATGATATCGCTCGAACAAATTGAAAAACTCGAATAAAATAGTGTAAGATTATTTCAATCCATAAATGGGGGAAGCCAACTTATTTTCGATGTGAGTAAAGCAAGATAACATCCTCATTTTTTTTAGCATGTTCTTTTTAAAGATCAGAAAACGTTATAGAAATATCATTATTTTTTAAAATGTTACAAAATTTGGTACTTTATATAATATATTTTATTTCAAAGCAAAGGTTCTCATATACCTGTATATACACATACACTATTGTGGAAATATTTTGTATTTTTTATCAACAATGAAAGAAAATCATAGAGCAAAGCGCATGATATTTAGTATGATTTACTATTAATAAATATTAGAGACTTATTTTCTAAATTCTTAGCTCAGATAGCTCAGAGGAAGGCCTTGTATCATTTAAAAACTTTTTTTTTTCGGAATTCGTAAAAAAAAAAGTTAAATTATAATTAAAGTTTAAAATGTTACAAAAATCTGTATTTTAAATAATTTTTTCTTAATTATTCATTTAAAGGTGACATCATTTACAAGATACAAACATGCGCCTATTTTGGAACGTTTATGCTCTAAATTAATGATATATCTTAAAAGATAAAACACGTCAAACTATTATTATATGCCAGTAATGTCGATTCTGCTTTTGTACTTCAAATCGCCCTAAAGAAATTTTTGAGAAGTAGATTTTCTCGTTTCCAAAAATTTCAGGAGTAATTTTACAAAGTGGGGAGTACTTAAAAAAAATCTGATGTGGGCAACACATGACTTTCCTTATACATAATGTAATGAATTTACTACTTTCACAGTAAAAAAATAGGTTTTTCTTATAGTAGATACTAATATTCTTTCCAAGATATTGAGTTTTCGACAATTAGTCGTCATTTTCATTGATGTAGCGTCATTTTTATCCATTTGGCGAGATTTTCGTTAATTTGGCAGCATTTCAAAAAGTCGCCAAGTTTTCGACATTCCGCCAAAATCTCGCCAAGTGTTATGGACGAAGACATAAGTTATTCTTACAGCAGATCAATGACTATTGGTGTTCAAATATAAAAGTATTACTTAAAGTATCTTTTTTCATGAATGGAACGATCTAGATCAGGGATGGGCAAACTTTTTCGGTCGCGGGCCAAAAATCGAAAAAAAAAGTTTGGCGGGCCAAGATATTTTTTTCGAAAAAGATAAAAACAATAACAAGTACTACATTTTAAATATGTTAATGAGATGAATGAAATTGCGATTTCATTTTTAAAAGTTCCTTATATTGAGGTTCGAAGTGAGATGTACTGATTCTAAGGAACGAGGCTAAATGCTCATCTGTCAGTTTACTTCTGAGATTACTCTTTCTAAGGTTCATAGTTGAAAACACTTGTTCACATATATAAGATGAAGCAAACATAGCACTGATTTTCTGGGCGTGAGATATTAAATTTGGGAAACTTACTTTCGATAATGATTTGTAAAACTCCAACTTTGGCATATTTAGAAACAACTGTTTGAGATGATTGTTAGATTGCAACTCAATTAATTCAAGCTGTAAATCTGACTTCACTGCTTCACAATTTACGTTGAAAGGCATGGTAAAAATATCCAATTCTGTTTGAATGGCACTGAAATCTTGAAATCTACGTTCGAACTCAAAATGCAGTTTTTTTAAGCAATCTTCATTATTCTTAAGTTTCTTTTTACTTACTGGGGGTATTGAATTAATCGAGAAATGAGAAAAGTCGTTCTTAGTTAGCTGCCCAGCAAACAGATTAAGTTTTAGTTTAAAGGCTTTGAGATGGGCTCAGGTATCGTCAATAAATTGATTTTTCCCTTTCATCTTGACATTCAAGTTGTCCATATGACAAAGAAGATCTGTGGAAAATGCAAAGTCCGAAAGCCATTCTGTATCTTCTAACATTTCACACTCTGCAGAACACTGTTTTTCATGAAAGAATGATACAATGTCGTCTTTCAGCTGCCAAACTCGCTCGAAAACACTTCCTGCGCTAAGCCACCTTACTTTCGTGTAATACAGTACATCAGAGTATTCAGATTGCACGGACTGAAGAAAATCTCGAAATTGTCTGTGAGTAAGCCCACGAGATCGAATATTGTTTACAAGCTTCACGACTGCATCAAGCACTGGTTTCATATTCAATGCAGATTTACACAGAGCACCTTGATGTATAACACAATGTAGAAAAATAACATTGTTTGTTCCCGGGATAGTTTTGATTAAAGAGTCCAAGAAATCCAGATTTTTTTCCTGTCATATTTGGTGCTCCATCTGTCATAATATTACATATATTTGTTCTAGGCACTTTCATAGTTAAAAGCCCCTCCTGAAATTCACGAAAAATATCGTGTCCTGTTGTAATTCCCTTTAAAGAACGCATGCACGCCAGTTCCTCGGTAATTTTAAAGTTCTCATCAACACCTCTTATAAATAATACTAATTGAGCAGTATCATTTGTATCAGTGCTTTCATCCATAGCTATAGAGCAAAACTTAAACTGGCCAATCTTTGACTCTAATTGTGATGTCAAATTTTTATCGATGGCTTCGATTCTAGAAGTCACAGTTTTTCGAGATAAGCTTAGTCTCAAAATTATTTTTCTTGTCTGGACATAGAACATCACAAACTTGGAGCATGCATTGTTTAACAAACACGCCATCACTGAGAGCTTTATTATTTTTAGCAGTATTGTATGCTACAATGTAACTTGCATGTGTAGCTGCTTCTTGAATAGCGTTTACTATCTTGAAAACATTTTGTTGGCCTGATAATCTTTTACAAAGACTTTCTACATTTTGTTTTCTTTCATATTCAGACATTTCTTCGTAATTGGAATTATTATGCTTAGATGTGAAATGACGGGAAATGTTATATTCTTTGAAGACTGCAACAGCTTCATTGCAGATGAGACACACTGGTTTATCTTTAACAACTGTAAAAAAATATTTCCAGGTCCATTCATCATTAAAAGCACGGAACTCTGAATCAACTTTACGTTTTTAAGTAGACATTTTGGGGTTGAAATATTTTACGATAAACCCAAACAAGCACCATCCTAGCTACGCTATACTTTTATTACTTTCACCACTATTCACAATGATGCTATATGTCCGCAATCTTTTCATACGCAATCAATAATATTAAAACTTGCGTCAAAAGAAAAAGCTGCTGGCTGGAGCTTAAAATGCGCAGTCTGCCACATGTGAGGTCTAATTCAACTATATTGGAATCTCACTTGTCTGTTCCCGAGAAAGAGATAACGCTTGTTGGCGCCAGTCTACAGCAAAAACTAAAAAAAACTTCCGCTTTTAACATTTTACCGATTTAAAGCTGTCGGTAATTGATATGTTTGTCGATTTATGTTTTGTAGAGCAGAAATAAGAATATAAAAACATCATCAGTCCTTTGAAAAAAAGGAAACAAAAGTAATATTTAACAAAGTAGAAAAGGAGATGGATATAAAATATAAAATAAATGTTTTCGTTTAATTTCCATCGGACCCTCAAATTAAAATCCGCGGGCCGGATAAAACCTCTGGCGGGCCGGAGTTGGCCCGCGGGCCGTAGTTTGCCCATCACTAATCTAGATCCACGAGAATGATCTTACCCAATTTATCGCATGATATTACATATGAAAAGTGAACATGTTTCTCAATAGGAAATATATATTTTTTTATTTTATATGACTTTCTGATAATTTTTTTGAAAAATGTACAATATCTCAAGAACGGTTCATGTTAGCGTTCTAAAATTTATGTCAATCGTTTTCTAATGAAAAATTACATAACAAATGTCTATTTGCGTAACTTTATTAGCGGTTTTGATTTTTTGACGATTTTTTCAAAATTTCATTCGAAAATTTAGGGGGGTTCTGAACATTCGATTGCATATAAAAACAATAGTCTTCCAGTGTTTACGGATTGTGATTTTTGTACCAAATTTTGTTCGAATCGGTCCATTCGTTCGTCAGTTATCGTCTCCACAGACTCACTGACACACACACACACACATACTTTTACACACACACACACACAGATGCTTATGTCCTTGCTGACGAGTCGGACGGTCTGGGTCTTCAACATACACACACACACACAGACTCCCGGCCGTCCAACTAGTTACTCTAAGTCCTCTGGACGAGTCGGACGGTCTGGGTCTTCAACACACACACAGACATCACTTCACACACACACACACAGACATCACTTCAAAAATGTTTGATTCATAATCAGGGAGGGATGCTTGAAACGTGCTCTCCCGTCGAAAACTCGAATTCGAATTTTCGACCCCGTCACAATACTTTCCTTATACATTATGTATATAATGAAAGTAATAATAATAATGAGCAGCAAATATAAATTATTTTCGCACATTTTTCTGAACACCATTTCTAGAACAATATTAATTAACCATACAGACGTTTTCTGTTTTTATGGGGTGACTGCTCTGTATCTCTTGTACTGCTAAACGTTGCAGTCGAAATAGATTAATATCCTTATACTTTTGTTTCGTGATATTCTACTAATGTAGGTTTCAATCCACAAATGCAGATATAATTTATTTTTAAATAGTTAATTTTTATTACTATGTTTATCATTAAAATGTATTTATACTGTTTGAGAATAATTTTATTGGTGTACATTACGATTCAATATGTATTATAAAGAAATAGCATGTGACAGTGTAAGAATGGAGATGATTATATGTACAGAAACTAATATATAAGAAAGAGGGGAAAAGTCTGAAAGATAAATTCTATTTTATTGCTACAAATATTATGCGTATACACACTGGTAAAATTCCAAAGAAAAGACAGGCATTTTAATACAAACCCGACCCAAAAACTAACCCCAACCTAAGTTTCTTCAGATATTTGCTCTATCTTGCTCCGTAACACAAAATGTAGATTTCAAGGTCGTCTCGGACAAATATTATTTTCCTTATATACATAATGTATAAGGAAAGTATGTATTGTGACGGGGTCGAAAATTCGATTTCGAGTTTTCGATAGGAGAGCACGTTTCAAGCATCCTGATCACGAATCAAACATTTTTGAAGTGACGTTTGTGTGTGTGTGTGAGAAAGTATGTGTGTGTGTGTATGTGTATGTGTGTGTGTGTGAAAGTATGTGTGTGTGAAAGTATGTGTGTGTGTGTGTGTGAAAGTATGTGCGTGTGTGTGTATCAGTGAGACTGCGGAGACGATAACTGACGAACGAATGGACCGATTCGAACGAAATTTGGTACAAAAATCACAATCTGTAAACACTGGAAGTCTATTGTTTTTATACGCAATCGAATGTTCAGAACACGCCTAAATTTTCGAGTGAAATTTTGAAAAAATAGTCAAAAAATCAAAACCGCTAATAAAGTTACGCAAATATACATTTCTTATGTAATTTTTCATTAGAAAACGATTAACATATATTTTAGAACGTCAACATGAACCGTTCTCGAGATATTGCACATTTTTCAAAAAAATTATCAAAAAGTCTTATAAAATAAAAAAAAAAATCCTATCGAGAAACATGTTCACTTTTCATATGTAATACCATGCGATAAATTGAGTGACATCATTCTAGTGGATTTAGCTCGTTCCATTCATGAAAAAAGATACTTTGAGTAATACTTTTGTATTTGAACGCTAATAGCCATTTATCCGCTGTAAGAACAACTTATTTCTTCGTCCATAACGCTTGGCGAGATTTTGGCAACAAATTTTGTGGAATGTCGCCAACTTGGCGAGTTTTTCAATGTTGCTAAATTAACGAAAAACTCGCCAAATGGATAAAAATGAAGCCAAATCAATGAAAATGACGACTTATTGACGAAAATTCAATATCTTGGAAAGAATATAAATATCTACTATAATAATAATCTATTGTTTTTTTACTGTAAAAGTAGTAAATTCATTGCATTATATAAGGAAAGTCATGTGCTGCTCACATCAGATTTTTTTTTATTTAGTTTTGACAAACATTTCTCAAAGAAGGCATTTCGCATGATCAATATGTTAATATTTCCTTTCTTTATAATTGAAAAATAGGAATTAATTTTACGTGTATTACGTCAATATTAATGTATTGATTGAACTAAAAATAAAACGACTTTGCTAAATGCTGCGTACAACGCAAAATTAATAGTATCGAATGCAAAGCTTTCTTCGTCAGTACACACAAAATGCGGACTTATTTTGTAAGAGATTGACGGCGACTGATGTAAGAACAGCAAACATAACCTATGGCGTACATCAATATAGATTTATAGACTGTCGTCTAGACGCTAAAACGATGGAATACGAGAAGACGGAATGTGGGAGAAATTGAAGGTCATGCGCCCATAACAACTGCTAAGAACGAATTGTTTGCTCGCTCTCAAAAGTATTCTAGCATTACTTACGTAAAAGGCGCTTATTTAGGTTCCATGCAACGCTGGACAATTTGTTCTAGTATTTAACAATTGTAGGTGGTCCAAGGTATTAGCTGTTATCACATGACATATTTACAATGTAGAACATAAGAAAATTAGACAGTGCATTTATAGATTTTATATTGATAAACTAGTATTGAAACCTGTTAAAAACTGGGAAACGAACACTTAAATAATTAAGGTGCAACAGTTTTGATTGTTTTTTTCTTGTTTAACACGGCCAACGAATATTTTTGTGTGTGGCACTCCTTAAAGTAGCAAATATTGGAAACTGAAAATGCACATTTTCTTCCTTTCTAACTACCTACCAGTGACGAAAGATTTTCGATCGACTAGATCCAAAAGATAACAAAACAAGGTGAAAATTTTTAGGTATTTATTATTTATTTTTAGTAGTTGTATAGTGATAATAATAATTGTCGTTGTAGACCGACACATAATTCACCTTTTTCTGCAGTTCAGTGTCCACCTATAAAAAGTGTACGTCCTAAAAGATAACATTTAGATATATATTTATACTCACGTCCTTTACGATGTTATTTTATCATTCCATTAATTATTCCCCTCATCTCTCTTTTACCATTATAACGATAAATTACCTACTATATTTATCCTAATAGTCTTGGTCTATAGTTTAGGTTCACACTTATTAGGTTAACACGAATTTCAATTTTTAAATATATATATATATATATATATATATATATATATATACACTACGTGACAGTGAAAATGAGACACCAAGAAGGAGTGGGCAGAAACTGATGAAAATTGGCAAACAGAGAGAGACAGTAAGGAGCAATAAGGGATGTTTATTGCAACATGATACACCTATACACTGAGCGATAATACCGTCTGATCAGTAGGTTGTAGGACCACCGCGGGCGGCGATACAGGCAGCAATACGTCTAGGTACAGAGTCACTGAGCGTGCGAATGATGTCCTGAGGGAAGGCTGCCCATTCCCTGTCAACCATTTGTCAGAGTTCGTCCTCCAAACTCGGCGGTGGTAGCTCATGTAAGGGCCGTCAAACCACGTCCCAGACGTGTTCGATTGGTGAGAGATCAGGGAAGACTGGTGGTCAGGGAAACCCTTGGGTACCTTGCAGTTCATGTTGGCTGATGCGTGCCGTGTGTGTTCGGGCCTTATCCTACTGGTAAATGACATTGGGAACCCTTTGAAGGAAGGTTAGTGTCATTGGCCGCAGCACGTCATCCACGTATCGTTGGGTCGATATGGACTAGAGGTTACCTGCTATCGCAAGCGATGGCTTCCCAAAGCCATGATGTCGCATTGTCGCGTGGTGTGGTGTTCCACAATGCAGCTGGATTCGACCTATCATCACTTCGGTGCCAGACTCGTAAACGGGGACTGTCATTGCTAAAACAGGAGCGTGACTCATCTGAGAACACGACCCCGTGCCATTTCACCGTTCACATGTTTCTATTCCGACACTATTGCAAATGGAGGCGTCTGTACTGTTGGGTCAGTGGCAGTCTTCTTTTCGGGCGCCATGACTGAAGATCGCCGGCGACCAATCGGCGGATAATGTATTCTGGTCGATATGGGAGCATCAAGGGTGTCCTGCACATGCTGCAAAAGAGCGACGGAAGTGGTCTGCAGGGTCACCAACGCTTGCCTGCGGATACGTCGGTCTACTCATGCTGACGTTGCTCTGGTTGTACTGCTACCCCTCAAACGTGTCACATTCTCTTGTTCCAACCATCTTCGCCACAGCCGGTGCTCTTCTTCGCCACAGCCGGTGTCATTTTCGCCACAGCCGGACGCGTGTAGGTGGCTGTCCGCTGAGATTTGACGTATGGACCAATCTGCCCTTCTGAGTCCGATCATCATACCCCTTGTGAAACCGTCTGTCAGCTGGAACTGCCTCGGTTGGCGACGGCCTGGCATTTTCTGCTACTACACGTTTCCTCTGAGACAAAAAAAAAATTCAAAATGATTTCCCTGGCAGACAGAGTAGCACGACTATTGCCGAATCTGCAGGTTCATTAACTTATATTTCACTCAACGTGCGAGGTACAGCATCGCATTTCGCATCATTTACATAACTCGGTGAGCTGCGTCTACCCTGCAATTTGCATATTTTTCCGCCCACTCCTTCTTGGTGTCTCATTTTCATTGTCACGTAGTGCATATATATAAAAGTAGTAAAGATAAATCAAAGCAGAATAATTGAAGTTAAATAGTGGCTAGATATAAGAGGAATATGACGAGGTTATCAAGGTTGGCGAGCGTAATGAAACTCTTTGAAATTGTACGCGAAGGGAGTTGATGAGCGTCAGCTAAAAAGGGGACGAAGCCCCAACGTGTGTAAACGGCGAGCTCCGATTAACGAACGGCAGCAAATGGAAAGCAGAGCCTGGGGATTTGGAAGTGTCAGCGAGCATAGGACAAGTAGTCGGTCGTGGGCGAAGGCAGGTTAAAAGCGCTCGTGAAGAGAGCACCACTGCTGGTGAATATCAGTTAACAAGGGACGGTATCAACGGGATATAACTACTGCGTAGAAGGCGACACGAAAGTGCTCGCCAAGCGAGCACAGCGAGTAGGAGGCGGGTCCTCATAACTCGCCCAGCGAGTTCCGGGGTTTGACAAGAAAGGGAACGCCTTAGTTATAAAAAAGAAAGTAAAAGTCTTTAAATATGTAAATGAGGTCAATTTACAATAATTGCAGTTTAAACAAGCTATAGATTAGAACAAATGATCTGTATTTTGCAACTGTTTATTTAAATTATGAGTAGATTAAATGAATTATTCACTTGTTAGATCTATGGAAGTTTTCTTAAATCCTGACAGAGTATATCCAACAAAATGTTTTCCAAAATATAAATCAAGCTCTGTAGTTTGATGTAGTATACAATGTATCATGCAATTCATACTACAAAAAAGATCAATCATGCATAAAGCATTGCTTATGAAACACTTTTCAACTGAAATAAATTGCTATTTAAACATCTCTAAAATGTGATACATTCAGCGGTGATATTTTTTTAATTATCACAGAACTACAATAATCTATTTTACTTGAAAACTTAATACTTCATTGAAAAAAATGAACTTTATTCAAATGACGTTATCGAAATATAAATCGTCTAAAAGTTGTGAATATTTCATTCATACACTTTTATTCCAGACTCCAGAGTTAAATAATTTTTCTTGAAAAAAGGTCAGCAATTCTTATACAACTCATATTACAATCACTTGCTTACATTCTGCATTAATTAGAATTAGGCTTCGTTGTAGAAATAATCAAAGTTTGATGATCATTTAAATTAAAAATATTGTAATTGCGTTGGCCAAAATATAGATGTACAGAAAATACGCAAAAAATAAGGCGGTTTTAAGACGGATGCAATACTAAATATGAATTTAAAAGAACATTCTTTATCACATTTTCACCGTTTAAGAAGTAAATTCATTGCATTATATAAGGAACGTCAAGTGCTGCCCACATCAGACTTTTTAAATTATCACAGTACTACAATAACTTATTTTACTTTGACATTTAAAACCATGGAGGTGAAAGTACTTTCTAACTCCATGCTTAAACTTCATCGAAAAAGGCAATGCTATAAAGTTGTCTGCTTCTCTATGTGAAATCAATGAATATTTCATTAATATGACCTTCCAGACTCCAAAGCTAAATAATTGTGCTTTAAAAAAATTCAGTAACTCTTATACAACTCATCTTACAATCGCTTAATATGTTTACATTCTGTATACGTTTAAAATAGGCTTCGTTGTAGAAATAATCAAATTTTGATGATCATTCATTTAAACACAAAAATATTGTAATTGCGTTGGCGCAGAATATAGATGCACAGAATATACGTAAAAATATAGTGGTTTTAGGATGGATGCAACACTAAATATAAATTTAAAAGATCTTTAAAAACCACGATTTTTACATTAGGAAAAAAGATGGATGTCATATTTTATTTTGAAGTGGGTCACGTGATCTCTTCATATAATATGAGTAGAAGACCCAGACCGTCCGACTCATCCAGAGGACATGAGCAACTATTTGGACGGCCGGTCATATAATATGAGTGTAATAATTATTTTAATTTTTTTTTTAATTATCGAACATTTTTATGCTTAAATTTTTTTATATATTTTATGGAATAATTTGAATATTTCCTAAAATTGTCAAAGCAATTTGTGAATTTTAACTTTGCTTAGAAAATGTTTGAAAAATTAAGTTCCATAGGTTACAATGTATTTCACTTTTTCAACCCAAGTTCAATTAAAAACTAATTTTGTGATATTATTTATTTACATTCCCAAACATCCCACAGATTTATTAGCCATTGTTTCCTTCTTTTTTCGTTTCTAGGAAAGCGAAATAGCCTAAAACCCTTTCTAGAAGGATTAGAGCAGTTCGGTGCAAAACAACCACCCATAATTATTTCAATTATACTTCCTAAAGTGAAAATACGAATAGAGCTAATGCTAATGGATTGCGCTCCCAGCTATGGTGGGCTTCAATATGCTTGATGAGTCAGCTCTTATATAGAGGAGCCTTGTCGTTACATGAGGACTATGCATCACTCTCGATCTACGTTATTCATTATTATTTATTATTATTTCATTTATTATTATTCATTATTATTTCATTATTATTCATTATGATCTACGTTATTCATTATTCATGATGTGGGAACACATGATTTTCCTTATATAATGCAATGAATTTACTATTTTTACAATAAAAAAAAAAGATTTTTCTTATAGTATCAATTAATATTCTTTCCAAGAAATTGAATTTTCGTCAATTAGTCGTCATTTTCACTGATTTAGTGTCATTTTCATCCATTTGGCGAGATTTCCGTTAATTTGTCAGCATTTAAAAAAGTCGCCAAGTTGGCAACATTCCGCCAAAACACCGCCAAGCGTTATGTAGGAAGAAATAAGTTATTCTTATCTATAGATATAGTAACCTTGATTCTTATAGCAGATAAATAACTATTGGCGTACAAATACAAAAGTATTACTCAAAGTATCTTTTCTCATGAATGGAACGAGCTAGTTACACGAGAATGATGTCACCCGATTTATCGCATGATATTTCATATGGAAAGTGAACATGTTTCTCAACAGTTAATATATATTTTTAATTTATGGGTTTTTTTGATAAATTTACTTAAAAAATGTGCAATATCTCAAGAACGGTTCATTCTAGCGTTCTAAAGTTTATGTCAATCGTTTTCTAAGGAAAAATTACATTAGAAATGTCTATTTGCTTAACTCTATTAAAGGTTTTAATTTTTTGATGATTTTTTCAAAATTTCACTCGACAATTTAGGGGGATTCTGAACATTCGATTACGTTTAAAAACAATAGGCTGCCATTATTCACGGATTGTGATTTTTGTACCAAATTTCGTTGGAATCGGTCCATTTGTTCATCAGTTATCATCTCCATAGACTCACTGACACACACACACACACACACACACACACACACACACACACACACACAGACATTACCTCAAAAATGTTTGATTCGTGAACAGGGATGCTTGAAACGTGCTCTCCCGTCACAATACTTTCCTTATACATTATGTATATAAGAAAAGTAATACGAAATGAGCTAATGCTAATGGCTTGCGCATCCAGCTATGGTGGACTTCAATATGCTTGATGAGTCAGCTCGTATATAGAAGAGCCTTAGTGGTGGGTACATTGATCACGTGGTGTTTTCACTGTTCAAATCGTTCTTTATAGTTAGCCGTGGGATATAGCGACCTTGCCGCATTTCAAGTCTGGAGAAGATTCATACTTGACGTAGCAGGTTACAAGAGATATAGGATTATTACTTTCCTTATATACATAGTATAATATATACGGAAAGTATTGTGACGGGGCCAAAAATTCGAATTCGAGTTTCTGACGGGAGAGCATGTTTTAAGCATCCCTGATTACGGATCGAACATTTTTGAGGTGATGTGTGTGTGTGTGTGTGTCAGTGAGTCTGTGGAGACGATATCTCACGAACAAATGGAGCGATGCGAATGAAATTTGGTAGAAAAATTACAATCCATGAATACTGGAAGCCTATCGTTTTTAAACACAATCACATGTTCAGAACCCCCTAAATTTTCGAGCGAAATTTTGAAAAAATCATCAAAATATCAAAATCTTTAAGAAAGTTACGCAAATAGATCTTTCTTGTGTAATTTTTCCTTAGAAAACGATTGACATAAACTTTAGAACGCTAGCATAAACCGTTCTATATATACTGCACATTTTTCAAATATATTTTTCAAAAAATTCCATAAATAAAAAAAATATTAACTGTTGAGAAACATGTTACTCTTTTTGTATGTAATATCATGCAATAAATTTGGTGACATCATTTTTGTGAATCTAGCTCGTTCCATTCATGAGAAAAGATACTTTGAGTAATTCTTTTATTTTTGAACGCCAATAGTCATTTATCTGCTATAAGAATAACTTATTTCTCCGACCATTACACTTGGCGACAAATTTGGCGGAATGTCGCCAACTTGGCGACTTTTCAAATGTTGCCAAATTAACGAAAATCTCGCCAAATGGATAAAAATGACGCTAAATCAATGAAAATGACGACTAATCGACGAAAATTTGATATCTTGGAAAGAATATAGTATATACTATAGGAATAACCTATTTTTTTACTGTAAAAGTAGTAAATTCATTGCAATACGGAAAGTCATGTGCTGCCCGCATCAGATGATTTCTTTAGTAGTATGTGTTATGCACATGCTTGTCTTTACTTTTATTGTTTGCTGTTAATTTAGAAATTTTGTAACTTTTTATTGATGATATTATTCTAATTGCAAAATATATCTCTGTGCTGTGTAGTTTCCAAATTATTAAAGGATAAACTGAATATATTTTTCTTGCAGTGAATTCGTCAGCTGGATCTGTATGCATGGTGGTGTTTGTGGATGCCTGAGACAGTGCAAGCAGGGATTTAAACAGCAAATGATTTGTTTTGGATTCGCGCTGTTCAAGATTTACAACATCTGTTCAAATCCATTGTGTCAGCCAATTCCTGTTAATTTTTTCTGCCAAAGACATACATCTTATTTAGAAGTGTATAAAAAGTAGATCAGAAACATGAGCATAAGTAACCAGTTTTTTTCCGAAAAGTTGTTTGAAGGCTACGTGAATACTCCGCCATCAATCAAAGAGCAGTCAATGACGAGGTTAGCCATTCAATTGTGCCAACATTCTCTGCTGAAGAAATGCATAGTTGAAGATTTTGATAGACAGTTCAAATGTAATTGGCCTGTGTCAGAATGGAAGTCACTGTTAGCAGACCAGTCTTATGCCGTATGTGACACGCTTCCGCTTCCGCGTGCGTTTAAGTCGGCATTAATTGATCAGATCCGATTAATAATCATTCGCCTGCTTGGTTGGAACAGGGAATATAGAATACGATTTCCAATGACTTTTCATATTGCAGAAGAAATGTTAACTTTTTCTGATTGGACTGCAGAAGGAAGAATAGATGAAATAAAGGTAACAGAGCGCTTGGTGGTAAATGAGGCAATTCCAATTGATCAGCGCTATATTATAGCATGTTTGCACTTTATGGAACCCTTTATTCGTCCTCTGTGGAATCAAATTGCGTTTGAACATCGGGAGAAATTTTTAAATGACGAAAGCAGTCCCATGTATGGGCAATCGAATTTAGTCAAACTGTGGTCGTATTATATGTCCGGAAGATTGAAAAAATTTATAGGACGTCGTAAACGATTCTGTGAACGTGGTTTTGAGGAAGCTGTGATAGAAGGGCAGAGAACAGCCGTTGTTTATTGCTGGAATAGACTGCGTGAAAATACAAAGCAGAATGTTATTGTTTCAAGTGCTGTGCGCGCCTGGAAAAAGTATGATAGGTTAAAAAGATCGCAGATTGAAAAAACTAAAAACTGCTTCCAAAGTTGGAAATACGAATTGTATCATTCAAAATGTTGGTGCGCTACTCCAACACATTATAACGATATTTTGTATTTTCTCGTATCACAGATGTCTCAGAAACAGATGGAACATTTCTCTCAACAAATATTTAAGTCGACTGATAGAGAGACTCGCCCTTCTGAATGTAATCCTACATTCTCGTGGTTATTAGAAACGCCTTATCAAAGATATTTTATACCAATTATTACCAAGTTGTGGGATATTTTAGCAGAAAACTGCTATATACGGCTGTTATTTCAGCTATCTATTATGTATGGTAATAATCACAGTGAAGAAGAATATAAAGATTACGATTATGGAAATTTATTAGTGGAGCTATTTGAAAGAACACCAGATCGTTACTATCGCTATATATTTTCCAGGTCTGATACGATTTTGGCGGAAATATTTTCCAACATCTTAGCGAAAGCACCTTTTCAACATAAAAATATAGAGATAATTGAGAATATTTTGCAACACGCGACATTGAATGAAAAACGTTCAGTTATGCATTCATCTTCTGGCGAATGCATTTCTTACTATTTAATCAAGACTGGAAGACGTGAAGTGCTGGACAGAGTATTAATAGATTATTTGTCAGAAGAGGAAATAGCTGACTTTAAAAAACAGTTTATGTTATCGTACAAGGGGAGAGAAACATGCTTTGGGATTCTAAATGATGAGAACAGGGAGGAGTACGTGAATTCGTTGCTGAAGTGGGCATATTTCTCACCGGAAGAAATTTCGAATTTTAAACCTAACCTAATCTGGAATGTGTTCCTGGAGAATGGGTTATCCATAAATTCGTTGTTGACGAGAGATCGTTATTATTTCAAATGCAATTTCAGGATATTGGGTCAGAACCAACGTGCGTGGGATCCACGAAACTCTATTACTATCTTAATGGAGAAATTCGATACTGAGAGCGTGGACAGAGTATTGGAGTGGTGTTTGCCATTCGAAGATGCTCGAAATCAATACAAAGACCAGTTCATGAGCATTTTTAAAAATGATAATTCATATAATCCTTTAAGCTGCATCCCATTTTCAAAGTGTAGTTTAAAATGTTTAAATTCTAAAATATCTCAATTCCTCTGCTGGGCATTTTCCTCCGAAGAAGAGAGGAAACGTTTTAAACAGAAGCTTTTTGCCAAAAAGTTTCCGCAAGGAGTACTAGGAAAGTCGATTTTGCACGAACAATGGCAGGATGTCGAATTTTTTATCGAGTTGTTTGAGTTATCTCCTAAAGAAACCATGCAGTTGAAAAGAAACGTTATGTGGAATGGCGCTACAATGTACAATATTTTTGATCTGTTGTGCAAATCTGATATGGAAATTGTTTCCCATTACTTGAAATGGGGTCTATCAAATTCGAGAGTCGTAAATGCTTTCAAAAAGAAATTTGATATTTTTTTACGCCTTTTTAAGGAAATCAATAGAGCTCAGAAAGATTGGGATCAGTTGATAAATGATAGGCTCAAAGATCTAGCGATTAACAGAACTTTAGCAACCGGTCGTCGAAAGAGGGTGTGCAAGAATGAAAATAGCTCCTGTAAGCTTTTGAAAAGGCAATAGTGAAGTGTAAACACCAATCTTTTTGGTTTATTTCTAGTGAAAATATGTTTGTAAATAGATATGAAATCTTGTCAATAATCTTCATATCTCTGTAGCGTATTCATAGAAAAATAAAGTATTTTCTCTAAATTCAGAAAGAGATCTGCCACAATTAAAATCGAATTCATACATAAAAATAACTGTATCTTTAAAATTTGTCAGTCTCACTTATCACACGAATGGGCTTGTAGTAACCACATCTAAACATATACTGCAAGATGTACATATCCGTTGAAATGTCAGCAACCTCCAAGCGCTGGATGGATAGTAATAATAGAGTCGGTCGTTTCCAATCCATGTGCACTTTCAATTACTGTAAACAGTAAAACTTTCTAGACCTAATTGTGTATTGAATTTTTATTCCCTGTATAATGTACACGTTTTAAAAAAGTTGTGTTTCTTTTCCTTTACGAAGTTATTTGAAAAATATACATTTTCCTTTTTAGAAAAATAACATTGTATTTTTTCTTCACAATGAGTTTCTTTCCAAAAATATATTTGTTTAGAAAAACATTCCCAATGCTCTTTATTCGATTTTTGTGAATGCGAATAATAGGGAGAGGGGGAGGAGGAAGAAACACAGTAATCCAAATTATGAGCATCCAAATGAAAATCTTTCCAGTTGCTTACTAGCATATATGCAGATAAAGTCTTTTGTTTGATATAATCCACAAAATACATGTTAAAAGTAAATTAGAAATGTTTCCAAGCAACATTATGGATACAAATAATTACTGTCCTTCATTTCTGAAGAAATAGGGCATTTTTTGTCTTTGAAACAGGTTGATACTCTGGATCAGCATTTGATACTGTTATTATTAAAGTATTTTTATTACTGTTTATTTCGACTAATCTATTGCATTTTCTACATACATAGTATAATGTATATAAGGAAAGTATTGTGACAGAGTCTGCAATTTGATTTCGAGTTTTCGACATAACTCGTATCGAACTTTTTTGACATTAGTGTCTGCGTGTGATCATAAGTCTGTGGATGCGATTTCGAACACCATTTGTTACAAATATTACAATCGATGAATACTGGATCCTTGTTGGTTTTAAACGCGATTAAATGTTCGAAAGACCACACCACTTTTTGTATAAAATTTTGAAAAATCATAAGAAATTCAGAACCTTCAATATTGTTACATAAGTAATCATTTCTTATGTAGTTTTTCATTAAAATACGAATGACTCAATCTTTTACATTAACATGATCCGTTCTTGAGATAACTCAAGTTTTTCAAATAAAATTACATAAAATAAAAAATTATTAACTACTAGCCGCCTTTGACGACCAGCCTGTTCGCTACCAACGAGTTAGTATATATGGATAGCATGGTCAAACACACAGCAGGTGTAGTAGGTCGAGGAGGAGAAGGACATTCATGATTTGGCAATTTATCGCCTAAATTGTGTAGTGTACCTTCTGTTTTTTTTAACTTCTATTAAATTCGGAGATGAATGGGAAGTTATTACTCGTGTTATACGCTATAAGATTTTAAAAAATATATATGAAGTAAAATGAGAAATAGGATTAGAATATTTTATTGCTAAAGAATAATTTTGTAAATGAAGTCAATTTCGTAAAACAAATTGAACTGCAAAATAATTGCAAATAAAACATGATATGAAATAGATTACAAGTATACAAATTGAAGAATATGTATAATATATTTAAAAACAATTATAAAGTATATGAAAAAATTGTGTGCATGCTTGCCTAAAATGTAGAATTCTCCACTTTTATCCAGATAAACTTTATCTTTGAAAGTTATGTTAGCAGTATCCATATCTGCTTGGAGGCGTAATACGACTGAATTATTTTTACATCTAAAACATGATGTAAGTAATAATATTTATATTGGTAGAGCTATTTCTAGATCAAAAAGCCTATTACTTAAATTATGATGAGGAGAACGTAAGGTTCTTTTAGAGTTAAGATTGCTCATTTAATAGATTGCTAACGCATGATCAAGAAGTCGGTGATTCAAATACTTCTTTGGGCAAGACATATTTCTTTCTCGAGAACTAAACAAGAGTGAAATACCATACTACTTCTTGAAAACACTGGGAGTTAGATGATACATCCTTTGATATTTAATTTGTGAACAATCGAGATGTTTATATGAAATTAATTCTAACTAATATCGGCATCTATAAGATTTATCCGGAGGAAGGGGGGCAATATCAAGGGTAAGATTAACAACATTGACTTATTAAGTGACTTATTACTCTGAACTAAAAATGAGATCGTGCTCATATTTCAGATCATATATCTTTAAATAAAATGCACTTTAAGCAATGGGGGGGGGGGGGGGGTCAATCTCAAGGATAAGATTAACAACATCGACTTATTAAGCACGATTTACTCTGAACTCGAAATGAGATCGTGCTCATATTTCAGATCATATATCTTTAAATAAAATGCACTTTAAGCAATGGGGGGAGGTAGCAATCTCAAGGATAAGATTAACAACATCGACTTATTAAATTCGACTTACTCTGAACTGGAAATGAGATCGTACTCATATTTCAGATCTTATATCTTTAAATAAAATGCACTGAAAAATTATGATATAAAATCTAGCTGACATTGCTAATGAATGTAAACTATTATTAAAATTTATTATGAACGTAAAATTTTATCATACGACACGTCTTTACGTTCATTATCTGAACTCCTATTTTTCTTCCTTAGCCACCAAATCTTGCGAGTCGCCAAGTTTTACCTGTAAGGGAAAACATACGAGGATACCTAAAATAACTCTATAACTATCAGAAAAGTACTTTGAATGTTTTTTTAAAGTGTTATAATGATATTATAAGTCTTCTGCAATATCACAAACACCAAAAATAGAGCAAAACTTCTAATAATACAGCATTAAAAGCAATGAAATTAATAGCCGAATGGAATGCACCACGCTAAAATCTAGCAAAATTACTTCTTAACTATATTTGTAAGATATATAATGAAATAGAAAAACTTACCCATGAAAAGTGTAAAGTCCACCTTTTACATGCTTTTTCTTGCAGCCGCAAGCACAACAGTACATAACCATTGTTTTACCATTTATATTTCTTAACGGCGATCCATAAAACATTTAAGTGGGTAATTACATTCATGTTAATCTTAAAATTCGGAAAAACCCCAGAGTTAGAAAATTATTTTGAACATATGAGTTTCTAAAATAGAGGTGTATACATCGTTAACATTTTAAATGGGAATACTTTAATACAACTATATGGTGTCTGCAATCTTTGCTATAAATCCCGTGATTTTCTAAAATAGAGGTGTAAACATCCTAGTTCTTAACATTTTAAATGGAAATACCTTAATGCGAATATATGGTGTCTTAGACATTTCTAAAATATGAGTGTATGCAATGTTTGTAATGAGGGTGGTTTAATATGGGTGTATCTCAGTTCTTAACATTTTAAATGGGAATACCATAATGCGTCATTCCCTAAAACAGGGGTGTCTTAGACATTTTGTAAATATGAGTGTATGCAATGTTTGCTTTAAATCCCATTATTCCTAATTATTTATTAATGGCAGCCCCGACAATTTACACTGAAGTAAAAACAAGTGTTTAATTTCTAATAATGAAAAACAACAAGTACATATTGTAAAGGAGTGCTTAATTAATTTATCTGTCGAACGCGATAAGATTCTCCCTCCTTGGTAAGGGTAAGAGTTATCAACAATGGACCCCTCCCCGCTAAAAGTTCCCACGGGGCTTGCATTTATTATTGTCCTCGCGGACAGTTCATTGTTTACCTTTGCAGTTGAGATACAAAGCTCTCAAAGTACAATTCGCCCAAAAATAATGCCAATAATGTAATTGACCTGCTTTAGTTGGAGAATAATAATTATGTGATTCACTTGAAATAAATATTACAAGTTTAATTAATCTAAAAATAATACATGAAGTGTCTGCATTTACATTTGTTAATGAGGCGGTATATGTGATACACACAACCAGCACAAAGCAATGGAAATGAGTGTTAGGCAGGCTAGTGTTTAAAGATGAGACTTTGGAATTCTGTTGATAAATAGAATGTTTAGGGTTATTTAACGTATGGATGATCAGTACATAGCAATAAAATAGATAACTAGGCTAAGTTTTTAAGAATGAGACTTTAAAGTTTTAGCTTAATGTAATACGTACTAACATTTTATAAGGCGATATCACCTGCAGACGTAGTATGGAGTGAATTCTAAACCGACACCTAGCCATGAAGTGTCGAAGTAGATGAATATTTTTACGATGGAAAATTTAAATTCCTTAGTTAAACGTAATGTTTTGAAGCTTTTAAAGAGTTGGAAACGCTTATTGAGGCGGCATGCGTGATACTTATAACCGATACATAGCAGTGAAATGGAGAACTAGCAGAGTTTTTTAAGGTTAGAACTTTATTTTTTAGGTAAATGCAATTTCTACTAACTGCCAAAAAGGGAGAAATACTTAGTGAGGTTGTTATAGGGGGTTATATACAATGCATATAATTAACTCCCACCCCTGAAATGCAGATATAAGGCAGTATTTTTAGGACTCGGAATTTTTAAGTAAATAGAGTATTTAGGAGTATTTAAAGAGATATAAACATATAATAAGGTAGTAGCCATGATACACACAGCTAATATAGGACAGCGAAAGGGAAACTTAAGAATTTTTTAAAGACCGCACTTCAAATTTCTAAGTAAATGTAGGTGTTTGGAAACTTTTAATGGGCTATGTGTGATGCACATGCTCGATCACAGTGATGGAAAAGTGATAGCAGAGTAGTTTTTAAAGATAGAACTTTAAAGTTTTTTCACTTAAGTGGGAAATCTAGTAAGTCTTATAGAGTGCTAGCGCCTATCGAGGGGTCATAGGCGTGCGCACGGGGTGTGCTACAGCACACTCTAATGCTCGAATTTGTTTTGATTTTTTTAGACTCCCCAATGGAAGGGGTAGACTCCCCAATGAAAAAAAAATTCGCCAACAAGCGTTCTAAAAAAAAAAAAAAATAGAAAACAAAACCGCCTAATTTTTTGTTGTATCTAAAACAGTTGCCTGTTTCTAAATCCTATTCGAATAAACGGCGACACTACTGAGCTGACGATTCTTTATTTCACATATGGTGATTAGGCAGTCAAGAAACGAAAGAAATAAGAATAAAGAAATAATCGTCGGACTCTCTTTAAAAAACTAAGTATCGCCGGAGGACCCCAGAAGTTCGGACATCCCTGCTGCAGAGCTGAAACAGAATAATGGTTTTCCTGTTCATTATATTGATAACAAAATTAAAAGACTTTATAATTCAAAATAACATTTAAATTTCCACTTAATAAAATTTAATAAGTAAAGTTCACATTTCTTCCTATTCCTACATGTAGATGACGTTAATTACACACTTCCTTCCGGTAGCCATAACAAAAAATTCAGTTTGATTTTAAAAACACACAAAGCAGTCATACATAATGTTTTAGTGCTCTGTTGTTTTTTACTGAACAATATGGATACAAAAATACCTGATGGGGTTGAGTGAGTTATGCTTTACTTATTTTTTATAATGTGATGTATTTTAACTTGAGTATTTAACCAAATTGCTGTAAATTCTAAAAAATTTATATTACTAACTGTATGTATTGTTGCATACTAATTAGGGTGTTATTAACATAACTTGATTTTACTATATCTTTTTTATGCATCAGTGTAATTTTATTTATAATCTTGACTTATAATTTTGACTTTTAATTAGATAATTAAAACTAAATTTGAAACATAAAAAATAAAAAAACAAAAACAAAAAAAATTAAATTAATCTCTTTAGCTCACAAATTCTCCCTTAGATGTATAATATACACATAATTTAATCACTTCAAGTCTGTTGCTGTGTACAGACACTGATAATTTTTTTTTGTTCGAAGTTCGAGGAGAGGCGCAAAATTGTAGCTTGGCATCAGGGCGCCAATACACCTCAAGCCGGCTCTGCCAGTACTCGGATCAAATAAAAAGTATCGATACCAAAATACTTAGTATCGAAAAGAAAGTATCGATACCAAAATACTTGGTATCGGAAAGAAAGTATCGATACCATACTCATCGATGGCTACCGGACAACCCTAAATGTAGTAAATCCCAAGAGTAGGTTTTTTTTTCGCGATACCATTTCCGAAGTTTTCAAATCTATTGGTATGAAAAGTACAAGTGGCTAGAATATAGTCCATCAGAAGACGCAGCTTTTTGTTTCTACTGTAGGTTTTTTGACAGTAAAGTCTCTACCAAAGGCCACTCAGATTCTGCGTTTATTGAGAAGGGATTTAAAAATTGGCACAGAGCTATTGAATGTTTTAACACCCATCAGTTATCAAAATCCCATGAGTGGAACTTTACTTCGTGGACACGTTTTAAAGAAGATAAACCCATTGATGTATTGTTAGATAAAGGAAAACAAGCATATCTATCAACAAGAACAACAACGGCTTCCTAATCGACGTATAATGGAGCGATTAATTGACATTGTTTTGTGCTTGGCAAAAGGTGGCAGACCATTCAGGGGTCACAATGAAAAAGCTGACAGTTCTGAACAAGGCTTATTTTTAGATCTTGTTAAAATGCTGCAAAAGTATGATCCTGTAATGGCAAAGCATATGCAAGAATCTCCTCGAAATGCTACGTTAGTAAGTAATCGCATTCAAAATGATATAATTGCTTCATTGCATAATGTTGTTCAACGAAACGTTGTTTCTTCGCTAAATGGAAAGTTAATCTCAGTAAGCGCTGACGATACTACTGACTGCGGGCACCATGAACAGATGTCCATTATAGTGCGGTATTTCCACGATGGGGAAAACAGTCCAGTAGAACATTTCTTATCCATTCAAAGACTTATAAAAGTTGATGCACAGTCTATTTTTGATAAGTTAAACGACGTTCTTATCACTCTTAAACTTGATTGGTCCTCGGTGTTATCTGTATGTTTTGATGGAGCAGCCACCATGTCTGGATGCACTTCTAGTGTTCAAATGAAGTGTAAAGAAAAAAACAGTGCAATACACTATGTACATTGTTACGCGCATTGTTTAAACCTGGTTCTGGTTGATGCATGTGCTTCAAGCAAACACAATAGAAGTGTTTTTGATTTTTTTTGCTGTCATTCAAACTCTGTATGCTTTTATGGAGGGAAGTGGACATGCAGTATTGGAAAATATATCACACGAAGTGGGATTCCAATTGAAGACATTAAAGTCCCTTTCAAACACGAGATGGGCCTGCAGAGCAGAAGCAGTCTCAGCAGTGAAACATAACTACTCTGCAATTTTACAAGCTTTGCAGGAAATATTTGAAACAACTCGCCTTTCCGACGTCAAGATAAAGCAAGGGGGTCTTGTCCATGAGCTAAATTCGTTCAAGTTTATTTTTTCCTTAAACATGTTGCACCCTATTTTGCACATGTTACTGAAAGTTAGTAAAACTCTGCAAAGTTCGCGTCTGAACTTACTTACTGCATTCACTGGAGTTAAAAATTTACGAAATTCTTTATCTGCAATGAGAGATAATCCAAACGATTTTAAACTCATTTTCGATGAAACTATGGAATTTTGTGAAGAGAAGGGAATACTAATCCCTTCGCTGAGGAACAGAAAACTCTCCACACATGTTGACGACAACATCCAAACCCAGCATCATTTCAGTTTCAGTACGCGAGAAAATTATGAGAGAATAACTTCTTTCTACCCAGTCCTTGATTCAATGATCTACGGAATCGATCAGCGTTTTGAACAGGAGACGTGTCAACTTGTCATAGCAATGGAAGAATTGGTGAATTTAAATGTTGATAGAAACAACTTGAAATTAGTTTCCGACCAATTTAAAATATCTTTCGATGAGTTAGAAGCTGAAATAAGATTGCTGCGAACTAATAATTGTCCTTTTCTAAAAGGAAGTACGACAAACATCATCCGAGAGTGGTTGGATTAGTTTAAACTATCGGAACGTTCGTCAATATATGGTTCAGTTTACAACTCTATCAAGTGCTTTGCCACCTTGCCAGTTACCAGTTGTTCCTGTGAGAGAGCATTCTCAAAATTGTCTCAGGTGAAGAGTAAATTAAGAAGTACAATGTCACAACAACGCTTAGATTCCCTAATGATTTTGTACATTGAACAGAGTTGGCTTCACCAGTCAGTTATTCCGAAGTAATTGAAGAATTCAAATCTATTATACCAGGTGAACAGCGTCTTATTTTATAACATATGATAAGAGGCAAAACTATATTAAAGGAATTTATCCAGCAGTATGTATTGTTTCTTTTTCATTTGTCAAATTGTCTATGACTTTAGTCATTTTAAAATCCCCATCTGAACCTGGAGCATTGGTCACCACATTAATTTTTATATTTTCTGGAAAATCTATGCCCGTCAATATATCCTTCGGGTAACAAGAAAAGATTGTACTTTGTTGAGCTGCTAAAATTCCAGGCCATTAATTCAAATACCTTCTTTTCAAATAGCGGATCCACACATGGACTTCCATTAGCTTTTAAAGTTACTTCGCCTGCACAACCTATAAGTACTTAAAATAGCTGCTGAATAAACTATTATGTTCTTGAATCACAGCTTCAAGAGGTGAAAGCCAAAATGTTTTTTTTTATTTTTTTTCCTAATTCATCTTGATCTTGCTATCACCGGAATTTTGAAATTATACTTCATAATTCTTATTTGTGCTCGGAAATTTCTTTATTGCGACAATCTTTGACATTATCTTTAATTTTTGCAGTTAGTCGCTGAAATTTTACGGTTATTTCATCTTGCAATCTGCGATTTTCAGTACCAAGATGTTTTAATTCATTGTGGTAGATAAATAAATCCAGATTGATTATTATGAATAATGTGCTCGCTTTCACTATTATATTATCTTGGGTTGTGAATAGGGTCAATCCATCTCAAGTGGTCCAATTACAAAATTTCTGGTTCGGTGACAAAATTTCAGTTGGCGGCTCGACCATTTAATAAAAAATAATAATTTGTCTGTTGTTACTCCTATGCACCAATAGTTCAAAACCACTAATATTTTTTTTTACTTGCTTTCTTTTAAAAATTGCGGCCATCTTTAAATTAATGTTTTTCTATAATTTATTCTATATTTACTTTCTATAATTATATATATATATATAAATTTTTTAATTATCTATCAAACAACTTCGGTTAGCTTGTAAGGGAACGTCCATTTATTACGTCATTATTTTGGGGGGGGGGATTATGACGGTCTGATGACTGAGGGGGAGGAGGGGGTTCTGTTAATGATGACGTAATCAAGGGTATTGTACACAATTACAAAAAAAATTATTAATTAAGGTCGGATGACGGGGGGGGGGGGGGGGGGGGAATTGGCCGATGATGACACAGGGGGAGGGGAGTCGAAAAATCTTTAAAAACTGATGACGTAATATATGGATGTTCCTTAATATACGCATACATTTTTATTTTTTTTATGTGCAGCACACCCTAATAAAAATGTCTGCGCACGCCTATGCGAGGGGGTATATGTATAACACACATAACCAGCACATAACATTACAATGGGGATAGTAGAACAATTTTTAAAGATAGGACTTTAGATTATGAAAATAAATGAGATATCAAGAAACATTTAAAAGGATGAAAACATCTAATGAGGTGGTTTGGGGTACGTTCACCAAAGGCACCTAAAGGTCAAATTATTAACTGGGGCAGATTTTTAAAATCCAGACTTTAAAGGTTTTAGATAAATGGCAATTTATACTAACTTTTAAAGAAGTGGAAATGCCTTGTAAGATGGTTTGGAATGAATGCAACAATGATACATAGCAGCCAAAGGATAACTTCGTATTTTTTAAAGACTGAACTTCATATTTTAAAGTAAATGTAGGTGTTTGGAAACTTTTAATGGGCTATGTGCGATACACATACCCGATATATAACAGTAAAATGGTGAACTACGACTAATTTTTTAAGGGATAGAAACG
The DNA here is from genome assembly GCA_951213105.1 of Amaurobius ferox. NCBI lineage: Eukaryota > Metazoa > Arthropoda > Arachnida > Araneae > Amaurobiidae > Amaurobius > Amaurobius ferox. Next base: position 150,741,570 of record OX578137.1, on the reverse strand, counting down.
CATACTGAAGGGCATATAGTAAATTTTTAGGGGGACTTTAATAATTGTTTAACTAAATAGGCACTTTTACTAATTTTTTAAGGGATTAAATACATGCTGAAGGGCATACAGCAAATTCTTAGGGGAATTTTGAGAATTTTTTACCTAAATGGGGATTTCTACTAACTTTTAAGAGGATAGAAATACATACTGAAGGGTATAGAGTGGAATCATTACTAACACCTAGCGGTAAAATGGCGAATTAGAATAATATTTGAAGGATGGTACTTTAGACTTTCAGGCAAACGACATGTTTAAAACTTTAAAAAGGGTGGATATGTAGATTGAGACGGCATGTGTGATACATATCGTAGGGAAAGTAGAACTAAGCAAGTTTTTAAGGATCGAATTTAAATTTTTTCAGGTAAATGGGGGTGTTTAAAAACTTCTGAATGGAGAAAAATTTGCTCCAACTAAACAAGAGGATGAAAAAATTTTAAAATAAAATAAATTGAATTATAGCTATAAAATTTCATTCTGAAATAATCAATAGCTAAATAAAATTATAATAATATTTTAAATGCTACCACATAAGAAGTGGAAACTAGGTTACAATTCACAAAAGTATTTTGTGAGTTTCTGAATTTATTAGCATTTGGTCCGGTAACATAAAATGTATCCGGCGGGTGGGGATGTAGGATGTTTCCGGAAGGGGCTTCACCCACCCCCCCAGATATATTTCTGAAAGAAACACCGAGTCTTTCGTAATGATAAGTCCACAACAAATCAAATAGTATACAATTCGGTAATACTTCTTCAATCAAGAAATATCAGACTCTTTAATTTTCGGGTGAATAGGACAGAAGAAAGCCATTAATTTTTCGAACATTTAAAATAAAAAATAAAATGAGCATGAAAAGTAAAATGTTTAAAAATGTTACAAAAATAGATATTTTAATTCAATTTTCACCTAAAAGCGAATATCATCATTTATATAGAACGTTAATATGTACAATTTTCGAGATATTTTGCAAGTTTTAAGAACCAGAAAAAAAAAAAAATGAAATGCACTTGATATTATTATTACACATTTTGCAATTACTTTTAAGAGGAAGTAAATGAATACCATTTTTTAGAAGTTGTCACTGAAAATTTTATTTTTCCACATGCAGTGGTATGTATATACGTATATCAAACAAATTAAGCAAATCACAATATTGTCATGTCGCCATTCTGTGCGTCATGAACTTTGTGTGTTTTGTGGAGAGAAAGGCTCTCTCTTTTCCTTCGGGCCTGTACGGAGCTGTGTTAGGCCTTCTTAGAATTGACTTTACATTAAATTTTCGTTTCTGTTTGAGGAGAAGCGGTGTTCGAGATATGGCTGTCTCCAATTGGAGTGACGTCATGTCTGGCTTGGAACTTTGGAAGTTTTTTCTCCTCTCTCCGCCAATCAGAGGCGGCGTTGAGGAGAAGCCCGGCGTGCGCTTTTTGTTTTTTCCTTCTTCTTGGACGGAGATCGCAAAGTGGAAGGACGAGTTGAAATTTTGTCTTAAAAAGTTAAGACAAAGGCTTTAGCCGAAATGGCTTATTTTCAACGGTGGGAATATTGGTTTCCATAAGGAACTATTCCAGGAAGATGTATCACGACCGGCAAAATATTATTTTTTCATTTTTCTAAAATCATTTTATTTTATTTTAGGAGGAATTCCTTTCCATGCGAGTGACGCTTGCCGCTGTAGAGACCTGCACCATGATGGTCTTGATACTCCTGAATTGAACTCTTTTGATTTAAATCTTTTGATTCAAGCCCTTGGAAAGATCCCCTTTTTCCTTGATGAACAGTATTTGTTTTATACCGAACTTTGGTCGTGAATTCTAAATTTCGGATCGTAAAGGTAAATTTTGATGATACATCATATTCTCTGAAGAAATTACCAGAGAAGGAATTTTTAGATATCTGGCTCACAGGCACGGAATGAAAATTATTTAATTTGTATTATTATCGAGTATTCTTAAAATTTGATTACTTACAACTTTCTATAAGAATTAAGGAAATATGTTGATTAAATAGAAATGTTGTTTCTACCCTAAAGGGTTAAGTAATATAAGATATTTTTGACTGTGAATTATTGCATTAATGACCAAAACTAAGAATATAAATTTTAATAAATAATTTTTGTTGATTTAAAATTGTGAATTTATTTCACGTATTCCACCCGTGTGTATTTATTTCATGGCTACCATCTGGAATCTAATTCTTCCAGACAAGGAAAAGGTTATAGTGCACAACAGGTAAAATTGCAGTGTACTCTCAAAATCCACTATACTTTTGCAGATCGAGCTACCTTCATTTCCTGTGCCGATCTGATTTTAGATTATTGTCAATTGGCGCCGAGTCATCCTTTTTCTTGCTTGGCAGTTCTGAAGCTGGTGTCGCTTTGACTGTTTGGCGCCGTGACAATATATTACGTATACAATCAATAACCGCCAGGTTCTTAAATTTCTCGAAGGCCAGGATCTTCAAATTTTCTTATTTCGATAATTAAAAAGAAAATTTTTAAATGATTATATTAAAATTTGTTACAAAAATATTAATTTTATATGTAATATTTCTTTTTTTAAAATACACCATTTACAGAACGATAAAATGTGTGTTTTGAGGTATTGCAAGTTTTTGATTTAAAATAGACTCTTTTTTACATTATATATACTATTCACTATTGTTAAAGGAGGAAATTATTTGTATGTACTTTTAACCAGAAAGAAATAGACAACTTGGTTTAGTAGTTATCACTAGTAGTTCTAGAGATATTAGAAAATTTTACTAATCTACAGGAATAGATACATATCTCGAAATAATGAAGGGAATTACATAATAGAAGTACACCAAATCGGTATTAATAAAATCCTATTGACTTTCAGCCATATCTAGTTATAAGAATGCTTCAATTTACGTAATTATTTTCTAAAAAACGAATAAATATAGAAACTTTGATGCTTGGCTAAAATATTTTATTCATAACAGCTTTAATGGAGGCAAATCATAAAAAATATCTGAAACATGAGAATTTTGAATAAAAAAAAATCATTTTAGTTCTACAACAAAATACAAAAAACATTGAGCTTAATATATAATGTTAAACTTGGCAGTGTTATATATATATATATATATATATATATATATATATATATATATATATATATATATATATATATATAAATTCCCAAATAGGACAAGTAACAATATACTCGTAAAATTTCTAGAAGAGTGACGGAAGTAACGGCCGGGGGGAGTTGCGACCCCCAACACTCCGGTGAAAGCTTTTTTCCGCCATGGCAAACGCTCCCGGTAGCCGACACACCCTACACTATTTTCTTCATGACTCTTATAAAACCGTAAAAATTACGAAATAATATATGTGGAAAGGAGTATATAGGGCAAACAAAGAACTGACTAAATATTAGAAGTAATTTGCACCGTAGCATGGTTTATAAAGTATTAACAATTATGATAGCGAAATGTCTTTGGAAATAAGACACTTTGCTAAACACGGAGTTGAAGCAATGAGTGTTAGTTACTATTTTGGATGTCGTGGTAGATACAAAATTGAGATTATGGTGGGAAAATACACATATAGCGCAACGAAGATCGGTTTATCCGTATGGTCTAAATACTGTTACGTACGGTAATAATTATAACAAGGAATATTTTGCAAGCGTTAGGTCGGACAGTATGGTTGAGCGGGGCTTAGGAAAGTCTAGTCGTAAACAACGAGGAGGATACAAAAGAAAAAAGTGCTTTTAAAAAACAGTAGAAAATATTGATGGGGTTTTGTGTGATATAGATGCTGGAAAAGATATTTCCGAGACATGGCTAAAGAATATGGTTTACGGAATAAGAGTGAAGTTTTGAATAGGGTTTGGTGCCATTACAAAAAAATATATGTAGAATGTACGGAAGGCGATCGGTCTAAATCCTTGTATATAATGTTGGATTACATCAAATTTAGAGCCAGGATATATGGAATAGGTTTAGAGGATATTAAAATAAAAAAGCCTATTGACGAATATCTTACCTTGAAATATATTAATAAACGATACGATTTTATTCCTTTTCATAGAATTTTAAGACTTTTTGCTTATGCTAGTTAAAGACTTGAAGTTAAAAGTGGCTTTCAAATATGGTAAACCACTGGGGAGAAGGTTTTTCAATTATAATTTTATATGTTGTAATTTACATACAGATAGTTGTGATAGTTGCAAATGTAATACGTCGATTTACCGAGACGTACATCACGGACATATTGTAACAGGTGATCTGAGTCTAATAAAATCGAACATTAAAGAATACTTTGAATTGGGTACTAAATACCGTTTTAAGAGTGGCGTTTCCATTACACGTGCGATGGAAACTGATATTACACATTATATTCAAAAAGCGGCAGCAAAATTCAGTTTGCCCACTGAGACTTTTAGAGAATGGAAGGGTGATAAATGAGCGATAAATGAGTGTATTTCATGGTATCGCAGGAACGTACGCAGAAATACAACGGGGATTGAACCAAAATACAGTAGAAAAGAGCTGGAAGAACTACAACATCTATATGTAATTACGTATGTAGACAAGGTAACGTCAAATTTTGCAATGACTTGTAAATGGTACTATGTTAGTCTATTAAGACAAGCATACGAAGATAAAAGTATGTACTCGTTATTGAATCAATCTCAGTTGGAAATCAGTAACCGTATAAAGGCATTATACAAAAAATCTGGCATATGTGTGGGAAAATTTAGATTTCCCTATTTAACGCTAATACCTAAGCTACACAAAATTCCCGTAAAATTCCGACCTGTTACCATCGGTTTTAAAACTTATTTAACCAGGGCCAATAAATTATTATTAGGTCATTAAAAATTGGTTTTACGGAAACTCTATGACCAGGGAAGCTATTTTATTAAAAACAGCCTTGAAGTGGTTAAAAGGCTGAAAGAATTGCCTAACTTCAGAATATATAGGAGTTATGACTTTGCTGACCTTTTCAATAATATAGAAATTAAGGATATATATAACATCCTCATAGAATCATACTATAGTTGTGATTTGCAACTATACATAACAATTGCAAAGTACAGGGCTTTGGTGGAATTGGTTTTATTCGAGACAGTTCTATATAATGGAGAAAACTTTTATAAAAAAAATTAAGAGTATCCCAATGGGAGGTAACTGCTCTTCAATTCTAGCAGATATTTACTTAGATAAATATGAAAGGGGAACACATATTCTAAATGAGGTATTATTCCTACGTTACGTGGACGATCTCCTATGCGGATTTGAGGATTGTAGTTATACAATGAAGTTTGACTTTTATCCTCCATGTTTAAATTTAATAGAAACAGCAAGTAATGAGGATAATAGTCTGGATTCTTTGGATCTCACTATAATGAAGCCTACAACCTTACAGTGTTATCGTATGTGCGATAAACGTAGCACCTTTAAATTCGATATCACATATTTGACGTCATGGACAACTTGTTTACACCGAAACATATTCAGAAATCTGATTATAAGTCAAATGAAACGATATAAGTTGTTGAATTTTAGTAATAACGATAGATACATTTGTGATTGCCTTTTTTTGAAAGAGCCTATCAAGGAGGGTTATCCACCCTCTTTTTTGATTAGATTGGTTTCCAATTATAATGGTTTAACTGCAGCCGTGACTAGAAAGAGATATTTTGGAATAATAACAACATACGACTTTTCAGATATCGCCTAGTGGCGGTATTGTAATACGCAGAAGGTGACGCGGTTAGTGAGAAATTGAGGATCATGAATCAGATAGCTCTATATGGCTGAACATAGGTATTCTATGGCTGGAGCTATTTTTTGTAGACACATTTCAAGCGATATCCAGATTGTATGTTCGTGATTATAAGGGTTTTCTGAAATATCGGACGATCTTTTATTATTCACTTTAGAGTAAAAGTAAAGGAGATTATACGTGAAAGTGGTATAACATCAATAAGTTACCTGTTGTTCCATGGGAAGGTGTATTGCGAAGAGTCTGGACTATAGCGTATTTATGAGTTTATGTATTCATACGGTGATAATATTGTCAATATAGGTCTTGTATCCAATATTTAAAAATAACCTCTCTAACTTGGATGTCATTAGTCTTGAATATATTGATTTTAAAGTATTAAATAATCACGAGTGAAGTAGTTTCATACATTAGTATTTATACGGCGATAATGTTGCCAATAGGTCTTGTATCCAAATTTAAAAATTAACCACTCTGACTTAGATTTCATTAGTCTTGAATATATCGATTTTAAAGTATTAAAATAACCACACACACGAATGAAGTAATCTCATACATTAGTATTTATATGGCGATAATGTTGCCAATAGGTCTTGTATCCAATTTTAAAAAATAACCACTCAGACTTGAATTTCATTAGTCTTGAATATATTGATTTTAAATTATTAAATAACCACGAGTGAAGTAACTTCATACATTAGTATTTATATGGCGATAGTATTGCAAATAGGTCTTGTATCCAAATTTTTAAATATAACCACTCTGACTTGGATTTCAAACATTAGTTTCGAATATATTGATATTAGGGTATTAAATAACCACGACTGAAGTAATTTCATACATTAGTATTTTAAATTGTTATATTTTTATAGAGTGCTTTTTGGTTTGTTTTAGCGTAGAATAGTAAACTTTTAAAGATTTACATGTTATTGAAAGTATATATGTATGTATGTAATTTTTACGGTTTTATAAGAGTCATGAAGAAAATAGTGTAGGGAGTGTCGGCTACCAGAAGCGTTTGCCATGGAGGAAAAAAGCTTTAACCGGAGTGTTGGGGGTCGCAACTCCCCCCGGCCGTTACTTCCGTCACTCTTCTAGAAATTTCACGAGTACATTGTTACTTGTCCTATTTCGAAATTTATATAGGTATACACATGTAAAATTGCAGCATAGCGCTTTACAAGTTGTATTATAAATTATTTTTTGCTTTTAGCTTTTTAATCAATTCACTAAAAATTGTAGTAATTTTTCAAGTTTTATATTGTATATATATATATAGCGATGCTGAATATTCCACTCTTTTGATGCAGGATACCATAACGTCTTTGTCGCCACCTGGTATGGGGGATAGTTTATATTGGCAAATCGGATATGACGAAAAAGAGCGAGATTTTAAAAGATTATAGCTTGGCGTGTAATAGTCGGAGAAGGACGACAGTGGTACCAAGTGTTAGGCCGAGGATATACGTGTGTTGTGAGGGGTGACGCGCTCAAGAGAGGAATGCGAGATAAGATTAAAATTTATCAAACAATAATAAAATTGCTGCGTTTTTTTTCTTTAATTCTGGTACTTAATTAACATTTGGTAATAATTAACTTTGTAACATATTAGACCACTGTTGGCAGTTTTTAGAAATAAATGAAATGTTTGTGTAAACCGTTGCTTTATTTACAAACATCCGGGTGATAAGACGTATTCTACGTACAGTCCCTCAAATCTTTTTTTAACTATCTTACAACAATGGGATTTTGCAGGCCATTTCGTAGAAAAAAATAACGGTTCTATTTTTTGAGGATGTAAAAAACTTTAAAAAATGAAAATGTTCTACTAGACTACCCTGTGTACAAAATTTCAGCTGTCTAGGATGTAGGAAATTGTGTTGAAATGTCAAAGAATTGGAACAAGCACACACACACACACCATTCATGATGAGTTAAATAAAAGCTTTTAATAATAAAATTTATTTATATATATGGAAAGCCATGTATTAGACAACAGATTTTTTAAATCTAAAATTGAATAGAATAATTTATATGTAGCTAACATATTTCATTCTTGAGACATTGCACATTTTTTTTAAAATTTAAAATGGAAAAAATCGAAATACTTAATCCCAAGGCAGATCCATTCACTTGAGAAACATTTGGAATAAAATTGACTAAAAAGTGGGGATTTAGCAATGTTTCTCTATTCTGTTGCATTTATAAAGGTTAAAAGAAAAATGAATTTCAGGGAGTGGGCGGCCACATTGTTTTCTTCTTGGGGTAGCAAAAAACCTAGAGCCGGGCCTGTAGTCGAGCCCTGACTATAATACTCTTCTAAACGAATTACTATTCGATAAAAAGCTTTGCTTCATTCTCGACATTATGTCAGCAAATGCAATAGAAACATAATACTTTGAATACGGAATTTCTATATTTACATGGTCCCTTAATGGGACATTTTTAGGCGCGGAAAAACGACTTAAGTCATAAAGTTTAATGCTTCATAACTCGGCGAATTTTGGTCGTAAAAGGATAATTCTTTTTTATTTATCATGAAATTGGATGAGGATAATTTTCCTAAATATAACAGGTGGGACCGGGGGACCGTATAAAAATTTATATTTCGTATTTCCTTCAGAAATGCATTTATTGATTTAAACTGCTTGAAATTATTTTAAAATTCAAAACATTTTTGCAATTGGAAGTATATCTCTGTGACTAACGTTTGAGAAAATAGACATTGGCCACCGATAGCACTGGACACCCTATATATATAAATTTACGTCTTTGGAATAAAAAAATCGCAATTTTTAATTTATGCAAGCTTTTTGTTTTAATTTTACACAATAGCATCTTCCTAAGAATTTGGGGTGTTTCTTTTCTATATGCGCCTATGGACCTATATGCCTATGACAAGAACTTACCAATGGCTCCTATTATCTGAAGGAAAAAATAATTTTCTGATTTATGAGCCCTCGATAAAAATTTACAAAGGATCCTCAGACCCGGGAAAGACACCCAACGCCGTAATGAAAACTTTCAGAATCCTGAAATTACGATAACGATTAGATAAAAAATACTAGTCCTAAATAAAGACTTTAACATCAAGAATGACATTTTGAGATTTCTGAAGTACGGTGTATATTAAGAATTTGACAGAGTCTCCCAGTTAATATCTAAAGGGAAAGTAAGTTTTCTGAGTTATGGGTCCTCGATAAGAGTTTACCAAGAGCTCCCAATCCTAGGAAGGGCTCTTAACATCAAAAGGAAAATTTTACTTTCTGAATCAAGAACTTGCAATAAGGATCGAATAAAAATCGTGGTCGTACACAAAGTTCTTTACAAATTAATTAACATCATGTATGAAAATTAATTTTACAACCTATATAAAAAAATTGCCAAAGACCCCTAGTAGCTAAAAGAAAAAAAAATATTTTCCGAGTTATAGACACTGTTCCCTAATTTTAAATTGAACCAACCTTTTCCCTCCCCGCTTAAAAAGACTGGGCGTGCAATTGAACATTTTGACGAAAATTCAATACCTTGGAAGGAATATAAGAATCTATACGAGAATAACCTATTTTTCCCTCCGTAAGGTTTGGCAAAATTTTGATGACGAATTTGTCGGAATAATTTGTTGACTTTTTTAATTGTTGCCAAATTGACAAAAGCGTCACCCAATTGATAAAAATTCTCCAACTGATGATACAGACGCTGAATCAGTTATCTTCATATTTTCCAACTAATACGAACTATCCAAAAATTTAGACATTTTTTCTTAATTTTACGGATAGATCGGCCAATTCCTTTTACGCATTTTTCATATTTCTGGCAATCGAAATACTTAACTTCCGCAACCGAAATATTTCCATCGTGCAAACAAAATATTTCAGTCACAGGCTTTGGAATTAGTATTTTCTCACCATTTAGTTTAACTTTTAATAAAAATAAACTTTGCCACACAGTGTTAGTTTTCAGACGCGATCATTTTCATAAAATTCGTAGAATCAGCTGGAAATTATCCTTTGTAGTGGCGAAAAAATCTCAACAAGACGCAGTGTTGTGCTATTTTCAATTAGCAGCTGATACCTACTACTGTAAAAGATTGATTTTCCACATAAATTGCATCATAGCCTGCTAATTTTAATCGTACATCATATCATGCTAATTTATCGATTATTTTCTAAAAATTAGCCAAAATCTGCTGGAAATTCTGCTTTTGACGCGGTGAAAAATACTTAGCAAATCGCAAGTTGAGCCACTTTCTCCTAGAAAATGATCAATACACAACAAATTCAAAAGTTTCATTTTTGGCACTAAAGGAGTCTACGAAAATGTTCAGTCTATTATTTACACCAAATTCGTCAAAATTATGCGGGAAAAAATTGCTTAAACTGAAAATATATTAATACTTTGGTGATACTTGTATTGGTACTGAAGATTTTACCAATTTTATTATGCTGTTAAGCAATCTAGAAGTATTTTTATGATTTCAAAAGTGTACATGTGCGTGAGTGTTCTGAATTCTTAAATGTTTCTTTTTTTTCTTACAGAGAATTCGGTCGCTGATTCCTCTCTACAACGCTGAATCTCCTCTGACGCCATTTTCCTGATTCCTGCAACATTAAGTCACAATAGGCTCCATTTAACTTATTTCTGCAAAAAACATACATCTTATTTAGAAATATAATTAAACTAGATCAGAAAGATGAGCATCACTAACCAGTATTTTTCCGAAAAGCTGCTAGAAAGTTATGTGAAGTCTCCGACATCACTCAAAGAGCAGGCAATGACGAGGTCAGCCATTCAGCTGTGCCAATATTCTCGGCTAAAAAAATGCATAGTTCAAGATTTTGATAGAAAGTTCAAATGTAGACGGTCCGTTTCTGAGTGGGAGATACGGATAGGAGACCAGTCTTCTGCCGTGTGTGAGACACTCCCACTTCCACGTGCTTTGAATTGTCGTATCTGGTTGATAACTTTTCGTCTGTTTGGCTGGAACAGGGAATACAAAATACGATTTCCTGAGACATCTCAGATTGCGGATGAATGTTTAACGTTAACTGATTGGACCGCAGAAGGAAGAATAAATGAAAGAGTGGTAGCAGAACGTTTAGTGCGAGATCAGAGATTACCACTTTCCCAGCGCTATATATTAGCGTGTATATACTTTATAGAATCCTTTATTCAGCCCTTGTGGAATGAAATTCGTCCATTGCGGAATCTAATTTCAAATTTCGATCCGATAAATGAGCAATCAAATTTAGTCATTCTGTGGTCGAATCGCATGTTTAGAGGAATGGAAGGATTTATAGGATGCGATAATCCATTCTGGAAACGAGTATTTGAGGTAGCTGTGGAAGAAGGACAAAGAACAGCTGTTGTCTATTGCTGGAACAGAATGGGTGAAAGTACACAGCAGGAAACCATTGTTAAAAGTGCTTTTTGCGCATTTAATCAGTATAATATTTTAAAAGAAAGATGGAACAAAGATATTTATAAATTGTACCGTTCCAAAAATTGGTGCAGCATGCCAACACATTACAGCGATATTTTGTATTTTCTTGTGTCGCAGATGTCTCACGGACAGGTGACAGAATTTTTTAATTTTACATTGAGTTTGAATCGCTTTGGATATTATTTACTAGATACCACATTCACATGGTCACTAGAATCTCCTTATCAAATATATTTTATGCCAATCATTTCCAAATTGTGGGGAATTTTACCCCAAAAATCATATTCAAATCTGTTAAAACGGCTGTCTGCGAGATATGCAAACAAATATAATGAAGAATATAAGAATTACGATTACGGGAACCTATTGGTTGAGCTATTTGAAGAAACACCAGGAAGTTACCAACGCTATATATTTTCTAACTCTGACTGGGGGGATATTGTTTACAGTATTTTAGACAAAAGGCCTTTTCAACGTAAAAGTATACAGATAATTGAATATATGTTGCAACACGCGACAGTGAAAGAAAGGCGGGAAATTATGCAGTCCTCTTCTGGCGAACATATCTATTACTATTTAATCACGAATAGAAGTCGTGACACGTTGGATTCAATATTATCAAACTCTTTGCCAGAAAAAGAGATAGCTGACTTTAGGAAAAAGTTGATGAAATCACACCTAGGGAGAAAGGCATGTTTTTGGATTTTATCTCATGAGAATAGTGAGGAGTATGTGAATTCACTGCTGAACTGGGCATATTTCTCCCCCGTAGAAATTTCTGAGTTTAAACCTAGTCTGATCTGGGAGGTGTTCAGGGGTAATGGCTTATTGTCCGAAAACTCGTTAATAAAGAGAAAACGTTATCATTTCAAACTCGGGAGCCAGAAACTTGCCAAGATTACGTGGGATCCACGAGACGCTGTTACTACTTTACTGGAAAAATTCGATACTGGAAGCGTGGACAGAGTATTGAAATGGTGCTTGCCATTTGAAGGCGATCGCAAACAATATAAAGAGCAGTTCATAAGCATTTTTAAAGAAGATAATTCATATTATCCTTTCAAATATATCCCATATTCGAAGTGCAATTTGAAATGTTTAATGTCTAAGATATCTCAATTTCTGTACTGGGCATTTCCCTCCGAAGAAGACAGGAAACTTTTAAAACACAATCTTTTTGCCAATGAATTTCCCCAACAGGTACTTAAAAGGTCCATTTTGCATGACCAATGGAAGGATGTTGAAGATTTTGTAGAGTTTTTTGAGTTATCTCCTATAGAAACAAAGGAATTAATAAAAGACGTCATGAGGGATAATGACACGCTATACAATATGTTGGATCTGCTGTACACATCTGACTCAGAAGCCGTTTCTAATTATTTGAAATGGGGTCTATCTGATTCAAAAACAGTGAAAGCTTTCAAAAGGAAATTTGATCAATTTTTATGCAACGATAAGGCAGTTGATAAAATTCTGCAACATTGGAATCTGTTAATAAAAAATAGGCTCAGCGATCTAACGATTAAACAAGCCAAAGTAACGCGCAGTCGAAAGAAAGTTTTCAAGGATGAAACCAACCCCAGTAAGCTGTTAAAAAGACAATAATTAAAGACAAACACCAATTTTGATAATCATTAGAAAAAATCGTATTCTTATTTATCCTATATATTACCCGGAATACTATCTGTAGAAAAAATATGAAATATTGTCAAAAATCTTCCTTGTAACATAATCTTGGATTAATAAAGTATTTTTCTCGAAATTCACAAAGGCATCTGTATGTTTAAAATCGAATTCAATAAAAAGAACAGTATCTTAAAAGTATGTCATCTTACGTAGGAGAAATGGGCTTATAGTCAGGGTCTGACTAATGCAGGGGTATGAGAGGCATCTGCTTTGGGCTTCCGCAACTGAGGGGACCCAACATTAAATGCAACATCGAAAAATTAACATATGCTTCCTAAAAAAAACAAAAAATACCATCCGAATGAGACTCTCCCAATGAAAAGCGTTATTTTGAAGACATGTAGGGATTACTGGACTAATTCGCTCTTAATAATTCTATTAATTTAATTCTATTAAAATAGAAATTTAAATTCTCTTAAAAATAGAGGAACATTTTTTATACTTTTCTCTACAATGCAATTATGAAAAAATATTTTCGTTGATTTCTCAGTTTAAACCTAGTCTGATTTGGAATGTGTTCAGAGATAATGGATTATCCATAAACTAGTTAATAAAGAGAAAACGTTATAATTTCAAACTCGGGAGCCAGAAACTTGCCAAGATTACGTGGGATCCACGAGACGCTGTTACTACTTTATTGGAAAAATTCGATACCGGACGCGTGGACAGAGTATTGGAATGGTGCTTGCCATTTGAAGGCGATCGCAAACAATATAAGGAGCAGTTCATAAGCATTTTTAAAGAAGATAATTCATATTATCCTTCAAATTATATCCCATATTCGAAGTGCAATTTGAAATGTTTAATGTCTAAGATATCTCAATTTCACTACTGGGCATTTCCCTCCGTAGAAGACAGGAAACTTTTAAAACACAATCTTTTTGCCAATGAATTTCCCCAACAGGTACTTAAAAGGTCGATTTTGCATGACCAATGGAAGGATGTTGAACTTTTTGTAGAGTTTTTTTGAGGTATCTGCTATAGAAATAAAGGAATTAATAAAAGACGTCATGTGGGATATTGACACGCTGCACGATATGTTGGATCTGCTGCAAACATCTGACTCAGAATCCGTTTCTCATTATTTGAAATGGGGTCTGTCTGATTCAAAAACCGTGAAAGCTTTCAAAAAGAAATTTGATCAATTTTTACGCAAAAATAAGGCAATCGATAGAATTTGGCAAGATTGGAATCAATGAATAAAAGATCGCCTCAGTGATCTAGCGATTAACCAAGTCAAAGGAACCCGCCGTCAAAAGAGGGTGTTTAAGGATGAAATCAACCCTTGTAAACTGCTCAAAAGACAATTGTTAAAGGTAAACGCCAACTTTGATTATCACTAGGAAAATCTCATTTATCTTATTACTACGAAAACTAACTGTAGAAAAAATATGAAATATTGTCAAAGAGTTTACTGGTTGATATCTTTAATTTGACTCCTGTCTGTTTTAAAAAATGTGATGTGTGCAGCACATGACTTTCCTTATATAATGCAATGAATTTACTAGTTTTATCGTTAATAAAATGTTATTCTTATAGTAGATACTTATATTCTTACCAAGATATTGAATTTTCGTCAATGAGTCGTCATTTTCATTGATTTAGCATCATTTTTATCCATTTGGCGAGTTTTTTTCTTAATTTAACAACATTTAAAAAAATCGCCAAGTTGACGACATTCCACCAAATTCGCCGCCAAAATCTCGCCAAGCGTTATGGATGGAAAAATATATTATTCTTACAGCAGATAAATGACTATTGGCGTTCAAATACAAAAGTATTACTCAAAGTATTTTTTTTCATGAATGGAACGAGCTAGATCCACGAGAATGATGTCACCAAATTTATCGTATGGTATTACATATGAAAAGTGAACATGTTTCTCAATAGGAAATATTTTTTTTATTTTACATGATTTTTTGATAATTTTTTTTAAAAATGTACAATATCTCGAGAATGGTTCATGTCACCGTTCTAAAATTTATGCCAATCGTTTTCTAATGAAACTTTACATAAGAAATGTCTACTTGCGTAACTTTATTAGAGGTTTTGAATTTTTGACGATTTTTTCAAAATTTCACTCGAAAATTTAGGGGGATTCTGAACATTCGATTGATTTAAAAAACAATAAGCTTCCAATGTTTATGGATTGTAATTTTTGTACCAAATTCGTTCGAATCGGTCCATTCGTTCGTCAGTTATTGTCTCCACAGACTCACTGACACACACACACACACACACACACACACAGACATCACTTTAAAAATGTTCGATTCGTGATCAGGGATGCTTGAAATGTGCTCTCCCGTCGAAAACTCGAATTCGAATTTGTGACCCCGTCACAATGCTTTCCTTATTATTGTATATAAGGAAAGTAAAAAGCCTGTTTGAATGTGCTTGACATGTATATGACTTAGTATTCTTGTATCTTATATTCTGTTCTTTGTATTTTTGTGTGGCTACTGTAACTGGATTTTATCTGTAGTTGCCACGCTAAATTGTATAAAATAAAATAAAATATTCTAGGATTAATAAGGTATTTTTCTCCACATTTACTATGTGATCTGCATGTTTAACATAGAATTCATCAGTAAAAAGAAATGTATGTTAAAAATATGCCATCTCACCTAGGACACATTGACTTGTAGGCAGGACCTGCCTAATGCAAGGGCATGAGGGGCAGCTACCTTGGGTCTCCGCAACAGGGAGGACCCCCATTAAACGCGACATCGAAAATCTTAGATTTATCTCTACAGACTGCATTCACGTACATCTTCCTTTATTATGAACTAGAACGTAACCATATTATGTACTACTCCTAGATATGCCTGGCTCTTACATAGACGCTCACTATTTATAAATAGTTAAATAAGCACAAGCTACTTAAATAATACATTTCGACACAATTTAAAATCCCTTCGATCCGGAAATGTGTCATAGTCATGGTTTTTTCACACATTATTACTCTTTTAAATTATACACTTGCTTTAATCCATACTAATTTATGTATCTTGGTACCATATGTCTGGTGCAGCAAATCCTCCTTGGATCTTGCGCCATTAAACCATAATCAACCAACGATCGATCCGGAAATGGTACGATCCAAATCCCACGTACTCTTCGCTAAAGCAAAAAGTGTCAAGTAAATAAATTCAAGAAGCAATGAAGAGAGACACAACTATATGCTTCCTAGGCGGGCTTGTGCAGTAAGATTCATCGATAGAAGACCGTCGAAGACGTGGAATTCGCAGTACAAGCGTTGGTTGGTTTGCGATCTTCAAAACATAGTAAAAATTAAAATTATATATGAAATCCACAAAATGTTTTTTGTTAGAATTCTAAGAAATATGCAGCTCCTTTTTTTAAGTTACAGAATTGTGATAATCTTAGTTTTTCGAAAGCGACAATATACCATAAAAAATGCGAATTTCGATCTATATGTAAAAAAATAACTAAAATGAAGAAATTGTTTTGTAAATTCGGTTCAAACATCGTTGGAATGGACGTTCTTTACGATGGTGCCAAGATGGAGTTTCTGTGATAATATTTTCGGTCGCCAAGGAACTCATTTGTGTAAAAATAAAAAATACTGAAACATAAAATTACTAAAAAACTAATTTGAATTTAAAAAACATATGGGGCTATTTGCAATTAAATACCTGTGCACCAAATTACATGAATTAGATTTCCCAGTATAGACATCACACTCAGGTATCTTCTTTTATTATGGACTAGAGCAAATTGCCCGTCGTTTTCCGGGTCCTAAGTAAGCGGCGACTACTTCTAAATAAATAAATAAACGCTCGTTGCCTGAATAAACCGTAATTACTTTTAAATAATTAAATAAACACTAGTTGTTTAAATAATACTTTATTTAAATATCTATCTATCTATATATACTAATTGCCAAGTGTCCGTCTGTCTGTCTGTCTGCCTGTCACTCTTTTTTTAGGTACTTCCCGGATAAATTGAGACTTGTAATTTGGTACACGGCTCGGTCGTTCGATAAAACCCCCTGGAAAAATCGAATTTTTCGAAAGCGTTCTATAGAGGGGGTGCCCCCACACCAAAAGGTTCGAAAAGTGAAATGATGGGAAAGCATGCTTTGCGATGAGATATAGACTTCAAATTTGATGTATGGGTAAACCGTTTGAAAGGAAGAAAGTGTACGATTTCAAATTTTGAATATTTTCTACTTAAGGGGTACCGCACACCAAAATGTTCGATTTACCGAATAAATGAGAAACGGCTGCTTTAAAATTTGATACAGGCTTGACATTTGGTATATGGGCTAATCATTTGAAGAAAACACCCAAAACGAATATACTTGTAGTTTTCTAAAATGTTCGTTTAGTGGGTGCTCCACACCAAAACGTTCGAAAAGTGAAATGATAGAAAAGTATGCTTTGCGATGAGATAGAGACTTCAAATTTGGTGTATGGGTAAACCGTTTGAAAGGAAGAAAGTGTACCATTTCAGATTTTGAATATTTTTTACTTAAGGGGGTGCTGCACTCCGAATTGTTCGATTTACCGAATAAATGAGAAAGGACTACATTAAAACTTGATAGAGGCTCGATATTTGGTATATGGACGAATAATGTGATAGTAAACCCAATGAAAATGATTTTTTTCAAAAATGCATATTTAAGGGGGTGGGTACAGTACACAAAAACATCCGAAAGGTGAATTGATAAAAAAAGTATGCTTTGCAAAGAGATAGAGACTTCAAATATGGTGTAGGGGCAAATAGTTGGAAAGGTAGAAAGTGTGCAATTTCAGTTTTCCAACATTTACTATTGTAGGGGGTGCCGCTCACTAAAATATTCGATTTGTCGAACAAACTGAAAACGCCTCCTTTACAATGTGATAGAGGCTTGAAATTTAGTATATGGGCTTATCATTTGAAAAACAAACCCAAGATGAATACGGTTTTTCAAATATGTTCATTTAAGAGGGTGCAACACAGAAAAACGTTCAAAAGATGAAGTGATAGAAAAACATGCTTCGCGATAAGATAGAGACTTCAAATTTGGTGTACGGGGAGATAGTTTGAAAGAAAGAAAGTGTGCATTTTCAGATTTATAATATTTGCTACTTTAGGGTGTGTCGCACACCAATATGTTCGATTTTCCGAATAATGTACTCTTCATTTTATATGTGATACAGGCTTGATATTTGGTGTATAAGCCAATCATCAGATAAAAAACTCAAGATCAACAGAGTTTTTTTTAGAAATGTTCATTTATGAGTCTGCTCCACATAAAAACATTCGAAAGGGAAAATGATAAATTAGCATGCTTCGGGGTGAGATAGAGACTTTAATTTTGTGTGCAGGTAGATAGTTCTAAAGGAAGAAGTGCGCGATTTAAGTTTTCCAATATTTTCTTCTTTAAGGGTTCTGCACATCAAAATATTCGATTTGCCGAATAACTGTGAAACGCGAATTATTCGGAAACTTACATTATTCAGGTGTTGCTTATTGTGAGATCGTTGATATTCAACGGATATTCTTCTAGTATATACTAATTGCCAAGTGTCCATCTGTCACGCTTTTTTCAGGCACTTTCCGAATAGATAGAGACTTGCAATTTGGTACACGGTTCGGTCGTTCGATAAAACCCCTTGGAAAAATCGAATTTTTCGAAAACGTTCTACAGAGGGGGTGCCCCACACCAAAAAGTTCGAAAAGTGAAATGATGGGAAAGCATACTTTGCGATGAGATAGAGACTTCAAATTTGGTGTATGAGTAAATCATTCGAAAGGAAGAAAGTGTGCAATTCCAGATTTCCAATATTTTCTACTTAAGGGGACTCATACCTCACTAGCCCTTATGAGCTGCTTCCATGTTAACCAATGGGAAAATTTGTTTAGAAGATTCCTCCGTGAATTTTGCCCGTAAATGTTAACTGTCTTCGCGATATTAAAGGATAAACACATATATTTAATCTATCATACGATTTTTTTAAATATTTAAATTTAAAGTGTTTCAAAAATGAATTTAAAAGTTAACATCCCAACGGAAGTTTCCATTAAGGGCTTCTGTAACAAATTAAAAAAAAATTTTGAATATTTTGCATACGTAAATAAAATAGTAATAAATTTCTCTATCGATATCAGCAAATATTATAATTTTATCATTATAAGATCGATTTATAATAATCTATAAACTATTTTAAATACAAATA
This sequence comes from Amaurobius ferox, assembly GCA_951213105.1. Taxonomy (NCBI): domain Eukaryota; kingdom Metazoa; phylum Arthropoda; class Arachnida; order Araneae; family Amaurobiidae; genus Amaurobius; species Amaurobius ferox. Next base: position 150,722,452 of record OX578137.1, on the reverse strand, counting down.
TGTGAAACAGAATGAAGTTAAGTTTACGGCAACCCTGTAAGTCGCGTGCTTGTGGGTCATACAATCTCTGTCGGTCAGCAATAGATCTTTAAACCTTTATATGCAGTCAACAACTAGGGGGAGAAAGTGATTGTTTGACAGCTATTTATCAAGAAAGGCACAGCCCTCTATAGTTCCCCACAAGCAACAGCTCTTTGCTTTTGCGGTTTTCGGGTATGACGTTCCAGAAGGAATACAGTTTTTCCAAGAATTGGTAAAAGATTCCAAACTAGTTTTGGACAGGATTCTAGCTTATTTCCGTTCATGCGCTTCTGCTGCCGATGCAAAACTGTTTTCATTTTTGAGAGAAATATTTGTCTTTCCCTTTCCTTTTTTTCTATCAATATTGCAGTATTTCTTGTTGAAAGCATTACATAATTAGTCTATAGAATATATAGACTGTCTACAAAAGGAGGTTTGAGACTTTCAGCCCACCGTAGCCGTAGCAAGTGTGCATTATTTTCCTTTTTAGTTCATCACACTATATTTTTACTTTCTCTATATACATAATATATAATACACAGGGAATCATATTGAGGGGGGGGGGGTCTTCCTAACAGCTAAATCAATAGGTTTCCACTAATCATCGAGTGTGATAATCGTACCAAATTATTTCCAAAGTACTGTGACATGGCCTAAAATTCAGATACGAGTTTTTGACGGAAGAGTACGTTTCAGGCATCCCTGAACTCGAATAGAACGTATTTGAAGAAACCTGTGTGATCCTTTGGCCGCGATATCTCATAAACGAATGAAGCGTTTTGGAAATCATTTAATACAACTATCGCACTCGATGATTAGTGATGATTTAAAACTCGGTTAGGAAGAACTTCTCCCATTTTTGTATGAAATTAAAAAAAAAAAAAATAAGGACTTTCAATAATTACAATACACATTGACAGGCATTTTTTTGCTGGAAATTTGGCAAAAAAAAACAGGTTCGTTTGTCCCGAATTGCACCAAAATCTAATCAGCACCAGTGTCACCTACAAGTCATTTACCTATAAAATAGAATGAAATTCGGTCAATTAAATTCTGAGTTAGAGTGATTACAAAATCTGCACACACAGACGTCACGCTAAAAATAGTGTTTACTTGTTCTAGAGATCTCAAAACGTGTAGATCCGTTGAAAACTCGAGTTGGGATTTTCGACATGATTCCGATAATTTCCTATATATTACGATGTATTGTAGAAAAAGTTAAAAATATTGGATGTGGGCAACACATGACTTTCCCTATAAACTTTAATTCATCTTCTCTTTATTTATTTAATAATTCATTAAATTGAATTGAATTATACAAAACAAAACCAATTTTCGTTTTTTTTTTTGTGTGTGTGTGTGTTACCTGGACATATTTTCAAATGCGGCGTAGCAAACAAGCGAAAACACTAAAATATCTGGAAAACGGCTAAAGTAGTGACTTCGTGCTAGAATAATGGGATTGGTCTTATTCTTTTTATCGTCAAAAATTACTTTCAAAACAAACATTTAATAGATATATCTGAGAATGCGTGGACTTTTATTTTAATGAATTTTGCGTGCCATTTTGCAAAAAAAAAAAAAAACAGGTACTGTTTTCCCAAATCTTACCAGGGTAACCTACAAGTGATTTATCTACCAAATTTTGTGAAATTTGAGAAATTAGTATTTTTAGCTACAGTGTATACATGCGATTTTTGTGGCCATTTCGCAAAATTTCGCAAAAGGAGGCAGGTTCTGTTTCCCCGAATCATACCAAAATCTAATTAGCACCAAGATCCCCACAAGTAACTCACCTTGAATAATTTTTGAAATTTGGTCAATTACTTTTACAGTGAGAGTAGATACATACATTACACAGACAGACATAAACACAGACATCACGCTAAAAATGGTTTTTTTGTGTTCTATGGGTCTCGAAACGTGTAGATCCGTTGAAAATTCGAATTGCGATTTTTGATATGATTCCAATATTTTTCATGTATTGCAGGGAAAGTAATAAGAAAATGAATTTTAATTTGTAGGCAAAGTCATGTGCTGCTCACATTAGATTTTTTATTTTCCCTGCAATATATGGTATATAATGTATAGGTAAAGTATTGGAATCGTGTTTTCAACGGATCTATACACGTTTTGGACCTCTGGAACACGAAACAAATATTTATAGCGTATTTATTACAAATATTTATTAGTACAAATATTTATTAATTCAATTTTTGTTTCTATTGGGTAACTGGACATATTTTGTAACAAAAATACGAAAAAACTAAAATATCTAGATAACGGTTGGTCCTAGAGTAATAGGGTTGGTCTTATTCTTTTCCTCGTCAAAAATTACGTATGAAACAAGCATTTAATTGATACATTGGAGCATACGTAGTCCTTTATTTTTGATTTTGGCGATTATTGCGGACCATTTCGTAAAAGATGGCAAGTTCTTAATTTCTTAATTGTACCAAAATCTAATCAGCACCAGGGTCACCCATCACAAGTGACTTACCTATAAAATTTTATGAAATTGATCCATTGGTTTTTGAGTTAGAGTGGACACATACATTGCACAGATAAACACGCAGACACATACACAGACGTTACGCTAAAAATAGCTTTTTTGTCTTCTAGAGGTCCCGAAACGTGTAAATCCGAAAATTCAAGTTGCGATTTTCGACACGATTCCAATACTTTCCCTATACATTACCATGTATTGCAGGGGAAGTAATATACAATTGAAGTGTTAAAAAATCCTACGCATAAACAGAAAAATACCAATTTTCTTTTGTATTCACTAGGAAAAAGAGAAGGGGACAACAAAAAATGTTCTTTATTTGAAAAATATTTCTGCTTCCAGGGATAATTCCAACCCAATAAAGACATAGGCATCCTCGCATTGATTAAAAAAAGGAGAGTAAAAAATTTTGATGTGGGCAGCACATGATTTTCTCTGCAGCCTCATATTCACATATGTTTATATCTTCAATAAATCGAGTTTATTTGCACAAAATAACAACCATAATCATTTTAAATGACACCGAATTTGCACTTTGAATTCAATTTTCATTTTCATTTGGTAACTGGATTTATTTTCAAAGGTGGCCTAGTGAAAATGTGATAAGACTAAAATATCTCACGAACGGCTAGTTCTAGAGCAATGGAGTTCACCTTATTGTTTTCGTCGTCAAAAATTACGCATAAATTAAACATTTACTTGATATATACGTAGTCTTTTATTTTTAAATTTAATGATTTTTGCATTAAAGGCCGGTTCTTTTTTACCGAATTGTACCAAAATCTAATTAGCACCAGGGTAACCTATAAGTAATTTATCTACCAAGTTTTGTGAAATTTGGTCTATTAGGTTTTTAGCTAGAGTGGATACAGGCAATTTTTGCGGGCCATTTCACACACACACACACACACAAAAAACTGATGTTTGTAGCACATGACTTTCCCTGCCGACTTATATCCACGTTATGTTTTTTTAAATTAAATTTAATGCATTTTTAATTCAATTTTCGTTCTCATTTGGTAACTGGACTTATTTTCAAAGATGGCGTAGAGAAAATACGAAAAAACTGAAATATCTCGAGAACGGCTAGTCCTAGTGTATAATGGGGTTGGTCTTATTCTTTTCTTCGTTAATAATGACGTATAAAACAAGCATTTAATGTACGTAGTTTTTATTTTAGATTTTGACGATTTTTGCGGGCCTTTTCGCAAAAACAGGCAGGTTATTTTTTTTCCGAATCTTACCAAAATCTGATTAGCACTAGGGTAACCCACAAGCGACTTATCTACCGAATTTTGTAAAATTCGGTCCATAAGTTGTCACCTAGAGTGGGCCATTTTTGCGGGCCATTTCGCAAAAAAAGGCGGATTCCTTCATCCCGTATTGTACTAAAAACAAATCAGCACCAGGGTCATACCCAAGTGACTTACCAAATTCGCTTCAGATTTAACTCGGGCTGAACAAAGAAAACATTGAACCCCATGGAATCTAATTTTTCAAATATTTTTTAACCGGAGTTAAAATTTACTAATTGCTTCGAAAATTTTAAGACATATTCAAATTATCAAGTAAAATGTGCAAAAAAATTTCAGCAAAATGTAATTAATTAGGTAATTTTTTAAATAAAAATTGAAATAATAGTTACATCCATATTTATATGAATAGATCACATGACTCATTTCAAAAAATAAAATATGGCATCCATTTTTCCTTTATTTAAATATCGTGATGTTTCCACGATTCCAAGATCTTTTAAATTTGTATTTAGTGTTGCATCCATCATAAAACTGCTTTATTTTTGCATATTTTCTGTGTATCTAAATTTTGTACCAACGCAATTACAATACTTTTTTAAACGATTACTGAACTTTGATTACTCCTACAAAGAAGCCTAATTTCTATAGCTTGCAGAATGTAAACAAATCAAGCGATTGTGAGATGAGTTCCATATGAATTGGTAAATTTTTTCATGGAAAATTATTTGGCTCTGGAGTCTGAAATATAAGTGATATGTATGAAATATTCATTGATTTTACATAGAGAAGCAGACGATTTTTTTTTGCATTTTTTTGATGAAGTTTCAGGTTTCCAAATTTAATAAATTATTGTAGTACTGTGTTAATTTAAAAAATATCAGTGCTGCATGTATTGCATTTCAGAGATGATTAAATAAAGTGGCATTTCAGTTGGAAAGTGCTTAATAATCAATGATTTATGCATGATTGATTTTTCTTGTTTATTTTAAATTTTTGCTTTAGAAAATTTTCCACAAATATGTCATCTTACTATCGCTTGTTACACATGAAACCATTCCCAATTCGCGATGTTTGTGAATTTTGAAGAATTTAGTGCTTTCAGATATTTTATAGTGCTTTCGCATTTCAGAGATGTTTAAACCAGGCAATTTATATTTCAATGCCGTGATTTGGATGAAGTTCATTTCTTTCGATGGAGTTTTAAGTTTTCAAATATAATAAATTAATGTAGTATTGTGATAATTTTAAAAATATTACCGAGGAATGTATCTCATTTTAGAGATGTTTAAATAAAATTTCATTGAAGTTGGAAAGTGTTTCATAATCAATGCTTCATGCATGATTGATCTTTCTTGTTTATTTTTAGTTACATATGATTCCTAAATATTAGCAGCTATTATCTGCTACTTAGAAAATAACATTACGTTTTTTGACGTTTTGATTGTCAAACTGAAGGTTCGAATATTATTAGATTATTATAGTGACAAAAATATATTGTAATATTGAATAAATTATTGATATGTTCTTATAATCATTGATAAAAACATTCCCATTTACTTCATCGCAATCACGTTTACTTTCCCTACATACATAGTGCATAATGCATAGGGAAAGTACTGTGACATGGTCTAAAATTCGAATGCGAGTTTCCGACGGAAGAGCACGTTTCAAGCATACCCGAACTCGAATCGAATGTTTTTGATTTAGTGTGGGCGTATATTTGTGTATCCGTGAGCCTGTGGACTCGATATCTCATGAACGAGTGAAGCGTTTTGGAAATAATTTTGGATGATTACCACACTCGGTGATTAGTTGAACCCCATTCATTTTCATCGCAGTTAGGAAGACCGCCCCCCCCCCCCCGGATTTTTGTATGAATTAAAAAAAACCCAGGACCTTCAGTAATTACAAACACATAATCATTTCTTATGTAATCTTTCATTAGAAATCGAACGATGCAAGTTTTAGAAAAGCTAGCACGAACAGTTCTCGAGATAATGGACGATCTTTGAATGACTTTTTGAAAAACTATATTTAAAATATTAGGACCTTGAATAACTAATCATTCCATACGCTATTAATAGAAAGCGAATGACATAAACTTTAGAATTCAAGAGTAAACCGTTCTTGAGATAGTGTACGCTTTTCAGATATATTTATAAGCAAATTGCATAAAAATAAAAAGGAGTAAATATCATCCAATAGCTTCACTTTCCGTATGCAATATCATTAAACAAATCTCTTAAAATCTTTCTGATGGACTTAGTTTATGTCATTTACGGGGGAAGATACTTTTTATAATACCGTTGTAACTAAATCCCGTAGAATCGCCAATAATATTTTATTTCACGGAATATTAATTAAATGCCAATTGCATTTTGATGATGATATTGCACGTGGGTGTGAATGAGTCACTTTGTTTGGATTAATAAATTTCTAAACTTGATTGAAGTTCGGTGTTTCTGTCATGAGTTTCTGCCAGCGACTCCGAACTAGTTCAGGACGAGATTTGAGCATTGCATATGGTAGAACTTTGCACTGCCAATGTAGATCAGTAAGTCTGGTAGACTCCTCCGCCCCCCCACCCCCAGTGGCTTAAACTGTGAATAAACACCCTACAGTTTTTGAAATACGCCATCATTGACAATCTCGATATCTATTGCAATTACTGCTGTTTTAAATAAACACTAATTGCCAAAGATGTTAAAGTCGATGGAGGTAAAATATTTCTCTAGTATTTTGAAGAGGAAGATTTCTTCTTTCTTATAAGATGAGGTATGCAATCACAATTCAGTAAAAAAATCTGATGTGGGCAACACATGACTTTCCTTATATAATGCAATAAATTTACGACTTTTACAGAAAAAAAAATAGCTTATCTGTATAGTAGATACTTATATTCTTTCCAAGATATTGAATTTTCATCAATTAGTAGTCATTTTCATTGATTTAGCGTCACTTTTATCCATTTGGCGAGATTTTCGTTAATTTTTGAAGTGAAAGATTTCTTTTTTCTTATAGAACGATGTATGCAATCACAATTTAATAAACAGGAATCTTACATTGTCTTTCACATCAAATTTCCCAATTTTAAACCCAATTTGGTGTTAATCATAAATGTTAACGTAATTCTGCTGCTGGCTCCAACTTTCAACTAAACTTTATTTGAAAATTTACGCAAATTTCCAATAAAATAATCTAATCATCAGTACGATATGGCATCAGACAAGAACTGTTCAAAACTCTTTCTTTCTGTTCGGAGGGCTGAAACTGAACTGGTTTATTCAATGCAATGTCCTGTGCCCACAGGCTTTGTATCGTGACACTCCCTCACCTTGGATAAGGGTACGGGAATTTATGACTTTAGTGCGTCCCGAAATAGGATACAAAGGGAGGCTTACTTTTTGGTGGGAAAGTCATTTCGATGATGGGCAGCTCAATTAGGAAAAGGGACTGTGAAAACAGAGCTAAAAGCTGAATTCTTGCAACCATACCATTTTTACAAGCGACATCTAGGGAGCAGATTGTTGCGGATTTGAGTTCGATTGAACGGTTAGCGGGGCCTGGGAGTGCCGCACACCAAAACGTTCGAAAAGTGAAATGATAGAAAAGTATGCTTTGCGATGAGATAGAGACCTCAAATTTGGTGTATGGGTAAATCGTTTGAAAGGAAGAAAGTATGCAATTTCAGATTTCAGTTATTTTCTACTTAAAGGGGTGCCGCACACCAAAACGTTCGAAAAGTGCAATGATAGGAAAGCATGCTTTGCGATGAGATAGAGACTTCAAATTCGGTGTATTGGTAAATCGTGCGAAAGGAAGAAAGTGTGAAATTTCAGATTACCAATATTTTCTATACTTAAGGGGGTGCCGCACACCAAAATGTTCGATGTACCGAATAAATGGGAAACGGCTCCTTTAAAATTTGATAGAGGCTTGAAATTAGGTATATGGACTAATCATTTGATGAAAACATCCAAGACGAATATAGTTTTTCCAAAACGTTCGTTTAAGAGGGTGCTCTAGAGGAAAACGTTCGAAAGGTGAATTGATAGGAAAACATATTGCGGGAGGAGATAGATATTTGAAATTTAGTGTACGGGTAGATAGTTTGGAAGGAAGAAAGTGTACAATTTCAGTTTTCCAATATTTTATACTTTAGGGTGTGTTGCACACAAAAATGTTCGATTTTCGGAATGAAGTAGAAATATCCATTTTAGAACGTAATAGAGGCTTGATATTTGGTATATGGGCGAATCATTTGATAGAAAACCTAAGAAGAATGGAGTTTTTCAAATATATATATTTAAGGGGGTGGGTACTCCACAGAAAATCATTCGACGGGTGAAATGATAGAAAAAGTATACTTCGCAATGAGTTAGAGATTTCAAATTTGGTAAACGGGTAGATATTTGAAAGGAAGAAAGTGTGCGGGTATTCGGCTAGTAATATAAAAATCGTGCACTATCCGAGAAATGAAAATATAAAATCTGTTTGCTCATAGATGGCGGTGTTGGTCAGGAGAAACAGGATCCGGTTACAGTACCCAGAAGTAATAGTGTGCTGACCGAAGCGAAAAACAGGTTCACTAAAACCGCCTCCGCCAAACGGCGTTGGTCTCGAACAAGCGGTCAAAAGAGGAGGAGTTAACATTGAAACGAATGGGAATTTAATGCAAATGAAATGACCAATATCTTTGGAAATAATTGAAGAATTTGTTTGAAATTTGGTGTAATTATTGCAAGTGGTATACACAAAAAGTCATTTGATTTTCAGAGAGATTGAGCTAGGGATATATTCGTATTTTTAAAATTTTATTTAACTTTATCTGTGGTCGTTCAAACATTTGAGGTCCAAAATAATCAAGTTCATTCATCACAGTAATGTGAAATTCGGTATGACGTTTTCTCTTGTGGTACATTTCAGTTCTTTCGATTCTGAAGCTTATCGGGTTAGCCCGTCCTGGGCCCGCAATAGGACTTTACTTGCTTTTAGAGAATAACTCGAAAGTCAGAGAAAGTAGGAAATCTAAATTTACTATATCGTTTTCGTTTGGGGTATATTTTAATTCTTTCAATTTTGAATCTTATCGGGTTAGCCCGTCTTAGGCCCGCCTTAGAAACACACCCATTTTTGCGGTATAACTAGAGAACAGGTGTATCAAAAATTCGAAGTTTAGCATATCCTTGTCATTTGCTGTATATTTGAAATCTTTGGATTAAAAATCTTATCGGGCTAGTCCTTTCTGAGCCCAACAAGAGTTCGTTTCGTTTTTTCTATGGAATAACTCAATTGTTTGTTATATCGTTTTTTTTATAGAATAACTCAAAATTCGGAGCACTCAGAATGTCTAAATTTAATATCTCATTTTCTTTTGGGGTATATTACATTTCATCGCATTTCGAACCGTATCGGGCTAACCCGTCCTGACTCGTCATAGAAATTAACTCGCTTTTCAAGAACAACTCGATCAATCGGAGTAGCAAAAAACTGTAAATTTAGTATACTATTTCCTTTTAGATGTATTTTAATTTAGATTTTGAACTTCATCGGGCTAGCCCGTCTTTGGTCCGCTTAAGAATGCTTTCGCTTTTGAAGAATAACTCGAGAACCGCAATAGCTAAAAATTCCAAGTTTAACATGCCATTGGCTTTTGGGGTATATTTAAGTGTCTTCGGATTTGAACTTTATCGGGGTAGACCGTCCTGAGCCCGACATAGGAATGGACCCGCTTCATTAGAATAACTGGAAAATCGGGGCAACTAGAAAATATAAATTTAGTGTACTCTTATCTTTTGGGGAATATTTTAATTCCTTCGATTTCGAACCGTATCGGATGAACCCGTTTCGGGCCCCTTTAGAAATTCACTTTTGGGAGAGGGAATAACTCTAGAACGGAAGTATCTAAAAGTACCAAGTTTAGAATGTCGTTGTCATTTGCGGTATATTTCATGGATTTAAAACCTTATTGGGCTAGCCCGTTCTGGGCCCAACAAAAAAAATGTACTCGTTTTTTAAGAAAAACTCCAAAACTGTAGAATCTTGAGTGTCTAAATTTAGTACATTATTGAGTTTTAGAGTATATTTTATTTCTTTGGATTTTGAACCTTATCAGGCTAGCCAGTCATGGTCCCGCTGTATAAATATACTGGTTTTTCGAGAATAACTCGAAAATCGAAGCAGCTAAAACATCAAAATTTAGTATATCATTTTCTTTTGGGGTAAAGTTTAATACTTTTGAATTTGAACCGTATTGGGTAGCCCGTCCTAGGTCCGACATAGTAATGCACTCGTTTTTTAAATAACTCAAGCAGAGCAGCTAAAATATTTTATATATCATTGTTTTAGGGGTATATTTTAATTCTTTAGATTTTGAACCTTATTGGGTTAGTCCGTTTTAGGCTCGTCTTAGGAATGCACTCATTTTAGGGGAATATTTCGAGAAATGGGAAGCTGAAAATCCCAAGTTTAGCACGATCGCATTCCTGTTACCTTACACCTTTATGGTAAGTCGGACGGTTTGGGTCTCAACAACAACAACGATCGCATTCCTAAGGCTGACTCAAGGCGGGCTAACCCGATGAGGTTCAAATTATAAATTATGATAAACCCCCAAAATTATGATAACCCACAAAAGTTAAATTATGATAAACCCTAAAAATTATGATAAACCCAAAAAGGTTCAAAATCCAAAGACATAAAATATACCCTAAAAGACAATGGTACACTAAATTTAGATATTCTGGTTGCTACAGTTTTGGAGTTATTCTTAAAAAACGAGCACATTCTTCTTGTTGGGACCGGGACGGGCTAGCCCAATCAGGTTTTAAATCCAATGAGGTAAAACATACCGCAAATGACAACGACATTCTAAACTTGAAACTTTTAGATACTCCAGTTCTAGAGTTATTCCCCCAAAAAGTGAATTTCTGAGGCGGGCCCAAAACGGGTTCGCCCGATACGGTTCAAAATCGAAGGAATTGAAATATTTCCCAACAGATAAGGTTGTACTAAATTTATATTTTCTAGTTTCCCCGATTTTCCAGTTATTCGGAAAAACGGGTCCATTCCTATGTCGGGCCCTGGTCGGGCTTCCTCGATAAAGTTCAAAGCCGAAGAAACTTAAATATACCCCAAAAGCTATCGACATGTTAAACTTGGAATTTTTAGCTACTTCGGTTCTCGCGTTATTCTTCAGAAACGAATGAATTCTTTATCGGATCCAAGACGGGCTAGCCCGATGAGGTTCAAAATCTAGATTAAAACCCACCCAAAAGGAATACTAACTTTACATTTTTTAGTTTCTCCTATTGATCGAGTTATTCTTAAAAAAGAAAGTAAATTTCTATGGCGGGCCCATGACGGACTAGCTCGATAAGGTTCGAAATGCGATGAAATGTAATGTACCCCTAAGTACAATGATATATTAAATTTAGACATTCTAGTTGCTCCGAAATTTTAGTTATTCTCAAAAAACGATATATTCCTTTTGTTGGGCTCAGTAAGGGCTAGCCAGAAAAGATTTTTAATCCAAAGAGTTAAAATATACCGCAAATGCCAAGGCCAAGGTATGCTAAATTTCGAGTGTTTAGATACACCTGTTCTCGAGTTATAACCCAAAAACGGATGAGTTTCTAAGGCGGGCTAAACCGAGTCGGTTCAAAATTGAATGAATTAAAATATACCCCAAAAGAAAACGATGTATTAAATTTAGATTTCTTACTTTCTTTGATTTTCGAGTTTTTATCTAAAACCAGGTAAAGTCCTATGGCGGCCCAGGACGGGCTAGCCCGATAAGCTTCAAAATCGAAAGAACTGAAATATACCACAAGAGGCAACGTCATAACGAATTTCACGTTACTGTGATAAATGAACCTGATTATTTTGGACTTCAAAGGTTTGAACGAACACCAGATCAAGTTAAATGAAATTTTAAAAGTACGAATATATCCCTAGCATAATCTCTCTGAAAATCAAATTACTTTTTGTGTATACCACTTAAAATAATCACACCAAATTTCATACAAATTCTTTAGTTATTTCGAAAGATATCGGTCATTTTATTTGCAATAAATTTCCATTAGTTTCAATGTTAACTCCTCCGCTTTTGACCGCTTATTCGAGACCAACGCCCAAGGTTACTATATCTACTAAGGTAAAAATATGTTCGAAAAGTTTTCTAAACAAGCAATCATTCTAAAATTTTCATTATACACAAATAAACATCGCGTAATTTCTTTCTAAATGCATATAAATAAAGTTATTTTCGATTATGTTATCTCTAATAATTGAAAATCAAAACAATAATTAAAACGCTAACACTAAGAATTTTATGTCTTTTTTTTTGGGGTGGGGGGGGGGGGGATGTACTTATGCCCAACTAGTAAACGATTTAAGTGATGCTTCTATAATTTATATGAATTTTGTTCTCAATTTTGTACACAATTTGCATGCACATACATGTGCACAACTTGCAATCTGATTTAAAACAGCGGTTCCCAACCTTTATCCCCTTGAAAACCCGCGCCTGTTTATTTTCTAAAATCGTACCCCCCCCCCCCTATTTTTTTAATGTAATAAAATTTAATTAATAAAATGTAATGTAATAAAATTTAACTAAAAAATGTAATGTAATAAAATTTAATTAATATAAAATGTGCGAGATTAAATCCTGTTAGATTTTTCAAAAATTACAAGAACATCATTAGAAAATATATAAAGATACAAATAACTTGCTGTAAAATGAAATGAATAAAAAGTATACTGTACTTTCGTCTTTTAAGATTTAAAAATCCTACATAATGGAACTTCATGAACTAAACTAATGTTTCAAGAAAGAAGTGCATTTTTCCAAATTAATATAAATTTTACAATGTTGACTACTTTAAAAGAAAAGTTTGATTACAATTTGCATAAATGTACTTTTAGTCATTAATTTCTTAATAAAAAATATCTTTGGTTTAATAAACGAATTTAAATAAGTCCTATTCTTCAATACTGAAATTTTTGCATGTATCTGAGGTTGGGAAACACGACTCTAAAATATACATTATATTACGAAAAGAACACATACTTATTCACATAAAGAAAGCTAGCATTGCCTGGAATTTAAGATGCAAATCTTTGATTAAAATTCTAGTTGAACTCGTAAGAAGTCTTCGAAACCAATAAACACTTTAAAAATACACTTGTTTCAAACAAAAAATAAAAAAAACCCGCGCGCCTGTCGCGCCATCTTGTGCCGCGCGCTGCAAGTAAACTCCAACTCCAACTGACGTCATAGATAGTGTTCGTGGCAGAGGAGTGGCACCCCCCTGACCAACGCCGTCTGGTGGTGGCGGCATTTGCAGGAACAACTCCCAGCATTGAGATATATAGGTGGTCGGCACACTATTATTTCTAGGCACTGTAATCCGGTCTTCAACGGAGAAGGCTCCGCTGATTCAAAAAGCTGACGAGTTCGTTTGGTTAAAAAATTTATAAGTAATCAAAGCATGAGTTTAGGAAATTATTTTCTACTTCTGAGTAGTTTGTTATAAAGTAATTTTTGTTAATTTATAAACATCGAATTGCACGTCAATTTTTTTACATAGTTCTATAAATGTCGGTAAAGTATTTTCTTTTTTTAAATTCTCGAAAATCCGTTCCATAATCGCATGGACTCTGTTCAAAATTAGCTTGAAATAGAATTTTTGATTTTTACGATAGTGACAAGATAGAAACTCTGTGGTAATATTTTAGGTCGCCAAAAAATCGATTTGTGTGTAAATCGGGAAAAAAATTTAAATAATTAAAAATCTAATTTTTAAAATAAAAAATAATAATGCTGAAATGCATCTATTTGGTTACTGATGTTCCTGTATACCAAATTCCATTGCTTATTCTTAAATTTCTCGCTAGAGACTGCACACACGGAGAGAAACACAGGCAAATCTATATCAGTTTAAATATTGCGTTAAATATTTAGGAGTGCATTTGGACGCAAATAATAATTGGTTTTCACATATTGATTTTCTTAAACAGAAAATACAAATAATTAGCAATAAACTTAGAAAATTCACTACTAAATCTTGGGGAAAGGAACACCATCAGAGTTACTCAAAATTTGGCACTATTCTGTTTTCGAGAATATACTCTTATACGTTTTATCATGATGGGGAAAAATCTAACAGAAGGAGAAAAAATTGACCTCAGTTCAAAAAGTTTGCTTACTTCAAATCTCTAAAGCATACATGTCAACATCCCCAGAAGCTCTATACAATAACGGGTATTATAACAATATCGCTCTCAAATGAAATAGACACAATAATAGCAAACATGTTCGTTTAAGGGGATGCTACAGAGAGAAACGTTCAAAAAGTGAATTGATAAAAATATACTTCGGGATGCGAGAAAAGGATTCCAAATTTGGTGTACTGGTAGATTATTTGGAACCACGAAAATGTACAATTTCAGTTTTCTAATATTTTCTAATTTAGGAGGTGCTGCAAGCCAAAATGTTCGATTTTCAAAATAAAGGAGACACGCTTCCTTTTTAAACATAATAGAGGATTGATATTTGGTACATGGGCGAATCATCTGGTAAAAAATCCAAGAAGAATGAACTTTTTGAAAAATTTATATTTATGGGGGTGGGTACTCTTACAGAAAAACATTCGAAAGATGAAATAATAGAAAAAGCAAGCTTCGCGTTGAGATAGAGACATCAAATTTGGGGTACGGGTAGATAGTTGGATAGGAAGACAGCTTGCAATTCAGTTTTCCAACGTTTTCTATTGTAGGGGTTGCTGCTCGCTAAAATATTCGATTTTTCGAACAAATGAAAATGCATCCTTTACAATGTGATAGAAGGTTGAAATTTAGTACATGGGCTCATCATTTGATAAATAAAACCAAGATGACTACGGTTTTTGAAAAATGTTCATTTGTAGGGGTGTTACACAGAAAAATTTTCGAAAGGTGCAGTGACACTAAAAACATGCTTCATGATAGGATAGAGACCTCAAATTTGGCGCACGGGTAGATAGTTTGAAAGGAAGAAAGCGTGCTATTTCAAATTTCCAATATGTTCTATACTGTAGGGGATGCCGCACATCAATATGTTCGATTATCCGGATGAATAAGACACGCTTCCTTTTAAATGTGATAGAGGTTTGAAGTGTCCCGACCTTCGAGAAGCAATCAAGTAGAGAAAGCCTCGGCAACCCTAACGCAAGACCGGAAAGATAAGTCATGTGACTTTAGTTACTCTTCCCGCCCAAAGTTTTTCGTTTCCCCTGTAGTTCAATGGGAGAAGGTGAATGGTAAAGCGTCCTTGAAAGAAAAAATATATGTTTTTAATTATTTCTGTTACCCTAAGCCTTGGAGGATAAAAAAAATTGTAGGAGAGTGAAGAAAATATTCCATCAATGCATTTATAAAAAAATATTCATTAAAACATCTTAAACTGCGTTTTACTAAATTTTGGCGATATTTGGCGGTTTGGGGAAAACGAAATTGCGAGACAGCGTGCGAAACCGCGCGCTTTGGATGCGTGCAACAGATTGTGCTTATTAAATTATAACTTTAAGATTGCAATCCGGGGTATTTTTTACATCCCGGGAAATCAGAAATTACATTTTATTAATTTCGGTATCCCGGGAGGTTAAAAATATCCTTTTACTTCATTTTATAGATAAAGAAAATATATTTTAATTACCTTACGATCTGATTTATTTGTCTATAAATATTATGTGTATGTGAACGATAATAGCATGTTGAGATTTTCTAATGACAAACTTTTTGTATAACGGAATTTTGAATATAATGAGAACATTTTTATAAAAAAAAACAATGCCTTTAAGTACTTCTTCGCATTTATAATAAACACTGTTATACTACTTATAAAGAGCATTAGACAATAGTTCACCGTCTGAAATAATACACCTTTAATTCGGAAATACAATATATTAAAAAAAATCTAGTATAATAAATGTACATGTGTGCTTTGACATATGCACTGGAAAATGTAACTGACTGATATCCAACAAATTGCATATAAAATTTTTAAATAAAAGCATCCAAAGTTAATAACTGAATTACATTTGGCATACTGTATAAATTTTATTATGACAGAAATTGGTATGCAGTACGTCGTTAACTTCCCTCGCATTTTGACGTCTCTATGGAAAAAAATTCCTGTTTTCAAATCGTAGTTTAGGCATATCGCATTGCCATCAAAATCATAAAATAACTCAATAAATTATTTTAATATGTTTTTATTTGGTCTGAATCGAAAATAGAAAGAAAAATAAGTGGTAGAAAAAGTATGTTTTAAGACCTACGTCATTGACACTCTCTGCAAGATGTTTGTATTGTGTGTGTCTGTCTGTGTGTGTGTGTAAGTGTGTCTGTGAGTGTGTGTGCAGTGCATATCTGTATATGTGATTGTTGGTGTGTGTGCTTACATGTATGTGTTCTTGTGTGTGTGTGCGTATATGTGTATGTGTTCTTGTGTGTATGCATATGTGTTTGTTTCTGTGAGTGCTTATTTGTATATGTATTTGCATGTAAAATTTGGGTAAGATAACTTATGAACGCATGTAGGTACCGGCATGATATTTCATATGTGGATATATTATGTAAAATAATTGAAGGAGTTGGTATTTGTTTCGTAAAAATTCCAAGATTAAAACACAAAATATTAGAAGTTTTAAATTTCTGTAGCAATATTTATTTTGGTAAGTAATGGGGGTGACAGTTGAATTTAAGCCGGAAAATGATTGTTTGAACTATGTTTGAAATAATGGTATTATTGGTAACTAAAGGCATAAATTAATAAAGGCATTTGGCATACTGTACAGCTTATTATGAAACAAGAAGTATGCGGAACGTTGGTGTTCTAACGACTTTCCTCGCATTTTGACGTCACTGTATGTATATAATTGTTTTAAATTCATAGCTTAGACATAGCGCATTGTTGTTAAGGTCATTATTGAGTAACTCATAAAGTTATTTTAGTGTTTTATTTGGTGTGAATCGGCAAAAGAAAGAAAAATAAGGGATAGGAAAAGTATGTTTTAAGACCTCATGAACAAAGTTAAAATATTCTCCGCAAGATGTATGTATTGTGTGCCTCAATTCAAATTGTTTGCCTTTGGATGAAACAAATATTTTAAATGTAACATCGTCACATAAAAATTATGTAAAAACACTAAACAAAGACAAATTTTTCTCGGCAGAAAGTATGCCACAAAATGTACAAGAAATAAACAATATACCTGATATTTACATCCATCACAACTTAAACTTCTTTCTGGCTGATATAGTCAATTATATTGCTGGATTTGTAGTTAAAAAATTGACTAAAACTTTAAATTGTGCAATATGCTTATCTGCTTTAACTTTTCAGGTTAGAATAACAAATTTAATGAAACAAAAAAATAGAGGGGGATTGATATACCCGGGAAAAGATAGGGAAAAACTATGCAAAGTAGCAGAAAAAACTTTTAGAATTTTTCAGCATGCTGAAAAATTAAAAATACATAACTGTATGCAAATGATGATTACGCATTCGCTGATGCAAATAGAATCTGGTATTTTTTCCACTTTAAATTATCATATTTTATGTCAGGACCCTGTAGAAAATCACAAAATTTTATTAATGAAATCTATATTATTTGAATATTTCAGAATTCGATTATGTCATGTTGCTAAAGTTTACACCGAAGAACTTCAGAAAAACAAATGCAGAAGCATTAATAATAAAACTACTCTATTTCAGGGTCATTAAAATTTTTAATTTTATTTTAAATTTAACATGAATTTTTGCAACTCCGTCAGAGGTCGACATTTTAATTGGAAGAATTTTCGACTTGAAATTTAGATTGGAAAAACATTGCGAAAAATTTTATAATTTGTACTAATTATTAAACTAACGCCTAATTTTTTTTATTTAATTTGTAGTAAAGTGCCAAACAGTGTAGTAAAGTGGTATTTCAAACATTGTCGAGAATTTTATTGCTAAAGGTGTTTTGTCATTAGGTGCATTATATTGTTATTTTCTAGTGTACTCTATTACCAGTCGAATTATTTAATATGATATTAAGGGTTTGAAAAATCCTTTTATGTGTATAAAATGTAGGAAATATTGAGTCAATGCATTTTAGTCTTATTCTAATAAGTTTTGTATAGTAGTAAAAATGCGATAAACGATATTGTAATCGAAAATAAATTTTATTTATTTCTCATGCTTTTGAATACAAATAGTATCCCAAACATTTGAAAAATCGAGATTTTGTCGACAAAATATATTTTAGGATTTCCTGAACACGATTTAAACACTTTATTCAAGATCTGTGTGTGTGCATATATGTTTGCATATTTGTCTCTTTGGATAAGATAACCTATTTGGAAACGAAGTTCTGTACTTTTAAAATAGAAAATGATTAGCAATTAATAGAAGTCTGTTTACTCTAACGATTTGCTCAAATATTAACTATATCTCGTTAACAAAATGTTATCTATAGATATTATTTATGTTTAAGGATAAAAAAAATACTGAAATATTAATTAAAAATTATTTGCAATGACAATTTGAATAATGAAGCTAAAACAGTTGTAACACAATTTGAAAATTAATGTGTAACAAAAGAATGTGTACCAGAATTTTATTCCACGCATTTTGAAACTGTGTATTTCAGAGAATTAAAAATACGTAGTTTTAGATTCTTAAAAAAGAAAGTTGCGTCAATGAACAAACTACTACAATGGCACACTTTTACAATTTTCTGGAACTGCTACAAAGCGCCGTTCTAGCGCGAATGTGCCAAATCTGGCTCTCATTTGTAGCAGCGGAGGGGCACATAATGTCCATGCTTTTCAGATCACCAAACAATGGAAAGGCTACTGTTATGTGGGTTTTAACCACACGTCCTGTTAGAACGCATAAATCAGTGTTATTGTTTATTTAAACAATCTCCGACATTGGCCGTGTCGAATAAAAATACATGAAAGTCAAATTATCGGAAAATGAGGACAACGGACATGATATAAAACGTTAACAAAATATCATTTATTGACAAAGGAAATTAAAATAATAATAGAAGAACATATTTAACTAATTCAATCAGCACTCTTACTAAAGCATACTTATTATTCACTGACATACGTGTTTAACATTTTTAAATCATAAACATTTAAAATATACATATTCAAATCCCCCTCATTTAAGTTCCCTATTAAATTCATTCTAATTATTTAACTCAAGTAATTTGGCTATAGATGTCGAGAGAGTGCAAATATTAATTAACAAATCGTCATCAGAACTGATAGTATAAGAGACATGCATTCAGTACCTCCAAATATATCATAAGACCGTCACTGGAAGCGGGGCACTTCGACCGCGGGAATACCGGTCATCGCTGCGGACCTATTTTGGGAGAACTTTTCTCTCCGGAGCACACACCCAAAAATCTCCGTTCTGTCTCAAGTCTTAAACTCAATTTCCGTTCTTTTTGAAAATCCTCAAACTCTCTCGATCATCGGAAAAAATGTCTCCTCCTACACCATTAAGCCCCAGGTTTGTTACTGGTCCCCCCAATCAACGCCCCTGGTAGCTTCATTGGATGTTTCCAAAAAATGTCCAGTTATTGGGTGCTGTGCTGACAGGAGGATGGCGGTCACCCCAGAATTAATATCTGGCAGGTGGACCGCGGGTTCTCACGACCTTGCGTGCACGTGCACCCGAACCGGACAAGGGTCAGCTCTCCCCAAGAGCGCCCTGCTGCGCCCCTTTGTAACTGGGGGATCGTTGTCCACATTTCCCAGAAACATGGCTTGCTCATCCTTTTGCAGGTGTTTCCTTAGGGAAGTGTATATGCATTACAGGAGAAGTACAGGGACCATCTTTGTAGGTTACACTCCTCCATAATTTGCAATGTCCCAAATTTGCCTTGGGACATTCACCCCCCTTTCCGTAGTATAACCGTGCCACAGGCTAGTATTCACCTAAAAAAAACTGTAAACGCATTTACACACACACACATATATATATATAACAAAATAATGCCACAATGCACCCCAATGTCATTAAACTCATGGAAAGATAAAGTGTAAGATATTTTTCTGTCTGACATGTTTGAGTTCTATAGAGATTCGAAGTCCAATAAATTGGCTGCCCAAAAGTTGAAAGAATGTTCATGGTAACAATGATAAGCGCAAAGTTCAAAAGTTTGTAAAGAGTGTGAAAAAGTTATTTTACAAAGAATTGTAGCAGAGGGTTTGCGTCTCTATATCACGCCACTGTTTCCTAGTTCAGTGTCCTGGAAAGTGCAAAGAAAATTAGAACTTGGAGATCTGCAGATGGAGCACATCACTGTGTAGTTCCGCTGTGAAATAAACATATGTAGAATGCAAGTTTACGTATAAAGCACGACACTGCATCGTCTATCTCACTGTCATGGAGGTGTGAAAACTGTGATCTTTGAGAGTTTATGTGAAAATCACGCCACTGAATAATCGTCTATCACACTATCATGGGGGTGTGAAAATCGTGGACTTTGAAAGTTTTATATGGAAAGCACGACACTGCATAATCGTATCACTGTGATGGAAGTGCAAAGAAAATTGTAAGTCTGGAACTCTGTATGTGGATGACGTTACTGCATCACTTCTCGCTGTGAAGTAAACGTGGGAAGAAGAAAGTTTTCTTGTGAGAACAACACATCACTGTCTGTATCATATCACTGGATTTTCATGTATGGACGAATCTTAGTTGAGGCACACACTTTATCGATACACCAATGCATATATATACATACAGTCTGATGACACAAATTCTCTCTCTGGAATTTCCAATACCCATTAAACATTAAGTCCCTGAGTTTTTTTTTTTTTTTTTTTACAAAAACTAATTCCCTACTTAATTCGCCATTATTCAATTTTCAAAATACAGTATTTTCTCCTATCGTTATTATCATTTTTTGTTTTGTTTTTTATTTCTCTTTCTCACATTCCTTTCAACATTTAAGTTGCCCACAAAATTTTCTCACTGATTAAACATCTCACCATTTATTAATATTTACAAATACATTATGCTATCTCATTGAAAATACAAAGAAAAACAAACGAATAAATTTTTGTCAATATTATCACGAATTGCCATGCCATATTACATTTCCTAATAAATTCAAAATTTGTACAAACACAATAAACATATTTTTTTTTTTTTTCAAATTATCAATTAACTCTCCTTTATATATATCCCTTATATACATAATCCCAAATTCTGTATTCCGAATCTCGCCTTAGCGTTTAGAATTTTCATCTAATAGACCGTTTCCTAAAAATTTTCATACTTCTCTTATATTTATTCTTATCATAAATTTTGCAAATTTTCTTTTCAATAAACCATTTACAAATAAAATTCATAATTCTCTTATCCTTTTTTTTTTTTATCACAAACTCCTTGGAAATTTTACCAATTTGCGTCCGTCGTTCTCTTTAATACTATCTGCCATAAATCCGTAATTATCTTACATTTTAAAACTCCCTTATATTTCTTTCACGGCCTACCTTCGTAACTTCTTTATATTAAACCTTCCGTAAGCAGTAAGTATTTACTTTAATTTCTTCCTTGTAAACCGTCAGCTATCTTTTTCTTTTCTTTTTTCTACCCATATAAACCCGTGAGTATCTATGCACAGAATAAACTTTTCCCGTCAGTACACAAGCCCTTTTCATGAAACCAGTTTTCCCAGGGTTGGCAAGACTCAGATATTCGGATAATTCCGGATTTTCAAAGGATCCCGTGCCCTTACAGTTGTGGCCCCGCAGAATAAATCCTGTGTGTTTAGCCGGCCGGCCTCGTGTGAGAGATAAAGATGTGTTTTATCTACATGTTTGAGTGTTTTTTTTTTATTTTTATACGTAATATGTAAAAAGGAATTTTAAGTGTGATATGCAGAATTCTTTTTGGATTACCAAGGTGTACTGTATGCCGATGAAAGGGGTAAGTGTTTTTATTTATCCATTAGCTTTTAAAAAGAAGAAAAATTACTTTATCGCGCATGGCTAAATATTACATGGAACCTCACCATGGTTTTGCTGAATGCGCAATATAAGTACGTCGATCATTCCCCTAGTTTCACTCAAAAATGTATAGATATTCCTTAAAGCTTTAATTTTTAACTTTAACAAAATTTATTATATTACTGTGTTCGTATTTTTAAATTTTTACCTATGTCTCATTGTCGTCCATTCCTATTCATTGCTATCCCTTATGTTAAGATAATTGTATGTTATTCTCATTCCTTACTTATTTATTTATTTTTAAAACATTTATTTACTTTATCCAAATTTCGTGTCCTTACTATTTACTCATTGATTTTAATGTAATTTCCCTTTATTCTTATATTTAAATTCTTTTTATTACCATAAAAGTAATTTTCACCATATCCATTCCTATATATTTTATTTATTTATTCCGTTTTTCTTCTAAATCACTCGCTTCTAATATTTAAAATGTCGCAAAGTGTTTTCCGTTAAGGTCTTACTTAAATTAATTTTTTGTAATAATTATTTAGAATTCCATCTGTTTATAATGTACTAGTTATTTAAAATTACTAAAATCCCCTTTAATTGCACTCCAATATTATTTTAACATTTCATGTTAATTTAAACTTTCCTAATTAATGTAACATTTATTTAAAATTCCCTAATTAATAATTCAATGTTTATTTAAAATTTTCTAATTAATGTAATATTTATTTAAAAATAATTCTATTTTATGCAATATTCATTTAAACATTCTTCTAATTAATGTAATATTTATTTCAAATTACTTCTATTTATAATGCAATATTTATTTAAAATTTCTTTTATTTATAATTCAATATTTATTTAAAATTTCCGAATTAATGTAATATTTATTTAAAATTTCCTAATTTATGCAATATTTATTTAGACATTCTTCTAATTAATGTAATATTTATTTAAAATTTCTTTTATTTATAATGCAATATTTATTTAAAATTTCTTTTATTTATAATTCAATATTTATTTAAAGTTTGCGCCCCGTTTTACGCGCTTTTCGTGCAATTTTTGATGTATATTTTCTCTCGCCCCTATTTTTTTTTTTTTTTTTTTTATTATTATTTATATATATTTGTATATAAAATTTGTTGTAGTCGTGTTTCTAAGATTAAACCATATTTCTCTTCAAATTCTTACCTAACCTTATTTTTCTTTATTTACAATTTCAATATCGAGTTTAAAATATAAAAAATTTGTATATCTATTCCTACATTTATTTTAAATTTTTATTCTTTTCTAACCTTATTTTTCTTTATTTACAATTTCAATACCGAGTTTAAAATATAAAAAATTTGTATATCTATTCCTACATTTATTTTAAATTTTTATTCTCTTCTAACCAAGGATAAATCGTCCTCCTGCATTTGTTTTTCATTTGTATTCGAAACCAGTTCTCCCCTGTGAATATCGTGCGTACCCTACTTCTTTGTAGACTGAACTTCACCCCCCTTGCAATTCACCCCCTTTGTGAGATTTCATCTCCCCTTGTTTCTATCTGAAAAATGACCTTGAGTGGAACCCATCTCCACACTGACCTAGAGTCGCCATGGGGAACTTTGCGCCCCTGAAATTGTCGCCACCGAAATGTTTTGCGTGATTGGCAATCTGCTTGCTCTCTGCCAAGACTTCCCGGAAACCAGTTTTTCGTCCCGTTGTACACGTTTCTGACTGTTTAAGAGGGAGAAAGAAGTCCTTTCGCTAGAGTTTTTGTATTGACACTTTGCAGTGACCGTTTGAGGGGGGGGGGGGTTCGCTTGTGCTGTGTTGTGCTAACATTTCGTGAATGTCGCGTGTTTTCTTTCTTATCTGTCGCAAGCACGTTAAATAAAAGGCGGGAAGAGATTGTTTTTCATTACAATTTTGACATCATATCCATTTTTCAATTTCATAATTTATTTCTTGCCAGATCAATTTCCAAAGAATTCGTTTTGAGTTATAATTATTTTTTTTTTACCTCTTTCTCATTTTAAAATTTTTCAAATAGCGATCATCGGACACTATTACGTTCCTAAAAATTTTTGGTTTCGTGAAAAAATCTGATCCGAGTTTTCTTTTGTTTCTCTCTTGAATATCTTCCATTTCACTTGTGTTACAAACTTGTATTTCATTTGCTACCTGTACATTTTGCCTAACCCACTTTTTGTTTTGATTTTCATCTATTCTTGAAAGTTTTTGAATATCATTAACCTCACTATCATTTTGATTTTTCTCTCTATCGTTATTACAATTTTCATTCTGTGTATTTTTACTGGTATCATTTGGATTTTGCAAATTCTGAAAGTCAACATTTTCATTATCATTGTCCATAACATCCATTATTTTACTCTCATTTGAAATTGGGATTATTTGTACATCGTGATTTTCATTCGTAATTTGAATGTCCTGAAGCTTGTATTTCGCATTTTCTTTTCGACTTTTTTTACAATTACCCTTTCCATTCTCATTTTGGTCCTCTTGGAAAATAACATTTTGATTTCTATTAACTTTCATTACTTTGCTTTCATCTGATTTCCTGATACTTTCATTACTGTGACTTTTATTTGTATTCTGAATATTTTCTAAATCAATCCTTTCTCTAACCAAAACGTCCGTTATTTTGTTTTCATTTGAACTTTTGATGTCTTCATTGCCATAATTTGTATTTGTGTTTTGTGAATTTTTGAAATTCACCTTCTCGCAAATCGAAACATCCGTTGTTTTATTTTCGTTTGGAATTTGGATATCTTCATTGTCATAATTTGTATTTGTGTTTTGAAATTTAATTTCTACCGTGGGTAATTCCGTATTTAATTCATCTCCAACTGACGCGATAAGTTCAACTTTGTCCTTCCTGTCCTTAAAGTCCTCTCTTTCTCCACTATTTTGGGTTCTGTAACTACCAAAATTTTCTCTATCAATTTGAATTTCATACTTTCCAACATTTTGTCCCTCGTTCTCAATATTTATTTGTGTAACATGCCTTAAATTTTTATCCTCTCTGGAATTCTTTCTATCTATGCACTGAACCTCTCTTGAATTATTTTCTATGCAATTTCTATCACTAACAGGGATTTTATTTTTATTTAACGGAGACTGAACCCTAATTCTACGCCTTTGTTGACGATCATTCTCAATCTCCCCTTCTAGTTTAAATTTCTGTTAAAATTTGTATTTCGTCTAGAATCGTGCTTGTTAAAATTTGTTTTCTGTCTAAAATCATTCCTGTCATTGGCGTATCTGTCCGAGTTATCCATATATTTAAATTTACCTTGGTTTTGTCTCTGAAAATCATTTTTGTAACGCGGAACCTCAAAATTCCGTTCGCCATTCCTATGTGTATATTTGTGGCTACCCATTCTTCCTTCATTAACATATTCGTTTCCATAAGTTCGCTTTTCCTCCCTATAGTCTTGCGTACGTGAGGGGTAAAATCTATCTGGGGGTACATTGTATGTCGTATTGGGAAACCTCTCCGCATAATCTTGTTGGTGGCGGGTGGGGGAAAACTTTCTCCGTGCATAATGTTCTGTTGGTTTCCGAATAGTCTGTAATGATATGTGCGCTTGATTATTTCTTTCTCTAATATAATGCCAGCAATCCTGCATAAAGTGTCCAAATTTACCACAAAAATCGCATGAATATGTGTTCGTTATCTGATAATCATTTTTTTTTTCTCTAATTTTAAGATGGTTTATTTCCTCTGTTATTTTTTCCAGTAAATTAGAATTAAACTGTTGTTGTTCCTTTTTAAATGTTTGAATATCACTGTACTGAGATATGTTATTTAATTCAACTGTTGTTGTCAGATTGGCCGCTTCTAAGTTTTGGGCAATTTTTACCGCATCCTTAAAGCTTTTTGGGTCATTTTTCATAATTTCTTTCCGATATTCGGGCTCAACTGCCTCCAAAAATTTACTTAGGCTGAGTTTGTCCATAATTGCGTGTGTGTGTTCATTAAGTTGTGTTTCACCTACGTAGTTTAACGTTAATGTTGTAATTCTATGTGCTAATTCTTTAATATTTTCTCCCTTAGTTTGTTTAGCAGTTGAAAAAAGGATTTGATTTGTAGTGACATTAGGTTCGGATGTGAAAAAATCTAGGAATTTTTGCTTGAAAATGTCGAAAGATGTTTCGCTACGCAGATCCTTTGAGCTGATGTAGAATTTTCTTGCGTTTCCGCGCAGACGGGATTTAACAATTGCTAGCTTCTCTAAATCGTTCCAATTTGTTAGGTCACTTAAAGATTCCATCTGTTCGAAAAATATGGAGGTCTCATTTTCGTCGCTTCCGCTCAGTTCTCCTAACAAGGAAATAATCCCCGGAATCCTACTTGTAGGCGTCACCGTCATATCACCCCTTTCTGTTATTTTTTTAAAAAAAATTGTTAAGTTTTTCCTTAATTTTCTAATCCAAAATTTCTATCCCTACGAACAATGCGCGTTTACATAAATACAACACTTTTCATGCAACATAAAATACAATTACTGATACTCAGAAATCTTAAACATAAAATCATACTCCTACGCAATTCTTATTTCCCAAAAATTTAGCTCCCAAAAGAATATTACCATCCATTATTAATTTTCTCCAATTTTTCTCCCCTAACTCAATATATTTAAATCCTATAATTCTTTTTCTTAAATATACACAATATTTCTTAAAATACACACATCATATACATATGGCATAACACTTGTGACAACATCTATTTTCTTAAATGTCCTCATTTCCTTACGTTACGTTTACTTTTAAAGTTTAAGTTTTTTTATTTTAAATTTATTTCAAGATAATTTTATTTTAATTCAAGTTAATTTTATTTTAAATTTTATTTTAAGTTAATTTTATTTTATTTTAAGCTCATTTTATTTTAAATTTTCCTATCGCGCACATTAATTTTAATTTATTCACAAAAAAAAAATTTTCAGTTATTTTAACAATTATTTTTATTTCGCATCCTGGTCATCGGAACCATTTTTGTTATGTGGGTTTTAACCACACGTCCTGTTAGAACGCATAAATCAGTGTTATTGTTTATTTAAACAATCTCCGACATTGGCCGTGTCGAATAAAAATACATGAAAGTCAAATTATCGGAAAATGAGGACAACGGACATGATATAAAACGTTAACAAAATATCATTTATTGACAAAGGAAATTAAAATAATAATAGAAGAACATATTTAACTAATTCAATCAGCACTCTTACTAAAGCATACTTATTATTCACTGACATACGTGTTTAACATTTTTAAATCATAAACATTTAAAATATACATATTCAAATCCCCCTCATTTAAGTTCCCTATTAAATTCATTCTAATTATTTAACTCAAGTAATTTGGCTATAGATGTCGAGAGAGTGCAAATATTAATTAACAAATCGTCATCAGAACTGATAGTATAAGAGACATGCATTCAGTACCTCCAAATATATCATAAGACCGTCACTGGAAGCGGGGCACTTCGACCGCGGGAATACCGGTCATCGCTGCGGACCTATTTTGGGAGAACTTTTCTCTCCGGAGCACACACCCAAAAATCTCCGTTCTGTCTCAAGTCTTAAACTCAATTTCCGTTCTTTTTGAAAATCCTCAAACTCTCTCGATCATCGGAAAAAATGTCTCCTCCTACACCATTAAGCCCCAGGTTTGTTACTGGTCCCCCCAATCAACGCCCCTGGTAGCTTCATTGGATGTTTCCAAAAAATGTCCAGTTATTGGGTGCTGTGCTGACAGGAGGATGGCGGTCACCCCAGAATTAATATCTGGCAGGTGGACCGCGGGTTCTCACGACCTTGCGTGCACGTGCACCCGAACCGGACAAGGGTCAGCTCTCCCCAAGAGCGCCCTGCTGCGCCCCTTTGTAACTGGGGGATCGTTGTCCACATTTCCCAGAAACATGGCTTGCTCATCCTTTTGCAGGTGTTTCCTTAGGGAAGTGTATATGCATTACAGGAGAAGTACAGGGACCATCTTTGTAGGTTACACTCCTCCATAATTTGCAATGTCCCAAATTTGCCTTGGGACAGCTACCTCTAGTGACTCTAGCTCTTTGGTCCCGACCGAGACGAAAAACGGTTTCCTTAAAAATCACCTATGCCAGTCGGCGTTGGTCTCGGATAAGAGATAAAAAGCTGAGGAGTTAACATTGAAACTAATGGCAATTTAATGCAAATGAAATGACCGATACTCCTGGAAATAATTGAAGAATTTGTGTGAAATTTGGTGTAATTATTGCAAGTGGTATACACAAAAAGTCATTTGTTTAGCATATCCTTGAAGAAGTTTAGCATATCCTTGCCATTTGCTGTATATTTGAAATCTATGGATTAAAAATCTTATCGGGCAAGCCCGTCCTGAGCCCAACAAGAGGAATATATCGTTTTTTATAGAATAACTCAAAATTCGGAGCATTTCGAATGTCTAAATTCAATATATCATTGTCTTTTGGGGTATATTACATATCGCAGCATTTCGAACCGTATCGGGCTAGCCCGTCTTGGCGCGCCATAGAAATTTACTCGCTTTTCAAGAATAACTCGATCAATCAGAGTAGCTAAAAACTGTAAATTTAGTATATCATTTCCTTTTGGATGGATTTTAATTTAGATTTTGAACCTCATCGGTCTAGCCCGTCTTGGGTCCGCTGAAGAATGCTTTCGTTTTTGAAGAATAACTCGAGAACCGCAAAAGCTAAAAATTCGAAGTTTAACATGTCGTTGGCTTTTGGGGTATATTTAAGTTTCTTCGGATTTGAACTTTATCGGGGGAGCCCGTCCTGGGCCCGACATAGGAATGGGCCCGTTTCATTAGAATAACTGGAAAATCGGGGCAACTAGAAAATATAAATTTAGTACATCCTTATCTTTTGGGGAATATTTTAATTCCTTCGATTTCGAACCGTTTCGGGCAAAACCGTTTTCGGCGCCCCCCTTGGAAATTCACTTTTTTGGGGGGGGGGGATAACTCTAGAACGGGAGTATCTAAACGTTCCAAGTTTAGAATGTCGTTGTCATTTGCGGTATATTTCATGGATTTAAAACCTTATTGGGCTAGCCCGTTCTGGGCCCAACAAAAAAAATGTACTCGTTTTTTAAGAAGAACTCCAAAACTGTAGCAGCTTGAATGTCTAAATTTAGTATATCATTGTATTTTAGGGGTATATTTTATTTCTTTGGATTTTTAACCTTATCAAGCTAGCCAGTCTTGGGTCCGGTCCGACGTAGAAACGTACTGGTTTTTCGAGAATAACTCGAAAATCGGAGAAGATGAAAAAAATCAAAATGTACTATATCATTTTCTTTTGGGGTAAAGTTTAATACTTTCGAATTTGAATCGTATCGGGTAGCCCGTCCTAGGTCCGACATAGTAATGCACTCGTTTTTTAAATAACTCAAGCAGAGCAGCTAAAATATTTTATATATCATTGTTTTAGCAGTATATTTTAATTCATTAGATTTTGAACCTTATTGAGTTAGACCGTCTTAGGCCCGTCTTAGGAATGGACATGTAAATTTTAGCTAGTCCGATTCTCGAGTTACTTCCCCAAAACGGAAGGATTCCTAAGGGAGGTCCAAGACGGGCTAACCTAGAGCTCCTATACTAGATACTCCTATATAGAGGAGCCTTAGGCTAACCCGATACGGTTCAAATTCGAGAATATTAAATTCTACCTGAAAAGCAATTAATATACTAAATTTGGATTTTCTATCTGCTCCGGTTTTCGGGTTATTCTAGAAAATGAGTATATTCCTATAGCAGGCCCAGAACGGGCTAGCTGAATGAAGTTCAAATTAAAAAAAAAATGAAATATACCACAAAAAACAATAGCATGCTAAACTTGGAATTTTTAGCTACTCTGGTTCTCGGGTTATTCATCAAACACGATCGCATTCCTAAGGCGGACTCAAGACGGGCTAGCCCGATGAGGTTCAAATTATAAATTATGTTAAACCCCAAAAGATATTGATATACTAAATTTAGATTTTTTATTTGATCCGATTTACGAGTTATTCTCGAAAAACGAGTACATTATCACTATGTCAGGTCCAAGACGGGCGATCCATATAAAGTTCAAAATCCAAAGAAATAAAATATTCCCGAAAAGACAATGATATACTAAATTTAGACATTCAAGCTGCTACAGATTTGGAGTTATTCTTAAAAATCGAGTACATTCTTTTTGTTGGGACCGGGATGGGCTAGTCCGATTAGGTTTTACATCCAATGAGCTAAGACATACCGCAAATAACAACGACATTCTTACCTTGAAACTTTTAGATACTCCGGTTCTAGAGTTATTCTCCCCCAAAAAGTGAATTTCTAAGGAGTTCTCAAAACGGGTTCGCCCTATACGATCAAATATTCGCCCTATACGATGCCTCAAAATCGAAGGAATTAAAATATTCCCCAAAAGATAAGGATGTACTAAATTTATATTTTCCAGTTATTCTAAAACACAGGCCCATTCCCATGTTGGGCCCAGGACGGGTTTCCCCGATAAAGTTCAAATCCCATGAAACTTAAATATACCCCAAAAGTCTTAAACTTGGAATTTTTAACTACTTTGGTTCTCGAGTAATTCTTTAAAAACGAATACATTTTTCAGCGGATTCAAGACGGGCTAATCCCAAAGGACAATAATATATTAAATTTAGACGTTCTAGATGCTCCGATTTTTTAGTTATTCTCAAAAAACGATATATTCCTTTTGTTGGGCTCAGAACGGGCTAAGCCGATAAAATTTTTAATCTAAAGAGTTAAAATATACAGCAAATGATAAGGATATGCTAAACTTCGAATTTTTAGATACACCTGTTCTCGAGTTATACCGCAAAAACGGGTGAGTTTCTAAGGCGGGCCTAAGACGAGCTAACCTGGTAGGGTTCAAAATTGAAAGAATTAAAATATACCCCAAACGAAAACGATATATTAAATTTAGATTTCCTACTTTCTCTGATTTTCGAGTTTTTATCTAAAACCAGGTAAAGTCCTATGGCGGGCCCAGGACGGGCTAGCCCGATAAGCTTCAAAATCGAAAGAACTGAAATATACCACAAGAGGCAACGTCATAATGAATTTCACGTTACTGTGATAAATGAACCTGATTATTTTGGACCTCAAAGGTTTGAACGAACACCAGATCAAGTTAAATAAAATTTTAACAATACGAATATATCCCTAGCTCAATCTCTCTGAAAATCAAATTACTTTTTGTGTATCCCACTTACAATAATCGCACTAAATTTCACACTAATTCTTCAGTTATTTCGAATGATATCGGTCATTTCATTTGCAATAAATTCCTAGTGATTTCAATGTTAACTCCTCCGCTTTTGATCTCTTATTCGAGACCCACGCCGTCTGGCGGAGGCGGCTTTTCAGGCACAGCTCCAAGCCAAGGTTATTATATCTAGCCAAAGTTATTATACTAGGCTCCCAGCATTGGGAGGTATAGGCAGTGGCTTCAACGGGTACTCGGTTAGTTTATACTAATTGCCAAGTGTCCGTCTGCCTATCAACCCTTTTTCTTGACTTCCCAAGCAGATAGAGGTTTGCAATTTAGATCACGGGTCCATCGTTTGATAAAATACCCTGGAAAAATCGAATTTTTCAAAAATGTTCAGTAGAGGGGATGCTCCGCACCAAAACGTTCGAAAAGTGAAATGATAGAAAATCATACTTTGCGATGAGATAGAGACTTTAAATTTAGTGTATGGGTAGACCGTTTGAAAGGAAGAACGTGTGCAATTTTAGATTTTCAATATTTGCTATTCTAAGGGGTGCCGTGTACCGGAATGTTCGATTTGCCGAACAAATGAGAAACGCGTGCTTAAAATTTGATAGAGGCTTGAAATTTGGTACATGCGCTAATCATTTAATGAAAACACCCAACACAAAAGAGTTTTTCAAAAATGTTTGTTTAAAGGGGTGCTCCAAAGAAAAACGTTCGAAAGGTAAAATGACGAAAATCCATGTTTCAAGATGCAACACAGTCTTCTAATATGGTGTACTGGTAGATAGTTTGAAAGGATGAGTATGTACAATTTCAATTTTGCCATATTTTCTACTTTAGAGGGTGTCGAATATCCAAATGTTCGATTTTCTGAATAAATGAGAAACGCGTGCTTAAAATTTGATAGAGGCTTGAAATTTGGTACATGCGCTAATCATTTAATGAAAACACCCAACACAAAAGAGTTTTTCAAAAATGTTTGTTTAAAGGGGTGCTCCAAAGAAAAACGTTCGAAAGGTAAAATGACGAAAATCCATGTTTCAAGATGCAACACAGTCTTCGAATATGGTGTACTGGTAGATAGTTTGAAAGGATGAGTATGTACAATTTCAATTTTGCGATATTTTCTACTTTAGAGGGTGCCGAATATCCAAATGTTCGATTTTCTGAATAAATGAGAAACACCTCCTTTTAGGACAGTAAGGTTTGAACGAAATTTTTGATAGGAGCATGTGCGGGAGGTTTACTTTCGGGAGATGTGAGGTAGTTATAGGCGACTAGAGTAAGACACAATTTTCGCGTTTTTCCCGAGATTCCTAAGTTTGAGTGTATTTCATGACATTTCTTCATGTAGATAAGCAAATAGAATTGTAAATGAGGTATTTATTTACCCTTTTCTGTACATATGTACAACTAGAAAATCTAAAGAAATTGTATTGTTTTCTAAGAATTGCAGTGGAAAGTTAATTAAATAATATAAGCCTGTCAAAAATCTAAGGATGGACCATTTTAATATTTTTTTTTACCCACTAGTTTCATGACTTCATCATCCAGCAAATTTTGTGAAGTCTCGGGATACTGTCACAATATCTTGTGCTTCTTATTCGTATCTTCTTTTTTGTTGCTCAGTTCTAAAAAGTTTTTCATAAATCGGATATAACTCAAATACCCACATGGAAAAAGAATCAGTAGATACTTATTTTTTGTCAGTCGACATCAGTTGAAACAACATTTGTTAATAAAATTTTGGGGTTGGAATTCGAGCTCTTTATATATTACTTTTGATGAGCTATATAAATATTAATAATCGGATTTCATTCAAAATAGATTGAAGTTAAGTTAATGAAGCTATAATTTTCCTTTTGAATCTCGGAAATTTTTACAATCGGATAACATCATTTTTGAGGTCACCAAAATACGTTTTATATCAGAAAAGTTATTTCAAAATACAAAGTTTAAAGTTATATCTAAAAGTATGTCTCAAAGCGTGATAAAACAGCCATGCTTTAATTGTCAATATTTTTTTTTCAAACATTTCCTTTCATATATGCATATTTACCGTAAACGGTACACAAAACTTGATATCCACACAATAAATAAAACTTCGTAAATACCTAATACAAACAAGCTGTAATTACGAAACTTTTAAGCACTGTTTGCAATTACAGCATTTTTTGAGAAATTAGTTAATAGTGCTATTAGTTTATGCACAAAATAGCTGCATTATAAAAAGTTTTTGTGAATAAAAATAGAATGGATCCAAATCGTTAAACAGTTCAGCTTATCTAAACCGCTAAATGATTCGGATCAGCTGAATAGAGAACTTATATCTTAAATAATAAAAGGCAATGTCTGTGTGTGTGTGTGTCTGTCTGTCTTATACACTATACGTTTCGCGACCGCGCGTCGGAGAGCTACGAAATTTGGCAATCGGAGACCCGGGGGGGAGGGAAGGGGACACGTGAAAACCGATTTTCAAAATTCTAATTATTTTTTTATTTATTTAATGTTTTATGCGATTTCGACCTTTTTTTGCCCTTTTTGCCCTTTTTTCTCCACGATCCAGACGTCGTAGAAAAAAACAACTCACACCATCGGAAAGAGCAGACAATTGCGAGTAAAAATATATCAATTTCAAATCTCCATTTCGATTTCTAATATTTTTTAAAGATTTTAAAACAAAAGTCACTTTTGGCTCAAAAAAACGATTTTTGGTTTTTAAATTCTCGCATAGTAAAAAGTACTCATAATTTCGACTAATAATTTACATTTTTAGAAAGCTGAAATATCTGGCATTCTTACAAGTCTAATCTGGTCCAGAAATAATGAAAATTGCCTTCAGGATCGCAATTTTAAAGACGTCATGATTTTATATTTCTCGGCGTTCCGCTCGGCGTACCGCTTCGTTTCTCCCCCACTGAAGCAGGGAAGGTGGTGGGTGGGGACGTCAAGGTGGAGGTGACGTCACGGTTCTGAATAGAGCATATTTTAAATGATGGGACGATCTGGATTTTTTAAATGTATATTTTAACTTTTGGATATTTTAAATGGATATTTTAATTTTATGGATATTTTAAATGATGGAACAATGAAACAATGGAATGAGGATGATGGAATTAAGCATATGGTCATTTTAAATTGCAAATTAGCGCGCGGGAAGTTAGCGGTAGGCCCGGGTTCGATTCCCGCCACTGCCAAAACTGCCGCCGTGTTTACGTGGAATACGATCACGTTAAATATGTGGGTCCGTAAGTCCTTCCGAGAGGTTGGTGGTAGGGGAAGGAGGATACGGCCCCTGTGGATGCCTCCCCCACTGGGTTCCCGTCTAAATTGGGTGAATATGTAGAAAGTTATGGAGATTGTCGCGGAGGGCGCGGCAGCCCAGTGGTTAGCGCGCGGGAATTGCACTCAGTAGGCCCGGGTTCGATTCCCGCCACTGCCAAAACTTACGCCACGTTCACGCAGAGTACGATCACGTTAAACATGTGGGTTCGTGAGTCCTTCCGAGAGGTTGGTGGTAGGGGAAGGAGGGTACGGTCTAAATTGGGTGAATAAAAAGAAAGTTATGGAGATTGTCGCGGAGGGCGAAGTAGCCCAGTGGTTAGCGCGCGGGAATTGCACGCGGTAGGCCCGGGTTCGATTTCCGCCACTGACATGGAGTACGATCACGTTAAACATATGGGTCCGTATGTTTTTCCGAGAGGTTGGTGGTAGGGGAAGGAGGGTACGTTCCCTGTGGATGCCTCCCCCACTGGGTTCCGGTCTAAATTGGGTGGCACATCCTGGCCGTCCAACCAGTTACCAGGCCCGGGTTCGATTCCCAAAATTGCCGCCGTGTTTACGCGGAGTACGAACACGTTAAACATGTGGGTCCGTGAGTCCTTCCGAGAAGTTGGTGGTAGGGGAAGAAGGGTACGGTCTAAATTGGATGAATAAAAAGAAAGTTATGGAGATTGTCGCGTAGGGCAAAGTAGCCCAATGGTTAGCGCGCGGAAATTGCACTCGGTAGGCCCGGGTTCGATTCCCAAAATTGCCGCCGTGTTTACGCGGAGTACGATCACGTTAAACATGTGGGTCTGTAAGTCCTTCCGAGAGGTTGGTGGTAGGGGAAGAAGGGTACGGTCCCTGTGGATGCTTCTCCCACTTGGTTCCGGTCTAAATTGGGTGAATAAAAAGAAAGTTATGAAGAATATCGCGGAGGGTGAAGTACCCCAGTGGTTAGTGCGCGGGATTTGCACTTGGTAGGCCCGGGTTCGATTCCCAAAATTGCCGAATAAAAATAAAGTTATGGAGATTGTCGCGGATGGCACGGTAGCCCAGTGGTTAGCGCGCGGGAATTTCACTCGGTAGGCCCGGGTTCGATTCCCGCCATTGCCAAAACTGCAGCCGTGTTCACGCGGAGTACGATCACGTTAAACGTGTGGGACTGCAAGTCCTTCCGAGAGGTTTGTGGTAGGGGAAGGAGGGTACGGTCTCTTTCTCTTTGGATGCCTCCCCCATTGGGTTCCGGTCTAAATTGTGTGGCACTTCCTGGCCTTCCAAGCAGTTACCTTACACCTTTCTGGTAGGTCGCGCCAACGAGTTTGCCACGGTCAGAATTTTCAAGGGTAGCGAACAGGCTGGTCGCCAAAGGCGGCTAGTCTTAAATAATAAAAGGCAATGTCTGTGTGTGTGTCTGTCTTATACACTATACGTTTCGCGACCGCGCGTCGGAGAGCTACGAAATTTGGCAATCGGAGACCTGGGGGGGAGGGAAGGGGACACGTAAAAACTGATTTTTAAAATTTTAATTTTTTTTTATTTATTTAATGTTTTATGCGATTTCGACCGTTTTTTGCCCTTTTTGCCTTTTTTTCTCAACGATCCAAACATCGTAGAAAAAAACAAATCACACCATCGGAAAGAGCAGACAATTGCGAGTAAAAATATATCAATTTAAAATCTGAATTTCGATTTCTAATATTTTTTAAAGATTTTAAAACAAAAGTCACTTTTTGCTCAAGAAAACAATTTTTGGTTTTTAAATTCTCGCATAGTAAAAAGTACTCATAATTTCGACTAGTAATTTGCATTTTTAGAAAGCTCAAACATCTGGCATTCTTACAAGTCCAATCTGGTCAGGAAATATTCCGTATTGCCCACAGGATCGGGATTTTAAAAGTTTCCGAATTTCAATTTCTCGGCATTCCGCTCGGCGTGCCGCTTCTTAACCGGCGTTTCTCCCCCGCAGAAGGAGGGAAGGTGGTGGGTGGGGACGTCAAGGTGGAGGTGACGTCACGGTTCTGAATAGAGCTCCTTTACTCCATATAAATTATTATATTTATATTTTAAATGATGGAACGATATGGATTTTTTAAATGTATATTTTAACTTTTGGATATTTTAATTTTATAGATATTTTAAAATATGGAACAATGAAACAATGGAATGAGGATGATGGAATTAAGCATATGGTCATTTTAAATTGCAAATTAGCGCGCGGGAAGTTAGCGGTCGGCCCGTGTTCGATTCCCGCCACTGCCAAAACTTACGCCACGTTCACACAGAGTACGATCACGTTAAACATGTGGGTTCGTGAGTCCTTCCGAGAGGTTGGTGGTAGGGGAAGGAGGGTAGGTCTAAATTGGGTGAATAAAAAGAAAGTTATTGAGATTGTCGCGGAGGGCGAAGTAGCCCAGTGGTTAGCTCGCGGGAATTGCAAGCGGTAGGCCCTGGTTCGATTTCCAAAATTGCCGCCGTGTTCACGCGGAGTACGATCACGCGGAATAAACATGTGGGTCTGTAAGTCCTTTCGAGAGGTTGGTGGTTGGGGAAGGAGGGTACGGTTCCCGTGGGTGCCTCTCCCACTGGGTTCCGGTCTAAATTCGGCGAATAAAAAGAAAGTCATGGAAAATGTCGCGGAGAGCGAAGTACCCCAGTGGTTAGCGCGTGGGAATTTCACTCGGTAGGCCCGGGTTCGATTCCCGCCACTGCCAAAACTTCAGCCGCGTTCACGCGGAGTACGATCACGTTAAACATGTGGGACCGTAAGTCCTTCCGAAAGGTTGGTGGTAGGGGAAGGAGGGTACGGTCCCTGTGGATGTCTCCCTCACTGAGTTCCGGTCTAAATTGGGTGGCACTTCCTGGCCGTCCAAACAGTTACCTTACACTTTACTGGTAGGTCGCGCCAGCGAGTGTGCCACGGTCAGAAATTTGCCATGGTCAGAATTTTCAAGGGTAGCGAACAGGCTGGTCGCCAAAGGCGGCTAGTTAGGAATAAATATTTCTCTAATTTCGTTTCTGAAGCTACAAATAATCTGAAAACTTTCTAAGTATAAAATAACAAACTTGTTAACTTCCTAATTTTACAGCTAAGGGAAGACTGTATACAGACTTGATGGGAATACAACTGCCATCCACTAATGCTAAATTATGTGTATATAAATTAAAATATGAAAAAATAGCATATCACCCGAATGCGCACAAACTAACCAGAAAAGTAGAATCTAGAAGTATTTTCTATCCATACTATTATTATTTAATTGCAGAATTGTTACCATTGTCATTATTTAATTTCTCAGAAATGGTCCATCATTTATGACCACAAATCTATTAAAACATTTAAATTATTTATTAAAAGGATGTAGATTACCTTTTGCCTGCTTACCTCAATTTTTCTTAGTATACATTTAAAGAGGAAGAAAGATTCTATATCATACTTTTAAAAATAACGCCATGAAAACTCGGATGATTAATTAGTGATCTATATAGATAAGAAATATTTTGGGTACAGATCTGATATAAAGAGTTTGGTTTTTGACGCTTTTTTTCTGAAGAGATAAATTGCCAAATGTGTGGCGCGAGATGTCCGGAGACCCTTTTATTCTGGCAACCCCTTTTAGCTTTCTGTTGTCTTCGACTTCGGCTATTTTATTTTTGTTGTGTTGTTGCTGTGTGTGTAAAAATGTATTAAAAACATGAATATCATACAAAAATGAGTTTGGTTTTTGACGCTTTTTTCCTGAAGCGATAAATTGCCAAATGTGGCGCGAGATGTCCGGAGACGCTTTTTTCTGGCAACCCCTTTTAGCTTTCTGTTGTCTTCGGCTTCGGCTATATTATTTCTGTTGTGTTGTTGCTGTGTGTGTAAAAATGTATTAAAAACATGAATATCATACAAAAATTAAAGATAACATATGTTAATAGATAAAATAATGAGGAAGCAGAAAATTTATATAGAAATAATGATCGTTCTTTGATGACCGCAATGTGGAAACAGTTATTTGTGTAATTTGGATATTTACACGTGTTTTTCTTTGAAAAGTTTTGGATTTCATTAAACCAGATACTGTGTTTTGATTTTAATTTAAGCATGGCTTCTGCTTTGTTTTAGAGGGTAATTTAAAGTTTAACTTCTTGACTATATACAATTTTATGATTGTCATGTTACGTCCATGTAGTTTTCGCACAAACAGTTATTGCTACGTGAGACGTATAAGTATCGTTTCCTTTAAATTTCTTTAAAGTACAAAATTATGCTAAGTATCGTTTTTTTTTAAATTTCTTTAAAGTAGAAACTTTTTTCTATGTATCGGTTCTTAAAATTTTGTTAAAGTGTAATCTTTTTGCTAAGTATCAATCTTTTGAAATTTCGTTAAAGTACAATCGTATTTCTAAGTATCGACTTTTCTTAATACTTTAACATTATTTTATGCTTATTTATGTATTAGCTTTTTATGCATTTTTAGTTATATATGTTTATATTTGTTATACATAAAGTTAGCGTCCGTTAGGACTTTTCAAACATCCTACGAGTGCCAAATTCTTTATAACAGATCTGTTCCATATTTTGTTTGGCACAGTTTTTACACGGTGAATCTTATTTTGTAACAAATTGCAGTATTAATTCTTATGAAAGGAAAAAAAGTTATTTCACTGTAATTAGTTAAAATTAAAATTAGCTTTTTTCTCCTGTCATGCATATTATACCCAAATTGTACAGTTAATGTAAAATGTGAAAAAGATTTAAGTTTTAACATGACTTTACCTGCAGACACAATATCATTTTCTCTTTATTTCTTTAATAATTCATTAAATTGAGTTTAATTGTGCAAAATAATTGAGTTTAATTGTGCATAATTATTTAAAATTAAAGTATTAATTATCTCAAAACGTGTAGATCCGTTGAAAACTCGACTTACGATTTTCGACATCATTCCAATACTTCCGTATACATTATCATGTATTGCAGGGAAGGTAAAAAATCCGATGTAGCCAGCGCATGACTTTCCGTGCGGATTCAAATTCGTTTTTTCTTTATTTCTTTAACAACTCATTAAATAGAGTTTAATTTCTTTAATAATTCATTAAATTGAGTTTAATTGTGCAAAATAATTGAGTTTAATTGTGCATAATTATTTAAAATTAAAGTATTAATTATTTCAAAACGTATAGATCCGTTGAAAAC
Source organism: Amaurobius ferox (assembly GCA_951213105.1). NCBI lineage: Eukaryota > Metazoa > Arthropoda > Arachnida > Araneae > Amaurobiidae > Amaurobius > Amaurobius ferox. Next base: position 150,682,937 of record OX578137.1, on the reverse strand, counting down.
TCGACGTGCGATTTTCGACATCATTCCAATACTTCCGTATACATTATCATGTATTGCAGGGAAAGTAAAAAATCCGATATGGCCACCGCATGACTTTCCGTGCGGATTCAAATTCATTTTTTCTTTATTTCTTTAACAATTCATTAAATACAGTTTAATATGCGCAAAATAGTACGCATAATTAAATTATACTGAATTTGCACTTTTAATTTAATTTTTGTTTTTATTTGATAAGGAGACGTATTTTAAAAGGCGGCGTAGAAGAAATGCGAGAAAACTAAAATATCTCGAGAACAGTTGATCCTATTTTAATGAAATTGGTCTTATTCTCTTTATCGTCAAATATTACGTATGAAACAAGCCTTTAATTGATATATTTGGGCATACGTAGTCTTTTATTTTAAATTTTGACGATTTTTGAGGTCCATTTCGCAAAAAAAAGGCAGATTCTTTTATCCCGAATCGTAACAAAATGTAAACAGCATAAAGGTTATACACAAGTGAAATATCTACCAAATTGTATGAAATTTGATCCATTAGTTTTCGAGTTAGAGTGGATACATGCATTGCACAGATAGACACACAAGCAGACGTCATTCTAAAAATAGAATTTTCTTATTCTAGAGGTCCCACAACCTGTAGATCCATCGAAAACTCGACTTGCGATTTTCGACATGATTCCAATACTTTCCTTATACATAATCCTGTATTGCAGGGAAAGTAAAAATTTTAATGAAGGCATCAAATTACTTTTTCTGCTACTCCAAATTCATTTTTTCTTTATATCTTTAACAATTCATTAAATGAGTTTAATGGTATAAAATAGCAGGCATAAATATTTGAAATACCACCGAATTAGTCCTTTTAAATCAATTTTTATTTTCATTTGGTAATTGAACGTATTTTCAAGGGCAGCGTAGCAAAGATGCAAAAAAAAAAAAAAAAAAAACTAAAATATGTGAAGAACGGTTAGATTTAGATAAAAGGGGTTGGTGTCATTCTTTTCAGCTTTTAAAGTTACGAATACAACAAGTATTTAATTGATAGATTTGATTATATGTAATTTTTTATTTTATACTTTACCGATTTTTGCCGGCCATTTTGCAAAGAAAAAAAAAATGGGTTTTTTCGAATCGTACTAAAATCTAATCATCACCAGGGTAATCTGCATATAACTTATCTACTAAATTTTGTGAAATAGTACTTAATACTAATTTACTAGTACTAGTAAATTAGTATTTTAAATAGAGTGAATACCTGGGATTTTTGCGTGCCATTTTGCAAAAAAAATCAGGTTCCTTTATCCCGAACTCTAAGCTTTAGCAGCCTCAAACAAAAGTCCTAACTCGACCTGTGTTTTGTACGTCTATTGAAATCGTAATTCATCATTTTCTAACTTAGGGAGATAGATTAACCTTGAGAAATTTTAATTCCATTCTGCTTTCTTTTATGGAAATTACAAGAATTTTTTATTAAACACAAAGTTCGCCTATAAGTGGCGCGTATTTCGTATACGCGTTTTTCGTAATGTATATATTTTTTATATCTCAAAAGTGTCTGTAATTTGGTAAAAATTATTTTCTTTTTTCCCATCTGCATTTCCAGACTTCAGCAATTCCTCCCGGCAATGAAACTTTAGGTCCCCGCCTTTCTAAAGCTCCCCGCCTCTTTAATGCCGACGGTTTCATTCCAAGAAACATTCTTTAGTGTTTATTGCGTATAATTTGAATCCTTTATATTTCACAGATGTCTGTAATTTGGTAAAAGTTCTATTATTATTTTTCCATCTCCAGACTTCAGCAATTTCACCCGGCAATGATACTTTAGATCCCCGCCTTTTTAACGCCCCCCTCCTCTTTAATGTTGCCGATTTCATCCAAGAAACATTCTTTGGTGTTTTTTGCGTATAATTTGGATCTTTTATATTTCACATATGTCTAATTTGGTAAAAGTTCTATTATTATTTTTCCATCTCCAGACTTTTGCAATTCCGCCCGGCAATGATACTTTAGGTCCCCGCCTTTTTAACGTCACCTCCCCTTCTTTAATGTCGCCGATTTCATTCCAAGAAACATTCTTTAGTGTTTTTTGCGTATAATTTGGATCTTTTATATTTCACAGATGTCTGTAGCTTGGTAAAAGTTCTATTATTATTTTTCCATGTGCTGATACTGCATATGCTGATACTCGCAATAACACATGGCACAGATGATGCATTAATGCGAATTTTAAGAGATATAAACTATTTAAAAAATGGCTCTAAAGCACCCATGAACGCTAGTTAAATGATAATAAAACATAAGAACAACTTATTATGCACAAAACACGATGCTATAAAACTAATAGAACATTCCGAAAACCTCAAAAACGTTTCGCAATCATCAACCACTCCACGAGGGACGCTGACCGTGCTTGTACGCAAAATTAAAAGTACGCATAATTAAATTACACTGAATTTGCACTTTTAATTTAATTTTTGTTCTCATCTGATAAGGAAACGTATTTTAAAAGGCGGCGTAGAAGAAATGCGAGAAAACTAAAATATTTGGAGAACAGTTGATCCTATTTTAATGAAATTGGTCTTATTCTCTTTATCGCCAAATATTACGTATGCAACAAGCCTTTAATTGATATATTTGGGCATACGTAGTTTTTTATTTTAAATTTTGACAATTTTTGAGGTCCATTTCGCAAAAAAAGGGCAGATTCTTTTATCCCGAATCGTAACAAAATGTAAACAGCATAAAGGTTATAGACAAGTGAAATACCTATAAAATTGCATGAAATTCGGTCCATTAGTTTTCGAGTTAGAGTGGATACATTCATTGCACAGATAGACACACAAGCAGACATCATGCTAAAAATAGATTTTTCTTTTCTTGTTCTCTTCTTTCCGAATGTTCCCCTCTGACCGTGACGTCACGACAATTTCTCCTCAGTGCCGCCACGGCCTGTGTGTAGACCGGCTGTGGTAATGCCGCCGATTTCAAAAAGCATTATTAATATGTGTGTTTTTCATATAATTTGACTCTTTAATATCCCACAGGTGTCTGTAATTTAGTAGAAGTTCTATTATTTTTTCCATCTCGAGATTATGAGTCATTCCACAGCAGTCTATCGGCCATCCTGGTCGCCATTTAAGTAAGAAATAAAATTACCAGAAAGCACGTCACCTGTGACGTTTGGATTTACGCACTTCTGATTGGTCGATTTTCGCACAACCTTTACCTCAACAACAACATTTTAGGATTGAACCTAAAATGTTGTGGCTAGATTTGTTGAATGACCTGTCTTGCGAACGGTTTTGTTGTACCAAATACTGTCGTGTAATAAGACCTTAAAGCGCCTTATTACCTCAACCGGAAATCGAAGTCTAGATCTCCGAACTGACCAGCAGATGTCCGTGGAGCTACTGGGGCGAAATTAAAATTTCTTTTCGTTGAATGGATTCTACATTTTCCACCCTCTAATTTCAGATTGGCGGCAACTGACAATCTAACTGACTACCTCTTGCTATTTTTACCTTAGGCTAGCCTCTTGCTATTACTATTTTAACTCAGGTTAGTATCCTGCGTGGTCGTTGTCCTCTCAATTTGAAATCGGCGCTCAATCTTCCAGAGTTCATTGAATCTGTACTAGCCGTATTAGTACAAATTCAGATCTAAGTATCAATGAAATGCAATTAACTAGTACATAACTCGCATTTTAAAATGACGATTTAGTTTAGAAGGGGCGATCGACTTCGTTGTGATTTAACAGAACACCATTTTTAGAACTTTCAACAACTCTGTGAACCCTCATTACCGGCTTATATATTTTACCCCACTTTGATTAAAAAAAAAAAACATTTAATATAATGACGAGGGTCAGCTGATCCTTTGGATCTAAGCAAGGTCCGTTTTCGCATATATTATTTATTATTCGTCTGTCAATATTTAAATCAGTATTTTCTAAACATTTTTAATCACAGAATATATTTTGCCATTGTAAACATCTTCAAAAAACAAATCTCAACGTTTGTGCTAATTTTGTTATTTTCCCTACAATTAATTTATGTATGTAATAGCTAAGCCCAGTGATTTTTTACATTTATGTTAGTGTTACATATTGCAATTGAAATTATAACAGAAAAAAACTGGCTTTAGTACTCCTGAACAAAAAATCTGACGTGGGCAGCACATGACTTTCCCTGCAGACTTATATTCACGTTCTCTTTATTTTAATTAAATTTATTTCACTTTTAATTCAATTTTCGTTCCCATTCGGTAACCGGACTTATTTTCAAAGGTGGCGTAGAGAAAATAGGGAAAACTAAAATATCTCGAAAACGGCTAGTGCTAGTGTAATGGGGTTGGTCTTATTATTTTCGTCGTTAAAAGTTACGTATTAAACGAGCATTTAATGGATATATTTGAGTATACCTAGTTCTTTAGTTTAGATTTGGACGATTTTTGCGGGCCATTTTGCAAAAAAAGGTAGGTTATTATTTTCTGAATCGTACCAAATTCTAATCAGCACCAGGGTAACCCACAAGTGACTTATCTACCGGATTTTGTGAAATTCGGTCCAGTAGTTTTTCAGTTAGAGTGAATACAAGCTTTTGCGGGCCATTTCGCAAAAAAAGGCGGGTTCTTTTATCCCCAATCGTACCCAAAACTAATCAGCACCAGACTCGCTCACAGGTGACTTACCTATCAAATTTTGTGAAATTCGGACCATTAGTTTTTTAGTTAGAGTTGATACAAAATCTGCACAGACAGACAGACAGACACACAGACAGACAGACACAGAGACAGACACACACACAGAAGTCACGCTAAAAATGGTTTTTTCGTATTCTAGAGGTCTCGAAACGTGTAGATCCGCCGAAAACTCGAGTTGTGATTTTCGGCATGATTCCAATACTTTCCCTATACATTACCATGTGTTGCAGGGAAAGTAAAAATCCGAGCTCCACCCATGTACGTGTTTTATGAATGATACTCGAACTGTGGTATGGTCAGACTATGAATAATTGCAAAAGATATTTTCATTCTCGGCGACCTGACAAGGAAGATATGTTAAACTCCTAACTTTTCTCATAGTGCGTTTTCGTATATATTATTATTACGTACAGCTCAAAATTCTGCTAAAGTAAAACAACTAAAAAAATCTGATGTGGGCAACACATGACTTTCCTTATATAATGTAATGAATTTACTACTTTTACAGTAAAAAATAGGTTTTTCTTATAGTGGATACTAATATTCTTTCCAAGATATTGAATTTTCGACAATTAGTTGTCATTTTCATTGATTTAGCGTCATTTTTATCCATTTGACGAGATTTACGTTAATTTGGCAACATTTCAAAAAGTCGCCAAGTTGGCGACATTCCGCCAAATTCGTCGCCAAAATCTCGCCAAGCGTTATGCACTAAGAAAAAAGTTATTCTTACAGCAGATAAATGACTATTGGCGTTCAAATGCAAAAGTATTATTCAAAGTATATTTTTTCATGAATGGAACGAGCTAGATCCACGAGAATGATGTCACTCAATTTATCGCATGGTATTACATATGAAAAGTGAACATGTTTCTCAATAGGAATTTTTTTTTTATGTGACTTTTTCATAATTTTTTTGAAAAATGTACAATATCTCGAGAACGGTTCATGTTAGCCTTCTAAAATTTATGCCAATCGTTTTCTAATGAAAAATTACATAAGAAATGTCTATTTGCGTAACTTTATTAGTGGTTTTAATTTTTTGACGATTTTTTCAAAATTTCATTCGAAAATTTAGGGGGGTTCTGAACATTCGATTACGTATAAAACCATTCCAGTAAACGTATTCCAGTGTTTACGGATTGTGATTTTTGTACCAAATTTGGTTCGAATCGGTGCATTCGTTCGTCAGTTATCGTCTCCACAGACTCACTGACACACACACATACATACACACATACTTTCACACACACACACACACAGACATCACTCCAAAAATGTTTGATTCGTGATCAGAGATGCTTGAAACGTGCTCTCCCGTCGAAAACTCGAATTCGAATTTTCGACCCCGTCACAATACTTTCCTTATACATTATGTATATAAGGAAAGTAATAACTTCGTTATGTGTAGTCCGGTACACAACATAAAATTTATAGTATCTGAATGAGATACTATTAATTTTATACTGCATGCTGCTCTTCACGAATCTATTTTAGTTGTTTATATTACTATTATTTGGTTAGAATGGCATATGCATTTTTCAAACTTTTTAATTGCAGAAAACTTTTGTTTTTGTAAACATCTGCAAATACATAACTTATGTGTTAATTTTGTTACTTTCCCTACAATTAATATACACTGACTCCCAAAAGTTAAGCAATCAATGTAAATTTTCATTTTTCCAAAGCGTATTTGAATTTGAATGGCTGAAAATCGCAGCGGATGTAGATGGTAGTATGCAAATATCGTATATTACAGTCAATTACGGTTGACTGTCCGGATATATGCTAATTAGGCAGTCGTTGAAGACGCCAGCATTCTGAAGGGTTCGAGGAGCTGCATTTAAATGCTGATACGAGGTGTTTATAACATTTGTGGGATTATTTTTGCTGATATTCGTGTTTCTATGGCTGAAAAGAATGAATGGCAGATAGTGAGCTGTGGCGTGCTGTCAGACGCATTGAAGCTGGACAGTCAATCAAAAATATCCCTATTTTCATTGGCGTTGATCATTCGGTAATTTCTCGATTATGGAAATAATTCCAAATAAGTCAAACAGACGTCCGAAGACCTGTGACCGGTCGTCCAAGGGTTACCACCCCCTCTGATGATCGGTATATTGCTATAATAGACAACAGCAATCGACGAGTTATCTCCATAACTGTAACATCCATGGTTGCCGTGGCATTTGATAAGACAATATCTGTCAGTACTGTGCGCCAAAGGTTCCACGTGAAGGGACTGCACGCCCGAGTACCAAGTTTTTGCTTTCCACTAATCGTCCAAGCCAGAGGGCCAAGATTAAATGGTGTCGTCAACATGTCAAGTGAATTGTCTCAGATTGGTGCAACGTTCTATTCACGGATGAGTCCAGATTTGACCTGGAATCAGATGATATGCATGTAAGAGTCTGGAGTGAACGAGACACTCGCAATCAGGCAAAGAGCATCATCGAACATCACGCATTCAGAGGTGGTAGCGTTATGGTGTGAGCTGGAATTTCAATAGGATATCGCACAGAGCTGCACATCTTTAAAGGCGGTTCTGTGACGGCTGCACAGTATCGGAATGAATTCCTAGACCTTATTGCCAGACTCTATGCTGCAGCAGTTGGTTCTGCTTTCCTCCTTATGGATGATAATGCCTGTCCCCATCGAACTAACATCTTTGACGCATACTTGGAATGTGATGGCATTTCTCGCATGGAGTGGCCGGCGTATTCCTCCGACCTTAATCCCATAGAAAGCTTTTGGGATGCCCTCGGGTGTGCTGTCTCTGCACATTTACCTCCTCCAGCCAGTCTCAGAAAGTTGGAAACTGCCCTACTGGAGGAATGGCCATTGCTCGCATCTGCGATGGTTGATCACCTCATTGAAAGCATGGAAGATCGTTTTAAAGTTTGTGTGAATGTCAGGGTTGTCACATACCATAATAATGTAAGTTTGGTTTGGCTTGTTTGCCATTAAACATAATTTTGTTAATCACCCAAATATGACGTCATCCTATAACTTACGGTAAGTAAATATTTTAATCATCTTTGCACATAATTCTTGTTTTCTTTATTGCATAAACACATTTGCTACATTCATATACAATTTTAAGTTAATCAAAACTTTGCTTTTCCATTTTTGTTGATTTTACCGTCCGTGCTTAACTTTTGGAAGCCAATGTATGTAGGTGATGGAGTGTAGGTGATGGATGAATTACCCGGTGGTGACCTGGTCCTAAATAAGCGCCCGCTACTTAAATAATGCCACTCAGTTTCTAAATTTCCAAATCTTTTAAAAATAAAATCACCACGAAATCCATAGTTTTGGAGCAAAGAGCACCACTGCATAAAATTTTCGGGTAACGAAATTTCACGGTCTCTATAAAAGTGTAATAATTTTAATAATGATGATTTGAACCTTTTTTGGCGAATTTGCGCAGTACAATCTCCTGGTAGAAATTTCGAACGCGGACTTCCACGGAAGGTGTTGTTGTTGAAACCCAGACCGTCCGACCTACCAGATAGGTGTAAGGTAACTGTTTGGACGGTCGGGAAGTGCCACTCAATTTAGACCGGAACTTAGTGGGGGAGGCATCCACAGGGACCGTACCCTCCTTCCCCTACCACCAACCTCTCGGAAGGACTGGGTTGGACCCACATGTTTAACGTGATCGTACTCCGCATGAACACGGCGGCAGTTTTGACAGTGGCTGGAATCGACCCCGGGCCTACCGAGTGCAACTCCAGCGCGTTAACCAATGGGCTACCGCGCCCCCTCCACGGAAGGTATGTCCCTTGCCTAGTGATCACCTTATAAGTCCGCAAAATTAAAATTACTTATAAAATCGAAACTTTATTTGCAGAGAAATGGAAAAGTTAAAATAAATCGATTTTCGATATGAACTTCAGTTTGGCTTGAAACAGCTCACGAAGCGAGTGCAAGCAAGTAAGAGGCGAAGCTTCACGACTTGCGAAGCCGGTTACGTCCTATTAAAAATACTTACATATAATGGGTAATAATATATAAAAAGCTTATTGATGCTATTCAAACATTGTTGTAAAGAACGTTTTTTAATTTTTCCGATGATGTCAGGTCTCAAGGTCTCAAGGAGGGGGGGGGGTTACGGAGTGCCCAGGAGGGGGAAGAATTCCCCCCTTTAAAACACGAGCGAAAAGGAAAAAGAAGTACTAAAAGAGAGAAGCATGAGTGGAGGTTTAAAAACTAAAGTTCGCTTGGGGGGGGGGGCGTCCGAGGTCGTCCCTTCCCCAAGTCTTACAGAAAGAGGAGAATGCTAGGGCCCAAGCAGGCACCCAGCGAGAGAAAGGAGGAAAAAGGGGAGATAGAGGTGCGCCAGGGACGTAGGGCCTTGAGCTTGAGAACAGGGGGGGGGGGGTAACAAACACCTAACCACAGAGTAAAAAAGGTTCGTCGATAACACGCGAGTTCCCAAATGCCAGGGAGGCGCACGGAGTTAACTAGAGTTCAAGGAAAAACGAGAGAGGGGTACAGCAGATATAAAACAAAGCTAGATGGGCCGACCCGGCTTGGGGGGGAAGAATGCATCTTTCGGGCGTCGCCACAGCAGCGCCCTGGGGCGCTTGCGCGCCTTCGGATGTGCTGGGTTGTACCGCGGGATGCTATCTAGCGTGGGATTATTTACTCTACTGAGATCTTTGAAGAAATTTTGAGCAAGTTTTTGAATATGTTTTAAAAAGGGTCTAATGTTAAGATCTCTGTGAAGAACTTCTAGCCGGACGTAACTCGGAAACCTAATAAACGTACGAAGTGCAATATTTTGCTCAACTTGAAGCTTCTTTAGGTGAATCTCAGCTGCGGTTCCCCAGATTGGAGATCCGTACGTCATAATTGGACGTATGCAGGACTAGTACAGCAATAACTTATTTTTTTGTAGACAGGCTGCTTTTCCAGCCAAAAGAGGGCGCATATGGGCGAGTGCAGACTTCACTTTCTAACAGATTTCAGAGATGTGAAGTTTCCACGTAAGATTTGAATCTAAGTACACTCCAAGGTACTTGTAACTAGTTTGCCAGGGAATCGGCTCGTTGTTCAAAGTTGAGTTAGTGGCGGGGGCCGGCGGGGGGTGGGGAAACTGAGAGCGGCACATTTGCTGACGTTGACCTTGATGCCCCAGTTAGTTAACTATTGCGTCATGGAATCAAGGTAAGTTTGCAGGGTGTCGTGCACGACTTGTGTTTGTTTATGTTGGGCAAGCAGGGCTGTGTCATCGGCGTATAAGCCTAAGGTGACACCGGGGAGACGTGGAAGATCATTAATGTATAGATTAAACAATTTGGGGCCCACAAGGGAACCCTGTGGGACACCGCTGAGAATATTCCTGGGAGAGGAGAGAGAAGTAGAAACTCTTACCATGAAGCTAAGCCCCGTTAGGTAAGAGTGAAGGATTTTAATAAGGTGAGCAGGAAAGTGAAGAGCAATTAGTTTAAAGAGGAGCCCAGATATCCATACCTTATCAAAGGCTTTCTGGATATCCAGGTAGACAACAGTGGTGTTGAGATGCTTGGAACGCGCCTCGTGAATGAGCTCCGCAACCCTATAAGCAACTGATGTTGCGTGGAGTGTTTACTCCTGAAACCATACTGTTCCGGTATGACAATATCGTTGAGGCTGCAGAACTCATCCAGATGCTGGACCAAGACATACTCGAAGAGTTTAGAGATGCAGGAGAGTAAAGAGATAGGACGATAGTTTGAAGGTTCAGAATGATTAAGGCTGGGCTTGGGGAGGGGGGACACAGTGGCCACCTTCCAAGCCCGTGGAAAATAATTTAACATAACGAGTTTATTAAAAAGAAATACCAGATAGGAAAGATAGAATTTGGATAGGTTTTTAATCATGTTAGTAGAAATTTGGTCAATCCCAGGAGCTTTGTTTATCTTCAGTTTTTGAATATAGGGGGTGATGTCAGGAAGTTCTACCTTTCTGAGCGTGTTTGCAGATGAAGTGGAGATGAATTGTTCAACCATGGGATCCACCAATGCAACCGTCCGAGGATCGATTACATCGTGGTGAGGTTCAAACTGTCTGCGAGCAGTTCAGCCTTTTGTGTGTTCAAGATATCCCTGCAATTTGGACCGTTAAGGGCTGGAATGTATGTTTTGTGCCTAGGAATACGTGAGTTTGCCTTCCAAATGGTGTTGTCCTGAGTCGTTAGGGACTCTACGTAAGTGTTCCATCGTGCACTAGTGAAGGCCTTAATTCGTGAGCTAACTTTCGCTTTTTAAGGAAGTTTAGCTCACGTTTAAGGTCGGGGTCTCTACTGGCCTGCCATTCCTTACGGAGCCTGTTCCTGTCTCTGATCATATCTTGTATACCCGGAGGAAGCTTGTAATAATTGACCTTGGCGGTCCTGGGCTACGAGAATGCAGAGTAGGCCTCTCGGAGCACATTTCCGAGCTTTTCCACCTCCGCATCCGCGAGGTCCGTTGTCCAGTTCGACGTAGTGGGGAGGGGGGACGGGTTTTTTGTGAGCAGATTTTTAAAAGTTATTCAGCTAGTTTTCAGTTTAGCTGGGGTAACCAGGGAGAAATGATTCAGTTCAAGGGTATACAAGATGGGGAGATGATCAGAGGGGAGTTCGTTACTTACTTCCATGTGATAAGTATAGGGGATGTTGCTGGTGATGGCAAAATCAATTATACTATTAAGATGGGTGGGGTCACCTGGGGCTATAACGTCAAAGTTATTCTCGTCGGTCCAGCGCTTTAGCGCTAGGCCGCGAGGATTCGATGACGCACACCCCCAGGCTTGATGCTTAGCGTTGAAATCACCAGCAACGATCACATGGGGGAAATTTTGAAGTAGGTTTTGAGGTCAACAATGGTCAGGCCAGTATTAGTATACCTAGGAGGCAAGTAAATGGACGCAATGGTCATAGCAGGGTTGTTTGGTAGGTTCACCTGAACCACCGTAGCTTCACCAGACTGAAGGGGGGGGGAGGGGATCCGAATATGCGGAAGATTACTTCTCACGTAGATTGCTGTGCCGCCGCTGGTGCGATTGCCAATACGAGGCCTGTCGTCATTGTATAAGTCGTAGTTGGCAATCTTGCAGAGATTCCCTGGATTGAAGTGGGTTTCTTGAACCAAAAACAGATCTAAGTTATAAACTGTACAGATGTCCCTAGCCTCATGGATTTTACCTCTAAGACCATTGGCATTCCAGATGCCAATGGTAAGATCCGTCAAGTTCCTTTTCTGAAAACCCATAGCCGAAAGAGGGGGGTTAATTAGTGCAGATGAGGGCGCTTACGCCCTCTAGAAGAATTTGAATTTTGTCCACCTCGGTTAGAGCAGACGGAAGGTGGGGAAGGGCCGTCTTAACGACCTTACTAATGGTGGCAGTACCATACTGCTCACCGAATCGAAAAATCAAATTTAGAAGATCATCTTGGACGATGTCGGGTTTTTTAGTGTTTGTTCCGCTAGGATCCGACGTTTTAGAAGTGACCTCTTGGGTCTTTTTGAGTGCCTCGTGACGTCCATCCGTGGCAGCAGCATAAGAGCGCTGAGGGTCGACGAACCTTTGACCGAAACTGGAGTAGCTTGGTCGAGAGGGGGGGGGCGGTACTTAGGGAACTTTGGGCAGTTCCTGTATGAAGTTGGGTGTGCGCCGCCACAGTTGACGCACACGCAAGCGGTTTCTGGAGCTTTAGTGCACTCGCTGGTTATATGGGCTTGGGCACACTGAACGCAGCGAGCGGGTAAATGGCACGAGGCGCTGGCATGTTCGAATGACTGACATCGGTAGCACTGGCTGACCTGTTTACGTCCCCTGTACCTCTCGACCTTGATTTCAGTGTACATGAGATTAGATAACTTGTAAATATTAGAATTATCAGGGGTTTTTGGAAGCTGCACGTAGAACAGCGGCATATACACCTTGTTTGTCTTAGGACCGCGTGCCAATTGCGTTACGCTTTTCGGCCTCAGCCCCAAGATCTCCAATTCGGATTTTATCTGCACTGTCTGCGTGCAGATCGGTAGGCCCCTGATAACAACCTTCAGCGGCTTTTCATCGTTTAGAAGATAAGATTTGTACTCCAGTTTCTTGTCATTCAAATGTCTCTGGATACCTATATACTCCTCCCGCGTGTTCACGTTTACTTTGAGGAAATCGCCAGTGTTTGATAATTTGGAAGGCATGCTGGGAGCAATTTCCTTGAGGTCCTGCAGCATGAGGTGGTAGTGGGTAGTCACTACTATGAAGAAGGGGGGGGGCGGCGCTCCTTTCTTGGAGCGTCGATCACCATCTCATCATAATCTTCTGCGTCAGGAGCAGGAACGTCAATATTGTCCGTAACAGAGTTTGTTACACTTCCGTTTGAAGTTGAGGAGGGGGAGTTGCTTATAAGAGTAGCACTCTGTAAACTGGCTGTGTGACGTTTGGGAGGAGTTTCAAAACCTTCCTCATCAATAAGCTTGTGCTTTTTTACATTATCATTTCTTTTTGAGGTAGTATTTCCACATTTTTGATTTTGGCTAGCATTAGCATTAACAGTAGTTCTGGGGCTATTTCCATTAAGGTTTTGGTTTTGGGTAACTCTTAACTGGCCGTTTGGTAAAGCATCAGAAATCACAGGCTGAGAAACCATCAAAGGGAAAGAAGGAATAGCTGCCGGAGATGGTCTCCGACAAGTTTCACCATATTGAGGAAGTCCATGGTCCGAGATGAGCTTGTCCAGGTGTTTCTTCAGAATCGTGAGCATGGCTTTCAGCTTCAGGGTCTCTTCAGGGTCGTTGCATCTTCGCAAGTTCATGTCAAGAATGTTGTAATCGCCCCTCATGTAGCTGACTTGTTCCTTGATTTGCGTCAGAGTCGGGGTGGGTCCATTTCCACGTGTTGTCGCAACAGCATTATTCGTGTTCCCTTGGCACGCTGGCGTTGAAGGGTGCGGCACTGGCGGAATGTCCGCGGTTCCTTTCATCCCTCAGACAAGGGCGGTCAGGTGGCTGGAAGGTCACGGGAGAACAATAGGGAAGGTCGAGCAGGTCGATTAGGCTTAGCAGGAGCTCGGGAAAATCGTGCACACAGTTCCAAGGCTATGCTTCGAATCCTCCCGATGGTGTCAGCATGGAAACTCTGTGATAATAATTACGATCGCTAAGATACCGACTTGTGTGCTAAAACACAGAAAACTAATTCGAATAAAAAAAATAAAACATCGATGTACGCCTGTATACTCAGAGAAGTAAGTACCAAATATCCATGCGATACTTAGATATTCCTTTATTATGTAAAGTTGCTATTGAATGTTTCTCAATATGTGCTTCTTCTGTTCCTGTAGAAGGCTATTTAGTGTTGCAGGAAAATGTTCTTCTTCAAAAAGAACTAAGTTGAGATCGGAAAATTTAAAAAACGTCATTTTTGAAAAATAAATAAAAAAAGTAATTAGGAATACATATATATATAATACATATTATATAATATATATTTATGAATATTTTTGCAATCTGTGCATCTTCGTTTGTCTCTTGGAAACTCGGAATATTTTGTAACAGGAAAAATCAAATTGAGCAAGTCGATTTTTTTACCCACAACCTATCAACTCTGAATCTGTTATTTTCTCATACTATGTGATTATTTACACTTCATGCTGTTTATAAATGTGATAAGTCCTAACCGAAAAGTAGTTCCGAGTAATCGAGTTGTCACAACAGAGTTTCCTTAATCCAATTGTACTCATAATCTCAAATTGAGTTGTGTAAAGTAAACATATTCATAATTCATAAAATTGTGCCTTAAGTGAATCGCAATCATATTAATCTAAAGCTGCATCTTTAAAGTAATCGTATTCTGATTTTTTCTGGGAGTGTAATCGTTGCCCTAATCTACTTTTTAGAATGTCTATGAATCGTACTTGCAAAATCGATTACACTCTACAGTAATCGACTGTAAAGAAATCTGGTAGTGATGAACTAACACGGCGAATCCCAAAAGAAAAGGGTTTTCATATTCATTGTATTTTTACGAACACAATACTAGATAGAGTAGAACAAGTCTTTCACGAAAGATTAGTGAAGGGGACAGGCCCTATTAACAATAGACATACTATACTACTATATCAGTCAATGCTGTTAACCATCTTGGGGGGAATTACACACAAAGGATTTTACATACTCAGAAAAGTGTTTACAGATAGCGGATTGGAGTGGCATTTTCAATGGTAAATGAAAAATGATTGTTGAACAGACAAGTTCAAGGTTTCAAGACGTTTGAATTGAAATCACTCTGAGACATTTTCTTAGTTATTGGTGTTGGAAGAAAGACCATATATCAATTCGTTTTGAAGAACAGGTGTATCTCAAATTAATTCTTATTTGACCCCTACTGAAAATGTGCAATTAACAACAAACTTTAAAAAGTTTTTGTTTTCTGTTGCGGAACTACGAGATATATTTAATTTCCGGCGACTCCTATTGAAGGTAAGTGAAGTTCACAGCTTTTTCATTTATGTTTTCGTTTCTACTATTATACTTTTGTTAAAATTTAGTACAGCGTTTCCCAAACTTTTTCAGTTAAGAAACACTATTTGTTTCTGTAAATATGTACGAAATACAGTCGAACGAAAAGACAACGCATTTCAAGAGTGATTTTCAGAAATCTTTAACCTACTGAGATCTGATTTCTAATTTAGAAGTGAAAACGAATAGACACATGCTAAGAAAAATAAAATGCTAACATACCTCCGGATTTATGCAACTTTTTTAAAGAAAAGTGATTTATATACATTCGATTCGTGCTCAGCTACTTATCAGTTGAAATTACAATTCTCTGATAATCATTTATGGCATGACACTACAGACCGACAGATTTTGAGTATCTGCAAATTTTTCAATTATATTTCGTATTAATGACTGGAACGCAACCTAGCGGTGATTTTTAACGAGTATGGGGAAATTATTATAGAAATTTTGACATTGTACTTAAATGAAAGTATGGCAAGCACTTATCCTCGCACAGACAGAGGATGGAGTCCATTTGAATGTATCCATTTTAATGAAGTGTGGAAAATGAGAAGGCGAACCTGAGATCTATGACAAAATTTACGTTCCTTACAGGATGAATCCCCACCTAGTATAATTTCTGAAACTAGGATATAGTTTTCAGTGATGCTTACCGTTTAAAATCCCGTTCTTTACAAATCTTTATGCATTTTAGGGGATGGAACGTAACTTAGCAACTATGTTTAATGCATAAGGGGATATAATGTCAGAATTTTAAAATTGAACATAAATTAATGAATAAAACCCTGCGTAAGGGGCAAATATCCTTCATAATGAAAGTCACACTGTGAAACAGTGAATATTTGATACGATTGGAAAAAATGTCTTTCAAATTTTTGAAAAGACAGATTAGCAAATGCAATGCTGTTTTCTGGGGAGATAAATGCTGTTTTTGGGGGAGATTTTTTGCAAAGCATGATTTTAGACTTTAAGACATTTACATCATTAAAAAAACGCTATTGTAGGGATCTAATCTTAACTTTTAATATTTTTTCCTTTCATTAGATTTCTAATATGCCAATAATCTTTAAGACATTTTAATCATAAAAAAACCCGCTATGGAAGGGATCTAAACTTTTGATATTTTTTCTTTTCATTAGATTTCTAATATGTCAATAATCAATTTCAAACAGAATTCTTTACCAAATTCGTCAAATTTTCAGTAAATGTTTTGAGCAGAACCACATAAATGCAAACTAAAAAATTCACTCTTTAAAATGTTTGTAATTTTTATAAAATTGAATAATCCATATATAATAAAATTTTATTTCTGTTAATTTTATTCAAAATCTTTCATTAAAACTTTATATTTTGAATCTAATCAAGATTAAAAAAAAATAAGAATATCGTGCTTGTAAGAATCACAAGTTAGAAATAAATCGATAAATGTAAATAAAGAGTTCAGTTTGAAAAATAGAAAACATTTAATGAATCTAATCTTTTAAAATATACATTACACATTCTTTGTTGTACATTTAAACAAATAGCTTCAAAAAAATTTAAGGCACATTCATAGTCTTTCGATTTGAAGAACTTTTTGAAAAATATTTCGAATATACTAGTAAAAGACTCATTCCCACGCAACAAGACTTTCCTTGCCATGCTATTAACACAGATTAACATATACAGATATTTCACTCGACCTCAGCGCCAACAAAAATATCAAGGTTGGCAGGCTTGGCGATGGTCTGTGACGGTTTTCGCCAAGACGTTCTGCTAATATAACCCTATTTGGCACTGAACGAAACACTTGGAACTTAGAACTTTGTTGCTTTGTTCTATCATCGCATGCACATCGCATGTTGTTTACACGTTTTAAACATACTTTCGCAGCTATTTTATGGATTACTAAAAGTAAAGGAATTACGTTTAAAAGGTATGTAATTTATTTTTATTTAAATAAAACATTATGCGTTATCTATCCCATATTTCATCCTATGCACGTGTTCATCATAAGAAATTGGTGCAAAGTATTATCACTTCCGCCTAGATTAAATTCCAAGAAACAATGGCATTATTAGTTAAAAAACCTTTTCAGCATTTATATAAAATGTATAAAAATTGATATTTAGATAGCTTTTCCTAGAGAAAGTTGAATATAATATTGGATGTGTATATATTTTACATGCTTTTTACTAACTGACGTAATGTGGAAAATAATCCCCCCCCCCTTCTAATTAACGATTAAGTTCGACACCTTTGATAATGCATTTATGTAAATTTGTTTAGTATAAAAATATTAGTGTATTTAAAAAATATATATATATATATATAATAACAGCATCCCAGAATGAATTAAGAACTAAGCAATTTAACTATCTTCACTAGTATATTTTTTAGGCTGAAAATATTATATAATATTTTAGTCTTTTGGGTATGTTAGCTTGTAGTTTTTGGTGTATAATGATTTACAGTGATGCAATACGTCAATTTTTTATTTAGTTTATGATTGCATGAATTAAATATATATCTGTGTTTATATATTTAAAGTTAAACATATTACAGATAAAAGTATTTTTAAATGCTGATCATGTTTATAGTTTAAAAAATTATAAAAGCACAGTTCCGTATTTATTATTTTTTTTTTTTTTTTGCCGCTTTAACTTAAAATCGCCAATTGAGTGATAGTCGCCAAATCTAGCAGTCGAGGATGGTTGGCTCATCGAACGCTAGTGTCTATGCGAAATCCCATGTTAACGATGTTGCCATAGGTTCCTATGGGAGTGAACCTTCTGAATATAGTATTCTGTGGCTATTAATATCAAGATTTAGAAGTACTTGTTCATGCACTTTGTTGTACATTTCTAATGGAGTACTGTGAAGACATTCATGGTAACCTTGATCCTTCATCTGCAATTTGGGCAACACAACAGACACATTTGAAAATCTTTTTTACATAACACATTATATTGTCATGAATACAAGAGATCAGATAATCGAATGCATATTTTCTGTCACAGATAGTTGGTGGTAGAAACGTTATAGTGTCTTTTGTTTTTAATATTTGAGCAGGAAGCCAGTTTATGAATGTTATGAGTTTGTTACTAATGTTGTGAACACAATTTTTTAAACATGTTACTTGACTTTCATCTTAGACAATATAACACTGTGTTAGGCAAAATTCTGAATCATACAATTAAATAATTTTTTCTAATTTGTGTTTACCATTGTTATTTCATTGCGACTGACGAAAGAGGTATCCGCATATAGAACATTGAATGTCCACAATTTTTGAGAAAATTCACCCCATGTAGCAGGCTACAATTTAACGCCTTTACTGGTAGACACTAGTTCATTTTGTTCGTTAGGGAAAAATTTCTATATATATACTTTCATCTTCATGTCAAAATTTCAAATACACAAACACATCAGAACCTAAATACTATCGACGAGAACTTGCACAGAAAATGAAGAAATAGTTTAGGTCGCAATATTGGGGGATAAAACTCCTCTATACAGCTACAGCACAAAAAACCAAATCTTCTGTACCTGTGTTTTCGACCTTGGCGAGGACTTGTAAATTGGTATAGTAGTATATGTTACAGCTGGGGGTATAGAAAACATAAGATAGGTAAGTGTCTAACCATCCACCGCAAACTTTGGTGAGGACGAATTTAAGACATAAGCGCCGATACTCGAGGATTTTATCTCAACTAGGACAGGAGCTGACAAATCCACAGCATTTTCAGTAGATATTAACTACTGTTCGAGTGTTGATATACTTTGAAATTTAGACATTATTTAAGGATGGTAACACCTAAGTGTCACGTTCGTAGTAAAAGTTTTATTTCTAAAACATTAACATAAAACATCATAAATTTGTCACATCTATGAATGAAGTAAACCTATGTATGTAATATGCAAGGTCGAAATGTTTTATCGTTTCATGTCACAAGTATAATCACGTGATCGAAATTGAGTGTCGTGTGCAAACTGATTACGTAAGATAAGATACGATAAGCTTAGATCTTGTTATTTTTCAGTGAATGTCATACCATTCGATTGTGTTAAACGCAATTTTTACCCATACATGAGAAACTCTATATTATGTAATTCATCTTTGAGGTGAAAATATTTAGCAAACTTAGTTAAAGTTCATAATGTTTAATCCTAGTGAAATTAAATAATGGTTAACATTTTGCATAATTTTATAACTCTGGAGAAAAATTTTGTCACATCGAGCGGAATATTACAAAAAACAATAGATAATAAAAATATGAAAATAACTTACAGACTGTGGTCTTCGACAACGGCCAACCATATTAAAATGAGATCTTATACACACTAATTAGAGTACTAAAATGGGATCTTATCTGTTCTTATTTAATCTTACATAGTCAACAAGTTCATTTTGTAACATACCTAGAAATTTTAAATTACTTATTTATAACAATTAAACAAATTATGAAAAAATATGAACTAGTAATTAAAAATTTCTACATCGTCAACAGATTTATTTTTTAACTCCCAGTAGAAATTTTGACTTTCTAGTTCACATTCCACAAGTCGCATTCCACAATTTCCCATTCCACAAAGTCGTTATCTCCCCGAAGACGGTCTTAAACGCCCTGGATCCCCTAGTCCTTTGTAATTTCTATAAGTGTCATTTCATTCACTAAATTTATTTAGAAATCCTAATTTTTAAAAGAAAATCAATCTTAAACCGTTTGGAATACTGAAACTGCAGTCCTAGTTCGCCGAAAATTCACTAAATACAACGCAATTCACTAAATTCGTTAAAAATCGAAACTTTAGAGTCTTAGACCTCTCGAAATGCCGAAAACGTGCTTTTAGTTCTCTGAAAACTCCAGACAATGCACTAGAATAATGAAATTTCAGGGTTTTTGACCCCTTGGAATACCGAAAACGTGTCCCTAGTACGTCAAAAATTCCCTAAGTACCATACAATTCACTAAACTCATTTAGAAATCCCAATTATTAAAATTTTAGGGTCTTGGACCCCCTTGGAATATCGAAAACGCACCCCTTGTTCCCCGAAATGCCGCTAGATGATGTTAAATTCTGTAGAAAACGATGATCTTCAGTTGAAAACCCAAGACGTTATAGCAATTTACTAAAAGGTGTCTTACACCCCTCGAAATTTCGAAAACGCGTCCCTAGTTCGCCAAAAATCCGCCAGGGTGCAGCACCGTCAGTAAAAGTAATTTATGTCGGGAATGTCAAATATTGATACTACGTAAAATGTGTAGCATTTTGCAAAATACTCCATTTTAAGTGCCTTAGGCTCCTAGTTCGCCGAAAATTCACTAAGTATCATTTCATTCACTAAATTCATTCAGTAAGCGTAATTTTTGAAATTGTAGGGTCTTAGACCCCCCCTTGGAATATCGATTACGCGCCCCTCGTTCGTCGAATATAATCGCTAATATTAAATCGAAAATAATCATCAATTTCGATATTTGTGCTGGTACTGATGAATGCAATCGCCAATTTTATAAAGCTGTTAAAGGGATTTTTATGAATTCAAATGTACATACTTCCATTTGTGTTCTGCATTATTAAATATGTCTTTTTTTTACAGGGAATTAGTTCGATGATTCTTCTCTTCAAAGCCACTGACACAATTCTCCTGAATAATGAAACATTAAGACACAATAAACTCCATTTAACTTATTTCTGCTGAAGACTTACATCTTATTTATAAATATAATTAAACAAGGTCATCAAGATGAGCATCAGTAACCATTTTTTTTCCGAAAAGTTGCTAGAAGATTATGCGAAGTCTCCGCCATCACTGAAAGAACAAGTCATCACGAGGTTAGCCATTTACCTGTGCCAACGTTCTCGGCTGACGAAATGCATAACACAAGACTTTGAGAGAAAGTTCAAAAGTAGATGGCCTGTTTCTGAGTGGGAGATACGCGTAGGAGATCAGTCTTCTGTCTTGTGTGACGCTCTCCCTCTTCCACGTGCATTAAAAGCGTCCTTAATTGATCGTGTCTTATTAATAAGTATTCGCTTATTTGCCTGGAATAGAGAATATAGAATAAGATTTCCCACGACTTCTCAGATTGCGGACGAAATTTTAACGCTCGATGATTGGACCGCAGAAGGAAGAATAAACGAAAGAATGGTAGCAGAACGATTAGTGCGAGATGAGGGATTACCATTTACGCAGCGCTATATATTAGCATGTATATACTTTATAGAACCATTTATTCAGCTCTTGTGGGATGACATTCGTCCCATGTGGAGTCAAATTTCAAAATACAATCTGATATATGAGCAATCGTATTTAGTCAAGCTGTGGTCGCATCGTATGTCTAGAGGAGTGGAAGACTTTATGGGACTTGAAAATGCATTCTGGAAAAGAGGATTTAAGGTAGCTGTGAAAGAAGGGCAGACAACAGCTCTTGTCTATTGCTGGAATAGGCTGAGTGAAAGTACGAAGGAAGAAATCATTGTTAAAAGTGCTTTTTGCGCATTTAATCAATATAATAGATTGAAAGAAAGATGGAGGAATAATATTTACAAATTGTACCATTCCGAAAATTGGTGCAGCACGCCAACACATTACAGCGAAATTTTGTATTTCCTTGTATCACAGATGTCTCATGGACAGTTGGAACAATTTTTTAATTTTTCATTGAACTTGAATAGCGTTAGACATTATACACTAGATACCACATTCACATGGTTACTAGAATCTCCTTATCAAATATATTTTATGCCAATCATTACCAAGTTGTGGGGAATTTTACCCAAAAGATCTTATTCAAATTTATTACGGATGCTGTCTGAAAGATATGCAAACAAAAACGATGAAGAATATAAGAATTACGATTACGGGAACCTATTGGTTGAGCTATTTGAAGAAACACCAGAAAATTATCATCGCTTCATATTTTTTAACTCTAATTGGGGAGACATTGTTTTTAATATTTTAGACAAGGAGCCTTTCCAACGTAAAAATATACAGATAATAGAAAATATGTTACAATACGCGACATTAAAAGAAAAGCGGTCAACAATGTATGTTTTATCTGGTGAATATATTTGTTACTATTTAATCAATAATAGAAGTCGTGACATGCTGGACTTGATATTATCAAATTGTTTGCCAGAAAACGAAATAGCTGACTTTCGGAAAACGTTTATGATGTCGTACATGGGGAGAAAAGCATGTTTTTGGAGTTTAACTCGTGACAATGGGGATGAGTACGTGAATTCTCTGCTGAACTGGGCATATTTCTCACCTGAAGAAATTTCTGATTTTAAACCTTATCTAATCTGGAATGTGTTCAAAAGGAATGGACTGTCCATAGACTCCTCAAGGGAGAGACATCGTAATTGTTTCAGTGTCTGGAACAGGGGACAAGGCCAATTTCCGTGGGATCCACTAGACGCTGTTACCACTTTACTGGAAAAATTCGATACTGAGGGCGTGGACAAAGTATTGGAATGGTGTTTGCCATCTGAAGGTGATCGCAAACAATGTAAAGAGCAGCTCATGGGCATTTTTATAGATGATAATTCATATTGTCCTTTAAATTTTATCCCATATTCAAAGTGTAATTTAAAATGTTTAACGTCTAAGATATCTCAATTTCTCTGCTGGGCATTTCCCACCGAAGACGACAGGAAACTTTTTAAACGCAATCTTTATGCCAAGAAATTCCCACAACAGGTACTTAAGAGGTCGATTTTGCATGAACAATGGCAGGATGTCAATTTTTTTGTAGAGTGTTTTGAGTTATCTCCTATAGAAATAATGCAATTAACAAAAGACGTCATGTGGAATGTTGACACGCGGTACCATATTTTGGATCTGCTGTACAAATCTGACTCAGAAGCTGTTTCTCATTATTTCAAATGGGGCCTATTAGATTCAAAAACCTTGATTGCTTTCAAAAAGAAATTCGATCAATTTTTGCGCAACAATAAAGCAATCGATAGAATTCGACAAGATTGGAATCAGTTGATAAATGATAGACTCAGTGACATAACGATCACACAAACCAAAGGAACCCGCCGTCGAAAAAGGAGGTTCCAGGATGAAAGTAATCCCTGTAAGCGGTTCAAAAGACAATAATTAAGAATAAACACCAATTTTGATTATCTCTGGAAAAAATTATATCCTTCTTATCCTATTATATCCTTTATATCCTTCTTATCCTATATATTACCAGTGAATCTATCTGTAAAAAAAGGTATGAAATATTGTCAAAAAAGCTTCCTTGTAACATTTATTTGATTAATAAAGTATTTTTCTCCAAATTCACAAAGGAATCTGCATATTTAAAATCGAATTCATCAATAAAAACAAGAAAGATCAATCATGCATAAAGCATTAATTATGGAACACTTTCCAACTGAAATGCAGTTTTATTTAAACATCATTAGAGTCAGCTACATTCAATGGTGATAATTTTTTAATTATCACAATACTACAATAATGCATTTTACTTCGAAATTTAAAACGTTATCGAAAAGAATGAATTTCATTCAAATGACATCATAGAAGTATAAATCGTCTGGGTCTCTATGTAAAAGAAATGAATATTTCACACATATCACTTAAATTCCTGACTCCAGATCCAAATAAATTAAAATTTTAAGTGAAAAAAATCAGCAATTCTTATGCAACTTATCTTACAAT
Organism: Amaurobius ferox; assembly: GCA_951213105.1. Taxonomy (NCBI): domain Eukaryota; kingdom Metazoa; phylum Arthropoda; class Arachnida; order Araneae; family Amaurobiidae; genus Amaurobius; species Amaurobius ferox. Next base: position 150,659,079 of record OX578137.1, on the reverse strand, counting down.
CACTAGTTTACATTCTGTATCCATTAAAATTAGGCTTCGTTGTAGAAATAATCAAAGTGTGATGATCATTTAAATTAAAAATATTATAATTGCGTTGGCACAGAATATAGATGCACAGAAAGTGGGTAAAAATAAAGCGGTTTTAGGGCGGATGCAACACTAAATATAAATTTAAAAGAACTTTAAAAATCAAGAAATTTTGCACTGGGAAAAAAGATGAATATCATATTTTATTTTGAAGTGGGTCACGTGATTTCTACATATGATATGGGTTTAATTATTATTTTAATTTTTATTTAAAACACTAGCGAACATATTTTGCTGAAATTGTTTTTATATACTTTAAGGTTTAAGGGATAATTAGAATATTTTCTAAAATTTTCGAAGCAATTTGTAAATTTCAACTTTACAAATGTTTGAAAAATTAGGTCCTATAGGTTTGAATGTATTTCCCATTTTCAATCCGGGTTAAATTCAAAACTAATTGGGTAATATTATTCATTTAAGTCCCACAGACACTCTCTACAACTTTTGATAAAGTCATTTTTACGGCAGTTAATTAAATAAATGCCCGCTACTTAAAAAATACGCTATTTAAATATAAAAATCGCGCTATCTGAGAAATGCAAAATATAAAATGTGTTTTCTAATAATCAACGGTATCGGTGAGGGGAAAATAAAGAGACTATAGGAAAAAAAGATCTTGTCTTTCCTGGCTGGCGGTCCGCGGATTAAAAAATGTGAAGATTTCATTCGGTTAGAAATTTATAATTAATCAAAGCATGGATTTAGAAATTTTTTTTTTACTCCGGTGTAGTCTGTAATATTCAAAGTAGTTTGTGTTATATCGTAGTATAAATGACGGAAAACTTTTAAATGCAAGAAAAGTGCAATCATTTTTAAATTTACGAAATATCGTCCATTAATCGTATGAACTCCCTTCAAAAATTGCTTGAAAGAACATTCTTTATTCTTTTCGATGGTGTCAAGATGAAAACTCTGTGGTAATACTTTAGGTCGCTAAAAAATCGATTTGTTTGAATATAGGCCAAAATCGAGTTAAAAAATTAAATAAATAAATAAAACTTATTCAAAATTATAAATAATGCCGAGGTACTTCAGGAATCTATTCGTTTCCTGAAGTACCTATGTACCAAATTTCATAGCCTTTGCTTAAATTTCTCTCTGCAGACTGCATACATACAAAAACACTAGCAAATCTATATCAGTATAAAATAGCATAAAATAGTTAGGAATGTATTTAGACTCAAATAATAATTGAATTTCACATATTAATTTTCTTAAACAGAAAATATATACAATTAGCAATAAGCTTCGGAAAATCACTCCTACATCTTGGGGAACATCATCAGAGTTACTCAAAATTTGGTACTATTCTGTTTTAGAGAAACTATTCTTATACGCTTCACCATGCTGGAGGAATAGTCTTACAAAAGTACTAAAGAAATAATTGACCTCAGTACAAAAAATTTGCTTACTTCAAATCTCTAGAGTATACATGACAGCATCAACTGAAGCTCTATATATAATACCAGATATTATAACAATAACGTTTCCAATTGAAATAGAAACGATAATAGCAAATTTACATTGACTCAAAGAATACAATTTTAGAAAACAAAACATTGAATGCTGTAAACTTTGAATCTAAACCAAATATTTGGATTTTCCATCCATGTCTTAATTTTTCTAACTATTTCACAAGATTAATATTTAATGAAATCGAAGGATATACTGATGGTCCCAAAAATGATATTGGCACATCTACAGCTTTTTGTATACATTAGAATAAAATTTGCATTACAGAATGGTCAATACGTCTTAGAAAATCAATGCAATCTTTCAAGCAAAATTACCTGCCCTCTATACGTGCATTCAATGACTTATCATATCTTATTTCACCCCAATAATTATATATGCATACAGATTATCAAACATATTAGCACTGAAAATCAATAGAACTAAGCAATTTACAACTTAAAATAAAATATATTCTACAATCAGTATCATACAATAATGATGTAAAATGGATTGAAGCACATATAGGGCATATGGGAAGTGAAAATGCAAATAATCAACAAAATTAGCAATCACAGATACCAGAATAGATATAATAAATTTTTAATTACAATAATAATATACAACAAGAAAGATCAATCATGCTTAAAGCATTGATTAGGAATCACTTTCCAACAGCAATGCAATTTTATTTATACATGTCTAAAATGCAATACATTCCTCGGTAATATTTTAAAGCTTTTCACAATACTACATTGATTTATTATATTTGAAAACTTATACCTTCATAAAAAAAATGAACTTCATTCAAATGACGGCATTAAAGTATAAATTGACTGGTTTAAACATCTCTTAAATGTTATACATTCCTCGGTAATAATTTTAGAATTATCATAATACTACGATAATTTATTATATTTGAAAACTTCATCGAAAACAACTGAAATCCATTCAAATGACGTCATAAAAAAATAACACGCCTGGCTCTCTCAATAAAAGCAACATTTCATTCATAAATAACTCCCCCATTCATGTCATTCATCACAATACTATAACAATTTATTTTATTTAAAAATTAAGACCATTGAGCTGCAAGTAAGTAAGCTCTATGCGTAAAACTTCATCGAAAAATATCGTCCTTCTCTTTCTAAAATCAATGAATTCATATCAGCTAAGCAGACTCCATGGACTAAATGATTTTGTGTTAAAGAATTACAGCGATTCTAATACAACTCATTCTACATATTTTGCTGTTTACATTTTACATAGGTGAAAAATAGGCTTAATAGTAGAAATAATCAAATTTGGAAGAGCATTTAAACTGAAATATATTGTCATTGCGTTGTTTCAGTATGTAGATGCACAGAATTTAGGCAAAAATAAAGTAATTTTAGGACGGATACAACACTCAATATGAATTAAAAAGAACTTTAAAAATCACGATTTTGACACAAGATGGATGCCATATATCATTTTGAAGTGGGTCATGTGATCGTTTCATATCATGGACACGTGATCGCTTAATATAAGAGGTGTTATTATTATTTTAATTTTTATTTAAAAAACAACTGAATATATTTCGCTGAATTTTTTTTTATATATTTTATGGAACAATTTGAATATTGCCTAAAATTTTCGAAGCAATTTGTGAATTTTAAATCCGCTTAAAAAATGTTTGAAAAATTAGGTCCCATAGGGCTCAATGTATTCCATTTTTTCAACACGGGTTCAATCCAAAACTAATTGGGTGATATTATTCATTTATATTCCCATAGGTCCTATAGACCGTCTGAACAACATACTAAAATTTCATTTTGATTAAGTCATTTTTACGGCAGTTATCGTGCTAACGGACAGACAGACAGACAGACAGACAGAATGAACAAAGTCATAAACACTTTTCAACTTTGTTGTAAAGTGTTAAAAAAGAAGAATCATTTATGTGGATATAAACAACGACGAAAACAACTGAAATTCATTCAAATGACGTCACAGAAAAAATAACACGCTTGGCTCTCTCTAAAAAAGCAGCATTTCATTCATAAATAATTTCCCATTCATGTCATTCATCACAATACTATAATAATTTATTTTATTTAAAAATTAAGACCATGGAGCTACAAGTAATTTAACTCTATGCTTAAAACTTCATCGCAAAAAATCGTCCTTCTCTCTTATTGCGCGGAGCTTTGAAGTTTAAGCCAAAAATATTGGCGATCGCTTCTTTGTACTCCTCGTACAACATATCCTCATCCGTTGTTGGATATCTGAGTCTAACTACGACGCATTTCGTGGTATGGTAAGACTTCCTTGCCACGAGGGTCTCAAGGGTTGGGGAATCCGCTAGAAGAATAGCTTCAGAATGTATAATTACCAAGAGTTCTTTGGTGGGTTCCGCCTTGTCCACGTCTTCCGCTTCTTGGATGGCTATCTCAGCTTGCGTGTTCCGTATCGCCCAGTCATACGCTTTGCAGTGACTGTAAATCCGGAAAGCTACATCTTTAGATTGGTCTGGAACGTAGCCCAAGCTTGCCGCACATCTGTCCGCCATTGATGAAAAAGGGGGTGCACGTGCTTGTCGATCGTCATCCGCATATTGCGCCGGCTTCTCCCCCCGTGCGTCAGTGTCTGCTACATTTCCCTTTTTCTTTTCTTCATCATCAATTTCCATAGTCTCTGCCCAGGTGAGCTTCTCCTTCTCCTTGTCGAGTCTGTGTCGCTCGAACAGATTCTTTTCCTTCCTTTTGGCTCCATTTTCTAGGTCCTCTGTGGCACGCTGTCTCTCAGCTTCCTTCAATTCCAATGAGCGTTGTATCTCTGCCTCCTTCAGTTTTTTAGAACATGCGTAATCTGCGTTATGTTTTTCCAGTTCCTCTTGCATATTAGATCCGATCTTTGGCGTTGGCACAGATTTCATATCCTTAGCTTTGCCCGACATGCTCAACCGTAATTAGGCTTCACACGCCGAAGCAAAAGCACTAAAAATCTCCACGTGGTAGAATAATCCTAGAGCAACGTTGCAGCACGTCCGAACACCAGCGCGGACAGGTTCCGAATGAGAATGTACTCACCAAATGATTTAGAATGAGTTGTAAAAGATTTGCTGCATAAAAAGAATTTAAGTAAAAGATTTTTTGCATCTGCAGGAGAAGCGCATGAACGGAAATAAGCTAGAATCCTGTCCAAAACTAGTTTGGAATCTTTTACCATTTCTAGGAAAAACTGTATTCCCTCTGGAACGTCACCCCCGAAAACCGCAAAAGCAAAGAGCTGTTGCTCCCCGAAGTGGGGAACTACAGAGGGCTGTGCCTTTCTTGATAAATAGCTGTCAAACAATCACTTTCTCCCCCTAGTTGTTGACTGCATATAAAGATCTATTGCTGACCGACAGAGGTTGTACGACCCACAAGGTGACTTACAGGGTTGCCGTAAACTTAACTTAATTCTGTTTCACATATTTGTACTTAAAATAGTTCATGGATTATTATAAATCCATCTTATAATAATAAAACTATAATATTTGCTGACATCAATAGAAAAATGTATTACTATTTTATTTAATTACGCAAAATATTCAAATTTTCTTTCAAATTTATTACAGAAGCCCTTAATGGAAACTTCCGTTGGGATCTTAACTTCTAAATTCATTTTTGAAACACTTTAAATTTAAACATTTAAAAAAATCGTAATTCTGATTAAATATATGTGTTTATCCTTTAATATCGCGAAAACAGTTAACATTTACGGGCAAAATTCACGGAGGAATCTTCTAAACAAATTTCCCCATTGGTTAACATGGAAGCAGCTCATAAGGCCTAGTGACGTATGAGTCCCCTTAAGGAACGAAATGGGAAGAGTTCAAACGGGAATAAACCCCACGCCTGTTTCATGATTTCACACCTTTTGAAGATACGTCTGCTTTTTCTATTGAAATCGCACAGAGGCTTATCATAACTTCGAACCCTTGGATCTGTTAGAACGTGTTGAAACAGATGGTGTGTGATATATCTGCAGTATATTAAATTATGAGGATTGAACAAAGGATTCTTTTAGTAATATTCAAAGAAAAATTAGAAAAAATATACAAATTTGTTTTATCAGGTTAATTGTACATTTGCAATACTTTTATAGTGTTAGCTAAGTTAGTTTATGTTGGTTTAATCTCCATATGCGACATTTGTACTTACGAATAAATCATTGTATTTTATTCAGGTTAGAATAAGAATTGATTTGTACCATTTTTAAAAATTCGAAGAATCTTTCTTTTAAATAGGCTACTAACATGTTATGTGCACATACCGCCCTTTAAATTAAATTCTTCATACAGGTTCAAATGTTTTCAGGATGTCAGACGTTAAGTTCATATTTTATATATCTTGAATATATAATTTTTATTTTTTGACTTTATCTCTTTTACCATTTTTAAAAATATTTTTGATTAATTTTTTATGTCTTTTCTATAAGTTTACTTTTTGCTCTGCTTCTGCTTGTTGTAATTGAATTGTGTTTTGAAATAGTCAGTTTATGTACAAATGCAGTGTATTTTTAAAAATAAAATTGTATTCATTTGTAGCTCTAACATATGTGCTATATTCATGCATTTTATACATAATAAAGTATTTACATATACAAGTTATTGTAAGTTAGGGGTATGTTATATTTAAGACGTTCATTTTTGTTTTATGATTTGAAAGTAATTTCCCTTGCAACTTAAAATTTGAGTCTAGCACAAGCTTTTAAGAATAATGCTGTGATAAAGCTAAAATTTTGGAATATAATACAATGCTGTTTCATACAAAATACGATACCTTCTATACGTAATATTGAAATATACACTGTTCCAAGATACAAAAATATGATGCAACCATCAGCGCTAAATACATACTGTATTTTGGACTCTAATTTATTTCCACAATCAAAGCATTTCACGGATTATTTATATATAAGTTCATTTACTACCCATATAGCAGTGGCGGCTCGTGAGTGACATGTAGAGGGAGGCGCTGATCTATGTATTTATGCCTATATATTAGTAATATATATAATTAAATTTTTATTTTACTTGTATTATATATACCTGAGATTAATCATTAAGTGAAAATGTTCTGTATAGCAAAAATGATAAGATGGACTGAAATATATATATATATATATATATATATATTAAAAATATAAACGACGGATGTATTAAGTAAAATAACGTACCTCCTATCTGCTCGCTTGTTCATAAAGATCCTGGACACATGGAACGTATCCTTCCTAGTGGAAAAACATTACATAGTCCTAATTTACATTAAAGTAAAATTGTAGGGGCTAGTTAAACTAAAAGTTATGCCCAGGGAGTTGACTAAAAATATATGCATATTCTGATGATACGTACTGATGGTTCAGAGACTATAGGCACTAGTAAAATCAAAATCGGTGGATTAGGAGGCGAGATGGAAAATTTGGGGGGGGGGGGGTGATAACCAAAATAAGAGTTACGCTCAGGGATTTGCCACGTGAAAGTTATCCATGTGACATGTACAAATGGTGGATAGACTATAGCCACACGCCGAACCAAAATCGTCCAATTAGGAGCAGATATGTAAAATTGTGAGGACTAGTTAAACTGAAAGTTACATCCAGGGGTTGACACAAAAATATGTGTATCCAAGTGAAATGTACAAATTATGCTCAGACTATATAGTCACCAGCAGAGTCAAAAACGTTCAATTAGGAACTGAGATGTAAAATTGTGGGGGCTAGTTAAACTAAAATTTACGCCCAGGGAGTTGACACAAAAAACGCGTGTATATTATATATCCATCAAATATGTGTATCAAACTGAGACGTACGGATGGGGCAGATACAACCATCAGCATAAGCAAATTCGTTCAATTAGGAGGTGAGATGGGAAATTTGGGGAGGGGGGGCTAATTGAAGTAAAAGTTATCCTCAGAGAGCTGTCACAACAAAGATGCATAACCAGATGACATGTACAAATGGTGCAGAAACTATAGCCACTAGCAAAACTAAATTCGTTCAATTAAGAAAATTGCTCGCTAAAAATGTATAATTATGGGGCTAGTTAAACTAAAAGTTACGCTCAGGGGTCTGATACAAAATATGTATATTCAGATGACACGTACAGAGGATGCAGAGACTATAACCATCGTTAAAATCAAAATCGCTAAATTAGAAGCCGAGATAAGAAATTTGGGGGCTACCTCAAGTAAAATTTACGCCCAGGGGGTATCTGAGCAATATAGTTGCCAACCTGGGATCAAAATTTCGAGGGAAACGACGCAGATAAAAGGAACACGATGAAAATTTAATATTAAATTTTTTTACTAAATATTTAAAGTGTGTTTAATTTTTAGGTATTTTTTATGTTAAATAGCTGAAAAAGTAAGACAGCTGGGTAGGTCGAGTGACCCCTCAAACTAAATATGCGAAACAACATATTTCTGAAGCGTCACTAAAAATAGCCTATCGATCACGGGTATGCCAAAAATAGGAAACTCCAGACGTTTAAAGAATTAATTTGAAGTCAAACATATTGGAATTCGTCACCAGCAGATCAACCAGAGCACAGAACTGCCACAAATTAGAAATAACCCCCTTCTCATAGGACAGAACCACACTACATCAGAAATGACGAAATGCGAAACCATTTGAATAAGTAAGACAGCTGGGAGGGTCAAGTGATCCCTCAAAGTGAGTGTCCTAAAAAACATATTTTATTCACGATGGCCAGAAACCCTTAAAATATCATAAATACCCCCCATCCCTTCCCATCACCACACACGTACACTTAATCCACTCATTTGTTCAAATGTTTATTTGAACTTCCAAATTTATTAAACAGACGAGAAAGAGAACAAACGCATTCTTAAATGTAAAAAATTGAGGCCAAATTAGCGAAACTGAGCCAATTTGAGAAGTCCCTCTTCATGTTTTCCTACTCTTCTATTTCTCTTTGGCTAGCTCTGCGCCCAGAACGCGACACAATCTACTGTTTAATTCTGCACTGTCTGTTTTTTTTCACTCCAAATTTCTAATATTGTTCCTATACCGTTCGTTTACTCTCGGAATGCCGACGTTAGGCACGCGGCTTTATAAAATATCCCTGTATTTTCCCCTTATGTGTTGAAAATTGTATGCAGTACAGTTTTCGCGATTCTGCTTTCTCTGAAGGAAACTTTAGTGCTGCCATCTAGTGACATATTTTATAACTTATTTTTAATAATTTTCGATTTAATTGAACAAAAATTCAGATTTTTTCAATAGAAATTGTAATAAATCTGTATAACTAAAAAAATAATTTGGGGTGTTTACTCAATGGTGTCGCGCGTACTCGCGACGCCCCTTATCGGCCGCGACTGCCATATAGAAGCATACATCATTGTTCTGCCCACATTAGATTTTTTCTTTTTCCAGATGAATCATTAATTCATACGCACAAAACGAATTGTGCATTTCTCTCTAAATAAAAGAGTTTAAGTTACAAGAAAAGCATTACAACCCGAACTCTTAAATTTTAATAAAAACATTTATGACCATTATTGTAATAAATAATTTTAATCATTATGAAGAAAATAATTACACCAAATTTCAAAAGTAGCACTGAATGTACTTATGCATATAAAGCCCTTTATCATTCTTTAAAAAATAATTTTCGTACTGCACAAATTGTGCATTAATTCACACTAAAGGGCCAATTCTGGAAACCCGTTGTTCCCAAAAAGCTAGAATCACTTAGAGCTTGATTAGAGTTGGACTCAATCAGAGCTTGATTACTCCTCGAAGGTTGTTCCTAGTACGTTTCTACCTGTCACTGAATTTAACTAATGTACTCGTCCAAAATCACGTGACCCAAATGCCTTCTCGTTGGAGTCGAATAGTAGTTAGAGTTTCATGGTTTCTACTACAGTGCCTAGAGTATGTAGTGTCTCGTTCGTAGGAGAAAGCTGCTGAAAAACTTGTTCCAATAATTCAGGATACATCGTGTAAAATGCGAAACATGAGAGTAGAGCGCCATCTGTTATCGTCGGTTGTAGTTATCGATTAGACTAACCTATTAGTTAAATTTTTCTAGATCGTAATTTGATTTTTTATTGATCGTTTTAGTACCGTTATTTGTTTAATTCCTCAATTGTTTTTGTCTGTTACTGTTATGAATACTTGTCATTTTACAATTTGGCGTATCCTTAAAGAGGTCGAAATGCTGACCCATCTGTGATTGAGTCATTAATTACAATATGCTCTGATAATTCCACTGAAAATTCAATTTTATCTAAAGTTATTTTACTTGTTGAGAATGGAGATATTTCATATATTTCACAAATTTTATCTAATAATGTACCTGATGGGCAGTACAGTGATAACAGATTAATTTATTACATTGCTGGTTATGTTGTCAGAAAATTTAAAAACAAAATCAGATGTGCTGAATGTGAAATGCAGATAGAAAATCAGGAAAACTCTCTGACAAATGAATGTTCATCATTCGCAAAAGCAATTGATGATGGAGGTCTTATGTACCCCTCAATAATTCTATTTAATTTTATTAAAAACTTAGAGTACAAATTTACAACGTGTTTTTTTATAAAGTTACTTCACAGAGATAGTACAAGTGACTTATTTGACACTTTGTCAAACTCTACATTAAACTTTATAGGAAGTGAAGGTCGAACACACAAAAACATTATTGAGATTTTACTTAATAACCAGTCTTCCTTTTTATATTAAAGGTATCAACAGAGACAAATGTACACAAAGAAACAAAGTAAAATTTTCAAAGATGAGTAAATGTAGTGTATTTGAATAAATGAAATGCATCTAAAATATTAAAATAATAATGATACTTTTTTGCTTTTAAAATATTTTTATTTTAAAATTTAGTTTTTATCTCCTTTAAAGTAGATAATATTCTTTAAACAATTATTTTTCTGTAAGGATGTATATAACTATATTATATTGATGATTTTTATTAAACATTGTATAATATTAAATTTATTATGTAATATAAGGTAAGGAATAATACCTTATCTGCAAATATTTTGTTCAATATGTCATTTTTTTCAATTGGTTCAAATTTATTGTTGAAATCATGAAATTAACTGCCAGGTAAGTTTTATTATTTATTTAGTTATAATGATACATTTGACTATATCTTTCACTAAACACAACTAGCTCACAAAATGACTTATTTGCAAAAAATTTTTCAAGTTTTAACTGAGCTACTTTATTTAATTTTTTGTATAAAAGAAAGTTTATATGCATTTCTGTCTACAAATGCATTATTTAAGACAAACATATGGTAAATGTACATTCGTTTTGTATCCTCGTATTCGTTTTGTTGTAAGATGAAATTTTATGATTCTATATATATTTTATATAATTATAAAAATGATGTTTGCTTACTAAATAATAATGAAATGTCTTACAAAATAATACTGAAAATAATAATAATAAAAAAATTAACGCATCACAGACCGATGAAATAAATAGTCTGTTTTAGTGTAAGAAATGAATTTAAAAAATATATGTTTTGCATTAATATCTCCCTATTAACTGTATTAGGAATTATTTCTGTAGAAAAATATTTCTCCTGAAACCCTATTTTGAAGTCAAAACATATTTTAAATAGTTAGTTTATTTGAAATTTTTAATTTCAAATAACATATTTTTTGCATAGAAAGGCATAAAGTTGTCTGCTATGAGCGGGTCTATTATAACTTCAGCGCCATCTGTTGCATTTCCTGAACAATTCTCCCGATTTTTTTCATTGAACGCGACACTAGGTACTCCACTACTCCAGTCACTATAGCTTCTACACCTATTTTTGTCTACGTTTGTCCGTTGCAAAGGCCTATCGCCTATAATCAGATTAAATTTATTCTCGAAGATATACGTTGCCATCGAGAGACAAAGTTACCCAGCTAGTTTGAGGCGTCGCTTCTAAAGCGAGCGGAAATCGGAAAAACGACGCTGACTAAATAGCGGCATATGATTGAGAGTGATGCACGTGGTGGATTTACTTCTAACAAGTGAAACTCTTATAAACGTAAGTATTACAATTAAATGTGTTTTAGTATCAGAAATGGTACTCTGTTACTTTCCTTATATACATAATGTATAAGGAAAGTATTGTGACGGGGTCGAAAATTTGAAATCGAGTTTTCGACGGGAGAGCACGTGTCAAGCATCCCTGATCACGAATCGAACATTTTTGAAGTAATGTTTGTGTGTGTGTGAAAGTATGTGTGTGTGTGGGTGTCAGTGAGTCTGTGGAGACGATATCTCACGAACGAATGGAGCAATTCAAATGAAATTTGATACAAAATCACAATCCGTGAATACTGGAAGCACAATCAATCTTTTAAAACAGAATCGAATGTTCAGAACCCCCTAAAATTTTCGTGTGAAATTTTGAATAAAATCATTAAAAAATCAAAACCTTTAATAAAGTTACGCAAATAGACATTTCTTATGTAATTTTTCCTTAGAAAACGATTGACATAAACTTTAGAACGCTAGCATTAACCGTTCTCGAGATATTGCACATTTTCCAAATAAATATATCAAAAAATCCCATAAAATAAGAAAAAATATTAACTGTTAAGAAACATGTTGACTTTTCATATGTAATATCATGCGATAAATTGGGTGACATCATTCTCGTGGATCTAACTCGTTCCATTCACGAGGAAAGATACTTTGAGTAATACTTTTGTATTTGAACGCCAATAGTCATTTATTCGCTGTAAGAATAACTTATTTCTCAGTCCATAAAGCTTGGCGAGATTTTGGCGACGAATTTAAAGGAATGTCGTTAACTTGGCGACATTTTTAAATGTTGCCAAATTAACGAAAATCTTGCCAAATGGATAAAAATTACGCTATATCAATGAAAATGACGACTAACTGAAGAAAATTCAATATCTTGGAAATAATATAAATATCTACTATAAGAAAAACATAATTTTTAACTGTAAAAGTAGTACATTCATTGCATTATATAAGGAAAGTCATGTGCTGCCCACATCAGATTTTTTTTATATATTATATTGCATGCCGTACTTTGAAGTGTAAGACATATATCTTAAGCTGACAACATCGTTGCAAGTTAGCACTTCCTGCTGATTAGGAAGTGTTAAGACGTGTGATAATTGCCGAAGTCTAATAATAAATATTTTGTTTTAATTTATGGTAAGTTCAACTGTTGTTTAAGCTAAATACAATGAGTTATATAATTATTCTTCAATGTTGTAAATAATTATAATTGTTGTTAACATTTCTTAAATTTTTACTTATGGTTATGAAATTACTTTAGCATGCTTTTTCTCTCAGGGGTAACGGTTTGTCCAAGGAATTGTAATGAAACCTCTTATTAACCGCAAGTTGTTTAAATAGCCCTTACTGGAATGTAGCTTGTTTCTTGAGTGACTTCAATGTCAAAATATTTGTAAAAGCATCACTTTAGAACGGCCAATGATATTTTGATCAAAAAATTCTCTAATTTATGACCGATGAATAAGAATAAATAGATGAATGGTTTTCACAAGAAAATTCGAAATCGGTTAAGTGTTGAAGATCGGTCAATACAGAAGATTGTCGGCGCATTTCCTTCCCTACAATAATTACTGAAAGGCTAAATCTGCTAAGCATTGATAATTTAAAATATATAAAAGGAATGTTCATATATCATTAATTTAATACGATTAGCATAGCTTGTTTTTCCGGGAAACTCCCGGTTTCCTTATTTTAGATGAAAATATCCAGGTTTTTGTCAATTTTTTTTAATTCCCTAAGGGTAGGGATTTTTCCATAAAAATTATCTGTTGAAGGTAATTTCGATCGAACATGTGACCGCCATTTTGTTTCTTCCTTATGTGTACCTAGTACCAGTACTGAGTTGCATCATTTTCACATTATTGTTGGATACTGCTTTAAATAGGTGTCATTTCGTGTATATGGATTACATTGCCATGTAATTTTGAAATATCCGTTTCCACCTGTGCTTGATTTCAAATTATGCGAATGAAAAGTACACAACATTCACTTCTTTGCAGTATGTTTCATTATTACTCAATATTTTGATAAAACACACGCAGGCTCATCATTGAAGCTAACAGCTTGTATAAAATTACAGGTGATCCAAACTGCCAAAAATATCTACATTTTAAAACATATTTCAATGTTTCACCCCTAATGACCCCCATTCATTTTTCAAAGTACAAAATAGCGCCAAGTTGGCGCGATTCTCCGGGTTTCAATTTCATTCCGTATACTTCGCCAATCTGGTAGCCCACGATTTCTGGTAGCCAACGGACATCCAATCAGCGCGCGACATTTTGGAAATCTGCATTTTAATAGGCAGGAAGTATTTTAATAGTCTTCTGTGCATTTTATCAGATCTTTCTCGATCGAATTCTTTGACTCTTGTTTTAACAGACCTTTTTCGATCGATGTTGCAAATATTTGTTTCTACAAACTTTTTGGAGTAAATATTTAAAACATTCCTCGTAATTCATATACATTAATATATTACGCAGTGTGAAATATGTTCCGGTGTTGAATGCACGTGTATGTTCAAGAAAACGTGCCCCGGTGTTGAGTGTACGTAAATGTTCTTCAAGGAAACGTGTTCCGGTGAGGATATAATTAAAAGTATGGATATATCGGTTCAATATTTTTGGATTGCAGTGTGAAACGTGTTCCTTTACATAAAGGTTAGTTCTTTTATTTATTCTTCCCGTGTTTTGAAATTGTCTTTAGTATTTTCCCGTGTTTTTAAAATGGTTCTCCTAAGTATTGATTTTTCTTAAATTTCGTTAATGTACAATCTTTTTTCTAAGTTCTGTTTTTCTTAAATTTTGTTAAAGTACAGTCTTTTTTCCAAATATCGTTTTTTCTTAAATTTAAAGTGTTTCAATATGGTTTCTAAAATTTTATTATTCAGCCATATTACGCAATATTTTTATAATTCTGCCATTACGCAATATTTTTATAATGCACAAAAATCGTATTTTGTAATCTTTATTCACTTTTTATTATTCGCTTTTATTTATATTCAATTGCAATATCATTTAACAAAATTCCAGTTCATAAATCTGTAGAATACACCACTTTGGCAGGAGGAGCCTAGATTAAAACACTGGAATATACGTCATTTGAGTGGGGAGGAGTCAATTTCAAAACACGGAGAAACGCGCCAACTTGGCGCAATTTTGTACTTAGAAGAAGGAGTGGGGGTCTAATCCTCCGATTTACCCAAGTTACTATTTAACATAATAAAAAAAATCTGATGTTAGCAGCACATGACTTTCCTTACAGACTCAAATTGATTTTCTCCTTATTTCATTAATAATTCATTAAATTGAGTTTAATTGCATTAAATAACAAGCATAATTAAATGAAATTACACTGAATGTACACTTTTAATTCAGCTTTTGTTTCATTTGGCAACTGGACTTATTCTAAAAACCAAGTAATATGATTAAATTAGTTTTGCGTAGCAAAAATGTGAAAAACTAAAATATCTCGAGAACGGCTAGTCCTAGAATAATGGGATTGCTCTTATTCTTTTCATCGCCAAAGATTACATGTGAAACTTGTATTTAATTAATGCATTTCAGCACACGTAGTCTTTTCAGATTTTTGCTAGCCATTTCGCAAAAAGAGCAACTCCTTTTCTTCCGAATCGCATCAAAATCTAATCAGCACTAGAGTCACCCACAAGTGACTTACCCTTCATAAAATTTAATGAAATTCGGTCAATTGGTTTCTGTGTTTAAGTGGATACACACATTGCACACACAGACGTCACGCTAAAAATAGATTTTTCGTGTTCTAGAGGCCCCAAAACGTGTAGATCCGTCGAATTCTCACACGATTCCAATACCTTCTCTATACATTAACAAGCATTGCAGAGAAAGTAACAGAAGTATTCCTAATAATTGTTAAAATTATCGCAATTAATTATTATGTTTACAAGCAATTAAGGCACTGACGTAGGCCGAATCCACATCACATAAAGAAAAGTAATCATCTCAGTAGCTCATAATCCTTTAGATTTAAAAAAAATCAACAGTAGCTAATGGCCAGTGACCTACCTCACAAAACTCAATGGCCACTTTGATGATGTTAGTTGCCATAATTTTGTACTCGATTTTGACCTCCCCCCCCCCAATCTTCTAACATTTTTTTTTCAACAAACACGTTACATTTGCTCCAAGCAAATATATATATATTTATTTATTTATTTATAGGGTTCATTCTAGGATTTCAAAAGGGCAGGGTGCTGATTTTCAAAAAGGGGCAGATTGCATACGAAAGGGGCAGATTGCATACGAAAGGGGCACATTACATACGAAAGGGCACAATTATAAATTTTAGCTAAGGAATGCATTGCATACTGTGACCCACCCACATGTAGTGAAAAAGATACAGATAATTTATCTATTTCAAAACTTAAATTCGAAGCATATAAATAATTAATAAAACAAAATTGCAAATATACAGAAAATTTTATAATTGCATATCATCTCTTACTTTAAAATATATTCTTGATAAATTTATTTTTCTAACTGCACAAATTGAAGATAATAGTTAGAATCCTCATAATTTAGACCTCTTACTTAAGATCAGAAAAGTAGATAGAAATACTTAATTACTTCTGCATCATTTTATATGCACAGACATAACATTTTATAATATGATGGGGGGGGGGGGCATATTTATAAAGGGTTTATAAAAGAACAATGATGGTTATTCGTAAGTTATTTCCTAATCTGTGTGGCAATGGTGCTTAACAACCCAGCTTTAAATAAATATTCATGTGTAGTGCAAGTGCTGATACACTTCTTATTGACAGGAAACAATAAGGGAAAGATTAATTAAAGGGAAGGAATTGTAAACAATGACTGGGTTCAAAGCAGTAAAGTCATTGGCTGGTGATGAGACAAATTGTTGACATCTGAAAAATGTGCGATGTTCCTTTTTACTTTCCCTGCAATACATGGTAATGTATAGGGAAAGTATTGGAATCATGCCGAAAATCACAACTCGAGTTTTCGACGGATCTACACGTTTCGAGACCTCTAGAATACGAAAAAACCATTTTTAGCGTGACGTCTGTGCGTGTGTCTGTCTGTCTGTGTGTCTGTCTGTCTGTGCAGATTTTGTATCCACTGTAACTAAAAAACTAATGGACCGAATTTCACAAAATTTGGTAGGTAAGTCACTTGTGGGCGGGGCTGGTGCTGATTAGTTTTGGGTACGATTCGGAATAAAAGAACCCGTCTTTTTTTGCGAAATGGCCCGCAAAAGCTTGTATCCACTTTACCTGAAAAATTAATGAACCGAATTTCACAAAATTGGGTAGATGAGTCACGTATAGGACACCCTGGTGCTGATTAGATTTTGGGACGATTCAGAAAAAAATAACCTGCCTTTTTTTGCAGAATGGCCCGCAAAAATTGTCAAAATCTAAACTAAAAAGCTACGTATGCTCAAATATATCCATTAAATGCTTGTATAATGCGTAATTTTTAACGAAGAAAAGAATAAGACCAACCCCATTACACTAGGTCTAGCCGTTCTCGAGATATTTTAGTTTTTTGTACTTTCCCTACACCACCTTTGTAAATAAGCCCGATTACCGAATGAGAACGAAAATTGAATAAAAGTGAAATACATTTAATTAAAATAAAGAGAACGTAAATATAAGTCTGCAGGGAAAGTCATGTGCTGCCCACATCAGATTTTTACTTTCCCTGCAATACATGGTAATGTATAGGGAAAGTATTGGAATCATATAGAAAATCACAACTCGAGTTTTCGACGGATCTACACGCTTCGAGACCTCTAGAATACGAAAAAACCATTTTTAGCGTGACGTCTGTGTGTGTGTGTCTGTCTGTGCAATGTATGTATCCACTCTAATTCAAAAACTAATGAACCGAATTTCATAAAATTTGGTAGGTAAGTCACTTGGGTATGACCCTGGTGCTGATTAGTTTTTGGTACGATTCGTAAAAACAGAACCCGCCTTTTTTTGCGAAATCGCCCGTAAAAATTCCATGTATCCACTCTAGCTAAAATACTAATTGACCAAATTTCACAAAATTTGGTGGATAAGTTACTTGTACGATACTCTGGTGCTGATTAGATTTTGGTATTTATCGGAAAAGAACAACCTGCCTTTTTTTAGGAAATGGCCCGCAATAATGTCATGTATCCACTCTAACTAAAATACTAATTGACCAAATTTCACAAAATTTGGTGGATAAGTTACTTGTACGATACTCTGGTGCTGATTAGATTTTGGTATTATTCGGAAAAGAACAACCTGCCTTTTTTTACGAAATGGCCCTCAAAAATCGCAAAATCTAAAAAAAGCTACATATGTTCAAATATATCAGTTAAATTCTTGTTTTATACGTAATTTTTGATGAGGAAAATAATAAGAACAACTCTATTACTCTAGGACTAACCATTCTCGAATTATTTAAGATTTTTCGAATTTAGTTATGCCACTTTTAGAAAAATGTCTAATTACCAAATAAAAACAGAAATTAAATTAAAAATGCAAATTCAGTGTTATTTTGTGCAATTAAACTCAATTTGATGAATTATTAAAGAAAAAAAAATATGAATTTGAGTCTGCAGGGAAAGTCATGTGCTGCCCACATCAGATTTTTACTTTCCCTGCAATACATGGTAATGTATAGGGAAAGTATTGGAATCATGCCGAAAATCACAACACGAGTTTTCGACGGATCTATACGTTTCGAGACCTCTAGATTGCGAAAAAACTATTTTTAGCGTGACGTCTGTGTGTGTGTCTGTCTGTCTGTGCAGATTTTGTATCCACTCTAACAAAAAAAGTAATTGACCGAATTTCATAAAATTTGGTAGGTAAGTCACTTGTGGGCGACTCTGGTGCTGATTAGTTTTGGGTACGATTCGGGATAAAAGAACCCGCCTTTTTTTGCGAAATGGCCCGCAAAAGCTTGTATCCACTGTAACTGAAAAACTAATGGACCGAATTTCACAAAATTTGGTAGATGAGTCACTTGTGGGTTACCCTGGTGCTGATTAGATTTTGGTACGATTTGAAAAAATAACCTGCCTTTTTTTGCAAAATGGCCCGCAAAAATCGTCAAAATCTAAACTAAAGAACTAGGTATACTCAAATATATCCACTGAATGCTCGTTTAATACGTAATTTTTAACGACGAAAAGAATAAGATCAACCCCATTACACTAGGACTAGCCGTTCTCTAGATATTTTAGTTTTTCGTATTTTCTCTACGCCACCTTTGATAATAAGTCCAGTTACCGAATGAGAACGAAAATTGAATTAAAAGTGAAATAAATTTAATTAAATAAAGAGAACGTGAATATAAACGTCTGCAGGGAAAGTCATGTGCTGCCCACATCAGATTTTTTTACTTTCCCTGCAATACATGGTAATGTATAGGGAAAGTATTGGAATCATGCCGAAAATCACAACTCGAGTTTTCGACGGATCTACACGTTTCGAGACCTCTAGAATACGAAAAAACTATTTTTAGCGTGCCGTCTGTGTGTGTGTCTCTGTCTGTCTGTAATAAGACCAACCCCATTACTATTTACAATAGGACTAGCCGTTCTCGAGATATTTTAGTTTTCCGCCACCTTTGAAAATAAGTCCGGTTACCGAATGAGAACGAAAATTGAATTAAAAGTGAAATAAATTTAATTAAAATAAAGAGAACGTGGATATAGGTCTGCAGGGAAAGTCATGTGCTGCCCCCATCAGATTTTTACTTTCCTTGGAATACATGGTTATGTATAGGGAAAGTATTGGAATCATGTCGAAAATCGCAACTCGAGTTTTCGACGGATTTACACGTTTCGAGACCTCTAGAATACGAAAAAACTATTTTTAACGTGACGTCTGTGTGTGTCTGTCTGTTTGTCTGTGCAATGTATGTATCCACTCTAACTCAAAAACAAATGGACGGAATTTCATAAAATTTGGTAGGTAAGTAAGTCACTTGTATGTGATCCTGGTGCAGATTAGTTTTTGGTACTACTCGAAATAAACCAACCCGCTCTTTTTTGCGAAATGGCCCTCAAATATTGTCTGTATCCACTGTAATTGAAAAACTAATTCATCAAATTTTACAAAATTTGGTACATAAGTCACTTGTAGGTCACCCTGGTACTGATTATATTTTGATATGATTCGAAAACGAAGAACCTGCATTTTTTTGCGAAATGGTCCGCAAAAATTGTATATTTCTACTCTAACTCAACTAATCGACTAAATTTCATAAAATTTGGTAGATAAGTCACTTGTGGTTGACCCTGGTGCTGATTAGATTTTGGTATGATTAAGAAAAGAACATCCTGCTCTTTTTTTAGGAAATGTCCCACAAAAATTTCATGTATCCACAATAGCTAAAATATTAATTGACCAAATTTCACAAAATTTCGTAGATAAGTTACTTGTGGGATACTCTGGTGCTGATTAGATTTTGGTACAATTCGGAGAAGAACAACCTGCCTTTTTATACGAAATGGCCCGAAAAAATCGCCAAAATCTAAAAAAAGAATACTATATATGCTCAAATATATCAGTCAAATTCTTGTTTTATACACAATTTTTGACGAAGAAAAGAATATAACACACTCCATTATGCTTCTAAGTCCTCTGGACGAGTCGGACGGTCTGGGTCTTCTACACTCCATTATGCTTTAGGACTGACCGTTCTCAAGATATTTGAGATTTCTTGCATTTTTGTAACGCCGATTTCGGGAAAATTTCCAATTACTAAATAAAAACAAAAATTGAATTAAAAGTGCATATTTAGTGTTATTTGGTGCAATTAAACTCAATCCAACGATCTCAAGGTCTCAAGGACGGGGTTTTACGGAGTGCCCAGGAGGGGAAAGAATTCCCCTCTTTAAACTCCGAGCGAAAAGGAAAAAAGAAGTACTACAAGAGAGAAGCATGAGTGGAGGTTTAAAAACTAAAGTTCGCTTAGGGGGGGGGGGGCGACCGAGGTCGTCCCTTCCTCAAGTCTTACAGAAAGAGGAGAATGCTAGGGCCCAAGCAGGCACCCAGCGAGAGAAAGGAGGAAAGAGGGGAGATAGAGGTGCGCCAGGGCGTCACCTTCGAAAGCAGAGGCCGGAGCACTAATTTTTGACGTCTTGGCTTGTAGGCCCACTGCGAGTAGGTCTTCCAGATCGCGATCGAAGCTTTTGCTATTTGCTTCCCTTTTAATTCTCTGTTCGATGTAAAGGAATCATAATTTATCAGTAAATCAAATAATATTCATGAAATTTGGAAGTATTTTCGATAATGTTCATTAAAATGGGTGATTTAAAATATTAATATTGCTGTACATTTCCTTAAAATAAAATATTTATAATGACTCATTCACTGTGGGAGCAAAGATGAAAGAATTCCATTCAGTTAGTGTTTTAATAAAAGTTTGAAAAAGAACCCTGTATATTTATTGCTTAATCAGGCATTTTATTTGAATAATTCTTCAGTACATTCAGCTAAAGTATGCGTAGTTACAGATAAAGTATGCAGAAACTAAAATGATTACTGAATACTATATCTTTAAATATCATAAGACAATCATTAAAAAGAAACTCAGAATTTAACTTTTAATATGCTTACGTGTTTATTTATTTTTATTTCATTTTATTTTATTCATTTTTTGTTGTTGTTATAAATTGTAAAATGATTTAGAATTAAGATAAAATACTAGTTATATGTCATTCATTAACCTATGCACTATAAATTGTAGAAGTTCAGGTTTTCTAATATAGCACATCTTATATTCCCTTTTTTACTACCAGACATTAACAAATTGTAAACAATTTTCCTTAATTATAGAGTTTGAAATACCTCAGGGGCTTTGAAAATTTAATAAAGCTATATAATAAAACTTTTTGGTATTAATATTTCATTTACAATTCCATTGAAGTGAAAATGTAAGAAAGATTAAATTAGCTTTGTATTATTAAAATAACATTAACTATAATATAATTAAATATACAATGGTAACTTGAAATTGTTAGTTAGTTACTTTGCTTTTTTCCAAGTTATTTTAACAATTTTCAATAACATAATAACTAGCTACATAAAAAATAAAATGTGCCCAACCTAAACACAAATGACTTCCTAACCTATTCTTCTAAAATTTCAGCATGCCATAACAAATAATAAAAAATATACGTGCAATATATTAAGATACTATATCTTTTATATGCAATTACTTACTTATCAAACAGTTAAAATATGTTATTTGATGTGTGAAATATTCCATTTTACATTATTTTACTTTCATAACTTTAGTGTAGCATTTTTGTTGCTACGATTTCTTACTATTGACAATATCTTAAAAAGAGAATGACATTTTTTAATCCATATAAATAAAATTGAAAATACATGTATCTGTCTGTGTGTTTATCTATCACGGTAGAACTGCTGCATCGAATTTCATGAACATTCTGTGGGTAGCTTTGAAATAGCCCTACTTAAAATTTAGTCCATGTTTCTAGTTTTTAGGACCAGGGATTGTCGAGATATGAATAAAAATCCCACAATTAAACCTTCCATAAAAATAGAATTATGCAGATGATATATTTTCCACAAATTTATTAAGAAAATTATATCATGATGCTTAGCAACGCAATTAAATCAAATGTGTTTATTAGGCAGACGATTATTAAATTTTTTAAGATTTAAATAATAAAGAAATCAATATAAAACAAAATTTTATAACCATTTTTATACAATTTTAGCGCTTTTATTTTAGTTTATATTGATCCAATTTCATATATATTTTATAATTTGTTTTCAAACGAGGATGTTTTATTCAGATCTGCTTGAAGATAATTTTGTATAGAAAACACAGAAAGGAGAATTAAATGAAATATTTTAATAGAATGTTTTGAGTAAGAATGTCATTTAGAATACTGCAGGAATTTGCACATATATTAAATCATGGGCAATGTCGGGTATATCTGCTATTAACAGTATACATAAAATTGTATGTTGTACATCTATCTGTCTGTTTATTATCTCAGCACGGTAGAGATCACCAATTTTCTTTTCATTAGAATTATTATAAAATTTCAAAAATTGAGACTCTAAATATTAAAACTTCACATCAAATTCTGAATTTTAGGTTTCTTGTATTATATGGTCAGTATGAAGAACGGACATACTGCTAGTCTATTATAAAATATTACACAACTAACAACATTATTAAAGTAATTTTAAAATATTTGCAGGAAACTGTATAATTTATGACAACATTAAGTACACTAGGTAAATGCAATGAATGACACAAGCTAACTTGATAAAATATACATTTTAAACATTGAATGATTTTAAATACTTTACAATTACTTTGCAAAGCTTAATTTTACAAGTACCTGGGCAGTTTTCTTAATTAATATGACAACAATAAAATTTTAAAACAAACTAAGAAAACTCTAAAAGGTTTGTTGACGTTATAATTAGCAACAAAACAATTTAGAATCCAGTTAGCGTTAATTGAATAGCAATAATTTGATTGCCATATATTTAAAATTCTATGTAATTTTAAATGACATGATAATAAGCAAAAAATGGTAAGCACTTACTTCTAAATAGCATTTTCAGTTTTTCACATTACGGTAATAAGGTAATTAGTAATCCAATGTTATAAGGTATGTAGTCGAAGGTATGCTGGTCAAAATGTTTATTAAATCATGAACTAACATATAAGACATTCAAAAATACGATAAAAAGACCGTTATGCATCCACACGCGCGAGCCCACGTACTGCACTGCACATACGATACTTCTTTGTGTGGGCTACTCTACTAGGGGAGAAATTTCCAGAAAAGTTGAGACGGAGGAATTCGGATTCGAAGGCCAGAATTTGGCCTACAGCTCATACGTCACGAGGTACAGGGGGGGAAAGTAGTTAGGCTTTTTCTACCGGGGGTGACGGCCAGGGACGCAGGGTCTTGAGCTTGAGAACAGGGGGGGGGGGGGTAACAAACACCTAACTACAGAGTAAAAAAGGCTCGTCGATAACACGCGAGTTCCCAAATGCCAGGGAGGGGCACGGAGTTAAATAGAGTTCAAGGAAAAACGATAGAGGGGTGGAGCAGATATAAAACAAAGCTAGATGGGCCGACCCGTCTTGGGGCGGAAGAATGCATCTTTCGGGCGTCGCCACAGCAGTGCCCTGGGGCGCTTGAGCGTCTTCGGATGTGCTGGGTTGTACCGCGGGATGCTATCTAGCGTGGGATTATTTGCTCTACTGAGATCTTTGAAGAAATTTTGAGCAAGTTTTTGAATATGTTCTAAAAAGGGTCTAATGTTAAGATCTCTGTGAAGAACTTCTAGCCGGACGTAACTCGGAAACCTAATAAACGTACGAAGTGTAATATTTTGCACAACTTGAAGCTTCTTTAGGTGAATCTCAGCTGCGGTTCCCCAGATTGGAGATCCGTACGTCATAATTGGACGTATGCAGGACTTGTACAGCAATAACTTATTTTTTGTAGACAGGCGGCTGTTTCCAGCCAAAAGAGGACGCATATGGGCGAGTGCAGATTTCACTTTCTGACAGATTTCAGAGATGTGAAGTTTCCACGTAAGATTTGAATCTAAGTACACTCCAAGGTACTTGTAACTAGTTTGCCAGGGAATCGGATCGTTGTTCAAAGTTAAGTTAGTGGCGGGGGGTCCGGCGGGGGGTGGGGAAACTGACAGCGGCACATTTGCTGACGTTGACCTTGATGCGCCAGTTAGTTAACCATTGCGTCATGGAATCAAGGTAAGTTTGCAGGGTGTCGTGCACGACTTGTGTTTGTTTATGTTGGGCAAGCAGGGCTGCGTCATCGGCGTATAAGCCTAAGGTGACACCGGGGAGACGTGGAAGATCATTAATGTATAGATTGAACAATTTGGGGCCCACAAGGGAACCCTGTGGGACACCGCTGAGAATATTCCTGGGAGAGGAGAGAGAAGTAGAAACTCTTACCATGAAGCTAAGCCCCGTTAGGTAAGAGTGAAGGATTTTAATAAGGTGAGCAGGAAAGTGAAGAGCGATTAGTTTAATGAGGAGCCCAGATATCCATACCTTATCAAAGGCTTTCTGGATATCCAGGTAGACAACAGTGGTGTTGAGATGCTTGGAACGGGCCTCGTGAATGAGCTCCGCAACCCTAAGCAACTGATGTTGCGTGGAGTGTTTACTCCTGAAACCATACTGTTCCGGTATGACAATATCGTTAAGGCTGCAGAACTCATCCAGATGCTGGACCAAGACATACTCGAAGAGTTTAGAGATGCAGGAGAGTAAAGAGATAGGACGATAGTTTGAAGGTTCAGAATGATTAAGGCCGGGCTTGGGGAGGGGCGACACAATGGCCACCTTCCAAGCCCGTGGAAAATAATTTAACATAAGGAGTTTATTGAAAAGAAATACCAGATAGGAAAGATAGAATTTGGATAGGTTTTTAATCATGTTAGTAGAAATTTGGTCAATCCCAGGAGCTTTGTTTCTCTTCAGTTTTTGAATATAGGGGGTGATGTCAGAAAGTTCTACCTTTCTGAGCGTGTTTGCAGATAAAGTGGAGATGAATTGTTCAACCATGGAATCCACCAATGCAACCGTCCGAGGATCGATTACATCGTGGTGAGGTTCAAACTGTCTTCTAAGACTGTCTGCGAGCAGTTCAGCCTTTTGTGTGTTCAAGATAGCCCTGCAATTTGGACCGTTAAGGGCTGGAATGAATGTTTTGTGCCTACGAATACGTGAGGTTGCCCTCCAGGGTTTTGAGGTCAACAATGGTCAGGCCAGTATTAGTATACCTAGGAGGCAAGTAAATGGACGCAATGGTCATAGCAGGGTTGTTTGGTAGGTTCACCTGAACCACCGTAGCTTCACCAGACTGAAGGGGGGGGGGGGCCCAAGTAGCACGATCTGGATTAAAAACGTTGCAAACTTGTTGCTATCGTTGGTTTTTCGTTTGGTTGCAAATATTGCGATTTAAAAATTATTTTAAAACGAATTATGAGTTACGTTGCAAAATGGATTATATATTTCGTTTTTAAATCATTTTACTTTTGTTGCATTTTTCTAAAATTTTTACACTTATTCATGATAAATATTTTCATATCTCCTCCTCAATCAACTATTTTCCTCCAAAAAATAATCCGATGCTAAATTTCTTAATACGTAAATTTAACTCATTAGCGTAAAGACCCAATGTGCTATTAGAATTTATGATTTTTAATGGGTATTTTTAATATTAAATTTCTTTTTTTTGCATATTTTGTTATTTCTATTTTGTTTAAATTTGTTAAAATTGTAAATTTTAAATTTTCGACAGTTGATAAAATTTAAAAATGTATTTAAACCATTGATATTTGTAGGCATTAAAAGGAAATAGTTGTTTATTCTTATTTTAGTTTTTCATGATTGAATAAAAATTGCATGAATTCTGCTAAAAATGGTCTCAGGGAGTGTGTGTATGTGTGTGATGATGGTGGTGTGTGTGTGTGTGGGGAGGATACCGATTTATCCTATCCTGCACAACGCTCATAAGTAAAATTACTATGAAATATACAAATATAGAACTTTGGACTAGTTAACATCGGCGTAGCCGAAATGTCGTGAGTGAGGGAGGAGGTTGACGGTCAGATTTTATCGATAGTGAATAAATATGTTTAACTAATGGAGAGTAAATGACCTTGAATCAGTGCATGAGTGTTGAGATGGAGGAATTGGTACTCTTGCTTATACTTTTGTATAATACACGAAAAGAATATTCAAAATAAATTTAATAACCGAAAATTTATCTGTACATAAACTTTAAGCATACATTCGATATTTCCTTGTGCAATTAGTCAAGTTACTTTTCTCCTGGATTTTAACATATTTATCTGATCTAAATTTAACAATCAATATTCATGTTTAAACATAGGCGTAGCCAGGATTTTGGAAAAACGGAAGGGGGTTGATGATCGAATGTGTTGAATTTAGTTATTCGGTATAGACCATATAAAGAACTAGTATATTTTTAGAGCATTTTGGCATTAACAGGGTAAGGGTAAGTTGCGTCACCCACGCATAGGCGTAGCCAGAATTTTGACAACCTAATAGGGAAGGTAGCAATCCTGAATTTCCTTTCCAAATATTGACTTTATGTATAACTAATGGTTCAGACAAGGAAGGGGGGTGCTTCCAATCAGTAGTTCTTTCAGGCATACCTCTGGGGCCGATGCGCCCCCCTCCCCCTCAGAGATGAGTATCGCCCGCCCGGAGACATTTTATATTACCTAGTTTCTATTTATGTGGCATAGCGTTTAGATATTTTCTGTCGAGAAAATAGAAAACTTGCCCCCCCCCCCTCCCCCCCCCCACACACACAGACACACCAGCCGAAAAGTCCTGAAAGAAATACTGCTTCTAAGCCCCATTCCACACAACTGCTGCACCCTGCTTTAACGAAGGGGGGGGGGGGGGCGTTTCTTCGTTTTTTCATTTGCTAACCTAACCACGTCATCAGCAAATTCCATTAAACAAATTATTTCACCTCATAGCAATATATGGATAACTTCAATTTCAATACATTCTCTAGCCCCCCCCCCCCTCCTCACCACCTATAAACTTTTATAGAATTATTGAATTATTTAATTTAATCACGTTATTTAAGGTATATATTTAAAAATTATTATTAATATTATAAATTTATATTAATATTACAATATTATTAATATTTCAAGCAATAATAAAATTGACTGAATAGATTTCTAGAAAATGTGGAAGTTTATTAGACAGAATATTTCCTCGCTAGACTGCACGAAATTTGTGCCAAATCAGCGATAAGTATCCTTTTTTCTTTAATGTATGGTAACTCTCTACAGCAGCGTTTCCTAGCTTGTGACACGTGCTCACACCAACATTGGCGCAAAAGTGTTTGGCAACTTGGCGTGGAACTGTTGAGACACCTCGTGTTTGTTGTCTTCTTTTGTCTAGTTAGGAGTCAGGGTAAGTAAATTGTTTTTACATTTTAAAACTGATTGTATTGTTGATTTTATTGATTTTTATATTCCATGCATTGTAGATAAAGTAAATTAAGTAGTGCTAGTGCTATTAAAATTATAAGACGTTTCAATGTGCATTTGAAGTTGCACATAAAACAAAATCCTCAATTAATGGATAAAAATCTCCTTGCCCCGTACTAAGTAATAACAGTTTGTTCTATGAAGAATGCATATGGGTAAATTAGAATCGGATGCAAAAATAATTATAATTCCAGATAAGAAATTTAAGGCTTATTTATTTGACGACATTTCAAAGTTCAAATAAAACATTGTTCTTCACAACATTCAAGTTGTTACAGTAACAGAACAAAAAATGTATTTTCGCCTGGATTGCAACAAGATAAATATACGACGCCCATGTACCAGATGTCATATTTCAGACAGAAGAAATTGGACATCATGTGATCTGTGAATTTAATAGAGAATACATTTTAAATTTATTTTTGAGGAAATGATCATTCAGTTATTATCATTGATCAAGTGCGAGTTACAATTTGTTATTTTTAAATTTATTGCAAAAAAGTTGAATTACTTTTGCACTATGATTGCTTGATTGATTGTGAATATATGAAATTCAATGGGTACTGTTTACTTTAGAATTTAATAATGATATTTTATTTTCAATTTCTCCTGTGGTTTTAATTTCAATTAGGTAGATTCTGAATGTTTCTAAATTATCAAAATTAAATGAATTTTAATAATAAATTAAAATCCAATTTCACCGGTTTCTTTCCGATAACAAATACTTAATGAAAATTTATTTGAGCAAACTGTTATAATTTAAAATTAATATATGATTATACAAAGGAACTTTTTATTTATTTAATTTTTTTTTAGGGGGGGGGGGCAATGAACCTCACCCCTCGCCTTTAAATAGATCCCTGGTATGCTTAATTTGTTGCATGGATCCTAATGTACAAAAAATGATTAGTTTCCGAAATTTGCTTCAAATTTTAAGTCAACATATATGTTTGCAGATACTTTTCATTTTTATTTTCCTCTGTGTAAATATTTGAACATTGAGCACAAAACTAATAATAATAATTTACATATATACAAAATAATTCGGTCACTATCTGCTATCTTACCTTTTGTTCCCAGAAAAGTAATTTGATATGTAGTTTGCAGAAGTGGGTCAAAAACGATCCAATTTTAATGATCACATTCCCATTGAAAAATTTTTTTTATTAAAATACAATATATTTATTTTAACATTTTAAAATGCTTTTCAGTTGATAAATTTTAACTTACCAGTTTTATCTGAGCACGAAAACAAACTCCATCATATGCCAAGTACAGGTCGCCACCATAATTTCACATTTTACACTAATAATTCATTCATTAATTTTATTTATATTTTACAACATTTACACAATTCTAAAACTTTATTACGATGCACATAAGTTTGTAATGTACGAAAGTATTTAATATTGTATCCATGAGAAAATATAGTATAAATTATAGGTATGCTTTTAAAATGAGTAAAACAAGAGCATTAAGTTTATATAAAATGGGTGGAAGTTGATTACTTCATACAAATTACATGAATAGGAACGAAATCGGATGGACTACAGGAAAGGGATAGAACATATAGAATAATTATGTTGAACGTAAGATACAAGATCAGGAAGATGTCACATAACAGAGCACAGTATCAAGCAGGGTTGTGGAGTCAGTACTTCAAACCTTCGACTCCGACTCTTGTATTCTAATGTCAAGTATGATACCAATATAAATAGCAATTAATATTTAATGTTTTATATTAATAGATTTTTTATTGGTGTTTTTTTCTTAAATTTATTTCCTAAAAACTATTAAAAAATTAAATATTCCAATATAAAATTATTTTTAAATAGTTTTATTTAGCATTCTGTATATTTTTACTGACTCTGAATCAAGCAAAATATGATAATAGAACGTGAAGCATAAAGCTGTTTCGAGGAAATGTTGGATCTTCTTCATCAGTGCCAGCAAATCTAAAGTCAAAAAGATCAAAGATCAAATTGACAGAAATAGAAGAGCCAGAGAGGTATCCCATAATTAAAAGATGCGTTCACAATTATAAAACAGAAAACTAAAGAAGGATTCTGGATACTAGAAAGTCAGTCAAGCAACATAGAACTAACACACAAGCTGGATTGTTCAAAGACATTACAAAAATGTCCCAACAAGAAGAGACAAGACACAACCTGGTGAAAACAATTCCAAATGTCATTGAAGAGTTCCTTAAGGTATAAAACAAATATAAAGAAAAATGGTACAATTACAAGGCATCTAACAAGACAGTAAAAGGAAAAGTTACTGAACAAATCATTAGCTAAAATACTTAACTATTTCTGAATATGAAAGGTATAGAAAAGTCAAGATTATAAATTAACAAACATTTTTGTATAATACTAGTGGAAGAAAACTTAAAACGATAGACAGAATTTCTACAATGTTGAGCAGTCAGAGATTTATTTTCCCATTTTATGATATAGTTTTCATATTCCTTAATCCATAAGTTAAGAGCATATTTAGTTTTGTCAATATATATCAAAGGTCATTCTTGGAAGAAATACTGCAAATACTCTAACTTGGAGACAGCAGTGCAGACCTAGCCTACCTCTCGGTTTACAGGTTTAGTTCCGCACCCCTGTGGACTTATGGACCCACATGTTTAACATGATCATACTCCACGTGAACACAGCAGCAGTTTTTTTGGCAGCGGAAGGAATCGAACCCGGGTCTACCGAATGCAATTCCCGTGCGCTAACCAACGGGCTACCACGCCTGCAAATACCCTAACTATTTAAAATATCTGTAGGATTATTTAGATTGAAAAACTTGGGCATACTAGATGGAGAAAATGCTTGTGTTTACTAACAGACATGTAAGAAGAAAAAAATTTTGTGGAAGATCCACAATTTCTGGATGAAAACATAGCACATTTTTAAAAATAAAATGCATTTATAATTGATCAATATATTTTTGAGTTATGTATACATCTCACAATACATTTAAAAATATATTAATTGAAAAAAGCCTGTTCTTTCAAGAAGTGGCTTAAAAAATATATATATAAAGAACCTACATTATTTTTTTAGTGCGGAGGGGGGGGGGGGTCTTCTGAACTCTATCGCTGGGTATAAGCACAATATTGCTGCAATTAAATTTTCTGTGGATTTTAGTTATCTGCCAGCTCAACTTTTGAAAAATGATAGTAAAATATTTTTCAGAAACATGTTCATATAAAGATTTAGAAAAATTTTGATTAACTTGAACAACAATTGTAGGAGAGAAACTGTTTTAATAGTAACAGCATTTAGATACTAAGATTGAGCAAATCCATTGTAGAACAAATGTTTAAAATGCAATGTTAAAACATATCAAGAGCCGACAATTTTAGTTTGGCAGAATGGCAGAAATTTTTATTTACAACGGTAATTGATACAAGTTTATGAAAAACCATAGGAAATTATTTTTGCATTTAAAGATCTTGAGTAGAATATTTATATTTCCTAGCTCAAACGTCTCAATACATTGTTTTCTTCATCATTCTAGGAAAATACTGGAACCATTGTGGGGTTGAACCCCACTTTTGGAGTCAATTTTGTCTTATTGCATTAATCTACCAAGTACATTGTACCATGTCAATTAACAAGTCTTGAATTAATTCACTTTTGACAGTCTATGAGGTAAGTCTGTTCCTTATCGTATCAAAAATAAGCTGTTGGGAGTTCTTGAAATATCAGCTTTCCTAGCTGATGTCCTTTGTCTTAGAAACGATAAAACAATAAAGTATTTTTAATTAAAACTCATCC
Source organism: Amaurobius ferox (assembly GCA_951213105.1). Classification (NCBI taxonomy): domain Eukaryota; kingdom Metazoa; phylum Arthropoda; class Arachnida; order Araneae; family Amaurobiidae; genus Amaurobius; species Amaurobius ferox. The sequence goes on along the minus strand of OX578137.1, from coordinate 150,627,627 downwards.
GACCATGTTAGTTATACATATGAATAGGTACATTAATTTAAAACCCTAATTCTGGACTGGATAGGAAGTCATGTTTTATACTCCATATTTTTATTACTCGTTATTGACTTAATTCAAATGGCAATGGCTTAAAGGTAGGCTACTCTAAATTCAATTTAAATTGTAAAAGCTATACTCACTAAATAAAAAAATTTAAGTAATTCAATATTAGTATACCATAGTTACCCCTTTTCTATGGTTTCAGTCAATCACAATCAAAAAATCATAAATGGAAAATTTCGGAAATAAGCAATTCATAAAATGTAAATTACACACCAGTGATTGGAAATCATCAGTATTGTTGACACAATAACATTTACTAAAACTGCAGTGAATGAATTAAAACTAGTAAAATTAAATGCCTGCAGGAAGACCTTATGATTTTAAAGGTTTCCCAGGGATCAGTGGAAAAGTTGAGAAAATCATTTATGTAGTCACAAGTTGGTAGAAAAGGTTTTTCTAACATTCTTGATTAAGAAGTGAAAGAACATATTGAAGACCATCAAGATGTGGTAACAAATGCAGAATTGAAAGAACTTGTTAAGTCAAAAGTATCCTGTCTATGAAGGTAAAGAAATTGAAGCATAACTAGCAGTGTAGACATCACTAAAATCAACTATCGAGAATCCTCAACCATTGACAAGGTCTGTTCCTGACATCCAATCACCAACATTGTCATGTCTTGATAATCCAGGATCTCCCAAAGCAAATGATTCTCAATAATAGTCTAACCTTGCATCACAATGCCTACATTATTTTTCTCATTCCATCAAGTATGCATTGTATCATTATCACCAGAACAAGGATTAGTCTAAAACTGTACAATAAGCTATATTGGGAGGGGGAGATCACATTCACAACTTTTATTACAGTATATTATTATACTTGTTCTTTTTTATTATTAGTTATTGTTGTTTATCTTATACAGTGTCTAATTTATAAATTTAACTTTCTCATAGAAAATAGAACGGTTTCTCATATTAAACTTTCTCATATGTGAAGGAAAAACATAGTATAATATTGGGTTTGGTACTATCCATGGTTTCAAGCATCCACTAGGGATCTTGAAACATATTTTCCTGCTGGGGAAACCTACTGTAATTTCGTTTAAAACTTTTAACTATAATTTTTTGTGAAATTGCACATTCTTGTCCCCAAGAATGGGCGACAATGTTCGAAGAATAATCTTTTTCTTCCACTCGATTGTGACAGCAGCCACATTAAATTCTAGAATAATATCACAAAGAATTTTGTTTAAAATTTTACCACTTTACAATAGTTAAGGAAAGTGAAAAACACAATTTTGTTCATTTTTGCTGTATATATTTATTATCCCTCAACTGTGTCATGCATTTAATTATTGTTAATATGGATGAAAATTCAAAAGTAATATGTCTTGTGTTAGCATAAGCGTGTTTTGCATGTACATTTTATTTTCAAATGTTTTGATTTCTGTGCAGAATAAAAATATACACAAACATCAACTGTTTCTTGCGGAATGACACACAGCCAATTCGCGGTTACCTTACACTTTTCTGGTAGGTTGGACAGTCTGGGAAGTAATATGGCAACACTGCTTGCTGTTTGGTCTTGCATTTAGTTTCAGTTAGGCACACAAACCCCCTAATGGCAGATTGCCTTTACTTCGCTCACCATTGGGTGAGGGTGAAGCATCATCGTCATAGTTTCAGTTCTATTTAATTAGTTTAGTTAGTTTTTATTTTAAATTAACAATAATTATTTTAGGATAAAGTTAGCGATACTCCAAATATTATGAAGAGTAGACGTCCTCCAACCTGGGGCTTCTAAAAAAATTCAGATTATTATGTAAAAAAAAATCAGTTCTGCTGATAGCAGTGGTTGTGAGAGCATCCTACATTTTTTTTCCATAAAGCAAGTTCCAAGCAGATTAGAAAAGTAATACGTACTTCCACAATTACAACCAAATTTTCTACAAATCAGAATGCTGATAAAGTAATAGAGAGCACATCTGAAACGAAAAATTTCGTTCAGAAAAGTGACGCCAAATATTATGTAAAGAGGAATGCAGGAAACGGTGCAACTGAATTATCGAATGAAGATGAGGTTGAATTTTTCTATAGGAGAAAATGCAGTGAATTTGAAAAAGAATGCTGAAATTGAAAACAATGTAAAAAGAATGCTGAAATTGATGTAGAAAAGAATACTTAAAATGAAAACGATATAAAAGAGAATATTGATGTTGGACTTGAATTTTCTGATGATGAGGTTCTGATAATGAGGTAATGAAGAAAATATAGATAAGAAAATATCTATACATTTCTGATGAAGAAAATATAGATGATATGTTGTTAACTACAGAAAACAGTAAAAAAAGAAAAGCTTATTTCATAAAAACATATTATGAAAGACAGTATAACTGGTTTTACTACAGTCTAGCAGCTTCAGGCTTTTTATGTAAAATATCTTCCATTGGGTACAGTGGTAATAAGCCTTGAACAAGTGTTGGTGTGAGTTTTAAGGGAGGTCATCCTACCAGAACTATAAAGAAGCTTGAAAATAGTAATAGACATAAACAATCTATTGCCTTTCCAAAGGACAAACAAGAAATTGCTAAAAAAAATACTGAAGGCACAGAGGCTGCGAAACAATCAAAAACAAATTTCAATAGAAGGTTATTTATTAAGCAAATGTGTCGAAATCTTATACTTCATGGTTATAAAACAGTGGGCGGTAGCTGAAAACTTTGGGTCAGTTGTAAGATTTTTAGGTGAAAATTTAGAGGATAAAGAAATTGCACAGTATTTAAATACATATGGGTAAAATGCAACTCATTTATTAAGCATATCTGTTGACAATATCTTATATTCCATTTCTACTTATATTGAACAAAAAACCTTAACTGAATTATCATGTTCAGAATTTTATGCAATTTTGGTTGACGAGTCGATTGATGAATCTCAACGTGATCAGCTAGGTATAATAGTACGTTACCAAATGTAGGGTGATGAGAATGTTAAAGAAAAGTACCTTGGACTTGTACACTTAACTACTACCACAACGGCCCTACCGTGCAGAAAACACCGGTTCTCGTTAGATCACCGAAGTCAAATAGCATCGGGCGCGGTTAGTACTTGGGTGGGTGACCACCTGGGAACACCTTGTGCTGTTGGCACATTTCGGGTGCTGTAGCCCGGTGGTTTGCATGCTGCCACAACTGCCTCCGTGTTCATGCGGAGTACGATCACGTTAAACATGTGGGTCCGTAAGTCCTTCCGAGAGGTTGGTGGTAGGGAAGGAGGGTACAGTCCCTGTGGATGCCTCTCCACTGGGTTCCGGTCTAAATTGGGTGGCACTTCCCGGCCGTCCAAACAGTTACCTTACATCTTTCTGGTAGGTCGGACGGTCTGTGTCTCAACAACAACAACTTAACTACTATCAATGCTGAAGAAATTATGAGTGCTATTGAGAAAACAACTGTAGCAAAAAATGTTAAGCTATTCAATTGTTTATTTATAGTTTTAGAGGGAACCAATGTAATGAGCGGAGAGCTTTCAGGTGTTCAACGTCGAATGAAACTGTTGGAAAAAATCAATATATCGCGATTCACATTCCCGTGAACGGGCGTTTATGCAAATTTAATAGGAACGACTCTTTCCGTTCACCGGCGTGAACCGTGGCGTTTTTCAACATGAGGTTTCATGCAAATCAGTTCTCAATGCGTACGTATCTGATTTGCATATCCGGGGGCGTTTCCGGAAGTGTCCATTCTCGGATATATAGGGCAGAGGTTTCTGGAAGCAATCAGACGACTTCAGCAGATGACTTCAGACGACTCAATCAGAAGACTTAATCCGATCACGACGATCGATTAGACACATACGCTGATAGTCTGATGCAGGCAGACAGAAATGCTTTAGACAGAAGCACTGCGGGATATCGTTTGACGACGGTTTTTAGTCGAGACGGATGCAGATGTGGTCAGTTTAGGCCAGCATGTATTGAACGTTAAATTTACTTACAAACGTTCGGAAGTCACTTTAAATATTTTTCTGATGTCTTATCCTTTGGTTTTCCTTTGCCAAGTGTGATACCTTCGATGGTGGCTGGAAATACACGCAAGTGATAGAGGTAGTATAGTTACTACCAATGCTTCAAGGAATCTCTGTCTGATTATTTACAACTGCAAACTTTTTGTACATAGTATATTTTGAAGTTTTGTGGCATGGAAAATTACCTGGAATGTGTAATTTGCCTAGTTATGTTTCTCACGAAATAAAGTGAACGATGTTTTTCTTTGAAACTGGATCTGTGTACTTTTATGACCCAGCCAACACTTATTGACTCTATGCCAGTGCGTACTTTGCTGTTCATCTTCAAATTTTTAAATTTTCCAACAAGAAACAACATTTACTTCATTGTATCTACGTAAATTGTAGAAACCACAGATTAGCTTTAGTATTCGTTCACTTATTAAAGAAATATGACAATCAATCTTCAATCAGTTGACTCACTTTTAGTTTTGTGGAAAATGTTCCATTATAGCCCAAAGAAGGGTGAAATTTTTAAAGAAATTCAAGGAAACGTATACAATTTAAACATGCTGAAAATGATTAAAGTGTCCACCTCTCGCTGGCTTTCACATGGACGGACTTGTGAAAGAATCTCCTCACGATATGAACAACTAGTTGAAACGTTAGATTCTTTGTTTGTTGAAACAAGGGAACCTGAACTTAGAGGGTTACGCCAAATTCTAAACACTTACATATCTCCTCAAATAATACCTTCATGCCGAGTTTCACGGCTGTAGCTCAATTTCTTATGGGTGCATATATTTTTTGCAACAAAGTGTATTTGTTTATGCAATAATAAAGTAATAAGCATTCACTCTTGCACAGTTAGGCATAATTTATAACCTTTAAGCTGCACATGTTGAGATTGTGACATCACATTCATCATTCAATGCTAGCATGTGGTTGGATGTTTCTGGAGGATGGAGGCCTAACTTGAGCGTTCTTTTCCAAATAAGTTTGTGGAATACATGTTACAGCTCGATATGTTATTTTTCTTATTGATCATATTCTGTTGTCTCTTTTTAATGAATTTTATATAATCTTTTTTTTACATGAATTTTGAATTTCGATTTCCAAATAACAAACTCGGTAAAAACTAGGCGAGCCATTATATTGTTGGATTGCGTGGCAAAAATATCAGAAGTTGAAAAGCTGAAAATTTTGGAACTGGTAATTTCAAAAGCGAAGAACAATTTAATAAAAATATTATCTCATACTTACTACAGCACAATGAAACCATTGTTTTGTGGGTGCTATTTTCACAAGTAAATCAGAGGCAATCATATACCAGAACATCTACTGACACAACCTACTGGACGATTTCACACAGCAACCTGAGCAGACTGTGTCATTATCTTTCATTATCAACAATGCCCTCATAACTATGTGATTTGGTTGGCTGTGATAGTTCGTCGTTCACACATTTGCCGATGCTTCTTATTCTTTTTTTTTTATTATTATTATTCGACTTATATACAAGTTTACAGTTTTAATCAAATTTCTTACATTACTATTACATATTCGACTTGGCTTATATACTGATTGGATTATATTCAGAAATATACAGTAGTTACTTGGGATATAACAAATAGCTATTTGCCAAATACTGAATTTATTATCTGAAAGAGAACCATAATCAGCAAATCATATGCATTTCTTTTGCATGTCCCATTAAAATATGTATTAATTACTTTTAAAAGCCCAGCATTAATAAATTTTAATTTGTTTTTAACATATGTTTATACTGAACAAAAGTATTCAGTCTAAGAAATAGTCAAATACCTTATTAGAAAGTACTCAGTAGTAAAGCTTTTAAGAATATAATTTATTTCATAAGACATTTTTGTAATTAAAGCTTAATTTTTTTTTCTTTAGTAAATTTAACTTTTTAAAAAAAAATTGTATAAATGTGTGCATCTTTACTGAGGATATTAAAAGAAATAAATGTTATTATAAATGTAATACTACACGAATACAATAACATCAAGATGTAAAAAATAAATACATTTGATCTACACAAAGAAAATAAAAATATAAGCAGAAATTTTTTTTAAAGTAAACATGTAATAATTTCTATATATGTCTTACTTCAACTGTCTAAGAAAGAATTAAAATTTTTTCTATTCTACCAAACAAAATTTGAACTTATTTTCAAGCTAAAATACTTTGTCTGACAACTGCATTATTTTTTTTAAGCTCTACATATGTCTTGAGAAAAATCCTTGATATTTAAACAAACAATACTCAAACCTATCTGTAACATAAATTAATTGTTTAATAATCTCTAACAAATATAATTGCTTCATTTTTAAAGATATTTATGTCTCTTGTTTTCTTAGAAACACCGTGAAAGTAACATAAAAAGGATGATGGTGGAGCTATGGAACTGATAGAATTATCATATGGAGCCTAGGATACAGCAAAGTGCGCTGATGGTGGATCCCGTGAGCTGTCAGTAGTAATCAGATCTGTATAGCAGTTTGTCTGCAACACTTGCTGAGTTTCAACATGGAAAGCAACACAGTCTTGGAGTTCATTGTAGCTGGTGATGAAATCTGGTGCATAGTATGGCTACAAATCCATAGCATGGTTACAAATCATGCAATGTCAGCATTTGACCTCTCCATGTCCAAAGAAATTCAATAGGCTATGATAGCATATATTTAATATGGTGGCAGTTTGACCACAATGGTGTTGTAAAGAACATGTGTTGAACACCCACTTCTTGTGCAGAACAGATTGCAAGCCTTTAAAACTGAGACTGAAGCAACCGTAGATCTCTCTTCAGAACTCTCTCCTTGCAATTTTTACTTCTTCAGTCTATTGAAAAAGACATGAAAAGGACATTGCTTCTAGTTGAATAATGATATGAAGCATGCTGTATTGGATTTTTGAATACAGCAAATTTCTACCGCAATGACGTCTCCAACCTTGCTCGTCAATAAAACAATTGTCTTAAAATCTATGGAAATTACTTCTAAATATCTTTAACCGATATCAACTTACAGATTCCAAACAGAAACTCATTGATCATGCTTTAAAAATAAAAAATATATGGTTTGCTATTCATCTTAAAGTATATTTTTGAATAAAAGTTATTTCTCTTTTTTAAGCATATTTTAGATGTTTTTCAATTTTAGTACAGTACAACCTCGAAAATCCGGACTCGTCTGGACTTTGCCGATTCCGGATTATCGATTTTTCCGGATTATAGAATTTGAATAACATTCCGATTTAATATTAACTAAATACGCTATAAAGCACTATTTTTAGTAAAAATAATGGCAAAAGTTAAGTTAATTAATTAAAAGATATTATTTAATTTAAAAAATAGGGTAAAAGAAATTTCTAAGAAAAAAAAATACATATTAATAATTTAGAATGTGTGAACGAAACGTAATGATAAAATTACATTTTATCATTTCGTTTAAATATTTGAATTAACATTTGTTATTTCATTAATTTTGGTTTATGGGAAAGCAGTTTTATTTATCCTGTAGATGGACATTATTTCTGCTCGGTTATAAAGCTTCTTTGTTCAAGACCTTTAATAGCATGATCGATTGTTTGCATAAGATTATCAATGGGTATTTTTTCTTCTCCGCATTTATCGTCGCTACTTTGATCTTTTTTTATTTAATATCATATCGCGAATTATGCCATAACTCAATTTATTTACGATTGGCGCATCATCATCACAGTGCAGAACTTCGGTTATATCGGCTTTGTCGAGATTTAATGAAGCGCCGGAAGATTTAATGAAGTGCCGAGATTTAATAAAGATCGAGGATTAGCACTTTTGATGCATTTAAACCGTTTTCGCTATTAACGAACGAAAAACAAAAAATAAGAACTTAAAAGTTTTATTTATTTTCCAGCATCTATATAATGTTATGTTTAAAAAGGCCGATGACTCTGAAAAAAGTAAAAACTTTATTAGTAATAGTCAAATATGTAAAAAATATCGCAGTAGATAAAATAAATATCTTTTCCAAAACAGAAAAATATTTCTCCTCTCAATGATTTTTCTAAAATACGATGAGTCATTGCTAGGCTGCAGCACCGGAACGTGGTGGGGCAGGGAAAGCGAAGAAAGGAATTTGTTTAGCTCCTAATCGTAAATGCAGCCGAACCCTTTGAGAGGTCTGTGTGTTAATGACCTTGTTGCTCGGTTCCGTGCGATACGTTATTATTTAGTTATTTATTTGCTATTTATAGTATGTAAATATGGCTTTCTAAACAAAAGGGGTAAAATGTACAGTTGATTTCAAGCTGACACGTTCGACGAGAACCAAAAAATCGTCAGATATCGGGAGGGGGAGGAGATTCTGAAGACAAAACAGAATGCATTGAAGAATGGAATTCGTGCTACGAAGCGAACAAAATAAATTTCCGTGAGCGTTAATATGAATTCTCGGGAGTTTTAGATTTAATTGAACAATTTGTGATAAAATGTTACGATAACGTTTTAAAGTGTTTAATATTAAAAATCACATTGTTTCAGAAAAAATGTCTTTTACAATAATGAGAACAGGAAATTTTGATAATAAAAATTCCGTATTTAAATAACGATGTATATTTTACGCGAAATAATTCATCCGGAGTTGTGATTTGAATAAGGGGGAGGAGGGATTAACGCTAACAACGTAATTCACGCTCCAACCACGAGCCGATCTACGGCCGTCCATCTAAACTTTCGTTTCGTTTGCGTATAAAATATAATTCCATATAAATAATTTAACCCTGTTGTTTTAAATCCGCGACTTCGTCAATCCGGGGGGGGAAAAAATAAAAACCCGAAAATTTGGAAAATGTCCGGATTTTGGAGGTTTCCGGATTTTGGATGTCCGGATTTTCGAGGTTGTACTGTATAAAGTTTTGTGATATTTTTAAATAAAATATCTGCTTCAGAGTTTTTGCGTGGAGTTCGAAACCTTATTATTATTTTTAACTTAAACCTTAAATCTTGCTATAATTTTCATGTACACTGCATGTATACAAGAGTGAAAAATTACAGTCATTAATGTCTGAAGAATTACTTTAATAAAAATTTTAATTTTGTTTATTCCAAGAAACATTATTTGTTTTTGTTGAAGCTGTTTCATGATGGAAATAGAATACATAAATTGCTTCTTAAATTAGGGTAGTCTTTTAATATATCTATGTCTCATATACAAACATTGTTCTTTAACTATTGAGAATAATATGTTCTTACAAAATATCACAAAAATATGAGCCTAACAATTTATGGTTCCCAAAATAGTAGCAGTACAGTTAAGGTGTTTGAATAAAAAAAAGTTGGGAATATCTTATGATGTTGACTTCTCCAAAAGCTCCATTGAGCTAACACGCTCAACAAAAATGGCATCATTCCAAAATACAATTTATATATGGAAAATAAATCCCCAAATCCAAAATTGGTTTTATGCAATTATCACCTTATGTCATTTTGAATAAACTTTCCACAAGTACGCACTTTAAGCAGAGAACGAATGTTTAATTTTATTTCAGAGTATATTGTTTTTTCTCATTTTATATTTAAAGTAAATATAACAAGAGATTTGATTTTATGTTACTCTATTATAAACTGAAAAATTAAAGTAAATTAATTTCTGATAAAACTTGTTCCATTTAAATGGTGTCGAAAGCCCAGAACTACCGACTCGTCCGAAATCATGAGCAGCAGAATGGTAGTTCAGGCCATTTAAATGGTGTATAAAGTGTATGTGCGATAACAGGATTCTTAGTTGAGTCTTGTTAGTGGACAAATCTAAATATACTGTATTGTTTAAAATAGACAATTAACAGTTATCAAAAATTTCAGTTACATGTAAATAAAGAATATATATATAATTAGTAAAATATTTTTAAAACTACTACTCTCATTTCTTTTTAAAAAGCTGTTATAATGTCTATTTGTTAATTACTCAACATTTTATGAAATATAACTTAAAATTATCTTATTTACAAAGTTAAAATGAAACTGATATTTTTTTATTTAGCCTTCTGCTGTCAGGATTATAAAATCTATGTCTGATCACATGGCTAAATACAGATCAAACATTGAAATAAATTTTCAATAGCATCGATAGCTAAAACATCTCGCCTCAATCTATCTAGTTCAGAAGTAGATTTTAAAATGGAACTAGAGAAAGAAGAAAAACATTTATATACTGTTGCAGTTTTTTTTTTGTGTGTGGAGGGGGGGGGGGATCAAGTCTTTACACCTGTGCTTAAGAAAAATGTAGACAACAAAGAGGAATGATTATTTAACTTTTAAAGTTTTCCATTTTACCTGAAGTGATTTTATTTAGGTAAATGCAATCTAATAAGATTGGAAGGTCCATACTCCTAAAGGTATACACTTCTAAAATCTTAAATTTGGTAAAAAAAGATATGTTAATTTTTCTTTATATGAAAAAGTCAACAGTGTTAACACTAGTATATTAATTAAATTGCATGTGAATAATGTTTTAATTTGAAACTTGGAACATATGCTCCTACAAGGTAAAGCTTGAAATCACCAGGAAGCAAATCAACGAAACTGAAAAATAATGTGCAGAATTCAGTAACAAACATGTAATAGAATATGTAAATATTTTCCAACGAAAAAACACAAGATGTGTTTCGTAAATAACATTTAAAATGTAATTTTTAGTGGATTTTTCTTCTAGAATTTGAAATGCTATTTAACAGAGCATAAAAGTTATTTAAAATGGTTTGTTTTGCATAAAAATATTTGCTTATTCGTTACGTTACTCAGTTTAGCATGCTACTCGTACATTAAGAGGATAGTTTCCTTTCAACTGTTGGTTTCAGTTTTTCCATGGTAACATATGGAATATAGTACTAAATATCATTTAGTTTTTAGGATATGTCCTGTTGTTTTTTGCAAGGCATAAATTCTAAAAAGAGGAAAATTTGTGCTTTATTAAAACATTGATAAAATAATTAGAGAAGTGTTTCTAAAATTTTTGTAAAATTAACGCTATGCTCAGAAATATTAGAAATACATCTAGTTACTTTATCGAATTTCTCAACATCTGTCCTTGCAAATAATAGCAGCGAAAAATCCCCAAAACTGACATAGCCCGAGGTTTAATCCCCCCCCCCCCATATTCTAGCATGGAAAAACTGAAACAAAAGATTGAAGGAAATATATCCTTTTAATGCATTCTCTATGTTACGATTCATAATCGTTTCTTTTGAGTTATATTTCGTTACATATTCGCTTTATTTTCGTTAGCATTCGTTACATACTCGTTTTTTTTTGCGTAAACTTTCGATACATTTTCGTTTGTTTTGCGTCCATTTCGTTATATTTTCGTTTGTTTTGCGTCCATTTCGTTATATTTTCGTTTGTTTTACGTCCGTTCCGATACATTTTCGTTTGTTTTGCGTCCGTTTCGTTACATTTCCGTTTCTATATTTCGTTACATATTCGCTCTATTTGCGTTAACTTTCGTTATATTTTCGTTTTTTTTCCGTCCGCTCCGTTACATTTTCGTTTCTTTTGCGATACATATCGTTATCATATAAATCTCCATGCAAAAGTAATGTGTGAAAAACGAAAAAGTAACGTTTTAAAAATTGGTTGCAAAATAGTGGAAGCGCCGAGACATCTTTTCGTTTTTATTTCGTTACATATTCAACGAAATAAAAACGAAACTGGGTTCCGATTTTTCAACGAATTAAAAACGGAAGTGTGCTAGTTGGGGGGGAGGGGATCCGAATATGCGGAAGATTACTTCTCACGTAGATTGCTGTGCCGCCGCCGGTGCGATTGCCAATACGAGGCCTGTCGTCATTGTATAAGTCGTAGTTGGCAATCTTGCAGAGATTCCCTGGATTGAAGTGGGTTTCTTGAACCAAAAACAGATCTAAGTTATAAGCTGTACAGAAGTCCCTAGCCTCATGGATTTTACCTCTAAGTCCATTGGCATTCCAGATGCCAATGGTAAGATCGGTCAAGTTCCTTTTCTGAAAACCCATAGCCGAAAGAGGGGGGTTAATTAGTTCAGATGAGGGCACTTACGCCCTCTAGAAGAATTTGAATTTTGTCCACCTCGGTTAGAGCAGACCGAAGGTGGGGGAGGGCCGTCTTAACGACCTTACTAATGGTGGCAGTACCATACTGTTCATCGAATCGAAAAATCAAATTTAGAAGATCATCTTGGATGTTGTCGGGTTTTTTAGTGTTTGATCCGCTAGGGTCCGACGTTTTAGAAGTGACCTCTTGGGTCTTTTTGAGTGCCTCGTGACGTCCATCCGTGGCAGCAGCATAAGAGCGTTGAGGGTCGACGAACCTTTGACCGAAACTGGAGTAGCTTGGTCGAGAGGGGGGGGCGGTACTTAGGGAACTTTGGGCAGTTCCTGTATGAAGCTGGGTGTGCGCCGCCACAGTTGACACACACGCAAGGGGTTTCTGGAGCTTTAGTACATTCGCTGGTTATATGGGCTTGGGCACACTTAACGCAACGAGCGGGTAAATGGCACGAGGCGCTGGCATGTCCGTATGACTGACATCGGTAGCACTGGCTGACCTGTTTACGTCCCCAGTGCCTCTCGACCTTGATTTCAGTGTATATGAGATTAGATAACTTGCAAATATTAGAATTATCAGGGGTTTTTGGAAGCTGCACGTAGAACAGCGGCATATACACCTTGTTTGTCTTAGGACCGCGTGCCAATTGCGTTACGCTTTTCAGCCTCAGCCCCAAGATCTCCAATTCGGATTTTATCTGCACTGTCTGCGTGCAGATCGGTAGGCCCCTGATAACAACCTTCAGCGGCTTTTCATCGTTTAGAAGATAAGATTTGTACTCCAGTTTCTTGTCATTCAAATGTCTCTGGATACCTATATACTCCTCCCGCGTGTTCACGTTTACTTTGAGGAAATCGCCAGTGTTTGATAATTTGGAAGTCATGCTGGGAGCAATTTCCTTGAGGTCCTGCAGCATGAGGTGGTAGTGGGTAGTTACTACTATAAAGAAGGGGGGCGGGCCGCGCTCCTTTTTTGGAGCGTCGATCACCATCTCATCATAATCTTCTGCGTCAGGAGCAGGAACATCAATATTGTCCGTAACAGAGTTTGTTACACTTCCGTTTGAGTTGAGGAGGGGGGGGGGGTTGCTTATAAGAGTAGCACTCTGTAAACTGGCTGTGTGACGCTTGGGAGGAGCTTCAAAACCTTCCTCGTCAATAAGCTTGTGCTTTTTAACATTATCATTACTTTTTGAGGTAGTATTTACACATTTTTGATTTTGGCTAGCATTAGCATTAACAGTAATTCTGGGGCTATTTCCATTATGGTTTTGGATAACTCCTAACTGGCCGTTTGGTAAAGCATCAGAAATCACAGGCTGAGAAACAATCAAAGGGAAGGAATAGCTGCCGGAGATGGTCTCCTACAGGTCTCACCATTTTGAGGAAGTCCATGGTCCGAGATGAGCTTGTCCAGGTGTTTCTTCAGAATCGTGAGCTTGGCTTTCAGCTTCAGGGTCTCTTGAGGGTCGTTGCATCTTCGCAAGTTCATGTCAAGGATGTTGTAATCGCCCCTCATGTAGCTGCAAGGTACTTTAAACATATAGTACATAGATGTAGCTGACTTGTTCCTTGGTTTGCGTCAGAGTCGGGGTAGGTCCATTTCCACGTGTTGTCGCAACAGCATTATTCACGTTCCCTTGGCACGCTGGCGTCGAAGGGTGCGGCACTAGCGGAATGTCCGCGGTTCCTTTCATCCCTCAGACAAGGGCAGGCAGGTGGCTGGAAGGTCACGGGAGAACAGTAGGGAAGGTCGAGCAGGTCGAACAGTAGGCTTTATTATATATATGTATTATACATATTATATATGTAATATATCTGTAATATATTACAGATATATTACATTCATTTCGGGCGAATCCCAGAAGAGGTGAGTGAAGTTCACATCTTTCTCAAGTGTGCTTTCGCTTCTATTATTATTCTTCTGTTAAAATTTATTATAGCGTTTCCTGAACCTTTTCACTTGCAAGATATATTTTATTTCTGTCAATATCTACGGAATACATAGTTTTTTTATTCATTTTGGCATTTTCCTTGTCATTAATATGTGTATGCAATGGAGGTCAGAAAACAGACTCTCGGACTGTGGTGGATCTATACGTTTTGAGTAACTTTACAGTAAGGAGTAGCCAAGATGATAAAAGGATAGATGTGGGAGTATTATTTTTTATTATCGTGGAGGGGGGGGGGGAGAGGGGTGATAAGCGGCTTTTGAAAGATTCAACTTATATGACTTATATGTTTTACCTTATATTCTTGAGTTTGAGTGTAAGTAATTTATGACATTTTAGCATGAAGAAGATATATAAATAAAATGAAATATTATATATTTATTTACCCTTTTCTGAAAACATTTCTGCAGTCCTATACAAGTAGATAAATCTAAAAAGAAATGTGTTCTCTTTTCTATATATCTAGTTCAAAGTTAATGAAATAAGCCTTTCAAAACTCTATGCGTCGACCATTTTAAAATGTTAGTTTTTTAACGAGTTTCATAACTTTATCTTTAAGCAGATTCTGTAAAGTTGTGGGAAAATGTCCGTTTATGTTTTACCAAAAGATTAAAATTTTATTCCAATTTTGTGTAGAGAATCCTTCTTGAGCTTTTTATTCTCAAAATTTTTTTAGAAAGTTTTCCATAATTCACCGATATTACCAACATTTTTTATCCATAGAATTCTTCCCAATTAGGGATTTTATTTGCATTTCTACGTTTTGTACATTTCCCTCCGTAGATGTTCAACAATAGTTCTTTATACAAATTTTAAATTTACTGTCCCTTAATTAAATTGTGGTCCTCAAATGAGAAATGTCTCTACGAAATTCTACGTAAACTTTTAATAAATTAATATTTGAAGCGATTATCAAAGAACAAACAATTTGAAATGTATTGCTTCCAGAATCTTAAACATAAATTACAACCACGGCATCGAATGTAAGAAGAATATTTGAGTAATCAGTAGATATATATTTTTTGTTAAAGATAAAAGTGACCTCAGTCTGTACATCACTTCTCAGATGAATTTAAATTAATGAACTCATATTTTTACAACAAGATAATAGCACTTTCAGTGTCTCCAAACTACATTTCGTATCGCAATAATTATTTCAATATGTAAAGTTCAAAAGCTATGTCTCAAGAAATACGTAACAAAACAGCTGGAATTATCAGCTGTTTATAAAAAGTTTCCCTTCAGATATGCGGAATTTACCGTAGACAGTGCAAAACGTGGCATCAACACAATAGATTAAATTTTTGTAAATACATTACACATACAAGACGTATCTTACACCTTTCTGGTAGGTCGGACGGTCTGGGTCTCAGCAACAACATACAAGACGTATGTAAGTAGTTTTTATTTATTGTGTAATTATTGCAACAGTTTTTAAAATATTGCTTTGAATTTAAGCAGAAAAAATAGATATCTTATAAAAACAACATTTTTTGTGAAACTTTTTAAGAACGTGTTAGAATTAATTAAATCTATATAAGATAAAAAGAATGTCCGTCAAAAGGTTTGGATAGTCTGATTAGAAAGAAATATTAAAGATAAATTTTTTAGTAGGTTTCACTATTCGAGATTACTGCAACTAGAAATAATCTCGAAGTTTCAAAGTATAAGAAAACAAACTTAATAATTTCCAATTGTTACAGGTGTGTGTGGTGGTGGTGGTGGTGGGGGGGGGGGGGGGGAGCTGTTTATATTTTCTGGGAATACCACTGCCATCCACATTTTTTTAATTTTCTTAATTTATGTGTATAAAAATTAAATCTAAAATACGAAATAATGACGCATCGATGAAATCAAATTAACCATAAAACTAGGCTCTAGAAATATGTTCCATCCATAATGTTATGTCCATCCCATTGTAGTACCCTTGGTTTTACTTAAATTCTAAGCTCTTTGTACTAATCAATCGTTTATTAAATACTTTCGAAGTGTCTGCCTGTCTCTCTGTGAGTGTGGTCATGTTATGCCTGGAACAAATTAAGAAAATCGAATGAAATATAGACCGATTCTTCCAATCAATGAAAGTCAGAGGCTTAATAATTTTCGGGATGAGCATACACGTTTAAGGTCGTCAAAATTATATTTAAAATTATCTCAAAAATAGGCATTTTAGGTACGATAATATTTTCTTTAATCGAATGCCATCATGCATAGGAATGACTGCTCTCGAAATAGTTTACATTTATATCTATAATATAAAAAGTTATCTACACGTTTCATAATCAATGACAGAATTTTTTCTACGTGCTTTTAACCAGAAATAAATAACTATAATATCCGGAACTGTTCTCAGGAAGTTGGATATTTTACCTTGAACTGTTGAAATATACATATATTAATATTAAATAGCAAACTCAATGATATTTGACTTGATTATTTCAATCAATAAATGTCAGAGGTCTATTAGTCGTCGAAAATTTTGGTCCGGAAAAGGATATTTTCGAATATATCTTGATAAAAGTAAAATTATAAAAATATATAATTATTATTTTTTTCATTCGATTTTATTATTTAAAAGTAAATGGTATAATTTATAAGATTCAAACATGCCCTATTTAGGATAGATACTTTGCTACCTAAAACTAACCTGATAATTCCATGCGATATCAATCGGGAAGAGGTGGGTGGGTGGGGGGGTGGAGGGGTTATAGAAGTATAACAATGGATTTTGAGGTTTTTTCTACTAGAAATTTTTTGAAAAATGTAAAGCACACGACTAATAACTTGTATTTATGTTCTTATTTTCTTATAAAACCAATAAGAAACATTTTTTAATTTACGTTAAAGTACAAAAAGTTTTTAAGCATGCATTGTTATTCGGCCGGAATACAAATAAATCCTTTGTAGTGCATTTCCGTTTATTAAAATTCCTCTGGAAATAAAAGGATTTAACCTCTCATTCAACCTTCCAGTAAGAGTCTAACGAATTATTCGAATGGAATACCAGGAGTTATTTAATCCGGTTAAGAACATAAAATTCTTTGACTAGACTGCACTCTAGCTAGCATACATTTGACACATACTTAAGTTCACCTATTGTAAGTATTACAATTTATCCTCAAAACTGTGTTGTTTTATTCATTACCAAAATGAAAATATCTATAATTTTCTGAAACTTCATCATATTAATACGCACTGAAGAAAACTCAAACACCGATCGTGATTCAAATCTCGGAAATTTGCTGGCTAAACAACACCCTGTCTATTAAGGTACTGCAAGGTATTCTTCCATATATTCATATATTGTAAATGGACACTACATTCTCCATCATATTTAAAATCGGACTAAAAGATCAGCTCTGAAAGATCTATACATTCTCTATTTTTATTACACAGGATAATTGAGAATCCAATATTCATGAATTGAAAATTCTGTCATAAATCGTAAAGTTCTGGATAAAACAGAAATTTTGGCTTTTGGCGACCTTGATATTGGGTAGGTTTTAAATCAAAATTGCATTTTCGTAGATCACGGAGAAAGGCACATACCCTTATTTCTGAATTTTGAAAATATTTAGTGTCGTTTTCAATGTTGCCCCACAATCGACATTTATTAAAAATGTCTAAAATGTCCTCAAAATGGAAATAGTTATTTTAGAAACCAAACTCAAGTTATTTTAGAAACCAAAAAAGGGTTTCATTCTTTTTTGGCCAAAAATAACTACTCGCTTGAAACAATTAAATATTGTTTTATTTAAAATTCATAAATTAAAATATATTCTTCATATTAACATAGCTGATATTTTTTTTTCTCACTGGAAACATGCTTCAAACATTTTAATACCACGAAAGAATGAAAGCAAAATGGTTTCAAAAAGACGAGGAGGAATGCATGCTGAGTACGGTTTGTGAAGCATTTCGTTTCGTTTCCCCAAACATTGTGTTTATTATCTGAAGACGTTGTAGAGTTGTTTCAAAAGTTATTTGGTGCAAACTTTCTATGTGAATCATACATTAAACTTTCAACAAGTGAAAAAATAAAGCTTGGTTAGTGGTATAATAATTTTCTTATTTATTTTCTTTTTTCTAATAGAGTTTCTTTGTTCCAATAGAATTTTGGAGAATTGTGTTTCTGTTTATCTAACGGCTTTTAATCGGTTCCACGGAGAGAAACAAAACCAGGGATGCATTGCAATAAAATTATAAAATGTCATTAATTTATTTTCATTTCAATCCAGTCCTTATAAATAATAATAAATAATTTGGTATCACGTCTGATGTTAAAATAGCAAAATTAAACACACATCCATAACAGAAGGTCTTTATTTCACTTCCTTAAGACGTACAAAAGTTTAAAAAAAAAGGCCATAGCGCTTTCGAGCATAAGTATGCTCTTCATCAGTGGCTACACGGAAATAAAGTTTGATTCATTCTCGACTCCATGCAATTCAAGTCTCTGCAAAGTTATCTTTGACGTCTTCCTCTTTGGGATTATGCTTGATTGCCCCCCCCCCCTTTTTTTTTTCGATTTCTGTAATTAAATTGTAATTTAATATGCTGTTAATTGTAATTTAATATGCTGTTCTTTAATTGTTAAAATTTTTGAAAAATTGTTTACGGTTCATCCTTGTCTAAACGTAGATTCTTTTGTAAATTGTATTTATGCAAATTTTGTCGCTATATCTGGTCTATATATGAACGATTCAAACTTTATTTCCGTGTAGCCACTGATGAAGGGCATGCTTATGCTCGAAAGCGCTATGGCCTTTTTTAAACTTTTGTACGTCTTAAGGAAGTGAAATAAAGACCTTCTGTTATGGATGTGTGTTTAATTTTGCCAGTCCTTATATTTTATTATATTTCTAACCATGTTAAATTATACAGCTTGAAACTTTTTATTTATTGATTTTAGTCATTGGTTTTATTCCTATTCAAATTATTTTGTCACACTTGGTCACTGAGAATGGCAAAGTTGCATTTCGAGTTGTCAACTAAAGGATATCCACGAAATCTAACCATTTTTACTATGATTTTAGCCACAAGGCTTATCTAAATGTTGGTAACAATAATTCATCACCTGCATGTATAGGTCAAACGGGTGTTGGGGAGTTTCACCCCAAAATGTATCAAAAAGGTCAATAGCACGTCTTATGTTAGATTTGAAAATGGTCGATTGCACGGGAACATCTATACCAAAAAAAGGTTATTTGCACGGATTTTCTTCTTTCCACTACTGTGGAATGACTTATGTTATATGCATATGGGGCCAGGGCTAAGAGATCCTCGGAAAATACATGGTAATGTTTTAGGGAATATACATATAATTCTAATAATTATGCTATTATCTGTAAACACTTCTATATACAATTTCTGTTAGATTATTTAAATAACAATAATTCACACTCCATTAATGATTCACACTCCATTAATAGTATTAAACTGAAAATTATCAATATGTATAGTGATTTAAATATTAATTATAAATTTCTTAAATTTCATTATATAGTGCTAATACCTAAATTTCATAAAATCTTATTAAATTTAGAACAGCAACTAGTGGTCATAATACTTACTCTACTACTGCGAGTAAATTATTTCTAAATTATTTAAATGCAATAAATGACAGTTTACGTTTTTCTAGCAATAACTAACTTATTCTAAATAATAGCAAAGAATTAAAGAATAAATTAACATCACTTGATAAACTAATTTTATTTCAAACTTTTGATTTTAAAGACCTTTTTAATGATATTAAGATCTCTGATCTTTATGTAGTAATTTTAGCCCTATATAATGCTTATACTACTTATCATACTACTCATACTGTATTTACCAAATTTCCTAAACTTCTTCACTTTGTTCTTTTCAATAAATATATATTTCAAGGCAATAAATTATACGTACAAGTCTCAGGAGTTCCACAAGGTGGCTGTAGTAGCAGTATATTAGCTAACTTATGAAAAATCTTTCATTATGAAAAATTATCATTATGAAAAATCATTATGAAAAATCTTTATCATTATGAAAAATCTTTAATTTCCACAGATTATAAAATTTACAGATATGTTGACGATCTGATTTGTTTGATCTTTACAGACAACTGTGAGATAGAGATATAGATTTCTATCCGGATAATTTGGAACTATTTCCTAATGAAGTCACTATTAGTAATAACATAAATTTTTGGACTTAAATCTTATTATTGAACCTACAAATAGGATAGTTACTAATTTATATGATAAAAAAGACTATTTTAACTTTAATATTAATTAATTTTTACCTTTTAATTCCTGTAACTCGATTCAATTGTTTAAAAATATTATACTTAATTAGCTCTTTTGAACTTATAGATTATCTGATAAAAAATTTCATTCCATGCATATTAATAAACTTAAAATTACTAGCAAATTATATAAATATCCAGCTTGTTTAGTACATAGTATAGTTAAAAAGTTTAGAATGGTAGATTATACTTAAATTCTCTCCTTAGTATCTTATTTTAAGCCTGACATCCACTTTCACTTGAATAAGTATTACCATGTATTTACATGTTCTTACTGTTGAATATCACCTTTTATCGTTTTTTCGCATTACTGTTATTTCTTTCTCACGATTGGCAACAGCAGTTCTCAACTTTTTATTTTTTGAGATTGGCAACATTGGTGTCTTTATTTAAGGCTCCAATGGATCAGACGTATGCAGTGTTTTTTCAGGTATTCTTGTTTCCTATTATTTTTCAATCTTTATGCATGTAGTCCAGGTTATCTAAGTTTATCGATATAATCTATCACCGATATCAGAAACATGCATTTTGTGTTCATTTTCATAAAATACTTGGACTTGATAAAGAGTTTTATCGAAATGAACAATTCATTTGTTTAAGCCTGGAGCTTGTCCACGTGCAAAGCTTTTATGCTTGGATTTTATTTGATATTATTTTATCGATTCCTTTCCATTGATGTTTTTTGTTTGTCTTCAGCTTGATGACTAGAGATTTGCATTTTTATTTTCCACTTGATTGGTGATTCTCTGTTTGATACGTTATTTGTAAGGCATTTTGTAATGTTGGAGTTTTATGAGTTGAAACTTCTCTCTATTCTTTCATTGGGTTTTTAATCTTTTATTATTATATACATATTCTAAAATTTACTTCATTAGAATAAAAAAAGTCGCCAATTTTCATTAATGTAAGCTTTATGAGTTTTAATTTTACACAATAATATCTCCCGTTAGATATTATATAATTCTTTAGAATGATCGCCTTTTTTTTACAGAATAGAACGCCAACTAGTGGCATTTTGGGGAACAAGGTGGGCGTTTTCGGTATTCCAAGGGGTCTGACCTTAAAATATCGATTTTTGAATGAATTTAGTGAATTGTATGGTATTCAATGAATTTTCGGCGAACTAGGGATGCGGTTTTGGAATTCCAAGGAGTTTAAGACACGTAAATTACAATTTTTTAATAAATTTAGTGAACTCTACAGTACTTAGTGAATTTTCAGCGAACTAGAAGTTCAGTCTCAGTATTCCAAGTGGTCTAAGACTCATTTCCTTTCAAAAATTGTTATTTTTGAATTAGTTTAGTGAATGAATTGATACTTAACGAATTTACGAGAAATTAGGGGTCCAGGACGCTTCAGACATTCTTTGGGGAAATAACGACTTGGGTTTCTTCTTTGAACAGATCGTATCTTTTCTACAGAATAGAATGGCACTTAGCAGTTGTTCAGGGAAGTGGGGGTGCATTTTCTATGTTACAGGGGGCCTAGGATCACTTTTTGTTTTAAATTGAATTAACGACTTTTGAATAAATGGCGTCTTCTTCTACAGAATTGTATGGTACTTAGTGAATTTTCGGGAAGCTACCAGGTTTCAACGCTCTTTGGGAAAATAACGACTTGGATTTTCAAATACATACAGCATGTTTAACGAATGGAACGATACTTGGTGAACTAAAACACTTAAATTGCAATATTTTACAAAATTTCACGAAGTTTTAGGGAATCGAATGGTATTTAGCGATTATTTTCCCTGATACATGTTTTTTTGACTTTGAATGTATGACAGGTGTCCCTCTGCGGAAAGTGCATGGCATTCCAATAACTGTAAAATATGAATAATAAATCAGACAATAGAGGATTACTATATTTAAAAACATGTAATTAATTTGATATCTAAATGCAGGGACACAGTTGACATAAAATTGCAATGTCGGGATTTCATGGCTGTAGGTGAGACATAAAGCCATTCAATTTTTAATATATATAGGCAGGCCGCCAAAGGATTGTTTCTTTTTTTTTTCAGAATCTTTACCTTACGATATCGACCTTGTGACACACGGTTTGGCCATTATTAGTTACATACCTCTAGATTTTAGATATGGAAAGCGAACCTTCTTATCGGTTTACATTCCAAAAGACAGACCAGCGAAGACAACGCATTTCGAGAGTTGATTTCTAGAAATCAAATATCTGATAATCATTTATCGCATGACGCGTTTGGTCGACGGATTTTGAGTATCTGCAAAATTTTTTATTGCGTTTCGTGTTAATGAGTGGAACGCAATCTATAGTGGTGATTTTTAACGAGTATGGGGAAATAATTATAGAATTTTTGATGACATTGTACTTAAATGAAGTATGGCAAACGCTTGCTCTCATAGAGAGAGAAGGCGGATCCCATTTGAATGTGTCCATTATAACAAAGTATGGAAAATGACAAGTCGAAACTGAAATCTACGACAAAATTTACGTTCCTTACAGAATGGATCCCCACCTAGTATATTTTCAGAAACTAGGATCTAGTTTTCGGTGATGCTTATATAGTATAACTCCGTTCTTTACAAATCTTCATGCATTTTAGAGAATGGAATGCAAGTTCGCAACTATTTTTAATAAATAAAGGAAAATAATGTCAGAATATTAACATTGAACATAAATTAATGAATTGAATCCTGCGTAAGATGCAAATATCTTTCTTAACGAAAGTCATAGTGTACTCATACCTGCAAGCCCAGCTAACCTATAAGGTTTTTAGCTATAAGTGGGACAGGAGGCCAACCATGCATCTCTTTTCCAGCAAAGCCGCAACCTCGTTCGCGAAACTCGGCGGAATCATTCACCGGGCAGGGGCCGATGGCACCTGCCGGGCCCGACTCCGGTCACCGGCCAGACCTGGGCTCAGGGCAGAAAGTCATAGTGTGGAACAGTGAATATTTGATACGATTGGAATAAATTTCTTTCAAATTTTTTAGAAGATACATTAGCTAATCCAATATATTTGAATGTACAGATATGTAACTGCACAAGGAGTGATAGTAATAAACAATGTGGGAAATATGCTTTCAATTTATGTTTTTACTTTCCTTGTATACATAATGTATAAGGAAAGTATTGTGACGGGGTCGAAAATTCGAATTCGAGTTTTCGACGGGAGAGCACGTTTGAAGCATCCCTGATTACGAATCAAACATTTTTGAAGTGATGTCTCTGTGTGTGTGTGTGTGTCAGTGAGTCTGTGGAGACGATAACTGACGAACGAATGGACCGATTCAAACGAAATTTGGTACAAAAATCGCAATCCGTAAACACTGGAAGCCTATTGTTTTTATACGCAATCGAAAGTCCAGAATCCCCCTAAATTTTCGAGTGAAATTTTGAAAAATCGTCAAAAAATCAAAACCGCTAATAAATTTACGCAAATAGACATTTCTTATGTAATTTTTCATTAGAAAACGATTGACATAAATTTTAGAACGCTAACATGAACCGTTCTCGAGAAGTTGCACATTTTTCAAAAAAATTATCAAAAAGTTATCTATATAATAAAAGGCAATGTCTGTCTGTCTGTCTGTGTGTCTGTCTTATACACTATACGTTTCGCGACCGCGCGTCGGAGAGCTACGAAATTTGGCAATCGGAGACCCGGGGGGGGAGGGAAGGGGACACGTGAAAACCGATTTTTAAAATTTTAATTATTTTTTTATTTATTTAATGTTTTATGCGATTTCGACCGTTTTTTGCCCTTTTTGCCCTTTTTTCTCCACGATCCAGACATCGTAGAAAAAAACAAATTACACCATCGGAAAGAGCAGAGAATTTCGAGTAAAAATATATCAATTTCAAATCTGAATTTCGATTTCTAATATTTTTTAAAGATTTTAAAACAAAAGTCACTTTTTGCTCAAGAAAACGATTTTTGGTTTTTAAATTCTCGCATCGTGAAAAGTACTCATAATTTCGACTAATAATTTACATTTTCAGAAAGGTCAAACATCTGGCATTCTTACAAGTCCAATCTGGTCCAGAAATAATGAAAATTGCCTTCAGGATGGCAATTTTAAAGACGCCATGATTTTAAATTTGTCGGCTACCGGCTCAGTTCCTCAACTGCATTTTCCCCCCATCCGCATTAGTTTCTTCCCCGTCTCCATGGAGACCGCGCTTTCGGTTTTAACTGAATTACGAGCATAAGTGTTGTATACATCGGGCGAAATTATTATATTTATATGATATTTTAAATGGATATTTTTAAATGGATATTTTAAATAATTTAAATGATTGAATTATGGTGGTTTGAATTGTGGTGATGTATTTGAAATTATTATATTTATGGATTGGTGGAACGATATGGTTGATTTTTTTATTTTAAATGGATATTTTAATTTATGGATATTTTAATTTATAGATATTTTAAATGGATATTTTAATTTTATGGCTATTTTAAATGATGGAACGATGGAACGAGGATGGTGGAATTAAGAGCCTAGCATATGGTCGTTATAAATTTAAATTAGCGCGCGGGAAGTTAGCGCGCGAGAATTGCACTCGGTAGGCCTGGGTTTCGATTCCCGCCACTGATGCGGAGTACGATCACCTTAAACATATGGGTCGATAATTCCTTCCGAGAGGTTGGTGGCAGGGAAAGGAGGGTACGGTCTCTGTGGATGCCTCCCCCACTGGGTCCTGGTCCAAATTGGGTGAATAAAAAGAAAGTTATGGAGATTGTCGCGGAGGGCGCGGTAGCCCAGTGGTTAGCGTGCGGGAACTTCACTCGGTAGGCCCGGGTTCGATTCCCTCCACTGACAAAACTGCTGCCGTGTTCACGCGGAGTACGATCACGTTAAACATGTGGGTCCGTAAGTCCTTCCGAGAGGTTGGTGGTAGAGGAAGGAGGGTACGCACCCTGTGGATGACTTTCCCACTGGGTTCCGGTCTAAATTGGGTGAATAAAAAGAAGGTTATGGAGATTGTCGCGGAGGGCGCGGTAGCCCAGTGGTTGGCGCGCGGGAATTGCACTCGGTAGGCTAGGGTTCAATTGCCGCCACTGCCAAAACTGCTGCCATTTTCACGCGGAGTACGATCACGTTAAACATGTGGATCCGTAAGTCCTTCCGAGAGGTTGTTGGTAGAGGAAGGAGGGTACGGACCCTGTGGATGCCTCCCCTACTGGGTTCCGGTCTAAATTGGGTGAATAAAAAGAAGGTTATGGAGATTGTCGCGGAGGGCGCGGTAGCCCAGTGGTTAGCGCGCGGGATTTGCACTAGGTAGGTCCGGGTTCGATTCCCGCCACTGCCAAAACTGCCGCCATGTTCAGGCGGAGTACGATCACGTTAAACATGCGGGACCGTAAGTCCTTCCGAGAGGTTGGTGGTAGGGGAAGGAGGGTACGGTCCCTGTGGATGCCTCCCCCACTGAGTTCCTGTCTAAATTGGGTGGCACTTCCTGGTAGGTCGTTCCTTCTGGTAGGTCGCGCCAGCGAGTGTGCCACGGTTAGAATTTGCCACGGTCAGAATTTTCAAGGGTAGCGAACAGGCTGGTCGCCAAAGGCGGCTAGTATAAAATAAAAAAAAATATTTCCTATTGAGAAACATGTTCACTTTTCATATGTAATACCATGCGATAAATTGGGTGACATCATTCTCGTGGATCTAGCTCGTTCTATTCATGAAAAATGATACTTTGAGTAATACTTTTGTATTTGAACGCCAATAGTCATTTATCTGCTGTAAGAATAACTTATTTCTTCGTCCATAATGCTTGGTGAGATTTTGGCGACGAATTTGGTTGAATGTCGCCAACTTGGCGAATTTTCTAAATGTTGCTAAATTAACGAAAAACTCGCCAAATGGATAAAAACGACGCTAAATCAATGACGACATGGAAAATGACGACTCATTGACGAAAATTCAATTTCTTGGAAAGAATATAAATAACTACTGTAAAAATAATCTATTTTTGTTTTACTGTAAAAGTCGTAAATTCATTATATAAGGAAAGTCATGTGCTGCCCACATCAGATTTTTTTTATTTAGAAAAAATTCAGGTAAACCAAAACTGCAAATGTATTTTATTTTATTATTCTTAAAATACTTATTTTTGTAGGGGAGTGGTAACGCACACCCCTTCCATTAGTTTTTTTTATAAACAATGGATAATTTTATAAAAACTTAGTTGATAGAAAGGTATCAACCCATAGTATCTTTTTAATTTGGCAAAATATGATTTTAGACTTTAAGACATTTTACTCTTTGAAAAAACACTATTGTAGGGATATAAACTTAAACATTTGATACTTTTTCTTTTCGCTTGAAAATAACTTGATAATAATTTTTAACTTGATAATAACCAATTTAAGATCAAATTCTTTTACAAATTCGTCAAATTTTCATTAAATGTTTTGAGCAGAACCACATAAATGCAAATTAAACAATTTACATTTTAAAATTTTTGTCATTTTTTTTAGAATTGAATGACCCATATATGATAAAATTTTATTTCTGTACTTTTTATTCAAAACTCTTCATATATTTTTTAATCAAGAAAAAACAATAAGAAAATCCTGCTTTTAAATAGCACAAGTTAAAAATGAGTCGATAAATGTAAATAAACTGTTAAGATTGAAAGAGAGAAAACATTTAATGAATTTAATCTTTATGTGAAATACACATTACCCAATACATTTAAACAAATAACTTGAAATAAACTTTTTAAGGCAAATTCACAATCATTTGATTTCCGCCATCGGCCCTACCGTGGTGAAAACACCGGTTCTAGTTAGATCACCGATGTCAAGCAGCATCGGGCGCGGTTAGTACTTGGGTGGGTGACCACCTGGGAACTCCGCGTGCTGTTGGCACATTTCGGGCGCGGTAGCCCGGTGGTTAGCGCGCTCGATTTTCACGCTGCCACATCTGCCGCCGTGTGCATGCGGAGTACGATCACGTTAAACATGTGGGTCCGTAAGTCCTTCCGAGAGGTTGGTGGTAGGGGAAGGAGGGTACGGTCCCTGTGGATGCCTCCCCCACTGGGTTCCGGTCTAAATTGGGGGCACTTCCCGGCCGTCCAAACGGTTACATTACACCTTTCTGGTAGGTCAGACGGTCTGCGTCTCAACAACAACAACAACAGACCTTTGATTTGAATGACTTGAAAAAGTTTCGATTCTACCAGTAAAAGACTCCTTCCCCACGCATCGAAACTTTCCTAGCTATGTCATTAATGCCAAGATTTAGAAGTACTTGTTCATGCACAATATTGTACATTTCTAATGGAGTGCTGTGAAGACATTCATGATAACTTTGATCTTCAATTTGGGTAACACAACCAACACATTTGAAAATTTTTCTTACATGACACATTACACTGTCATGAATACAAGAGATTAGATGATCGAATGCAAATTTTCTGTCACAGAGAGTTGAAGGAAAAGAGGTTATAGTGTCCTTTATTTTTAATATTTGAGCAGGAAGCCAGTCTATGAATATGCTTTCTTGAAGCTTATTACTAATGTTGTAAACGCAATTTTTAAAATATGTTATTTGATTTTTATATAAGTATAACACGATCTTAGGCAAAATTTTGAAACATATAATTGTATAATTTTTTGTATATAGAATTTACCATTGTAATTGAAACAGAATAACTCATTGCGACTGACAAAAGGTGTATCCGCATATAGAACATTGAACGATTGGCTCGATTTTTGACAAGATTTACTCGAAGTAGCTGGCAACAATGTAACACCTTCACTGGTAGACAGACACTAGCTTATTTTGTTCGTTAGGGAGATATTTCCATATATGCATTTTAATCTTCCCATAGCAAGGTTTTAAATATACATACACAGCAGAACCTAAATACCACCGTCGAAGTGAATCTTGCACAAGATATGAAGAAATACATTCGGTCGAAACAGATTCAAAGTGGGGAATAAAACTCCGCTATAGACTACAGCACAAGAAACCAAATCTTCAGTTCCTGGGTTTTTGACCTCGGTAAGGACTTGTGAATTAGCAGTGGTATGTGTTTTAGTTGGCGTTATGGAAGACATAAGGTAGGTGTCTAACCAATCCACCGCAAACTTGAAGAGAGCGAATTTAACACATCCGCTCCGATACCCGTAGATTTTATCTCATCTAGGACAGGAACTGACAAATCCAGAGCAGTTTCAGTAGAAACTAGAAATTGTCCGTTTTAAGTGGAGGCATACTTTGAAATTCAGACATTATTTAAGGATGACAACACCTAGGTGTCACGTTCGTAGTATAAGGTTTATTACTAAAACACTTAGAACTGAATACACTATAAATTTGTCACATGTATGAAAGAAGCAAACCTATGCACGCAATATGTAAGGTTGAATTGTCTTAACTTTTCACGTTACAAGTATAATTGGGTGATCAAATTCGAGTGTCGTGGCCAAACTGATTATGTAAGATAAGATACAAAAGCTTAGATCTTGCTATTTTTCAGTGAATATTACACTATCCGATTGTGCTAAACGCAATTTTTACCATACGTGAGAAACTATACATTATTTTATTCATCTATGAAGTGCAAATATTTGGCAAACTTAGTTATAGTTCATAATTTTTAATCGCAGTGAAATTAAATACTTATTAAAACTTTGCATATTTTTATAACTAGAGGAAAAGCTTGTCATATCGAGCTGAATATAAAAAATAGATAGTAAAAATATTAAATTAACTTACAGAATGTGGTGTTCGATAATGGCCATTCAACTAGGAATGAGATCTTATACAAACTAACTAGAGTACTAAAATGAGATTTTATCTGTTTTACCCAATCTTACATCGTCAACCAGTTTATTTTGTAATCCACCTAGAAATTTTAATCACTTATTCATAACAAGTAAGCAAATTAAAAAAAATTAATTTAAAATTAAGTAGTAATTTAAAATTTCTACATCGTCAACATGTATATTTTTTAATCCACCTATAAATGTTTAATTAATAATTCATATTCCGTTCTGATCTGTAGAAAAGACAAGATTTATTTAAAAAAAGAAAACCAAGCAGTTATCTCCTCAGACGGTCGTGTTGCGTGGATTTTCACCACACGTTCGGTCAGAACGCATAAATCAGTATTATTACCCATTAAGACAACCTCCGACATTGGCCGTGTCGAATAAAAATACATATAAATCAATTTAATGGAAAATGAGGACAGCGGACATGATATAAAACAATAACAATATTTATTGACACAATGATTATAATAACAATGGAATATTCTACTGACATCCAAATATAAGTATGATTAATATCAAACATCATCTCCTTACACAATATTGATCTCGTTGCAAAAGAACGGCTTTCAAACACGACTTTCAAAAATTTCCCATTTAAAACACATAAGTAGGATTCTCCATGATTAAATTACATTAAGATTGAAATCGACTCGTATCTAAACACATGTTACCTTAAAATATAGTTATTTTAGTTTACACAAAAACTAATTATCCTGAGTGTGAAGGCTAAACCAATGCAGCGAGAGAGAAAGGAAAATCGCGTCATCGACACAGTATGTAAAAATACATGCATGGCATACATCAGTATCTCGAAGAACAGCTCGTCAGCGAATCGGTAGGCGACGGGTGTCCGTCATCTGCTCCGTGGATTGAGGACCTTTCTCCTCGGAATCAAAATATCAAGTCTTCTCAAAACTCCTCTAAAAAAACTCACTCTCTCTCGGACATCGGAAAATGAGCCCTCTTACACAATTACGCCCCAGGTCTATTATTGGCTCCCCCACTGCAGTCCCTGGTATTTTGATTGGATATTCCAGAATTATATCCAGCTATTGGGTGCTGTGATGACAGAGGGATTGCTAGCACCCCAGAATTAATATCTGACAGCTGGGCCAAAGTTCCCATGAACCTGGGCGCACGTGCGTCCGGAAACGGTCAAGGGGTCAGCTCTTCCCAAAAGCGACCTGCTGTGAGCCCCTCTGTAACTGAGCCATTTCTGTCCATATTTCTCAGAAACATTGCTTGCTAACCCTTTTGCAGGTGTTGGCCAAGGGAAATGTATAAGTATTGTAGGAGTAGCACAGGGACCATCTTTATAGGTTGTACTCCCTATACAATTCGCAATGTTCCATATTTGCCATAGAACAGGTCGTAAGCGTCTTGGATCCTCTAGTCTCTCATAAATTCGATAAGTGTCATTCCATTCACTAAATTAATTTAGAAATCACAATTTTTTAAATACAATGAGTCTTAAACCTCTTCGAATACTGAAATTGCACCCCTAGTTCGCTGAAAATTCACTAAGTACTGTATATTTCACTAAATTTATTCAAAAATTTTAATTTAGGACTCTTAGACAGACCGTTTGGAATATTGAAAACGCACCAATAGTTCGCCATTGATTTATAAAGATCCACACAATTCACTAAATTCATTCAAAAATCGGCTATTTTAGGGTCTTAGGCTGCTTGGAATACTGAAAACGTGCCCCTTGTTCCCTGAAATGCCGTTAAGTGGCGTTCCATTCTATAGAAAAGGCGACATTTATCCGAAAACCCAAGACGTTATAGCAATTTAAAAAATAATGTCTTAAACTCCATTGGAATTCTGGAAACACGTCCTTAATTGCGTCAGGGCAAAATCCACCAAGGTCAAAATTCGCCAGGGTGTATCAATTTCTGCAAAATTAACTTCTGTTGGGAATGTCAAATATTGACATTACATAAAATTTTTGAAATATTGTAAAATACTCAAATTTTAAAATATTTCAAAGTTTGCCGAAGAGTCACTATGTACCATACAATTAATTAAATTCATTCAGAAATCACAATTGTTGAAATTTTAGTGTTTTAGACCACTTGGAATATCGAAAACGCGCCCCCAGTTAGTCGAATATAACCGCCAATTTTATTATACTGTTAAGCGGTCTGGAAAGATTTTTATGAATTAAAATGTATATACTTCCATCCGTTTTCTGCATTCTAAACTGTTTTTTTTTTCTTACAGGAAATTCATTCGCTGAACCTTCTCTTAAAAGTAACTGACACGATTTTCTCGAATCTTGCAACATTAAGTCACAAGAAACTTGATTTAACTTATTTCTGAAAAAGATATACATCTTATTTAGAAATATAATTATACTAGATCAGAAAAATGAGCATCAATAACCAGTTTTTCTCCGAAAAGTTGCTAGAAGGTTATGTGAAGACTCCGCCATCACTCAAAGAGCAAGTCATCACGAGGTTAGCCATTCATCTGTGTCAACGTTCTCGCCTGACGAAATGCATAAAACAAGACTTGGATGGAATGTTTAAAAATAGATGGTCTGTTCCTGAGTGGCGGAGACGGGTACGAGACCAATCTTCTGCAGTGTGTGAGACTCTCCCTCTGCCACGTAGGTTAAAGGCGTTCTTAATTGATCCAATCTGCTTAATAACTATTCGCCTGTTTGACTGGAACAGGGAATATAGATTAAGATTTCCTACGACGTCTCAGATTGTGGATGAATGTTTAACGTTAACTGATTGGACGGCAGAAGGAAGAATAAACGAGAGACTGGTAGCAGAACGTTTAGTGCGAGATGAGGGGTTACTACTTACCCATCGCTATATATTAGCATGTGTATACTTTATAGAACCATTTATTCATCTCTTGTGGAATGAAATTCGTCCTGTGTGGAAACAAATTTCAAAATCCAATCCGATATATGAGCAATCGCATTTAGTCAAGCTGTGGTCGTATCGTATGTCTAGAGGCATGGAAGACTTTATAGGAAGTGAAAATGCATTCTGGGAAAGAGGATTTACGGTAGCTGTGAACGAAGGGCAGAGAACAGCTCTTATCTATTGCTGGAACAGATTGAGTGAAAGTACGAAGCAAGAAATTATTGTTAGAAGTGCTTGTTCTGCATTTAAGCAGTATAACAAATTGAAAGAGAGATGGACGAACAATATTTGCAAATTGTACCGTTCCGAAAATTATTGCAGCACGCCAACTCATTACACTGAAATTTTGTATTATCTTGTGTCTCAAATGTCTCATGCACAGGTTGCACAATTTTTTAATATGTTATTTAATTTGAATCGTGTTGGACATCATTATACACTAGATACCACATTCACATGGTCACTAGAATCTCCTTATCAAACATATTTTATCCCAATCATTACAAAATCGTGGGGTATTTTACAAGAAAAATCTTATTCAAATCTATTAAAGCAGCTGTCTGAGAGATATGTAAATAGATACAATGAAGAATATAAGAATTACGATTACGGGAACCTATTGATAGAGCTATTCGACAGAACACCAGATAATTATCATCGCTACATATTTTCTAATTCTACTTGGGGAGACATTGTTTTCAGTATTTTAGATGAAAAGCCCTTTCAACGTAAAAATATAGAGATAATTGAAAATATGTTACAACACGCGACAGTAAAAGAAAAACGGTCAGCTATGTATGTTTCATCTGGTGAATATATTTGTTACTATTTAATCAAGAGTAGACGACATGACATGCTGGACTTGATATTATCAAATTGTTTGCCAGAAAACGAAATAGCTGACTTTAGGAAAACATTTATGACATCATACATGGGGAGAAAAGCATGTTTATGGAATTTAACTCATGACAATGGGGGGGAGTACATGGATTCGCTGCTGAACTGGGCATATTTCTCACCCGAAGAAATTTCGAATTTTAAATCAAATCTAATCTGGAATGTGTTCATGAAGAATGAATTGCCCACAGACTCGTTAATGGAGAGAAATGACACTGTTGCTACTTTACTGGAAATATTCGATACTGAGGGCGTGGATAGAGTATTGGAATGGTGTTTGCCATGTGAAGACGATCGCAAAGAATATAAAAAGCAGTTCATGAGCATTTTTAAAGAAGATAATTCATATTGTCCTTTAAATTATATCTCATATTCGAAGTGTAACTCAAAATGTTTTAAGATATCTCAACTTTTCTGCTGTACATATCCCCCCGAAGAATAAAAGAAACTTTTTGAATAGAAATATTTGGCCAAAAAATTTTCACAGCAAGTACTTAACTGGTCCATTTTGCATGAACAATGGCTGTATGCCGAATTTTTGTAGAGTTTAGTGAGTTATCTCCTATAGAAATAAATCAATTAGTAAAAGACGTCATGTTGAATATTGACACGCTGTACAATATTTTGGATCTGTTGTACAAATCTGACTCAGAAGCTGTTTCTCATTATTTGGAGTGGGTTTTGCCTGATTCAAAAACCATAAATGCTTTCAAAGAGAAATTTGATCAATTTTTAGGCAACAATGATACAATTGATAGAATTCGCTAAGATTGGAGTCAGTTGACAAATGCTAGGCTCAGTGATCTAACGATTAAACAATCCAAAGAAACCGCCTTCGAAAAAAAATGGTTCAACGATGAAATCAACCCCTTTAAGCTGTTTAAAGAATAATAAAGGTTAAACACCAATTGTGATTGTTCCTAGAAAAAAAGATCGCATTTTTATTTATCCTATATATTACCAGGAAAAATACCTGTAGAAAAAGATATGAAATATTAAAAACTTCATTGTAACATTTATCTGATTAATAAAGTATTTTTCTCCAAATTTACAAAGGGATCTGCATGTCTAAAATCGAATTTATCATATAGAAAGAACTGCATCTTAAAAATATGTCATTGCACCTAGGACACATGGACTTGTCTAATTCAGGGACGTGAGGGGCAGCTGCTCTGATCACCCGTAACGGAGGGGACTTTATTAAATGCAGCATCGAATAATTAATAATTGCTTCCTGAAAAATTATTTATAGTATCGAAATTGTCTCATCCAGCGAAAATATTTATTTTGAAGCCGCACAGGCATTACTGAACTAATTCGCCCGCTTGGCTATGATGAGAAAGCCAGTATTTTAAATTCTATTAAAATATACTGGAACTTCATTTTATATACTCTTCTCTATAATATAATCATGAAAACATATTTTCATTTGTTTCAAATATGTTGAGAGCTGAAGGGGGGGGGGGGGTTACGGTAGTTGGCGAGCAGGGACGGAGCCCCCTAGTATTTAAAAAAAAGAAATAAATTAAAGAGAAAAATGATTTACGGATTCGGTTCAAACATGGTTGGAAAGACGTCCTTTAAGATAGTGTCCAGATGGAAATTGTATGATAATATTTTCGGTTGCCAAAGAACCTGTTTATGTAAAAATACTAAAACACAAAATAATTAAAAAACTAATTCGAATTTAAAAAATAATACCGTCGTTATGCTCCTTCCTGTATTCTTAAATAACTGTGTACCAAAGTTTATGGATTAGATTTCCCACTACAGACCAGAAACACAGGACTCTTCTTTCATTTTGTACTTGAGCAAATTACCCGCATTTGTGTGGGTCCTAAGTAAGAGGCTACTGCTTATAAATACGTAAATAAACACTAGCTATTTAAATGAGTGGCAGCTACTTTTCCGTTACTTAAACAATACGCTATTTAAATAAAAATCTGATGTGGGCAACACATGACTTTCCTTATATAATGCAATGAATTTACTAATTTTACAGTTAAAAAAATGTTATTCTTACAGTAGATACTTATATTCTTTCCAAGATATTACATTTTCTTCAATTAGTCGTCATTTTCATTGATTTAGCGTCATTTTTATCAATTTGGCGAGATTTTTGTTAATTTGGCAACAATTAAAAATATCGCCAAGTTGGGGACATTCCGTCAAATTCCTCGCCAAAATCTCGCCCAGCTTTATGGACGGAGAAATAAGTTATTTTTACAGCAGATAAATGACTATTGGAGTTCAAATACAAAAGTATTACTCAAAGTAACTTTTTTCATGAATGGAACGAGCTAGATCCACGAGAATGATGTCACCAAATTTATCGCGGGGTTTTACATATAAAAAGTGAACATGTTTCTCAATAGGAAATATTTCTATTTTATTTTATATAATTTTTGATAATTTTTTTGAAAGATGTGCAATATCTCGAGAACGGTTCGTGTTAGCGTTCTAAAATTTATGTCAATCGTTTTCTAATGAAAAATTACATAAGAAATGTCTATTTGCGTAACTTTTTAGCGGTTTTGATTTTTTGACGATTTTTTCAAAATTTTACTCGAAAATTTAGGGGAGGGGGATTCTGAACATTCGATTGCGTATAAAAACAATAGGCTTCCAGTGTTTACAGATTGTGATTTTTGTACCAAATTTCGTTCGAATCGGTCCATTCGTTCGCCAGTTATCGTCTCCACAGACTCACTGACACACACACATACTTTCACACACACACATCACTTCAAAAATGCTTGATTCGTGATCAGGGATGCTTGAAACGTGCTCTCCCGTCGAAAACTCGAATTTGAATTTTCGACCCCGTCACAATACTTTCCTTATACATTATCTATATAAGGAAAGTAATAAAAAGTAGTACGTTATCTAAGAAATGTATAATTTTAAATCTGTTTGCTAATAGATGGCGTTAGCTGTCCGGACGTATAGAGTTCATTTATACTAAGAGTCTGGCCACAGAATACTATATATTAGTCTGATCATCTGTGGGACCCATTTTGATTCATTCAGCCATTTTGTGCCTAAAATGTGTTTTATGTTCTATCTTTTAACATTAGCGAGGATTTCAAATGTGTTTTCGCTTTCTCAAACATGAAAATTAATTGAAATTATTTTTTTCTATAAAACAGCGATACTTGTTTTTTCATTTGACACTTCTCATTTGTTCATAAAATAATTAGAAGTATTTTATATAATTAATTTAGCAATATATCGCCAATCTCTGTTAAACCTGTTTAAAGTACTTGATAGGTACCCACATTTTGGCGGTGATTCAATTTTAATGACCTATTTTGTTTCATTTTGAAATCAGACCTTTAGGACCGCAAGACAGATAGATGTAAATGGCACAAGTGATTCACATTCGTTCAGACATTTGTGGTTATTCATTCAATGATGGGCGTATAGAGTTCATTTATACTAAGAGTCTGGCCACAGAATACTATATATTAGTCTGATCATCTGTGGGACCCATTTTGATTCATTCAGCCATTTTGTGCCTAAAATGTGTTTTATGTTCTATCTTTTAACATTAGCGAGGATTTCAAATGTGTTTTCGCTTTCTCAAACATGAAAATTAATTGAAATTATTTTTTTCTATAAAACAGCGATACTTGTTTTTTCATTTGACACTTCTCATTTGTTCATAAAATAATTAGAAGTATTTTATATAATTAATTTAGTAATATATCGCCAATCTCTGTTAAACCTGTTTAAAGTACTTGATAGGTACCCACATTTTGGCGGTGATTCAATTTTAATGACCTATTTTGTTTCATTTTGAAATCAGACCTTTAGGACCGCCAGACAGATAGATGTAAATGGCACAAGTGATTCACATTCGTTCAGACATTTGTGGCTATTCATTCAATGATGGGCAAGGTATGGGCGGGGTACTTTTTCTCCCTTCTCGAATTGATTCTGGTATTATGAGATTAAGATTTTAATTCTTCTGAGCTGTTGGCACTTTCCAATATTTATGATTTTCGGAGACTTTACTGAAAAAAGTCATAGATCTTTCAAAGTATAAAAGATCTATGAAAGAAGTCAATCAGAAAATATGGACGAAACACCCAATTCAACTACCACAACAAAAATTCGTAATGTTATTTTACACTTCTCTTAATTTGATTTTGATATCACTTTTCTTTACATGTTTTCTCTTTTAACAAATTATAGACTTTTTTGTCAGTATCCTGTTAATGATTTTCAAAATTGATCTTTTCTGTGGTGTCAAGATGGAAACTCTGTGTTAATATTTTAGTTCACTAAGGAATCGATCTGTATGAATATCTTTGTAAATCGGGCTAGAGCTTAAATAAATAAAAATCTGAGTAGAAACACAAAAAAAAAATCTGATGTGGGCAACACATGACTTTCCTTATATAATGTAATGAATTTACTACTTTTACAGTAAAAAAATAGGTTTTTTTTATAGTAGATACTAATATTCTTTGCAAGATATTGAATTTTCGACAATGAGTCGTCATTTTCTTTGATTTAGCGTCATTTTTATCTATTTGGCAAGATATTCGTTAATTTGGCAACATTTCAAAAAGTCGCCAAGTTGGCGACTTTCCGCCAAATTCGTCGCCAATTTCTCACCAAGCGTTATAGACGAAGAAATAAGTTATTCTTACAGCAGATACATGACTATTGACGTTCAAATACAAAAGTATTACTTAAAGTATCTTTTTTCATGAATGGAACGAGCTAGATCCACGAGAATGATGTCACCCAATTTATCACATGGTATTACATATGAAAAGTGAACATGTTTGTCAATAGGAAATTTTTTCTATTTTATATGACTTTTGATAATTTTTTTGAAAAATGTACAATATCTCGAGAACGGTTTATGTTAGCGTTCTAAAATTTATGTCAATCGTTTTCTAATGAAAAATTACATAAGAAATGTCTATTTGCGTAACTTTATTAGTGGTTTTGATTTTTTGACGATTTTTTCAAAATTTCACTCGAAAATTTAGGGGGGTTCTGAACATTCGCTTGGGTATAAAAGCAATAGGCTTCCAGTGTTTACGGATTGTGATTTTTGTACCAAATTTCGTTCGAATCGGTCCATTCGTTCGTCAGTTATCGTCTCCACAGACCCACTGACACACACACACACACACATACTTTCACACACACACATACTTTCATACACACAGACATCACTTCAAAAATGTTTGATTCGTGATCAGGTGTGCTTGAAACGTGCTCTCCCGTCGAAAACTCGAATTCGAATTTTCGACCCCGTCACAATACTTTCCTTATACATTATGTATATAAGGAAAGTAATAATAACACCGAGGTGCACCTATTTGGATCCTGAAGTACTTGTGTACCAAATTGTATAGACGTACGGTGGTTAGATTTCCTGCTACAGACTTCATACCCACACACACAGAGAGAAGTCTTTCTTTATTATATGTAAAATTCTTTTCTCTAGAAAATCACGGGCTTTCGCCTTTTTTTAAAGTTATGTTGACCCCCCCCCCTCACCTAACCATAATTTAAATAGAGCCGTCACCTTAAAATCACCTGGGCCGAAAATCACTCCCAGTCCAACCCTGATGTGCTGTCTGTAGCAAGAAATTTGGTGCACTGGTACTTCAGGCCCCGAATAGATGTACCTCGGCGTTGTTATTTTTAATTTCAAATTTGTTTTTTAGTTATTTTATGTTTTAGCCAGATTTTGGCAGATATTCATACAAATCGATTCCATAGCGAACTAAAATATTATCTAATTTCCCACTTGACACCATAGGAAAGCCCGAAAAATTATCTTTCAAGCAAATTTTGAACGGAATCCATACGATTAATGGATGAATTTTCGGGAATTTAAAAATGTATGTACATTTTAAACCGTTTCCGAATGCGTTCAAACCATTTCAGAATTTTATATTACGATATAAAAAATTGACGAGCATTCCAAAGTTTATAAATTTACACTAACTACATTAAATATTATGGACTACTCCAGAATACAAAATAATTCTCTAAACCCAAGCGTTGATTAATTATAATTCTTTTAACAAAACGAACCCTTCAATCTTTTAATCAACGGAGC
The DNA here is from genome assembly GCA_951213105.1 of Amaurobius ferox. Taxonomy (NCBI): domain Eukaryota; kingdom Metazoa; phylum Arthropoda; class Arachnida; order Araneae; family Amaurobiidae; genus Amaurobius; species Amaurobius ferox. The sequence goes on along the minus strand of OX578137.1, from coordinate 150,588,615 downwards.
ATTCGTCAAGAATGACAGGTGAGATCCAAGGGGATTGGGGGGGGCTTGAAAGATAACTGCCCCCAATGTTCCCAACTACCATTCGAAAGTTGAAATGATTGTGAGATTTTGACATATAAATGACCAAAGTATGTTGCCATATTTTACCTGTATTTTTAATTAAGAAGCTGTACACGAAACTATCAAGTTGCGGAATCCCTGAAATTCTGTGGCAGAATCATAAAGGTAGAATCGCAAAGGAACAAACACACTTTGAAAAACGCTGGTTTAGAAAAATTAACATCATTGAAGAGACAATAATTACATAGTAAAAATGGGCTAAAATTTATGTTTTGATTTTAATATTGCATTAATTAAAAAAATATATATGCGATACTTTTTAACTGTTGAATACAGTACCGTCGATAGATTTTCATTTTTATTTTTGGTGCAAGAAAAATAACTTAAATATGATACACGAGATGGAAGTTTCATTATACAAATGTTAGACAAAGCATTTTATAATAAACAAACTGATTTGAATATTCCAAAGATCAATTGATGCAATGATCATGTGATCAGGTCAATTTATAACTTGGAAATGGCTAAATTTCAGTAAAAGTTTGAAAAATGCGGGTGATTTTTACATTGATTAGAATTTTGTAAAAAACATAGCGAAGGGTATCATCCTACAAGATCAGCTAGCTACTCCTGCTACGACTTTCGCGTCTGTGTGTAGCTTTTACTTTTCGCTTTTCACGCCGCTTACACATACACACAGATTTTTTTATTACGTAAAATATATTTTACCGAGAATGCATTAAATATTTCAAAATCATTATTTGAAAACAACTGAATGATACAAAAGTCGTAATTATAGAATTTTGATTTTGAATATTAGAAATATATTGATTGGTTGACAGAAATGCTTAAAAAAAGATAGACCTTCAAACTATGACAGTTTGGTCACTCGACACATAGTAAAAAATCATCGAATTTTTACCTTATATACAAGACCCTCACGGACCCGCAATAATTTATGTTATAAATCGAAAACCGGAGAAATTAGAACGCCCAAATTCAGCCTTTTATGGTACAATTTCTTATTGTTAGAATTTTAATCTCTTCGGTCGGGTCCATTCTGAAGCTACCATAGGAACATATAGATTTTTGGGGCATAACTCTTGTATCGGAGCGACTAGACAGCTCAAATTTGGCATTTGCTTGCCTTTCGTAGCTTATTTTGATTTATTGGATTTTGAAGAATGCCGCTCCAACCCATCCCGGCCCGCCATAAGAAGGCACTCACAGTCAGAAAGCTCATATTTGCCTTATCGGTGTCTTTCCACGTATATTTTCATTGTTTGGATTTTGATACCGTACAGAAAACAAGCAAACAAACAAAAAAACATGTTTTTGAATCCACACCTTTATTTATTCCTTTTCCTACTATAAATGGCAATATAACGTATTGGAATCGTGTCAAAAATCGCAAAAAGAGTTTTCGGCGGATTTACACGTTTTGAGTAATCTAGAACACGAAAAACTATTTTTAGCCTGCTGTTCGTTGTTCGTGCTTTTGTCTGTTCTGTCTGTATAATCTCGTATGTTGTGTGTGTTGTCGGCATGCAACGTTCAATCTAACTCAAATACTAACTGACCAAATTTCATAAAATTTGGTAGATAAGTCACCTGTGGGTTACTCTCATGCTGATTATATTTTAGTACTATTCCGTAATAAAGAACTTACCATTTTTGTGAAATGACCCACAGTAGTTTTTAACACTTTACAACATAGTTGAAAAGTGTTTATGACTTTGTTCATTTTGTCTGTCTGTCCGTTAGCACGATAATTGCCGTAAAAATTACTTTATCAAAATGAAATTTTAGTATGTTGTTCAGACGGGCAGTGAGACCTATGGGAATATAAATAAATAATATCACCCAATTAGTTTTGGCTTGAACCCGGATTGAAAAATGAAATACATTGAATCCTATGGGACCTAATTTTTCAAACAATTTTTAAGCAAATTTAAAATTCACAAATTGTTTCGAAAGATTTAGGAAATATTCAAATTATCCCATAAAGTTTAAAAAATTTTTTTCAAAAAAATATATTTAGTTTTTTAAATAAAAATCAAAATAATAATTACACCCATTATATGAAGAGATCACGTGACTCACTTCAAAATAAAATATGGCATCCATCCTGTGTCAAAATCGTGATTTTTAAAGTTCTTTTTAATTTATATTTACTGTTGTGTCCGTCCTAAAATCGCTTTATTTTTGCTTAATTTTTGTGCATCAATGTTCTCAAACAACGCAATTGCGATATATTTGTGTTTAAATAATCATCATACTTTGATTATTTCTACAACGAAGCCTAATTTTCACTTATGGAGATAGTAAACACATCAAGTTGTAAGATGAATTGTATAAGAATTGCTGAATTTCTTTAACGCAAAATTATTTAGCGGTGGAGTCTGCAGTATAGTTGATATGAAAGAAACAGTCATTGATTTTACATAGGGAACAGACAATTTTATAGCAGACTTTTTCGGTGAAGTTTTAAGAACAGAGCTAAATTACATTTACTTCCATGGTTTAAAGTTTTTAAATAAAATAATGTATTGTGATGAATGAAAGGAACAGAATAAAAGTTATAAATGAAATTTTTACTGCTTTTTCACAGAGAGGCAGGTGTTATAGTATTTCAATTACGTCATTTGAATAAAGTTCATTTTTTTTTCGATGAAGTTTTGAAATATAATAAATTATTTTAGTATTGTGATAATTTTAAAAATATTACCGCTGATTGTATCGCATTTTAGAGATGTTTAAATAACATTGCATTGCAGTTGGAAAATGTTCATAATCAATGCTTTATGCATGATTGATCTTTCTTGTCTTTAAATTGAGTAGTTAAGTCCTATCAGGGTTATATTGAAGCTGATTAGATGTAGGCATGATTTGGCAAAATATAACCCACTCTTTTTGAGAAAATGGTCGGCAAAGATCGTGAAAATCCGAAACAAATGACTAAAGTTGCTGAAATATATTAATCATATATGTCAAATAATACTAAACGAACTTTGTAATTGGATAGAGACTTTAAATTTGGTGCAAGGATAGAGCGTTAGATCGTAAATAAGTGTATAATTTGAGCTTTCTAATATTTGCTAATTTAGATGAAATGGTTTATTGGTTGAATAAATGGGGAATGTCCAGTCTGAAGTGAGACAGATATTTGAAATTTGATTCAGAATTGTACTGTTTGAAAAGGACCACTGGAAAAATAGAATTATTCAAAATTTCATGTTATTCAGGGGTTGTTATTGTGAGACCGTTGAATTTTAACTGGTATTCGGCTAGTATGAATTCTATTGCTTATTAAGGTTACCATCTTTATTGGTAATTGCCAATTTAGATTTGCGTAAAATATAAATTGGGTACTTTGAGATAAATTGCATCAATATAATAGATTTACTTGTGCATTATAATATATAAGTAAAGGTCTTATACAAATGTGTTTCCCTTGAACATAAAATGTATCTGGTATAATAATGCACGAAAGAAAATAAAGTTAATTTGAATCACAGGGAGATAATAATAATTAAAAAATAACTCCGAATAATACTCTTTAAAAAATTCAATAGTATGTGTTTAAGAAAGATGCATGCTTATTCATGTAAATATTACAGTTATAACTCAGTGGTTCATAATCAATACTGAACATTTAAATGGTTAGAAAGAAACATTGTTCTGTCTGTAGATAATTGGCAGCTTCTGAGTTTCTCTGAAACATAAATATTTTAATTCGCAGGAAAGTTAAATGAGTAAAATTTTATTACCCGAGGAAAATATGAAATTTCTTCAATATACTACCATCATAGTTTAATGAATTATCATTGCCTTCCATAGAGGACAATGCCATGAAATTCTTACAAGTCGAATAATTGCAGTTATAATAACGAAAAACATTAAAAATTCGACTGGTTTTATCACAATTTACTGCATAGTTTAAATTTGTTTAGAACTTTGGTCATTCTGTTAGTCTGTCTGTGGGACATATGGAAATGTAAATGAATAATATCACGTAATTAGTTTTGGTTTGAATAAGGTTGAAAAAATGATATACATCGAACCCTATGCGATCGAATTTTCTAAAAATGTTTTAAGCAAAGTTAAAACTCAAAAATTGCTTCGAAAAGTTTAGGAAGTATTCAAATTATCTTATAAAATATATAAAAAAATTCCAGCAAAATATGTTCAGCAGTTTTTTAAATAAAAATTAAAATAAAAATTCCACCCATATAATATGAAAAGATATCACATGGCCCACTTCAAAATAAAATAAAATATGGCCCCAATCTTTTTCCACAGAGCAAAAACCATGATTTTTAAAGTTTTTTTAAATTTAGATTTAGTGTTGCATCCGTAATAAAACCACTTTATTCTTTAGTACTTTCTGTGCAACTATGTTCTGCTCCAAAGCAATTGCAATATTTTTTAGTTGAATTGATCATCAAACTTTGATTATTTCTACAACGAAGCCTAATGTTAATGCATGCAGAATGTAAACAAATCAAGCGGTAGGATGAGTTGTATAAGAGCTGAATTTTATTAACTCAAAATTATTTAGCTCTGGAGTCTGGAATATAAGTGATTTAAGAATGAAATATTCCTTGATATTACATAGAGAAGCAGACGATTTTATAGCCTTGTCTCTTTCGATGAAGTTTTAAGCATGGAGTTAGAAAGTACTTTTACATCCACGGTTTTAAATTTCCAAGTAAAATAAGTTATTGTAGTACTATAATAATTTATGAGAATGTAGACAAGTGATTGTAAAATGAGATGTATAAGAATTGCTGATTTGTTTCAAACAAAATTATTTAACTCTGGAGGCTTTAATAAAAGTGTATGAATGAACTATTTACTGCTTTTACATAGAGAGCCAGACAATTTTTATTTTGATGATGTCAATTGAATATACTTCATTTTTTCCGATGAAGTTTTAAGTTTTAAAGTAAAATAAATTATTGTATTTCTGTGATAATTAAAATATACCACTGTTGAATGTATCGCATTTTAGATATGCGATATGTTCAGGGGATTGCATTTCAGTTGGAAAGTGTTTCGTAATCAATGTTTTACTCATGGTTAATCTTTTCTGTTATATGATGCATCTATACATAAAATTGGATAGCTATAGGTTCATTCATTCTTGAATTACCGTATTTTCGCGTCACATATAAAACACACATATTTTTAAACGTTTTTGAAATGAGATTTTTTTTCGTGGGGGAGGGGGAGAGACTTAAAGATTAGTTCTTCGTCAATATGCTGAATATAAAATTATCAAAAAATAATGCTTTCTCCATACAAAAATATGAGAAATAATCTGAGTAAGCCTCCAACAAGTTATTTTTTTTTCCACATCGCCAAATCAGCGATGAAGACTCTGCCGGCAAGCATTTTAAGGGTTGCCAGAGCAACAGAGCGAGAGCCGAGGAGAGCGAGAAGATATAGTTGTGAAGGCGGAAAGCAAGGCGCATCCTGCGTCGTGAACATTTTATAGAGTTAACCAGTGAATTAAATGTTTAAGTGTTGTTATGTTATGTGCTTTCGTCTAAATAAATGTGGTTTGTGTTAAATGCGGATGTTTAATTACAGTTGGCTTTTTGTCGAGTGTTCTATTCAAATATAATGCAATGGAAGTTGCGAGGTTAGTGTTCTAAAAAGAAATGGGGCACTAAAGAAGAACCTCGAAAGTTTACTGGCGTAGTCGGTAGGATTAGTTTATTACGGAAGTAATAATCGTTCCTGGAATGAAAAACAATTTGTATGTTTCTGGTGAATAGATGAAGATACGTCCGGTATCAAGTAATTAATGCACCAGCATCATAATACGAGTGGATACGATATTGATTTTTGAAAAATTACGTTGTTATATTAACATGACATATGATGATTACAATTTTCATTTCTATTGTACGATTAAGATACGTCCGGTATCAATTAATTAATGCACCAGCATTATAGTACGAGTGGATATGATATGTCAATTTTGAGTGTATTTGTTACAGAAAATTAGTACGTCAGTGCTATTGAATACGCCAGTGTTCATGATAAAGTGGTCTTCTGTTAATACTGTTATTTGATAATTGAATACGCCAGTGTTCATCATAAAGTGGTTTTCTGTTAATTTAATTGATAATTGAATACACCAGTGTTCATGATAAAGTGGTTTTCTGTTAATACTGTTATTTGATAATTGAATACGCCAGTGTTCATGATAAAGTTGCTTTCTGTTAATATTGTTATTTGATAATTGAATACGCCAGTGTTCATGATAAAGTAGTTTTCTGGTAATACTGTTTCTTTTAGTAAATTTAAACAATTTAGAGATAAATCAGTTAACTTCCCTCGTGATCAGGTATGGCATTTCTTGCGAAGGGTGGAAAAGAGGATTTGATGGTTTTGGCGGAAGAATTGGGGATAATTACTAAACTTGAATTTAAAATTTTGGATTTGCGTAGAGAAATTCTTGGAAGTGAAGACTACGACGAAGAATTTACGAAAGAACTCCTCTTTACGATTATTAAAGAAAGAAAAGATCAAATAGAAAAGGAGGAAAAAGAAAGAAAAGATCAAATAGAAAAGGAGGAAAAAGAAAGAAAAGATCAAATAGAAAAGGAGGAAAAAGAAAGAAAAGACAAAATAGAATTTGAGTTAGAAAAACTCAGAATCGAAAGGGGTATTACTCAAGATTCTACGTCCTTAAATTTAGGGAGTAGTGAAAGATCAAAAAGCAGTTTCGAATTGATAAAATTGATGCCAAAATTTGAATTGAAGAATGATGATATTATGTTATATCTCGCACTTTTTGAGAGACAAGCCAAAAGAGCCCGCGTAGACATGACGGATTGGGTGTCAAGTCTGTTGCCACTTTTGCCTTCTGAGATCATACAACTCATCACACGGGAGTCAGAGGAAAAGTTTGAAGATTATGAATACGTTAAGGGTATTCTATTAAAGAGATTCAAGATGAATCCAGAAAGTTTCCGAAAAAAGTTCGTGCAGCTACAGAAAGTTCCCGAGAAATCGTGGCGTGATTTCGTATTTGAATTAACCAAGTACTTTGAAGAGTGGATTGATGGTCTCGAAATTAGAGATTTTGATAGCCTAAAGAAATTGATGATTACTGATCAACTAAAGAAAAGGGTACCTGGGGAGGTACGAGAACATTTCTTAGATGAATGGTTAAAAATTGTAGCACCCAATATGTTGGCAGACAAGTTAGATGAATATGGAAGTATACGTGTAAACTATACGAAATCAACAGGTATAGTCCGGAAAGAGAAGGTTGAATATCACCAAAGCGAATTTAGGGAAAAGGAAAAATTTGGAGCACCACCAAACATCAGAGGGGTTGGCGAAAAAATTTGGAAAAATGGAAATGTTCCAGGAAGGGGACATCAAAGTTACAAGAGCCAACCAGGTTACAATTGGAGAAATGACACTTCTAAAATCAACTATAAACCTATTTGTTTTTCATGTGGAGCTGAGGGTCATATTGGAAAATTTTGTACGTTAAGGAATAATCAGAGAAAATCACCCAACACTAATGCTCAAAGCAATCATGTTCGAACTATACAGTCTAAGGATGAAAATAACTCTCAAGTTCTGACAGCACGAATTACCGTACCGGTGTCAGTGCAGGATAATACCAAGAATAATGTGGATACCCTCCATACCATACATATAAAATGTGGTGAAACTTCACTTGTAGGCATAGTAGATTCGGGGGCACAAATCTCAGTGATACGTGAAGATTTAGTAATGGACGTTCATAGTGAAGGAGAGGGCAGAATCAAAATTGTCTCAGCTTTTGGAGAAAGTGAGATCGCTCCTTTGAAGATGATTTCGATGAAAATTGATGACAAATTACATGGAATAGTCCCCATAATATGTGCAGTTTCTAAAAAACTAACAAGTGATATGTTAGTGTGCTCTACAGCTTATGAGTCGTTGCGGGAGAATATACATTTGCATGAATTGGATCAGAATATCATGATCGATAATGCTACCTATCTTGGCGAAAAGGAGGAGAAAGTAGGGTCTGACCAGGAAGTAATGAATGAAAATGGTCAAGAAGAAAATACGTGCAGTGACCATGGTACTGTGAATGCTACTCAGGTCGAGAGTGATGGGAAACAAGAGCAGAAGTCGAGTAAGGATAACGAAGTAAAGAGCTCGTTTATTCAATTGCAACATGAAGATGAGACGTTGAGAAAAGTCTGGGACTATGCAAGAAAGGGATAAAATGCATACGAGATAATTGACGAAGTCTTGGTCCATTCTGAATGGATTACGGGTGAGACAGTCAAACAAGTAGTTTTGCCGATCTGCAAACGCCAAGATGTTCTTAGAATGGCTCACGAGATTCCATTAGCTGGCCATTTGGGAGAACAAAAGACTAGACAGAGAATTAAATTTTCATTCTTTTGGCCTACCCTAAAACAAGATGTGGCCAAATTTTGTGAAAGCTGCAAGATTTGTCAGATGAGACGAGTTGTTACATACAGGGACAGAATTCCCATACAACCGATAGCGAGACCAGAAACGCCTTTCGAAGTTTGGAGTTTAGATTGCATTGGCCCGTTAGAACCTCCTTCTGGGCGAGGACATAAGTATATTATATGTGCGATAGATCTGTGTACAAGATGGGCTGAAGCCATTCCGGTTAAAGAAATCGGTGCAAAAACAACATGCAATGCATTGATGAAAATTTTTACTCAGACCGGGTTTCCAAAATTGATCTGCACTGATCAAGGAACATATTTTACAGCAAAATTAACTGAAGCATTTTTAGGTATATTAGGGATATCTCCCAGATTTTCTACACCTGGACATCCCGAAAGCATGGGTGCTGTGGAGAGATGGAATAGAAATTTGAAAAATATGATGAACAAAAATATTCAGGAATATGGGCGGAATTGGGATATACACCTTCCCTACCTTCTGTTTGCATATAGAGAAGTTCCCCATAGTACAACAGGTGTATCACCGTTTCAGCTAGTATATGGACGCCTACCCTCAGGACCACTTGCTCTACTAAAAGATGTATGGATCGGTGAAAGGAAAATTCCCACCAAGGCATCCGAACTGTGGAGGAATATCTACTAGAGAATACTAGAGAATACTACTACTAATATCTAATAGAGAAATTGAAAAAAGGACATGAGATCGCAACTGAGAAATCCGAAGTAACTCAGGGAAATTACGCTTCTAGATACAATTTGAGATCAAAGGAAAAACATTTTAAGATCGGAGATAAGGTTTTAATTTTATTGCCCTCATCCAGCCATAAGTTACAAAACACTTGGATGGGTCCAGTGACGGTTATTCAGCTTACAAGGCCAAATTCGGCTGTTGTCGAATACGATGGCGGAACTCGAAGAGAATTACATGTAAACAAATTGAGACCCTACATCAATCGTATCGAACAAATCGGACTTATTTTCGACGAAGACAAAGAATTTGGAGAACTGCATTGTGTGCCTACAAACCGAGTTAACATTACGCGAAAGGAAGTAAGAAAGTATATTGAGGGGAAAACAGCGACCTTGAAAACAGAACAACGCCTACCACTAAGTTCCATACTATGCAAAACATTGCGTGAAGTTGGACTAACTGTAAATCTCAACAAATGTGATTTCGGAAAAAAAGAAGTGGAATTTTTGGGCCATATTATATGGTCGGGACGACATTCTCCTGACCCAGATAAGGTTGAAACGATGAAAAAATTAGCACGGCCTATTGATAAGAGGGAATTAAGGGGTATTTTAGGACTAGCTAACTATTACCGAGATTATATCCCAAATTTCGCTTCAGTGTGATACCTTTAATTGATCTAACCAAGAAAAGAATTTATAATGTTTTACTGTATTGTGTTTTGATATATATATGTGACTATTGTTTAAGTTATAACATTTCTTATTGTAACACGGTAGGAAATATTATTGTTAAACTATTAGATTTTTTTTCTTGAAAATATTAGGTGTTTTGAAATATACTGTAATATTGTGTTGTTAAATCAGATGTAAAATGGTGTTGTTAAACAGATGTAACATTTAATGTATCAGTATGCGCTTTTTAAGTTGTTAGGACTGTATTTTCAATGTGTATATGCCCATAGAACTCTATTTTCAACAACATTGTCTTTAAAGAGACGAATGTGCTTTTTTTTTAAGGGGGGAGTAGTAAGACTCCAACAAGTTATTTTTTTTTCCACATCGCCAAATCAGCGATGAAGACTCTGCCGGCAAGCATTTTAAGGGTTGCCAGAGCAACAGAGCGAGAGCCGAGGAGAGCGAGAAGATATAGTTGTGAAGGCGGAAAGCAAGGCGCATCCTGCGTCGTGAACATTTTATAGAGTTAACCAGTGAATTAAATGTTTAAGTGTTGTTATGTTATGTGCTTTCGTCTAAATAAATGTGGTTTGTGTTAAATGCGGATGTTTAATTACAGTTGGCTTTTTGTCGAGTGTTCTATTCAAATATAATGCAATGGAAGTTGCGAGGTTAGTGTTCTAAAAAGAAATGGGGCACTAAAGAAGAACCTCGAAAGTTTACTATCTGTCTCATATACTAATTGCCAAGTGTCCGTCTGTCAAGCTTTTTTTTTTAAGCACTTTAAAAATGTTTGTTTAAAAGGGTGCTTCAAAGAAAAACGTTCGAATTTTGAATTGATGAGAAAACATGCTTCGGGATGAGAGAGAAATTTCAAATTTGGTGTACTGGCACTTGGCAGATACTTTAGAAGTAAGGAAATGTACAATTTCTGTTTTCTACTTTAAAAGGTGCCAAAATGTTAGATTTTCGAAATAAAGGAGAAACGCCCCTTTTAAAACGTGATACAAATTTGATATTTGGTGTATGGGTGAATCATTTGATAGAAAACAGAAGAAAGTGGAGTTTTTCAAAAATGTACTTTTAAGGGGGTGGATACTCCACACAAAAACATTCGAAAGGTGAAATGATAGAAAAAGCGTGCTTCGCGATGAGATAGAGACTTCAAAATTGGTGTACGGGCAAATCGTTGGAAAGCAACAAAGTGTGCAATTTCAGTTTTCCAATTTTTGCTACTTTAAGGGGTGCTGCACACTAATATGTCCGATTTCCCAAATAAATGAGACACGCTTCTTTTTAATGTGATAGAAGTTTGATATTTGATATATAGGTCAATCATCGGATAAAAATCCCAAGACGAACGGATATTTTCAAATATGTTCTTTATGGATGTGCTTCACAGAATAACGTTCGAAAGGGGAAATGATAAAATAGCATGCTTCGGGATGATATAGAAATATTGAAAATATTTTCTCTATCGAATTCCACACTTCATGGTAATTTACGGAATTAAGTACATTACACACACTATCTACCGCTTTAAAAAATCTCTTTCAGTTTATCAATCATATAGAGACAGGGGGGGGGGGCACATGCCTGCATATTCCTATATTTCGTTCTAAATCAACCGCTCCTTATCAGGGAACTTGAGGTTGGCAGCATTATTTGTATGCTTCAATTTTGAAAGATCGATATGTTCGCGTTCATGAGGCTCGAATATATCAGGAAAGAGCTACTGGAACGTTTTACTCCTCGTTCATTTTGGAAATAAATGATTTGTGAAAAAAATATGCAGATGTTATTTTTCTCAAAAACATGCTTTTAATTACTTCATCAAAAACAAACACATTTTAAAAATATATATTACATAGTGAAAAACTTTTACTTCTGTAAATAGTTATAATCAGATCTAGGAAATTATAACTATTTACAGAAATTGAAAATGCACATGGGTTGGAAAAAAATAATTCCTGTACTAATTAATCTCCATCAGGGGCTTAGGGGTGGCAGACCTCAAAACAGCTTTGTAGAGCACGTAGTATATTTGCAGGAATGGTTACCGCTGATGTTATAATTAAATCCATTTGTGTCAAAAGTGCGACTGGCATATTTTTAAGATACAGTCCCTTCTATAAATGAATTGAATTTTCACCATTATCCTTTGAAAGTAAAAAAAAATATGTTTACACTAAAACTATTGCTTTTTAAATAGCTTATGGGGTTTGCCTTTATCCTCAAACCCTCTCTTTCGACGACGGGTTTCTGCGGCCAGATCGCAGACCCTAACTTTTATCAACTCATTCCAAAGTTTCTGAACTCTTTCAATTTTTTTATCAACGCATAAAAATTTAATAAATCTCTTTTTGAAAGCTTTAATGGTTTTTGAATCTGATAGACCCCATTTCAAATAATAAGAAACGGTTTCTGAGTCAGATTTGTACAGCAGATCCAAAATATTGTACATTGTGTCAATATGCCACATGACGTCTTTTTTTAATTTCTTGGTTTCTAAAGGGGATAACTCAAACAGTTCTACAAAAAAATCAACATCTTGCCATTGGTGATGCAATATCGATTTTCCTAGTACGTTTTTGGGAAATTTTTTGGCAAAAAGTTTCAGTTTAAAAAGTTTTCTATCTTCTTCGGAAGAAAATGCCCAGACAAGAAATTGAGATATCTTAGATGTTAAGCATTTTAAATTACTCTTAGAAAACAGAACATATCTTAAAGCATCACGTGGATTTTCTTTAAAATCACTACAGAATTCATCTTTGCATTGTTTTCGAGCATCTTCAGATGGCAAACACCACTCCAATATTTTGTCCACGAGCTCAGTATCGAACTTCGCAATTAAAGGAGTAATAGCGTCTTGTGCATAATACCACCCAAGGTCTATGAAAGAATTGTGGTCTTCCTCCAACATCGAATTTACAGGCAATTCGTTTCCCAGGACCGCACTCCCGATTAGTTTCAATTTAAAATCCGAAATTTCATCAGTTGATAAGTACGTCCAGTTCAATAACGAATTCAACTGCTCCCCATCCTTCTGAGTCAGAAACCAAAAACATGTTTCTCTCCCCTTCCCTGATAGCAAAAACTTTTTTCTAAAGTCAGGAATTTTCTTATCTGGCAGACAATCAGATAATATCATGTCGAGCTTCTCACGATTTCCACTCCTGATGTAATAGCTACAAATGTGTCGGCCGCAATTAGAATGCATAAGTGATTCCTTTTCTTTCACTGTTGCGTGTTGCAAAATATTCTGAAATATCAGTAGATCGTTATGTTGAAAATACATTGTGTAAAATATATTGCACATTGTTCCTGCAAATCGCCAATTAGACATAGAATATAAATAGCGATAATAATGATCTGGGGTTATTTTAAAAAGCTCTACCAGTAGGTTCCCATAATCATAAGCGTCAAATATTTCTTCACTGTGAATATTTTCTACAAGCATAAAATACCGCTTGTCTGTTAGTGTGTTTAACAGTTCCTCATAGTACTTTTCGGGTAAAACGGCCCACAACTTGGTAATAATTGGTATAAAATATATCTGATAAGGAGATTCTAGCAACCATTGGAATACAGGGCCTGTATAATTAACATCGAAATCGTCCATGTTAAATAAATATTCATAAAATTCTACTATCTGTTCGTGAGACATATGTGACAGAAGAAAATACAAAATTTCGCTGTAATGTACTGGAGGGGCGCACCAGTATTTGGAACGGTATATTTGGCACTTCCAATCTTCAAAGCAGCTGCCTCGATTTCTGATGATCGAAAACCTATATTTTAAAGCATTATATTTTTCCAATGCACACACCGCACTATGGATAATGATATTCTGTTTCGTATTTTCGAGCAGCATGTCCCAGCAATAGACAACCGCTGTTCTCTGCCCTTCTCTCACAGCTTCCTCAAAACAACGTTGCCAGAATATGTTACCACGCTCTATAAATTTGTTCCCTTTTCTGCATATATGAAACGACCACAGTTTGACTAAATTCGATTGCCTCAGCATCGGTATGTTTTGTAAATTTAAAAATTTCATCTGACGTTTCGGCGGAATTTGGTTCCACAGAGAAAAAATAAAGGGCTCCATAAAGTGTAAACATGCTAATGAATAGCGTTGGGTGATTGGAAGTCTCTCATCTTGTACCAAGCGTTCTATTACCTTTCTTTCGTTAATTCTCCCTTCTGCCGTCCAATCATTTAGCGTTAAATGTTCTTCAGTAGCATGATGAGTTTTATAAAATCGTATTCTATTTTGTCTGTGCCAGCAAAACACTCGAAAGTTTATTAACCACATACGATCATTTAATAGCTTTTTTAACTCATACGGAAGTGGGAGCATGCTGCACAACACAGAAGACTGGAATACTATACGCCTCTCCCATTCAAAGACAGACCATCCAAATACGAACTGCCTATCAAAATCTTTTATAATGTGTTTGTACAGCCGATAATGTTGACACATTTGAATAGCTAACTTTGTTATTGCCTGCTCTTTGAGAGATGGTGGAGTCTTTACATAACCCTCTAGCAACTTTTCGGAGAAAAACTGGTCGCTTATGCTCATTTTATAGATCTAGTTTAACTGCAATTCTAAATCAGATGTATGCCTTTAGCAGAAATATATTAACGGTAGTCTATTTTAATTCGATGTAACAGGTTTCAGGATAATAGCAGCAATGGCTTTGAAGGTATGCTATAAATCTTGATCAGCAATGATCCAAGATTAATCGTTTACTCGTGAAATCCTTTCTTGATTTGACCCAGATGTCTCCAAATCCAGTACAGCAGACAGAATCAACAAAAGGAATCACTGCAATAAAAAAAGAAATACATAAAAATACAGATCAATTACATTTTACTATTAGCGATCGTCATATGACGGAGGCATGAAATATCTCACATCATTTCGTTTGCAGCAACTGCTCTTCTAATACTTCTGGTTATATGCGGACCATGTACCTCTCTTATTAAATAACATTAATTATTATACAACCTTCTACTGAAACAGATCTACTATATCAGCACCTAACAAAACGCTATTAATTTACAACCATCTTGACTCCCTAGCAAAACGTACCAGTGCAACACTAAAACTCACTATATATGTTGAATCTTAAATATGAAATAAATAATTCATAAAAAGCGACTGAGATTATCAAAAAAATTAAATTTCATTTTTTAATTTAACTCATTTTCGTCAATTCGGTCTAAATTTGTGCCAAAAATTTCCATATTTGCCATCAATGGTCGTAATTTGTGATTCAGTGCTATAGAGAGACTGAAAATAGGGATTTACATGATACCTCAATCAATTCCCTATTGCAAATCTAGTGTTGGTAGTTCATGTCAATTGTATTACACATCGCGTCGAGATAACTTCTTTAACATCCAAATAATGGCGCTAAACATTTATAAAAGAATATCTATATTAAATCTCGTCAAAGACGATTTAGTTTCCTGCGTCATACAAAAGATTCAAAATGTTAAGTGAGATTAATAAATAATTTTACTTTATATTTACGCGGAGAAATATAAAATAATTACACTGATTCACGTATTTATCCAAGCGGGCTGGTTAATATGTTGTTGTTGAAACCCAGACCGTCCGACCTACCAGAAAGGTGTAAGGTAACTGTTTGGACGGTCGGGAAGTGCCACCCAATTTAGACCGAAACCCAGTGGGGGAGGCATCCACAGGGACCGTATCCTCCTTCCCCTACCACCAACCTCTCGGAAGGACTTTTGGACCCACATGTTTAACGTGATCGTACTCCGCATGAACACGGCGGCAGTTTTGGCAGCGGCTGGAATCGAACCCGGGCCTACCGAGTGCAACTCCAGCGCGCTAACCAATGGGCTACCACGCCCCGGGCTGGTTAATATGTGGAGCAGTGAAGTTCCAAGTTTGCATTTCGATGATAATTTATTTAGATCTTAGTTATCTGTATAAATAAAATTGAAAATTTGTCGGTCTGTATGTTTGCTTCATCATCAGGGGAGAAAGGCTAAACTGAATTTAATGAAATTTTGTGGGTAGCTTTGCGATAGCCCCACTTAAAATGTAGTCCATGTTTCGAGTTTTTAGGTCTAGAGGTTATCTGCATATTAATTAACAAGAAAGATGAATCACGGCTAAAGCATTAATTATGAAACATATTTCAATTGCGATGCAATTTTATTTAAACATCTCTAAAATGCAATACATTCAGCAGTGATATATTTTTAATTATCATAGTACTACCGTAATTTATTTTACTTAATAACTTAAAACCCTGGAGGAAAAAGTACTTTCCTACTCCATGCTTAAAAGTCATCGAGAAGGAATTAGCTAGAGGCTACATAAAGCCACAAAGTTGTCTGCAAGATTAGAAGATAGACAATCGTGTGATTATAGTCCACTTCGCTCTTTGCTTACAGTGAATCTCTTATTAAAAATGCTAACTTCTGTTGGAAAATCTTTTATGTAGTTGTATTGTTTGATATTTACCAACAGATTGTTTGTAGATGAGTTCGTTACATATTTAAAAATTGTACTAATTCCCTGTGCGAATATATTAACCAATACATAAAAGTGAGATTAAATCAGCTAGGAATTAAAATTAGAAACAAAAATTTGATGTGGTCAGGACATGACTTTCCCTGCAGACTCATATTCAAGTTCTCATTTTTTCTTCAATAATTAATTATACTGAGTTTAAGTGCACAAAATTACGTTCATAATTATATAAAACAACATTGAATTGGCACTTATAATTCAATTTTCGTTCTCAGTTGGTAACTGGACATTTTTTCAACAGTGGAAAATGCGAACAAACAAAAATATCTTGAGAACGGTTAGACCTAGTGTAATGGGGTTGGTCTTATTCTTTTCATCGTTAAAAATTACGTATAAAACAAGCACTTAATTGATATATTTCAACATACATAGTTTTTTATTTTAGATTTTGACGATGTTTGTCATTTCGCAAAAAAGGCAGGCTATTTATTTACCAAAATCTAATCAGCACCAGGGTAATCCACAAGAGACTTGTCTACCAAATTTTAGGAAATTCGGTTCATTAGTTTTTGGGATAAAGGCAATTTTTACTGGTCATTTCGTAAAAAAAGTCTGGTTGTTTTTTCCGAATCGTAACAAAACTAATCAGCACCAGGGTCACTCAGAAGTGACTTACCTACCAAATTTTATGAAATTTGGTCCATAAGTTTTCAGTAAGAGTGGATACATATATTGCACACACACACACACAGCAGAGAGACAAACAGACAGGCAGACACACACACAAAGACACACATACGGACGTCACGGTAAAACTAGTTTTTTCATATTCTGGAGGTCTCAAAACGTGTAGATTCGTCGAAAACTCGAGTTGAGATTTTCAACATGATTCCAATGCTATCCCTATACATTACCATGTATTGCAGGGAAAGTAAAAAATCTGATGTGGACAGCACATGGCTTTCCCTGCAGACTTATATCCACGTTATCTTTATTTTAATTAAAGTTAATTCACTTTTAATTCAATTTTCGTTCTCATTTGGCAACTGAACTTATTTTCAAAGGTGGCGTAGAGAAAATAAGAAAGAACTAAAATATCTCAAGAACGGCTAGTCCTAGTGTAATGAGGTTGGTTTTAATCTTTTTATCATTTAAAAATTATGTATAAAACAAGCATTAATGGATATATTTGAGCATATTATTTTAGATTTTGACTACTTTTGCGGGCCATTTCGCAAAAAAGGCAGGTTATTTTTTTTTTAATAGTACCAAAATCTAATCAGCACCAGGGTAACCCACAAGTTACTTATCTACCGAATTTTGTGAAATTTGGTCCAATTGTTTTTCAGCTAGAGTGGATTCAGGCAATTTTTGTGGGTCATTTCACAAATAAAGGCGGGTTCTTTTATCCCGAAACGTACCCAAAACTAATCAGCACCATATTTGCCCACGAGTGACTTACCTACCAAATTTTATGAAATTCGGTCAATTAGTTTTTTAGCTAAGAGTGGATACAAAATCTGCACAGACAGACACACAGATAGAGAGACACACAGACTCACACACAGACGTTACGCTAAAAATGTTTTTTTTTTTTTGTATTCTAGGGGTCTTGAAACGTGTAGATCCGTCGAAAACTCGAGTTGCGATTTTCGGCATGATTCCAATATTTTCCTATATATTACCATGTATTGCAGGGAAAGTAAAAGGAATTAATATTAAAAACAAAAATACAAAATATATTTTATTTAAAATTAAATAGTTTTTCTTTTTTTGTTGTCGCTGAAAATAAATATATGTTGTTGTATTTGTTTGTATTTTGATTTCACAGATGCAGAAGCAATTACTGTGGGTAATAAATCAAAATGAAATCAGATTTGTTTGAACTGATTTGTGTTTTTAAATTTTGTACTGTTTTATACTATATGCTGTGTTTATTGGCTAAATTCTTAGCACATGCTATCAAAAATAGATATAGCATTGTAAAATTGTCACCATTTGTAAACATGTTTTTTAAAACAAAATAACTTTACATTTGTGCTATGGATTAAAGTCAAGTTTTCATTTAAATGCAGCTCATTTAATGGTAACTTGTATAAAATAGTCTCTCGTGAACAGATTTTATGCATTTTATCCGCTCTTTAGGGGGGAGGGGGAATTACAGAGGTATTTGAAGTCAATTACTATAGTGAACCTTTGCAATACAACTCTATATTTCACAAGCTTGAAAACACTTTTGCAAAAGAGATAAATCTTATTTCTGAAGACGATAAACATCTGTCAAATAGATGTAACTGATCTCCCAAAAACTAGCAAGACTTTCAAGGAAAAGTTATACTATTTTGCACAACTGTGTTTGTAGGCGCAAAGCTACAAAATGTAGACATGCACTGCGGGTTTTTTTTGGGGGGTTGTCTTACTCCTCACCCAACCAGGAACCAATCCATTGAAATTTGAAGAAATGATATCTGGGGAAATGTAAAACAGCATATTTTGACACCCCCACCCCTCCAAAAATAAGAATCTGACAATGCTGCGGGACATGCATGCATATATCGTACACAGATATTATCTAAATTATATTTAATTTCACAGATACTTTTCTGACAAATCTTGCCCTTTCGTAACTACATATGCAACAATAACATGCTTAGTTTATCATATTTGGAACAAACAATTAAGAAATAATTACTTAAGATATGTTTTCATATCTATTTTTAAATATTGTCATATACACTCCAAAGTTTACAGCACATTTTCAACTACTTTGCATGTCTTCTGATACTAATGTTCTGATTGCAAAACATAAGCATTTTTTGTAATTTTCTTTTTCATTGACCGGAAGAGCACGTGAATAATCCATTTTTGCCACCGCTAAATACTAAAGATTACTGCCAGTTATGAAGAACCACTAAAAGTTTTTACTTAATCAATTACACTAGCCATGCCAATGCTATTAACTAATTTTCGGCCATAAATATCGATTCTTTTACTACAAAATTTGCGATCTATAGCGAAAACATCCTCAGCAACGAAATATAAGCATTTGTTTGCAATTTTCTCTCATTAGACGAAAAACAACATATATTGTAAATTTTTGCCATAGTAGCTAATGCTACCATTTGCGTTCGCTTGTATACTGCGGAATGAAACTGCTGACTCGTTGCTAGGAGTAACGTGACGTCAGTGGGAAAGTACTGGAATCATACCGAAAATCACAACTCAAGTTTTCAACGGATCTACACGTTTCGAGACCTCTAGAATACGAAAAAACTATTTTTAGCGTGACGTCTGTGTGTGTGTCTATCTGTCTGTGTGTGCGTCTATGTGTCTCTCTGTGTGTGTCTCTGTCTGTCTGTCTGTCTTTCTGTACAATGTATGTATTCACTCTAACTTAAAAACGAAATGGACAGAATTTCATAAAATTTGGTGGGTAAGTCATTTGGGTGAGACCCTGGTGCTGATTAGTTCTTGGTACGATTCCGGATAAAAGAACTCGCCTTTTTTTGCGAAATGGTCTGCAAAAATTGTCTGTATCCGCTCTAACTGAAAAAACAATTGATCAAATTTTACAAAATTCGGTAGATAAGTCACTTGTGGGACACCCCGGTACTGATTAGATTTTGATACGATTCGAAAAAGAAGAACCGGCATTTTTTCACGAAATGTCCAGCAAGAATTGCATATATCCACTCTAACTCAATTAATCAAATAAATTTCATAAAACGTGGTAGGTAAGTCCATTATGTGTGATTCTGGTGCTAGAAGTATAGGGTAAATCGATGAAATAAATCGTTCATCGATTTAAACTTTAGTTTGGCATGAAATAGCTCGCGAAGTGAACTCATTATCAAGGAATTCAATTTCTGGATTCCCTAGGTTAAGAAAAATCCCTTCTTTTCCCTCCTGCGGAAAATAGACAAAGATAGAAAAGAGATTTTTGAAAGTAGAATTTTTAGGAAAGATAGATATGAAGCGAGCTCTTTGAGCGCAGCGAGTAGGAGGTATATTAGAAATTATAGTCACTCTATATTAAAAAAAAGTAGCGTTTGACAAATTTCTCCTTTCTCGAGATTCTTTGCTTCGTACCGCAAAAACTATTGCATATAAAAATATGAAATTTGGTACACTTGTAGAAAAGGCTTTAGGAAATACGCTGAAATAAGCCGCTTTTTGATATTCAAGAAATATTCGTAGTATATATATTTGTAGTTCAAAAAATATTCAATGTCAAAATTATTTGATATGCGCGAACTCGCATATCAAAAAATTTGATATGCGAGTTCGCGTCCTGGATAGACTAATGGTGTTATTATACGGAGCAATTTCTTCCAGCAATTTTTCAGCAACACCATACATTTCAATGGGAAGAAATCTTGCCGCCGAATTGCTGCAATTCGTTCGTACTTGGCAATAAAAATTGCTCAATTTCTGAGCAGCGAACCAATCAGAGGACGATAAAATTGGACGTCACTCCGCTCCACCTTTCCTCTCCTCATTTGCATTCAAGATGGCGATGGTAACTGTAATGAAAACACATCGAAGCAGCTCAATTACATTAGAAACTTGAGATTGAAAAAATAATAGAACTTCTATCAAATTACAGAAACCTGTGGGATATAAAATATCCAAAATATACGAAAAAACACATTAAAGAATGCTTCCTGAAATCGGCGGTATTAAACAGGAGGGCCTGCTGGAAAGGAGGGGCTTACAGTATTATTGTCGGCCGGAATTGCTAAAGTCTGGACATGTAAAAATAATAATGGAACTTTTTCCAAATTACAGACACCTGTAACATATAAAAGATCCAAATTATACGAAAAAATCCTCACTAAATAATCCTTCTTGGAATGAACTCGGCGGCATTAGACAGGAGGGGCGGTTTAGAAAGGCGGGGCCTAAAGTATGATTGACGGCGGAACTGCCGAAGTTCTGCAATAAAAATTGCCCTGTGTAATAACACCATTACAATAGCAACAGCACGAATTTTTGCAGGCAGGTACCTACATGGGTGAATTTTTGTAGGCAAATACCTACATGGGTGAATTTTTGTAGGCAAATACCTACATGGGTGAATTTTTGCAGGACGGAGCCTCTTTTTTTAATTTCGATGTAGTTTTTGAGATATTTTACATTTTATGCACTTCTGAAGTGAACTATTTTTTTTTTTCGTATCGGCACGTCTAGCGATTTCTGTCTCGCATCGTAAAAACTACAGCATACAAAAATATGAACTTTAGTACATTTATAGAGAAATAATAGGGTAACACGATGAAATAAACCGTTTATCGATTTAAGATTTAGTTTGGTATGAAATAGCTGGCGAAGCGAGCTCATGATCAAGGAATTCAGTTGTTGGATTCCCTGGGCTAAGAAAAATTCCTGCTTTTCCCTCCTGCAGAAAATAGGCAGTGATAAAAAAGAGACTTTTGAAAGTAGAATTTTTAGGAAAGATAGATATGAAGCGAGCTCAGCGAATAGGAATAAGTATATTAGACATTTTAGTATATTAAAAAAAGTAACTGCAGTTGCCGTCGCCTGTATTTGACAAATTTCGCATTTCTCAAGTTTTTCTGTTACGTAGCGCAATATCTATAGCATACAAAATTATGAAATTCGGTATATTTGTAGAGAAATATTAGGGGGATACACTGATATAAACCATTTTTCGATTTAAAATGTAGTTTAGGAAATATTTAATGACAAAATCAAAGAAAGAGTTTTTGAGCTGCGAGTTCGCTTCTTGGACAGATTAGCAATAGCAAGAACTCAAATTTTGGTGGCATGTACCTACATAGTTGAATTTTTGCAGGACGGAGCCCTTTTTTAAATTTCGATTTAGTTAATGAGTAATTCAAATTTTTTATTCACTTCTGAAGTGAAATTGAACTTCTCTACGGGCGAAGATTTAATTGGTCGAGCCGATTAGCTTCTTTCTGATTGGTTTCTGGCAGAATCGCTACAAAATGGGCGAGGACTGAGTTATTCGCGCCATCTTGTGGCGCTTTGTGTCGTTACTGCAAGTTCACTCCATCTGACGTCACAGATAATGTTCGTGGCAGCGGAGTGGCACCCCCCTGGTATTCGAGTTCTGCCAAGACAAAGTTTTCTGTTGCTTCAATTCTTGTAGCACGATGCGAGGGCGGAATTCTCGCGCATGCTCAGACATTCCTAATACAGTTAGCTATCGTTCTCAATAGCAGACGGCACGAAAGGCTTCGGGATGCAGGAGAGTAGCAGCCGATGTTAAATGTGTATTGAAGGGGTAAAGAAGATGATAAAATTGTACATTTACAGGCACGTGTTACTTTTTATTCAAATGTTTATCGTATGTACATTTTATCTCTAGTAAATAAAGATGTGCAAAATCGTAATACATTAATCATTACTCATGCAATTATGTCTAGATATGGTTGTATGTTTTCAACTTTTATCCATAAGTATTACTTAAAATAGGCGTAGGATAAATACATTGCACATTTAACAAGTTTGTCATTTTATGTTTCGATACTAGTTTTGTAGAAAAGATTACGTTCTAAGTTTGTATATACTGTAGAATATTTACATATACTGGCTAGCTGAATTTCTTCTTTGTCCAGGGATCATAATTAAAATATCTGGCATAGAAGACAATTTTGCTAGTTTTGCTGTGGAAAGATATCAAGCAAGTTAATACTTTATATAGATACAGGACACATTGTAAATTTAACATGTATATGGCATAAAATTCAATAACATTAAATTGTTTTGCTAATTCTGTGAAATTTCAGTTTTCATTCAAATAAGTTTTGTACTTAAATGTACTCATTTTTATACTTGTATAAACTGTATAATTGCTATATGTACTGGTCAGATGATTTTCTGTCCAGAAATCATAATTGAAATCTCTGATTTAGAACAAGGTTGCTGTCAAGAACAGCAATAACTGAAATATTTCATGTATCACCAAATTGTTCATTATCCAGGATAAATCCGAAACTTTGCATCATGTCTTTTATTTTCCTTAAAAAGGAAGCCGCTTCTTTTTTCATTTTTACATATTTTTATATGCTTTTAAATGTATTCTAAAATCTAACTTTAAATTTTAAAATAAATTTAAATATTGAAATTTAAAAATATTTTGTAATTTGGTGTCGATTAGAGTATATGTGTTCAAAAATTTAAGCCCAATACAAGTGAATTAAATGATCGAGCTAAATAGTGATATTCACAAGCATAAAATTTAAAATAAAGCGATAATATTCACCTACTCGTATGTTTATTACTCACAAAAAGCAAACCTTACACTTTTTCCTTGTACATTATCTTATGCCATTCCCTGTGACTATTTTTATTCAGCTGATCTCTTTGAAAATCGATACCAACCAAGATTTTATATTAATAAATTGATTTGCAAAGATTGTGTTAGAGTTTGCATGCGTCTGAACATACAAACCAAACAGTTGAGCTTAAGAATGATATTATCATGCTTATAATAAACTTTTACAAAACATCTCAAACCATAAAGGTGAAATACTTCATTTTTTAAATCTAATTTTAACTAAATTCTGTATGAAACTCTAAAATATTAATACAGTTAGTCTTATTTTTCATAACTCATTTTCATCGTTATATGCAATACATTGATGGGATATCTCTCTATGACTGAAATCAGAGTCTTACGAAAAATGTAAACATGTTGGACTTTTATATTTCCAAACCTAATAGGTTAAAATGTAAAGGAATTTTACTTATTTTATTGGAAATATGGCAAAATTTTTTTTTTTTATATTTAGAATGAATTGGTGAGGCTCACGGGCATTTTACCTATAAGTAATTTAAAAAACAGGTTTATTCATGGAATAATATTATATAATAAAAGATAATACAGTACTGCCTGCATAGCCACAATACAAAAGGATGTAATGTAATATCCATTGTAAATCAATTAAAAATGAGTCCAATATCGAGCTTCTGATGTCATATGCAATGTAAAGCTTCAGAATTCTCCATTGTTGAAAATGAGTCCAATATCCAGCTTTGTTTTCAGCCTCTGATGTCATATGCAACCTAAAACTTCAGAATGCTGCTCTTAATATATAGATTATTATGAATATATGAAAATATTTTTTTCCCTTTTTCTTTTCGAAGAAACTGAAAAGATTTTTTTCATGTGAGAGGATGTAATGTAATATCCATTGTTGTAAATCAATTAAAAATGAGTCCAATATCGAGCTTCTGATGTCATATGCATTGTAAAGCTTCAGAATTCTCCATTGTTGAAAATGAGTCCAATATCCAGCTTTGTTTTCAGCATCTGATGTCATATGCAACCTAAAACTTCAGAATGCTGCTCTTAATATAGATTATTATGAATATATGAAAATATTTTTTTTACATTTTTTTTTCGAAGAAACTGAAAAGATTTTTTTCAAGTGAGATTTTGTTTCACTTTTTTTACTTTCACTCAAATTATCTTCTAAACTATAGAAAATAGATATAAACAGTAAAAGATAAAAGTATTCAGTTGAAAATCCAGTTTCTAGATTAATAATTTTTTAACAAAGCTTTTATAGTTTTTGAGGAAGTGTTTTGTTAAGTTGAAGATTGAAAAATTTCAATATTTAAAGGTTTTAATGAAATGTTTTTTATATATGAAAAACTTAAAGTGATAGATATACGTACTAACTGTTGTACTAAATGTTACTTACTAAAGTAATATATATATATATATATATATACATTTAAACATGTAAATTAACATATAACATTTATGTATTAAATATGACATTTTAGAAGTTATTCCTGAAAGAAGATTTTAAGAAAGATTTAACAAAGTGATGCAAGAAAGTGTTGCACAATTCTGGAGAGTATTGATTTGTTTATACTTTGGAGCAGTCAGTGTAAACAAGATATATGAGAAATTTTAAGTATGTTTCAAATTTTAGTTGTGATAAGAAATGCCAACGAACAAATTTTGCATAAAAATATTATTTATGAGATTTTTTTTATAAATTGCTTTGTTTTAAAGATTTTTTAATTTAGCTGAATCTGTGGTTATAGTGATGATCAATTTATTTACATATTTAATTTAAAAATATTTAATTATTAAGACAACAGTATTTGGATACTTTTGTATTATTGCTGGGTTCATTGTTTTAATTTATTGTGTCAAAATCAACTGATAGGTAGTTAAGAGTTGATATTAAGCCTTAACGTGTATTAACTTTCAGATTTTTTTTTTTATTAATTAACAGCTTTGCTATCAGTTAATTCTTATATTAAAATCCATTGTAATTATTATATATTATAATATTGATGCATAGTAACTATACGGATTTTCCTAATCAACTCTTAACTTACAAATATAAATAGGCCTAAAAAGATTAAAAATATTTATCATACAATAAAAAAAACTGCTGATATCTTTCTTTCGACCCAGCCCGTCCGGTCTACCCGAAGGTGTAAGACATCTATTTAGACTGGCGGGATAATGCCATCTAATTTAGTCTGGAACCCAGTGGGGGCGACATCCACAGGGACCGACCCTCCTTCCTTTGCTATCAACCACTCGGAAGGACTTTCAAACCCACAAATATAACATGCTCGTACATGGGTTTAGTTTAGGCAAAACCGAAAATCGAACTCGGATCCTCCGAATACAATCCCCGTGACTTAACCACTCGGTTATCTCACTCCAAAGCTGCTGCTTGTAAGACAATAACTTACAAAACTTCCTTGAGGAAAGCATATATATGTTAGTTAGGTGACTACAGTTGCTTCGATAGCATTATAATCCCCCTTTTGCAGGCCAAAATAACAATATGCGCTCTTAACAACCACTACTGCTGTGCGTTGGGCAGTTCGTTCTTGGCGGTTGTTAAGAGTGCATACTTTCAGCCAGAAGTTGGGACTTAAAATGACCTCGAACTAATCGTAGTCACATAACTGACACATGCTTGCTTGCTTCAAGGCGGCCTTGTAAGTTGTTATATCTTTATCAACTTTGTGAATCTTTTATATAACTTTATGGGATTGTGCCCCCCCCCCCCTGAGATTTTGAAAACTCGGCACCTATGATATTCTTGTTCTGCTGAAGCAAAAGAGCGAAATAACTATGTTCCTAACTTTTGAGTTGGACATGATAGAACATGGTAGGACTGCATGGTAAGATTGACTGTTACCACAGAAGTTTGTAAAATTGTAGCACACAGCAAGTTTTTTTGCTATTCCGTGTTGAAAAGTGCTAATAAATTTGTAACAGAATGCAAGTATCTGAACTGGGTCAGGTACTGCATCAGGGTTTTGGCACCCCTATAAGTGAATTCTCTGACGTTGAACTTTACTATTGCAGCCTGAGCTCAATTTCCTTGAATATTGAAGAAAGTTGATTTATCCAATAGTTAGTCACAATAGAAGAGGTTTACAAAATTTCAGCACAGAGTCAGTGGTGAATCCTGGTCTAAAAAGCAAGCCATGTGGAAATGCATTTTGACCCCCCCCCCCCCCCCCCACACACACACACATTGTCAATTGAACCACAATGTTCAAGGTTTTGAAAACAATAATAGTAATAATTTATAATGTTACTGTGTTATATATTGTAACTAGGGCAGGAATTCGTGAAGAATACTGAACAAAGTTAGAAGAACATTTGTTAAAAGTTCCAAAAATTCATACATATTCCATAAAAAGTTAAACTAAATTCCAACACAGTGAATGAACTTCAAATTATAAATTTTTTCAATGCAGTAATTAAAATTGCAAACATTTCAATAAATGTTTCTTGCATATTGCATTTATTGTAAAATCCTAAACCTTGAAAAATAGGAGTTTTTGTCGATTTTGTGTATGTTACAAAAAAAAAAAAAAAAATAAATAAATAAATAAATACTAAGCCTATTATTTACATAAGTATCATTCAAAATGGTTAAAGTGTTAGATAAATTATGCATTCTGCATTTGACTTATATGGGTAATACTCTGATTTAAAATCATGATCTTTAAAAAAAAAAAATGAAAAATATTGTATAAATTTGCAACACGATAATATCACTGTCCTAATTACAACTCATCACACAATTTATTCAAAGGCGGAAATAGTGCAAATGGATTACATAGCACTACTGAACCATAGAACAATGTATACTATTAAATATTACTATTTCAATTTGTTATTTATTAGTTACTTAAAGTGGAATTTTACCCCTCCATCTACTGCTATGAAACTTTTATTGATCTGCTACAAACTCATTTTCCAGATAAAGACTTAAAATGAAGAAAAAAATATAAGTTGATTTACAATCCAATGGCCAAAATAACAGTACGAGTAAAATATATTATAGCACTGCATCCAAGAATATTTACCTACTTACTACCTGCTAACAATTATATTTTTGATAAAGTGTTTATTTATTTATTGTTTTTGCTTATGCCTGTTATCAACATGCATGGAATAAAAGGTTTGCACACAGCATCTATTTTTATAGTTCATAAATTGTTATTTGTTAAAAAAGTCTTGGTCAAAATCACTGGCCTTCCGAATAAACACAGAGATCATATCCCATAAAATTTAATTTTAAAATCAATCACCACATTTGATTTTTAATTTTAACTAATTTAAATTTTAAAATGTTTTGTTTAATTTTAAGAGTTTAAAATAACTTTTTATTAAGGCATTTATAAGTATTTAATAACATCACTTAACTAAAATTTTTAGCTTCCCTTTAGTCGGGAAAGTAAAAATACTTTGCTATATCATATCTTAGCTCAAAATTTTTTCTTAGTTATACCCATGTTTAAGAATTTCTGCTTAATTAATATTAATTTCTGCTTAATAAATATTAATTTCTGCTTAAGAATTTCTGCTTAATAAATATCTGCTTAATTAGAATTTCTGCTTAAAATATAAAGTGAAATTAGGCGAGTTAGTTGGAATCATTGAAATACAAATCTAGTGGGTTTTTTTGCAAATAAAATGTGCTTAATCTACATGAATGATATCAATAAACTCATCATAATATATTTGCATGGCTGACTTATTTTTAACAATATTTCTTTTATTTTATGTAATTTGTGATAAATTTATAACCAAGTAATATTTATGAGAACCACTAACATCCCTATTCTGAAATATGTGCCATTCATTTTCTTGCAATAACTTGCAAACTAAATGATTTTTTATTTAACATTATTGATAATCCTGATTGTTTTACAATTAAAAAAAATTAGGGAGCTTATGCATTTTCCTTTTGCTATAAAGCATTAATTTTAGTTCTATTGCACAGTATAATACATAAAAATGACACCCAAATTACATTAATAAAATTTTTAGCCTAAATTTTTTGTTTTGTCAAAATATCACATATAAATCTCAAGTAACATATTAATATTTAACCCCCCCCCCCCCTTAAAAATGTATGGTTCATGTTTAAGTCTCAAATCATACAAATCTTCCAAAAACTTGAATTAGAATCACAATATTTAACTCATCTATACATATTACAATACACTTTTCTAATATACTATGTATTTAAACAATGTATAATATATATATAGTTAGTTACCCTTTATATAACTATTGAAACTTAATCCTGTACAAAAATACTAATGCATTTATAACAGATTACCGTAATAATTCTTATCATTAACACTCATCTTGCTAGCAAACACTTTCAAAATAAACTTAAATTTTAAAATCATTTAGCTATTATGAAAGTATCAACTAGCTTGTGACGAATGTAGTTTACTTCTAAAATTTAAAAATTCCATTAAAGAAAATACACTTACCTCATTTAAGTCAAACATAAGAGTCCTCAATGTTAAAAAAAATCTGATGTGGGCAACACATGACTTTCCTTATATAATGTAATTAATTTACTACTTTTACAGTAAAAAAAGTAGGTTTTTCTTATAGTAGATACTAATATTCTTTCCAGGATATTAAATTTTCGACAATTAGTCGTCATTTTTATCCATTTGGCGAGATTTTCGTTAATTTGGCAACATTTCAAAAAGCCGCCAAGTTGGCGACATTCCGCCAAATTCGTCGCCAAAATCTCGCCAAGCGTTATGCACTAAGAAATAAGTTATTCTTACAGCAGATAAATGACTATTGGCGTTCAAACACAAAAGTATTACTAAAAGTGTATTTTTTCATGAATGGAATGAGCTAGTTCCACGAGAATGATGTAACCCAATTTATCGCATGGTATTACATATGAAAAGTGAACATGTTTCTTAATAGGAATTTTTTTTTTATATGACTTTTTGATAATTTAAAAAAAAAAAAAATGAACAATATCTCGAGAACGGTTTATGTTAGCGTCCTAAAATTTATGTCAATCGTTTTCTAATGAAAAATTACATAAGAAATGTCTATTTGCGTAACTTTATTAGTGGTTTTGATTTTTTGACGATTTTTTCAAAATTTCATTCGAAAATTTAAGGGGGGTTCTTAACATTCGATTGCATATAAAAGCAATAGGCTTCCAGTGTTTACGGATTGTGATTTTTGTACCAAATTTGGTTCGAATCGGTCCATTCGTTCGTCAGTTATCGTTTCCCCAGACTCACTGACACACACACACACACACACACACATACTTTCACACACACACACACACAGACATCACTTCATAAATGTTTGATTCGTGATCAGGGATGCTTGAAACGTGCTCTCCCGTCGAAAACTCGAATTCGAATTTTCGACCCCGTCACAATACTTTCCTTATACATTATGTATATAAGGAAAGTAATAAACGCTAATGTCGATCAACAACTTTTGAATTAGAACTCATAGAGTATGCACTTCCACAAGAACTCATTTTATCGTAAAGATTGAATATTAAATTGAATTAAAGCAAATTATAAGCTTCTTAAACAAACAAAATTATTTTTAACACTTTCCAACAAAGTTGAAAAGTGTTTATAACTTTGTTCATTCTGTCTGTCTGTCTGTCTGTCTGTCTGTCTGTCCGTTAGCACGATAACTGCCGTAAAAATGACTTAATCAAAATGAAATTTTAGTATGTTGTTCAGACGGTCTATAGGACCTATGGGAATATAAATGAATAATATCACCCAATTAGTTTTGGATTGAACCCGGGTTGAAAAAATGGAATACATTGAGCCCTATGGGACCTAATTTTTCAAGCATTTTTTAAGCGGATTTAAAATTCACAAATTGCTTCGAAAACTTTAGGCAATGTTCAAATTGTTCCATAAAATATATAAAAAAAAATTCAGCGAAATATATTCAGTAGTTTTTTAAATAAAAATTAAAATAATAATAACACCTCTCATATGAAGCGATCACGTGTCCATGATATGAAACGATCACATGACCCACTTCAAAATGATATATGGCATCCATCTTGTGTCAAAATCGTGATTTTTAAAGTTCTTTTTAATTCATATTGAGTGTTGTATCCGTCCTAAAACTACTTTATTTTTGCCTAAATTCTGTGCATCTACATACTAAAACAACGCAATGACAATATATTTCAGTTTAAATGCTCATCCAAATATGATTATTTCTACTATTAAGCCTATTTTTCACCTATGTAAAATGTAAACAGCAAAATATATAGAATGAGTTGTATTAGAATCGCTGTAATTCTTTAACACAAAATAAATTATTCCATGGAGTCTGCTTAGCTGATATGAATGAAATATTCATTGATTTTAGAAAGAGAAGGACGATATTTTTCGCTGAAGTTTTACGCATAGAGACTTGTAGAGACTTGTACTTACTTGTAGTTCAATGGTCTTAATTTTTAAATAAAATAAATTATTATAGTATTGTGATGAATGACATAAATGGGGGAATTATTTATGAATGAAATGTTGCTTTTATAGAGAGAGCCAGGCGTGTTATATTTTTATGACGTCATTTGAATGAATTTCAGTTGTTTTCGATGAAGTTTTCAAATATAATAAATTATCGTAGTATTATGATAATTCTAAAATTATTACCGAGGAATGTATTGCATTTTAGAGATATTTAAACCAGGCAATTTATATTTCAATGCCGTCATTTGAATGAAGTTCAATTTTTTCAATGAAGGTTTAAGTTTTCAAATATATTAAATCAATGTAGTATTGTGATAAGTTTTAAAATATTATAGAGGAATGTATTGCATTTTAGACATGTTTAAATAAAATTGCATTGAAGTTGGAAAGTGTTTCATAATCAATGCTTTAAGCATGATTGATCTTTCTTGTTTACTTCATAGAACAAAAATATCAGCTTCTTAAATTGTTCCATAACACTATCGTCATTCTTCAGCGTCCACCATTAAAAAACCCAGTTTTCTTGGCGATACAGTGTGAAAGGTTGCTGTAAAAGGTTACTATAATTGTCATAACGGTACCAGTTTTCTTCGAAAATCGCCCCTTGGCACTCAAGAAAAAAAAAATAAAAGCACTAAAATTGCTATTTTTGAGCTAAAAATAGTATTAATAGTATATTTTTGCGGTGTAATTAATAGTTTGTTTCATTCTCAATCATGGATTCAAAGGATTTCCGTTAAATATATATGAAAAGGTGTCTTATAAACGTCAAAAATTTCTCCCCATGTTAACTCCCATAGGGAGTTTTAGTTTCATTCTCCACTCAGCAAGCAATGGCGTGGCGGACTCACGCCGGTGGCGTATTTTCCAGGTCTGGTGAATGTCAGTAACAAGGGCGGTACTCTTTGCGCACCCAGTGTTAGAAATTCTTTGCCCAGTGCTCGAGAAGCGAGAATAGCGAGCAGAGGGTTGAGCCCCTAGTGATCTACAATAAAATACTACATGAGCAAGATAGTGAAACTCTGAAATAATGGACTAAAATTGATAAAATATATTAATTAAGTACTTGTTCCACATGTAAAATTTGAAAACTTGCTGATAAATCTGACACCATGACGGTAAACCGTTCTCGAGATATGTAGTTTTTGGAATTTGAAGAACCTGAGTTACCAAAGTGAATTAAGTTACCAAACGGAACGAAGATGCAATAAAAAAAACGAATTCGATATAATATCAGAAAATTATCCATATTATTTTTTGCAATTAAACACAATTTAATGCATAATGGGAAAGAAATTACAAAATGAATTTGAATCTGAAGGGAAAGTTATGTGCTGCTCAAATCGGATTTTTTATTATTGCCTTTTAATTCTATAAGATAGGCCCGTTAAAGGACCCATATTTTGTAAATTTATTAGTGTTTTCTCTGGAAACATACTAAAATATTGTCTGCATTTTCTAAGGTGTGCAAAAAGTTTAATTTTTAAGACCACATTATAAATGACGCGTATTTGGTTTTGAATGATAACACTACACAATAACACAAACTATATTTCATGAAGTCTATAAATCTGGAATTTTTAAAAAAACAGTTAATTCTAGTATTTTAAACAAATAAATTTATTTTCTTTTATAATTCGAAGAACATTTGCAAAATTCCATCACATAATCTTCCTTGTATAAAAATCTATAAATGTGAAATTATATAATTGTCTCTAATGGTGCTAATTCTAGCATTCTAAAAATCGTCTAATTTGCATTGTCACATAAAATATGCCTCAAATGATTATTAACGTGATATATTTATGAATTTTCAATTTTTACTTTCTCTGCAATACATGGTAATGTATAGGGAAAATATTGGAATCATGCCAAAAATCGCAACTCGCGTTTCCGACGAATCTACACGTTTCGGGACCTCTAGAACACGAAAAAACTATTTTTAGTTTGACGTCTGTTTGTGTGTCTGTCTATCTGTGTGTCTGTCTGCCTGTGTGTCTGTTTGTGCAATGTATATATCCACTCTAACTCAATAACAAATGGACCGAATTTCATAAAATTTGGTAAGTTAATCACTGGTGTATGACCCTGGTGCTGATTAGTTCTTGGTACGAATCGGTATAAAGGAAATCGCTTTGTTTTGAGAAATGACCCGCAAAATTTGCCTGTATCCACTAAGCGGGAAAACTAATTTCACAAAATTTGGTAGATAAATCGCTTGTGGGTTACTCTGGTGCTGATTAGATTTTGGTACGATTCGGAAAAAATACCCTGTTTTTTTTTGTAAAATGGCCAGCAAAAATTGTCAAAATCTGAAATAAAAGACTACATATGCTCAAATATATCAATTAAAAGCTTGTTTCATACATATTTTTTAACGATAAAAATGTTAAGACCAAACCCATTATACTAGGACTAGCCGTTTTCGAGATACATTATTTTAGTTTTTTCGCATTTTCGCTAAGCCATCTTTGGCAATCAGTCCAGTTACCAAATGAGAACGAAAATTGAATTAAAAGTGCAAATTCTGTGGAATTTTAAATAATTATGGGTGATATTTTGTACAATTAAACTCACTTTAATGAATTATTGAAGAAATAAAGAGAACGTGAATATGAGTTTGCAGAGAAAGTCATGTACTGCCCACATTATATTTTTCTTTTGCTGTAATACATGGTAATGTATAGGGTAAGAATTGGAATCATGTCGAAAATCGAAATTCGAGTTTTCTACGGATCTACACGTTCCGGGACCTATAGAACACGAAAACACTATTTTTTAGCTTGACGTCTGTCTGTGCAATGAATGCATCCACTCTAACTGAAAAACTAATGGACAGAATTTCATAAAATTTGGTAGGATAAGTCACTAGTGTGTGACTCTGGTACTGATTAGTTTTTGGTACGATTCGCGGAAAAGAAACTCGCCTTTTTTTTGTAAAATGGCCCCAAAAATTGTTTGTATCTACTCAATTCTTAAACTGAAAAACCAATAGATCAAATTTTACAAAATTTGGTTGATACGTCACCTGTGACCCTGGTGCTGTTTAGATTTTGGTACGATTTGGGAAAAGTAATCTGCTTGTTTTTGAAATGGTCCGCAAAAGTCTTCAAAATCTAATATCAAAAACTATGTATGCTCAAATATATCAATTAAATTTTAGTTTTATACACAATTTTTAACAACGAAAAGAATGAGACTAACCCCATTACAGTAGGGCGAGCCGTCTTCGAGATATTTTAGTTTTTCGCATTTACGCTGCACCACACTAAAAAAAAGTCCAGTTACCTACTGAGAACGAGAATTGAAGTAATAGTGAAAATTAAGTGTCATTTTAAATAATTGTGGGCGTTATTTTGCGCAATTAAACTCAATATAATGAATTATTGAAGAAATTGAGAACGTGAATAGGAGTCTGAAGGGAAAGTTATGTGCTGCCCACATCAGATTTTTACTTTCCCTGCAATGCATGGTAATGTATAGGATATATATATATTATATATATATACCTTATTAATATTATAATTATTATATCTATTTTTGTGCCATTTTTTACAATAAGTACATTTTCCGAAAAACAAACATTGACAAAATTGAGGGCGTTTTAGTGTTTCGTGTATCCTAAAGATCAATAGGAAATTAAATTAAAATAAATATTAACAAAGAATAGTAATATATACGAAAGCAACTCGAGAAATATACAGACTTCACTTACCTCTTCTTTCTAGGAGATCACTGCGAACTAGCTTTCCAGTTTCCGCAAAATAACGTACCACAGGATAAAAACTTCTTAACGATTAACGTGCACTTATATGCATATCTCCAGCAGGGGGTGTTTTCAGAATGTTTTTCAATTGCAGGTTGTTTCAAAAAGAAATTGTCGTGGCAGTCAGAAAGAAAAGCTTCTTTTTAAACTTATATCGAAGAAAATAACAAACTACTATTTAATTTGAACGTCATGACGCCTGTACAGCAGATTCACAAATGCCATGTGTGTGATCTTGAAAATGACCTTGGTTTACACCCCTGTGGCGAGCGGTCCGTCCTAACCTGTGACCTCAGAAGATAAATAAGTCCAATAGCATATCCACCAGTACCCAGAAAGACTCCACCCTTTGCAACCCCCCCCCCCCCGCCTCTCCATAGTTCCTTTGATAGCAATTCTTTTTTGTACTTTAGGGGTGAGTTTGTAAATGCTCCCAGTGAAAATCTGGCTCTGTTACCAAAATGATAGCAATTTTGGAAATATTTGGATTTAAAATTAGAAATTTAAAATGTTTAATTATGTCAAGTCAGTGTGTGGTTATTTTATAAGAATTTTTAGTATTGTTATAGTTACTCATACGTACACTATGTAAAATAACTATAAGATTTGAAGTAAGCAAATTTTTTGTACTGATGTTGGGTTGCTTTAGTATTTAGGTAATTTGGAGATTTGAAAATTTACTTTTATTTCTTTTTCCCTGGCTCAATATTCTTAATTTGGTAATATTTAAATAATATTTATTGGCTTTTCATTTATTCTTTAATTAGAATATTTTTAATCTTCTAAATTAATTTTCTTTATGATATTCTTAGTTAAAAATGTTCCATTCCTTAAATTAATATTACTTTTGATTTGCAAATTTTAGAAATTATTTATTTATTTGATTCCCCTTAAAATTCCCTTTAATTTGACGTCCCATTTTCCCATTTTGGTTAGAAATTCCGTTTGTTCTACAGTTTCAAGTTATTTCCATGTCTCACTGTAATTCAAAAATTTCAGTTGCGGCCATTTTCGGAATTTTGTTTCGCGGGCCCTTTACTGCGATTAAGCCGCCACCTAAGCGTTTTTCACGCCTCTTTAGAATTCGGGATTTTTTTTAATTGGTTCGCGTTTTTACGGATCGTCTGCTCTCGGAATTATGAGTATTATTTTGGCAATTCTAATTTCGGTAAGCGAATTTTAATTGCTGCCGTTTATCTAAACTCGCCCTTTTGCCGCAAGTATAAATACGCGCGTAGAACTTTTCAGTTTCAGAGTTTTTGTTGAAATCCTTCGTTGTGCGTTAGCGCGAGAAGCGCGTTGTTTTTTTTCGAATGGAACTTATGTTCCACGCGAGTTTTTTTAATGGAACGTTAAGTTCCTCGCGTTATTCTTTTTTTTCATTAGTTGTTTTAATTTAAATTATGCATTTTTCAAGCTTTTTCGCGTAATTCGCGACGTAACTCTCCAGAAAAGTGTATGGTGAAATTCATTTTGCGAGTTATGTGAATGAAGCGTCTGACGATGACGTCCGAGTTTTGAGAAAATCCTAGCGTTCCAGATGTGGTTGTTAGGCCTCTGCTGATGTTTTTCAAAAGTGCTGAATCCTTTCCTGACTAAAGTTTGTTGAGATCCTGATCCCAAGAAAACCAGTTTTTTTCCAAAATCTGTGCTGCTCCAATGATTGGAACTTTCCCCCTGTCTGGCGGCCCATCCGGGTGAATACTGATGTTTTATTTAAACCCTTAATTTCTTTAATTCTGAATATGATTTCTCAATATTTTTGAAATGCATTTAACTAAAATTTATTCTGTAAAATTAAAATTCTAAACTTCATTCTGAGAGCAAATTTCTAAACCTTCATAATTTTTAAGAGCCTGGGTTAAATTCTAAAATTATTTAAATTTAATATTTTTGTTAATGATTTTTGATGAAATTTAAATAGATTGTTTTGAGTTAAGTTTTTTATGCTAATTCCTTAATTTTAACTAAGTTGATAAAATTCTAAAATTCTAATGTTAATTCTTCCTGAGTTGCCTGCCTGTGAGCAGTGTTTTTGTATTTGTTAATTGGAAATAATTGAAGTTACAATTTAATAAACTAATTTTCTTTAAACTAAATATTATGTCTTCATTTATCTTTTTTTAAACACAGCAGGTTTTATTCTATCTGTCAAACACAACACTGAAGTCAATTTTTTTCCTTGCTT
This sequence comes from Amaurobius ferox, assembly GCA_951213105.1. Classification (NCBI taxonomy): domain Eukaryota; kingdom Metazoa; phylum Arthropoda; class Arachnida; order Araneae; family Amaurobiidae; genus Amaurobius; species Amaurobius ferox. The sequence continues at coordinate 150,551,473 of OX578137.1, read as the reverse complement.
CTTTTGTAAGATTATTGCCCCAGCATGATGAAGCGTATAAGAATATTTTCTCTAAAACTGAATAGTACCAACTTAATAATGAGTAATTCTGATGGTGTTCTCCAAGATGTAGGAGTGATTTTCCGAAGCTTATGGCTAATTGTTTGTAGTTTCTGTTTAAGAAAATCAATACGAGAAAATCAATTATAACTTGAGTCTAAATACACTCTTAAATATTTTATACTATATTTAACTGATATAGATGCCCTTGATTTTGTGGGTGTGTATGCAGTCTGTAGCGAGACATGTAAGTGTAGGCGATGATATTTGAGGCGCAAATACTTCAGGACACAAATAGATGCACCTCGGCGTTATTATTTATAATTTCGAATTAGTGTTTTAGTTATATAATGTTTTAACCCGATATTTGCCGATAATCACACAAATCGATTTGTTGGAGACCTAAAATATTACCACAGAGTTTCCATTCTGACACCACCGGAAAGATCGAACAATTATCTTTCAGGTAACTTTTGAATGAAGTTTATACGATTACTGGATTGGACGAATTTCGGTGAATTTTAAAATATTTGTACTTTTCGTGCGTTTAAAATTTTCCTCACATATATATTATGATATTTAAAAAATTGACATGTAATCCGAAGTTTATAAATTAACACAAACTACTCCGGAGTACAGAATAATTCCCTAAACCCAAGGGTTAATTAATTACAAATTGTTTACCCGGAAACCATAATAAAATAAGATGCCTGTGTGTGCGGTCTGTAACGGGAAATCTAGTACATGAAATTTGGTACACAGGTATTTAAGTGTAAATCGGCGCATATGCTTTTTTAAATTCGAATTAGTTTTCTAGTTATTTTATGTTTTAATATTTTTACACAAATGGGTTCCTTGGCGACCGAATATGTTATCACAGAATTTCCATCTTGACACTATCGTAAAGAACGCCCTTTACAACTTTGTTAGAACCGAATCTGTTGTTGTTGAGGCCCAGACCGTCCGACCTACCAGAAAAGTCTAAGGTAACTGTTTGGACTGCCGGGAAGTGCCACCCAATTTAGACCGGAACCCAGTGGGGGATGCATCCACAGGGACCGTACCCTCCTTCCCCTACTACCAACCTCTCGGAAGGACTTACGGACCAACATGTTGAACGTGATCGTACTCCGTATGAACACGGCGGCAGTTGTGGCAGCGTGCAAATCCAGCGCGCAAACCACCGGGCTACCGCGCCCGAAATGTGCCAACAGCACACAGTGTTACCATGTGGTCTCCCACCCAAGTACTAACCGCGCCCGATGCTGCTCGACTTCGGTGATCTAACGAGAATCGGTGTTTTCAGCACGGTACGGACGTTAGCCCAGAACTGAATCTGTAAAATAATTTCTTTAATTTTAAATTTTTTTAAATATACATTAAAATTTCTATTTTTTATGTTAATTGTCACGTTTGAAAAATTAAGATTATCACAACTCTATAATTTGGCAAAAAGAGCCGCGTATTTGCATTCTAACAAAATCAATTTTTCGATTTTTTTTAAAAGTATTTTTAATTTTTATAATTTTTGAATGATCACAAAGCAACAAACGCTTTTTTTGCGAAGTCCAGGTATTCGACCTTTTTACTGATGGATGTTACTGCGCATGCCCAACTAGGAAGCACCTAGCTGTGTCCCTCCCCAATGTTTCTTGAATTTATTTACTTGACACTTTTTGCTTTAGCAAAGAGTGCATCGGATTTGGAGAGTACCATTTCTGGATGGAATTGATATTAAATTGTGTCGAAATGTATTATTTAGGATGCTTGTGCTTATTTAACTATTTATAAGTAGTGGACGTTTATTTAGGAGCCAGGCATGTCTAGGAGTAGTACATAATACAGTTACGTTCTATTTCATAATAAAGGAAGATGTATGTGAATGCGGGCTGAAGCCATAAATCTAAGCGTAGTACGACCTTGAAATTTGGCATACCCCTCGATGTACACTGGTGCACCTCGGTATTATTTTTTTTTACTTCGAATTAATTTTTTAGATAAAGTGCTTTGAACGGCGTAATCTCCCGCGATAGAAAGTAATCTCCCGAGATATTTTCGTAGTTTCCATCTTAATACCATTGTCGTAGCGGTTTGTTTCATATTCTGTTGCTGTTATAAGCGAACATACTGTTAAAGCGTTCTTCGGTATTTGAGAATTCGTTGTGAGTTCTGATGAGGTTTTATTCAAAGGCATTCATCTTAAATCCGGATAACTCCGAGAATATTTTGTAGCGTATAATGCAGAAGAAACCTGGTCCTACAAGCAGGGTCACACTTAGGCTAACTGGGGCCCAGGACAAATATTCCTCCGGCATCCCCTCCAGCTCTTGACATAACTGAAATAAACGAAAATATTTTTTCCTTATTGCATTGTAGAGAAAGGTATAAAAAATGTTCCTCTATTTTTAAGAGAATTTAAATCTCTATTTTAATAGAATTAAATTAATAGAATTATTAAGAGCGAATTAGTCCAGTAATCCCTACATGTCTTCAAAATAACGCTTTTCATTGGGCGAGTCCCATTCGGATGGTATTTTTTTTTTTTTTAGGAAGCATTTGTTAATTTTTCGATGTTGCATTTAATGTTGGGTCCCCTCAGTTGCGGAAGCCCAAGGCAGATAGATGCCTCTCATGCCCCTGCATTAGTCAGACCCTGATTATAAGCCCATTTCTCCTACGTAAGATGACATACTTTTAAGATACTGTTCTTTTTATTGAATTCGATTTTAAACATACAGATGCCTTTGTGAATTTGGAGAAAAATACTTTATTAATCCAAGGTTATGTTACAAGGAAGATTTTTGACAATATTTCATATTTTTTCTACAGATAGTATTCCTGGTAATATATAGGATAAATAAGAATACGATTTTTTCCAATGATTATCAAAATTAGTGTTTGTCTTTAATTATTGTCTTTTTAACAGCTTACTGGGGTTGATTTCATCCTTGAAAACTCTCTTTCGACTGCGCGTTACTTTGGCTTGTTTAATCGTTAGATCGCTGAGCCTATTTTTTATTAACAGATTCCAATGTTGCAGAATTTTATCAACTGCCTTATCGTTGCATAAAAATTGATCAAATTTCTTTTTGAAAGCTTTCACTGTTTTCGAATCAGATAGACCCCATTTCAAATAATGAGAAACGGCTTCTGAGTCAGATGTGTACAGCAGATCCAACATATTGTATAGTGTGTCATTATCCCACATGACGTCTTTTATTAATTCCTTTGTTTCTATAGGAGATAACTCAAAAAACTCTACAAAATCTTCAACATCCTGCCATTGTTCATGCAAAATCGACCTTTTAAGTAACTGTTGGGGAAAGCTGTTGGCAAAAAACTTGTGTTTAAAAAGTTTCCTGTCGTCTTCGGAGGGAAATGCCCAACAGAGAAATTGAGATATCTTAGACGTTAAACATTTCAAATTGCACTTGGAATATGGGATATAAATTAAAGGATAATATGAATTATATTCCTTAAAAATGCTCATGAACTGCTTTTTATATTGTTTGCGATCGCCTTCAGATGGCAAACACCATTCCAATACTCTGTCCACGCCCTCAGTATCGAATTTTTCCAGTAAAGTAGTAACAGCTTCTGGTGGATCCCACGTAAACCGGACGAGTTTCTGCCTCCCGAATTTGAAATAATGACGGTTTTTTTCCATTAACGAGTTCATGGAAAATCCATTCTTCTTGAACACATCCCAGATTAGATTAGGTTTAAACACAGAAATTTCTTCGGGGGAGAAATATGCCCAGTTCAGTAGCGAATTCACGTACTCCTCTCCATTCTCATGAGATAAAATCCAAAAACATGCTTTTCTCCCTAGGTATGATAGCGTCACCTTTTTCCTAAAGTCAGCGATTTCTTTTTCTGGCAAACAGTTTGATAATATCGAATCCAATCTGTCACGACTTCTATTCGTGATTAAATAGTAATAAATATGTTCGCCAGAAGAGGAATGCATAATTTCCCGCCTTTCTTTCACTGTTGCGTGTTGTAACATATTTTCAATTATCTCTATATTTTTACTTTGAAAAGGCATTTTGTCTAAAATACTCAAAACTATGTCTCCCAACTTAGAGTTAGAGAATATATAGCGATGGTAATTATCTGGTGTTTTGTCGAATAGCTCTACCAGTAGTTCCCCGTAATCGTAATTCTTATTCTCTTCATTATGTTTGTTTGCATATCTCTCAGATAGCTCTTTTAATAGATTTGAATAGGATTTTTCGGGTAAAATTCTCCACAATTTGGAAATGATTGGCATAAAATATAATTGATTAGGAGACTCTAGCGACCATATGAATGTGGTATCTAGTGCATCATATTCAACAAGATTGATGTTCAATGAATAATTAAAAAATTGTGCCACCTGTCCATGAGACATCTGTGACACAAGAAAATACAAAATATCGCTGTAATATGTTGGCATGCTGCACCAGTTTTCGGAACGGTACAATTTATAAATATCATTGTTCCATCTTCCTTTTAAACTATTATACTGATTAAATGCGCAACAAGCACTTTTAACAATGATTTTCTGCTTTGTACTTTCACCCATTCTGTTCCAGCAATAGACAACAGCTGTTTTCTGTCCTTCTTCCACACCTACTTCAAATACTCGTTTCCAGAATGGATTATCAAATTCTATAAATCCTTCCATTCTCCTAGACATACGATTCGACCACATCATGACTATATTCGATTGTTTATTTATCGGATCAAAATTTGGAATTAGCTTTCTCACAGGACATATTTCATTCCACAAGGGTTGAATAAAAGGTTCTATAAAGTATATACAGGCTAATATATAGCGCTGGGAAAGTGGTAATCCCTCATTTTGCACTAAACGTTCTGCTACCACTCTTTCGTTTATTCTTCCTTCTGCCGTCCAATCAGTTAATGTTAAACGCTCACCTGCAATCTGTGTAGTCGCGGGAAATCTTATTCTATATTCCCTACTCCAGCCAAAAAGACGAAAAGCTATCAACCAGATACGACAAATTAAGGACGCTTTCGACACACGTGGAAGCGGGAGAGTCCCACACACGGCAGACGACTGGTCTCTTATCCGCATCTCCCAATCAGAAACAGGCCATTTACTTTTGAACTTTCTATCAAAGTCTTGAATTATGCATTTCGTCAGCCGAGAACTTTGGCACAGCTGAATGGCTAACCTCGTAATTGCCTGTTCTTTGAGTGATGGCGGAGTCTTCACATAACTTTCTAACAACTTTTCGGAAAAAAACTTGTTACTAATGCTCATCTTTCTGATCTAGTTTAGTTATATTTCTAAATAAGATGTATGCTTTTAACAGAAATAATTTAAATGGAGTTTGTTGCGATTTATTGTTGCAGGATTCAGGAAAATTGTGTCAGAGAAGAATCAGCGTTGATGAAAAGAATCAGCAAATGATTTCTCTGTAAGGAAAAAAGAAACATTTAAGAATGCAGAACACTCATGAACATGTATACTTTTGAATTCATAAAAATCCTTCTAGATCGCTTAAAAGCATAATATATAATTGGCGATTATTGTCATCAGTACCAATGCAAATATCGCCAGATTATTAACATATTTTCAGTTTAAGCAATTTTTTCCATATAATTTTGACGAATTTCAGTTAAATGATTCATAGAAATAATGAAAATTTTCGTTGATTTCTTTAATGCCAAAAGTCTAACTTATGTATTTGTTGTGGTATATTTATTTATTGCTAAGTGAAAATAGCTCAACTTTGCGGCCTGCTAAGAATTTTTTGCTGCAACAAAAGCAGAATTTACGGCAGATTTTGTTGAATTTTATGAAAATTTTCTAGGTTTAAAATAAGCACAATATGATATAAATTATGCCGAAAATCAAACTTTTACAGTAGTACGTATCAGTTAGTAAATTGAAAATAGCACAGTATTGTGTCTTGCTAAGAATTTTTCGCCGCCACAGAGTAGAATTTCTAGCTGATTTGACGAATTTTATGGAAATGATCGCGTTTAAAAACTGACACTGTGTGGCTTAATTTAGTATTATTAAAATTGAAATATCTAGTGAGAGGATATTAAATAAGGAAGAAGATACTATATAATGATGAAGAAATACGAATAATGAGAATATACTAGTTCAGAGACCTATGATTGAAGTATTTCGTTTGCTTGATTGAAAAATTTTGTTTGTATGATTGACATATTTCGTTTGCTTAATTGAAATATTTCGTTTGCATGATTGAAATATTTTGATTGTGTATTAGAAATATGAAAAATGCGTAAAAGACATTGACCGATCCATAAAATAAAGAAAATAAAAATCTAAATTTTTAGATAATCCATAATAGTTGGCAAGTATGAAGAAAGAGCTTTTAATTTGATACACAGGTCAATTATATTATTAAAACCCCCGAAAATCATCGAATGTTTATTTATATGTTCAGTGGAAGGGGACGCTCTACAACAAAATGTTGGAAATACAAAATTATAAAAAGCATAATTCGAGATGAAATAGAGATAATAAATTTAGTTCAAGGGTAGATCACTAGATAAGAAAAATGTTGCTGCTCGTGTACTATTATTAGAAGAAGGTGTACACTTACACGACTCCAAGATTTGTGTCTTTAGGAGTGCCGCACTCATAAGTGTTCGATTTACTGAAGAAGTGAAAAACTCCTTCTTTCCAGCGAGATAGAGAGAAAAAATCTGGCACATGGGTGAGAAACAAACACATTGCAAATACTCAGTAGAGGAAGGGGAGCGTTTCACACCAAAACGTTCGAAAAGTGAAATGATAGAAAAGCAGATATTTGGTGCGATAAAGCAGATAGATACACTGGGCGGAAACATGAGTGCCAGCTAGGACACCTGGCCAAGACGGAAAATATTCCAAGTTTATTCCATTACATGATAAGTGTAGATAGATAAGGAGAGTTCCGCGGCATTTGGGAGAAGGTAAAGAGCTATACTTCAACAAGGGGAACCCTCCAAAATTCTCCGAAGCCATAAAAATCAGTGCATCAACAGAGGGCGTATTCAGGAGCTATGCATTAACTTGGGGAGGTTGTCAAAAGCCGGCGCAGTTATGATCTCATAAAACAGGTATGGATAAAAGGATGATGTTACAGAAGAGGGCGGAGTTTATTGCGTATAGAGTATTGTTATTCCTCAATAGTAATATATGTAGATATTTAAGTAAAAGACAATATTTTTTAAAGGCTGTCCCCTCCATCACATGATGTGCTTGCGCATCCCGACAACCTCGAAGATATAAATAATTTCAGTATTATAATATTAATTGCAAAAAAAAAAACATTTTTAAAGGATTGTCCCCACCACCACCCGATGCATAAATCCACCGCGACAATCTCAATTTTTTTATTTTGTATTGTGTATTTTAAAATGCCCGTAAGCATAACTTGCAATGCCGTTCTCATTAATTTCAGTATTTTTATATTTGTTACAAAAAGTAATTTTTTAAAAGAGTGTCCCCACCACCACCCGATGCATAAATGTACCGAGACAATCACTATTTTTATTTTTTATTTTAAAATGCTCGTAAGCATAGCTTGTAATACTGATCTCATTAATTTCAGTATTATGATATTTGTTGCAAAAAGTAATTTTTTAAAAGATTGTCCTCACCACCACCCGATGGATAAATGCATCGCGACAATCTCTATTTTTTTTTATTTTTTTCATTTTAAAGTGTACGTAAGCATAGCTTGTAATACCGTTCTCATGTAAATATCTTTTGTCATCAATGGGTGACAAAGCCAGTTTATTCTGGCATACAGTGAATAGTTTATGATTGCTACTATCAATTCTAATGTGTTCTTCCATGGTAGGTCTAACATTCAACACACACTGCCTATAATCACAGTGCGTAATTTTCCGTGCAACCACATGCGTAGAGACACCTTTATCTCTTTTCTTTTCTCAAGCAGATGATGGAATAAAGTACATTTTACTTCTAAGTCCTATGAACTCTTGAATAGGAGTTGAATTCAGTTCATCTTTAAAGTATCCAATACGTTTTCCATTCTCATCGCTGAAGAGAGGATGGTCCGTGGGGGTAGTCAGAAAAATCATAGAGATGTTTAAGCTGGCCCATATCTTCATAAATATCAGGGGTTTGGATCTCAAAGCATAGGGAATCAGTATCGGTGAAGAGAAGTGAAGCTTTTTTACCATATTGACTTTTAATATGCTTATAACGAAACTCATGCATCAGTAGTTTGGATAGCTCTAGGTTAAAAAAAACCAATGTATATAGGCCGATTAATTAAAATGCAACTCTTTACAGGCTCGATGCCCACAAGATCTTGACAAAAAATCCTGCTGGCTCTTCTATAAGCTGGGGATGCAACCATCTTCAGGGTTCGCTTTGAAGAATTCCCTCATTCGCCATTCACTCGATTTCGAAGATTCTCCATCGTTTTTCCAAACACAGCCTTATTAAGCAATTTGAAGAAATCCTTCTCAAAATTAGTCTTCGCCAACTTTCTCTTTTCTGTATTAAATTGGATGTATTTCTCTAACCAGGGCTTCTGATTAAATTTTGAGGCCTTGTAAATTTTCCTGAGTCTTAAGCCTAATGATTGGTATAGTTGAAGATTGCGATAGTGAACAATATAATGTTTCTTGTCATGTTGATTGGGTACCAATTTCGTAGTACTAACGAAACGGCTGTGACGTAACTGTTGAACCAGCTGTTCGGTATATCGGGAGAGCATTTCTCGCTCAATCTTCACCCTTTCAGGAGGGTATTCATTATGGTAATCATGTAAGGATTCAGGAAACTCTAGATCCACCTTAAATATATACCCCTCATGAACATTATCCCTTAGACTCATTGTGCCGATTGTTTTGTGCCGTGTTGATTTAGTTAATTACTTATCTTGAAAAAAAGGGGTAACTCTACATCATTTAACTTATTAACTACAGCCATTAGTAGTTTGGGTTAGTATATTGCTTTGGTGGCCGCAAAACCCACCTATTTTCAGCTTAATGGATGATTAGGTTATATAATAATCTTATAGAATTTCACAAATAAGATATAAGGGTAATTAGAATAGTCTACATTTTATTTAGCACACATAATCATTTTTACACCATAACCTTTAATCATACAGTTACTATTCTTCTTCTTCTTCTGATACTTATTTGAGTAATTATCGAGATGTAATGCCAGACTTAGTAATATTTGGTTGAACACTGGGTGGGACGCATTAATTAGTTTTTTTATAAAAACAGCACCTTTGAATTAATCCTCATATATTTTAAAATGTACCTGATAACATCTTTCACATCTTTGAAGAATCGCCTTGTTTTTCACCTTCTCTTTTTTAAAAACCAGAGCTCTCCGAACTGATCACACACATATCTAAATTACTGCTATACTACCTTGATCTACATAAATGTCCAACATCAGGGTAAGAAATTACCGGGGGCCATGCGCGAAATGCGACCAAATTTTTATCATTTGCGACCATAATTTTGGAATCGGAGGCCAAATCGCGACTAGAAATAAACCACTATAATTTACCAAAAATAACCGAGGAAAAAAAAAACCTTTTTTTTTTCTTGTATAAAACAATAAGTCAGTTTAAAATTAATACAATAATATAAAACAATCTTAGTATTCCCGCTCGCCAGATGGCGATTAAACTTCAAAAACTGGCGATTAACAAAATCCTGACTACCGGCCAAACTCTGTGATAGTTTATAGAATGACCCTTCTCCTTAAACAATGCCACCTGTGGAGTAACAAAATTCTGTCGACAATCGCTACGATACTGCTATACGAAGCGTCCGTAGTTGTTCTCCCCTACAAGGCGATCGTAATTTATTGCATTTGCAACTGAGAAAGAGTGTAATCCACATTCCTATCTAACCCCTCCTCTTGATTACCGATGTGTTTTGCGACATTACGTGGCGTAGCGTCTTTACCGCGCTCTATGCATTGACCTGGACCCATTTTCACACGCTGTACGAAGCAGTAACTACTCTGCTTCGAGGACTAATCTAGATCATTGGTACTAATAGGTCTTTCATCATTTTTACACCTACTTCAAATTTAAAAGGGTTCCCTACTCTAAAGTTCATGCACGAACGGAATTGAAATCACTCGCTTAAAAAAAATATTTCGTGAAATTAGCCCTGTCTATTTTTGGTGAATTCTGAATTTACTTATTGGCTAAATATTCATTATAGCATGTTTTTCATAATAGAAAATTAAAAGAAGTAATCTATAAGAAAGAGAGTCGGGAATTCTCTGTGGCTCGGGACCGGTGCAAGCGAACTGGCGTCCGGCGTGATCTGGGCGTCCGGCCTGAATAAAATACATCAACCTTGGGGAAGAGGGAATTCCTTTCCGAGCTGAATTGCTGATATTGCAATGTTATATAGTATTATTCTACTTTAATCTACATATTCACGGTCCATAAACGACCCTATGGAAATTATGAATGTGTGTAGCATTGACTGAAATAGCGCGTTTGAAGGGTACTAACCCGGACATACTTCATATTAATTTTAAAGCTAGATCGCGAGAATTTCACAATTTTTAAAGTCTCGATGCACTACAGTTCTTTGTTTAGAGAAATTGTAGATTTCCTTTTATAGATTATACCCTGTTTTAAGTTATTAATCTTTCATCGATGATGCATAAAAATAAAAAATGTATGGATTCCTAAAATGTTTGCATAGTTGTGTTTTAGAAGTGCTAACTGTTAACAATTATTATAAATTCAAAGTTAAACCGATTCCATTTTCAACTTATCCGTGGTCAAGAACTGTTCATGCCCCCCCCCCCCCTCGTCCCACGTGGATCGGAAAATTCGAGTATTGTAATAAAACATCATGCTTCTAGCGATATAAGACGACAGTTCTTAAATTCAAAAACGTCGAAATATTAAAAAGATCAAATTTTCTTAAGAGGATAAAGAATTTCCTTGTTATGAAATACATATATTGGGGAAATTTTAAAGTAAAAGCGTTCATAACGTCCGATAATATAACGGGAAAAAAGACCGAAATATCGCGATCGCGCTGATGGAAAATTTACATAGTAAATCATCAAAAAAATATTATAAATTTATTAAAAATCTCTGAAAATCATCGGTAAAACCCTCTAAATTAAAAAAAAATCAGTGGTCGGGCTTATTTAAAATAATATGGAGGAATAAATAATAGTAAATGCTTCGTCAGCTTGGAAAAGTAAAAAATAAAAAGATCAGGATGAGAAAATTTGAAATTGCTAAAATTAATTGATTGAATTTAAAATTGCCTCCAAAAATATTTGAATGCTTCATGATAAATTATTTTTTTATAATCTATTGGAAAACAAATGTTATAAAGCACCTGAAAAGAGTTATAATAAAGGTCATTGGTAAGATTTCAGATCACAGGAATAAAAAAAAATTAGTGAAAAAAATTAAAAAATGATATAATTAAAAAAAATAAATTTAAAAAACCTTTGAGAAATGAAAAAGATGGGGATAGGGACACTAACTTATAGAAAAGAATTGGTTTTAGAAAAAACACTTAAAATAAGTTTTGAAAATCTATTAAAAGTTAATAAGGAGATGTTAGCAATAATAAATGCATGTTAACAGTATTACTCATTAAAAATTAAGATATTTCTGTGAATTTGTCTTGTTTTTTTATCAAATAATAATAAGAAATTGTGTATCTTGCCAATCTCTTAAATTTTCCCCAATTTTTAAAATCCTCCTCCTTTCAATCAACATCCAAATAATAGATTGTACAAAAGTAGATCCGCTAAGGGGAGTTTTCTTGATAATAGACATATAGTGACTTATGTTTACTGTATAATAAATCTATAAATAAATAGGTAATACTAGCAAATTCCTAAATTATTAAATAACATACTTAAACACAATTTTGCATAACATTAAGCAAGTTGAAAAAAAGCATAGCATATTTTGCAGCTGTGAACAACTAGCCATTAAACATCATTGACCTACCGGCCAGTGGTTACTAACTAAAAATGGGAATTAAATGATAAGTCAATTTAAAAATTATAATTTGCACTTTAGTGTCTTTTTTTAAGTATATATATATTTGGCAAGTAAATAAAATATTTAGATTAGGCCTATGGGATTTTATCGTGTATATTTTTTATTTCATTAAATTGTTTTATTTTGGCCCCTAGAAATTTTCAAATGGCCCATAAAAAATTGATGCTGGGGGCCATTTGGCCCCTACTTTTTTTTTCTAATTTCGTACCCTGGTCCAACTCCAACAGACTGGGCTCCAACTGCTCGCCAATTCCGAGCAATAAGCAACTTTCTTGACCCCCAGCTTGACCTCATATATATACCTTCCTTCCGTTGGACGGTCCGCCTTCCGCTGGTGTGTAAAAATGAGGGCTGATCCGTAGACTTGGGGCGTGGTATGTAAGACACGGGGCCACCTGTATGTTACCGCCAATGTACTATGAGTGGGGATATTTATTCCGCCCCCATTCCTTGCTCCATCATTTCATAATCCTTTCAAATCTTTAATATTTTACATTTCTGGCATTGCAGTCCCCCCCCCCTCCTCCCCCCCCAAAAAAACCCACCAATTTTCAGCTTAACGGATGATTAGGTAATATAATAATCTTATAGAAATTCACAAATAATATATAAGGGTAATTAGAACAGTCTACATTTTATTTAGCGCACATAATAATTCTTACACCATAACCTTTAACCTTACAATTACTATTCTTCTTCTTCTGATACTTATTTAAGCAATTATCGAGATGTAATGCCAGACTTAGTAATATTTGGTTGGAACACTGGCTGGGACGCATTAATTAGCTTTTTTTTTATAAAAACACCACCTTTGAATTAATCCTCATATATTTTAAAATGTACCTGATAAGATCTTTCACATCTTTGAAGAATCGCCGGGTTTTTCACCACCTCCTTTTTAAAAACCAGAGCTCTCCGAACTCATCACACACATATCTAAAATACTGCTATACTGCCTTGATCTACATAAATGTCCAACTCCAACAGACTGGGCTCCAACTGCTCGCCAATTCCGAGCAACAAGCAACTCTCTTGACCCCCAGCTTGACCTCATATATATATACCTTCCTTCCCTTGGACGGTCTGCGTGCTGGTATGTAAAAATGAGGGCTGATCCGTAGACATGGGGCGTGGTATGTAAGACATGGGGCCACCCGTATGTTACCGCCAATGTGCTTAGAGTGGGGATATTTATTCCGCTCCCATTCCTTGCTCCATCATTTCTTAATCTTTCCAAATCTTTAACATTTTACATTTCTGGCATTACATCCCCCCTCCCCCCCCCCAAAAAAAAACCGAAAGTTACTCTCCCACAGTTTCACCTCAGTAGTAATAAATTGAGTTCACCATGGTTCAACGAAAACACATAAGCTCATCCATCTTGATAAAGGCTGAGTTCAACTTTTTAGTCTTGTAAAATTCATAGCTTTGCTAGTTCTTTATAGCTTTTTGATAGTACCCTGTCCAGTTAATCCATTGTTCATAATTGACATACTGTACCATAAATTACATGAGGAATACCAACATATTCTAATTATTATTAAATTGTAAATTTTGATATATTATTTGCAATGCATAATTTTCATTTCTCTTTTTACAGAATTATTTACATACAACATATCATTACATAACAGCATTTATTACTTTATTATTATTATACATTTTCTTGTTATCATTTCATTTTATAACATATTGTAGTAGTGCAACTATCAACTTCCGATTCTTGGTTATGGTTGAATTCCATATCACCATATTATTTATAAATTGCTTTGTTATTTCATTTTTTTTTTATATAACTTGACATATATGTAATGTCAGAAATACATAACATACTTTTTGAAATATACTTATATCTACAATTTAAAACATATACATATCCACTCAATTATCAATTTCTATTTATGACATTAATTATAAACTTTTTAACATATTTTTCATATTCTTTGTCTTATGAAATTACTATTTACAACAATTCGAGGGCGAAAATTATACCCTCTGGTATTATAACAAGCCTCATCATCATTTCTATTATTTTCATAGTCTAATTGCTTTTCTTTAGTGACCTTCCCTTCCTTATTTTGTCTCTGAAAATTATTTCTAATCACTTTCTCATTTTGATTTTTTTCTTTGTCCTGGTTTGATTCGCTTTCGTCACTATTTTTCAAATATTGTTTTCGCTCCGCTCCATGTATAGTTTATTTATGTGCAATTTATAAGTTTTATTTTCATCACTTTTAAGACATATTATAACCTTATTATTTCGGACTAATTTCGTAATTCTAAATGGGCCATCATATCGATCCTCTAATACCCTTGGTTTTAAGAACTTTTTTAGGTAGACTGTCGCTCCTATAAATATATCGTTTTTTTATCTGTATTTTATATTTCTTTATTTGTTTGTCATTTATCAGCTTTTGCTGTTTGGATGCGTCTTTCATGACTTTGTCTAAATTTTTTAAATGCTGTGCCACATATTTTTTATAATTATTTACATCACTATACATTACATCTATTTCTTCCTTACTTGGCATGTTTGTTTGTTTAATATTTTCAAATGGCAATGATAAATCTCTAAGAAAAAACAGGAATGGAGGTTCAAACCCTGTATTGCTGTTAATAGTGTTATTCACATAAAACTTGAACCATTGTAAGGATTCATCCCATTGAAACGTAGTTTTTGTCAAACACATTATACATTGTTTCATGTCTCTGTGTATTCTTTCACAACGATCTAAAGAACTTGGAAAATAAACTGAACTGTATCGCTATTCAATATTCAATGCATTTGTAAAATCGATGTATTCTTTACTTTTAAAAATTTGAGCATTATCGCTTTGAATAATAATTGGAACTCCATAAGTTGTCACGAAATTTGTTAGCTTATTTACTATTGTTTTAGCAGTAATGCCTCTGACTGCATAGGCTTCAAAGTATCGTGAAAACATGTCTACAATTGTAATTACAAAATTATTACTTTTATTACTGTGCGTTAGTTTTCCTACGCAATCCAGTTGTAAATAAATTCCTGGTTTTAATATTTCTGGCATAGCCTGAAGTCTGGCTGGTTGTATATTTTTGTGTTTTACTAACAAGCATTGATTACAAGACTTACAAAAATTTTCCACATCTTGAAAATCCCCTATCCAAAAATATTTTTTGAAAGTAATTGGTATATCTTTTTCACTCCGAAATGAGGAAAATGTGCCATCTCTGTTATCTTTCCCTTTAGTGAGTGCGGTATTGCAATCTTATTACTTTTCTTATATACATAATGTATAAGGAAAGTATTGTGACGGGGTCGAAAATTCGAATTCGAGTTTTCGACGGGAGAGCACGTTTCAAGCATCCCTGATCACGAATCAAACATTTTTGAAGTGATGTCTGTGTGTGTGTGAAAGTATGTGTGTGTGTTTGAAAGTATGTGTGTGTGTGTGTGTGTTAGTGAGTCTGTGGAGACGATAACTGACGAACGAATGTACCGATTCGAACCAAATTTGGTACAAAAATCACAATCCGTAAACACTGGAAGCCTATTGTTTTTAAACGCAATCGAATGTTCAGAACCCCCTAAATTTTCGAATGAAATTTTTAAAAAATCGTCAAAAAATCAAAACCACTAAAAAAGTTACGCAAATAGACATTTCATTTGTAATTTTTCATTAGAAAACGATTGGCATAAATTTTAGAGCGCTAACATGAACCGTTCTCGAGATATTGCACATTTTTAAAAAAAATTATCAAAAAGTCATAAAATAAAATAAAAAATATTTCCTATTGAGAAACATGTTCACTTTTCATATGTAATACCATACGATAAATTGGGTGACATCATTCTCGTGGATCTAGTTCGTTCCATTCATGAAAAAAGATACTTTGAGTAATACGTTTGTATTTGAACGCCAATAGTCATTTGTCTGTTGTAAGAATAACTTATTTCTTCGTCCATAATTCTTGGCGAGATTTTGGCGACGAATTTGGCGGAATGTCGTCAACTTGGCGACTTTTTGAAATGTTGCCAAATTAACGAAAATCTCTCCAAATGAATGAAAATGACGCTAAATCAATGGAAATGGCGACTAATACGCGAAAATTCAATATCTTGGAAAGAATATAAATATCTACTATAAGAAAAACCTATTTTACTCTAAAGTAGTAAATTCAGTACATTATATAAGGAAAGTCATGTGTTGCCCACATCAGATTTTTTTTAGAAGTATTTATATCTATTTCTGAAAGTGTGATATAGTCAACAAATGTATTTCCCTAAGAACAAATTAGCTTAAATTTCAATATACATTTTCATTTGCTGACGATGATGATATGAAATGTTTGCAACAGGGTGGAGTCTGAGACCTAAGACACGGCTGCTTATTAACTTTAATTGACTCAAGTATATTGATTTTAGGACATTTTGTTTAATTAATATTACTACATGACATTTCTTTTCATTTACTATTACTTTCCTTATATACATAATGTATAAGGAAAGTATTGTAACGGGGTCGAAAATTCGAATTCGAGTTTTCGACGGGAGAGCACGTTTCAAGCATCTCTGATCACGAATCTAACATTTTTGAAGTGATGTCTGTGTGTGCGTGTGTGAAAGTATGTGTGTCAGTGAGCCTGTGGAGACGATAACTGACGAACGAATGGACCGATTCGAACCAAATTTGGTATAAAAATCACAATCTTTAAACACTGGAAGCTTATTGTTTTTATATGCAACCGAATATTCAGAACCTCCCTAAATTTTTGAATAAAATTTTGAGAAAATCGTTAAAAAATCAAAACCACTAATAAAGTTACGCAAATAGACATTTCTTATGTAATTTTTCATTAGAAAACGATTGGCATAAATTTTAGAACGCTAGCACAAACCGTTCTCGAGATATTGTACATTTTTAAAAAAAATTATCAAAAAGTCATATAAAATAAAAAAGAAATATTTCCTATTGAGAAACATGCTCACTTTTCATATGTAATACCATACGATAAATTGGGTGACATCATTCTCGTGGATCGAGCTCGTTCCATTCATGGAAAAATATATTTTGAGTAATACTTTTGTATTTGAACGCCAATAGTCATTTGTCTGCTGTAAGAATAATTTATTTCTTCATCCATAATGCTTGGCGAGATTTGGCGGAATGTTGCCAACTTGGCGACTTTTTGAAATGTTGCCAAATTAACGAAAATCTCGCCAAATGAATAAAAATGACGTTAAATCAATGAAAATAGCGACTAATTGTCGAAAATTCAATATCTTGGAAAGAATATTAGTATCTACTATAAGAAAAACCTATTTTTTTACTGTAAAAGTAGTAAATTCATTACATTATATAAGGAAAGTCATGTGTTGCCCCACATCAGATTTTTATCATTTATTTTAATATAAGTTTGTCTTTTATTTTCCTTCTTTACCATTAACAGTTTATTTTGACTATCAATACAGTATACCTTATTATTGTGATATCGGTTTCTTCTTTTTTTAATTCCTCTCTAATTTTACTTAATTTTTCATCTACCATTTGTTGCTCTAATATTTTCTCCACATTTATCTCATCATTTTTAACTAAAGTATTTACAAATTTGATTTGGTTATCATTGTCAAATACGTATCTCGAGCAATAATCACTTGCGTTATTTTCACCTTTTTGATATTTGAATTTAAATCATTCTGACTTATGTCAATTAGCCACCTCGATATGATATTTGGCATTTTATCTAATTTTATGTGGTAGATAAGGGATTTTTCGTCACTCAGCAAGGTAAAACTCCTTCCGAACAGATATTCTCTGAAGTGCTGCAATGATGTGTGTATAGCTAATAATTTTATTGCAGGATAGTTATAGATTAGTTTTATTGCAGGATAGCGCTTCTCTGCCGGATTCACAGGTCTTGAATAAAATTCGATAACATGATCGACTCCATTTACCCTTTGCATCAAAATACTACTAATTCCCTTACCTGAGCCCTCCGTAGTTAAGACAGACGGGTTTACTTTATCAGGTTGTCTTACAACTGGTTCCTTAAAAATTGCATTTTTTAATTTTTCAAACGCTTTCCTACATTCATTATTCCACTTGAACCTAACATTCTTTTTTCTCAAATTTACCAACGGTTCTGCAATTTGTGCATAATTTTCTATCAGACCTCTTAAATAGTTTGTTGTCCCAAGAAAGCTTTTTACTTGTTTAACCGTTTTGGGTTGTTTGAAATTTTGCACTTTTGCACAGTTTTTTATTGATGGGCTTATTCGCATTTACTTTATATCCCAAAAATTCAATTTGCGATTTGCATATTTGTAACTTCGCTGGGTCGAGTGTTAAATTATTCTCTTTCAATCTTTGCAAAACAATTTTGATTTTCTCCAATATTTCGTCATTATTTTGTGCGCATATGACCAAGTCATCCAAGTAAAAATATATTTTTAACTCTGATAGGTATCCTAACACTTTGTTCATTAAAAGTTGAAAATATGCTCCTGAGTTTTTAAGACCAAATGGAATTGTTTTAGTATTAAAATTTCCCATAAAAGTTGTGAATGTTAATGCCTTTCTATCCTGTTTTCTTAGTTCGATCTGAAAAAACGCCGCTTTCAAATCCATAACTGTATAAATTTTACTACCATCGATATTCTGTAATATATCCTTCACCTTCGGTAAGTTTATTGGCAAAAGTGGTAAATATGCGTTTATGGCCCTGTAATCGATAGCAAGTCTATATTTAGGTTCTTTATTTGGTTTACTTGGTTTCTTTACAAGAATAATTGGACTAGCATACGTGCTTTGCGAACTTTTAATAATGTCATTTTTCAATAATTCCCTAATTTCTTATTGCGCAATTTCTCTTATTGCTCTCGGAATTGGGTATGGTCGACTCTGAATAGGATAATTGTGCATAAGTTCGACTATTGCTGATGTTTTACCTAGTGTAGCATATGACTGTGGAAAAACCTCTGTATTGGTCATCATTAATTCTATAACTTTATTTCTATCTTAATTATTTAAGTGCTGTTCTTGAAAATCGTCTGGAGATATTTCTTCCTTTCTTAATTCCCGAATTTGTTGATAATCTGTTTTACTTAAATTTTGAATATTATTAATTTCCAACGTGGGTTTATTGTTTTTATTTTTTATATCAATAATTTCGATTTGTTCTGTTACACCCACGTTCATAATTTTATTAAGTGTAATTTGGCAATTTTTTTTATTGTATAACAACATTCTAGTCCTATTTTTATTTTCTATACTTTGGATCGCTTCATCTGTGATTAATGTTCTTGCCATTTTTATTGGAAAAAATAAAACATCCTGTCCCTCACTTAATTCCTGTGACAAAATCAATTGGACAATTTCTGACTCCCCTGGCTTTAATGTTTTTTTTTCTTTTCAACTTAGCGAAAATCTGCTTTTCCTCTTTCTCTTTGGCTTTAACATTCTTATTCTTACTATTTTCATTAGAACTTGGTAACAATTTTTCATCATTTACATTATCGCAAGTGCTACAATTTTGCATATTAGAATTTTTTCTATCATTATCGCTTTCATTATCCTCGATTATTCTATCTTCATTCTCATTATTGGATTCATTACAACAATTATTTATTTCCTCATATTCGTCGTCATCATTATTACATTTTTCATAATTATTAATATCTCTATTTTCATGGCGAATTCTCTGCCTTTGTGGTTTGTGATTCGAATTCTGAATTGGGTCTGTATTTTCATTTTTATACAATTTAATCGCAGTATTTCCAAATTGTATTTCGTTGTCTTTTGTATTTAAAATTGCTTTATGCAAGGATAGAAAGTCGTAGCCTAGAAGCATTTTATAATTCCCCTGAAAGTTCTGTTTTGTTACAAAAAAATTATTTTTGAATGCCTTTTCCCCAATTCTAAATGAAAATTGAATGCAATTTAAAAATTCTATATTACCTTCCTTATATACGCAATGTATAAGGAAAGTATTGTGACGGGGTCGAAAATTCGAATTCGAGTTTTCGACGGGAGAGCACGTTTCAAGCATCTCTGATCACAAATCAAACATTTTTGGAGTGATGTCTGTGTGTGTGTGTGTGTGAAAGTATGTGTGTGTGTGTGTGTGTGTGTGTGTGTGAAAGTATGTGTGTGTGTGTGTGTGTCTCAGTGAGCCTGTGGAGACGATAACTGACGAGCGAATGTACTGATTCGAACCAAATTTGGCACAAAAATCACAATTCGTAAACACTGGAAGCCTATTGTTTTTATACGCAATCCAATGTTCAAAACCCCCCTAAATTTTTGAATGAAATTTTGAAAACATTGTCAAAAAATCAAAACCGCTAATATAGTTACGCAAATAGACATTTCTTATGTAATTTTTCATTAGAAAACGATTGGCTTAAATTTTAGAACGCTAACATGAACCGTTCTCGAGATATTGCATATTTTTCAAAAAAATTGTCAAAAAGGCATATAAAATGAAAAAAAAATATTTCCTATTCAGAAACATGTTCACTTTTCATATGTAATACCATACGATAAATTTACTGACATCATTCTCGTGGATCTAGCTCATTCCATTCATGATAAAAGATACTTTGAGTAATACGTTTGTATTTGAACGCCAATAATCATTTGTCTGCTGTAAGAATAACATATTTCTTCGTCCATAACGCTTGGCGAGATTTTGGTGGAAGGTTGCTAACTTAGCGACTTTTTGGAATGTTGCCAAATTAACGAAAATCTTGCCAAATGGATAAAAATGACGCTAAATCAATGAAAATGACGACTAATTGTCGAAAACTCAATATCTTGGAAGGAGTATTAGTATCTACTATAAGAAAAACCTATTTTTTTATTGTAAAAGTAGTAAATTCATTACATTATATAAGGAAAGTCCTGTGTTGCCCACATCAGATTTTTTATTTATATTCCCATAGGTCCCACAGACCGTCTGAAAAACATACTAAAATTTCATTTTGATAAAGTCATTTTTACGGCAGTTATAGTGCTAAAGGACAGACAGACTGATAGACAGACAGAATGAACAAAGTCATAAACACTTTTCAACTATGTTGTAAAGTGTTAAAAGGAACTTTAAAATTCACGATTTTGACACAAGATGGATCTCATATTTTATTTTGGGGTGGTTATTCACGTGATCTCTTCATATGATGGTCACGTGATCGCTTCATATAATGGTCACGTGATCGTTTCATATAAAGGGTGTAATTATTATTTTAATTTTTATTTAAAAAACTACTCAATATATTTAGCTCAATTTTTTTTATATATTTTATGGAATAATTTGAATATTTTCTAAAACTTTCGAAGCAATTTGTGAATTTAAATTTCGCTTAAAAATGTTTGAAAAATTAGGTGACATAGGGTTCAATGTTTTTCATTTTTTCAACCTGGTTCAGTCCAAAACTAATTGGGTGATATTCTTCATTTCTATTCCCATAGGTCCCACAGACAGTCTGAAAAACATACTAAAATTTCATTTTGATTAAGTCATTTTTACGGCAGTTATCGTGCTAACGGACAGACAGACAGACAGACAGACAGACAGACAGATAGACAGTCAAAATGTACAAAGTCATAAATACTTTTCAACTATGTTGTAAAGTGTTAAAAACATTTTTGTGTGACGCTTGTGTGTGTCTTTGTGTCTGTCTGTCTGTCATATAAAACTATTTTTAGCATGACGTGTGTGTGTGTGTGAAATGTATGTATCCACTCTAACCCCCCAAACTAATAGATCCAATTTCATAAAATTTTATAGATAAGAGACATGTGGGTGAGCCTAGTGCTAGTTAGATGTTGGTAAGATATGTGATAAAAGAACATGCCTTTTTTTTTTTTTTTTGCGAAATGGCCCGCAAAATTCGCATGTATCCACTCTAGCTAAAAGACCCGGTTTCACAAAATTGGGTAGATAAACTAGTTGTGCATTTACCTGGTTCTAATTTCATTTTGGTTCAATTCAGAAAAAATATTCTGTCTTTTTAATGAGGTGACACGCAAAAATTGTCAAAACTTAAAAATAAAAGACTATTTTATACTTAATTTTTGTTGATGAAAAAAACAAGATCAATCCTATTACTCTAGGTCTTAACGTGCTTAAGACATTTTTCTTTTTTCGTGCTTTTGCAACGCCGCGTTTGAAAATATACCCAGTTATCAAACGAAAACGACAATTGAAGTAATTATAAGCGCAAATTTAGTATCGCTGAAAATATATTACTTTCCTTATATACATAATGTATAAAGGAAAGTATTGTGACGGGGTCAAAAATTCGAATTCGAGTTTTCGACGGGAGAGCACGTTTCAAGCATCTCTGATCACGAATCAAACATTTTTGGAGTGATGTCTGTGTGTGTGTGTGTGAAAGTATGCGTGTGTGTGTGTGTGTGTGTGTGTGTGAAAGAGTATGTGTGTGGGTGGGTGTCAGTGAGACTGTGG
The DNA here is from genome assembly GCA_951213105.1 of Amaurobius ferox. Taxonomy (NCBI): domain Eukaryota; kingdom Metazoa; phylum Arthropoda; class Arachnida; order Araneae; family Amaurobiidae; genus Amaurobius; species Amaurobius ferox. The sequence continues at coordinate 150,528,953 of OX578137.1, read as the reverse complement.
AGACGATAACTGGCGAACGAATGGACCGATTCGAACGAAATTTGGTGCAAAAATCACAATTTGTAAACACTGGAAGCTTATTGTTTTTATACGCAATCGAATGTCCAGAACCACCCTAAATTTTCGTTTGAAATTTTGAAAAAATCGTTAAAGAATCAAACCCGTTAATAAAGTTATTCAAATAGACATTTCTTATGTAATTTTTCTTTACAAAACGATAGACATAAATTTTAGAACGCTAACATGAACCGTTCTCCAGATATTGCACATTTTTCAGAAAAATTATCAAACAATTATATAAAATAAAAAACAAGAACGATCAATCATACATAAGCATTGATTATGAAACACTTTCCAACTGAAATGCAATTTCATTTAAAAATTTCTAAAATGTGCTACATTCAGTGGAGTTATCTTTTACATTATCACAGTACTACAGTAATTAATTATACTTAAATATTTAAAACTGTATCGAAATATAAATTATCTGAATCTCTATGAAAATCAATGAATATTTCATTCATATAACTCCAAAGCTAAATAATTTTATGTGAAAAAATTCAGCAATTCTTATGTAACTCACCTTACAATCGCTTCAGATATTTGCATTCTGTATAAGTTAAAATTAGGTTTCGTTGAGGAAATAATAAAAGTGTAGGGATCATTTAGAATGACAACTATTTTAATTGCGTAGGCACGGAATATAGATACACAGATACTATGTGTGTGTGTGGGTGTATGTATTCAAAGTATTGTAATCGTGCCGAAGATCGGAACTCGAATTTTCGAAGGATTTACACGTTTTGGGACTTCTGGAACACGAAAAAACTATTTTTAGGAAGACGTCTGTGTGTGTAAGGGTGTATCTGAGTGTGTTTCTGTGAGGATATTGCATCCACTCTAACTGAAAAACTAACGGAGTGAATTTCATAAAATTTAGTAGGTATGTTTTTTGTGGGAAACCCTGATGTTCATTAGATTATAGTACGATTCGTAATAAATGAATCTGCCTTCTTTGCGAAATGGCCGGCAGAAATTGCCTTTATTCACTCTAGCTAAAGACTAATGGAACAAATTTAACAAAATTTGGTGTATAATATTTCAATAACCTACAACTGATATATATACCAATTTAACAAAATTTGGTATATAAATCATTTGTAGGTTATTCTAGTACGATTCGGGAAAAAGGAACGGGCTATTTTTGCGAAATGGCCCACAAAAATCGTTAAATATAAAAATCAAAGACTACGTGTGCTCAATTATATCAATTAATTTCCTATTTTATACGTGATTTTTGACAACAAAAATAATAAGACTAACCCCATTACTCTAGGACTAGTTGTTATTGAGATATTCTAGTTTTTTCGCGTTTTCGCTATGTCACCTTTGACAATAAGTCCAGCTATCAAATGAGAACCAAATTCCATTTAACGTGCAAATTCAATGTCATTTAAAATACTTATGGTTGTTATTTTGTGCAGATAAACTCAAATTATTATTGAAGAAATAAAGAGAACGTGAATATGAGTCTACAGAGAAAGACATGTGCTGCCCACATAAATTTTTTTAACAATATTACAACAATGATTTATAGAAGTGAACGGGGATTATTTGTAGGCCATTTCGAAAAAATGTAGGATCTATATTTAAAGATCCACCAAATTTTTGTAGAATAAAATGTTCAACAAATTTAAGCTGTGTACCAAATTTTAACTCTCTAGGACGGAGGAAAGTGCATTAAAAATGCCATCAAATAAGTATATCATGAAGAGTTATATAATAGGTCCCACAGACCGTCCAATAGGTCCCACAGACCGTCTGAAAAACATACTAAAATTTCATTTTGTTAAAGTGATTTTTACGGTAGTTGTCGTGCTAACGGACAGACAGAGAGACAGACAGATAGAAAGAATGAACAAAGTCATAAACACTTTTCAACTATGTTGTAAAGTGTTAAAAAAAAGATTTCCTATTGAGAAACATGTTCAATTTTCATATGTAATACCATGCGATAAATTTGGCGACATCATTCTCGTATATCTAGCTCGTTTCATTCATGAAAAAAGATACTTTGAGTAATACTTTTGTATTTGAACGCCAATAGTCATTTATCTGCTGTAAGAACAATTTATTTCTCCGTCCATAACGCTTAGCGAGAATTTGGTGACGAATTTGGCGGAATGTCGCTAACTTAGTGACATTTTTAATTGTTGCCAAATTAACAAAAATCTCGCCAAATGGATAAAAATGACGCTAAATCAATGAAAATGACAACTCATTGAAGAAAATTCAAGATTTAGGAAAGAATATAAGTATCTACTGTAAGAATAACATTTTTACTTTCCTTATATACATAATGTATAAGGAAAGTATTGTGACGGGGTCGAAAATTCGAATTCGAGTTTTCGACGGGAGAGCACGTTTCAAGCATCCCTGATCACGAATCAAACATTTTTGAAGTGATGTCTGCGTGTGTGTGTGTATGTGTGTCAGTGACGCTGCGGAGATGCTAACTGACGAACTAATGAACCGATTCGAACCAAATTTGGTACAAAAATCACAATTCGCAAACACTGGAAGTCTATTGTTTTTATACGTAATCGAATGTTCAGAACGCCCCTAAATTTTCGATTGAAATTTTGAAAACATCGTCAAAAAAATCAAAACCACTAATAAAGTTACGCAAATAGACATTTCTTATGTAATTTTTCATTAGGAAACGATTGGCTTAAATTTTAGAACGCTAACACAAACCGTTCTTGAGATATTGCACATTTTTCAAAAAAATTATCAAAAAGTCATATAAAATAAAAAAAAAATATTTCCTATGGAGAAACATGTTCACTTTTCATATGTAATATCATGCGATAAGTTGGGTGACATCATTCTCGTGGATCTAGCTGGTTCCATTCATGAAAAAATATATTTTGAGTAACACTTTTGTATTTGAACGCCAATAGTCATTTTTCTGCTGTAAGAATAACTTGTTTTTTCGTCCATAACGCTTGGCGAGATTTTGACGACGAATTTGGCGGAATGTCGCCAGCTTGGCGACTTTTTGAAATGTTGCCAAATTAACAAAAATCTCGCCAAATGGATAAAAATGACGCTATATCAAAGAAAATGACCACTAATTGTCGAAAATTCAATTTCTTGGAAAGAATATTAGTATCTACTATAAGGAAAACCTATTTTTTTACTGTAAAAGTAGTAAATTCATTACATTATATAAGGAAAGTCATGTGTTGCCCACATCAGATTATTTTAACTGTAAAAGTAGTAAATTCATTGCATTATATAAGGAAAGTCATGTGTTGCCCACATCAGATTTTTCTCTTTAGTAAAAGTCTGAAGTATTACTCTTCTTTTTATGTATTTTATTTTTACATTTTTATTTTGTTTTATTTTTTGAAATGTTTCCAAATCCATAATACTGACTTGAGCCCCACTATGTTATTTAAATGTTACTACTTTCTTTATATACATAATGTATAAGGAAAGTATTGTGACGTAGTGGAAAATTCGAATTCGAGTTTTCGACGGGAGAGCACGTTTCAAGCATCCCTGATAACGAATCAAACATTTTTGAAGTGATGTCTGTGTGTGTGTGTGTCAGTGAGTTTTTGAGACGATAACAGACGAACGAATGGACCGATTCGAACCAAATTTGGTACAAAAATCACAATCAGTAAACACTGGAAGCCTATTGTTTTTATACGCAATCGAATGTTCAGAACCCCCCTAAATTTTCGAGTACAATTTTGAAAAAATCGCCAAAAAATCAAAACCACTAATAAAGTTACACAAATAGACATTTCTTATGTAATATTTCACTAGGAAACGATTGGCATAAATTTTAGAATGCTAACACAAACCGTTCTCGATATATTGCACATTTTTCAAAAAAATTATCAAAAAGTCATATAAAATAAAGAAAAATATTTCCTATTGAGAAACATGTTCACTTTTCATATGTAATATCATACGATAAATTGGGTGACATCATTCTAGTGGATCTAGCTCGTTCCATTCATGGAAAAGACACTTTGAGTAATACTTTTGTATTTGAGCGCCAATAGTCATTTGTCTGCTGTAAGAATAACTTATTTCTTCATCCATAATGCTTGGCGAGATTTTGGCGACGAATTTGGTTGAATGTCGCCAATTTGGCGACTTTTTGAAATGTTGCCAAATTAACAAAAATCTCGCTAAATGGATAAAAATGACGACTAATTGTCGAAAATTCAATATCTTGGAAAGGATATTAGTATCTACTATAAGAAAAACCTATTTTTACTGTAAAATTAGTAAATTCAATTCATTATATAAGGAAAGTCATGTGTTGCCCACATCAGATTTTTTTATAATGCTGTTCCAAAAATATTTGTTCTTTTATAATGCTGTTCCTCGCGTCAAGTGCGAAGCATACGCACAATATACTATAGTGGAAGCATACGCATTTCTAACAAATCCGACTTTCAAACCTATATACCGCAGTAATACTTTAAATAAGAATGTTATTAGGTGTGACAACTCTGCTTTGTAATACAGTTAAGTAAGCGACAATAAATTGAGAATAAAGTTTTAGAATCATTTGACCTTTGAATAAGAGGTTCTCAAGTTGTTGTAAAAACTATCATGCAAAACCGCAATTATGCAAATTCGTCTTTTGATGTAAAGCTACGTGTTATGGTGTTTAGTATCAAACAATTTTATAATTTGTTATTGTTTTATATAAACACTTTTTATTATAAATTATTACATTTTGTGGGCGATTTCAACTCGCAGTAGCTCCGTAACTATTGATCAACAGTAACATAAGTAGATCCCATTTATAACAATATGTACAAGTATTTACCCTTCAATACAATAGCAGAATTACGTTGATTAGGTTGCATCTATTCAGCATTGCTTATACAAAGTTTTTATTAAAACTACGTAAAAATAATTGCCTGTTTTCTTAAATAAAGATTAACTTACAATTTATGTAACTTTTTCAAATTAGTCATTTTTTTAAACTAATATACGACTCCTAAAATCATCTTGATGCTGAATATTTACAGATTTCGAAAGAACTAGAGGGAGGACACACCTGGAATTTTATATAAACATATAAAAACTCTTTGTGAATCTATTTTTATCAAAACATGTGCAGGTTTGTATTAATACTTTTTCTATTATTGATTTCATAATTAATATTTCATACAAACAAATACTTCGACAAAAATAAAAATCAAGTAAATGTCTTTGGGTTGTTTAGCAGTAACGTCATACAAATAATCAGAGAGAGCATATAATTATTATAGAAGATATGAATGGAAGTCTTGGAAACTAATTTAACATTAGGAGCTCAAAATTTAACATACTCATAATTCCTGAACGCTTCATCCAAATAACTTGAAACTTAACGTCTGAGATTAATTGTTAGTGTTATATTCGAATTATTGCTTCAAACTTGGGAGTTGTCATTGAAAATTTCAAAGTTTGGGCGCATTCAGTTATGAAGATGGCCCCTTATGCAAATTTTACGCACATTAATTTGTAGAGAATGATATTCCTAATCGAGTGGTATCTTTCAATTTTCTCTCCGATGAACGATGCTCGATTAACAGAGGGTTTGGGGTTTTTTTTTCCGCAGCTGTACATCAATAAAATTATTCTCAAAGAATATAAATAAATATTTTTGATAAGTATAGTAATAAATATTAACTATTTATAAATAAAATATATCTGCATTTGTGGATTGAAACCTACATTAGTAGAAATCACGAAATAAAAGTATAAGGAGATTAAAACTTTAAAAAAAGAAAACCAAAAAATAGGTTCTAAAGCCTTTTAATAAAATATATTTTTCTCGAATTACAAAATTACACGGCCAAAGCGCTCCGTCCAAACTGATACCCTACACCTTTCTGGTAGGTCGGACAGTCTGGATCTCAACAACAACAACGGCCGAACCGCTTTCGGGCATCACCCTTCAGCGGCATCACCCTTCTGCCTTTCATCAGTGGCGAAGTGAAAATACGGTGCAAACAAGTACTTAAATATAGGCCATAACCGCCAGGCAAAATTTACATATCATCAATTTACGTTTTTACATATTTAAAAAACAAGGCATTTAAAAATGTAAAAACGCTAATTGATGATATGTAAATTTTGCCTTAATGTTATGGCCTATATTTAAGCACTTGTTCGCACCGCATTTTCACTTCGCCACAGATGAAGGGCGATGTAATGCCAGAAAGCGCTTTGGCCGTGTGATTTCGTACGTCGTGGAATGGATACTTTATTAAAGGACTTTTAAACCTATTCTTTTATTGTCTTTGATTTTAAAGTTTTAATTAGTTGACGTGTATTGTATCCATACTATTTTATAAGGATATTAGCCTATTTTGATTGCAACGTTTAGGAGTATAAGAGAAACAGATCAATCGCCTCATGAAAACGGAAAAACGACTGTATGCTTAAATTAATATCGTTCTTGAAAATAATGTTCAGAAAAATATAAAAAAAATGATTTATACTGCTGCTCATTATTATTATTTTTAAATTACTCCCCACTTTATAAACTTACTCCTAAAATATTTGTGAACGAGGAAATCTACTATTATCTATGTCGATTTGGATTACGAAGAGACGGAAGCAGAATTAATCTCACTGCATGTAATAACAGTGAACGTATTTTATCTTTTAAGATGCAACATTATTTTAGAGTACAAATGTGCAATGTTTCAAAATCGGCGCACGTTTGGATCTTATAAATGATGTTACTTTCGAATAAATAATTAAGAAAAAATGCTTTAAAATAGCAATTTTTGTAGCATTTTAAACTTTAATTACAATTTAAATTTTGTTTCGAATTAAAAAAAAAAAGTGGTTTTAATGATAAAAGGCCCTTCCCTCAACTAAGAGTTAAGAAAATATGTCTCTAATATTTATTAATAGTAAATCATACTAAATATCATGTGATTTGCTTTATTTATTTTATATATAGTGAAAAGTGAAATTTCCATTTATTTCTGACCTAAAGTACTTATATAGTACTTACACTCATTGAGAGTGGTAAATATGCATAATTTTTTTTATAATTTTCTCTCATCGTTGATAAAAAATATTAAATATTTCCACAATTGTGCATGTGCATATATATGAGAGCATTTGCTTTGAAATAAAATATATTATTTAAAGTATCAAATTTTGAAATATTTTAAATCATAATGATATTTTTATAACGTTTTCTGATTTAAAAAAATACACATACTAGAAAATATGAGGATCTTACCTTACTTTTCTCATATCGAAAATAAATTAGCTTCCCCCGTTCATCGATAGAAATGATCGTACCCTTTTTTATTCGAGTTTTTCAATATGTTCGGGAGATATCGTGGCTACAAATTCTTAGAGAGACAGATTGACATACAGCTGTCTTTAATTAAACAGTTGTTCAGATTCAAATGAAGCTTAAAACCTGTCAATCTATTAATTCTCGAGAGTCAGTTTTTTTACCTCAATACACATATATTAATTGTAGGAAAATTAATAAAATGAACATAAAAGTCGCATATTTTGTAGATGTGTACATAGACAAAAAGCATTTAATGATTAAAAAAGCTGAATTGTTGATCTAAACGTAAATAAAAGAATAATATTCTGAAGGAAAACACAATATAAGAAATATATTATTTCCACTTACCCTTCACTAGGAGGTCACAGAGAATAAAACGTTGTCTTGCAATTTTCACAAAAGAAAGCAACACGGAATAAACACTTTCTAAATGTTTGTCTATTTCTGCATATTTGCGATGGCGGTCAGGTCAAAATTATTTTCAGTTTCTGGCTTCTTCAGAAGTAATTACCACTTAATAAGAAAGAACATTACAAACAATGATCTCAATTTGAACGTTAAAAAACTATATAGTGAACACAAAGAATGAGAGGATTACTATTCCTGCTCTAAGAATGAAATCACAGAATTCTAGTCTGTGCATGAAGACCCATGAAGCCGTACAACAGGTTCATTCATTCATTCCATCAACCTTCAAATGACCTTCCTCTGAATGTTCAAATTCCTCTGAAAATACCTCTCAAAATAAAGACGGGATTACAATATTCACTTATGTTGATCATTTTGGATGAATCGCCGTGAAATTCCCTTTTTTTTAAAATAGTGGCATTTCATCTCATAACCAAAATCACACCTGTTTTACAACTTCCCACCCAACTGGGTTTATTCCCGTTTTAACTCTTCCCATTTCATCCCTTACACTACTCTTTTTTTAAAAAATGGCATTTCATCCATTATCCAAAGTACCCCACCTGTTCTTCCAGCTGAGAGGGGTGCAAATGACCCTAGGGGATGAGTTCCGAAGAGCTCTGTCCCCATTTGTGATCACTTTGAACATTCTATTGTGATTGCAGGTGTCTCAGAGCGAGCAGATCCAAACGCCCTTCGCCGGTCGTGATATTAGTGTTGAGAACAAATTAAAAATATTACTTGTAAATATATTGTTTGGCGTTATTTAAATATATTTAAATAATTTAGATAGAGTAAATCCTATCTTGTCAGATATCCCTATGAAATGGATACTTATAATTGTTTCGTAGTACCATGAATATATATGTTTATGTAGTGGTTGTTGTGCAAACCCTTAATTGACGAACATATTCCAAAACTTTTTAACATAATACTTTCTCTAGCACTGTAAATTACTCTCTAGTAGCAAAAGTATTATAACTTAGTCAAACATTATAATTCCTATTTTTGACCGTTTTACAAGTATGCATTTCAATATAACGTTTTTAGGGTCATATATGTGTATGTATCAGTAAGTGTGTACAGTAGCATAGGCAAAGGGGGGGGGGGGGGGTAACAGTCATGCCTCCTCTTGCTTGAAAAATTACATAACCGAAACTTAGTATTTTCAACATTCCAAGATCCTGGCTATGTCTACTGCGCCACGAGAAAGTCCCCCGACAGCAGACGTTTTAGTGGCGGTCGCTATGGAAACAGGTTATTCCACTGCATTTTAGGTGTGGCGGAAAACGCTTCTTTCGATTTGGCGCAGATAGAACCGACGAAAGTCGCATTTCGCTTTGTACTGGGGTCAATGCTAGACGCCCGCATTCTGTGATTTTTAAAGCTGTGAAGTAATTTGTACTATGTTGCACACTTTGTGGATATTGTCTAGTTGAAAAATGACTACATTTAAAAGTGGAAAGACTTTGCATTCGCAAGCACGTGCAATAATCCACAATGTTAAGGCATTTTTTGAAGAGGAAAACACCGCAAATTCTCTAAAAATACCAATTTCAAATGCAATGAAGAGAACTGCAGAAGCGACAGGGGTTTCAGTATCATCAGTTAAAAAGATAAAATGTGAGGGAAATCGCTTAATGACACTGAGATAAGTATTTTATCTATTTGAACAATTTACAATTATTGCTTAAAGAAGCTATTTAAAGTAACACAAAATGAATGGAAAAAACACTGTGAAACATTGAAAAAATAGAGAATATTTATTGAAAGAAAGAGGGACTGATAGAAGATATTGTGAAGATTGCCAAATGTTGCAGTCGATTTTAAACCTTTCTCCCTCCTTTCTTCGACTCGTCTACTTGCGGAAACCCTGTTCAGAGACTTTCTCGTGGCGGTAGGACAGTATGTGTGTGTAAAGGCCATATGTGTGTCAAAGGTGTGTGCGAGTCAAGAATTTAGTTTCACTTTCACCCCACCCGACAGAGTCAATGCTTAAACTCGGCCCGAGCTCGAAGAACTTTACAGGTGTAGTACCCGAGCTCGGGGGGGGGGGGGGGGGGGGCGGCAAGCTATGTTCAAAGGCCTCGGCCCGGTCCGGCCCGAAATGATTTATATTCAAATGTGTTAAAAGTCTAAATTTAAATGGTTTGAAAAACGCTGAATTTTTTTAAAAAACACAACCCACCCGAATTTCATTGGGCTTTGTTGGGTTTTAGTGGGTATTTTCTAGAAATGATTAAACTTTGATTTCCTCATATTTGTTGTACCTAAATTGATCATTTACCAGTGAAAGCTGGGGTACATTTGTGGAAAATGTTGAGTGCAAATTTGTAAAAGTAATTAATAATGTAACTAGTTTTCAAAATTTTCTTCAAACTCAGACCAAGTTCGGGAACTCAACTTGCGAGCAAAACCTGCAAAAATCTGAAATTTTGGCCCATACGAGTCATTAAAAAAATATTACATCCGATTTTCTTAGCCATTTTTATACGAAATTCCATAGTGAAACTTTTAAATTCAGAAAAGTAAAAAAATAAATAATTTAGTAGTTATGAAATAGTTAAATAATTTAGTAGTTATGAAAAAGAAAACATAATGATGAAATTTTAATATGAAAATGATGAGTTCATATTACTTGATAAAATAACTTAAATAAATGACCGAAATATTGCGATCAAGATAATTTAGAAATTGTTAATAAATAATTAAACAATAAAACAGAAATTTAAATGAAAAAAAATCACCTGAAGTTATGGCTTAAATTAAAGAAAAATTAGTAGCCTGCAGTCTTAATAATAATAAATGCAAAATTTTATATCAAATGGTCATTCAACTCAGAAATACAAAAAAAAAAAAAATTAATGTCAATATCAGAAAATTTGAAAACAAAGAAAATGACACGCAAAATCAGAAATAATTGGTGATTTCAGAAAAAATAAAACCTGAAAAATTCTAAAATGATCATGTAGGGAAAGGAATTTAAAATTGCCTCAAAAGTATTTAAGTGCTTCAAGGTAAGTGAAATTTTTAGAATGTCCTGAAAAACTGAAAAACAAGTGAAATTTAGGATGTCATGAAAAGCTTATAATGGAAAGCAGTGGTAAGATTTTAAGCAAAGTTAGAAAATAATTCGTCACTATAAATGTTTAAAAATATTCAGAAAATGAACTGGAAATAAAATTTGGAAAACTCTAAAAGTTAAAAAAATAAAGGATACTGACAATGACTTAAGGAAATTTAAAATTAGAAAATGTTAAGAAAATACCTGAAATAACAAAAACCAAATATCAGAAACTTGAAGATAGTACTAATAAATACAACCATAAAGGAGCAGATAGTACTAAGAAATGCATTAACAATATTACCTCTATAAAAAGTATAAATATTTGTGAATTTTTGCCAGTATTTTCAGATGAAAATTTATAGTTTTGTTTTTTGTGGGCAAATCTTTTGAATCTCCAATGATAATATCTGCAAATAAGTCACCAAGTTTGCTAAATTGAGCGTTACACACAGGCAAAGAGAGGAGCTTTTCTTATATATGAATGACTATTGAAGAATTTTCTGTCCTTAAAATACAAAACTATTACACAAGTATCTTCTCTCGTGAATGGAACAAATTAAATCCACTAGAATGATGTTAGCAAATTTGTCACATAACATTGTATGAAAAGTGAACATATTTCCCGAAGGTTTATACTTTTTTTTATTTTTATGTAATATTTTTTATAAATTTATTAGAAAAACGTGCAATATCCTGAGAATGGTTCAAGCAAGCCTTCTAAAGTTTATGTCATTTTTACTTTCCCGACAATACATGGCAATGTATAGGGAAAGTATTGGAATCATGTCGAAAATCGCAACTTGAGTTTTCGACGGATCTACACGTTTCGAGACCTCTAGAATTCGGAAAAACTATTTTTAGCGTGACGTCTGTGTGTGTGTGTCTGTCTGTCTGTGCAATGTATGCATCCCCTCTAACTCAAAAACTAATGGACCGAATTTCATTAAATTTGGTAGGTAAGTCACTTGAATGTGACCCTGGTGCTGAATAGTTTTTGGTACAGTTCGTAAAAACAGAAGCCGCCTCTTTTTGCGAAATGGCCCGAAAAAATTTCATTTATCCGCTCTAGCTAAAATACTAACTTACCAAATTTCTCAAAATTTGGTAGATAAGTTACTGGTTGGATACTCTGGTGCTGATTAGATTTTGGTACGATTCGGAAAAGAAGAACCCGCCTTTTTTTACGAAATGGCCAAAAAAATTTCATGTATCCACCCTAGCTAAAGTACTAATTGACCAAATATCACAATATTTGGTAGATTAGTTACTTAGCAAATCATTGCTCAGACAAAAACTTTGATCTTTTCGAAAAAATATTTAAATATTGAAATCATTTTATATATTCATAATGTGCGCCATATTTTCAATTTCAACAAAAGAAGTAAAAAAAAATGGTTTACATATTTAACTATTAGGTTTGGAGATATAAACGTCCAAAGGTTTATATTTATCGTACCGCTTCGATTAAGATAGCTAGCATTTTAAAAATAAAAACTATAATACTGTTCTGAAGTAATATAATCTCGTAAAATAAACTACAAAATTTAATGTCCAAAGAAAATAATTTTGACCTTTTCTATCACTTATCACTTATCACTTTCTATCACTTATTAATGTTATGTCAATTAGCTAATTCTTTAAAATAATATGTCACTTTCATGGTATTTTTGAAAGAGCGGTTAACGTTTCTTTGTGACAGAGGCACATTTGTTTGTAATGAAAAAATAACCTAAATGTCAAAGATAATGTCGAATCGAAGGCAGATTGGGAAATTGCAAGTAAATTATTCTAAATAGAAATTAAAAATGTTCGTTCGGACAATTAGAAAAATATGTCAATGATTGTTAACCATCTTCGTGAGAAAAATTTTCAGGTCGTTAATTTTTCGAGATGTTCATTCAGTGTGGTCTTCATTAACAATAAAAAAATTCTTATTATGGGACCTACTCATCAGTCATTTTAAACTGCAGTATACGTGACTTTCATTTTACTACCCTAAATATTGAGTTTTGTATAGTGAGAATAGATAACTTCCTTTTTGGAACTTTAATTTAATTATTGTAATAGAATGCTTTGAGTAAAAATGTCATTTAGAATACTATAGGAATTTGCACCTGATGGTAAATTTTAAGTTTCTTTATAATGTATTTTCAATACGAAAACGGGAATACTGCTAGTTATGTTTAAAATAGGTATAGACGAACATAGATCTTCCCAAAGGGAAATTATCTTTACTGTATATTTTTTTGACAATGTAAAGCCATTCCAAATGGAAAGCCGCAAGGGGAACAAATATCAACCCCTCCAACACGGACTAATAAAAACAGACTTTTCACTCGACGGTAGCGCCCTCAACCGCCAACCAAAATATCAAGGTTTGGCACGCTTGGCGATGGTCTGTGACGGTTTTCGCCAAGACGTTCTGCTAATATAACACTATATGGCACTGAACATAACAATTGGAACTTGGAAGAACGTTGTTCTATCATCGCATGTTTACACGTGGTAAACATAATTTCGGTGCTATTTTGGATTTTATAATCAATTATTTTATTTTTTATGGATTACTAAAAGAAAAGGAATTACGTTTACAAGGTTTGTAATTTATTTTTATTTAAATAAAAAATTTATTTGTTATCCATCCCATATTTCACCCTATGCACTTGTTCATCATATGAAATTGGTGCAGTATTATTACTGCCGACTAGAAAAAATTCTAAGAAGCAGTGGCATTATTAGTTAAAAACCTTTTCCTCTTTTATATAAAATGTATAAAAATTGATATTTGGATGACTTTTTCTAGAGAAAGTTGAATATGATATTGATGTGTATATATTTTACATGCTTTTTAGTAATTGACGTATTGTGGAAAATAATCCCCCCCTTCTAATTAACGATTGAGTTCGACACCTTTGATAATGCATTTATGTAAATTTGTTATTTAGTATAAGAATAGTGTATTTAAATATTTATATATAATAACAGCATCCCAGAATAAATTAAGAACTAAGCAATTTAACAATCAACATGCTAGTATACTTTTTAGGCTGAAAATATTATATAATATATTAGTCTTTTGGGTATGTTAGCTTGTAATTTTTGGTGTATAATGACTTACAGTGATGCAATGTGTCAATTTTTTTTATTTAGTTTATGATTGCATGAAATAAACATATATCTATGTTTATTTATTTAAATTTACACATATTACAGATATGTGTAAGTATCAGTATTTTTAAATGCTGATCATGTTTATAGTTTAAATTATTATAAAAGTACAGTTCCGTAATTTTTTTGACCGCGTCAACATAAAATTGCCAATAGAGCGATAGTCGCCAAATCTAGCAGAGCTGCGATGGTTGGTTCCTCGAACGCTAGTGTCTATGCGAAATCCGATGTTAACGATAAGGCTCCTATATATAGGAGCCTTAGTTAACGATGTTGCCATAGGTTCCTATAGGAGTGAACTTTCTGAATATAGTATTCTGTGCCCTCCAACAGGCGAGGAGAGCTGTGAAGAGAAGAAACTATTGGGGAATTCACATAGTTTTTTCCTCTACCAACAGGTGAGGACCACAAGGTAATTAAGATGGGGTGCAGACAGGATGAAATAGGATTAACAAGAGACGCAGGATGAAATGACATCACCAAAAATTACTCCTGAGGGGATGATTTCCGACGAACTCGGTCCCACTTGCGATCACTTTGAAAATTGTCTCTTGATTGCAGGAGCTTCAGTGGGATAAAATCCGAACGACATTTACCTGTCGTAATATTAGTGTTGAGAACAAATTAAAAAAAATCTGATGTGGGCAGCACACGACTTTCCTTATATAATGCAATGAATTTACTAGTTTTACAGCCACAAAATTATGTATAAGATCCACGGCGCTGTGTTTTATCGTTGAATTGTACAGTTGGCGATTTTCCGGAGGACAACATGTAAAACTATTTCAAAATGATCAATTAACTTATATTTCGCACAACTCTAAATAAACATTCATCATTATTGATAGCATTCTCAATAAGCAATATAGTCCATATATTGAAATACCTTAATTATTACGTCATCAAATAGGCGTAATTTTAATTAATTTAAAGTCATTTTTGCAATTTTGACGATATTTTTGTCAATCTAAGGAAAATATCGCCAAAGTGGAAAAACATTGCTAAATTATTCGCCAATAAGTTTGCCAAATGCATCGCCAAGTTAAGGGGAAGTCTCACTCATTGACTCCCTAACATCAATGCAATTTTATAAAAATGAGCAGTAATAAAAGAAATATTGAATATGAAAGTCTGAAATTTACTTTGCTTGTAAAATACGCTTTTCTGAATCTTCTAATACAATTAGAACACACTTTATAGTTAGTAAAAATATTAAATTAATTTTCAGAAAAGGCATCTTTCCTAATTTTGGCTTATTGTGTGGTGGCGCCATCTAGAAATAAAATGAGTAACTATGTTTTATAAATCGCCAAGTGTTTAACTAAGGTATAGCAACCCACTAGACCGCCAAAGCAGTAATACATCGACGAGTTCATTCCATCATAAGGTAATGGGTATGGAATGAAGCACAGAGGTGGAAGTTTGCCTAGGAAGAGTCGAGTCATTTTCGCTTTGTTCCATCCCTCCCGCAAAACGGAATTCTTCAACTTCAGAGAACTTGTGTCTCTGCCAGTGTTCCCAGATCTAGGGAATTTTCCCTAGATCTAGGGAAATTCAGAGATTTCTAGGGATCTAGGGAAGAAGCAACCAAATCTAGGGAAATTTTCAGAGATTTTTAATTTGTCATATTTACTACTACGTTTACAATTTTCAGTTTAAAAAACTTCTCAATTTCACATATTTTTGAAATTCTTAGAAAAAAAAAGATTAAATTTTTACTTTTTTCGGAGATTTTGAAACTAACTGTTTAGTTAACTGTAACCGCAATAAAAGGGCTTATTTTGAATATTTTCACGAACTGTTGTCTGCTACGATAATTCCGATTTACAATCTTTTCTTTAGTTGTTTTCCTAGGATATAGGGGTGATAAGTAAAAATAACAGATTCCTACCTTATTTTTTTTCCAAATGCATGCGGTTATCAGTTAAATCTGAGGGTGTTGGAAGATAGGAAAATATACTTTCCCTGGGGGCAAAATTGTTTGCAGAAATTTTCTGGAAACCTAAATAGTCAGTACCAGACTGTTCAGAGCGGAGGCATGATTTATTGATAAAAGATATCATTTATTTTTTCAAGTTTTGCTACATAGTTTTATATTAGTTTAAATTCAAATTGTTAGTTTGTCATTGTTATAATTAAGTAGTTTGTTAATTTGTTATTGTTTTAGTTTTATTATTGTTATAGTTAAAAATATATGTAAAAAATTTGAAGTTCATTCCCGAGTCTAGTCGGATAATTTTTGATAAATGGAACCCACCTCAGGAAAAAAAAAATCGGAGCTCATGGAAGCAAGAAAGTGAATTTAAAAGATGGCAGTCTAAAAGCAGCAAAGGCAATGGATGTTTTTACTACTAAGCCTGAGACTTCCATGAAAAAGTAGGGAAATATGAAATAATCAAACATGGATTATTCAAAAAACATAATACTAATGCCATCACTACAAGGTATATAAATTAGTTTGTGCCTGCACATATACAAAGCATTTCATTTTGTTTTCTAAAATTTTTATTTACAAGAAAAATTGCAATTTGTAGTTTCACCAAATAAAAAAAATATATTTAGATTATTTTTAACCTGGGAATGAGGTTATTTGGCTAATAAATAAACTTGTCTGTTCGAAACTTGCAGTAAGAGTACGGAATTTCCGAAAATTATTGTGATTACGTCATGCGTAGCATCCAATCAGATCGTTGCTTTAAACATTATGACGTCACATATCACGTGACCAAGAAATCTAGGGAAATCTGGGGAATTTTTTTCCCGAATCTAGGGAAAAGACTTGAAAAGAATCTGGGAACACTGGTCTCTGCTTTCTGCAGTACGGGTGGGGAAGGGGGCTATATTCTTGCGCTAGCCTACGGTACTGGGAATTGGATCAACATATTCCTTTGGTATATTTTTAACGATAATAACATAATAGATTTCCTCCCATAGCAAACTTTATACATAGAAGAACATATTTTTACCGATTAAAGAAGTGTTTCTGTAGTCTGAAATTAAAATTAATTCGTTAGTTACAGCACAAATAGTTGATTAAATATATCAATCGTTTCAGAAGCAAAAAATACCCTCCTTCTTCAGACAAGAAGTTCTTTGCTGGTGTGGTTGCTCAGAAACTGATTGATATATTCAACCAAATGTTTATGCTGTAACTAATAACGAAATATTTTTAATTTCAGATTATTTAAGACAGCAGGTTTAGCGAATATATTTTATGTTGCTATACAGTGCTATTTCATCAGTTTTAGCAGTCAATCTCTAAATTTCAACAGTATCAAATAAAATAATATTCAGCATTAAATTTCCTTTGATCATTTAATAAGTCAAACTAAACATTTAGTAAGTGAAATATTAAATAAAATTTTAACATATATTACTTTTCTTATATACAAGTATAATATATATGAAAAGTATTGTGAAGGGGTCGAAAATTCGACTTCGAGTTTTCGATGGGAGCACGTTTCAAGCATCCCTGAACACGAATCAAACGTTTTTGAGGTTATGTCTCTGTGTGTGTGTGTGCGCCAATGAGTTTGTGGAGACTATATCTCACGAACGAATGGAGCGATTGGAATGAAATTTAGTACAAAAATTACAATCCGTGAATACTTTAAGCCTATTGTTTTTAAACGCAGTCTAAAGTTCAGAACTCCCCTAAATTTTCGAGTGAAATTTTGAAAAATCAAAACCTTTAATAAAGTGTTATGCAAATAGTTATTTCTTATGTAGTTTTTCATTAGAAAACAATTAACACAAACTTTAGAACACTAGCATAAACCGTTCTCGAGATATTGCACATTTTTCAAATAAATTTATCAAAAAATTATTAAATATTGTGAAATATGTTCACTTTTCATATATTATATCATGTGATAAATTGGGTGATATAATTCTCGTGGATCTAGCTCGTTCCATTCATGAGAAAAGATACTTTGGGTAATACTTTTTTATTTGAAAGCCAATAGTCATTTATTTGCTATAAGAATAACTTATTTTTCCATCCGTAATGCTTAGCGAGATTATGATAACGAAGTTAGCGGAATATCATCAACTTGACGACTTTTCTATATATTAACAAGTTAACGAAAATGTCGCCAAATTGATTAAAATGACGCTAAATCAATGAAAATGACGACTAATTGACGAATATTCAATATCTTGGAAAGAATATAAGAATCTACTATAAGAAAAACCTAATTTTCCGTCCATAGCGTTTGGCAAAATTTTGGGGAAGTATTTGTCGGAATATCTCAAACTCGCTGACTTTTTAAATGTTGCCAAATTGACGAAAATATCGTCAAAATATCAAAATTGCAAAAATGACGCTAAATTAATGAAAATGACTCCTAATTGATGTATTAATTAATAAAATATTTTAATATATATGGACTCTATCGCTTATGGAGGATGATATCCATATTGATAATTGTTTATACGTATAGAGTTGCGTGAAATATAAGTTTATTGGGTAATTTGAAATAGTCTTGCATGTTGTCCTTTCGTAAAATCGCCAAATGTATAATTCAACGTTAAAAACACAGTACCGTGGAACTTATACATTGTTTTTTTTATTGTAAAAAGAGTAAATTCATTGCATTATATAAGGAAAGTCATGTGCTACTCACATCAGATATTTTTACTTTAATTTTGCATGAGGATATCTGATTTGAATTAAAACTAATTTTAATTGTATATTATATGATATCGGCAATTTCTTCAAAAATAATCTACTACTTTTTTGGTGGATCTATTACATTGATGACATCGCTCACTACAACGCTTTTGATATAATTTCAGAACTAAGAAAAAATCATTTCATAAATTATACTCTAGATTGTGGGATAGACATTTTGACTCTGATTCAAGTATTACCATTCCTAGTTGGCAACATATAAATAGAATCAATCTATTTGGAATAACATATTATATAAAAATAGATGTTCCTTTCATATATTTTCCATACAACACATGATATATGTAAAGGGAGTAAAAAAAAAAAAGACCATTCAATATTGATGGATCTGCGCATCCAGAAATCAACCACTTTGTCTAGACGCCCGTCTGTAGACACGATATCTCTCGAACAAATTGAAAGAAACTTGATACGATTATTTCCACTGAAAGTCATCAGAGGCTTTTTTATTTTCAGATTGATCAGGCCATCAATTTGACGTCATTACTACATCACCTAAACGTTTTACTCAGTGGTGAATTTACTGTGCAAGAATGAAGATTAAGTTTCTGATCCCGGTTAAATAGATATTCCCCCCCCCCCCCCCCTAATTCTTCGTTTTCAAATTTTTATGCAAATTACTTTTATATAAAATTTTAAGAAGTTAGAAAATATGTTTGAAAAAATGTAATACATAAGATTTGGCAAACGCCTCCCCCCTCCCCCAATTTTCTTCCTGCCTACGCTACTGAACAATTGCTACACTCAACATGTTCAATAGTTTTTGTGCTATGCTACACATCGTGTACACAGCTTTTTGTACTCTGTTACTTATCCGTCAATCAAAATTTGAGTATAAGGTATGGTTTTTCATAGAAATTTCGCATTCGAAATTTTGATGATAAAACACGTTATAACAACTCTTGAACATATAAAACAGATGGGCTCTAAATGTTTTCGAAATGTGTTCAGAAGTTATAGAAATATACGTATCAGTCTGTCAAGATCTAAGATATAGTTTCGAGATATTTCGTATTTGAGATTTTATTGAAAAAACACGTTATTCGAACTCCTGAACACATTTCAGCTGCAGTCCTATGAAAAGTGATTGCGGGCCCTAAGGCTATGGCTCTCCCCCTAATGAGACCGGATTTTAGCCTCTTCTCGTCTGTCCGGCTTGTCTGACCTCATAAGATACCATTGTTCGTAGATAAATAGACATCTGTCTTAAAATCTTTAAAATGTGTTCAGGAGTTATGGAAATATACTTAATCTAAGTATAAAGTATTGTTTTACTAGAGATTTTTATTAAAATATACGTTATACGAACTCCTGAACACATTTCATCAGCAATCCCATGGAAAGTGACTGCAGACCCTTGGCCCCTCCCTGTGAGCAGAGCCAAAGAGCTAGAATCAGGATTACTCATTGATTACACCTCGAAGAGCAGAGCTGACTTCAGCCCCCTCTCATCCTTCCTGTTTGTATGCCTGACCTTTTGCTTATTCGTCTAGCAATGAGGTATAGTTATTCCGAGAAATTTAGTATATTATATTTTGATGATAAGACATGAACAGTTACTAATAAAACTTGTCTTATGATCAAAAATTGTTAATTTTGAGTGAGACCATTTCACTTTCAAAGCACTCAAATTCTAAAAGTCTTTACATTTCAACTGTTTTAATTTTCAGCTAGACAAGAATTTTGATTTCTAACATTCAATTCGGGATGGGGGGAGGGATGTTACATTGTAAATATAGACAGAAATAATATATATATATATAGCACAGAGTGTGCCTTCGTCATGTGTATGTCTGATTATTGGAAATTAAAAAAAAAATCTAACTGGCCAGGATTGAAATGTTATGTTTTTGTGGTCCTCCATACGAAAAATTAGTTAGAGGAAAAATAGTTTAGTCATATTTGAGGTTGCTGATCAGCGGAATTAATCGATAGATTTTATTTTCAGCTATGCAAAAATATTTTGAATATTCGATGGGGGGGGGGGGGGGGGAATCACATTGTAAGAAAGTGTCTCTCTCTGTCTATATATATATAAATATATATAAATAAAAATTGAAATATTTTAATCGAAAACTATGCATAAACTACGGAAAGTACAAAAATCTCATCTCTAGCATATCTGTTACAAATCAGTAACTATAGACCAAGACTAAGGATAAAAATAGAAGGTAACTTATCACTATAATGGAAAGGGGATGAGGGGAAGATGAGTATACAAAAATCATAATTAAAAAGGTATACATATATATATAAAATAAAAAAGCAAAAATGGGAAAAGGCAATAATAAATACTATCTTAAAATTGAAGATCAAGACATGGAGAACAATCAACAAAAACCACATAAAAAACGGTGGTTAGTTCGAAATTGCATTCTCGCCAGGACAGCCATACAATTCGAATTAAAACCGATAGAATAGCCAGTTTCTGACAATAGTGATAATTTACCTATGGACACCATTGGAACTGTCTACTGGCTAGTGGAAGGACAAATAATAAAAACAAAGTGAATTATAAATATATATATATATATATATATGGCCCAGAATGTAGCTGTATCATGGGTCACAATTTAGTGAATAGTAAACTAGCTACAGCTAAAATGTTCAATTTTGCTGGGCTTTATTCTAAGAGGTTAGGGGAAGGAGGGTACGGTCTTTAGTTGCCACCCCCATTTGATTTCAGTCTAAACTGTGTGACACTGTTCTGGTTGCCCAAACAATTTTACCTTATACTTTCTGGTAGATCGGATGGTTTGGGTATGAATAAAAGAAGTTTGTAGCATTAGAAATTTGACAGAAAATGTGCTTATTGGTCAAAGCCTTTATAAAGGTATAAAGTATTTATCCAATAATTTTTGTATTCAAAAAATTAATGTAAAGAAACGTTATAAGGACATCTGACCACTATAGAAGAACATTCTTACATTAGATTCAATATTTTAATATTCGGTTTAAAGGGGGGGGGGGCGCATTAATAAATTTATTTTTTTCGAGGAAGAATTGCCATTTGATAAAACGTTTGTTAATTTTGATTGGGACCATTACACTTTTAAAACATAGGACCAACATAAATGGAAAAAATACGTTATAAGTACTCCTGAACACTTCCTTGTCAGTCAAAATCGAAGTATAAGGTAATGTTTTCCGAGATATTTTGTATTTGAGATTTCGGTGAAAAGTATACGTACTCCTGAACACATTTCATATACAAGCTCGTGGAAAGCGATTGAGGTCGACTTGGGGCTAGGGCCTCTTCATAAATTAACCTGGCTTCCATCTTTTCTCGACCGCCCTGTTTATATGTTTGACCCCATATGATACCGTTCGTAGAATTATCATTGTTTTCCATAGAAAATAACGCTTTAATCGAATTCTTTAAAATTTGTATTATTTATTTGCAAATTGTATTAAATTAATATTTTTAATTATTAATGGAAGGAATATTAAAATCTATAGAATTGCATATTTCACGTTTTTATTATTTTAATATACACGCGTTACTATATTCTTTAGTAAGCAACATCACTCGAAATAACGAGTTCGTACCATAAGCATCCGAACTGAATCCCAAAGCCTTCACCACTCATGATCCCAAGTTATTTATTCACAAAGGGATCTTCCCTGACCCCCAGGCACAGCGGTCAAAGAATCAGCGGTGGGGTTGGTAAACTATTTTCTGAGAATTCCCAGAAAATACCTCACCTCCTCAATAGAGGAAATGGGACTAATCTTTTGGCACGCTTTGAATGTCGCCAAGAGAGAGGCAGAGGTAGATAGAATTGACGAATTATCGCTCTTCTGTAATTTTGAACGGATTCCTTGTCCAAATACGTTGCGCCATCTAGTGATAGCGAATCAAAGCTTAAAACACTGAGGATTCTTCTTAAAGTGTCTATAATGTATCTAGTGTGTTGACCCCCGGCACAAACTGGTTCTCGAGCCAGATGAAATCTGAGTGAGGGCGCCACAATCGATTTGTGTCCGGACTGGCAGATGATAATACAGTGCATTATACCACAGACTATTATATAGTATTCTGTGCATTATACTATAATGACAGCAGTTTTCTCGGGAGAGACTTGCTATTTAATAACATTGTTTGGGATAAAATTGTTAACGTGCGATAGATTTCAGTTTTATACAACCTATTTGTGTGAAGACTGATAAATTTTGGTAACTGTAGCAGTAAAAAGAGAAAAGAAATTGATAGCTAAAATGTCTTGATTTTCATTTTCTACTTCTTGACATCAGAAATTCCCCTAGTAAAAAGCTTTATTACATGAGAAGGGATAATTAAAAAAAAAAGGTGCTCAAAATTAAATTATAAATATATATATATATTTTATTAAAAACTACAATAAACTAATGTTTCCATAAAAAGTTGGTGCATTTACATTCATTAAGTTAACAAACTATATTGAATCCATTGGGGAGGGGGGGGGGGGGGAACATGCATAATTTAGGAAAATACTGTATAAGTACAGTATAAATACAGGAAATACTGCATATAAAATTTGAATAAATTTCTTGTTTAAGTAAATTTATTTTGCATTCATTTACATCTCACCACATCTTGTACACTAAATTTCATAAGATTTCATCTAACGGTTCTTAAAATATCATGCGCGCAAGTTCAAAACTCAGTATTTTCAAATAAATGACATCAAAGTACCTTTCTGACATCAAAGTTACTTTCCTTATATACATAATGTATAAGGAAAGTATTGTTGTTGTTGAAACCCAGACCGTCCGACCTACCAGAAAGGTGTAAGGTAACTGTTTGGACGGTCAGGAAGTGCCACCCAATTTAGACCGGAACCCAGTGGGGGAGGCATCCACAGGGACCGTACCCTCCTTCCCCTACCACCAACCTCTCGGAAGGACTTTCGGACCCACATGTTTAACGTGATCGTACTCCGCATGAACACGGCGGCAGTTTTGGCAGTGGCTGGAATCGAACCCGAGCCTACCGAGTGCAACTCCAGCGCGCTAACCAATGGGCTACCGCGCCCCTAAGGAAAGTATTGTGACGGGGTTGAAAATTCGAATTCGAGTTTTCGACGGGAGAGCACGTTTCAAGAATACGAATCAAACATTTTTGAAGTGATGTCTGTGTGTGTGTGTGTGTCAGTGAGACTTTGGAGACGATAACTGACGAACGAATGGACCGATTCGAACCAAATTTGGTACAAAAATCACAATCCGTAAACACTGGAAGCCTATTGTTTTTAAACGCAATCGAATGTTCAGAACCCCCCTAAATTTTCGAATAAATCCTAAATTTTCGAACCACTAATAAAGTTACGCAAATAGACATTTCTTATGTAATTTTTCCTTAGAAAACGATTGACATAAATTTTAGAACGCTAATATGAACCGTTCTTGAGATATTGTACATTTTTAAAAAAATTATCAAAAAGTCATATAAAATAGAAAAAAAATATTTCCTATTGAGAAACATGTTCACTTTTCATATGTAATACCATGCAATAAATTGGATGACATCATTCTCGTGGATCTAGCTCGTTCCATTCGTGAAAAAATATACTTTGAGTAATACTTTTGTATTTGAACGCCAATAGTCATTTATCTGTTGTAAGAATAACTTATTTCTTAGCGCATAACACTTGGCGAGATTTTGGCGACGAATTTGGCGGAATGTCGCCAACTTGACGACTTTTTGAAATGTTGCCAAATTAACGAAAATCTCGCCAAATGGATAAAAATGACGCTAAATCAATGAAAGTGACGTCTAATTATCGAAAATTCAATATCATGGAAAGAATATTAGTATCTACTATAAGAAAAACTTATTTTTTTACTGTAAAAGTAGTAAATTCATTGCATTATATAAGGAAAGTCATGTATATCAATATATGTATAATACAAACATATGATCCTAGACATATATTTCTTTACTTCTATGATAATCACTAGGGCCGCTATCCTCTACTTTAAAATCGTCCGAACTTAAAGACACGCCCAATCAAACCCTGTGTACGTGTATATTTAGTGTGCATGTGTCTGTGGACACGATATCTCACGAACGAATGATGCGTTTCGAATTACATTTATTACGATTTATAATCAGGGAATACTGGAATCGCATTAATTTTAGAGTTGATTTTATTCATTTTAAACGTGCAGGAGACAGTCTTACACCAATTTTCGATTGAATATTTGAAAAAATTAAGACCAAAATCAGCACTTTTAATTATAATAATAATAAAAAATCATTAAAATGTAATATTTACGAAATCAACGAAATATACAAACTGTAGAACGCTATGATGAACCATTCTCAAGATATTGCACGATTTTTGATTAATTTTTTGATAACATCATTAACAAAATCAGACCTTTGAATACTGTTAAATAAAATACTATTTGAACCGTTCACGAGATATTGTATGATTTTCGAATAATTTTTGAAAATATCATTAAAATATCATTTCAAATATTAAAACGCTAGCATGAACCGTTCTCGAGATATAGCAAAATTTTCGAATATATTTATTAAAAAATTAGACCTATGAATATTGTTTAATAAAAAATAATTTCAACCTTCAGAATGCCAGCACGAACCGTTCTCAAGACATTGCACGATTTTCGAATGAATTTTTGAAAAAATCATTAAACAAATCAGATCCATCATGTTAAAAAAGGGATTCAAACATGAAATAAAAAGCTGAACAATCACATTTAGCCCTGAAAAGGGCTGTGAATTTCTGTTAAATTGCAAAAATAAAAATCACTGTAAAATATCTTCGGACACAAACAAATATCTGATGAGTTTTAAGTTAGCGCGAAGGGCGAGCAAGGCGAACAACCGGACAATAGTTGACTACAGCGACCTCTCCCCGTTTCATCCTCCTCGGAAACCAGTTTTGGAAAACTGTCAAGGGAGCACGTAGTACCCGCTTGGGCCCCAACACCGCAGTTTTCTGAAGACTTGGGGAAGGGCACGACCTCGGTAGCGCCCCCCCCCCCCCTAAGCATCTCATAGTTGATTAAATTACCTTTTACTACTTCCTTTTTTCTGTCTCTTTTCCTTTTCGTCTGGAGTTTAAAGGGGGGAAACCTTCCTCTCCTGGGCACTCCACTAACCCCGTCCTTGAGATCCTTGAGAAGGGAGCACGTTACACTAGATACATTATAGACACTTTAGCCAAGTGTTACAGACAAACGGAAAGAAGGGTATTTCTTATCAGGCCCCCCACATTCTATTTTCGGCCAGGGAACAAAGTCGAGCCGTGGGCCCTAGGTTTTTACCTAGGGCCCGCGGGGGAGACAATGGGGAGGGGTACCTTTTTTCTTTAATGTATTTTTTAGGGGTAGAGTTCAATTTAATAAAATATATCAAGTAAGAGATTTAGCACAATATTACACAGAAAAATAAGACATTCATGAAAGATAGCTCATATAATAGCAAGTGATGTGTACATTTTATTTTAAACGAAATATTTTTATACTCAATTGAACACGTATTTCGCATTGTCATACGAATTTTTAGAAAAATTGGAAGTGACATTTCCAGAACCAGAAGTGCAAATTAGTGACCCCTACTCCCTGCAAAATTTGATGCTGAATCCATCAGTCATTATCTAAGCTATTCCTACAGCCAATGTTGAGCAATAGGTATTATAAAGAAATTTGTAATACTTTTAATCGGAAGTGGCATCTGTAGAACTAGATGTGGGGATTCTTAATGAATTCTCCCAACCCCTAAGCAATTTTATACTGAATTCAAATCAATCATCATTTATGTTCAATCCATAGCTGATTTCGAGAAATAAATGTTTGAATGAAAATGAAATTTTTTATCCTGAATTGGGAAAAGAATCGGAAGTTAAATTCCTTAGTACCCCCCCCCCCCTATTCTCCCTGAAATTCAATGTTAAATTCATATCAGTCATCATCTAAGCTCTATAGTCCATCAAAATATACGTTTCAAAGAAATGTTCTGAACCGTAAGATGAAAAACCACAAGTAGAAATCCTTACAAAACTAAATTCCAGAATGGGCATGGGGGTTTCCTACTTCCTCTGGAATATGATGCTGAATCTATATCAGTCATTATCTAAGCTTTTCCTTAAAAAATAGATGTTGCAAGGGAAATGTAAATTTTTTAAATGGAAGTGACACCTCCGCAACCAGAAGTTGAAATTCTTCGTGATTTCGTCTACTACCTTCGGGATTTGATACTGCATAAATCATCGTCTAAGCTCCATTCTTAGCCAATTCAAAGAAATACACGATGCAAGAGAAATTTTTGATTTGAAAGTGGGAAAAAATAGGAAATAAAAATTCTTCTTGAATCCAGAATTTGATGGTGAATCCATATCCGTTATCATCAAAGCTTTATTTATAACCAATCTTAAAAAATGGATGTTTCAAGGAAAAGGGGAAATTTTGAACTGGAAATGAAAAGAAGCTTCATATGGAAATCTTTAGTGAATCTCCCTACCGTCCCCTCCAGAGTTTAATACTAGATCCATATCAGTCTTTATCTAAGCTCAATTTATGATAAATTCTGAGAAATTGATGCTTCAAAACAATTTTTTGGCTAAAGATTTGAACGATATCTTCGCCAACCTGAGGGCGAAATAGCGTCAAGCTAACGATATTTCGTTAGAGTATTCGCTAAGCTCGCCAAATGTATCGCCAAGCGTTACGGGCTGAAGAGAAAAATCACCTTTTATATAGTGGATGGTTTGCGCCAAGGTTACTATATCTATTACCATTATAATGAGGAATTTTCACGTTTTTATTTTTATTTTTATCGTGTAGTAGAGAAAAAATCATGAATGATAGTATATATTTTTTTTAATTTTTGAACTTAGATAATTAATATAAAAATGTTTAAACTCGCACTTAGCAATCCGGCGCGAAAACGCTGTTTCTGTAATGGCCGCTCTTGTGACGTCACTATCCATGTAAACAAAGAGCGCAATACACTGTTTACTGTGGATTCCGAGAGCTGCGCACTTGATTCTCCTATAAAATATTTCATTTATCATATTTTTATAATGAGTGAGATTCTAAAACCGAGCTACAAGTACTGTTTAGTACCTTGCTGCACAAATACAACGGTTAATTCAGTTGATAAGCTGTTTTTTAATGTTCCAAAAGATCCAGTTAAACGAAAAGCATGGACTAAAGCAGGGGTGGCCAACCCAAATGACCTTGCGGGCCACTTCGGAAAAACATTATAATCCCGCGGGCCGCATATATATATATATATATATATATATACATATTTTATTGCCAATGGCCAGGCACTTGACTCATCGTCATTCGCCCATAATTCGGCCTTATATGTGATCCATTTAGCCATCCTAGGGACCTTGCCCCAGGCGCACCAGAGGAGGGGCGGAACACACTGCGCCCACAACACAACAACATCCATGCCTTACGTGGGGCTCGAACCCACAACATGGCGGTCGAGCGATTGCTTTGGAAACGCATGCCTTGACCACTCGACCACCACGTCGGCCCGAGGGCCGCATATAAAAATATATATCTTTATATTAGATTTGGACCCATTACAAACATTTATAGGAGTGAAAATTTAAAACAGAATGAATTATTATTATTGTTTTCATTATTTTTCATGTATACAAACATAGATAATATAATAATAATAATGCAATGATCGAATAATGTTTAATTTATTTAATGAGTGAGATATTTGTTTCTCAACTCTTTCACTTAGTTTTTGCAAGTCGATCTCAATGCGTGTATTTGCACATCGTAATTGATGTTGCAGGTTTTCGTCCGTTAAGTTTGAGCGCAATTTATGTTTGATAAATTTCATTTTCGAAAAAAAAACGATTCACAGGTGTAAGTTGATCCAAAAGCGCTCACAACTTTTTGTGCCAGATCTCTCAAATTGGAAAATTTTTCTTTTGTGACATAAATGTTATAAAAATCTATTTTTGATTCTGATGTTTCAAAAATGTGTTTTAATTCATTATTGCATTGTAAGTCAATCAGTTCCATTTGGAGATATTCTGGGGCCGACTCGACATCGACATGAAAGGGAGATGAACATATTTCAAATAATTTTTTGTATTTTTCTAAAATGCAATACTGCGCATGCAATACTGTCCACTTTTAAGTATGTATAAAAACAGAAGCAACGTGTAAAATAGAAACAGTTATGGGATTTATTTGTTACAAAACACTACACTAAAAACAAAAATATTGCACAAAATAATCGTATTTTGTAAAGTTGTAATGAATCTCGCGGGCCGCAAAATTATTCAAGGCGGGCCGCATGCGGCCCACGGGTTGGCCACCCCTGGACTAAAGCAATGAGAAGGGACGAGCAGAAAAATCCGAAATTATCGAATAAAACATCTCTTTGGTGTTGTGAAGATCATTTTTCGGTAAGTAAACATTTGCTTCTGTTTAAATATTATTTACTTGGATTTATGGCCGTAACCAAGGGTTTTTTTCGGGGGTTCAAACTCCCCAAACTGAAAAAGTTAACATTGAAAAGATAAAGATCCATCAAGATATGAAATGTGGGTTTAACTCCCCCCCCCCCTCCCCCCGGAAATCAAATCCTGGATACGATCTTGCTTGTATCAATAATAAACTATAAATAATCCTGTGTAAATAGTAATTTAAAATTAAAGAATTTTGTGGTCAAGTTAGGGATTGAACAATAAAACATACTCTAGCTTGTATCTCAAAATAATAAGTTTTAAAAACATAGAATCAAACCTTAATCAATCAATTTATTGAAATAAACAATGGCACATTAATTTGTAATTATTTCTTTTTGATATCAATTGTATAAATAGAAATGTTAACATTATATAGTAATTTATAATAATAAATGGCTGTCATTGTGTAACAAATAAGTTGTGATCATAAGTTGTGCAACCCTCATTTGTGAAATAAAGATATATGTTATCAATATTTATCTGATATACATATACTACTGATATAAAATTGTAAATCCAATGGTAGAATGTAAGTAGTAACTCATAATACACTATCCTAAAATTTTCTACAAAATACAAAAAAATGAAAGAAATACAACCATAAAGAGGAAATTATAAAGCGTAATTCAGGTTATAAATACAAAGATAATCAACAAATTAAGGTGAAGAATGAAAACAGGAAACAAAAAATATCAAGCAAAAAAGCTTGCACATGGAAGAGCTTAAGATTAGTTCATTTCGAAAAAATTATTTTCAAGTCCATATATCCCTTTGAAATGAACACAAAAATGCTTGTTTCTGAAACGCAAGAGAGATTTTTATCTATAAACTTGTGTTATATGGACAACAAGCATAATGATTCGAAAAAAATATATATGGTATAACGAGGCCACATTACAGTGTATTTACACTTTGGGGGACCTCACTAGAAACATGAACCTGGTACAACACATCCCTGTCCTGTTGTTTTTTTCTAGTTTGTATTGTATTTAAATTTCTTGAGTATTTCAGGCATGCTTTATTTGTCTTTACATAATTTCAAACTACAATATAAACTACTATAAAAAGTCAATTATCAGCTTAAAAGCAGAATAGGACATTGTAGACATAGGCAGCACACCTTATCTGACTGCTACTGCCAGTCTTAAAACATCTATAAAATTATTATTCATAAGTACTAAATATCTGACAACAGTTACTTTGTTTTGATTGGAAACAGGTTATTGATATTCCCTAGCATTTGCCGTATATATATTAGTGTTATATTACAAATCAGACTATGTAATTCAAATTTGTTTTTTTCTAGTTTGTATTGTATTTAAATTTCTTGAGTATTTCAGGCATGCTTTATTTGTCTTTACATAATTTCAAACTACAATATAAACTACTATAAAAAGTCAATTATCAGCTTAAAAGCAGAATAGGACATTGTAGTGTGCGAATATTTCCAAGTGCAATCAAAATTAAAGTTTTAAATGTAAAAGAATTATTCATGCATTTGCATTAGTTTTAGATTTATTTGTCAATATTAATGAAGATCATACATACCTCTTAGTTTTAAATCTTCGCATTTCGGCTCCAATAAAATTGGGTTATTAAATTCTTTCCCAAAAACGAAAACATACATATAGCATTAATTTTAGGAAGATTATCGGATTCTCCTTTGATAAATCCCGGAAAAATCGACATCTTAAACAAAATGAAATGGATGGGTTATACAATTCAAATATACGGTAAAATTAAAAATGATTATAAAATTTACGGCTCAAAAAATGATTTCTAAACTATGAATGCGTAGAAGCGAATTGATCTAGAGTTGTTTTCAAAACGTAAATACTGATACTTCATGAACAGTGACGTCAGAGCCAATCACGTAGCATTTCAAGATCACATGACATTGCGTCATTTTTCACTTATTTAAACTTTAATTTTTAATTTATTCAAAATCATTTTGACATTTAAAGTGACATATTTGAAAATCTTAAACCTAAAATTACCAGGAAAATATAAAATTGAGCATTTCCCCCACGTGTGCAAATTCCTCATTGTACGAGAAATTAAAATGAACTTCTTTTTGTGCTTCCTCAAAGGTGTCGAAAACCCAGACCATTCGTCTCGTCCGAGGACTAAGAGAAGCCGATTGAATGGCCGGCTTCCTCAAAGGTGTTGTTGTTGAAACCCAGACCGTCCGACCTACCAGAAAGGTGTAAGGTAACTGTTTGAACGGTCGGGAAGTGCCACCCAATTTAGACCGGAACCCAGTGGGGGAGGCATCCACAGGGACCGTACCCTCCTTCCCCTACCACCAACCTCTCGGAAGGACTTTCGGACCCACATGTTTAACGTGATCGTACTCCGCATGAACACGGCGGCAGTTTTGGCAGTGGCTGGAATCGAACCCGGGCCTACCGAGTGCAACTCCAGCGCGCTAACCAATGGGCTACCGCGCCCTTTCTTTCCTCAAAGGTGTGTACTTCCTCAAAGGTCACTGAATGTTTGTCAAAGATGTCGATTCTCAGAATTGTGTTTGAAGTGCGCTTTGTCTACACGGGCACACATATTTGACGTCTTATGATAATGAGCTAGTTTCCTTTCATATCTAGTAGATGGCGCTGTTGTACTTGTTTACTAATTTCGTTTGTTTTCAAATCAAGAAAGTGGAATTCATGGAATAAATGCAGGGTTGCTCACTGAAATCAGCAAACAATGAATGAATTAAAAAAATTACAGAAAAGATAAAGACTACAAATAACAAGCAAACGGGCAAAAAATATAAGCGACGCAGAACGATATGATGAATACGGATGCAAATCCAAAATGGTAATATGCTCGTGATTGGTCAATAGAAATGTCAATCATGCTGGCTCCGCAATGTTTGGCGAAAAAGTAGGACCCTGCTCTACAAGAAAAATGTTTGACCTCACACTTTGACAACTACGTCAAACACGTGTTCAGACGATCAAAAATAAGTGATCAAGCTTGTTTGACAAACATTCACTGATCGTCTGTACACACCTTAAAGCAATATCGGTTATCACCGAAACAACGTGGGAAGCAAGTTCATGCCAAGGAAGAAGAAACCAGAATTTTTCTTTCTACTCCCCTGCATTTAGTTGCACACCATGTTGTACACCCCGTTGTGTTAATTGGTTTACGACCTCGAAGAGCAGGAAGATAAGATCTCCCTCTTTCCAAATTGATAATTTCACAAAAGAAACCTAGCCCCCAATACCCGTCGAGAATGTGTTGACCTCGTGCTGGAGTGCCTAGCCCATAGGGCTTTAACCTCCGGTACAGTGGCTAGAATAGATAGTGTGCCGACCGAGGCGAAAAACAGGTTCCCCAAAAACCGCCTACGCCAGACGGCGTTGGTCTCGAATAAGCGGTCTAAAGCGGAGGAGTTAACATTGAAACTAATGGGAATTTAATTCAAACGAAATGATTGATATCTTTGGAAATAATTGAAGAATTTGTCTGAAATTTGGTGTAATTATTGCAAGTGGTATACACAAAAAGTCATTTGATTTTCAAAGAGACTGACCTAGGGATATATCCATATTTTAAAATTTTTATTTAGCTTTATCTGTGGTCGTTCAAACATTTGAGATCCAAAATAATCAAATTCATTCATCACAGTAACGTGAAATTCGGTATGACGTTTTCTCTTGTGGTACATTTCAAGTCTTTCGATTTTGAAGCTTATCGGGCTAGCCCGTCCTGGGCCCGCCATATGACTTTACTTTTTGGTATAACTCTAGAACAGGTGTATCTAAAAATTCGAAGTTTAGCATATGCTTGTCATTTGCTGTATATTTTAACTCTTTGGATTAAAAATCTTATCGGGTTAGCCCGTCCTGAGCCCAACAAGAGGAATATATCGTTTTTTGAGAATAACTCAAAATTCGGAGCATCTACAATGTCTAAATTTAATATATCATTGTCTTTTGTGGTATATTATATTTCATCGCATTTCGAACCTTATCGGGCTAGCCCGTCTTGGCCCGCCAAAGAAATTTACTCGCTTTTCAAGAATATCTCGATCAAACGAAATAGCTAAAGAATGTGAATTTTGTATATCATTTCCTTTTGGATGGATTTTAATTTAGATTTTGAACCCCATCGGGCTAGCCCGTCCTGAGCCCAACAAGAGGAATATATCGTTTTTTGAGAATAACTCAAAATTCGGAGCATCTAGAATGTCTAAATTTAATATATCATTGTCTTTTGTGGTATATTATATTTCATCGCATTTCGAACTTTATCGGGCTAGCCCGTCTTGGCCCGCCAAAGAAATTTACTCGCTTTTCAAGAATATCTCGATCAAACGAAGTAGCTAAAGAATGTGAATTTTGTATATCATTTCCTTTTAGATGGATTTTAATTTAGATTTTGAACCCCATCGGGCCAGCCCGTCCTGAGCCCAACAAGAGGAATATATCGTTTTCTGAGAATAATTCAAAATTCGGAATATCTGGAATGTCTAAATTTAATATATCATTGCCCTTTGTGGTATATTATATTTCATCGCATTTCGAATCTTATCGGGCTAGCCCGCCTTGGCCCGCCATAGAAATTTACTCACTTTTCAAGAATAACTCGATCAGTCGGAGTAGCTAAAAAATGTAAATTTAGTATATCATTCCCTTTTGGATGGATTTTAATTTATAATATAGTATTCTCTTTTGGGATATATTTTAATTCTTTGGATTTTAAACTTTATTAGATTACCCCATCTTTGCCCAGCCTAGGAATGCATTCGTTTTTGGAAAATAACTCGAAAATTGGAGAAAAATTATCATTTACCAAACAATTACATTAGTTCTTCTTAGGGATTATATTTGAGAAAGTATTTTGTACTGTTGTGTAAACCCACATTCGATCGTCGCCCCCCCCCCTTATCCTAGATCTTGCCTACGCTTATATGCAAGAGAATTAAATAATGCGAAACCAGTCCACGGTGCACTTTAAGGATTCATAGTAATATAGTGATTTGTACTACATAGTATAATAGAAAGAAAAGTCTGGTGACGGTATTTTTGGATGCTGAAATTCGCAGATTATGAAATGTTAAGCTATTTTTTAGCCTATTCGTCGAAATGCAAAATACAGTAATATGCTGGATGAATCGAATTAATACATTTTTCTAGGCAATTTTACACAGAACAGGCGATAATGGTATAGCTATAAAAACAGCCCCTTTTAATCCAAATATAGATTTTCAACGTCAGTTACAACAAACATCAAATGAATGAAAGCTTGCTGCTTACAATTTCGAAAAATCTTTCTTTCTGAGTGGGTCCATCCTGTCCAATTTTAGAACAAAAAAGAATATTGTACAGGTGACGGTTCTTAGTAAAAACAAATTCGATCTCAGATGACCAATGTGCTAATGAGATACTTCCTATTGTATCTAGAGGCCACCCTGAAGGCAGTACAAAATGCCCTTCCCTGGTGCTCTACCCATTTCCAGAGCCCCCGCTGATTTGCGGATCTTTTGAGCATTGTTCGTGTAAGAGATGTGGCAACTTGCGGAAACGTATGTAAAGGAGATGCGCCTGTCGAAATAAAATAGCGGTCAATTACATGTCCACCCTCAATCGAAATTCTTATCAGCGCTATCTTTCACCGTACAAAGAGACAGCACTTGTAGGCAGGCCCCACCTTGTTCTAATGTTCAAGCGGCAATGGTGTTTCATGTTTTTCTTCCAAATTCACAGGGCCACCCACAGGCATTTTTCCTAGTAGACGAATATATAAGATAAAACAAAATATTTGCCAGACATTCTCATACATTCTTTTCTTAGGTTTACATGGTAATATGTATCAAAATGCAAAACAAAAATTTGGTTTTAAAGCATTCGTTCAAGTTATTCATATAATGCTTTTAAAAATTATTGAAAAATTTCAATTTCAAGTAAATAAAATCAATACGTGCGGTCCAAATTTCTGCTAAAGAAATAAAATTATCTTCGTAAAAAGCAGAATACCACTCAAAATACTAATACCGACCGGTTTCGAAGGCATAAAACCTTCTTCGTCAGATCACGCAGAACCGTAACCTTCACTCGTACTCCCAGTACACCGACCCAACATCCGTGGACAAATTTCGCACTTCTTAGCTCATTTGCATATGGATGTAACTGTGTATTTAGGACACAAGGGGGTCGACGATCGAATGGAGCTTATAGTACAAAATTCATTTTTTTTAAATATAGACAATTTTGAGAACTAATGTAATTGTTCGGCAAATGAGGTTTTTTACCACACATCCTATCTCCCATGCCTACGCCACTAATTATAATTATATATACGCTGAAAATATTAAATTCTACCCGAAATGGAAATAATATACTAAATTTGAATTTTCTATCTGCTCCAGTTTTCGGGTTATTCTAAAAAAATGAGTCTATTCCTATAGCAGGCACAGCACGAGCTAGCTGAATGAAGTTCAAATTCGAAAAAATAAAATATATCACAAAAGACAATAGCATGCTAAATTTGGAATTTTTAGCTACTCCGGTTCTCGAGTTATTCATCAAACACGATCGCATTCCTAAGACGGATTCAAGACGATGAGGTTCAAATTATAAATTATGATAAACCCCAAAAGAAATTGATATACTAAATTTGAATTTTTTAGCTGCTCCAATTTACGAGTTATTCTCGAAAAATGAGTACATTACCACTCTGTCGGGCCCAAGACGGGCGAGTCTGATAAGGTTCAAAATCCAAAGAAATAAAATATACCCTAAAAAACAATGATATACTAAATTTAGATATTCTAGCTGCTACAGTTTTGGAGTTATTCTTAAAAAACGAGTACATTCTTTTTGTTGGGACCGGGACGGGCTAGCCCGACCAGGTTTTAAATCCAATGAGCTTAGACATACCGCAAATGACAACGACATTCTAAACTTGAAACTTTTTGATACTCCGGTTCTAGAGTTATTCCACTAAAAAAGTGAATTTCTAAGTCGGGCCCAAAACGGGTTGGCCCGATACGGTTCAAAAACAAAGGAATTAAAATATTCCCCAAAAGACTAGATGTACTAAATTTATATTTTCTAGTTTCCCCGATTTTCCAGGTATTCTAAAAAACGGGTCCATTCCTATGTCGGGCCCAGGACGGACTACCCCGATAAAGTTCAAATCCGAAGAAACTTAGATATACCCCAAAAGCCAACGACATGTTAAATTTGGAATTTTTAGCTACTTCGGTTCTCGTCTTATTTTTCAAAAACTAATGCATTCTTCAGCGGATCCAAGACGGGCTAGCCCGACGAGCGTCAAAATCTAAATTAAAATCCATCCAAACGGAAATGATATACTAAATTTATATTTTTCAGCTACTCCGATTGATCGATTTATTTTTTAAAAGCGAGTAGATTTCTATGGCAGGCCCAAGACGGGCTAACCCGATACGGTTCGAAATGAGGTGAAATGTAATATACTCCAAAGGACAATGACATATTAAATTCATACATTCTAGATGCACCGAATTTTTAGTTATTCTCAGAAAACGATATATTCCTTTTGTTGAACTCAGGACGGGCTAGCCCGATAAAATTTTTATCCAAAGGGTTAAAATATACAGCAAATGGCAAAGATATTCTAAACTTCGAATTTTTAGATACACCTGTTCTCGAGTTATACCGCAAAAACGGGTGAGTTTCTAAGGCGGGCCTAAGACGGGTTAACCCGGTACGGTTGAAAATTGAAAGAATTAAAATACACCCCAAAAGAAAACGATATATTAAACTTAGATTTCGAACGTTCTCTGATTTTCGAGATATTCTCTAAAACCAGGTAATGTCCTATGGCGGGCCCAGGACGGGCTAGCCCGATATGCTTCAAAATCGAAAGAACTGAAATGTGCCACAAGAGGAAACGTCATAACGAATTTCGCGTTACTATGATAAATGAACCTGATTATTTTGGACCTCAAATGTTTGAACGAACACCAGATCAAGTTAAATAAAATTTTAAAAATAAGAATATATCCCTAGCTCAATCTCTCTGAAAATCAAATGACTTTTTGTGTATACCACTTACAATAATCACACCCAATTTCACACAAATTCTTCAGTTATTTCGAAAGATATCAGTCATTTCATTTGCAATAAATTCCCATTTGTTTCAATGTTAACTCCTCCGTTTGAGACCGCTTATTCGAGACCAACGCCGTCTGGCGGAGGCGGCTTTTCAGGAACATCTCCCAGCATTGGGAGGTATAGGCGGTCGGCACACTATTAGTTCTAGACACTGTACCTCCGGTATGTGGATTTGATTGCTTAACTGTTATCACTTGAGCATACTAGTACTGTAGACACAATGTTATTCCTGAGCCAATGCTTCCTTATGGGAAGTGGGGAAAATACGACTGCAGCAGTGCTGCCATCTAGTAAGCTGTGGAGAAACCACGATGATGCCTTATACGTTTAACATAAAGGCAGGGGGGAAAATTAAGTGAAATTGATGATAATTACGATATGAATACAAGTTGCACAATAAGCGAACTGGGAAGGTTTATGAGTATTATAACGCTTAAGGTGGGTCGAAAAGAACTGCCCGCGGCCGTTTTCTGTTCTGCCGAGGGTCGTAGTCAGGTAAATTAAATAATAATTCATTAGGAACAGTTGGAATGTTTTGGAAAAATTTTGGAAAAAACTGATTTTTAATAATTTGCCTAATCGTTTTAATTTTATAGTCCTTTCTAATTACATCATTGCGAAGGTATCGCGGTGCTTTTCTTATGATGCGGAGAATTTTATTTTGTTCTATTTGAAGTTTATTTATGTTAGTTTTACATGCGTAGCCCCAGACCGGGCAGGCGTAGAGGAGAATGGGCTGTATGATACTCTTGTACAGTAGAATTTTGTTGTCGGTGTCTAGATTATTTGAAAATAAGAGATGATTAAGGGACCCTGAGAGTTTTCTGGCTTTTTTAATAACTGAGTTTATGTGCGTACTCCAAGTAAGTCGGCTATCCAAATGGACGCCGAGATACTTGGCAGTACGCTGAAAGGGGACAGGCTGGTTGCTAATCATTAAGGGGGGGGGGAACCTAGTACCGGAAAGGAACACTGCTTGGGATTTGGTGGCATTAATTTTAATCTTCCATTTTTTGTAATATTCTTCTAATGTGTGGATGTGAGTCTGCAGGTGGGCGTGAAGATAGCTGGGATTCTTGTGCTTGGAGATGACACACGTGTCATCGGCATAGAGGCAGAGCGTGGTGTGGGGGGAGCGGGGGATGTCATTAATATACAATATGAAGAGCAGGGGGGCAAGAATGGAACCCTGGGGGACCCCAGCATGTACCGGATGTATGTCAGAGAGAGTATTGAGGGTCCTGACATGGAAGTTTCTGTTTTTGAGGTAGGAGCTGATTATGTGAACAAGGGGGGGGGGGGGATGTTAAATTTAATAAGTTTATGAATAATTCCGGTAGTCCAAGTTTTATCAAACGCTTTCTCGACGTCTAACAGCAGTGCACCTACGGGAGATTTATTTTTAAGGCCATGAGCGGTGAATTCCACCACTCGGAGGAGCTGGTGGGTCGTGGAGTGTTTGGAGCGAAAGCCAAATTGCTCAGGGATGAGGATGCTATTATTGTCGATGTAATTTAAAAGGCGGGTTTGGATGATCCGTTCGGTGATTTTACTGAGGGAGGGGAGGAGAGAGATGGGGCGGTATGAAACGGGGTTAGAGGGGTCTGCGCCGGGTTTAATACAGGGGATGACAATAGCTGTTTTCCAGCAGGCGGGGAAGTGGTAGTATAACAGAATTTTATTTATCATTAAGACTATGTAAAAAATAATATTTAGGGGGAGGTGCTTTAATGCTTTGTTTGAAATTTTGTCTACACCAGGGGCTTTTTTATTTTTAAGTTTACAGATGATGTCAAAGACTTCTTGAACAGAGGTAGGAGGGATGGGGTGGGGGGGGGGGGAAGCGAGGAAGTTGTCAACGGAGAGCTGTATCTGATTGTGAAACTCGTTATTTGGGATATCAATTGCGAATTGCTTCTCGTAGCAATTCGCAATAGCGTTGGCTTTGTCCCGTTCGGAAAATACATGGCCATTACTAGTCTGGAGGGGGGGGGGGAGCTGGGTAAAAGGTTTGCGAATTCTTTTAATTTCCTTCCAGAGTGACCTGTCTGCGGGGGAGAGGGATTCTATATATGACTTCCAGCGGTTCTGGTTAAAATTTTGGATGGCGTGTCT
Source organism: Amaurobius ferox (assembly GCA_951213105.1). Lineage (NCBI taxonomy): Eukaryota > Metazoa > Arthropoda > Arachnida > Araneae > Amaurobiidae > Amaurobius > Amaurobius ferox. The sequence continues at coordinate 150,489,586 of OX578137.1, read as the reverse complement.
GATTTTTTTATTTAGTGAATAAAGCTTGATTTTGGTTCTGGTGTCCCGAGTGGCTTGCCAGATGCGGCGGGTGTTATTACGTGCAGTGATCAATACCTGTATACTGTGCGGGAGGGAGTTATACTGGGGGGGGGGCGGGAGGACGATGCGCTTGCCAACGAGTTTTGTATTTCCTGAGTCACGAGGAGGGCGGCAGAATCAATGTTATCAGGGTTATTAATTTTAGGGATAAGGAGGGTGGTTTTTCTAAGGTTGTTTTTAAATTCTTTCCAGTTAATGGAGGGGGGGGGGGAGGCTGGAGACAGGGAGCAAGGAGTTTAACTGTAGGGTGAGAAGAACAGGGAGATGGTCGGAGCTGAGTTTGTTTAAAGTAGTAATGGTGAAAGGGAGATGTATATTTTTCAAAAGGCCGATGTCTATGGTGGAGGGGGAGGCTGAATGTGAATAATGGGTAGGCATGGCGGGGATAGCAGTGTGAATACCGTTATTATTAATAAAGTTATGAAGAGCTTTGCCGTAGCTATTACTTCGCCTACAATTCCATGCAGGGTGATGCGCGTTATAGTCTCCTACAAGAATGGTTCGATGATTTATATTAAAAAGGCTATTGAGGTCAGAAGTTATATCTATGCTTTGAGAGGGTTTGATGTAAATGGATCCTAGGACAATAGGAGGGTAGTTTGGAAGGGTTAGCTGTATTAATTTATTTTCAATGAATTTAGTACTAACCGGGTTGAGCTCGTGGTGGGGGATGTTATACTTAACGTATACCGCGACTCCGCCGTGCGGGGAATGAGAATTATTTGCATTGGACCTAAGGGCAGTGTAGTTGATGAAGTTAGCTATTTTGAGGGGGGGGGGGCAGGCCTGATTTCCTGAATCAATATAATGTCAATACGGTTACTCTGGATAAAATTACGCAGCTCAGTGATCTTGCCGCGGAGCCCATTGGCGTTCCACGACAATATGTTCAGTGTGTCAATGCTATTACTCCCCATACTGGGGGGGGGGGGGGTGAGCTAAAGACCTCTCCGAGGGCAGTAATGATATTGAGCAGTTTATCTAATGGGTTGATAGGTTTGTTTATGGTGGTGAGAACAAGGTTTATAAAGTTTTTAATTTTAGCAAAACTAATGTCCAGGTCTGAAAAAATTTTGTTGAATTCTTGTATCATTTTTATGAAGTCTGACAAGGGGTTTGGGCTGGGAGGGTTGGATTGTTGCGTGTCTACTGAGGGATGTTCCTGGTTTGAGGTTGATGCAGAGGGGGGGGGGGGGCGGGCGAGATATATGAGTGAACCGTTACATTTTGTAAAGTTTGCTTTTTGGGGTTTGCTAGCAGTTGGTTTCTGGGAAGAAGTTTAGGGATGGGGGGGGGGGGGCGTGACTTCGTTAACAGTACTATTGTTTCCTGAAGTGATATTAGCAAAGGATTTATTGCAGTTTTGAGGGCTGATTATGGCAGTTTGGTTTGTTACTGGGATTTCTTGATTAGGAGGGCTGGGAGTTCCTATTCCGTCATTTTGAAGGGGTGGGAAGTCTGAACGTGGCGGCATGGGTTGTCTGTTTACAAGGGGGGGGGGGGGGCGGTCGATATTGCGGCTGAGAGGGCAGAATTTTTATTTTCAGGGTTGGCAGGGCACATTCTATAATTAGCAGGGTGGGGGCCTTTGCAGTTTGCGCACTGGGCTGGGGTGTCTCTGGATTTAGTACATTCGCGGGTTAGGTGATTTTGGCTACATTTTAGGCATCTAGCAGGAAGTGAGCAACACTCACTAGAATGTCCGTGGCGCTGGCATCGGTAGCACATTTTGACCGCTCTGGATTCAAAATTTGTAACTTTGATGTTCATATCAAGGAGGGTGGTTACTTGGTAAATCATTTCCCATTTGTCGTTTGGGTTTAAATAAACAAGGAATATGGGGAGGGGGGCTTGATTTTTTAAATCTCTTAATTGCGTGATTCGATGAACACTGAAGCCAGTAAGTTGTAATTCCTGTTTTATTTCAGTAATGGGAGAATTGGGGGGGGGGAGTCCTTTTAGCAGAATTTTTTTGGGCCTTTCGGCTTTTATATTTATTGAGTGGAACTCAAGTTTGTTTTCTATCAGGAATTTTTGGGTTGTCCTATAATCATCTAAATTAAGGGGATATATTTTAATCAGTTCTCCTGCAAGTTGTGCTTTAACATTGGTGTTAGTTTTTTCGTTAATAGCTTTGATAAGCTCACGCCAGTTATTACTACAGTTGACGTAGAAAGGTTCAGGTTTGTAGCTGTTGGTCTGAGGGACGTCCTGTGAGTTATTTTGTTGCGGTGCATTAGTATCAGCTGATTGATTAATTTGCGGGGGGGGGGGGAGGTGTCCATATCGGCAGAAGAAAACCTGTTTTGGTCAACGGGGATACCGTTGTAGTTCATAGCATCATTACTACTTTGAATAGTGCGCATGGGGCAGTGTTTTTTTGGATATCGAAAACCTTCCGAGTCCACTTGTGCGTCAGCAGGTCTAGAAGAATTACTTTTACTATTTACATTTAATATTACATTTTCATTTAGGTTTGCAAATCCATTAAGGTTAGTTAGGCTGGAATTAGATTTATTACTCTCGGTAAGAGAGTTGCTAGTAGTTAAGTTAGTTGACCCTAACACAATTTCAAAATTAGTATTTACATTAACATTAGAGGTATCAAGTCTATTCATTACAATTGAGTTATGGTTATTAGATTTATTAATCATAGTTAAGTTACTTAAATTATTTACATATTCATCAATTTCATTTTTAAAGGGGATAGTGTCATCTAAGTCTACAGAATGCTCAAGATGAAGTAACAGTAAATCACACATACCCTTGAAGCTTTCTTGAGTGAGGTCTGCATGGCCGTCTTGGAGCTTGTACCATTTGTGAAGCAGGAAGTCGTGGATCAGTCTGGCCAAGTTTTGATGAGCTAGGTCTCCATTCTTGAGTGTGGCAGGCAGGGTCAATGTCCGGAATTTTTCAATGATTATTGAAATATCTGGTGGAAGACTGTTATAGTCGGGCTGTATCGATGAAGCGGACGCCATGTCCAGGCTGGAGGGAGTCCGGAAGCAAGAGGTCTGTCGCCCTCCGTAGACTCCCGAAGTCATCAATCTTGAAAGGTCCGAGAAAGTGGCAGAGTGGAAGTGTGCTGATTTGGCGGGTTATCGGCAAAGAGTGATAAATAATAACTTTGGTTGTTGCTTTTTGTGGTGAGTTTCGATCGCACTCATATGTGACTGTCATTTATTTGCAAAATGTCGCTTGATGGTGAAATTGCCCTTGCCATTGCTGTTGCACTGGAAGACGATCCGCCTCGTAAAAGGACAAAATGGGTGAAGGGTTTGTTATTAAAAAGAGAAAACTTTTCTCATATCAACTTGATGAGGGAATTGGAGAATTTCCCCACTGATTTTTTAAATTTTGTCAGAATGGATGTGGATACATATAAAGAACTGTTGTCTGCTGTCACACCTTTAATTGTAAAAAACAATACAGTATTACGGCAAGCAAGGGCGGATCCAGTGGGGGTCACGGGGGCATGTGCCCCCCCCCCCTCAGACGAGCTAAGTAAAGACTAGGAAAGGTCGATATTTTTCAAAATTATATTTTTTATAATTATTTTCAAAATTATATTTTTTAAAATTATATATTTATATTTTTCAAAATTATATTTTTTAAAATTATATTTTTATATTTTTTAAAATTATATTTTTATATTTTTCAAAATTATATATCTTCTCTTCGGCTTTCAAAATTATATATCCTCTCTTCGGCTTTCAAAATTATATATCCTCTCTTCGGCTTCAAATGCTCCTACTGAAGTAATTGAGGAACATTTTCGTGTGACATTGTGGATTGTGGCTGTCATTTTTGGATAATCTTATAAGCGAAATTACAGATAGGTTTCCGATGGCCAGTTTTGAGGTCATTACTAATTTGCAGCAGTTAATTCCGCAATATTTTTCTGAATCTTCCATCAAAGATATTATAAAGAGCTCAGACGTTTACAAGGAGGATTTGTCATGTTTTCCAGCATTAGATGGAGAACTATTATGTGGAAGCAAATCTGCGAGAAAGGAAACGAAGAATTCAGATGTCTCATAAAAGCATATAAAAGTGCCACAAATTTACCGAACATTAACGTTATTTTGCAAATTCTTGCAATCCATCCTATGACAACAAGCATAGCAGAAAGCTCTTTCTCAACGCTACTCCGAATTAAAACTTACCTACGCAATACCATTTCGGAGAGCCGGCTTAATGGTTTAGCATTAATGAACATCAACAGAAATGTATCGTTTACAGAAGAGGTTTCAGGAAGTTTTTTCGCGCAAATTTAAAATGAAGTTAAATTTAAAGTACATGTAAAGTGAATTTGTTTATACAGTAAATCTGGATAATTTTTACTCTATTTTCTTTATTTTCTTATACACATCACATAGCCAGTCAAACCCGTGTATAACGAAATCGGAAACAACGTAATTACGGTTTCAACGAAAAAATATATTGGGCCCTCTCTAGGCTTTACAGCATTACAGAAAATTTTTTAAACGAAATTACGGAAATATCGAATTATTTTCGGCGTCATTTCAACTGTATTACAAACTGTATAAATTACCGGAATTCGTGGATTTGGCATTGCCGGGCACCCCACAAATTCATCTTTGCGTATGCCACTGGACTATATTGTGCCCCCCCCCCCCCCCCCCCCCCCCAGAATGGTTTTCTGGATCCGCCACTGACGGCAAGCGATATCTCCGCATGAGAGACTCGTGGCTACGTTGCGCTAGCTATGTTTGTATTCGATTTGATTGAAGTCGGCAGCTTAGCGCTATTCTTTATTTAGTAGTATAACAAATAGTAGTACACAGTATAACAAAATATACTATTCTTTATTTAGTAGTATACTAAATTGCATAACATTTGTATAATATATATATATATATATATATATGATGTTCACAAATTTATTGCATGATATTACATATGAAAAGTGAACGTATTTCGTAATATTTAATACTTTTTTTTAATGTGATTTTTTAATACATTTATTTAAGAAAAAGCACAGTAATTCAAGACAGGTTTGTGCTAGCGTTTCAGAGTTTGTGTCAATCGTTTTCTAATTAAAAATGACATAAGAAATGATTATTCATGTAATAAATACTATTGAAGGTTCCGATTTTTTGATAATTTTTTTCATTCGAAAATTGGGGGGGGGGGGGGCGGGGGCGGGGGAGTCCTCCTAACATTTGATTACGTTTTTAAAATCAAGTGACTTATAGTAATCACTGATTGTAGTTTTTGTATCAAATTTCGTTGAAATCGCACCATTCGTTTGTGAGATATTGTCTCCACAGACTCATTGACACACTCACACCTATCATCTGGTAAAAAGGGTTGTTAATATGTACTCCTTTGGATAACTAATGTAATTTTTCCATAATGAGAGAGAGTGAAACACCTAATAACCCAGGGATGCTTGACACTTGCTCTCCCGTCGAAAATTCGAATTCGAATTTTCGACCCCGTCACAACACTTTCCTTATACATTATATGTGTATAAAGAAAGTCGTATTACTTGTAAATATATCGTTTCGCGTTATTTACATATATTAAGATAGTTGAGATAGAGTAAATCCGTTCTTATCGGTTATCCCTATGAAATGGATTCTCCTACTTGTTGTGTAGTACCATAAAAATAGATGTTTATGTAGTAGTTGTTATGCAAACTCTCAATTGACGAACAGAATCCGAATTGGAAAATTTGGAACTTTTTATAAAATGTATATTACTGAAAATTGAAGTGTTTATTAGCGTACCAAAGAATCGAGCCAATTTGGCGCTATTTCGTACTTTGAAAAATGATTGGGGGTCTATTCTGAGGATCAAAATAAAATTATACTATATCCATTTAGTGTTTTCAAAGGGATACGCATTACTTTGTATAGTTTGCAGCAAAGCATTTTCAGTTTTTGCGATATATAAGCATTACAAACCTGAAAAAATAAGTTATAAATCTAGGAACTAGATATCCTGTTGAACATTTTGTTGCTTACTATTTATATCTATCTCTTATATTTACGAATATTTTTCGACTGAAAATAAGCAAAGTGAAGCAAAAAATTGCTAGGACAAAACTTCAAACTTTTTTTTTTAAAAGTATTTAAAATATTAAAATTTTGAAATAATTTTCTATATTCATAATATGTACCATATTTTCAACAAAAGAAGTAAAAAACAAGAACGGTCAATCATGCATAAGCATTGATTATGAAACACTTTCCAACTGAAATGCAATTTCATTTAACAATCTCTAAAATGTGATACATTCAGTGGTGATATCTTTTACATTATCACAGTACTACAGTAATTTATTATACTTAAATATTTAAAACTGTAGCGAAATATAAGTCATCTGATTCTCTATGCAAAATCAATGAATATTTCATTCATATAACTTGCATTCCAAACTCCAGAGCTAAATAATTTTGTGTGAAAAAAATTCAGAGATTCTTGTGTAACTCACCTTACAATCGCTTGAGATATTTGCATTCTGCATAAGTTAAAATTAGGCTTCGTTGAAGAAATAATAAAAGTTTAGGGATCATTTAAAATCACAACTATTGTAATTGCATAGGCACGGAATTTAGATACACAGATAATACAGATACACAGATAATATATGCGTGTGCGTATGTATGTATTCAAAGTATTAGAATCGTGCCGAAGATCGGAACTCGAATTTTCGAAGGATCTACACGTTTTGGGACTTCCAGAACACGAAAAACTATTTTTAGGAAGACGTCTGTGTGTGTAAGGGAGTATCTGTGTGTGTTTCTGTGTGTCTATGAGGATATTGCATCCACTCTAACTGAAGAACTAATGGACCGAATTTAATAAAATTTGGTAGGTAAGTTTTTTGTGGGATATCCTGATGTTCATTTGATTATAGTACGATTCGTAATAAAAGAATCTGCCTTCTTTGCGAAATGGACGGCAGTCTTAATCTTTCTTTATCAGTCTTATTGTCTTTATCCTCTAAAAACTAATGGAACAAATTTAACACAATTTAGTGTATAATATTTCAATAACCTACAAGTGATTTATAAACCAAATTTAACAAAATTTGTTATATAAATCACTTGAAGGTTATTCTAGTATGATTCGGGAGAAGGGAACGGACTGTTTTTGCGAAATGGCCCGCAAAAATTGTTAAATATAAAAATAAAGACTACGTATGCTCAATTATATCAATTAAATTCCTATTTTATACGGGATTTTTGATAACAAAAAGAATGAGACTAACCCCATTACTCTAGGACTAGCCGTTCTTGAGATATTTTAGTTTTTTTTGCGTTTTCGTTACGCCACTTTTGACAATAAGTCCATCTTTCAAATGAGAGCCAAATTTAAGTTTAACGTGCAAATTCAATGTCATTTAAAATATTTATGGATGTTATTTTGTGCAGATAAACTCAAATTATTATTGAAGAAATAAAGAGAACGTGAATATGAGTCTGCAGTGAAAGACATGTGCTGTCCACATCAGAATTTTTAACAATAAAATGTAGGATCTATATTTAAAGATCCACCAAATTGTTGTAGAATAAAATGTTCTACAAATTTAATCTGTGTACCAAATTTTAATTCTCTAGGACGTCGGAAAGTGCATTAAAAACGCCATCAAATAAGTATATCATGAAAAATTATATAAAATTAAAAAAAAATGTGAAAAAATGTTATCTACCAAATTTATTTTAAAATGTGAAGCCTGTCTCATATACAACATAATTAAGCTCTTGGAAATATATTTATTATATAATATATATATTTTTTCTTTCTGGAGGATATCGCAAAAGTCAGAATTTAATTGAATTCGTTTTTCTACCTATATTAAATAATTTTTAATTAAAAAACTACCTAATATATTTCACTGAAATTTTTTTTATATATTTTATGGAAAAATGTGAATATTTCCTAAAAATTTCGAAGCAATTTGTGAATTTTAAATGTGCTTAAAAAATGTTTGAAAAATTAGGTCCCATAGGGTTCAATGTATTTCATTTTTTCAACCCGGGTTCAATAAAAAACTAATTGGGTGATATGATTTATTTATATTCCCATAAGTCCCACAGACCGTCTGAAAAGCATACTAAAATTTCATTTTGATAAAGTCATTTTTACGGCAGTTATCGTGCTAACGGACAGACAGACAGAATGAACAAAGTCATAAACACTTTTCAACTATGTTGTAAAATGTTAAAAATGTTCACATATTTACATATTTAATTATTAGGTTTGGAGATACGCGTATTAACGTCCAAAGTGCTTATATTTATCTAACCGCTTCGATTAAAAGATCTAGTACTTTGAAAATAAAAACTATAATACTGTTCTGGTGTAATATAATCTCGTGAAATAAAGCAGCAAAATTTAATATCCAAAGAAAATAATTTTGAGCTTTTCTATCACTTATCACTAATTAATGTTATGTTAATTAGCTAATACTTTAAAATAATATATCATTCATCACATTTTTGAAAGACCGTTTAACGTTTCATTGAGAGAGGCACATATGTTTGTAATAAACCACTGAGTGAAAAGAGTTCTGTTTACAGGAGTTCATACAAAGTGAATCAGTTACATATTTACTCTAATGTGGCGGTAACTGAAATAGTGCAAATTATGTGCAATTTGCCATTCAAAAGGCACTTTTAAATTCTCCTTTGTTCTGCTTAAGTGTCATTATTGATATGAAATGTCATTATTAATATGTTATTATTAATATGAAAAGTAATTAGTTAGCATGTGCTCCCGCATTATAAACTGTTATTTGGTAATCGCCGAAGTATTTTGCACAAAGGATTACAAGGAAAAGAATATTTCTTGAATGAGACTAGAAGTAAGTGCTAACCTAATTTATTATGTACGGAATGGAATTATATTTATTTGTCGTACGATACCAGCTAAAGTACGTCGTAGGCTAAATGTGTATTTAATATCATTAGCTTTCTGGGTATGTTTGTCTGTTTTTGAAGATAAAGAATTTTATAAATTCTCACGCAATATTAAGTATTTTATTTACGCAATATATAATATCTATATCTCCAAACTCTCAATAAGGTTATTGTTTCCCTATATATTTATTGATTTTATCATTTGATTTTGAATGCATGCATATTTTGCAAATTATATTCAGTATGCTTTAAAAATTCATATTACATTGAAATTAAAAAAAAAATCTTTTCCGTGTAACCCATTTGTAGTGTAAAATTTTATAACACAAAAATATTTCGAAATGTGAAAAAGATCATTATAATGATCTTTTCCACACTTTTTTGTTAATCTTTGTTTGTTTGATCTTTTTACTTTCCTTATATACATAATGTATAAGGAAAGTATTGTGACGGGGTCGAAAATTCGAATTCGAGTTTTCGACGGGAGAGCACGTTTCAAGCATCCCTGATCACGAATCAAACATTTTTGAAGTGATGTCTGTGTGTGTGTGTGTCAGTGGGTCTGTGGAGACGATAACTGACGAACGAATGGACCGATTTGAACCAAATTTGGTACAAAAATCACAATCCGTGAACACTGGAAGCCAATTGTTTTTATACGCAATCGAATGTTCAGACCCCCCCCCCCCCCTAAATTTTCGAATGAAATTTTGAAAAAATCGTCAAAAAATCAAAACCACTAATAAAGTTAGGCAAATAGACATTTCTTATGTAATTTTTCATTAGAAAACGATTGACATAAATTTTAGAACGCTAACACGAACCGTTCTCGAGATAGTGTACATTTTTCAAAAAAAATATCAAAAAGTCATATGAAATAAAAAAAAAATATTTCCTATTGATAAACATGTTCACTTTTCATATGTAATACCATGCGATAAATTGGGTGACATCATTCTCGTGGATCTAGCTCGTTCCATTCATAAAAAAAGATACTCTGAGTAATACTTTTGTTTTTGAACGCCAATAGTCATTTATCTGCTGTAAGAATAAATTATTTCTTAGTGCATAGCACTTGGCGAGATTTCGGAGACGAATTTGGCGGAATGTCGCCAAATTGGCGACTTTTTGAAATGTTGCCAAATGGATAAAAATGACGCTAAATCAATGAAAATGACGACTAATTATCGAAAATTCAATAACTTGGAAAGAATATTAATATCTACTATAAGAAAAACCTATTTTTTTTACTGTAAAAGTAGTAAATTCATTACATTATATAAGGAAAATCATGTGTTGCCCATATCAGATTTTTTGTTGCGGCGCTGATCGAGATCTGCTCCTCAACGGCCTTTTCAATACCCGGATGCAGGGATCAAGTTAGCGAAATGAAATGCTCCCCTTGTTGGACGATATCGAAAATCACCAGTACCGTAACTTCTACTTAGAGTTGCCCAACTTTTTACACAAAATATAATCGATGTATCTATTTTAATTTTTGTTTACCCTTATAAAATAATTAGATTATAAAATAATGGAAATCAGGTCACTTTAAGCCTATTAATTATTATGTTTTCACGATGTCATTTTTAGAGATATCGGACAGCCTGTAAAATGAACATCAGTGTGAATCCCAAAATGAAATTCACAGGTTTTACTAAATACTAGTAGGAGTATCCATGACCAAAATTTCTTATTTTTGGCAGGTCCCCCTTTTGAGATATTTGACCAGGAAATTCACAAATTTTGAAAATTTTCCGATTTCGGAACTAAAAATCGGGCAGAAAGGCTTACCACTCTAGATTTATTTCACCATGGCTGAAAAGCCTACCACTCATAGTTTTTTAAAAAAACTTCCATCTTGTGGTTTCAAGCCCTTTTGATTTTACAGACCTTTAAATTTGGCAAAATTTCTAGTTACGATGGTTATATTTAAGCCCATTAAAGTCCCAGTTACCAACATCTTATCTTACATATATATACATTTTCTGAAAGGCCAAAATCTCTATTTTAAGGCAGTGAAAACTAGAACATTCTATCTGTAATAGAAATTACGCAGCAACTTTTTTTCAAAACCCTTGTAAACGCTCGTTTTTGCTTCCTGCAGTAACGAAAAATGAGCATAAATCCAAGATGGCAGCAGATAAAAAAAAAAAAAAAATATTTTTGAGCAGGTCACTAGCAAGACCGCCTATGGTGAAAATATAAAAAATTAACAAAATGGTCAAGCAACCAATTAATTTAAAATTGGGTGATTTCACATGGAATGACCCTTATTGAAATGCTACTTTATGACGCATAAATAGGAATCCGGTTTATTATATCGCTTTTTATTTTATATATTTTTTATTTTGTCTAAAAGTTAGCAAAGTTTCCAAAATTTAAAGAATTTGTAAACTATATTTTTTAACATTCAAAAAATTTGGCTTTGCTTGCTTGCGTACGGTAAAACCGCACAACTAAATACTGAAAAAAATGATAGAAAATGACGAATTTTAATAAAGAATAAATGTTCATGCCATATTAGGTACTCTATTTATAATATGTCAAATAAAGCCGACGTGATGGTCGAGTGGCCAAGGCATGCGTTTCCAAAGCAATCGCTGGACCGCTAAGTTGTGGGTTCGAGCCCCACGTAAGGCATGGATGTTGTGATGTGGGCGCAGTATGTTCCGCCCCCCCCCCCTCTGGTGCGCCTGGGGCAACGTCCCTAGGACGGCTAAATGGATCACGTAATTTAATCACTTGTTGTTGAATGCATTGCATACCTATTTCACAAATTATATTAAGCATGTTCTGAAAATTCTTATTACATTGCATTAAAAAATACTTTTTCGTGTACCCATATTTAAAGTATAAAATTTTATAACGCAGTAATATTTCAAAATGTGAAAAGATTCATTATTGAAATGCAACTTTATGACTTAATTCATGAATTTTAAATAAAAGAAAAAAATGTGTAATTGTGTCAAGCGAGTAGTTATTTTAGGACAAAAAAGAATAAAACACTTTTCTGGCTTCTAAAATCAACCCATTTTAAGGACACTTTAGGATTTTTTAATAAATATCAAGGATGGGTTATCATAAAAAACAACGTGAAATATATCGAGAATTTTAGAATAATTTTATATTAGGGACTTAGTGAAATGTCTTTCAGGATCGTATAAGTATTTGCCATGATTTTCCATTTCGTTTAAAAAATATTTCTCGAATACTTTGTACGATATTGCTTCATTAAAAAGTGCTCAAAATGTCACTGTCATATAAGTTCTAAATTGAGAGATACCCACACGTGTCTTCTCCCTAATCCTTAAAAACGCATTTTAGTTCTCATATCTACTCAAAATTCGAGGTTGCAAAAAGTCAAATTTTAAATTTTCTCAAGAACTTTGCGATTATGGCAGAATTTTCATTTCACGAATATTAGACGCCAGAATATTTTGTATCTAAAAATGGAGAATGCGTCGGTCATTCAAAACTGAAGTTTCAGTTCGATCTGAAATATGAAGAAGAATGCAGTGTCCATTTCCAATATATGAATATATGGAAGAGAAGAATACTGTAGCTTAATAGACAAAGTGTTGTTCAGGCAGCGAATTTCCGCTGTTTGAAGCACGATTGGGATTTGAATTTTCTACAGTTCGTATTAATATTTTAAAGTTTCAGAAAATTCTAGATATTTTCATTTTGATAGTGATTAAAATAACACAGTTTTGACGATAAATCATAATACTTACAGTACGTCAACTTACGTACGCATCAAATCTGCACTAGTTTCATCTACAGTCTAGTCAAATAATTTTATATTCTTGATCGGATGAAATAAAACCCAGTATTTCATTCGAATAATTCATTAGATTCTTACTGGAAGATTGAATAAGAGGTTTTAAGTCCTTTTATTTCCAGAGGAATTTTAACAAACAGAGACGCACTACAAAGGGTGTTTGTTTTCTACCCGAATAACAATGTCTGCATGCTTATGTACCTTGAGATCAGTTGATGGTATATATTTCAGACAATCCTGTTAAAATGGTACTTCGCAGTCCGTGTTAAAATTCACGTAAACCTTTGCATCTCTGTAATCGTTTTACATATGTAAATAAGCTTAATTACATGAATGCTTATAAATATGTTGTATAAATTCTTCTTTAATTTCTCTACAATACACTATAATGAATCAAGGTTAACCTGACCTTGGTTACGCATAAGGCATTAAAATTTTACGAAATTCCATGTAATTTAGTAGATAACTCCCGCGTTATCTTGGTTTAGTTTGGTTAGGAAAATAAAGCGCATTCTCTGCATTTTTTTAACACTTTACAGCAAAGTTGAAAAGTGTTTATGACTTTGTTCATTCTGTCTGTCTGTCAGTTAGCACGATAACTGCCGTAAAAATGACTTAATCAAAATGAAATTTTAGTATGTTGTTCAGACGGTCTATAGGACCTATGGGAATATAAATGACTACTATCACCCAATTAGTTTTGGATTGAACCCGGGTAGAAGAAAGGAAATACATTGAGCTCTATGGGACCTAATTTTTCAAACATTTTTTAAGAGGATTTAAAACTCACAAATTGCTTCGAAAATTTTAGATAATTTTCAAATTGTTCCATAAAATATATAAAAAAAAAAATTCAGCGATGTATATTCAGTAGTTTTTTAAATAAAAATTGAAATAATAATAACACCTCGCATATGAAGCGATCACGTGACCATGATATGAAAAGATCACGTGACCCACTTCAAAATGATATATGGCATCCATCTTGTCTCAAAATCGTGATTTTTAAAGTTCTTTTTAATTCATATTGAGTGTTGTATCCGTCCTAAAATCACTTTATTTTCGCATAAATTCTGTGCATATACATACTGAAACAACGCAATTACAATATATTTGAGTTTAAATGCTCATCCAAATTTGATTATTTTACAACGAAGCCTATTTTTCACCTATGTAAAATGTAGACAGCAAAATATGTAGAATGAGTTGTATTAAAATTGCTGTATTTCTTTAACACAAAATCATTTAGTTCATGGAGTCCGCATAGCTGATATGAATGAAATATTCATTGATTTTACAAGGAGAAGGACGATTTTTTTTTTCGATGAATTTTTACGCATAGAGTTTAATACACCTCGGAACACCGCGTGCTGTTGGCCATCTCGGGTGCGGTATCCCCGTGGTTTGCGCGCTAGATTTGCACGCTACCACAAAATGCCGCCGTGTTCATGCGGAGTACGATCACGTTAAACATGTGGGTCCGTAAGTCCTTCCGAGAGGTTGGTGGTAGGGGAAGGAGGGTACGGTCCCTGTGGATGCCTCCCCCACTGGGTTCCGGTCTAAATTGGGTGGCACTTCCCGGCCGTCCATACAGTTACCTTACACCTTTCTGGTAGGTCGGACGGTCTGGGTCTCAACAACAACAGCATAGAGTTTAATTACTTGTAGCTCCATAGTCTTAATTTTAAAAATAAATTAATTAATATAGTATTGTGATGAATGACATGAATGAGAAATTATTTATGAATGAAATGCTGCTTTTATACAGACAGCCAGGCGTGTTATTTTTTCTATGACGTCATTTGAATGAATTTCAGTTGTTTTCGATGAAGTTTTCAAATATAATAAATTATCGTAGTATTATGATAACTCTAAAATTATTACCGAGGAATGTATCACATTTTATAGATGTTTAAACCAGGCAATTTATATTTCAATGCCGTCATTTGAATGAAGTTCATTTTTTTCGAAGAAGGTTTAAGTTTTCAAATATAATAAATTAATGTAGTATTGTGATAAGTTTTAAAATATTACCGAGGAATGTATTGCATTTTATACATGTTTAAATAAAATTGCATTGAAGCTGGAAAGTGTTTCATAATCAATGCTCTAAGCATGATTGATCTTTCTTGTTTATTTTAAAAAACTATATTTAATCCAATTGAATTCACTTCTCAGGCTTAAAATTAACAGATTTGCACGTAAATTTTTGTGCCAAAACTTACTCATTAACAAGCGTACTAATAAGAACTTAAATTACATTTTATATTTTCCAGTGTTTATTAGATTGATTATTAATTAATTTCATAATATTTTATTCAAATGTCATAGAATATCCTTGTATGAATTTCAGATCACAAATATGCTGATCCGACATTGATTGAACACATTTATGTATATCAGACATACAGGTACTTGTATTAACACCCAAGTAGTATACTATTCCTAATATCAGACGTGGGCTTTTAATCTTTGTTGGACAGTGCTTCTTTGGTGTGTGTGTGTGGTGGT
Source organism: Amaurobius ferox (assembly GCA_951213105.1). Taxonomy (NCBI): domain Eukaryota; kingdom Metazoa; phylum Arthropoda; class Arachnida; order Araneae; family Amaurobiidae; genus Amaurobius; species Amaurobius ferox. The sequence goes on along the minus strand of OX578137.1, from coordinate 150,474,316 downwards.
GGTGGTGGTGGTGATGGTGGGGGAGTTCAGCAAATTTTAATGTAGTTAAAAGCCATCATGCCACATCGTTATATCTTTTTATCAATAAATTAGTATCCTATGCACGATTGAATTTTTCACTCAGTTAATGCTCAATAACGCTAAAATAATGAACTATATAGCCGATCCCTAAGATATTGATATCTAAGGGACGTGCCATAAGAAAGGACTATTTAAGCAAAACTATTAGGTCTGATATGAAACAATCTGATGTAGGCTGAACATGACTTTGTCTACATAATGCAATGACTTTACTTCTCTCACAGTGATGTAATGGTGCGCAAGAACCACTGAACGTTGCTTTTGGCACCGAATTTAAACTAGGAATGTTGTAATTTTGTTCAGAATGACTTACTCATAATCATCTGTAAAACTCTCTCCACTGGTCGTAGAAACTCGAAACATAGCCCATGTTTTAGCACGATAACTGCCCTAAAAATGACTTTATCAAAATAAAATTTTAGTGTGTTGTTCAGACGGTCTGTGGGACTATGGGAATATAAATGAATAATATCAACCATTTAGTTTTGGATTGAACCCGGGTTAAAAAAATGAAATACATTGAACCCTATGGGATCTAATTTTTCAAACTTTCTAAGCGGATTTAAAATTTCCAAATTGCTTCCAAAGTTTTAGAAAATATTCAAATTATCCCAAAAAATATATAAAAAAAATTTCAGCAAAATATATTCAGTAATTTTATAAATAAAAATTAAAATAAAATTTACGACTTTTATATGAAGCGATCACGTGACCATTACATGAAGAGATCACGTAATCCACTTCAAAATAAAATATGGCATCCATCTTGTGTCAAAATCTTGATTTTTAAATTCTTTTTAATTCATATTTAGTGTTGTATTCGTTCTAGAACTCCTTTATTTTTGCTTAAATTTTGTGCATCTACATACTGAAACTACGCAATTACAAAATATTTGAGTTTAAAAGATCATCCAAATTTGGTTATTCCTACAACGAAGTCTATTTTTCACTTATGAAAAATGTTAATACCAAAAGATGTTGAATGAGTTGTACAAGAATTGGTATTTCTTTAACGCAAAATTATTTAGCTCATGGAGTCTGCAATATAGCTGATATGAATGAAATATCAATTGATTTTACAGAGAGAAGGACGATTTTTTCGATGAAGTTTTAAGCATAGAGTTTAATTACTTGTATCTCCATGGTCTTATGTTTTAAAAAAAAATAAATTATTATAGTATTGTGATGAATGAAATGAATGGAAAAATGTTTATCAATGAAGTGCTGCTTTTATAGAGAGAGTCAGGCTTGTTATATTTCGGTGACGTCATTTGAATAAATTTCATTTGTTTTCGATGAAATTTTCAAATAATAAATTGTTGTTGTATTATGGCAATTTTAAAAATATTATCGAGGAATGTATCGCATTCTAGAGATGCTTAAACCAGGCAATTTATATTTCAATGCCGTCATTTGAATTTTTTTATTTTTTTCAATGAAATTTTATGTTCTCAAATATAATAAATTAATGTTGTATTGTGATAATTTAAAAAAAATTACCGAGGAATGTATCGCATTTTAGAGATGTTTAAATAAAATTGCATTGAAGTTGGAAAGTGTTTCATAATCAATGCTTTATGCATGTTTGATCTTTCTTGTTTTTTATTGTTGGTTTTCATAATTTGTAAATTAAGGTCTCAAGGGCTGAATTTGTTGCTGAACGATCTCTGATAAAAAGAAAAATATCGTGTTGTGGCGCTTTTTATTGATATATTTTGTCTATAATTTCTTTTGAAATTAATCGCATTTTATGTAATTTGGATATATAGTGAAAATAAATAGATCGTGCTGTACTTCTTCGGACATAAATTCTACTTAACATGTCCCCAATACTAATATACATAAACCGATGATAAACTTGTCTAAAAAGTAACACATTTTATGTTATTTTATCAAAAATTGTTGCAGAGACATTTTATGTAATTTCCGGAAAATTCCATTTACGTTATCCGTCGGAAAATCTTCTCGAAATACAACTTATTTTGTATGTAATCTGCAGATATTATATGTTTCAAAGTTTATTGACGCGAAGGAATACAATGACTAATACTTTTGTTCTTGTGATGATGGTTCGGTTTGGTCTGTCTGATATGTATGACGATACCTCATCCTTCCTTCCTTCGACCCAGACCGTCCGACCTACCAGAAAGGTGTAAGGTATCTGATTGGACGGCCGGGAAGTGTCACCCAATTTAGACCCGCACCCAGTGGGGGAGGCATCCACAGGGACCGTACCCTCCTTCCCCTACCACCAACCTCTCGGAAGGACTTACGGACCCACATGTTTAACGTGATCGTACTCCGCGTGAACACGGCGGCAGTTTGGGCAGTGGCTGGAATCGAACCCGGGCCTACCGAGTGCAACTCCAGCGCGCTAACCACAGGGCTACCGCGCCCGATACCTCATCCGAAACACAAACGATTTTTCCGATATTTGGTGCAGTCAAAATTGGAACTAAAGATGTATTTTACTGCGCCCCTGTCAATAGGCTTCGCCAATCCCTGTAACTCTCTTTGCGAGTCGAGGTCACTTGCGCTCGTAGATCACACTTGCGCTCACTTCACGAGTTATTTAAAGACAAACTAAAGTTTTAATCGAAAAAGCTTTATTTGACAATAGTTCCCTATCACTTCTTTATAAATTTACCGAATTTCATATTTTTGTATGTTATTATTTTTACTGTGTGAGACAGAGAACCTCGAGAGCCGCGTCGATACGGAAGAACATTTTTTTACTTCAGAAGTGCATACACAGTAAACCAACTTGTAAACTAAATTGAAATTGGGCTCCGACTTGCAAAAAATTTAACTATTTAGGTACATGCCTGCACAAAATTCAACTATGTAGGTACATGCCTGCAAAAATTTGTGGTTTTGCTATTGTTGGCCTATCCAGAATGCGAACTCGCAGATCAAATATATTTCTTTGATTTGGACACTAAATATATCTTAAACTGAAGTTTAAATCAAAAAAGGGTTTACTCAGCGTATTCCATCAACAGTTCTCTATAAGTGCATCAAAGTTTTTATTGGCGTCAGCTACTTTTTTATAAATAGAGAGAGATTGCAAAAGAGAAGGGACACCGCTAACTTTCGCACTATACGATAACTCGACGAATTCCAAAGTAGATGTGTGTGAAAATTTTGAATTGCTTCATTACTTATTTGAATTCCAGGAAAAATATTTTTGTTTTATGACATAAAAATATCCCTCACTGTATACTAAGTTATACGAATGAAGGATTCAATTGTATATTGTGTACAGTCGGTTTCACAATAAATAATAGTGCGACTTGTGATGAAATAACATTCAAAATTTACTTGAAGAAAATAGGCATGTGTTAGATAAGCGACGACAATTCTTTAGAGAGCGTTATGAGCCTTCTTCTTCGGGCGCGGCTACTACTTGACCTTTTTGCCTGAAAAATGGAGCATAAAACGCCCTTGAAACAATTGTCACCAAACTCACATATACCTGCTTTATTCAAGGGCGTTTTGTATATCTTAAAATTTGGTGTTTTACATTGATTAAGGGGAAAGATGCCACGCACATACTTATTTGCAAATTAGAGAGTTGCGAAGTAGGCCGGGATTATAGCTGAAAAAGACAAGATCATTTAATGTACAATCTATCTTAAATAACAACTCTTCTAGAATAAAGTTTCCACATTAACCACTTTCATAAGTGAAACGGTTTTATATTTGTTAGCAATAATTTTCACTTTAATATCCAATATCTACACTAGCAGTCCAGTGTAAAACATTTTGAAATCTTTGCTCATGTTTTTCATTTACTTTGTTGATGATTTCTGCAAAATATCAGAAAAGCCGCAATTACAGTCGTTCATGATAATTCTATCATCATTTCAGAAATATTCAGATAATTATAGTCTGGTAAAGAGTTGTCTTTGTATTTATACACACACACACACACACACACACACATATATATATATATAACTATCAGAAACCTTACTCACCATTGCGAACAATTGACATACTTGGAAATGTTTTACAGTGTATGTAAACTCGCTGTGTGCAGCAATTTTTCAAACCACTGTAATAATCTAAAACCAGTTGTTTGATATAATTAACTCCGATCCGATTATCGTAAAGTTTAAAAGTCTGGCACAAAGCAAGTTTTCTTGCTTCTGGTGTAGTTAGGGGCTACTCTATACTGATGAGCGCAACAGGAACGAACACATTTCCCTGGTGCTTTTGTTAGGGCTTGATTCCTAGCCTCTATTGACAGACATGAAATTACAAACAATGATCTAGAAAATGAAAAAATTATTGATTGAGTCTGTCATAACACATTGTATAAGGGTCAATTTTTTTATATCCTCTCCACTACTTCTAATTCTTTGTCTGTAATTCTAATTAAAATTTGGAGTTCTTCAGTATTTTTATGAATGTTGATTAAAGTCACTGTAAAATTCCTCAATAAACAAATAAAACTGAGTTTAATTATTCTTTACATAATTAGGAAAAACTTCTCCGTTATCTTCATAACTTTTAAACCCGCACTCTTTATCAAATGTATTTCTAAACTCAAGAACATCACCTTCATTTGTCAAGTACCATCTTAAGAGTAGATCAATTTTCTCCCATTTACTTCCGAAGGAATCCAAAATGTCACTAGGATGCCGGTGTACTGATATATTAATCTGCCTCAAACAACTTGTAGATAAAATGGTTTCTTTCTTTAGATTTCGTATTTCTTTACCGGATAAACCAAGTCAAGAAAATAACATTTGTGCTTCTTCCCACTTATTATCAAGCATTAAGCTAAGGTGCATACTCAGTAAAATAGTAGGAGAACCATCCGCATCTTTCGCTGTAAGAGACTTTTTAAAATCTTTTATTTCACCTTCAGATGTAAAACACCACGTTAAAAATTTTTCCACTTTTCCCCACTTATCGCCATCATTGAACTGAATTATGGGATGAACTCCACGATTATTAATGAAACGATTAAAGGGAACGTTAGATATCAATTTCCTACAAACCTTTCTTCCTATTTCATTGGCAACATTTTTCTTATACTGTACAATTTCTTCTTCAAAAGAAAGGCTCCACATGGTAAATTCATTTGCAAGTTCTACTTGATCTGCAATTAACAATTCGACGCAGTTTTTCATTTCATTCGGACAAAAGAGTAGCTTTTTCTTGAATTCTATTACTTTTTCTTCGGTAGGAATACACGAACTGATAAACTCAATAACAACTTTTAATTTTTTATCAGATGATATTAATTCCAAACATGCGTTTCTTCCATGCTCTGATAAAATCATTTGTTTTTTTAGTTGATTTATTTCCTCATCAGATAAAGGCCTCCACCTGATGACTGATTCAAATGCTTGCAATTCATTATTTGTTATAAAATCAATACAGACATCGTTTGCATATATTTTAAAGCAAAGCATTCTTTTGAACTTTCTCGCTTTCTCTACAGATGTATAGCAATTTGATACAAATTCATTAAGTGTATTCCATCTCCATATTTCCATAAGCGCAATGGAGGCACACATTCCTTCGATACAAGAGATAACCTCTTCTTTCTCTTTATTGGTTGCATAGTTCAACATTAATTCAACAAACATTTTATCCTGATTAGTATAGATTTTTTGACGAAATAACTGATTGATTGTAAAACTACATGCACTTCGTTTTCCAGGATTATCACTTCCATGTTCGAATTTGTAATCTATAAAAATGTATTTTTTAGAAGGTTCAGGAATTGCCTTCAGAAATTCACTCAAAAGTTCTTTGCAGTCGTAATTTATATCTTCACCGTACTTGTAATATCCTTTTCTATAACCAATTTTAAAAGTAAGCCTTTCTATAACCTCTAAATTATTTGTCGCCTGTAAAAATTCCCACATCAATCTTACAGCTTTCAGAAAATAATCTTGGTACGGCCAGTCTAGAAAGATTTCCAGTACCCTCGAAAGATTAACAGGACGATGATCTCCATAGTTAAGACCTTTAATGTCTTCTTTTGAAAATGCTATCCGTGTATCTTGTCTCATTTTTAAAAAGAGGAAACACATGACATCTATATAATAATGCTTTGGTACCCATGGTTTTTAAACATATCATTAATCCCATCATCATCTATCCAAGCGTCATCTTCCAAGTCATCGCTCAAAACGGTCCAATGCATCCATCCCTTCATCTTACATCTAACTGCTTCCAGTGCAGCATGCATTAGAGCACCCTCATCTGTAATCAAATTTGTTTTTTGTAAGCAATATTCAACTACATCTTTGCTTCCACACTTTACAGCCATCTGAAGCCAATATAAATTAGGGTCTGTATCTCCTCTTAGTTTATCTACATCATCCTTAAGGTAATAGGACCAAAATTTTACAAAATGCGGTTGTTTAATACTACTTGGATTTTCAGAATTATAAAAATCTAATTTATCTTTCACTGCCATTTGATTATACAAAGCAGGAATATGTTCATCCATGCAATAAAGAAGAGCCAACTTATACTTCTGTTTAATGCTTAGACTTGTGTCCTTCATCCACCCTTCTGCTGTTTCTTTGCAATTCACAATTCCACGTACTGTGAAAAATGAACTGTTAAGAAAATTGAAGCAATAATTACGTGTTAATCCAAGAGTTCTTTCACGATATTCTGCCGAAGAAAATATTCGCGTTCCAATTAAAAAGACAACGCCTATTACCTTTACCTGCAAATGTTCGGTTAGGCATAAGTTCTTTAATATGATTCCAGCTTTTTTTTCCCAGTAACTCATCCCATAGTCTCTTTCGGGTAATATCATTTCTTCCAGCTTCTTTTGCATCATAATCCGAGACAGGTAGACACAGCATTTCAAGCTGGCCGTTATTGCATATTTCAACTGCAACTTTTACTACCATCACATCTTTCAATGCCAACATGCTGCTCCTTAAATTATCAAGTACTTGAACTTATCAATAAATTCGTAAAAAGATATAAAAGGACTGAATCTCTAGGGATCTTCCTCGAAAAGCTGAAAGAAAACAAGAATTTAATATTGCATTATATTGTACGAAAACTTTTATAAATTGTGTTCTGAACAGATAAAATTCTAACAATTTTATTAATTAAAAGAAATAATAGAAAAAATTTCTATTCAGGTTTATGTATACTTTCCAATACCTGATTATCTTCTCCTTACCTTTCAAAGCATCCCTCGCTTCTAGGAGATAATTATAAAATATTAGGAGATTAAATTGATAATTGTTAATTTTGAGTTGTGTGAAATATAAGTTAATTGGTTACTTTGAAAAAGTATTACATATTGTCATCTGGAAAAACACCAAATGTGCAATTTAGCATTAAAACACAGTACCGTGGATATTATACATTATTTTTTTTATTGTAATATGAGTAAGTTCATTGCATTATATTCATTCATTCATTCATTGCATAAGAAAAGTCATGTGCGCCCACATCAGATTTTTTCCTATTCAACCTGAAATCTCCGTTTTATTTTTTCAACCTTTAGGTTGGTTGATGTAACTTTGAAAAATATTTCAGAATTTTGCATTCATACATTTTCACAACTACGAACAAGGAAAAATATCAGTATTTTTACTGCTCGCTCCCTCAATAACTGCAAAAATGAAAAATTTAATTTTTCGGTTCCCTAAATTTTCATTTCACCCAAATACATATATTTTTTTATTTTCCCATTCTCACACTTTATTTCTCCTTTTTGTCGAACCAATATGAATCAAATGATTTATTTTTCTCATATTTGGGTTGAGTTGATGTATTTCTGATAACTGTTTAAGACATTTTCCACATTAGATTTTCTGAAACTAAGAAAAGTAAAACATTATTGCCCTTTATCCCCACTAACTTCAAACATTAAAATTTTTCTAATATTTTCTTAATCTTGTCAAAATAATGGAAAATTTGAGTTATATTAATCTGATGTGCTTCTTTGAGTATGAGCCTAATTTTACTCCCCTTCACAATTTTATTAACCTTCTTTCTTTTGTTACCTACCTGATGAGAAAGAAAGGAAAATACTGTCTTTCACCGTCCCTTTCCCCCGTACATTAAAAAAAGAGTTTGTTTCTTTCATGTTTGAATACGTCTTTTTAATAAATATCCTACTCCAGAATTAATATCCTTCTCTACTGAATATTCTACTCCTATCCTACTATTTAGATGTGTTAATTATTCTATAAAATACTTTGAAAAATAGGAAATATTATAAATACAGTTTAAATGAGTTTAAAAGCAATTTTAATACGACGTATTAAATCTATAAATGAGGAGAAACCTAATAAGAGAGAAATTATAAAAAATTTAGCGCAGCAGGAACACAATATAGATACAATTGCACACATAATTGGAAGAATGATAAATAGAGATGGAGGAGGAGTAGCATAAACTTCCAAATAAACATTAAGAAGTAGCATATATTAGTAGTAAAATAGCATAAGATAGCGAAACTAGTGAATTGAGAACTATTGTTAATACATGAAAATTCAATAATGATAAATATCTAAATCAAAATTTAACGTATGAAAGAAGAAAATTAAAATATACAGCGAATCAAACATCGGATGAAGAAAAACCGGCTGTCAAAATGAAGATCACACGATGAGCATCATGAGTAAATAAAATCAGAAACAAAAATTTAAAAATATTGGATATAGAAGGAATATTCAGCTACAAATAAAATATTAGCTAACTGCCGACAATGAAGACCTAGCTATTGAAGAACTGGTGTGCTGAAAACTCCAGACCGTGCAACTCACCTCGTGGGTTTAGAACAGATAACTCTAAGGTCGGGAATGGATACATTCTGAACTCAGGAGGGGCCCAAGGTCACCCAGTCCAGTCAAACCAGGATTTATTTTGGTCTAAAAAATAGAAACTTGAAAAAAATATTATGGCTAAATAGGCAGTTTTACAGTTTATTTAAAAGATTCTTCAAAAATTTGAAATGGGTTATTGCGAATGTATATAAAAATATCATTAAAAAAATAAAATTTAGAGTGGTGTATGTTAACGTAGTAAAAAATAGATTTAAATAAAAGAAAACAATAAAATTTTGAAAGGAGAATTTAGAAAATATAAATAAAAAGAATGTATATGGAAAGAAAATACAGTTAGACACATGGAGAGCAGAAATAGAAATTTAAGAAATTTAGAACAAAATTTAGAAAATATACAATGAAAAAGAGTGAAAAAATAAAAGACCGAGAAAATAAGAACAGTTAAGTGAGCTTTTTATATATTGCTTTATTTCTTTCCCCCAAGATTTACATGAATATAGAAAAACTGAAGAAAGCATAATCCAAATCAGTTGAATAAGAATAAGATACATCAATCATGCACAAAACATTGATTATGAAACACTTTCCAACTGAAATGTAATTTCACTTAAACAGTTCTAAAATGCGATACCATGGAGGTAAAAGTAAGGAGATCAAGCTTCATATATTAAGAAAACGCCAATATCGTCCGAGACAATAATTCAGGTGGCGCTGGGATAAAATAAGTAGCCCTGCATTGTATGCATTTCTATGACGAAAAGCCTAAAATATTTATTTAAACTGTCAATTTTGTAAAAATAAATTATTAGCGCAATGTAAAGTAAAACTAAAACAATAAATGATATTTCTACGTATTAAAAATTATTTTACCTTTCAATTTATTTTTATATCCATATATTCTGTACTTTATCGTGCAATTATGAATAAATACTGTTAAATTGTACTCAGAATTAGGGAACCTTTAATTTAAAAATAATCAAAAATACATATAATAAATACTATGTCTTTCTTCTGTGTCAATAATAGAGCATGAGCACGAGCGCAAATAAACAGCCTGCGTAGTAAAATGTGCAATAACGTAAGGGCAAAATGTGCATTAACGTAAGGGCATTATTTTTACCATAGCGGGTAATAGTAAACTGACGATGATGGCAAATAAAAATTGAAACTAAACCCATTGAAGCTAAACATTGAAATTTACCTTTGTGCTGAAAGTAAATAATTTAGAATACTTGAAACAATATATGTTTAAATATTTTATTTGCTAAAGTGCACTTTAAGTGATTTTAAGTGAATATACTCAACTACTCGTTTTCACCGTAATCACTAGTTAGTGTACTGAAGATGTATAATTTAATAGAAAATTCTGCAGTGTATATGCGAGTGAGAAGGAAAAGATACATAGCGAATTTTTAAAAAAAAACTCATTACGTATATTATATTGAAAGTGAATATTTTATTTTCCGGTAAATTAAAAATATCCATTAAAGAAGAAATATTTAGATATATTCTACTAAAAGTAGAGGTTAAACGATTGTAAATTTCTAAAGCAGCCGTTTTTAATGCAGAAATAATGAAAATTTCTATACTGTTAAGCAGACGAGTATTTTGTTTTGGAAACGTAAGGGCAAAATTATCCTTGTGACGCAACGAGCATATACTACCTCGATGGTTTGGATCTACAATTAGAAAAATTATATCTCGTTATACATTTAAATATAGTTATTTTTTCAGTTTTAATCGCTGGCAACGAAAGGATACAAAATTGTGTTTTCATCACGCCTGAGAGGGAGAAAGGGGATTACACTAATCCCTTCTGGATGTTCCTACCTCTTGTTTAAATTTCTTTGAGAAACAGTCACAAACGGAAGTTCAAAAGGTACATCACAGCTGCAGACAGCAGATACATGTCCGTACTAGTTTCATGTATGACACGGGAATAGAAAGCGTTGTTGGCCATTTTCGAATTTATTGGCGCTGCAAGGCACAGCAAAGAAGAGACACCATATCAATTCATTTTATTGAAGCAGTCTGAATACTGAAAATAATTCAGACCTGATTCTTGTTGGAGATATACAAATGCAGACTTAGATATTTTGACACGTCGTTTTCTTTTGTGCAAGGTGCAAGATATCATTCATTCTCGGATATCAGCCAGAAAAGGTAAGTGAAGCTCATGTGTTTCTCATAATGTTGTTTCCGTATATATTATTACTCTTTTATTTGCATTTAGACCAGCATTTTCCAAACTTTTACAATCGCGGCCGCTTTTCGTCTTTGTAAACGTCTATGAATACAAATGACTTTCGTGAGCATTTTGTTACTTTCCCTACAATACGTATATTTGGGGTCAATAAACCGACTTTCGCATTTTGATTAATTTACACTTTTAGGACATACCTGAATACTAATCAACCATTTATTCAATGATGTATGTAGCCACGATGTTTCTTAAACATATTGAGCAATTCAAATAAAATGCAGTAAGAGTAATCCCAAAGTTGGTGACTTATCGTCGCGTTTAACGTAATAAAATATTTCTTATGCGCTGGCGTAAAAGAGTAGAGTGCTGAATATTCTTTAGGACTTGTGCTATTAATTTACATTTCAATTTTTATTAATTTTTTTCATTTCTATTCATTAAATTATTAGTAAAATTGTCCTAAAATCTAGAAACGGCATTAATAACATTATTTAAGATTGTGGATGTTTAATATTAATGTATCAATATTTTATATGCAAATTACAAACCAGTATGAAATTAGAGGTTTTGAATGTAAACATTCAGGGTCATGAGGAGGGGGGGGGGGGGAGGATTTGTGTTAGGGCAGTAATATCATTTTCCCAGGACTGCTTCATTATAAGAAAACGTCTCACAGAAATCGATGTTTTAGGAGGTATTTAACTGTGAAGTTAATTTTCTCCTTTTATTTTTACGCGAATTAAGGAGAAATCTTTGCCACAATCCTCCTTTAGAAATAATCCTTGCCATAATTTTGATCTCATCTAAGTATAATAAAACAGCGAGAAAAGTATACAAAACGCTCATTTTAAAACGATAAAATTTATAAAGACATACATTTTAATTCTTGTTGTGCCGCATGTACGTGTAGGAGGATAGGACGGATATTATATCAAATCATTCTCTGTACTCAGTATGACTGAATGAACAAAAGTTTTGTTAAAACGATCTCGTATCTTTGGTAATATTTAACTTGGAAACATGTTTCAGAATTTTTAGTTTTATATATAAAAGTGACCAAAAAAATCAAAAAGAATTTTATACACAACCCTGCTTAAATTTAAGCTCAACAAAACAATCGGTTGAAAAGTCTTCAGGTTATTTACAGATGAGGGAGGAGGGGGGGGGGGGGGGGGCGTTAGTCATAGGTGCCTAGCTTAAGATACAATATTCGTGTTTTCCGTGGACTCTCAAGTTTCAGTGGTAATTCATGACTTTTTTTCACGTAAATAAGAAAATATAGAATAGTAAATTAGATATTTATTTACCCTTTTCTACAACTAGACAAGTCTAAAAAAATTGTATTGTTTTCTAAATATCGCAGTTAATTAAATAATATATGTCGGTCAAAACTCTAATAATGGACCTTTTTAAAATTTTAATTTTTTTACCCACGCGTTTCGTAACTTTATCATTCAGCAGATTTTGTGAAGTCTTGGGATACTGTCACAGAATCTTGTGCTTCGAGTTCTTATCTTCATTTTTGTTGCTGTTTCGTTCTAGAAATGTTCTCACAAATCAAGAATATTTCTCAAATATCCGCGGAAAATTTAAAGAATCAGTAGATACATATTCTTTGTCAGGCGACATCAGTTGCAACAACATTTGTCAGATAAAATTTTGGGATTCGAGCTCTTTATATATTGACATTGATGAACTGTATAAATATTAGTAAGCGAATTTCATTCAAAATAGATTGATATAAATTAATGAAGCTATAATTTTCATTTTAATGGAAATATTTACAATCAGATAACAGCACTTTTGAGGACACCAAAATATGGTTTTTATCGGAAAAGTTGTTTCAAAATAAAAAGTTATATCAAAAATTATATCTTAAAGCATTACAAAACAGCCAAGATTTAATTGTCAACTGTTGTCAAAAAGCATTTCCTTTCATATATGCAAATTTAACGTATACGGTACACAAAGCATGGTATCAACAAAATAAAAAAGACATTCCTAAATACCTAATACAAACAAGCTATATTTATGAAGTTTTTAATCACTGTTTTACAATTACAGCTCTTTCTGAGAGATTATTTGAACGTGGTATCAATTTATGAGGGAAATAACAACATTATAAAAAGTTTTTATGAAGCAAAATAGAATGGATCCAAACCGCTAAACAGTTCAGCTAATCTAAACCGCTAAATGGTTTGAATCAGCTGAATAGAAAACCCTATATAAGGGACAAATATTTCTCTAATTTCGTTTCTGAAGCTACAAATAATATCAGAACTTTCTAAGTATAAAACAACAGACTTGTTAACTTCGTATTTTTACAGGGAATGGGAGGCTGTACTCTTGATGGGAATATAATTGGCATCCACTAATGCCTATTATGTGTATAAAAATTAAAATATGAAAAGCATATTCCCCCAATGCACAAAAACTACCATAACCATGAAAGTAGAATCTCGAAATATTCTATCGATAAATACTATCATTATTTAATTGCAGAATGACTACCGTTGTCATTACTTAATTCTTCAGAAGTTTTCCATCATTTATGACCAAAAATCTATATTAAAAGAATGTAGATTACGTTTTGCTTGGTCACCTCAATTTTTCCTAGTAGACATGTAAAGAGGAAAAAAATGCTTTATCATACTTTTAAAAATATCGCTATGAAATCTCGGATGATTAATTAGTGATCTATAAAGATAAGAAATATTTTGTTTGGCACAGTTCTTACACAGTGAATCTTATTTTGTAACAAATTGTGGTAATACTTTTCATGATAAGAGAAAAGTTTTTTCTCTATAATTAGTTAAAATTGAAATATACGTTTTTCTCCTGTCATGCATATCATACCCAAAATGATTCTGGCCTCTCTCTTATATATATCCTCCTATATATATCCCTCTTATATAACAGGAAGTCAACAAGTTTGTTGTTTAATACTTAAAAAATTCTGAGATTATTCGTAGCTTCAGAAACAAAATTAGTGAAATATTTATCCCTAATATAGAGTTCTCTATTCAGCTGATCCAAAGCGATTAACGGTTTAGATCAGCTGAGCTGTTTAGCTGTATATATTACCTATTGGGAAATATGTTCACTTTTCATAAGTAATATCATGCGATAAATTTAGTGATATCATTCTCGGGGATCTAGTTAGTTCCATTAATGAGAAAAGATACTTTATGTAGTACTTTTGTGTTTGGATACCAATTTTCAACTATTTGCTACAAGAATATTGAATATTCTGAGATTATTTGTAGCTTCAGAAACAAAATTAGTGAAATATTTATCCCTAATATAGAGTTCTCTATTCAGCTGATCCAAAGCGATTAGCGGTTTAGATCAGCTGAGCTGTTTAGCTGTATATATTATCTATTGTGAAATATGTTCACTTTTCATAAGTAATAACATGCAATAAATTTAGTGACATCATTCTCATGGATCTAGCTAGTTCCATTCATGAGAAAAGGTACTTTAGGTAATACTTTTGTGTTTGGACACCAATTTTCAACTATTTGCGACAAGAATAACTTATTTCTCCATCCATAACGCTTGGAGAGATTTTGGCGGAATGTGGCCAATTTCGTGACTTTTTTAAATGTTGTCAAATTAAGGAAACTGTCACCAAATTGATATAACTGACGCTAAATCACTGAAAGTGACGACTAATTGACGATAATTCAATATCTTGGTAACTACTATATTCAGCATCTACAATAACACCAACACATTTCTCCTCCCGTCCGTAACGCTTGGCGAGATATTTGGCGGGCGTCGCTAACTTGGTGACTAGTTTAAATGTTGCTAAAATGACAAAAGATTCGCCAAATTGAAAAAATCACTCTAAATGGGTAGTAATGTCTCAAAAATTCTGATCTCCGTCATATGAAGAGTATACCTTCTAGTATATAAGAAATACTCTTCTTTCCGTTTGTCTGTAACACTTGGTGATGCATTTGATAAACTTAGCTAATATTTCAGCAAATTATTGCCAACTGAGCGATATTTCCTTCCAGATTGATAAAATTATCGTCAAAATTGAAAAAATGACATTCAATTAATGAAAATTACGTCTAGTTGATGAATTATTTATTAAAGTATTTTAATATATGGGCTATATTGAGGACACTTATTGAGGATGCTATCAATATTGATGATGGTTTACTTACAAATGCGCGAAGTATAAGTTAATTGAATATTTTGAAATAGGTTAACATGCTGTCATCCGAAAAATCGCCAAATGCACAATTTAACAATTAAAACACAGTGCCGTGAATCTTATACATTATTTTTTTACTGGTAAAACTAGTAAATCCATTGCATTATATAAGGAAAGTCATGTGCTGCCCACATCAATTGTTTACCATTATATTTATATTTTCAACAATAAGCTTTTATTTCACATTCAAAATACTTTTGCGATTCGACACCTGCTTCTCGGATTATGTGAAATCTTCTATGAGTAAGATATATCTATGGTTAATACGGACGGTATGGTTATCTCCCAGACATTTTGTGAAGGAATTTTGTTCCTATTCTATCTTTATTGAAGCGTAAATAGTCAGTGTTGCTATCATAAAGGCAACACCCTTTACAATACGTTGATGTGCTATTTTACCTCTTCCCATTTCATCCTGCGTCTCTTGTTATTCCCATTTCATCCTGTCTGCACCCCCTCCTAATTACCTTGAGGTCCTCACCTGTTGGTAGAGGGGAAAACTGTGTGCGTTCCCCAATAGTCTCTTCTCTTCACAGCTCTGCTCGCCTGTTGGAGGGATTGAGATTTGTTCCCCTTGCGGCCGTTCCATTTGGAATGGCTTTACATTGTACAGTAAAGATAATTTCCCTTTGGGAAGATCTATGTTCGTCTATATCTATTTCATACATAACTAGCAGTGTTCCCGTTTTCGTATTGAAATTACATTATAAAGAAACTTAAAATTTACCATCAGCTGCAAATTCCTATAATATTCTAAATGACATTGTTATTCAAAGCATTCTATTACAATGATTAAATTAAAGTTCCAAAAAGGAAGTTCTCTATTCTCACTATACAAAACTCAATATTTAGGGTAGTAAAATGAAAGTAACGTATACTGCAGTTTAAAATGGCTGATGAGTAGGTCCCATAATAAGAATTTTTTTATTGTTAATGAAGACCACATTGAATGAACATTTCGAAAAATTAACGACCTGAAAATTTTTCTCACGAAGATGGTTAACAATCATTGACATATTTTTCTAATTGTCCGAACGAATATTTTTAATTTCTCGTAGAATAATTTACTTGCAATTTCCCAATCTGCCTTCGATTCGACATTATCTTTGACATTTAGGTTATTTTTTCATTACAAACAAATGTGCCTCTGTCTCAAAGAAACTTTAAGCGTTCTTTCAAAAATACAATGAGTGACATATTATTTTAAAGAATTAGCTAATTGACTTCTTTTGTTGAAAATGAAAGTAAGATGCACTATAAGAATATATAAAATGATTTCAATATTTAAATATTTTAAATATTTTTTCGAAAAAGATCAAGTTTTTGTCCGAGCAATGATTTGCTAAGTAACTTATCTACCAAATATTGTGAAATTTGGTCAATTAGTATTTTAGCTAGGGTGGATACATGAAATATTTTGTTGGCCATTTCGTAAAAAAAGGCGGGTTCTTCTTTTCTGAATCGTACCACATTCTAATCAGCACCAGAGTATTCAACAAATAACTTATGTACCAAATTTTGTGAAATTTTGTTAGTATTTTATCTAGAGTGGATAAATGAAATTTTTACGGGCCATTTCGCAAAAAATGGCAGGTTTTGTTTTTACGAACTGTACCAAAAACTAATCAGCACCAGGGTCAGATCTAAGTGACTTGCCTACCAAATTTTATGAAATTCAGTCCATTAGTTTTTAAGTTAGAGTGGACACATACATTGCACAGATAAACACGCAGACACAAACACAGACGCTACGCTAAAAATAGTTTTTTCGTTTTCTAGAGGTCTCGAAATGTGTACATCTGTCGAAAACTCGAGTTGCGATTTTTGACATGATTCCAAGACTTTCCTTATACATTATCATGTATTGCAGGAAAAGTAAAAACGACATAAAATTTAAAAGGCTAACGTGAACCATTCTCGAGATATTGCACGTTTTTCTAATAAATTTATACAAAATATTACATAAAAATTAAATAAGTATAAACTGTCTGGAAATATGTTCACTTTTCATACAATATTATGCGACAAATTTGCTTACGTCATTCTTGTGGATCTAATTTGTTCCATTCACGAGAGAGGATACTTGTGTAATAGTTTTGTATTTTAAGGACAGAAAATTTACCAATAGTCATTCATATATAAGAAAAGCTCCTCTCTTCGTCTGTGTGTAACGCGTGGCGATCAATTTGGCTGACTTATTTGCTAGATTATCTAAATTATTTAAATATGTTTAAATAACGCCAAGAAATATATTTACAAGTAATATTTTTAATTTGTTCTCAACACTAATATCACGACTGGCGAATTGTCGTTTGGATCTACTCCCTCTGAGACACCTGCAATCACAATACAATATTCAAAGTCATCGCAAGTGGAACGGAGTTCCTCGGAACTCATCCCCTAGGGCCTAGGGAGTCATTTGCACCCCTCTCAGTTGGGAGAAAAGGGAAACAGGTGTACTTTGGATAAGGGATGAAATGCTACTATTTTAAAAAAGGGTAGGGTAAGGGACGAAATGGGAAGGGATAAAACGGGAATAAACCAAATTTAAGAGTTATTTGTTACCCTCAGGATTACTAGCATTGTGAAAAGTTAAAAGACTCCATCTATTGTACTAGGTTATCTACCGTTCAATTTGTGAATCTAAAAGTTATTTCTAGAGTTTTGCGTAAATATCATATATTCTTTAGGGTATATGAGACTTTAAGGTATATCAGACAGAGGAAGTTATGGCCCCTGTCGATGTTACCCACACTGGGGGACGCAGTATATACATTACCACGAAAATTAACTTAAGAAAACTGCTATACTTTAAAATTAATATATGGATAAAACGAATTGTTGTCTCTGTATAGATTTATACTTACGTTCTAAACATCTTAAGTTTTTCTTTAAAAAATATCCGTAAATATGTCATAATCGCATAAATGTATATAGATGTACGTACATAAAAAGTTTAATAGCATTGAAATGTTTTACAAACATTAACAATTGTGGTATATGACATACTTATTTTGATACCACTGAAGTTTCGGATATTTAGAGCTGATGAGCTCTAACAAGAGGAGCATCCAATTGTTAACGGATAACTTAATAATTCAGAGTGTATTTTTACCTTCCTTATATAATGTATAAGGAAAGTATTGTGACGGGGACGAAAATTCGAATTCGAGTTTTCGACGGGAGAGCACGTTTCAAGCATCCCTGATCACGAATCAAACATTTTGAAGGTGATGTCGGTGTGTGTGTGTGTGTCAGTTAGCCTGTGGAGACGCTATCTCATGAACGAATGGAGCGATTCGAATGAAATATGGTACAAAAATTACAATCCGTGAATACTGGAAGACTGTTGTTTTTAAACGTAATCGAATGTTCAGAATCCTCTAAATTTTCGAATGAAATTTTGAAAAAATCATCAAAAAATCAAAACCTTTAATAAAGTTACGCAAATAGGCATTTCTTATGTACTTTTTCCTTAAATAATGATTGACATAAATTTTAGACTGCTAGCATGAACCGTTCTCGAGATATTGGACATTTTCAAATAAATTTATCAAAAAATCCCATAAATTAAAAAAAATATTAACTGTTGAGAAACATGTTCGCTTTTCATATGTAATATCATGCGATAAATTTGGTGACATCATTCTCGTGGATCTAGCTCGTCTCATTCATTAGAAAAGGTACTTTGAATAATACATTTGCATTTCAACGCCAATAGTCATTTATCTGCTATAAGAATAACTTATTTCTCCATTTATAACGCTTGGCGAGATTTTGGCGACGAATTTGGCTTAATGCCGCCCACTTGGCGACTTTTTAAATGCTACCAAATTAACGAAAATCTTGCAAAATGGATAAAAATGACGCTAAATCTATGAAAATGACGGCTAATTGATAATAACGACTAACATTCAATATCTTTTTAAGATTATAAGTATCTACTAGGAGAAAAACCTATTTTTTTACTGTAAAAGTAGTAACTTCATTGCATTATATAAGGAAAGTCATATGCTGCTCACATCGGATTTTTTTTAAACATAATCTCAATGAAGAGTCGAGTTATTATTTCATTTCCAGGTAAAAATTTTGAAAAGAAAAATTATATAATAATAGAAAAATGCCAAATTATTAAAGTTTTATGTGATTGTATTCTGATTTAATGTGAGAGTATGATCGTAGTAGCAAATTACTTTTCATTGACTATTAATCTTAATTGTAGTCGCTTACTTTCTACAGTAATCAACTGCATGGTAATCTGGTGGGGTCGCACAGACACAGATAATCCCAAAAGATAAGAGTTTTCATGTTAATTGTATTGAATACAATACTTATTGTATTGCAAAGGATTTCCTTTAGGGTAGCAACCCTGGCTATTTAGGCTTCAATAAAGCTAGAATAGGAACAAAATTCCTTTACAAAATTCCTGGGAGGTATTCGGCCGTCTTAACCCATAGATATACAGAATGTTTCTCATTCTCCAAGAGGCAGGTGTCGAATTGGAAAAGTATTGTGAATGTGAAATGAAAGCTTATTATTGAAAAAGCTGTACTGGATTTATGAAACTGGAACTGAAATCGCCGTTTGGAATTTTCTTATTTATTGGTATGACCATAATCCATAAATCAACTCACTTTGAAAAACGACTGCAAGTGAAAAAAATTTTCATTTGACCCCTGTCGGAGATGTGGAAATGAAAACAACTTTAAAAAGATTTTGTTCTATGTGACTTTTTTTGTGTGGAGAATACAGGATATTTTTTACTTATTTCTATTCCCAGAGGAGGTGAGTAAAGTTCATAACTTTCTTATAGTGCGTTTTCGTGTATATTGTCATTTGTGTGTTAACATTTTGAACAGCGTTTCCCAAACTTATTCACCTGGTGGGACATTTTTTGTTTCTGTAAATATCTATGAAATACATGATTTTTTGCTCATTATGATATTTTTGCTAAAATTAATATGTGTACATAATGTTGGCCAGAAAGCAAACTTTCTGCTTTTGATGGATTTTCACGTTTTTAACAACACTATAGTTAATCTTAATCATGATTTATAATAGGTGAATGTGCGAGAGGTTTATATTAGGAGGAAGGGGAGGGGACAGTGATAGGTGCCTAGGGTAAGACACAATTTTCATGTTTTTCCCTGGATTCTCAGATTTGAGTGTAATTCATGATTTTTCTTCATGTAGATAAGAAAATAGTATGGTAAATTAGATATTTATTTACCTTTTCTGTGAAGCTGTACAACTAGAATATGGAAAATTGTATCGTTTTCTAAATATTGAAATAGAAAGTTAATTAAATAATATAAATCTGTCAAAAATCTAAAGATAGACCATTTTAAAATTTTAATTTATTTAACCACGGGTTTCACAACATTATCGTTAAGCAGATTTAGTGAAGTCTCGGTATATTGTAAAAAAATCTGTTGCTTCTTATTCTTATATTTTTTGTTGTTGTTGCTGCTGTTTTGTTCTAAATTGTTTTTCATAAATCAAGGATATTATTTAAATATCCACGATAGATTTAAAGAATCAGTAGATACATATATTTTGTCAAGCGACATCACTTGGAATAACATTTGTCAGATAAAATTCTGGGACAGAATATCGAGCTCTTTATATATTGATGTTGATGATCCACATAACTCCACTAACTTTGGATCCACTAACAGTCGGATTTCATTCAAAAAAGATTGAATTAAAATTAATGAAGCTATAACTTTTTTTTAAACTTTTCCTTTTTTTTTTTTAAAACTAGTAAATTTTTATAATCAGAAAACAGTATTTTTGGGGTCACCAAAATAGGTTTTATATCAGAAAGGTTATTTCAAGATACAGAGTTTAAATTTATATCTAAAACTTTGTCTCCAAGCTTACAAAAACAACCAATATTTAATTGTCATCTGTTTTAAGAATGTAACTTTTCAGATAGGCAAATTTACCGAAGAAGGTACACAAAACGGTTTATCAACTCAATAAATAACACTTCGTAAATACATAACACGTGCAATCTGCATTTACGAAGTTTCAATCCTTGTTTTACAATTACAAGTTTATTTGAAGGTGTTATCAATTTATGTACAAAATAGCTAACTTTTAAATTGACTTTGTGAAAAAAAATTGAATGGATCCAAACCGTTAATAAATTCAACGGGTCTAAACCGCTAAACGGTTTGACCCAACATCATTTTCTTCTTATTTCTTTAATAATTCGTTAAATTAAATTTTATCGTACATAATTATTTGAAATTACACTGAATGTGCAATTTTTATTTAATTTTTGTGTTCATTTGAGAACGGGCCGTATGTTAGAAGGTGGCGTAGTGAAAATGTAGAAAAACAAAAATATTTCGAGAACGGCTAGTCCTATTGTAATGAGATTTGTCTTATTCTTTTCATCGTTAAAAATTACATATAAAACAAGCCTTTAATTGATACATTTGAGCATAAGTAGTTATTATTGTAGATTTTGAGGATTTTTGATAGGCCACTTCCCAAAAAAAGGCAGGTTCTTTTATCTCGATTCGTACCAAAATCTAATCAGCACCAAGGTCACCCACAAGTTATATATCCACCAAATTTTATGAAATATGGTCCATTAATTTTCTGTTAGAGCGGATTCATACATTTCACAGACGTTACGTTAAAATAGATTTCTCTTGTTCTAAATGTCCTAAAACGTGTAGATCCGTCGAAAGTCATCATGTGAGATTCGACATGATTCCATTGTTTTCCACATATATTATCATGTATTTCATGGAACGTAAGAATCTGTGAGCAGCACACAACTTTCCCTACAAATTCAAATTCTAATTTTTTTATTTCACGATGTATGGAATTGAGTTTAATTGTAGAAAATAACATGGGTATATTTCTGATATTATATACAATTTGCAAATTTAATGCGTGTTTGTTTCATTTGGAACCTTAATGCCCTTTAAAGTCTTCAACTCTTCAAAATTCCTGAAAACTGAAATATCTCATGAATGGTTTCTCCTACAGCAGTGATGTGATTACTGCGCCAATTGCGCCAAACTGCGCATTTCAAAGTATGCTGCGCCATTCTGATACAAAAAGCAAAATTTAACTGTTTTTGCGCCAACGCTGCGCCATTTCATAAAAATACCGCGGTACGCGATTCTTGTTTTGCCAAACAGAAAGGAACGATTGATTGACGGGCAAGAATGCTGACGCGAAGTGCTTCTGTAAGGAGAAAAGGGTGAGTCACAAATTCATCCAGAAGAGTGGGAACATAGGGGAAAGAAAGGGGGAGGCGATTCCGGCGAGACTCGGTGGTTTATGGGAGATCTTTGGAACAGGTTCTTTGATCGTGAGCTGGTTTGGAGCACAGAATACTATATTAGTCTGTGGTTTGGAGGAAGTTCTTACCTCGTGGTTCAATATCATCTTTGCTGTGTCTGGAGAAGAGAGAAAAGATCTTATATAAAGCAATTAAAAAAGTAAGTGGAAATTAATTTACTCATATTACCTCCTTTTTTTTTAACAGTAGTAATCATCGTCAATTTCATTTACCGCGAATCCATTAAAATTAATTTTTGTGCGTTCATCAGTTGTGTACTAAATATACTGATTTTGAAGTTAAAGAAAAGAAAAAAAGCCCTTGATATATGATATAAAAATTTCAAAAGATTTTTGAAATTCATTTGCTTTTGTATAACGGCCTGTTAATTAACACTGGGCAGTAAACAAGTCTTTTAAGTAAGACAAAATCTAATGTTGAAAAGAATCTTAAACATCGGTAAAAATATTCTTATTATGAATTTATTTATAGAATTTTCGTAAAATAGTTTTTAATGTAATTTAATTGCTATTTAATTAGCTTTTGCTTAATTTTTATTAACTTTTAAATTTTCCGCCAATGTTTAATGAGTTTTTTTAAATTTTGCTCATTTTTTTTTCACATCGCGCAATATTTATTTTTAAGATTATATATATATTTTTTTACTATTTCTTATTTTAGCGCAACGCGGAATCCCGGATTTTCGCTTATGAAATCGCGGATTTTACTTTTTCTTTCGAATTCGCTATTTTCGTAAGTTTAGGAGAATAGCGCCCCCCCCCCCCCCTCCGGCGCGAAGCAAACAGATTGGCGATGAAAATTGAATAGAATTGGGTTACAATTCTATTCCATTTTCATCGCCAATCTGGTAGCCTACGATATTCTGACATTCAAGTAACACGCGGCTTTTTCGGATTCTGCATTTGAATAGGAAATAGGTATCTTTTTCAATCGGATTTGTTGAGTATTTTCGCTTCGCATCTATCATGCATTTTTATTAAACATTTCGCACGTAATTTACCGTAAGTATTTTTGCTTCCCCCCCCCCTCTTCAATTTCCACCATTTTGCATCATTTCAAGAAATTTTCTTTCAAAATACGATTTCTTTCTGTTTCTATTCTAAACTAGAATTCTTTATTTAAAAGCTGCGGTCAATCGGATGCGAGTTCGGTCCGTCCCGGTATTTTCGGATTAAATTTATCTACTTCCCGAAATTCGGCACGAAACAGTGTTTAAAAATTCAAGCCCATGCCTGAGCCCATATGCCAGGCCCTAGCCCGTACAGATTTCTAATACAAATATCCTTTTCCATCCCTCGCCATCTTCAAATTATTGCACATTAGATTGACTAAACTAGCTTATTTTCATATTTTGATTAACTATTGGGTTTAATTTTTTAATTATTTTCCCATAAATAGTGTGATTGCGCAATTCAGTTTGTACTCTCCTACATTGCTAAGAGTCTACTAATATTTTTCCATTCATCTCCATCTTTAGATAGTATCTTTTTCGAAAATATTGCAAATTTTAAATGCTTTACATTTTTATAAAATTATTTATTGCATTCTTTCTTTCTTATTTCTTTTTTTTTTTTAGATTCCTTCAAAAATTATTTTGTGAGTCTTTGCCAACATTATTTATTACAAATTTTTAGATTAAAAAAAATATTTATTTTAAATTTTATCTTTTTAAAATTATTTAATACAATTCTTTATTTTTATATCTTTTCAAAAATTATCTGTTGCAATTTTAAAATGTTTTATAGGTTGTTTGTAAACTTTAGTTCTTTTTATATGTGTATTGAATTTTTTTTAATTTTTACATTTTTACTAAAATTTTATATTATTTCAGGTATGTCCTGCAAACGGAAAAGTAAATTTAATTCGGAAGTTTTGAAGGAGACTGATGGAAATGGGGATAATATAGGTGCATGGTGCTCTCCTGGATTTAAACCAGAAGAAGCACTTTGTATTATTTGCGACAGTGTCATCAACTGTTCTCAGCATGGTGTAGCAGCAGTAAAAAGGCATGCAAATTTAAAGAAACACATTGAAAAATGTGCAAAATTTAGAGACTTTTCCGGTGAACTGAAAAAGAAAAAAGATCAAAGGGTCATCAATAGCTTTCAAAGTTCAGGTGTTTCGTTGCCTTCTCCAAGCATCATGTCTCATAATGATAACGTAATATCTGCTGAAGCAAAATTTGCTATTGCAATTGCTGTTCATGATATACCATATAGCTCAGGACATGCATTGTCAAATATTTTTGTAGATATATTTAGTGATTCAAGAATTGCTCGTGACTTTTCATGTGGCCGGAACAAGTTATCCTATTTGATATCTGATGGCTTGGGTCCTTATTTTAAGGAACAAATTGTAAATGAGATCTTTAAAACACAAGCTTTCTTTTCACTACAAATTGATGAAACTCCATTGCCTGAAAAAAGAGTTCAGCAATTGGACATTTTAATACGGTATTACTCGGAATCAAAAAAGCTTGTTGTTTGTGAACATTTTCAAACTTACCATTTAGGTTCAGCAACATCGGAGATACTGCTTAATCATATCAGTAATGCTCTGTCAAGTCTACCACAGGATAAATTTTTGAGTATTTTTTCAGATGGCCCAAATGTGATGAAATCATTGCATACAAAACTTCAACAACTTCATAAATATCTTCTGAACATGGGCACTTGTTCACTCCACAAAGTCCATAATGCTTTTGCTTTTGGATTGGATACATTTGCAGATATTGAGATATTATGCATTGATATTTATTATTTCTTCAAGCAATCTGCCACAAGAAGTGAAGAGTTTAGAGAAAAGCAATTAAGCTTGTGCTTGCCAGATCATATATTTTTACGCCATGTGTCAAACAGATGGTTAACTTTGCAATTGGCATTAGACAGGATAATTGAACAGTATGAGCCAATTAGAGAATACTTTCTTAATTCTGCTAAAAGAAATATAAGAGGGGGAAATGATAGACATCAAAGAATCTGCAAAATGTTAAAATGCAAATTTACCTATTCTAAATTGTTGTTTTTGAAAAATGCTGCAGAACTTTTTACACCTTTTTTAAAGCTTTTTCAGCAAGAAGGACCACTCTTACACATATTGTATGACGAGATATGCCTTTTGATAAAAAAAGGTCTTGGGGCGGTTTACTGTGCCAGACTTTCTTCTTAGTCTCAGTAACTCGGATTTAAAAATGGTTGATACAGAAAAAAATTGGCTTAAGAAAGCTGAAGTAGGGCTGGACACAGAAAGAGCTCTTAGTGGACTGTCGGATACAGAGAAGAAGGAATTTTTTATGTTAGCGAGACAGTTTTATAAGAAATGTGCATCGAAATTAATAAAAACAATGCCACTAGATAATAAAGTTCTCAGATGTCTAAAATGTCTCCATCCATTAGCACGAACAGAGGCTTCCTCAATTTCTAATATAAGATTTTTGGCATCACAGATGCCAAATGTTATAGAATCATCATCAATAGTAAAATTAACAGATGAGTGGATTTCTCTACAGTCTGAGAGTATAGATTCAATTATATTTCTGAAACAGCAACTTCCAGAATCTATTGTTGAATCAAATGATGAGGATAGTAATTATTTAGAATCTAATTTTGCACGACTTGATACTTACTGGACATACATATTTCAAATTAAAAATAATCTAGGAATGGCCAAGTACCCTTTGATAAAGAAAGCAGTTAAAGCTTTGCTTTGTTTGCCACATGGTAATGCAGAAGTGGAAAGAGGATTCAGCGAAAACAAAAGAATGCTGAGTTTTCGGAACCAGTTAAGCTTGCATAGTATTAATGGATTACGTCACACAAAATCATATATGAAGCGATATGAAAATGTGTGCCAAAATTTACCTGTGACACACGAATTGTTAAAATACATGAAGGAGTCATCGAAAATATATAGAGCACGGATAGAATCAGAAAGGACTGAAAAAAGCAATAAAAGATGTGATGTTACAGATGAAGATATCTTTAAAAAAGAAGAAAGAATTAAGCATCAATTGGAAGCTTCGCAGAAAATGCTAGATAGTGCTGAGGAGCTGATTTCAAATGGAATATCATTAAAGGATTTTTCAAAAATAGAAAGTGGACAAGCTGTTCTGCAAGACAGTAAGAAAAAAATAGAACTATATTTAAACGAACTAAAAGTAGTACAAAAGGAAATTGAAACAGTGAAAGGTGTAAAAAGAAGGAAAATATGAATTTGTTAATTAATGATATGTTCAGATAAGTTTGCTATTTTTTTAAATTTAAATTCAATAAATATTTTGCAGATATAAGCATTTTTTAGATTTTGTATATTATTTTTAGTTCATTAATAATTCTAGTTCTAAGAGTTATAAATTTTTATTTTTTATACTTAAATTTTATTAATTAGATTTTTAAAACTTGATTGTCTTCATTATCTGTTGTATATACGACAGACTGCTAAAATTAAAAAAAGCCTCAAAAAATTACTTGCTATAATATAAAAAAAAACTGTTTACTACGAATGACTACAATTTTTAAAAAATGCCTGCTACAAACTGCTCCAATTTTGAAAATTTGCCTGATACAAGCTGCTCCAATTTTGAAAATTTGCTGCTCCAAAAATTGCTCCAAAACAGTTTTTTGTAATCACATCACTGCTACAGTCATGAGGTTAATCCTATTCGCTGTGCTGGCAAAAATTACGTAAAGAACAAGAACTTGTTTTTACATATTTTAACAATTATAATCATGTATTTAACATTTTTACGAACACTGGGGGACATTTCACAAAAACAGGTTGGTTATTTTATTTTTCCGATTCATGTCGAAATTTAATAAGTTTTAGAGAAACTTTCAAGGTACTACGAAATTTTAAGAGATTTCATTAAATAGGATCACGTGAAAGCAGACGTTCAGACTTTTGTGAATTTTAAAGTGGACTGTAATAAATTTCATAAATTCGTTTTCTCCTGACCAGACATATTAAAATCTGTAAGATCGAATGTAAAATACAAATTGAAAAAGTAAGTAATGTAATAATTGTACGATTAATATAATAGAATGTTTCAAACAATTACATTTATCATTTAAAGATTACTTTATCACAAGGGGGGGGGGGGGGGGGTATTTGGAATTCAATTTCCCGGAATTATATGGACAACAGTTGGCTACCCTAGATGTAAAAGACAATGTTCATAGGTACTTAAGTGAGAAAACCGCCATTAAAGGTTTTAGCGAAACTGGGATTATTTTTTCATGCCCTTGGTTTCAGAGATAAAAAGTTCCATTTATTTCCTACATAAAACTGGTTCATAGTTTTTATGTATAACATGTTAGTAGGGAGTAGTAGGGGGTTCTGACTCACGCGGTGCTATACTTTAACATGGGGTCAATTGCGGTGCTATACTTTAACATGGGGTCAATTGCGGTGCTAATTTTCCCATGTTAAAGCATAGGCGCACCTCATGAGGAGGGGTGGAGCTTCCACCAGCACGTGACGTTCCATGAAGAGAGGATGTCAGTTAAAGGTTATGATGGATCAGATATTTTTTAGTAACAAAATAAACAAATGGAAGTTTTACACTTTTGTAATTTTTTTTAAAAAAATGTGGTAATTGGAAAAATTAACATTTTTGAACAAAATGCTCCAAAAGCGTAAAAAAAACCCAACAAAAATGTGGTAATGGGCAAAATTAACATTTTGCGACTTTTTTTCAAAATGTTAATTTCTCTATATGAATTAACATGGGTTTTCACACTTTTGTAATTTTTTTTCATAAAATGTGGTAATGGGAAAAATTAACATTTTGCTCAAAATGTCTCAAAAACGTAAAAAAGTAACAAAAAATGTGGTAATGGGCAAAATTAACATTTTGCGATTTTTTTCAAAATGCCAATTTCTCTATGGGAATTAACATGGGTTTTCGCACTTTTGTAATTTTTTTACAAAAAATGTGCGTTTTTACAAAAATGCTACTAAAAATGTAGTAATGGGAAAAATTAATATTTCGCACAAAATGTTGCAAAAACGTAAAAAAACAACAAAAATGTGTGTTTTTACAAAAATGTGATGAAAAAGGTGTGTTTTTAAAGTAGCAGAATCGCGTGAATTGGGTGTATGGAGGGGGTGTGTTTCCCCAAACATTCCAGTCTTGGAGTTCAAAAATTTTAGAAAAAAATAAGTATTTTAAATAAATGTTTTAAATTACAGCAGATACCTGCTTATGTTCAAAATACTTAAGTGTTATGAATCTCACAAGTTTATTAAAGGATGATAATTAAATTAAGCGATTAAGTTTAAATAATAGCAGATACCTGTTTTCAACTATCTAAATGTGGTAATGTCTCTTTCATAAATTAGATGTTGTTAGAAATATATATATATTTTTTAAATTGTGGTCCCACCTCCACCCGGTGTATAGGATACACCGCCACAATTCAATCTAGCATGGTCTGCTCATTTAAATTTGATAATGACCGTATGCTAGGCTCTTGATACCATCCTTTAAGATATGTCGCTTATCATCATAGGGGGATAACCCCATTTTAATTTGCTTCACAGTATACATCTGGTGGTCTTTACTTGCAATTTTAAATTGCTCAACTCTATTATATCTTCGCCTTGTTAGGCAATTATAATAATCTTCATGATGGATGTGTTTTTTTACAACATTCTTATTAACACCTTTAGCAGTCTCTTTATCTGTGAAGGGTGTTTTTAGGCTGTACATTTTCGATCCTACAAATTTCACGGCAGGAATTCCATTCAATTCATCCTTAATTTTTCCAATCCTTTTTTTATTCTTATTGGAATGAAGTGGACTAGCCTTTAATTGATACATTTGAGCATAAGTAGATTTTATTGTAGATTTTGACGATTTTTGATAGGCCACTTCGCAAAAAAAGGCAGGTTCTTTTATCTCGATTCGTACCAAAATCTAATCAGCACCAAGGTCACCCACAAGTTATATATCCACCAAATTTTATGAAATATGGTCCATTAATTTTCTGTTAGAGCAGATTCATACATTTCACAGACGTTACGTTAAAATAGATTTATCTTGTTCTAAATGTCCTAAAACGTGTAGATCCGTCGAAATCCCTCATGTGAGATTCGACATGATTCCATTGTTTTCCACATATATTACCATGTATTTCATGGAACGCAAGAATCTGTGAGCAGCGCACAAATTTCCCTACAAATTTAAATCCATTTTCTAATTTTTTTATTTCACGATGCATGGAATTGAGTTTAATTGTAGAAAATAACATGAGTATATTTCTGATATTATACACAATTTGCAAATTTAATGCGTGTTTGTTTCATTTGGCATCTTAATGCCCTTTAAAGTCTTCAACTCCAGTCTTCAATTCCTGAAAACTGAAATATCTCATGAATGGTTTGTCCTACAGTCATGAGGTTAATCCTATTCGCTGTGCTGGCAAAAATTACGTAAAGAACAAGAACTTGTTTTTACATATTTTAACAATTATAATCATGTATATAAGTGTTTCCCAAACTTTTTTAACTCGCGGCGCACTTTACAACAAATGAAAATTTTGCGGCGCACTTATATATATATATATTTATATATATATATATATATATATATATATATATTTATATATATATATATATATATATATATATATATATATGTGTGTGTGTGTATGTGTGAACATAAATATATACATGCGAACATAAATAATGAGTATTTATACATATGAACATAAAAAATGAAACTAAAGAAAATTATTAAGTATAGTACTTACTTTTTGTTCGATAAATAAAAGAAATTATCAATGTGAAACATGGGTTTGATGTTTTTTCGCCACATTTTCTATGTTTGGAAGTATTTCAGATAAACAGACCCTCATTTCATCTTCAATGCAATGAAGTCTCGCTCTTTTTTTACATTTAATGTGTGAATGAAGAAAATCCCAATTCACATAACTATGGTGTGGAAAACTGCGTCAAAATGGATAATGTTTTTTTAGCTACCGAGGGATATTCTTCTCTAATAGAAATCCAAAATGCATCAATAGGTAATTCTGCATGCTTGATTTTAAATCCCCGATCACTGGAAATAGAAGCCAATTCTTCATCTTCTTTTAAGTTCAAACCAATATCAGGTAAAATTTTTATGAATGGATTTCGGACCCAGTCATAATCTTCTGTATTCAGTGATGGAAAATAATAATTTAATTTTTGTTCCAGAATTGTCAAATGCTCCACTACAATAGCAGTCATTTCTTTCATGATGGTTTTACCAAGTAATGAAAACATTTCAATATTACCATTTTTAGCTCTAGTTTCCCAAATTGCTTTTCTTTACTGAAATGCAATTAGTTTATCTGTCGAAGTAAAATAATTTTCAGTTTCACCTTGCATTATTTTGCTAAGATTATTAAGATGTGTAAATATCTCTGTTAAACATTCCAGTCTAGAAATCCAAAAATTTCATTTTAAATAGTTACAGAAACGTTGGTGTTTTTCTCCTTCAAAGAAAACAAGTAATTATTTCTAGAGTTCACGTATGCTACTTAAAACCTTTCCTCTTGATAGCCACTTAATTTTCGTGTGTAAAATTAAACATTTATGCTGGGAATCATCGGCTGTTAATAAATCCATTTACAATTTTGCATTCGTATTTGCTTTTTCCATGAATTTTATTTATAATGAGTAAGTAGATTTTTTAATTAACTTATAACATATTTACATAAATAAAATAAATATACCAGGAATTATCATATGAATTTTTTAATCAAAATTAATAAATATTAAAACGTATGAGAACAACTGCCAGCGACACATGACAGACGTACCAATTGTGATCATTAAAAACACTTTTGTACCCAAAATACCGTATAAGTGTAAATTCATTATATAATATGTTGGAGGAATTAACAAGCATAAGGGTATGTATTAATAATAATTATATGTAATTCAACATAACATCATATATATATATATACATATATACATATATATATACGGTATATAATTTTTTAAAGGAAACTAGCATTCGTATTGAACCGAGCACTACGCAACAAACATGCAAGGCTTTATATTATTTTAATATTAATGATTTATATTAAGAGTTTTATTTCATATTTTACTCATTTTTAATATAATTTTAATTCTTTCGCGGCGCACCCAACTATACTTCGCGACGCACCAGTGCGCCGCGGCGCACAGTTTGGGAAACACTGATTTAAGGATTTGTTGGAGGATAATCCGAAAAGTCAAAATAGTCTTCATAACTTTCAAAATCTTTGTAAATATCCTCTGTTTCAATTTCATAGCACAGGGAATCGGTGTCTGTAAAAAGCAATTCGGCTCGGCTTCCATACATCTTCTTAATAAAATCATAATGAAACTCATACATAAGTGTTTTACTCAAGTCCAGTATTGAAAAAGTTGCATAGATGGGTCTATTCAGTTTCAAATGAGTCTTATGCAAATGAACAGCTACCAGATCTTCATTAAATATTTTGATGGAGTGTAAAGCTGGTGATGCAAGTAATTTTTTCAATCTTTTCTCAGTCTGTACTAGCTTAACATCCATTCTTTTTTTCAAATTTTCCATAGTTTTTCCAAACACTGCGTTATTCATAAATTTGAACAAATCTTTTTCAAAGGAATTTTTAGCCAGCATTCTCTTCTCAGTGTTAAATTGTACATAGGGCTTCAACCAGGGCTCTTGCTTAAAAGTTAATACTCGATGGATTTTCACAAGTTTCATCCCTAGCTTCATATACTGCTTTAAATTTCTATAATGCAGAACATATTTAACCTTATGATTCAAATTAGGTGTTAATTTGATCTGGTCCTTGCATATTTTCAAATTCATTTCTTCAGATAAATTCCGGCTATACTCCGAAATCAGAGATGGGGTGATATGATCTCATTCGGGTGCCAGAGGATAATCATTATGCTTATCATGCAAATCATGGGGATAGTCTATATACGCTTCGATAATATATCCCATAGGTGAGTCATCTTCAACAGCAAGTGGATCAAAGTTCTGAATGTCTTGAGAACAAAACCATCTAAAATCCGATACAGAGAGTGCTTGGCTTAGAGCCCACCCGTACAGATTATTAGCATCCAGGTACATTATATATTTGCTAGGTTTCGTAATGTTTCAAATACTTGTTATTAGCCTGACTAAGGCGTTTACTAATGCAGGCACCTGCACCTGCAAAACACCTGCAAAAGATACCAGGCACAGACACCTGCAAAAGATAAAAAAATACAAGACTTTAGTATAAACACGCTATTCTCGGTAACAATGTAATACATTTCTCAAGATGTATATAAAGTAATCGCTAATCCATTATACTACCCCCATTAGAAATAATAAAATTAGCAAGTTAAAGAATATATCCAAATACTAAAACCCCAAGACATTTCATTAAATTCATAAAAACACTCATTAAAAAGTTGTTACGCATAATAAAAATGCAAAGTTTAATAAAATGAGAGAATAAAATCACATTAAAACAAATACTTCCATGTCCAATCCTGCTCAAAGAGGGTGCATTAAGCATAGGGACGTCAGTAACGATAGGGGTAGTACCTCCAATATTACTTTCTAAGGCAAACATATTCGCAGAGCAACTTGAAACACGTCTTAATAGCACGAAATGCACAACAGAAATGATAAAATCGCTGCTTGATCATCACAGACACCCATCCATAAAAAAAAAAATAGTTCCTGTAATATCCATCCGCCAAGGTCACGTGAAGGTTACATCACTTTTACCGTTAGACTTACAACACACGAATGTAATTATGCACAAATCCGATAAAAAATAAACAATTCGTTCAAAATCGCAATCGATTATATCCTTTTAATAAACGTAATCGATACATTAAATAGATTCACATCTTAAAAAATAATAGATTTTAATAAAATAATTAAAGAAAATCCCTTTGCGAGAAGGAAAATACCTTAGAACCTCCAATCCTTAAACAATACAGCAACGCGCTATCCCTTGCAAGCATAAAAAACACCAAATAACATATATTCCTCTCTCCCCTCCCTCCTCGAGACACCAACGCCATTACTTCCTCATACACTAAACGTAACCCATAGCAACCACAATCCATAATACAACATTCACCTTCACCCCCAACGTACATCCAAATATCAGGTAATTCAACGTGAAACCCGTATTTTTTACGGCAAAGCGGACTTTACAGGGATTCATAGAATGGGCATGGAACAAAAAATCATAAAAAATCGACAAATTCACCCAGAAACTATCTAAAACCCTCAAATTATTTATAATTATCATCTACATATGCTATATAATCATTTATAACCTTAAAAAGGTGAGGATGCTAGTAGATAAGAGAGGAGAGTTCTACGGCAGTGGCTCAGCGATGCTCAGCAAAATGGCCGCCATCTTGAATTCCGTAATCCTGGACGGGGGTGTAAAAGGGGGAAAATGAAAAAAGGTGGGGGTAAAAATTTTTGAGAAACTTTTTTTTCGGGTGGCAGCGATTTCGTAGTCTTGTACGAAGGGTTTAGGGAGAAATAAATTTTTGGAATGAGATTTTTCTAAGTACGGAAGAAACTTTTTTAGGGGTGGCAACCCCTGTGCTTCTGCGGCAGTGGCATATTTTTTTGTTTGGGTTGCCATAGCAACACCTGTAGGGGAGTAACATTTTAGGGGGTGGCAACAGCTGAGCCTCTGGAATAGTACCATCAGCGCCCCCTAGCGGCGAAAAGTGGAATTAAAGCTGTGATTTTTACCGATAGTTGGGATTTTTTTTTTCTAAATGAAGTAATTAAGTACGAAATATTCGTATTCTTTTTTCTTTTTTTAAAATGAATGAGGATAATTAAATAAAGTAATGAATATCCCTCCACTATATGGGTACTAGTAGGGAAATTAGGAATTTTGTGAAAATTAATAAAAAATTGAGTTTTCAAAATTTTTTAAAAACATTTTTAATTTTACCAAAATATTACATCCAGGATACTTTCTGGAAATACCAAAAAATATTT
Source organism: Amaurobius ferox (assembly GCA_951213105.1). Taxonomy (NCBI): domain Eukaryota; kingdom Metazoa; phylum Arthropoda; class Arachnida; order Araneae; family Amaurobiidae; genus Amaurobius; species Amaurobius ferox. Next base: position 150,439,693 of record OX578137.1, on the reverse strand, counting down.
ATTTTTACTTTCCAGAAACTATTTTTAGGCGGCATTGCTCCAACCACATTCTGGCGAACCCACCTTCCTTATCTACTAGCATCCTCACCTTTTTAAGGTTATAAATGGTTATATAGCATATGTAGATGATAATTATAAGTAATTTGAGGGTTTTAGCTAGCTTCTGGGTGAATTTGTTGATTCTTCCAGATTCCAGTTATTATTATTATAAGAAGGTGATTTTTTTATTATTACAACTATCTGTTCTAAATATCACCAAATGTATGCATAAATTAGCTAGCATTTAAGAGCGGCATATGAAAGGTTGCATGAAGGTGTAAAAGGTCTCCGTGCGACTGCAGGACTTGCGCTCATGTAATCGCTTTTAAAATCAATAGAGTTTCAATACTTAATGATTATGATAATAGTACCATATTGCTTCCGAAACATTCCATTCGTTCGTAAGATATCTTATTCAAAGACACGGTCACACACATACGCATTGACACAAAACATACAATTCGAGTTTAAGAATACTTGAATCTGTTCTTCCGTCAAAACCTCTAATTCAATTTTTTGATACCGACACAATAACTTTTCGTATACATTATAGATTATATGTAATGAAAGTAAAAATTTGAATGACATCACTGCTTGCATTTGATAATTTGTTGGTAGCATAACTGGAAGAGGGAAATAAAGTGGATATAGTTTAAGAGCATCAACTCCATGGAAATCATTGTCCATGCTAAAAAAAGTTTGAACTAATGGAAAGACTAGAATCGTGTCGAAAATCGCAACTCGATTTGGGACCTCTAGAATACGAAGAAAGTAATTTTAGGGTAATGTCTTTGTGTCTTTCTGTTCAATGTATGTATCCACTCTAACTCAAACTAATTGACTAAATTTCATAGAATTTTATAGGTAAGACACTTGTGTGTTATCCTGGTGATGATTAGATTTTGGTATGATTCAGGATAAAATAATCTGTTTTTTCTTTTTCTGCCAAATGGCCAGTAAAAATCGTTTGTATGTACTCTAGCTTAAAGATTAATTGACCAAATTTCACAAAATTTGGTAGATGATTCACGTATGGCTTAGTTTGGGTCTGATTTAATTTTGGAACAATTCGGGGAAAAGGGCCTACACTTTTTGGCGAAATGGCCCTAAAAAGAGATAAAATCAAAAAAAAAACACTAATGCTCATATGTATCAAATAAATGACAGTTTTATACCTAATATGTAATGAGAAAAGGATAAAACCAGCCACATTACATAAGGTCTAGCCGTCCTTGAGATATTTTAGTTTTTTTTTTTTAGGTTTGTTTCCAGTGGCGTAGCGCCCATTAAAGCTCAAAAGCTTAGCCTCCCCTGTTTAAAATCTTATTTGAAGATAATTTTATTTATCATATTTTTTAAAATAACTTTGCGAATATATATGTATTTTTTTAGAGAGAAAATTGTTACACTTTACTTACTTAACATAGGACGTTTCAAAGTATTTTCCCATTAAAACGTATATCTAGAAGCTGAAATCATCTAGCCTTCATGGTGCATCAAAAGAATCATGGTATTAGCATCGTCCACCAGTTAAACTCCGCTCTCTCTGATAAGCTAGAACTAAAGGCCAGCTTCTTGGAAGGTGGGACTATCGCTTTCACCATTTTCAACACGTTCTAAACAGCATAATGACAGACAATGATTGGATATGGGACATGGAGTTTCATGAATTAGAATTTCTGGAGCAAGACTAATTGGTCCTCCATTTTGGGTCAAACATGGTTCTATTTATTAATCATCACAGAATAAAGGTCATACGTAATATTAAAGAAAAAGGGACATTTTCCACGAATAACATGACATTCACCTAAATTTAAACAATATAAAGTCGAAAAAACACACTAATAATGACTACCTTTAAACTTAAGTAGTTTGTAAACAAGAATTAATGCTCGCCTTTGTTATATTGAGTGTCCAAGGGGGAGTACGACCCCCCTCTTATCTCTCCTAGGGTGACCATGACTTCATATTTAATAAAATGATTGTAAAAGTTCATTATAATTTAGAAATAAGAAAACATTTAAATGTTATATAATGTATGTATTCATCTTACATAGGTAATCTCGTGCATTTCATCCACTCTTTGCATTTTTTTGTAAAATTATTTTATTTTATTCGCCTATAAATAAAACTCAGTGACATAAAACTTATAAAATTGCGAATTCCAATATAAATTTTAATTGTAATATCAAATTTTTTGCCAAACTTTCAGCTTCCCCACTCAGAAATATCTCGCTACGCTGCTGCTTGCTACTCCGCCTTCGAAAATACTCCCATTTACCAAATGAAAAAGAAATTGCATTAAAAGTGAACATTCGGTGCCACTTCAATTAATTATGCGCGTTATTTTGTGCAATTAAACGCAAATTAATGACTTTTTAAAGAAATTTAAAAAACTGAAATCCAGTCCGTGTAGAAAGTTATGTGCAGATCAGAGATGGTTGATATAATGATTGCCATGACTATAAGTGCGTCTTCCAAGAACTGTGCATACGCGAACCCAGGAACACTTACATGTTCCATGGGTCCATCGTAGAGTGAAATTTGAATTAACATTTTCATTTTAAAATTTTCAATCCTTTTTCCGCAAGCCAATTGCCGCCCATTTGAAGGATACCCGAATTTGTACACCATGAATTAGAGTTTAAATTCGATACAAATGTCTTACAAGCTTAGGAGTGCTTATTAAATTTTTTGGAAGCCTGTCAATAGTGTACATTTACCATATAAATGCTTTGCATGCTTAGATGTTTTTTTAATTTCTTACAGTAAATTATTCTGCTTTAATCTACCGGTCTGGGTTTGAAGGTCCCTCCACAAGTGTAAGAAGTATTTGACGGCCGAACCATTTGATTTGCATCTTTGCTTCTCAAGATTTATAGCATCTGTTCAAAGTAATTGACACGATTATCCTGAGTCCCAATACATCACAGCACAGCAAACTCTAAGTTAAGTTATTTCTGTTAAATACATACGATAATGAATTTCTGCTAAAGACATTTAAAAGTAAAATAGAAATAAATCACGAAAATGAGTATCAGTAACCAATTCTTTTCTGAAAAATTGATAGACGGTTATGTGAAATGCCCACCAACACTCAAAGAGCTTGCAAACACGAGGTTAGCCATACAGTTGTGTCAACATTCTCAGTTGAGAAAGCGCATCTTTGATTCAAAGTGGATTTACAATGAATGGGACAGACTATTAGGAGTTCACTCTTCCGAATTGTGTAAAACACTTGTGCTTCCGCCTGTGTTAAAGTTGAAATTAATTAATTGTATTTATTTAATTGCCAATCGAATATTAAGCTGGAATATGGAGCATAAACAAATACTTTCCAGGAATTCACGTTATGTTGCGGATCAATTTTTAACGCATTCTAATTGGACGGATGAAGGAAGGATAAACAAAGGAAAAGTAGCAGAACGTTTAGTGCAAGATGAGAGGATCCCAGTTTCTGAACGCTATCAAGTAGCATGTGTGAACAGTTTGGAGCCCTTTATTCGTCTTCTGTGGAATCAAATCCCGTTGTTCAAACATCATAGATACTATGATATGCATCAATCTTCATTGGTCAGTTTATGGTCTTGCCGTATGGGTGGAAGACTACAAAAAATGTGGTTGGGAACTGACAACTTATTCTGGAAACGTGGATTGTTGGAAGCTGTGAAAGAAGGGCAGAGAACAGCTGTTGTCTATTTTTGGAATAAACTAAGTGAGAGTATAAAGCAGGAATGTATTGCAGAAATCGCTCGGCATGCTTGGAGTCGGTATTATTGTGTAAGAAGTAGATTCAGAGATCTTGCACTTCCTTGTCTCTTCCATCTGTATTGTTCTGAAAAATTTCATGGCATGCCAACAGATTACAGCGATATTTTGTATTTTCTGGTGTCACATATGTCTGGAGAACAGATGGTTCAATTTTTTGAAACTTTATACAAATATAGACGCGTGTGTGATCCCGTTGCCTTCTACGCGTGGTTAATTGAATCTCCTCATCAAAGATACCTTATAACAATTATCACCAAATTGTGGGACATTTTACCAAGAAGCCACTATATACAGCTATTAAGAGAGTTGAGTATTATGCATGGCAATATTTGGAATAAAGATTATAATTATGGGAATCTACTCATAGATCTATTAGAAAGAACCCCAGAGGAATACTATCGCTATACATTTGCTAAATCTGATACATTATTGGGGTTCTTCCACGCCATATGCTATCTAACAAAAAGTATAGACATAAAGAATATCGTGCAGTACGTTTCAGCGGAAGAAATGCGGACAATAATGTATTCAATCTCAGGAACAGAATTTTGTTACAATTTAATAAAGAGTGGAAATCGTGAATCGCTGGACTTATTATTGACAGATTGTTTACCAGAAATGGAAATTGCTGATTTTAAAAAACTGTTTTTGCTGTCATATAGGGGAAGAGACATTTCTGACAATCTTGCTAGCGATAATGGGGAGTGCGTGAATTCCTTGTTAAACTGGGGACATTTGTCTGAAGAAGAAATTTCTGATTTTAAACCTAAACTAATCTTAGGTGTTGATGGAGAAAGGGAAGCCCATGAATTCGCTGAAAAGATTGGAATCAGTTTTTAAAATATAGACCCGGTCGTCTAGCTATAGTACGGTCCGAAGAGAAACGAGCAGTTGAAGAAGATGTTGAAGGATAAAGTAAAGCACATATTCAACATGAATTCGGTTACAATGGAAACCATATTGTCAATGTATGTATAATGTGTGTATGACAAAATTTAGTAACTTTCCAGTCATAGCGTCCACAGTGCAAGTTAATTTTGCCTTGAAGTATACAGGTATTTTCATGTAAGCTACTGTACTAATGAATGAATAGGAGATATACCTACAGAAACACATTGTGTGATCATGCTTCCTGTCATTATATAAAGATCACGTATAGTCTTTCTAGCGGTTGCCACGTAGATAAAAACATTTTATTTCTTCAAACTTTTATATCTTCTACAACTGATTGCAGATTGAGTGTTTATTTGCTATGTATACTTTTTAAAAAAAAAAATAAATTATGAAGTTATTAATAAGTTGTACGCGTTGTTCTGAAAAAAAAAATATATTTGTGCATTTTTTTACCAGTATTATTTCCTTTCAAATTGTGCTTATTTAGAAAAACAAATCCTGCAATTATTTTCAAATACAAACAAGCATCAGTAACGCGAACAATACAGGTTTTCAAAAACTTTTTCACGTTAAAAGTATATTAAGATACGTTTATAACGAGCATACCAGAATCCAATAATTTCCTCGTTATATCCGATCGATGGCTAAATCCGTTTTGCATGACAAAACTCTATAGAAGAAGTTTCTGAAAAAACCTTGATATTATGGTTCGTGGTGTATATATTTTATTTTATATTGAACTATTAAGCATTTCAATTTTAATTTTTATACGTATTTTGTATAATCATACGAATTTGCAGGAAAACCCGACATTCAAATCTTACCCTCTGAAATTCTTTATGAAATCCACTTCAGTCATCATCTAAATTCTATATTCAATCCTGAGACATAGATGTTTCAGGCAAAGGTTTTGAACCGAAATTGGAAATCCGTAGTGAACTCCCTCCCTCTGAAATTCAATACTCAATCCATTTCAGCTATTCATAAAAATTAAACGTTTCGAATTTTTTACCAGGAATCGGAAGGATAAATCCTGAGAGAAACCCTCCTACACCCTCCGAAATTTGATGCTGAATCCATATCAGTCATCATCTATGCCATATCTATAGCAGTTTCCTTGATATAGCGGTTTCAAGAAAAATGTAAATTTTCAATCGAAAATGACGGAAGTGGAAGTTCTTATTAAATCTTTTTACCATCCTAAGTATTTTATGTTAAATACTTATCTGTCATTTTCTAAGCACTATCTATAGCCAATACTGAGAAATAGATATTTCAAGTACAATATTTGAATCAGATGAGGATAAGACATCTAAAGTGAAAATTCTTAGTCAATCACCTAACCTCCACCTGAATTTACATCAATTATCATCTGAGCTCTATATATTGCTAATTTTGGGATGGAAGATTCAAGTTAAAGGATTGTTTTTAATCGGAAATGGAAATCCTTAGGAATTTCCCAACCCACTCCAAAATTAGTTGCTGAAACCTAATCAGTTATCAGAGATCTGTAGTAGATCCTGAGAAGTAGATGTTATAAGAAAAACCATAGCAAGGATATTGCCAAAATTTCCTAGTACACAAAGTTTTTGCCATTCCCATTTATTAGGCGGAAAAAAAGTAGTCACAAGTAGGGAGAAAATAAGAGTTCTAACTCAGTGCGAACTATACTTTACCATGACTCCGTATGCGGAATCATTTTGGATGCGGAACTATACTTATAACATGGGTAAGAGTTCTAAATCAGTGAGATGCGTCATAGGAAATTTATATAATGTGTCGGTTTTTTTCTATGAAGAGTTTGTTTGACGTTCTGTTTAAGAGAAGAGGTTATAAAAGTGTGAACGTTTCTTTTTTGAAAATGAGCGGTTTTTTATTTAACTTGATACATGCTATGATAACTAGTAAATCTTCTGTTATTCAAATATATCTTTTTGTGCCGTCTACAAATGAATTTGATGATTGAACAATTATTTAATGTTATTTTGATGATAGCATTTTTTCCCTGTTATCGTTGACTGCTTGTAAGCAGATTCGAACATGATTCTGTATAAAGGGGTTGATGATAAGCAACCGTTCTATGTTAACGCTAACCACAGCAGTACCTTTTGCATGCTCCTACATTGCATCAACGCTAATCGTCGATAACGCTGATCGTCCATAACGCTAATCGATTACGCTGCTTTTGCATATACCTACATCAAAGCTAATCGTTGATAACGCCATTTGCTTCTTTTTCTTATATTACAACAGGACTAGTTGACGATAACAATTTCTGCATGTTATTGTTTGATTGTTGATAAGACTTCTCTTGTGAGCTCTTCTGCATTTCAAAGTATATTTTAACTCTGGAAGAGCATAGAGATCGCCGAAGCTGCTTTTGCCGATATGTGGCACATTTCTTCACTAACGACGGATGCTTTGGTAGATTTTATCGATTTTAATCAGGACAATGTCAGTGACTTCTCGAGCTCTGAAAAGAATTACTCGCTTCTGAACCATAGTTACCCAATGCAGAACCAGTTGCCCCCGTATTCACCATTCGTACCGAACCACATGCAGAATCATTGGTTGATAAGACCTTGACCCGTTTTAGTTTCAGTTTCCTTTAAAACTCGTATTCAACACCCGGAAATAAACTTTAACTAGTCGATTTTGGGTTGCTGGGACACAGATAAAAAGATTGAATTCTATTGGCTGAGACGCATCACGTTGGTTTGTTCACATTTGAATTTGAAGCTGTAAACAAAATTTTCTTTTTCTGTGTTGCCGGAACCAACAAATTGCATGAGCTTTTTAAATTTTGAATATTTTTCTCCTGATTGTTTTCAAATTGAAATTATTTTTTGGAATTGAATACTCGAATGATACTTATGGCGTTTGTATGGGACAAAATGGATGACATATATCATTTTGAAGTGGATCACGTGATCTTTTCATATCATGTTCACGTGATCGCTTCATATAAGAGGTGTTATTATTATTTCAATTCAAATTTAAAAAACTACAGAATATATTTCGCTGAAATTTTTTTTTATATATTTTATGGAACAATTTGAATATTATCTAAAATTTTCGAAACAATTTGTGAATTTTAAATCCGCTTAAAAAATGTTTGAAAAATTCGGTCCCATACGGCTCAATGTATTTCATTTTTTCAACCCGAGTTCAATCCAAAACTAATTGGGTGATATTATTCATTTATATTCCCATAGGTCCTACAGACCGTCTGAACAACATACTAAAATTTCATTTTAATTAAGTCATTTTTACGGCAGTTATCGTGCAAACTGTCAGACAAACAGACAGACAGAATGAACAAAGTCATAAACACTTTTCAGCTTTGTTGTAAAGTGTTAATAAAAATTACTTGATTGTAAATTATTTGGGATAGATGCTGTCTCCCTCGTTAATTCGCCATTGATCATTATTAAGTTTTATCTTTTTAACACGTTACAACAAAGTTGAAAAATGTTTATGACTTTGTTCATTCTGTTTGTCTGTCTCTCTGTGTGTCCGTTAGCACGATAACTGCTGTAAAAATGACTTTATCAGAATGAAATTCTTGTATGTTGTTCAGCAGTCTGTGAGACCTATAGGAATATAAATAAATAATATAATCCAATTAGTTTTGGATTAAACCCTGATTAAAAAATGATATATTTTGAACCCTATGGGACCTAATTTTTCAAGCATTTTTTAAGCGAATTTAAAAATTCACAATCTACTTCAGAAATTTTAGGAAATATTCAACTTATCCCATAAAATATATAAAAAATTTCATCAAAATATATTCAGTAGTTTTTTAAATAAAATTTAACATAATAATGAAACAGTTTATATGAATAGATCACGTGTTCATTATATGAAGAGATCACGTGTCCCACACACTTCAAAATAAAATATGGCATCCACCTTGTGTCAATATCGCGATTTTTAAAATTATATTTAATTTATATTTAGTATCCCTCATAAAACCGCTTTACTTTTATTTAATTTCTGTGCATCTCTATTCTGACACAGCGCAATTGCAATATATTTGAGTTTAAATGATCAATGCCATCCATCTTGTGTCAGAATCTTGATTTTTAAAATTCTTTTCAATTTATATTTAGTGTCGTATCCATCCTAAAACCGCTTTATTTTTACTTAATTTCTTTGCATCTGTATTCTGAAACAACACAATTATAATATATTTAAGTTTAATGGATCATCAAAGTTTGATTGTTTCTACAACGAAGCCTATTTTTCACCTATGTAAAATGCACACAGCAAAATATGTAGAATGAGTTGTATTAGAATTGCTGTATTTCTTTAACACAAAATACTTTAGCCCATGGAGCCCACATGGCTGATACGAATGAAATATTAATTGATTTTATAAACAGAAGGACGATTTTTTTCGATGAAGTTTTAAGAATAGAGTTTAATTACTTGTAGTTCCATGGTCTTAATTTTTAAATAAAATAAATTATTATAGTATTGTGATGAATGAAATGAATTCGGGAATATTATGAATGAAATGCTGCTTTTGTAGAGAGATCCAGGCGTGTTATTTTTTCTATGACGTCATATGAATTAATTTCAGTTGTTTTCGATGAAGTTTTCAAATATGATAAATTAATGTAGTATTGTGATAATTTTAAAAATATTACCGTGGAATGTATCGCATTTTAGAGATATTTAAACCAGGCAATTTATATTTCAATGCCGTCATTTGAATGAAGTTCATTTTTTTCAATGAAGGTTTAAGTTTTCAAATATAATAAATTAATGCAGTATTGAGATAATTTTTTAAATATTACCGAGGAATGTATTGCATTTCAGACTTTTTTAAATAAAATCTCATTGAAGTTGGAAAGTGTTTCATAATCAATGCGTCAGTCTTTTGATATCACATTTACATTTCAGTCTATCTTTCTTTCACTTTTGCTGTACAGAACATTTTCTATTAATGATCAGTATTAGGTATATATAATAAAAGTAAAATAAAAATTCTTCAATTATATATATATAAATATATATATTAGGAATTTTTCAAACATTTTTTAAGCGAATTTAAAATTTCACAAATTGGTTAGAAAATTTTAGGCAATATTCAAATTATCCCATAAAATATTTAAAAAAAATTTCATCAACATATATTCAGTAGTTTTGTAAATAAAAATTAAAATATTAATTTAACCCTTTATATGAATAGATCGCGTGATCACTATATGAAGAGATCACGTGTCGTACTTCAAAATAAAATATAGCATCCATCTTGTGTCATTCATTGATTTTACATAGAGAAGCTGTCAATTTGAAGGCAGACTTCTATAAAGTTTTATGTATAGAAATAAATTGCCTTTACCTCCATTGTTTTAAGTTTTTAAGTAGAAAAAATTATTGTGGTACTGTGATCAATGAAATAAAGATGTATGAATGGAATATTTACTGCTTTTACGCAAAGAGCCAGGCGATTTATATATCGATGACGTCATTTGAATAGAGTTCGGTTTTTTCGACGAAGTTCTAAATTTTCAAATATAATTAATTATTGCCGTATTGTGATAATTTTAAAAATATTACCCTCTGAATGTATCGCATTTTTGAGATGTTTAAATAAAATTAGAGTTGGAAAGTGTTTCATAATCAATGCTTTGTGCATGATTGATCTTTCTTGTTTTAATTATGACTGAAATCAGATATAGGCTTTTGTACATTTACCATTTAAATTTTACTTCACACCAGGTTGCAAAATGAGGGAGTATTATACAGTAGCAAACTGCTAATCAAAATTTCATTTCTGTAGCAGTTTCGGTATATTGACTACCAGTTAGTTCACAAGTATTATTTCACGAGTTCTTAAAATATGTACCTATCAACATATCAAGATGCCGAGTTTGAAAAAAAAAAAAAAGTAAATTTATTTTTACTTTTTAAATGTTTCTTGCTAATGTGGCTTAGCAATAGATTTAAAATCAATTTGTTTATGCAGCAGACGCATTTTATTAATTTTTTTTCTGATTTAAAAAAATATAAAAATGTATATAAAATAAATTTAATAGAAATTGCATCTTTATCAATTACGGCTATCAGGTGCAGAGATTACAAGTATTGGTATTTTCAATTTATTAAGTTATCTGTTTTACTTTGGAAAACAGGTTGAAACTCAGCTATTGCAGTACGGATAATCTTCTATATCAGTATTTCTTTTGGGCATACAACAAGGGGAGCTAAGTCCCCCCGAAAACATTTTATGTTAACCGAGTTTCTACTTATGTGACACAGTATTTAGATATACTTATATAGGGCAAATAGAAAACTTGCTCCCTTTAAATTTCATTCGCCCTCCTGACTAAAAATTCCTGAAAGAAGGCCTGCTTATATTAGTACACGAGAATATATTTTACAATTACGGCTCTCAAGTTTAAACATTGAGGGGATATTTGATATTTTCACTTTATTACGTCATCTGTTTTATTTTGGCAAATATTTTTTGAATTCATATATTGCAGTATGGGTAATTTTTTACTAATGTACGGATATATCACTCAACATTCGGAAATATAAGTAGTTCGAGTACATATATCTTCCCATACAATTTTAGGACCTCTATTTTGACATACATTGATTGATTCAATTTCATATTTTTTGTAAATTGGCTTACAAATGGGTTCAGACTGTTTTATTCTTCAGATCTGCTTGTGAAAGATGATTTTGTATAGCGAGAACAAGGATGCTTAAACTTCTTTTTAGGAGCATTAATTTAACTATTTTAATAGAATACTTTGAATAATATTATAATCTAAATCGCTATATAGAGAGAGAAATTTACACATAATTGTGAATTTTAAGTTCTTTACATTATATACATTCCGTACGAAGAACGGATATACTGCTAGTCTGTATATGAAAGAGAAATTTTTAACACGTGACAACGCAAAAGGAGGTATTATAATGACCACTGTTGTAAGGAAGATCAGTGAACACATTTCACAGGTTTAGAATGCAATATCCAAATTCGCTTCATATGTATAATTATCAATGAAGCTGTATATATAATTAAACTGTTTGTGAACCTATTGAATGAGAAATGAAGCTGATAGATTTCAATAGATCGACGAAAATATTGAAATAAGTAAAAACCTGAGAAATGCGAAACTTAGCCATTTAAATTTTTATTTTCAGAGTCCTATCTTCAAAATTTTCACAGATGCCTGAAGTGCAGACGTTCTGGGCGGGAACAGTTATATTATATATAAAAAATAAATATGTCTGTCTGTGTGTACATGTGGCGGGAAATCTAAGCGTCATACGGCCATGAATAATTTCGTACACGTTTACTTCTGGACTCGGATTGATTCGCCTGGCTGAGATTTTTACTTTCCTTATATGCATAATGTATAAGGAAAGGATTATGACGGGGTCGAAAATTCGAATTCGAGTTTTCGACGGGAGAGCACGTTTCAAGCATTCCTGATTACGAATCAAACATTTATGAGGTGATGTCTGTGTGTGTGTGTCAGTGAGACTGCGGAGACGATATCTCACGAACGAATGGAACAATTCGAATGAAATTTGGAGCAAAAATCACAATGCGTGAATACTGGAAGCCTTTTGTTTTTGAACGTAATCGAATGTTCAGAACCTCCCTAAATTTTCGAGTGAAATTTTGAAAAAATCATCAAAAAATCAAAACCTTTAATAAAGTTACGCAAATGGACATTTCTTATACAATTTTTTAGAAAACGATTGACATAAACTTTAGAATGCTAGCATGAACCTTTCTGGAGATATTGCACATTTTTCAAATAAATTTATCAAAAAATCCCATAAATTAAAGAAAAATATTAATTATTGAGAAACATGTTCACTTCTCACATGTACAATCATGCGATAAATTTGGTGACATTGTGGAATCTCGTGGATTTAGCTCATTCCACTCATGAGAAAAGATATTTTGAGCAATACTTTTGTATTTCAACGCCAATAGTCATTTATCTGCTATAAGAATAACTTATTTTTCCGTTCATAACATTTGGCGAGGTTTTGGCGGAATATCGCAAACTTGGTGACTTTTTGAAATGTTGCTAAATTAACGAAAATCTCGCCAAATGGATAAAAATGACGTTAAATCAATGAAAATGACGACTAATTGCCAAAAATTCAATATCGTGGAAAGAATATAAGTATCTACTGTTAGAAAAACCTGTTTTTTTTACAGTAAAATATAGTAAATTCATTGCATTATATAAGGAAAGTCATGTGTTGCCCACATCAGATTTTTTTGTTGTTGTTGTCATTATGGTTATAACAGGCAAGCGTATTCTTACAGCTTTCTTTAAATTTCTTTACAGGAACTTAGAGCGTATTTTCGAAAATCAAAGAATTCTCTATCAATAAGCCCACTTATAATGAAACATAATGAAATAAATAAACTGCTGCGTAGGCGCGATATGCCACATCCATACTGGGTACATTTTCTAGTTAATATATAAACGTGGAAATTCAAAATTTGATTTCATGCTAAATAGCTCCCTAAATATGCAATCTATTTCGATGAAAGTTTTATCAGGCAATAAGTTTCAGTTCAGTTTAGACACTATTTGATATAAGTTTTATTCTCCTACATTTGTCCGCGGAATAATAGGGATTGAAATACATTTTGATAAATCTACACCTTTTGAGCATCCTGAGTACGAATCAACCATGTTTTTGTCATTTATTTTTGTGTGTTTGTGCTCACGATATCGATTTTAGCAGTTCGGATGGGGGATGGGGAGGTGTATTTGGTACGTTTATTTTAATCCACGAACACAAGTTGCAGGATGACCTAAAGATGTACATCTTGGAAGGAAACATATTGTAAAACACGAATGATTAATCATGCGTAAAGCACTAAATATGAAACACTTTCCAAATGCAATGCCTTTTAATTTAAACATTTCTTATATAAGATACATTCAGATTCCCCTCCTCGATAGTCCAGGAGACTTGAATTTGTCTGGAAAGAGTTGCAGGATGACCTAAAGATGTACATTTTGGAAAGAAACTTATTGTAAAACAAGACAGATTAATCATGCGTAGAGCATTAATTATGAAGCACTTTCCAAATGCAATGCATTTTTATTTTAACATCTGCAAAATGCGATACATTCAGAGGTGACATATTTAAAATTATCACAATACCACAAAAATCTGATGTGGGCAACACATGACTTTCCTCATGTAATGCAATGAATTTACTACTTTTACAGTAAAAAAAATAAGTTTTTCTTATAGTAGATATTTATATTCTTTCCAAGATATTAAAATTTCGACAACTAGTCGTCATTTTCATTGATTTAGCGTCATTTTAATCCATTTGGCGAGATTTTCGTTAATTTGACAACATTTCAAAAAGTCGCCAAGTTGGCGACATTCCGCCAAATTCGTCGCCAAAATCTCTCCAAGCTTTACTGACGGAGAAATAAGTTATTCTTATAATAGATAAATGACTATTGGCGTTCAAATACAAAAGTATTACTCGAAGTATCTTTTCTCATGAATGGAACGAGCTAGATCCACGAGAATGGTGTCACCCAATTTATCGTATGGTATTACATATAAAAAATCAACATATTTCTCAATAGGAAATTTTTTTTTATATGACTTTTTGATAATTTTTTTTAAAAACGTGCAATATCTCGAGAACGGTTCATGTTAGCGTTTTAAAATTTATGCCAATCGTTTTCTAAGGAAAAATTACATAAGAAATGTCTCTTTGCGTAACTTTATTAGTGGTTTTGATTTTTTGACGATTTTTCAAAATTTCATTCGAAAATTTAGGGGGTTCTGAACAATCGATTGCGCTTAAAAACAAATGGCTTCCAGTGTTTACGGATTGTGATTTTTGTACAAAATTTGGTTCGAATCGGTCCATTCGTTCGTCAGTTATCGTCTCCACAGACTCACTGACACACACACATACTTTCACGCACACACAGACATCACTTCAAAAATGTTTGATTCGTGATCAGGGATGCTTGAAACGTGCTCTCCCGTCGAAAACTCGAATTCGAATTTTCGACCCCGTCACAATACTTTCCTTATACATTATGTATATAAGGAAATTAAAAAGAAATTGATGTGAGCAGCACATGACTTTCCTTATATAATGCAATGAAGTTACTACTTTTACAGTAAAAAGATAGGTTTTTCTCCTTGTATATACTTATAATCTTTCCAAGATATTGAATGTTACACAATTAGCCGTCATTTTCATTGATTTAGCGTCATTTTTATTCATTTGGCATGATTTTCGTTAATTTGGCAGCATTTAAAAAGTCGCCAAGTTGGCAGCATTAAACCAAATTCGTCGCCAAAATCTCGCCAAGCGTTATGGATGGAGAAATAAGTTATTCTTATAGCAGATAAATGACTATTGGCGTTCAAATACAAAAGTATTATTCAAAGTATCTTTTTTCAAGAATGGAACGAGTTAGATCCACCAGAAGGATGTCACTCAATTTATCGCATGGTATTACATATGAAAAGTGAACATGTTTCTCAATAGGAAATATATATTTTTTATTTTATATGACTTTTTGATAATTGTTTTGAAAAATGTGAAATATCTCGAGAACGGTTCATGTTAGCGTTCTAAATTTTATGTTAATCGTTTTCTAATGAAAAATTACATAAGAAATGTCTATTTGCGTAACTTTATTAGCGGTTTTGATTTTTTGACGATTTTTTCAAAATTTCACTCGAAAATTTAAGGGGGTTCTGGACCTTCGATTACGTCTAAAAACAATAGGCTTCCAGTGTTTACGAATTGTGATTTTTGTACCAAATATCGTTCGAATCGGTCTATTCGTTCGTCAGTTATCGTCTCCACAGACCCACTGACACACACACATACTTTCACACACACACACACACACACACACATACACACACACAGACATCACTTCAAAAATGTTTGATTCGTGATCAGGGATGCTTGAAACGTGCTCTCCCGTCGAAAACTCGAATTCGAATTTTCGACCCCGTCACAATACTTTCCTTATACATTATGTATATAAGGAAAGTAATAATTTATTATATCTGAAAACTTCATGGAAAAAAAATGAATTTTATGCAAATGACTTCATCAAAATATACATCGCCTGGCTCTCTATATAAAAGCAGTGAATATTTCATTTATAAATTTTTAATCCATTCACTTCATTCAGTTGTGATATTTTAAAAATTACCACAATACTACAATAATTTATTTTACTTCAAAACTTAAAACAATGGAGGTAAAAGCACTTTCTAACTCCATGCTTAAAACTTCATCGAAAAAAGCAATGCTATAATATCGTCTGCTTCTTTATGTAAAATCAATGTATATTTTATTTATATCACCTTCCAGACTTCAGAGCTAATTAATTTTGAATTAAAAGAATCAGCAGTTCTAATACAACTCGTGTTACAGCTTTATTTGTTTACATTCTGCATAAGTTAAAATTAGATTTCGTTGTAGAAATATTCAAAGTTTGATGATCATTTAAACTCAAAAATGTTATAATTACGTTGTCGCAGTATATAGGTGCATAGAAAACAATAAAAAATAAAACGGTTTAATGATGGGGGCAACACAAAATATAAACTAAAAAGAACTTTAAAAATCACGATTTTGACACTTGCCTGTGGGTGAAGTGATCTCTTCGTATAATATAGTGCAATTGTTATTTTAAATTTTATTTCTAAAAATACCGAACATATTCTGCTGAATTATTTTTTCGTACATTTTATGGGACAATTTGAATATTTCCTAAAATTTTCGAAACAATTTGTGAATGTTAAATTTGTTTAAAAAGTGTTTGAAAAATTAAGTCCCATAGGGTTCACTGTATTTCATTTTTTTTAACACGGGTTCTATCCAAAACTAATTGGGTTATATTATTCATTTACATTGCCATATGTCTCACAAACTGTCTCAACACCATACTAAAATTTCATTTTGATAAAGTAATTTTTAAGGCAGTTATTGTGCGAAGAGACAGACAGACTGACAGAGTAAACAAAGTCATAAACACTTTTCAACAATGTAAAGTGTTAACAAGAAAGATCAATCATGCATAAAGCATTGATTATGAAACATTTTCCAACTGCAATGCAATTTTATTTAAGCATCTTTAAAATGTGGTACATTCAGCGGAGAAATTTATTACGAATCAAACATTTTTAAGGTGATGTCTGTGTGTGTGTGTCAGTGAGTCTGTGGAGACGATATCTCATGAACGAATGGAGAGATTCGAATGAAATCACAATCAGTGAATACTGGAAGCCTGTTGTTTTTAAACGTAATTGAATGTTCAGAATCCTCTAAATTTTCGAATAAAATTTTGAAAAAATCATCAAAAAATCAAAACCTTTAATAAAGTTACGCAAATGGACATTTCTTATACAATTTTTCCTTAGAAAACGATTGACATAAGCTTTAGAATGCTAGCATGAACCTTTCTGGAGATATTGCACATTTTTCAAATAAATTTATCAAAAAATCCCTTAAATTAAAGAAAAATATTAATTATTGAGAAACATGTTCACTTCTCACATGTACAATCATGCGATAAATTTGGTGACATCATTCTCGTGGATTTAGCTCATTCCACTCATGAGAAAAGATATTTTGAGCAATACTTTTGTATTTCAACGCCAATAGTCATTTATCTGCTATAAGAATAACTTATTTTTCCGTTCATAACGTTTGGCGAGGTTTTGGCGGAATGTCGCAAACTTGGTGACTTTTTGAAATGTTGCTAAATTAACGAAAATCTCGCCAAATGGATAAAAATGACGTTAAATCAATGAAAATGACGACTAATTGCCAAAAATTCAATATCGTGGAAAGAATATAAGTATCTACTGTTAGAAAAACCTATTTTTTTTACAGTAAAATATAGTAAATTCATTGCATTATATAAGGAAAGTCATGTGTTGCCCACATCAGATTTTTTTGTTGTTGTTGTCATTATGGTTATAACAGGCAAGAGTATTCTTACAGCTTTCTTTAAATTTCGGTACTGGAATTTAGAGCGTATTGTCATAAATCAAAGAATGCTCTATCAATAAGCCCACTTATAATGAAACATAAAGAAATAAATAAACTGCTGCGTAAGCGCGATATGCCACATTCATACTGGATACATTTTCTAGTTAATATATAAACGTGGAAATTCAAAATTTGCTTTCATGCTAAATAGCTCCATAAATATGCAATCTATTTCGATGAAAGTTTTATCAGGCAATAAGTTTCAGTTCAGTTTAGACACTATTTGATATAAGTTTTATTCTCCTACATTTGTCCGCGGAATAATAGGGATTGAAATACATTTTGATAAATCTACACCTTTTGAGCATCCTGAGTACGAATCAACCATGTTTTTGTCATTTATTTTTGTGTGTTTGTGCTCAGGATATCGATTTTAGCAGTTCAGATGGGGGATGGGGAGGTGTATTTGGTACGTTTATTTTAATCCACGAACACAAGTTGCAGGATGACCTAAAGATGTACATCTTGGAAAGAAACATATTGTAAAACACGAATGATTAATCATGCGTAAAGCACTAAATATGAAACACTTTCCAAATGCAATGCCTTTTAATTTAAACATCTCTTATATAAGATACATTCAGATTCCCCTCCTCGATAGTCCAGCAGACTTGAATTTGTCTGGAAAGAGTTGCAGGATGACCTAAAGATGTACATTTTGGAAAGAAACTTATTGTAAAACAAGACAGATTAATCATGCGTAAAGCATTAATTATGAAGCACTTTCCAAATGCAATGCATTTTTATTTTAACATCTGTAAAATGCGATACATTCAGAGGCGACATATTTAAAATTATCACAATACCACAATAATTTATTATATCTGAAAACTTCATGGAAAAAAAATGAATTTTATGCAAATGACTTCATCAAAATATACATCGCCTGGCTCTCTATATAAAAGCAGTGAATATTTCATTTATAAATTTTTAATCCATTCACTTCATTCAGTTGTGATATTTTAAAAATTACCACAATACTACAATAATTTATTTTACTTCAAAACTTAAAACAATGGAGGTAAAAGCACTTTCTAACTCCATGCTTAAAACTTCATCGAAAAAAGCAATGCTATAATATCGTCTGCTTCTTTATGTAAAATCAATGTATATTTTATTTATATCACCTTCCAGACTTCAGAGCTAATTAATTTTGAATTAAAAGAATCAGCAGTTCTAATACAACTCGTGTTACAGCTTTATTTGTTTACATTCTGCATAAGTTAAAATTAGATTTCGTTGTAGAAATATTCAAAGTTTGATGATCATTTAAACTCAAAAATGTTGTAATTACGTTGTCGCAGTATATAGGTGCATAGAAAACAATAAAAAATAAAACGGTTTAATGATGGGGGCAACACAAAATATAAACTAAAAAGAACTTTAAAAATCACGATTTTGACACTTGCCTGTGGGTGAAGTGATCTCTTCGTATAATACAGTGCAATTGTTATTTTAAATTTTAATTTTAAAAATACCGAACATATTCTGCTGAATTATTTTTTTGTACATTTTATGGGACAATTTGAATATTTCCTAAAATTTTCGAAACAATTTGAGAATGTTAAATTTGCTTAAAAAGTGTTTGAAAAATTAAGTCCCATAGGGTTCACTGTATTTCATTTTTTTTAACACGGGTTCTATCCAAAACTAATTGGGTTATATTATTCATTTACATTGCCATATGTCTCACAAACTGTCTCAACAGCATACTAAAATTTCATTTTGATAAAGTAATTTTTAAGGCAGTTATTGTGCGAAGAGACAGACAGACTGACAGAGTAAACAAAGTCATAAACACTTTTCAACAATGTAAAGTGTTAACAAGAAAGATCAATCATGCATAAAGCATTGATTATGAAACATTTTCCAACTGCAATGCAATTTTATTCTTTAAAATGTGGTACATTCAGCAGAGAAATTTATTACGAATCAAACATTTTTAAGGTGATGTCTGTGTGTGTGTGTCAGTGAGTCTGTGGAGACGATATCTCATGAACGAATGGAGAGATTCGAATGAAATCACAATCAGTGAATACTGGAAGCCTGTTGTTTTTAAACGTAATTGAATGTTCAGAATCCTCTAAATTTTCGAATGAAATTTTGAAAAAATCATCAAAAAATCAAAACCTTTAATAAAGTTAGGCATATAGACATTTTTAATGTACTTTTTCCTTAGAAAACGATGGACATAAACTTTAGACCGCTGGCAGGAACCGTTCTCGAGATATTGGACATTTTCAAATAAATTTATCAAAAAATCCCATAAATTAAAAAAATATTAACTGTTGAGAAACATGTTCGCTTTTCATATGTAATATCATGCGATAAATTTGGTGACATCATTGTCGTGGATCTATCTCGTCTCATTTACTCAGGTACTTTGAATAATACATTTGTATTTGAACGCCAATAGTCATTTATCTGCTATAAGAATAACTTATTTCTCCATCCATAACGCTTGGCGAGATTTTGGCGACGAATTTGGTTTAATGCTGCCAACTTGGCGACTTTTTAAATGCTGCCAAATTAACGAAAATCATGCCAAATGAATAAAAATGACGCTAAATCAATGAAAATGACGGCTAATTGTGTAACATTCAATATCTTGGAAAGATTATAAGTATATACAAGGAGAAAAACCTATCTTTTTACTGTAAAAGTAGTAACTTCATTGCATTATATAAGGAAAGTCATGTGCTGCTCACATCAATTTCTTTTTAATTTCCTTATATACATAATGTATAAGGAAAGTATTGTGACGGGGTCGAAAATTCGAATTCGAGTTTTCGACGGGAGAGCACGTTTCAAGCATCCCTGATCACGAATCAAACATTTTTGAAGTGATGTCTGTGTGTGCGTGAAAGTATGTGTGTGTGTCAGTGAGTCTGTGGAGACGATAACTGACGAACGAATGGACCGATTCGAACCAAATTTTGTACAAAAATCACAATCCGTAAACACTGGAAGCCATTTGTTTTTAAGCGCAATCGATTGTTCAGAACCCCCTAAATTTTCGAATGAAATTTTGAAAAATCGTCAAAAAATCAAAACCACTAATAAAGTTACGCAAAGAGACATTTCTTATGTAATTTTTCCTTAGAAAACGATTGGCATAAATTTTAAAACGCTAACATGAACCGTTCTCGAGATATTGCACGTTTTTAAAAAAAATTATCAAAAAGTCATATAAAAAAAAATTTCCTATTGAGAAATATGTTGATTTTTTATATGTAATACCATACGATAAATTGGGTGACATCATTCTCGTGGATCTAGCTCGTTCCATTCATGAAATAAGATACTTTGAGTAATAATTTTTTATTTGAACGCCAATAGTCATTTATCTGCTGTAAGAATAACTTATTTCTTCGTCCATAACGCTTGGCGTGATTTTGGCGACGAATTTGGTGGAATGTCGCCAACTTGGCGACTTTTTAAAATGTTGCTAAATTAACGAAAATCTCGCCAAATGGATAAAAATGACAAGAAATCAATGAAAATGACGACTCATTGACGAAAATTCAATATCGTGGAAAGAATATTAATAACTACTATAAAAATAATCTTTTTTTTACTGTAAAAGTAGTAAATTCATTGAATTATATAAGGAAAGCCATGTGGTGCCCACATCAGATTTTTTAAACATAATCTCAATGAAGAGTCGAGTTATTATTTCATCTCCAGGTAAAAATTTTGAAAAAGAGAAATTATATAATAATAGAAAAATGCCAAATTATTAAAGTTTTATGTGATTGTATTCTGATTTAATGTGAGAGTATGATCTTAGTAGCAAATTACTTTCCATTGACTATTAATCTTAATTGCAGTGGCTTATTTTCTACAGTAATCATTTGTATGGTGATCTGGTGGGGTCGGACACAGAAAATCCCAAAAGATAAGAGTTTTCATGTTAATTGTATTGAACACAGTACTTATTGTATTGCAAAGGGTAGCAACAAGTTGTAATCAATTGTATGGTAATCTGGTGGGGTGGCACTGACACAGATAATCCCAAAAAAGATAAGAGTTTTCATGTTAATTGTATTGAACACGGTACTTATTGTATTGCAAAGGTTGCTTTAGAGTAGCAACTCTGGCTATTTACGCTTCAATGAAGCTAGAATAGGAACAAAATTCCTTTACAAAATCTCTGGGAGGTCAGGTATTCGGCCGTATTAACCCATAGACATACTTACACACAGAATGTTTCACATACTCCAAGAGGCAGGTGTCGAATTGGAAAAGTATTGTGAATGTGAAATGAAGGCTTATTATTGAAAAAGCTGTACTGGATTCATGACACTAGACCTGAAATCGCTGTTTGGAGTTTTCTTATTTATTGGTAAGACCATAATCCATAAATCAACTCACTTTGAGGAACGACTGAAAGTGAAAATAATTTTCATTTGACCCATGACGGAGATGTTGAAATGAGAACAACTTTAAAAAGATTTTGTTCTATGTGGCTTTTTTTGTGTGGAGAATACAGGATATTTTTTACTTATTTCTATTTCCAAAGGAGGTGAGTAATGTTCATAAATTTCTTATAGTGTGTTTTCGTTTATATTGTTATTTATTTGTTAACATTTAGAACAGCGTTTCCCAAACTTATTCACCTGGTGGGATATTTTTTGTTTCTGTAAATATCTATGAAATACATGATTTTTTGCTCATTATGTTATTTTTGCTAAAATTAATATGTGTACGTAATGTTGGCCAGAAAGCAAACTTTCTGCTTTTGATGGATTTTCACGCTTTGAGCAATACTATAGTAAAGCGTAATCATGATTTTTAATAGGTGAATGTGCGAGAGGTTTATTTTCGGAGGAGGGGGAGGGGACAGTGATAGATGCCTAGCGTAAGACACAATTTTCATGTTTTTCCCTCGATTCTCACGTTTGAGTGTAATTCATGATTTTTCTTCATGTAAATAAGAAAATAGAACTGCAAATTAGATATTTATTTACATTTTCTGTGAAGCTGTACAACTAGATTATGGAAAATTGTATTGTTTTCTAAATATTGAAATAGAATGTTAATTAAATAATTTAAGTCTGTCAAAAATCGAAAGATTGACAATTTTAAAATTTTTATTTATTTAACCACGGGTTTCAAAACATTTTCGTTAAGCAGATTTTGTGAAGTCTCGAAGTAGGTATATTATCAAAGTAGGTATATTATCAAAAAATTTTTTGCTTCTTATTCTTATCTTCTTTGTTGTTGTTGCTGCTGTTTTGTTCTAAAATGTTTTTCATAAATCAAGGATATTACTTAAATATCCACGACAGATATTTAAGGAATCAGTTGATACATATATTTAGTCAGGCGACATCAGTTGGAATAACATTTGTGAGAAAAAATTCTGGGACAGAATTTCGAGCTCTTTATATATTGGTATTGATGATCTACATAAATGTTAATAATCGGATTCGATTAAAAGAGGATTGAATTCAAATTAATGATGCTACATTTTTTTTTAACTTTTTCCTTTTGTTTTTTTAAAATAGTAAATTTTTACAATCAAAAAACTGTATTTTTGAGGTCACCAAAATAGGTATAATATCGGAAAGGTTATTTCGAGATACAGAGTTTAAATTTATATCTAAGACTTCTTCTCCAAGCTTACAAAAACAGCCAATATTTAATTGTCATCTGTTTTAAGAACGTAACTTTTCATATATGCAAATTTACCGAAGACGGTGCACAAAAGGCTTATCAACACAATAAATAACACTTCGTAAATACATAACACGTACAATCTGTATTTGCGAAGTTTCAATCCTTGTTTTACAATTACAAGATTATTTGAAAGTGGTATCAATTTATGTACAAAATAGCTAACTTATGTACAAAATAGCTTGAGTTTGTGAAAGAAAATAGAATGGATTCAAACCGTTAAAAAATTCAGCGAATCTAAACCGCTAAACGGTTTGACCCAACATAATTTTCTCCTTATTTCTTTAATAATTCATTATATTAAATTTCATCGTGTATAATTATTTAAAATTACACTGAATGCGTATTTTTAATTTAATTTTTGTTTTCATTTGATAAGGGGATGTATTTTAAATAGTGACGTAGTAAAAATGTAGAAAAACAAAAATGTCTCGTGAACGGTTAGTCCTATTGTAATGAGATTTGTCTTTTTCTTTTCATCGTTAAAAATTACATATAAAACAAGCCTTTAATTGATACATTTGAGCATAAGTAGTTTTAATTTTAGATTTTGACGATTTTTGAAAGACTATTTTGCAAAAAAAAAAAAAAAAGCATGTTCTTTTATCTCGATTCGTACCAAAATCTATTTAGCACCAAGGTTACCCACAAGTTATATACCCTCCAAATTTTATGAAATTTGGTCCATTAATTTTCTGTTAGAGCGGATTCGTGCATTTCACAGACGTTACGTTAAAATAGATTTTTCTTGTTCTAAATGTCTTAAAACGTGTAGATCCGTCGAAAACCCTCATGTGAGATTCGACATGATTCCCATACTTTTTACATATATTGCCATGTATTTCATGGAACGTAAGAATCTGTGAGCAGCACACAACTTTCCCTACAAATTCAAATTCATTTTCTTTTTTTTATTTCACGATGCATGGAATTGAGTTTAATTGTAGAAAATAACATTTGTATATTTCTGATATTATATACAATTTGCAAATTTAATGCGTGTTTGTTTCATTTGGCACCTTAATGCCCTTTAAAGTCTTCAACTCCAGTCTTCAATTCCTGAAAACTGAAATATCTCATGAATGGTTTGTCCTACAGTCATGAGGTTAATCCTATTCGCTGTGCTATCAAAAATTACGTAAAGAACAAGCACTTGTTTTTACATATTTTAACAATTTTAGTCATGTATTTAACATTTTCACGAGCACTGAGCGACATTTTAGAAAAACAGGTCGGTTATTTTTTTTTCCCGAATCATGTCGAAATCTAATAAGTTTTAGAGAAACTCTCAAGGTACTATGGAAGTTTAAGAGATTTCATTAAATAGGATCACGTGAAAGCAGATGTTCAGACTTTTGTGAATTTTAAAGTGAATTTCAAAGAATTTCATAAATTCGCTTGTTCCAGACCAGACATATTAAAATCTGTAAGATCGAATGAAAAATACAAATTGAAAAAGTAAGTAGTGTAATAATTGTACGATTAATATAATCGAATGTTTAAAACAATTATGCTTATCATATACAGATTACCTTATCAGATGGAGGGGGAGGGGGTATTTGGAATTCAATTTCCTGGAATTATATGGACAATAGTTGGCTACCCTAGATGTAAGAGACAATGCCCGTAGGTACCTAAGAGAGAAAACCGCCATTAAAGGTTTTAGCGAAACAGGGGTTATTTTTCATGTCCTTGGTTTCAGAGATAAAAAGTTCCATTTATTTCCTATATAAAACTGGCTCACTGTTTTTATGCATAGCATGTTGTCGTCTGGAAAGGCGCCAAATGTACAATTCAACGTTACAAACACTGTACCGTGGATCTTTCCGTCATTTTTTGCTGTAAAAGTAGTAAATTCATTGAAATATATGAATATTTATATGAATATGAATATGAAATGAAAAATATGAAATGAATGAATAAAAGGAAAATCATGTGCTGACCGCATCAGATTTTTTTTCTGTTTTGCCTATATTTTGCGGCGGGAGAGATGCAATATCTTAATTTTTATTACTTTCCTTAAATACATATTATAATGTATAAGGAAAGTATTGTGAAGGAGTCGAAAATTCAATTTCGAGTTTTTATCTGGAGAAGACGTTCCAAGCCTCACTGAACACAAATCGATCGTTTTTAGCCGATGGCTCTGTGTGTGAGTGTCAGTGAGTCTATGGAGACGATATCTCACAAACGAATGAAACGATTTGAGGGAAACTTGATACAAAATACATAATCAGGGTATACTGGAGCTTTCAAATTTTCAAACCCCACCACTCCAAATATTTAAGCGAAGTTTTGAAAAAATTAAAAACCTTCAATGAAAATACGTAAGTAATCTTTTCGTATGTAATTTCTCATTAAAAAATGATTAACGCAGATTTTAGTACGCTCTCATAAACTGTTCTCGAGATATTGCATGTTTTTCAAATGAATTTATCAAAAGTCACATAAAATTTAAAAATAAGGTATTAACTATTGTGAAATATTTTCACTTCTTATATGTAACATAATGCGATAAATTTGTTATCATTCTCGTCGATCTAGCTCGTTCCATGTACAAGAGAAGATACTTTAGGTAATAGTTTTGCATACCTGCCAAATCTCCCGATTTTTCCGGGAGTCTCCCGAATTTTCAGGCAATCTCCCGAACTCTCTAAAAATTCCTAAATCTCCCGAATTTTTACAATAACTAGAAAAAATCCCTACAAAAGGGATTTTCCTAAAAAAATCCCTATGTAGACGTGCCAACTCTCTGGATTTTGGTCGGAGACTCCGGACTTTTCATTACTTCTCCGGCCTCCTGATTACTAACGAAATTCTCCGACTTTTTTTGTTGGAAATTTATCAATTAACCAGACATGGTATAATTCCTCGAAAACACCAATTTTCCGCATTTTTAGCACTGATTTTTATCATTCCCGGGATCGTAGCATATCCATAATACAATGCAGGGTAATGCCAATTAAATTAACGGAGATTTACGGCCGCGTGTATTGTAAATTAAGATCTCGATCGCTTATTTTATAAAAGTAATAAACATACTTCTTCAAAGATTATTGAGCATAAATCGTTAAAATGTTATTTTGTTTATTAATTTCGCATAAACACTGCGATTGCGCAATTCAGTTTGTTCTCATGAATCGCCGAGAGTACAATAGTATCTTTTTCCATCCATCTCAATCTTCTAAATATTGCATTTTTGATTGACTAAACTAGCTTATTTTCATATTCTGATTAATTATTATGATTAATTTCTTAATTATTTTTGCATAAATAATGCGATTGCGCAATTCAGTTGCTTCGCGTGAATTGCCGAGAGCACGTTAGTATCTTTTTCCATCCATCTCCATCATTTAAATGTTGCATATTAGATTGACTAAACTAGCTTATTTTCAAATTATGGCTAATTATTAAGGTTAATTTTTTAATTATATTTGCATAATACAAATTTTTTTCTATTTTGAAAAATCGGTATGAACTCTGTGAAGGAATATTGAAGAAGAATTTAGTAAGGAGTTCTTAAAAAAAGCAAAAAGAGCTACTACTTTATTTTTAAGTAGTAAGAAGGATTGAATTTGACATTTTTTAATTATATACAACTTTTACGTGCTGTATTTTTACTTGCCAAAAGATTTCTTTTATTCAATATTTTATCTGCAGAGTGTTTCTGTGTCAAAGACATGTGAACGATTATTAAACAGTAACCAATGACATTTTTCTTTATGCATCATATTCAGTGTAATGAACATTGTTATGGACTCTGATGAGAATAACTCTAACGAATGTGCTCATTTTTTAAAAGATGTTTTAATTCTTTTGTATTTGTTGAAATTAAATTGTGTTTATAGATACAATACAGATTGTTTATCATATTTGTCTATTTTTTATGGTGCAGTTTTGTAGTAGAGGGAAAAAAATCCCTATTCTGTCTTGAAAATTCCCTTTTATGCTTTCTGTAAAAAAAAGAAATTGTTATTGCGCTGTGCGATTTTTCGTTGTCGCGAATTGCATATATTTAAAAATCTCCCTAATTTTCATTTTCCAAGGTTGGCAGCTATGGTTTTGTATTTTGACAACATTTGTCGTTTATCAACTATAAGAATAACTTGTTTCCCCCGTTTATAGCTCTTGGAGAAATATCGCGTACTTGGCGGGTGTTTGTAAGGTTTTCAAATTGGCGAAAATATCGCCAAATTGATAATAAAGTTGCCTAATTGATAAAAATGTTGCTAAATCAATTAAAATAACTACTCATTGATTAAACTTCAATATCGTGGAAAGAATATAAGAATCTACTATGAAAATAACTTAACACTATTCAAAATTCTAGAGCCAAATTTCGGAGGCACGCCTTGACGAATTTTTTTAAATGTTAAAAAATTGACGAAAATGTTGCAAAGTTCATAAAAATGACGAAATATCATTGGAAATGATAACTAATTGATGAAAATTCAATATCTTGAAAATAACTCAAGAAAGATTAAAATAATAACCCCTTTCTTCGTCTGTCTTTGGCGGTATGTCGCAAATTTGGTGATTTTTTTTTAAATGCTACCATATTGATTAAAATGTTAGCAGAATGATAAAATGGATGCTAAGACTGTAAAGCTTTGCTTATTTTTAATATATGGACCCTATATAGCTTATTGAGGATGCTATCAATATTATGCGTGAGTTGCGTGAAATATATGTTAATTGGTTACGAAATAGTTTTACATGTTTTCATCCGAAAAAACACCAAATGTACAATTCAACATTAAAAACACTGTGCCGTGGATCTTACATAATGTTTCACTGTGAAAGAAGTAAATTCAATGCATTATAATCAGAAAAGTTATGTGCTGCAAACATCAAATTTATTTTTACTAGTTTTGCAAAACTATCTAACAGCAATGAAATTTCTATCGTTCATTCTGGGTATTATTCGGGAGGGGGGAGGGACAGAATCGAGGGAGGAGATCAAATCTGATGAAATGTTGTATTCTTATCGCAAATAAGTATGTATAATTTTGAGAAAATTGGATTTGAAGTGGGTCAAAATTTGATTGCAAGACTTAACCCAAACAAACAGAGAAACCACTCTAAATAGCACAGTTTAAATAAAATGTTATAAAAGGATAAACTAAGATGAAATAAACATCTGATCAACCTAAAGCTGTTTAAATGGAACAAAGAACAAACAAAACCGAGTTTAGTTCGAACCTAGTCGAATTCGTTCTGGAGATATTCAAAGTTTATGATTAGAAAATGAAATAGAAAATTAGAAGATTACAAAATGAAATAAATCACTATTATTAAATGAGGGAATACAGTGCTGTATCTCTCGGATAAATCGAACAAATCGAATTCATTTAATAAGATCTTTTCACTCAATATTTTCAGCCTAATGAGTATTCTAGCGTGTTGATTGTTAAATTGCTTAGTCCTTAATTTATTCTGGGATATTGTTAATATATATATATATATATATATATATATATATATATATATATATATATATGTATAAATACAATAATATTCTTATAATAAATTACATATTTACATAAATGCACTATCCATGGTGTCGAACTCTATCGTCAATTACAAAGGGTAAAAGGGGTATTTTCCACATTACGTCAGATAGTAAAAATCATGTAAAATATATACACATTCAATATCATACTCAACTTAATTAGCTATTGAAAAAGCTATCCAAATATCAATTTTTATACATTTTATGTAAACGCGGAAAAGGTTTTTAACTAATAATGCTGCTTCTTCTTGGAATTTAGTCTAGTTGGCAGTGATAATGCTGCACCAATTTCTTATGATGAACACGTGCATAGGATGAAATGTGAGATGGATAACAAATAATCTTTTTATTTAAATAAAAATAAATTACATACCTTGTAAACGTAATACCTTTTCTTTTGGTGATCCATAAGAAATTAAATAATTGATTATAAAATCCAAAATAGGAGCGAAAGTATATTTTCCACGTGTAAACATGCGGTGATAGAACAAAGTTCTAACAGTTTCGTTCAGTGCCAAATAGGGTTAAGTATTTCGACACGTAATTTTCCTTTGTGCTAGCTACAAGATATTATTCGTTCTTGGATACCAGCTAGAGAAGGTAAGTGCAGCTCATACGTTTCTCATAATGTTCTTTCCTTTCATACCGTTATACTTTTATTAAAATTTAGATCAGCATTTTCCAAACATTTTCAATCGTGAACCACTTTTCGCATTTGTAAACGTCTACGAAAACAACTGACTTTTGCGAGCTTTTTTATACTTCCCCAGCAATAAGTATATGTAGTGTAATATGTATATTAGGGGTCAATGAACCCACTCTGGGATTTGGATGAATTTGAACATTTTGGGCATTCCTGAATGGAATGCTAATCTACCGTTTATTCCATGATGACTTTGGTTACGATATTTCTTAAACAGATTGAGCAAATCGAATAAAATTTGGTACGAGTACTCCCAAACATGGCGACTTATCATCGCGCTCGACGAAATAAATTATTTCTTAGGCGGTGGCGTAAAAGCGTACAGTGCTGAATATTCTTTAGGACTTGTGATATTATTTTGCATTTCAATTCATATTAATTGTTTTCAATTCTGTTCATTAAATTATTAGTAATATTGTCCTGATTTCGAAGAAAAGCTTTAATTACATTATTTTGTGGATGTTTAGTATTAATGTATCAAAATTATAGTTACATATTATAAAAAATCTGATGTGGGCAGCACATGATTTTCCTTATAGAATGCAATGAATTTGCTCCTTTCACAGTGAAAAATTGATAAAGAAAATTGTAAAGAACCTTGCCGCCACCGTTTATAGAGCCTGGATGCACGAAGTGGCCAGGCGACGTTCTACCGTTGAGCTACTGGGGACGAAATTGTAATTGTCGAAATGGATGTGTAAGATCCATGACACACTGCATTTAACGTTGAGTGGTTTTTCCAGATGCCAACATGCAAAACTTTTACGTATCCAATTAACTTGTATTTCGCATAACTCTAAATTATTATCAATATTCTTCTCATGTTTTTAAAATATTCCATACATTTAAATATGTAACTAATAAATTCATCAAATAGGCATTATTTTCATTAACTTGGCTTCATTTTTATAATTTTGATGATATATGTTCGTCAATCTGGGGCTAAATATTGATAAATTGGCGATATCTCATTAGATTATTCACCAAGTTAGCTAAATGTATCGCCAAGTGTTGCAGACAAATGGGGTGAAGAGCTTTCTAATAGGAGTGCACTAGAAGGCACGTCCGTCATATGACGGAATTAAAAATTTGCGAAATATTACCGTACATTTAGCGTCATTTTTATGAATTTTGCGATACTTTTATCAATTTTGAGGCGCGTTCGTTAATTTTGCTATATTTACAAAGTCGCTAAGTTGGCGAAATCCCGCTAAAGATATTGAATTTTCATCAGTTAGTGGTCATTTTGTTAACACTTTACAACAAAGTTGAAAAGTGTTTATGACTTTGTTCATTCTGTCTGTCTGTCTGTCCGTTAGCACGATAACTGCCGTAAAAATGACTTAATCAAAATGAAATTTTAGTATGTTGTTCAGACGGTTTGTAGCACCTATGGGAATATAAATGAATAATATCACCCAATTAGTTTTGGATTGAACCCGGGTTGAAAAAATGAAATACATTGAGTCCTATGGGACCTAATTTTTGAAACATTTTTTAAGCGGATTTAAAATTCACAAATTGCTTCGAAATTTTTAGGTAATATTCAAATTGTTCCATAAAATATAAAAAAAAAATTCAGTGAAATATATTCAGTAGTTTTTTAAATAAAAATTAAAATAATAATAACACCTCTTAAATGAAACGATCACGTGACCATGATATGAAAGTATCACGTGATCCACTTCAAAATGATATATGGCATCCATCTTGTTTCAAAATCGTGATTTTTTAAGTTCTTTTTATTTCATATTGAGTGTTGTATCCGTCTGAAAACCACTTTATTTAGGTTTAAATTCTGTGCATCTACATACTAAAACAACGCAATTACAATATATATGAGTTTAAATGCACATCCAAATTTGATTATTTCTACAACGAAGCCTATTTTTCACTTATGTAAAATGTAAACAGCAAAATATGTAGGATGAGTTGTATAGGAATTGCTGTATTTTTTTAACGCAAAAGAATTTAGCTCATGGAGTCTGCATAGCTGATATGAAAGAAATATTCATTGACATTACCGAGAGAAGGACAATTTTTTGAATTGAAGTTTTACCCATAGAGTTAAATTGCTTGTAGCTCCATGGTCTTAATTTTTAAATAAAATAAATTATTATAGTATTGTGATGAATGACATGAATGGGAAATTATTTATGAATGAAATGCTGCTTTTTTAGAGAGAGCCAGGCGTGTTATTTTTTCTATGACGTCATTTGAATGAATTTCAGTTGTTTTCGATGAAGCTTTTAAATATAATAAATTATCGTGGTATTATGATAATTCTAAAATTATTACCGAGCAATATATCACATTTTAGAGATGTATAAACAAGGCAATTTATATTTAAATGCCGTCATTTGAATGAAGTTCATTTTTTTCGATGAAGGTTTAAGTTTTCAAATATAATAAATCAATGTAGTATTGTGATAAGTTTTAAAATATTACCGAGGAATGTATTGCATATTAGACATGTTTAAATAAAATTGCATTGAAGTTGGAAAGTGTTTCATAATCAATGCTTTAACATGATTGATCTTTCTTGTTTTATTTAGCGACACTTTTATCAATTTGGAGAAATTTTCGTTAATTTGGAAGCATTAAAAAAAAGTCGTTAAATTGCGACATTCCATTAAATTTGTCGGCAAAAAAAAAACTAAGCGTTATTGACAGAGAAATAGGTTATTCTTAGAGTCGATAAATGACTATTGGCGTCAAGATATTAAAGTATTACACAAAGCATATTTTCCTTCCCGGCCGTCCAACTAGTTACTCTAAGTCCTCTGGACGAGTCGGACGGTCTGGGTCTTCAACAAAGCATATTTTCTCATGAATGGAACGCACTAGATCCACGAGAATGCTGTCAACAAATTTATCACATATTACGTATGAAAAGTGGACATAATTCACAATAGTTAAGAATTTTTATTTTATTTCATGTAATTTTTTGATAGATTTATTTGAAAAATGTGCAATATCTCAGAACCGTTCATTCCAATTTTCTAAAGTTTATGTCAATCTTTTTCAAAGAAAAAATTACATAAGACATGTTTATTTTCGTAACTGTATTAAAGGTTTTGATTTTATGATGATTTTTACAAAATTTCACTCGGAAATTTTGAAAGTTCTGAACATTCGATTGCGTGTAGAAACAATAGGCTTCCTGTATTCATGGATTGCAATTTTTGTACCAAATTTCGTTTGAATTGCTCCTTTCGTTCGTGAGATATCGTCTCCACAGACTCACTAATACACACACACACATACTTTCACTCACACAACAGACATCAGCTCGAAAACGTCTGATTCGTGTTCAGGGATGCTTGAAACGTGCTCTCCTGTGAAAACTCGAATTCGAATTTTCGACTCCGTCACAATACTTTCCTTATACATTGTACTATGTATATAAAGAAAGTAACCAGCATGAAATTAGAGGTTTTGAAAGTAAACGTTCAGGGTCATGAGGGGGAGGGGAGGGGTATGTCTATTTGTATAAGGGCAATGATATCATTTTCCCAGGACTCTGCTTCATTATATCAAAATCTTTCAACGTAATCGAAGTGTTTCAGAAGATATGTAGTTCTGAAGCATATTCGCAATTTTTCATCTTTTATTTTTACTGGAATTGAGAGATCAGTCTGAAATAATGTTTGCCATAATCCTGCTCTTATCTAAGTATAATAAAACTTCGAGAATAGCATACGAAATTGGTGGGACCCGCTTATTCTCACGATTAACAGATAAATATTTTAAATAGATAAGAACATGTATTTTAACTCTTGTTGTAATGCAGGTATATATAGGAGGATAGGACGTTCGTTATATCAAACCATTTCCTGTATTCAGTATCATTGTATGAACAAAAGTTTTGTTAAAAAGACCACGTATCTCAGGCGATATTTTTCTTTCAAACGTTTTCCCGAATTTTTAATTTTATACATTAACGGGGCACAGAAGAGATTAATTTTATTCACAAACCAGCTTAACGAATTAGCGAAAAATATATGTAAATTGGTTGAACAGTCTTTAAGATATAAACGGTCATTAGAGAAAAACAGAAACTAGTATTTCAATCTCTGTTGTTTCGCGGGTAGGCGTTGATAGCTAAATCTCATATAAAGTACTTTTTAGACTGAGTTTTATTGCCTGGAAAATATTTCATCGAGACGGATTGCATATTTAAGCCTGAGAGCGGATTTTGAATAAAAATTAATTAAATCTAATTTAAATATAATGTCTTTTTTTAAAAAATTGTTACACTTTACTTACTTAAAATGGGACGTTTCAAAATATTTTTCCTATTAAAGCGTATATCTAGATGCTGAAATCATCTGCCCTTCTTGGTGCATCAAAAGAATCATGGTATTAGAACCGTGCACTAGTTAAACTCCGTTTTCTCTGATAAGCTAGAACTAAAGGCTAGTTTCTAGAAAGGTGGGATTATCGCTTTCCCCATTTTCCACACGTTCTAAACAGCATAATGACTGACAATGATTGGACATGAGACGTGGAGTTTCATGAATGAAAATTTCTTGGGCAAGGCTAATGGGTCCACCATTTTGGGTGAAATATGGTTCTATTAATTAATCTTCACAGAAAAAAGGTCAAATGTAATACTTAAGAAAAAGGGACATTTTCCACGAATAACATGATATTCATCTAAATTTAAACAATATCAAGTCGAATAAACACACTAATAATGACTACCTTTAAACTTAAGTAGTTTGTAGAGAAGAATGGATGCTCGCCTTTGTTATATTAAATATCTAAGGGGGAGTATGACCACCCCTTCCCTCTGCTAGGCCGACAATGACTTCATATTTAATAAAATAATTGTAAATGTTCACCTTAACATTTAAAATGTTACATCTTGTATGTATTTATCTTACATAGGTAACATTTTAAAATCTCGTATACTTCATCCACTCTGCATTTTTTTGTAAAATTATTTTATTTTATTCACTTATAAATAAAACTCATTGAAATAAAATTTATGAAATTGCGAATTCCTATATAAACTTCACTTGTAATATCAAATTTTTTGCCAAGTTTTCAGCCTCCCCACTCAGAAATCTCAAGCTACGCTACTGATTGCTACGCCGGCTCTTTGAAAATATTTCCATTTACCAAATGAAAAAGAAATTGCATTAAAAGTGAACATTCGTTGCCACTTCAATTAATTATGCGCATTATTTTGTGCAATTAAACGCAAATTAATGACTTATTAAAGAAATAAAAAAAAATGAAATCTAGTCCTTATAGAAAGTTATGTGCTGCCCACATCAGATATGGTTGATATCATGATTGCCATGATTATAAGTGTGTCTTCCAAGAACTGTGCATACACGAATCCAGAAACACTTGTTCCATGGGTCCATCGTAGAGTGAAATTTGGATTAACATTTTCATTTTAAAATTTTCAATCATTTTTCCCAAGCCAATTGCCGCCCATTTGAAAGATACCCGGATTTGTACACCATGAATTAGGGTTTAAAATCGATACAAATGTCTTACAAGCATAGGAGTGCTTATTAAATTGTTTCGAAGCGTGTCAATAGTGTATACATTTATTATATAATTGCTTTGCATTTTTAGATTTTTTTCTTATTTCTTACAGTAAATTATTCTGCTGATTCAATCTACCGGTCTGGGTTTGAAGGTCCTTCGACAAGTGTAAGAAGTATTTGACGGCCGAACCATTTGATTTGCATCCTTACTGTTCAAGATTTGTAGCATCTGTTCAAAGTAATTGACTCGATTATCCTGAGTCCCAATACATCACAGCACATCAATCTCTAAGTTAAGTTATTTCTGTTAAATACATACTCTAAATACATTTAGAAGCAAAATAGAAATAAATCAGAAAAATGAGTATCAGTAACCAATTCTTTTCTGAAAAGTTGATAGAGGGTTATGTGAAATGTCCACCAACACTCAAAGAGCTTGCAAACACGAGGTTAGCCATACAGTTGTGTCAACATTCTCAGTTGAGAAAGCGCATCTTTGATTCAAAGGGGATTTACAATGAATGGGAGAGACTATTAGAAGTTCACTCTTCCAAATTGTGCAAAACACTTGGGCTTCCGCGTGTACAAAAATTGCAATTAATTAATCGTCTTTGGTTAATAGCCAATCGAATATTTAGCTGGAATATGGAGCATAAACAAATACTTTCCATGAATTCACGTCATGTTGCGGATCAATTTTTAATGCATTCTTATTGGACGGATGAAGGAAGGATAAACAAAGGAAAAGTAGCAGAAGGTTTAGTACAAGATGGGAGGATCCCAGTTTCTGAACGCTATCAAGTAGCATGTGTAAACAGTTTGGAGCCCTTTATTCGTCATCTGTGGT
This sequence comes from Amaurobius ferox, assembly GCA_951213105.1. Classification (NCBI taxonomy): domain Eukaryota; kingdom Metazoa; phylum Arthropoda; class Arachnida; order Araneae; family Amaurobiidae; genus Amaurobius; species Amaurobius ferox. The sequence goes on along the minus strand of OX578137.1, from coordinate 150,403,672 downwards.
ATCAAATCTCATTCAAACACCAGAGGGAATTTGCAGATGTTCAATACTTTGATATACATAAATCTTCATTGGTCACGTTATGGTCAAAAATAGGGTTACAAACTGACAAATTTTTTTGGAGAAATGGATTGTCCGCAGCTGTGAAAGAAGGGCAGAAAACTGCTGTTGTCTATTTTTGGAATAAACTAAGTGAGAGTATAAAGCAGGAATGTATTGTAGAAATCGCTTGTCATGCTTTTAGTGAGTATTATTGTGTAAGAAGTAGGTTCAGACACAGGCATCTTGGACTTCCCTGTTACATTCATAGGTATTGTTCGGAAAAATATTGTGGCATGCCAACAGATTACAGCGATATTTTGTATTTTCTGGCGTCACAGATGGCTGGCGAACAGATGGTTCACTTTTTTGAAACTTTATACAAATATAGACGCGTGTGTGATCCCGTTGCCTTCTACGCGTGGTTAATTGAATCTCCTCATCAAAGATACTTTATAACAATTATCTCCAAATTGTGGGACATTTTACCAAGAAAGCACTATATAAAGCTATTAAGAGAGCTGAGTGTTATGCATGGCAAAATTTGGAATAAAGATTATAATTATGGGAATCTACTCATAGATCTATTAGAAAGAACCCCAGAGGAATACTATCGCTATATATTTGCTAAATTTGATACATTATCTGGGTTCTTCCAAGTAATATGCAATCTAACAAAAAGTATTGACATAGAGAATATTGTGAAGCACGTGTCAGCGGCAGAAATGCGGACAATAATGTATTCAGTCTTAGGAAAAGAATTTTGTAACTATTTAATAAAGGGTGGAATTTAATAAAGGGTGGATAAGAGTTTGTTTGACGTTCTGTTTAAGGGAAGAGGTTATAAATTTGTAAACGCTTCTTTTTTGAAAATACAGAGGGTTTTTTATGCAACTTGATACATGCTACGATAACAATTAGTAAATCTTCCGTAGTTCAAATATATGCTTTTGTGCCGTTTACAAATAATTTTGATGAATGAACAATTATTTAATGTTATTTTGATGATAGCATTTTTTCCCTTTTATCGTTGACTGCTTGTAAGCAGATTCGAACATGATTCTGTATAAACGGGTTGATGATAAGCCACCGTTCAATTTTAACACTAACGACTGCTGCTGCAGCACATTTTACATGCTCCTTCATTACATCAACGCTTATCATCGATAGCGCTAATTTGTCAATAACGCTAATCATCCATAACGCTAATCGATGACATCAACTTTTGCATATTTCTATATTGCATCAAAGCTAATCGTTGATAACGCCATTTGCTTTTTTTCCCCTATACTACAACAGGATTTGTTGACGATAACCATTTCTGCATGTTATGGTTTGATTGTTGATAAGACTTCTCTTGTGAGCTCTCATGCATTCTAACTCTGGAAGAGCATAGAGATCGCCGAAGCTGCTTTAGCCGATGTGTGACCCATTTCTTCACTAACGACGGATGACTTGGTAGATTTTATCGATTTTAATCAGGACAATGTCAGTGACTTCTCGAGCTGTGAAAAGAATTACTCGCTTCTAAACCAGAGTTACCCACTGCAGAACTAGTTACTTCCGTATTCACCATTCCTACCGAACCACATGCGAAATCATTGGTTCATAAGACCTTGGCCTGTAGCAGTTTCACTTTCCTTAAAAACACGTTTTCACCACACGAAAATAAAGTTTAACTAGTCGATTTTTGGTAGCTGGGTCATAGATTAAAAGATTGAATTCTATTGGCTGAGTCGCATCACGTTGGTTTGTTCACATTTGGGTTATATTTTCTTTTTCAGGGCTGCCGGATCCAATAAATTGCATGAGCTTTTTAAATTTTGAATATTTTTTTTCTTGATTGTTTTAAATTGAAATTATTTTTTGGTATTGAATACTCGAATGATACGGCATTTGTAAAAGAACTCGTAATTGACTTGGTAAATTCTAAAATTCAAATAATAGACAACATAAAAACTAATAAAGTGAGTGTTGTAGAAAACAGTTGCCTGGCAAGAGATGCTGACGATTTTAATTCCACAAATGGAATAACAAAATAACTCTGTCCGTTCTGTATAAATTAAACAAGAAAGATCAATCATGCTTAAAGCATTGATTATGAAACACTTTCCAAATTCAATGCAATTTTATTTAAAACAGTCGAAAATGCAATACATTCCTCGGTAATATTTTAAAACTTATCATAATACTACATTAATTTATTATATTTGAAAAATTAAACCTTCATTGAAAAACATGAACTTCATTCAAATGACGGCATTGAAATAAAAATTGCCTGGTTTAAATATATCTGAAAAGCGATACATTCCACGGTAATATTTTTAAAACTATCATAATACTACGATAATTTATTATATTTAAAAACTTCATCGAAAACAACTGAAATTAATTCAAATGACGTCATAGAAAAAATAAATAAAAAGAACGAATATGAGTCTGCAGGGAAAGACATGTGCTGTCCACATCAGAATTTTTAACAATATTACAACAATGATTTATAGAAGTGAACGGGGATTATTTTCAGGCCATTTCGAAAAAAATGTATGATCTATATTTAAAGATCCATCAAATTTTTGTCGAATAAAATGTTCAACAAATTTAAGCTGTGTACCAAATTTTAACTCTCTAGGACGTAGGAAAGTGCATTAAAAATGCCATCAAATAAATTTATCATGAAGAGGTATATAAAATTTAAAAAAATGAAAAATTGTTATCTACCAAATTTATTTTAAAATGTGAAGCCACTCCCATATGCAAAACGTTTAAACAAATGGAGAGATATTTATTATATAATATATCTCTCTTTTCTTTCTGGAAGATATCCCAAAGTCAGAATTTAATTGAATTTGTTTTTTTCCCTATATTAAATAATTTTTAATTAAAAAACTACTTAACATATTTTACTGAATTTTTTTTTATATATTCTATGGGATAATGTGAATATTTTCTAAAAATTTCGAAGCAATTCGTGAATTTTAAATTTACTTAAAAAATGTTTGAAAAATTAGGTCCCATAGGGTTCAATGTATTTCATTTTTTCAACCCGGGTTCAATAAAAAACTAATTGGGTGATATTATTTATTTATATTCCCATAGGTCCTACAGACCGTCTGAACAACATACTAAAATTTCATTTTGATAAAGTCATTTTTACGGCAGTTATCGTGCTAACGGACAGACAGACAGACAGACAGACAGACAGACAGAATGAACAAAGTCATAAACACTTTTCAACTTTGTTGTAAAGTGTTAAAAACAAAAGAGAAGAAATAATGACAGAAATTTATGATTGGTGGTGGCCAATTTGTATTAAATGTTTCTAACATAGTATCTAGTAGTTTTTAACACAGTAGTTCTAAAATGTGAAAAAAATTCAAATCGAAATGTTAGTTTATGAAAGATAATTGAATTTGTATAATCTATTATATTCTAGTTATTTTTATTTTGTTAACACTTTACAACATATTTGAAAAGTGTTTATGACTTTGTTCATTCTGTCTGTCTGTCTGTCTGTCTGTCCGTTAGAACGATAACTGCAGTAAAAATGACTTTATCAAAATGAAATTTTAGTATGTTTTTCAGTCGGTCTGTGGGACCTATGGGAATATAAATAAATAATATCACCCAATTAGTTTTTTATTGAACCCGGGTTGAAAAAATGAAATACATTGAACCCTATGGGACCTAATTTTTCAAACATTTTTTAAGCAAATTTAAAATTCACAAATTGCCTCGAAATTTTTAGGAAATATTCACATTATCCCATAAAATATATAAAACAAATTTCAGTAAAATATGTTAGGTAGTTTTTTAATTCAAAATTATTTAATATAGGGAAAAAAACAAATTCAATTAAATTTTGACTTTTGGGATATCCTCCAGAAAGAAAAAAGATATATATTATATAATAAATATCTTTCCAAAAGTTTAATTCTTTTGTATATGGGAGAGGCTTCACATTTTAAAATAAATTTGGTAGATAACAATTTTCAAATTTATTTTTAATTTCATATAACTCTGCATGATATACTTATTTGATGGCATTTTTAATGCTCTTTCCTACGTCCTAGAGAGTTAAAATTTGGTACACAGCTTAAATTTTTGAACATTTTATTCTGCAAAAATTTGGTGGATCTTTAAATATAGACCATACATTTTTTTCAAAATGGCTTGCAAATAATCTCCGTTCACTTCTATAAATCATTGTTTTAATATTGTTAAAAAAATTGATGTAGGCAGCACATGACTTTCCCTGCAGTCTCATGTTCTCGTTCTCTTTATTTCTTCAATAATAATTTGAATTTATCTGCACAAAATAACAGCCATAAGTATTTTAAATGAGATTGAATTTGCACGTTAAACTTAAATTTGGTTTTCATTTGATAGCTGGACTTATTGTCAAAGGTGGCGTAGCAAAAACGCGAAAAAATTGGAATATCTCAAGAACGGCTAGTCCTAGAGTGATAGGGTTAGTCTTCTTCTTTTGTTGTAAAAAATCACATATAAAATAGGAATTTAATTGATATAATTGAACACACGTAGTCTTTTATTTTTATATTTAACGATTTTTGCGGGCCATTTCGCAAAATTAGCCCGTTCCTTTTTCAAGAATCGTACTAGAATAACCTACAAATGATTTATATACCAAATTTTGTTAAATTTGGTGTATAAATCACTTGTAGGTTATTGAAATATTATACACCAAATTTTGTTAAATTTGTTCCATTAGTTTTTAGCTAGAGTCGATAAAGGCAATTTCTGTCGGCCATTTCGCAAAGAAGATAGATTCTTTTATTACGAATCGTACTATAATCTAATGAACATCAGGATTTCCCACAAAAAACGTACCTACCAAATTTTATGAAATTCGGTCAATTGGTTTTTCATTTAGAGTGGAGGTAATATCCTCACAGACACACAGAAACATACACAGATATACCCTTACACACACAGACGTCTTCCTAAAAATAGTTTTTTCGTGTTCTAGATGTCCCAAAACGTGTAGATCCTTCGAAAATTCGAGTTCCGATCTTCGGCACGATTCCAATACTTTGAATACATACACACATAGACACACATATATTATCTGTGTACCTATGTATTATCTGTGTATCTAAATTCCGTGCCTATGCAATTACAATAGTTGTGATTTTAAATGATCCCCAAACTTTTATTAGTTCTTCAACGAAGCCTAATTTTAACTTATGCAGAATGCAAATATCTCAAGCGATTGTAAGGTGAGTTACATAAGAATTGCTGAATTTTTTTCGCACAAAATTATTTAGCCCTGGAGTCTGGAATACAAGTTATATGAATGAAATATTCATTGGTATTGCATAGAGAATCAGATGATTTATATTTCGATAGAGTTTTAAATATTTATGCATAATAAATTACTGTAGTAGTGTGATAATGTAAAAGATATCACCACTGAATGTATCACATTTTACAAATTTTTAAATGAAATTGCATTTCAGTTGGAAAATGTTTCATAATCAATACTTATGCATGATTAATCTTTCTTATTCATTTTTGTCCTAACTGGCACTAAATTTTCTAAAATTTCGAAATTTTGTTGTAAAGTGCTTTCATTCATCCAAAAGACTTGTTTTTGCTTGCTTATACAACATGGAAAGAATAATAATTTTTAAATTTATCTAGCATTCTTATAGAACTCAATTTCATAAATAGTAAAACATTAATTTACACAACATAACCCAAATAGAAAAATCGGTTTTCTTTAGAAAGCTTTGTCATCAGGCAAATAACCAGTAATGGTGACTGAAGTGATTAGGCTACAATGCAAAATGGAAAAAGGTCTGTATCTATATTGTATAAATGATATAAGAATATTGAGTACCATGTGGTTTTATACATTAAACAGTAACCGACCACACAAATAGCTATTGCAAGCCTTCGGGTCAGTCGTGTGGTCTGGATTTTTCACATTGTAAGAATAAAATTGATTTCTTGTCTCCTGCATTAAACTCATATCTCGATAAAAAAGTTACCATAGAAAAATAGAAAGTAGGTGCTTAAAAGTAGTTCATTAAATATTAATGTTTTCAGAAAAGAAGACAGACGTTTAATCTAAAGGAGAGACAAATGTCTATCAAATGTCAACAAATTTCATTCTAGAATGGTTTTCGTCTAGATTTAGCCCTTGCAGTCATCGAATTGTTTTTAGACTTCCATTTTTTCAGCAACTTGCAGATAAACCAAATAATACTAATGGATATTGCTCCATGATATATCTCAGAAAATTCTTTATTAATTTTAATTTAAAAACCAAATGTTTTGGGGTTGACACTGTGGCAGAAATTGTTAGAGATTATATTAATGATGAATGCACTTCAGAAAAATTATCATTCATACCATAGCATTTTATGATAAGCAGCTCAGCAAACTCAAAAATATTTTATTATCAGTTATCTGAATTTGTGAAATTTAAAGACAGGATTTCTATTTCTTTTATATACGACTATTTTATCATTAGTGGCAAAGTGTGATGAAATACTTATGGGAGATAAAAGACGAGGGATAAAAATTTGCAAATGAGTTTCATGCTATATATTTTAGTTAGGTTACAAATAAAATAAAATATACTGTAAACTTCAGCAGTATCAGATAAATTCCAGATTATCAGATGTTGAACTGAAATGGGGATAAGAATTGAAAAAATAATTTAAATTAAAATAATGGACCATGAATTGAATGTGATGCTTTTCTTGCCTAAAGCATTATACAGACTGAATTATGTTGTAGAGTATGCGAAAAAATATTTAAATTAATTTTAAAATTCCAAGGTAAACTTTAATGAACCCAAATCTGCATATAAAAGCATTTAGTCTAAATGGACCCAAAGAGTGCAACACAGAATTTTTGAGCACTTATGCAACCAATGCGAGCCCTCCTACTACCCCCTATTTTACAAATTATCGAACTTTTCATCGTAAATTGTTTACATGACATAGGGCCCCAAGCCTCTCTAACATCCATGCAAAGTATCCTTTGGCCCCACATATCGGTGGTTGTTTACAGCCGGCTCGACTGTTTTTCTGGTAAGTTTATTGTAATAGCTACATTACAATGGAGATAAATTAATGACGTTTTGGAATTATGTTACAGAGAATCTTCGGTTTTGAGTTTCTCTGTGGAACCGGTTAAATAACTTTATATGCGGGAAAACACAATATACGGAAAACTCCATTTTAATTATAATATAAAAATCAAGAAAAATATCTAAGAAAATAAATACTCGTAGAGCTTTACTTTCTCACTTGTTAAAAAATTCCAAGCGAATTAAAAATGTGTAGTTATATATTGCATTCGCAATCAATTTGATCTTTACCCTTTGTGGCCGGAGGCATTCCTTAAATGCTGGGACTTAAAGGATGGAGCATTTCATTTCTGAACTGAACCCAAAGGATGACACCTCTTTTTACACTCAGCCTAATTCGTGGGGAAAATCCACACATTCAACACAGCATTCTACATTTTTAAGGAAGAAAATAAATACTTATTTTGCATTTGATGTATGCGTTCGACACAAATTATTTATTTAAATGTTAAAAATTTTAATAATTAAAAAATATTAATTAACTTGATTAAAATAATTATTTGTAATGAAAGAAAATGATTGTACCCTAAACTCTATATAGCTAATAGGGATTATGTATGATATTTTTATAAAAAAATAGCGCTGTTACTAATTAATATGCCTTTCTCGTGTGATATATTTCATAACTTGGATTCACGCACAGACCAACATTGTTATCTTTGTATACATAGAAACTGTTCCTGCGCTCTCTAGAAATAGCAAAGTTCTACAAATTTGCACTACTTTCATAAATATCCAGTTCGATTACCATGTGAGTATATTCTTCGATGGGCAGTAAAAATGTATTTTTTTCTTTTATCTTTATATTTATTTTTCCCAATTTTTGTCCATTATTAACCATTCTTTTATCCAAAATAACCTAATAAATTCAGTACCGCACATTTGCCTAAAACCCAAACTTGAAAGAAAATACTCTTACAATCTAATAATTCACCAATGCACTCATTAAACTAAAATCAAAACGAGAACTCATACTTAATTGTAACATAGCAGAGTCTGCAAGAAATTATCTGCTTGTTTATATTACAAAACCAGATTGTTTATATTGCCATCTAGATGAAGTGATGATTCATTGGGATCCCCTCCCCCACTATACCAAGTTCAAGTATGAGCAAAATATGTTGTAAACGTTGGAATGGACATTCAGCGCCATCTGCTATTCAAATAAATTTAAGTAATATAAGTAATTAAAATAAATATTACTTCATTGTAAATTATTTGGTATAGATGCTGTCTCCCTCGTTAATTCGCCATTGATCATCATTAAGTTTTATCTTTTTAACACGTTACAGCAAAGTTGAAAAATGTTTATGACTTTGTTCATTCATTCTGTTTGTCTGTCTGTCTGTCCGTTAGCACGATAACTGCCGTAAAAATGACTTTATTAAAATGAAATTATAGTATGGTGTTCAGACAGTCTGTGGGACCTATGAGAATGTAAATAAATAATAGTATCCAATTAGTTTTGAATTGAACCCTAGTTAAAAAAAAATGATATCCATTGAACCCTACGGGACCTAATTTTTCAAACATTTTTTAAGCGAATTTAAAAATTCACAAATTGCTTCGACAATTTTAGGCAATAATCAAATTATCCCATAAAATATATAAAAAAAATTCATCAAAATATATTCAGTAGTTTTCTAAACAAAAATTAAAATATTAATTAAATCCTTTATATGAATAGATCACGTGATCATTATATGAAGAGATCACGTGTCCTACTTCGAAATAAAATATGGCATCCATCTTGTGTCATTCATTGATTTTACATAGAGAAGCAGCCAATTTAATGGCAGACTTCTACAAAGTTTTATGTATAGAAATAAATTACTTTTACCTCCATTGTTTTAAGTTTTAAGAAGAATAAATTATTATGGTACTGTGATCAATGAAATAAAAATGTGTAAATGGAATATTTACTGCTTTTACGCAAAGAGCTAGGCGATTTATATTTCGATGACGTCATTTGAATAGAGTTCGTTTTTTTCGACGAAGTTCTAAATTTTCAAATATAATTAATTATTGCCGTATTGTGATAATTTTAAAAATATTACCCTCTGAATGTATCGCATTTTTGAGATGTTTGAATAAAATTAGAGTTGGAAAGTGTTTCATAATCAATGCTTTGTGCATGATTGTTTTAATTATGAATGAAATCAGATATAGGCTTTTATACATTTACCATTTAAATTTTACTTCACATCAGGTTGCAAAATGAGGGAGTATTATTCAGTAGCAAACTGCTAATCAAAATTTCATTTCTGTAGCAGTTTCGGTATATTGACTACCAGTTAGTTCACAAGTATTATTTCTCGAGTTCCTACAAAATGTACCTATAAACATATCGAGATGCCCCGTTTGACAAAAAGAAAAGTTAATTTCGTTTTACTTTTTAAATGTTTCTTGCTAATGTGGCTTAGCAATAGATTTAAAATCAATGTGTTTATACGACAGACGACTTTTATTAAATTTTTTCTGATTTAAATATTATGTAATATATAAAATAAACTTTATAGAAATTGCATCTTTATTAATTACGGCGATCAAGTGCAGAGATTACAAGTATTGATATTCTCAATTTATTGCGTCATCTGTTTAATTTTGGGAAAACGGTTGAAACCCATCTATTGCAGTACTTGATAACCTTCTATATCAGTATTTCTTTTAGGCATACCGCCAGGGGGACTAAGTCCCCCCTCGAAAACATTTTATATTAACCTAGTTTCTACTTATGTGACATAGCATTTAGATATACTTATATAGTGCAAATAAAAAACTTGCTCCCTTTAAATTTCATTCGCCCTCCTTGCTAAAAAGTCCTGAAAGAAACATTGCTTCTATTAATACACGAGTATATATTTTACAATTACGGCTCTCAAGTTTAAACATTGAAGGGATAATTGATTTTTTCACTTTATTACGTCATCTGTTTTATTTTGGCAAAGATTTTTTAAATTCATATATTGTTGTATGGGTAATTTTTTACTAATGCACGAGTATATCCATTAATATTCGTAAATATAAGTAATACGAGTTTATATATCATCCCATGCAATTTTAGGACTTCTATTTTGACATACATTGATTGATTTAATTTCATATTTTTTGTAAATTTGTTTACAAACGGGTTCAGACTGTTTTATTCTTCAGATCTGCTTGTGAAAGATGATTTTGTATAACGAGAACAAGAATGCTAAAACTTCTTTTTAGGAACATTAATTTAATTATTTTAGTAGAATACTTAGAATAATATTGTAATTTAAATTACTATAGAAATTTGCACATAATTATGAATTTTAAGTTCTTTCTATTATTCATTCCGTACGAAGAACGGATATACTGCTAGTCTATATATGAAAGAGAAACTTTTAACACGTGACAACGCAAAAGGAGGTATTATATAATAACCACTGTCGAAAGCAATTTAGAATCCAATATCCAACTTCGATTCATATATATAATTATGAATGAAGTTATATATATAATGAAACTGTTTGTGAACCAATTGAATGAGAAATGAAGTTGATAGATTAGAACAGGTCGACGAAAACATTGAAATAATTAAAAACCAAAGAAATGTGACACTTAGCCAATTAAATTGTTATTTTTAGAGTCCGATTTTTAAAATTTTCACAGATGCCTAAAGTGCAGACGTTCTGGGTGGGAACAGTCATGTATAATAAATAAATATTTCTGTCTGTGTGTATATGTGGCGGGAAATCTAAGCGTCACACGGCCATGAAATTTCGTACACGTTTACTTCAGGACCCGGGACGATTCGTCTGGGTGATCGTAGTGTCGTACAAGACAGAGCACCAGGCGCGAAGCGCCTTTAATCTCCAGTTTCAATATGTGGTTCTTATCGTCAAACTGTGACATTAATTCAGTGACCCTAATTGGAGGTTCGAGGTTTTTATTTACTACTTTTTATTATTTGTCCTAGCTCCTAGTGTGGCAGTTTGTTGCACATTTAGAGTTTAAGCAGTTTGGGGGGTTGATGCAGATCTAAGGGTTACCTAGCGTTTTGGCAGTTTAGAGTTTAGAATATATATATATATATATATTTTATAAAATAATAGTCGCGAGTTTTATTTAAAACTCAGATGTTTGAGGTGGGATCTTTTAATTCCGATTATCGATGTTTAGAACAGCGCGGGGTCTCTTACGAGATTTGGCCTTGCGATGATCATAGTCATGCAGATTGAATAACAGTTCGTTTGGAACGGATGGCAAATTTCTGTAAAATTTAAGCGCTAGCTTTTTAATTTGGGCTCTAACAGTTTTTATTTTGAAGTCATTCCTAATTACCGAGTTTCTTAAGTACCTGGGAGCTTTCCTGATAATCCGTAGGATTTTGTTTTGTTTTGTCTCTAGGAGGTCTATTGTAGTTTTACAGGCATATCCCCATACGGGTGCTGCATACAGCATTCCCGGGCGGATGACCGATTTATAAATTAGGAGTTTATTTTGATAACTTAGATTTCCGTTTCCTATCATTGGATATAAGGCTCCTGTGGCCATATACGCTTTTTTGATTAAGTTCGTTACGTGCTGTTTCCAGGTTAGGTGGGAATCTATCGTTACACCTAGGTATTTAGTAGATTTTTCCGCTTTCAGGGCATGGTTGTTTATTCGTCTGGGTGAGATTTTTACTTTCCTTATATACATAATGTATAAGGAAAGTAGGATGACGGGGTCGACAATTCGAATTCGATTTTTCGACGGGAGCACGTTTCAAGCATTCCTGATTAAGAATCAAGCATTTTTGTGGTGATGTCTGTGTGTGTGTGCGTGTGTGTGTATGTGTGTGTGTGTCAGTGAGCCTTTGGAGACGATATCTCACGAACGAATGGATTGATTCGAATGAAATTTGGAGCAAAAATCACAATGCGTGGAACAAAAATCACAATGCGTGAATACTGGAAGCCTATTGTTTTTGAACGTAATCGAATGTTCAGAACCTCCCAAAATTTCCGAGTGAAATTTTGAAAAAATCATCAAAAAATCAAAACCTTTAATAAAGTTACGCAAATGGACATTTCTTATGTAATTTGTCCTTAGAAAACGATTGACATAAACTTTAGAACGCTAGCATGAAACTTTATTGAGATATTGAACATTTATCAAATAAATTTATCAAAACAGCCCATAAATTAAAAAAAATATTAATTGTTGAGAAACATGTTCACTTTTCACATGTATTATCATGCGATAAATTTGGTGACATCATTCTTGTGGATCTAGCTCGTTCCATTCATGAGAAAAGATACTCTGAGTAATTCTTTTGTACTTGACCGCCAATAGTCATTTATCTGGTTTAAGAATAATTTATTTTTCCGTTCATAACATTTGGCGATATTTTGGCGGAATGTCGCCAACTTGGCGACTTTTTGAAATGTTGCCAAATTAACGAAAATCTCGCCGAATGGATAAAAATAACGTTAAATCAATGAAAATGACAGCTAATTGTCGTAAATTCAATATCTTGGAAAGAATATAAGTATCTACTATAAGAAAAATCTATTTTTTTTACTGTAAATGTAGTAAATTCATTGCATTATAGGAAAGTCATGTGATGCCCACATTAGATTTTTTAACACTTTACAACATAGTTGAAAAGTGTTTTTTTGACTTTGTTCATTCTGTCTGGCTGTCTCTCCGTTATCACGATAATGGAGTGATGATTCATTGGGATCCCCTTCCCCACTATACCAAGTTCAAGTATTAGCAAAATATGTTGTAAACGTTAGAATGGACATTCAGCGCCATCTGCTATTCAAATAAATTTAAGTAATATAAGTAATTAAAATAAATATTACTTTATTGTAAATTATTTGGGATAGATGCTGTCTCCCTCGTTAATTCGCCATTGATCATCATTAAGTTTTATCTTTTTAACACGTTACAACAAAGTTGAAAAATGTTTATGACTTTGTTCATTCATTCTGTTTGTCTGTCTGTCTGTCCGTTAGCACGATAACTGCCGTAAAAAATGACTTTATCAAAATGAAATTATAGTATGGTGTTCAGACAGTCTGTGGGACCTATGGGAATATAAATAAATAATATCACCCAATTAGTTTTTTTATTGATCCCGGGTTAAAAAAATAAAATACATTGAACCTTGTGGGACTTAATTTTTCAAACATTTTTTAAGCAAATTTGAAATTCACAAATTGCTTCGAAATTTTCAGGAAATATTCATATTATCCCATAAGATATATAAAACACATTTCAGTAAAATATGTTAGGTAGTTTTTTAATTAAAAATTATTTAATATAGGGAAAAAAACAAATTCAATTAAATTCTGACATTTGGGAATTCCTCCAGAAAGAAAAAAGAGATATATTATATAATAAATATCTTTCCAAGAGTTTAATTATTTTGTATATGAGAGACGCTTCACATTTGAAAAGAAATTTGGTAGATAACTATTTTTCAAATTTTTTTTTAATTTGATATAACTCTTCATAATATACTTATTTGATGGCATTTTTAAATCACTTTCCTACGTCCTAGAGAGTTAAAATTTGGTACACAACTTAAATTTTTTGAACATATTATTCTACAAAAATTTGGTGGATATTTAAATATAGATCCTACAATTTTTTCGAAATGGCCTGCAAATAATCCCCGTTCACTTCTATAAATCATTGTTGTAATATTGTTAAAAATTCTGATGTGGGCAGCACATGGCCTTCCCTGCAGAGTGCAGACTCATATTCACGTTCTCTTTATTTATTCAATAATAATTTGAATTTATCTGTACAAATAACAGCCATAAGTATTTTAAATGACATTGAATTTGCGCGTTAAACTTAATTTTGGTTCTCATTTGATAGCTGAACTTATTGTCAAAGGTGGAGTAGCAAAATTGCGAAAAAACTAGAATATCTCAAGAACGGCTACTCCTAGAGTAATGGGATTAGTCTTATTCTTTTTGTTGTCAAAAATCACGTATAAAATAGGATTTTAATTGATATAATTGAGCACACGTAGTCTTTTATTTTTATATTTAACGATTTTTGGGGGCCATTTCGCAAAAATAGCCCCTTCCTTTTTCCCAAATCGTACTAGAATAGTCTGCAAATGATTTATGTACCAAATTTTGTTAAATTTGGTACTTAAATCACTTGTAGGTTATTGAAATATTATACACCAAATTTTGTTAAATTTGTTCCATTAGTTTTTAGCTAGAGTGGATAAAGGCAATTTCTGCCGGCCATTTAGTAAAGAAGGCAGATTTTTTTATTTCGAATCGTACTATAATCTAATGAACATCAGGGTTTCCTACAAAAAACATACTTACCAAATTTTATGAAATTCGGTCCATTAGTTTTCAATTAGAGTGAAAGTAATATCCTCACAGAAACATACACAGACATACCCTTACACACACATACGTCTTCCTAAAAATAGTTTTTTCGTGTTCTAGAAGTCCCAAAACGTGTAGATCCTTCAAAAATTCGAGTTCCGATCTTCGGCACGATTCCAATACACACATAGACACACATATATTATCTGTGTATTATCTGTGTGTTTAAATTCCGTGCCTGCGCAATTACAATAGTTATGATTTTAAAAGATCACTAAACTTTTTTTATTTCTTCAACGAAGCCTAATTTTAACTTATGCAGAATGCAAATGTCTCAAGCGATTGTAAGGTAAGTTACATAAGAATTGCTGAATTTTTTTCACGCAAAATTATTTAGCTCTGGAGTATGGAATACAAGTTATATAAATGAAATATTCATTGATTTTGCATAGAGAAACAGATGATTTATATTTCGATACACTTTTAAATATTTAAATATAATAAATTACTCTAGTACTGTGATAATGTTAAAGATATCACCACTGAATGTATCACATTTTAGAAATTTTTAAATGAAATTGCATTTCAGTTGGAAAGTGTTTCATAATCAATGCTTATGCATGATTGATCTTTCTTGTTTTTTTTGTTATTGTCATTATGGTGATTACTGGCAAGCGTATTCTTACAGCTTTCTTTAAATTTCTTTACTGGAACTTACAGCGTATTGTCGAAAATCAAAGAATTCTCTATCAATAAGCCCACTTAGAATGAAACATAATGAAATAAATAAACTGCTGCGTAGGCGCGATGTGTTACATCCATACTGGGTACATTTTCTAGTTAATATATAAACGTGGTAATTCAAAATTTGCTTTCATGCTAAATAACTCCATAAATATGCAATCTATTTCGATGAAAGTTTTATCAGGCAATAAGTTTCAGTTCAGTTTAGACAGTATTTGATACAGGTTTTAATTGTAATTACGTTGTCGCAGTATATAGGTGCATAGAAAACAATAAAAAGTAAAACGGTTTACGGATGGATGCAACACAAAATATAAACTAAAAAGAACTTTAAAAATCACGATTTTGGCACTTGTATGTGGGTGACGTGATCATCTCTTCGTATAATATAGTTGCAATTGTTTTTTTAAATTTTATTTTTAAAAATACCGAACATATTCTGCTGAATTATTTTCTTGGAAGTTTTATGGGACAATTTGAATATTTCCTAAACTTTTCGAAACAACTTGTGAATTTTAAATTTGCTTAAAAAGAGTTTGAAAAATTAAGTCCCATAGGGTTCACTGTATTTCATTTTATTAACACGGGTTCGATCCAAAACTAATTGGGTTATATTATTCATTTACATTGCCATATGTCTCACAAACTGTCTCAGCAGCATATTAAAATTTGATTTTGATAAAGTAATTTTTAAGGCAGTTATTGTGCGAATAGACAGACAGACGGACAGAATACACAAAGTCATAAACACTTTTCAACTATGTATGTTAACAAGAAAGATCAATCATGCATAAAGCATTGATTATGACACATTTTCCAACTGCAATGCAATTTTATTTAAGCATCTTTAAAATCTTTAACATTCAGCCGTGACATTTTTAAAATTATCACAATACTACAATAATGTATTATATTTTAAAGCTTCATCGAACACTATTGAACTTTATTTATATATCGTCACCGAAATATAAATCACCTGGCTGTCTCTATAAAAGCAGTGAATATATCATTCATATTTTTTTCCATTACTTTCATTCAGCGGCAATATTTTTAAAATACTGCTTTAAATATCAGGGATAGTACTGGTAGAATATGAAAATTCAGGACCCCAATTTTACAAAATTTCAAGATAATAAATTATAAAGCAAAAAAATATATAATTGTTTCAATACCAGTTTTTGGAAAATATCCCTTCACAGAGTTCATTTCCATTTTTCAAAATAGAAAAATTTGTATTACGCAAATATAATTAAGAAATTAACCGTAAGAATTAATCAGAATATGAAAATAAGCTTGATTAGTCGATCTAATATGCAACATATAAATGATGGAGATGGATGGAAAAAGATACTAACGTACTCTCGGCAATTCACGCGAAGTAACTAAATTGCGTAATCGCACTGTTTATGTAAAAATAATTAAGAAATTAACCGTAATATTTAATCAGAAAATGAAAATAAGCTAGTTTAGTCAATCAAAAATGAAATATGTAGAAGATTGAGATGGATGGAAAAATATACTATTGTACTCTCGGCGATTCATGAGAATAAATTGAATTGCGCAATCTCACTGTTTATGCAAAATTAATGAAGAAAATAACGTTTTATTGATTTATGCTGAATTAGACAACCTTTGAAAAAGTATATTTATTACTTTCATAAAATAAGCTATCGCGATCTTAATTTACATTACACACGGCCGTAAATCTCCCTTAATTTGATTTGCATTACCGTGCATTTTACTATGGATTTGCTATGATCCCTGGAATGGTAGAAATCAGTGCTAAAAAGGCAGAAAATTTGTGTTTCCGAGAGTTGGCACGTCTACACAGGCATCATTGAATAATCGGTTTATTAGTATTCAGGGCTGCCAAACACTTGTGAATCCCTCGAAATCCGAGAGCTTGATTTTCGATCTCCCCCGCCCCCCAATATATGCATATACTCAATGCAGGGAAATTAACAAAATGTTCACAAAAGGTATGTGTTTTCGTAGACGTTTACGAAGATGAAAAGTATCCTGCGATTTGTAAAGTTTGGCAAATATTGATCTAAATATTAACAAAAAATAATAATATACTATACGAAAACACATTATGAGAAAGTTATGAGCTAGCTATAAGCTTCACTTACCTTCTCTGGCAGGTATCCAGGAATTAATGATATCTTCTAGCTTCCACATAAGGAAAAAAAAAAAAGGTGTCAAAATGGTTGTTAATTTGCATATCTTCTCCCACAGGGTCAGAATTATTTTTAGCATTCAGACAGTTTCAATAAAATGAATTAAATTTTCGTCTCTTCTTCGGTATGTCTTGCAGCACCAATAAATTCGAAAATGACAAACAACGTTTTCCTTGTCCATGCCATACCTGCTATCAGAACAGACATGTGCTGCTGTAGTTCCCTTGTGTGGATACACCGCTTCTGGAGCGCCTAGCCCACTGGGCTTCATCTCCTGTAATGATATATGCAATGAAAACAATACTTTATGATCCCTAAGGACGGATGTCTTAATAGTTGATGTGAAACAGCAAGCGCTGGGATGACTATAGGGTCCCTATCTAGCTCGCTCATAATCCACAGTTATCAATAACAGCACTGTCATGAATATCATTATACACAGTTTACATGTATTATACAAGTTTTTTTTATATATATATATATATATACATATATATACATATACATATATACACACACATACATATACACATATATATATAGTTTGTTAGGATTGTGAGGATAGCAATGTGGTTGCCCTAGGGCGCTTTCGGAATCTCCACTTGCATCTTTTGCAAGGTTTATAGAATACTGCAGGTTAGCCCATCCGGGGAAACGGGATCAGTCCACTGAAAGGGGAGATCCCGATAATAATTGTAAATCATTTTCAAACTTGTTTTTCGTGTATTTTTGGCAAAAATGTTGCATTTGTGAAGTGTGATGCCAACTTGCGCAATTTCTAATTGTGATAATGATGAGAAAACTTGCGATGTTTGGTTTCATAGGATTCCAAAATGAAAAGTCTTACGAGCTGCATGGATTCACTCGTGCAAAAGAAAAGATCCGTTTTCTGCTGAGACAGCAAGGGTTTGTTCTAGTCATTTTTCTAAAGAAGATTATGAAAGGAATTTGAACAATGAATTAATGGGAGATGTGTCAAATCGTCGTTTAAAATGCGGCACAGTTCCTCATTTAAATATTCCTTTAAACTCAGTTCCCTCAACTGAGGAAACGAAGCAAAATGAAGAGAGGACTAGTAGATGTGAAAAAAAGGAAAATTAAGCAGATTCTTTCTGATCTTGACCATCCTAATAAGATTAGAAAATTAAATTATGAAGAACTTGGATTTAATCAACGAAGTAGTGAAAATGCAGTCGGGGCGGAAGGTGAATTGCCTTTTGAAACATCTGATAAAAATAATAATCTCAATGAAATCATAATTCGTTTGCAAAAATAGAATCATGATTTAAAAGTAAAGTGTATATATTGGCAAAACAAAGCCAATACAAATTATAGAATAATGAGAAAATTCATGTCAGTCAATGCCAATTTAACAAGATCTCATAAATTATTAAAAGATGAAGTAGAAAATAAAACAAAACAATTGCTTATCTACTGTGTTTTCCAAAAGTCAAATTCCAAAAGAGCCGAAGTTTCCAAAAGAGCTCTAATAAATAAGAATCGTGTCACTGGTCTTTGGAAAATATTATAAAAGGTTGGGCTTCAAGAGGATTGTCGAAGAGGGCATATTGCTTTGTAAGAGATTAAATGGAAAAACCGCTATCTGGATAAGTATTTTGAAAAGGTGGATTTCGCATATAAAATTTTCACCTGGATTTTTGGCTGAAATTTCGTAACTTATGATAGAATTCTCTAAAACATTAATTCGTTTCGAAAGACAATTTGTTATTGTTATGGATGAGATGTATATCGATAACATAATAGAATATGATCAAGCCGAAGATTGCATTTTTTAGGCATTTACAAATCTGTGAAAGTAGTAATGGCACGAAGTATAACTTTGCCGTGGAAGCAGCCTGTGTTTTATAATTTCAATTGTCGAATGACAAAATTTGATATTTGAAATTATATTAGAATTAGAAAAAGCAGGTTTTGAAGTTATTGGTGTGACTTCTGATATATGTGGTGGAAATAAAGCTCTTTGGAGGGGTTGGGGATAACAATTAATTAGACATGGTTTGTTAGCCTTACAGATCCCAAGGGTAATGTATATATGTTTGCAGATCCTCCACATTTACTAAGATTGCTCAGGAATCATACAATTGACAGTGAATTAAAACTGCCGTCAGGTGATAGTGGATTAATCAATTTTGTTGGAGCTTGTAAAGAAATATTCTGAAGAATTAAAATTCTGCCCAAAATTATCAGAGAAACATGTTTTTCTTAAAGGGGTGGAAAGAATGAAAGTTTCATTGGCAGAACAACTTCTTTCCCATCATGTGGCAGTGCAAAAAAATGTTTGTTTCCATCTGAATCAGAAATTACCGAATTCTTTGAATTAATAAATAATAATTTTGATGTATTTAATTCACGTCATCCTAAAGACATAATACCCTTACGGAAACCTTATGGATTTCACAAGTTCAAAATGGTACCCTAAATTCCATGAAAGTGACAATGCAAAATATGAGAGTTGGCAAAATATCTTTAACGCCATTTCGAAAAGGATATATAATTTCCATTACATCTTTGCAAAAGTTGTATACGTATTTAACTGGAATTGGCGTGTCTTACATAATCACTTCTAGATTAAATCAAGATTGTTTAGACAGTTTTTTCTCTGTCATATGAGGTATGGGCCACACATATGATCATCCAGGACTCAGTCAGTTCAAATTCCGATTACGTCTTCGGCTCCTAAGTGGTCAACTTGTACTGCCTTCTAAACACAGTAACGTAACATAGTGTGAAAAAACACATATACTTACTACTCCTTGTTTAAAAGGATTGCTCCTTTAAGGAAAAACAGCAATACCGCAACAGAAGTTTCAACTGCAATAAATTCAGAAAATAATTTAATTGAAAAATTAGTTATTGGAGAATGCAGTGATCTTAACCCAAAAAGTTCATTTGTTCATGAACAATGTTCTTCAGAGAAAAATATTGAGGAGAATGTTATAGAGTATATTGCTGGATATTTGTCGTTTAAAACAAAAGAACCCTTATCCAAAACTAAAGACAATGAATTTGGGGAAAGGTCTTGGATTACATGCTTCAGTAGAGTTGACTCTAACAGTGCCCTCGAATAATTGGCTAGAGACAGTCAAAAAATTTGACATAGTATTTTACAATATTCACGGAAATCAGCTAAATTGGCAACCCAAAACAATTCATAAATTATTTTGCAGTATGAAAGGGAACTTCTCAGAAGTAAGTGATGAAATTCTTATTTTGTATTCAAGATTGAGAATCTTTATTCGCATACGTATCTCAATAAAAAGTTATTAAAACATGCTAATGTTAAAAAAGTTCAGCAAAAAAATGCTCAATTTTTAAAAAGCAGTATTTCTACAAAAACATTTCTGCTTTAATTTCTATTAAAAAATAAATAAATACGATAAAAAAAATGCTTTGGCAATCAAATTTTTAAATTCATAATAACTAATCACCACTTTACATTTTTAACACTTTACAACAAAGTTGATAAGCGTTTATGACTTTGTTCATTCTGTCTGTATGTCTGTCCGTTAGCAAGATAAATGCCGTAAAAATGACTTTATCAAAACGAAATTTTAGTATGTTGTTCAGACGATCTGTGAGACCTGTGGGAATGCAAACGTATAATATCACCCAATTAGTTTTGGATTGAACCCGGGTTGAAAAAATTAAATACATTGAACCCCGTGGGACCTAATTTTTCAAACATTTTTTAAGCGAATTTAAAATTCACAAATTGCTTCGAAATTTTTAGGAAATATACAAATTATCTAATAAAATATATAAAAAAAAATTCAGCTAAATATATTCAGTAGTTTTTTAAATAAAAATTAAAATAATAATTACATCTTTCATATGAAGCAATCAAGTGCCCATTATATGAAGAGATCACGTGACCTACTTCAAAATAATATACGGCATCCATCTTGTGTCAAAATCGTGATTTTTAAAGTTATTTTTATATCCGTCCTAAAATCGCTTTATATTTTCTTAAATTCTGTGCATCTACGTAGTGAAACAACGCAATTACAGTATATTTTAGTTTAAATGATCATCCAAATTTGATTATTTCTACAACGAGGCCTAGTTTTCACTTATGGAAAATGTAAACAGCAAAATATGTAGAATGAGTTGTATAAGAATTAATGTATTTATTTTAATCAAAATTATTTAGCTCATGGAGTCTGCAATATAGCTGATATGAATGAAATATTTATTGATTTTACAGAGAGATTACCGATTTTTGGATGAAGTTTTAAGTATAGAGTTTAATTACTTGTATTTCCATGGTCTTAATTTTTAAATAAAATAAATTATTATAGTACTGTGATGAATGGGAAGATGTTTAGGAATGAAATGCTGTTGTTATAAAGAAAGCCAGGCGTGTTATATTTCGATGACGTCATTTGAATAAATTTCAGTTGTTTTCGATGAAGTTTTCAAATATAATAAATTATTGTAATATTATGATAATTTAAAAAAATATTACCGATGAATGTATTGCATTTTAGAGATGTTTAAACCAGGCAATTTATATTTCAATACCGTCATTTGAATGAAGTTCATTTTTTTATGAAGTTTTAAGTTTTCAAATATAATAAATTAATGTAGCATTGTGATAATTTTAAAAATATTACCGAGGAATGTATCGCATTTCAGAGATGATTAAATAAAATTGCATTGAAGTTGGAAAGTGCTTCATAATCAAAGCCTTATGCATGATTGACTTTCTTGTTAATCTACATTATGCAATTGTATTGAGTACTTAACATTTTCAATCGATTAATATTTTATTGAAAAATAATTATTTCCATAAACGTATTTTAAATGCTCTCAGATAGCGAACTGTATCTTTGAATTAAATATTATTTAATAGATTTAAAAATTATTATTATTTTATTTTTAAACGTTGATCTCAAATTTGAATAAATAAACTGGCTAAATTGCTTTTAGGAACATAGATTAAGATACAAATATCTTTAAATATAAATGTTATAAATATTCGTATAAATGTAAATTAAACTAAATATTTGTATAAACGTAAATTGAGCTAAACATCTATACAAATATAAATTGAGTTATATATTTGTAAAAATGTGAATTGGGATAAATATTTATATAATTGTAAACTGAGCTAAATATTTGCATAATTATATACTATGTTAATTACTTGAATAATCTGACATGTCTGTAAAAATGTTTTTATTTGTATTTATGTGTATACGTGTAAAATGGATATTTTAATAAAACCACGTTATTTAAATATAAAATCATTAAATGATATTGTGTTTATTGTTGTCTAATCTATCTAATGTACCGAATAAAAAAAACTTATAGTAGTAACAGTTGAACAATTAGGAAACGGCTCCAATACCATTGATTGGCATAGAGAACGTAGATTTAGTTTGCTTCATATGAATAGAAGATTGCGGAAAAGATCCATGTTTATTTGTGTAAATACATGAGTTTATGCACAATATAATATTTTGGAAAATTTTATATCTGTAATTATATGCATAGCGTACAGCAATCTGATTATTTTTAAGGTTATAAGGAAGTATTACTATTTCTGGAGGAAACTGGAATCTTCTGAGTGTTTTTAAAACATAAGAAAGTGGTTGAAAATTTATATTTGTAAAATATATCAGTCAAACCGACCAAAATAATTATGTAGTGCTAGCATCTATAATAAACACCATAAGAAAAATTTAGGAATATTTTGGGCGAAGAATATTTCTTATTGAACGTGGAAAATCCTGAACTTTTCTAACATGATGCTATCATCACTGTTTGGGGAACTGAAATTGTTTTTTAATAGGAAATAACGATATGAAAATCATAAAACTCAAATAGTTCGAGTTAAAATAATTTGTATAATTTCAATAATTATAAAAAACAGGACACGCTGAAAAACTATATCTAATTTATTCATTTTCCTCTATAAACTAAGTATTCCCAATTTACTTATTATTTGAGTATTTAATTATAATTTTAAGCGACTAAACTCCTATAAGACTGTGTTCACTGCATTTTCATATTCTCAGAAATTGGATTTATTTGAATTAAAAAAAAACAAAAAAGTTCAATCAAAGAATAAAACACTGATTATGAAACACTTTCCTACTGTAATTCAATTTTATTTAAACTTCTCAAAATGCGATACATTCACGTGCGATAATGTTTTGAAAAATATCGCAATATTACAATAGTTCATTATATTTGAAAACATAAAACTTCATCGAAAAAAATGAACTTTATTCAAATGACGTCATTGAAATATAAATCGCCTGGCGCTCTATATAAAAGCAGTAAATATTTCATTCATACACTTTTATTCCATCCCTTTCATTCATCACAATACTACAATAATTTATGTTGCTTAAAAATTTAAAACCTATTGAGTTAAAAGTAATTTAATTCTATGCTTAAAACTTCATCGAAAAAGTCTGCTATAAAATCGTCTGATCCTCTGTCGAAAGCCCAGACCATCCGTCTCGTCCGAGGACTTAGAGAAACCATTTGGATGGCCGGGAAGTCTGATCCTCTGTGTAAAATCAATGAATGCTTCATTTATATCCGCTATATTTAAGCGTATATATTCAGACTCCACAGCTAAGTAATTTTGCGTTAAAGAAATTCATGAATTCTTATACAACTCCTCTTTCAGCTTGAGGCGTTTACATTCTTCATAAGTAAAAATTAGGCTTCATTGTAGAAATAATCAAAGTTTATTGATCACTTAAACTCAAGTATATTGTAATTGTGTTGTTTCAGACTATAAATACACAGAAATTATCCAAAAATAAAGCAGTTTTAGAACGGATACAACACTGAATATTAATTAAAAGAACTTTAAAAATCACGATATTGTCACAAGGCTTTCTGGTAGGTTGGACGGTCTGGGTCTCAACAACAACAAGATGGATGGCATTGATCACTTAAACTCAAATATATTATAATTGCTTTGTTTCAGAATTTTCAGAATGTACATGCACAGATATTAAGCCAAAAAAAAATTGCGGATGTAGGACGGATACAACACTAAATATAAATTAAAAATAACTTTAAAAAGCACGGTTTTGACACAAGATGGATGCTATATTTTATTTTTAAATGGGTCACGTGATCTCTTCATATAATATAGGTATAATTATTATTTTAATTTTTATTTTAAAAACTACCGAATATATTTTGCTGAATTTTTTTTCATATCTTTTAAGTCATAATTTGGATATTTCCTAAAACTTTCGAAGCAATTTGAGAATTTTAAATTAGAGTAAAAAGTGTTTAAAATATTAGATCCCATAGGGTTCAATGTATTTCATTTTTTCAAACCGGGTTTAATCTCAAACTAATTGGGCGATATTATTCATTTACATTCCCATAGGTCCCACAGACCGTCTGAATAACATACTAAAATGTCACTTCGAGAAAGTCATTTTTACGGCGGTTATCGTGCGAACTGACAGACAGATAGACGGACAAACAGACAGACAGATAGAATGAACCAAGTCATAAACACTTTTTAACTATGTTGTAAAGTGTTAAAAAACAATATTGTTGGCCTATTTGTCTGTTTCCAGAAAAAGAAATTAGTTTTCAATAGTATTGCATAGATGTTTACGATTCGGAATCTCATCTTTGGCAAAGCTGGAACTGTTCAAGTGTATGTAAATATTAGGCCTATAAAATTAATCTGATTTAATTGCCGTCCCTAGTGCAATTTTTCATGAGTTTACACTATATGACATATTTTCAGATTTTCCGGTAATGGTAAGGAATTTATTTATTTATTTATTTTTGTATTTTTAAGTCATTTTGCATATCATGGTGTTTTCAATAATAAGGGCATTTATGCATGAATTTCCTGAAATCCGAATTTACCCTGAAAGTTAGAAGTAAACTGAAAAATTGATGCGGAGGGGGGGGGGGGGGGGGGATTGCGCGTGTTATGGTCCATGACAAGCAAAATAGCATTCTAACAATTTTTTTGGTTCGTAAGACTGAAATTTTCAATTTGGTACAGGAACTAACAGAAAATGCAAATTGCATTTCAAAGTATATATTTTGTTAATAAAATTAATACGTTTAACTTGGAACAGAAACTGTAGAGAGTTCAATTGTATTAAAAGGAAGGGGGGGGGGGGTGATTGTTGTTTTCGTATTATAGGACATTAGTAAACTTTTGATTGGCACAGAAATATTTAAAAAATGAATTTGCATTTCTTGTTAACATTTTACAACAGTGTTGAAAAGTGTTTATGACATTGTTCATTCTGTCTGTCTGTCCGTTCGCACTATAACTTCCGTAAAAGTGATTTTATCAAAATGAAATTTTAGTATGTGGTGTTTAGACGGTTTATGGGACATATGGGAAATAAATGAATAACATCCCCCAATTAGTTTTGGATTGAACCCGGTTTGAAAAAATGAAATACTCTGTACCTCATGGGACCTAATTTTTCAAACATTTTTTAAGCGAATTAAAAATTCCCAGATTGCTTTAGGAAAATTTCATATTATCCCATAAAATATATAAAAACATTTCAGTAATACATATTCCGTAGTTTTTAAAATAAAACTTAAATAATAATTTCACCCATATTGCATGAAGAGACCCACCTCAAAATAAATTATGGCATTCATCTTGTGTCAAAATGGTGATTTTTAAATTTTTAAAGTACTTTTTAATTTATATTTAGTATTGTATCCGTCCTAAAACCACTTTATTTTTAGTTAATTTCTGGACATCTATATTCTAAAACAACGCAATTACAATATATTTGGGTTTAAATGATCAATACCATCATGTTTCGGCCAAAATCGTGATTTTTAAAGTTCTTTTTAATTTATATTTCGTGTTGCATCCGTTCTAAAACTGATTTATTTTTGCTTAATTTCTGTGCATTAATATTCTGAAACAATGTAATTACAATAGAATTGAGTTTAAATGATCATCAAACGTTAATTATTTCTACAACGAATCTTAATTTTCCCTTATGGGGAATGTAAACGCATCATTCTGTAAGTTGAGTTGCATAAGAAATGTTGAATTTCTTTAATGCAAAATTATTTTGCTCAGGAGTCTGCAATATAGATGATATGAATTAAACATCGATTGATTTTGCATAGAGAAGCAGACGATTTTATAGCAAACTTTTCTCATAAAGTTTTAAACATAGAGTTAAATTACTTTCACCTCCCTGGTATTATGTTTTAGAAAAAATAAATTATCGTAGTATCATGATGAATTTACTGCTTTTAAATAGAGAGTCATGCGATTTATATTTCAATGACATCATTTGAATAAAGTTCATTTTTTTTCGATGAAGTGTTAAGTTTTCAAATATAAAAATTATTGCAGTATTGTGATAATTTTTAAAATATTACTGCTGAACGTATCGCATTTTAGAGATGTTTAAATGAAATTGCATTGCAGTTGGAAAGTGTTTCATAATCAATGCTCTATCCATGATTGATCTTTCTTGTTTATTCTTTATCTTGTTTTTTAGATCATGTGTAATTTAATCACCTAAAGAATTTCAGTTGGCACTGAAAACGGTAAAGTGATTAAATAATATATTTTACATATTTTTGTTTTGTATCTTACACCTCTTCTTTATTTAATTAGTTTTGTAAGAAAATAATAAAAATGTGGAATTTTAAGACATTATTTTAGTTTTTGTGTCTGCCTATTTTATAAGATGATAGCTAGTAATATTTAGATCCCAGAAAACATGGTCCTAGTTTCAGGCTTGAAATGACATAGGTTTGAATACTGAGTAAACAATCATTCGTTATTCAAAGGTAGAGCAATAATAAGTGCGAAAACGTTCTACTGATGTTGGTTGTTCCAATAGGAGAGCTAATGCTTTGGGGAAATTAAAGCATATGTCCTACATGTCATGGAAATTGTTCCTTTTGAAATATATTATGTTTTTCTGTAGTAAGAGTAACAATTCTAATATTTCGAGAACGACCCTTAATAACTCCTAATCAACGATGTCAATTATCTTCTGATAAAAATTTCATTTAAAATTACTCATTTGAAAAAAGTTGTCATATATCATTACTAATCATTTTTCCATTTTATGATTAAAGCATACAACATAATTCCACATTAGAAAGTAATCTTTAAAAAATTTTAAATTCCCATGAACACCATTGCCTGTAATTTAAAATTAAATAAAATAATAATTTTGTCGGATAAAATATTTCTTTATAAATGGAGAACACGTAGTGCATGCTTCGTGTTTTATAGCAAGTTATTATCAATGTAGAAATACATCCGAATATTTTACTGTATCAAAGGATTATTTATTTATCCTACGTTCAATACTAATATATGATTGTACTGTATCTAATTGCTGTATTATTGGTATGATAAACTAAATTTACCTTAGGTTAGATTCCTGCTACTACTATTTTCACCCAGGTTAATATCCTGAGTGGTCGTTATCTTCTCAGTTTGAAATCGGCGCCCAATCTTCCTGAGTCCACTGAATTCGTACTACGGTCACTTTTAGACCTCCCACATAATTGCACTAAACTATTTTGATGTTTTCTTGCGCCATTGTAAAGTGCCTTGCTGTCCCAAACGGGAATCGAACTCAGGATCTCCGGATTGTCCAGCCGAGACTCTACCGTTGAGATATTGGGACGAAATTTTGAGCTCTTATTGTCAAAGTGGACAGACACTACAAACTTTGTAAGAACAATTTATTGATCTGGAATCCATAGATCTGGAATCCATAGATTTTTTACCCAATATTTTTGTCGCTTACTGTTGATATCATTTATAGTTCATAGTTTAGAAGATTTTTCACGCCAAGTGAAGCACAAACTCGCTCGAATAAACTTCTTAACTTTTCAAAAAAAAAAAGCTTAAAGCATTTAAATACTGAAACTATTTTCATATATTCATAAATGGTGCTCTATTTTGTCTATATTTTTATCTAATAGGTTAGGAGATATAAGCGGAAAAAACTATTTACATTTCTAGTAATACTCCTATTTTATTCCAAACACTTTCTCATCTCAACAAAACAAATGCAAACGTACGAAGTTTTATGTGGGAATATCAAAATATCGAAAAATTAAAACATGTTACCCTAGCCAAATGGATGTAGTCTGTTTCGTTTTGTCATCAGCCATTGCGTGTAAAAAAAATCTGATGTGGGCAACACATAAGGGTACCGATCTATTACACCCCTCAAATGTTCAGGTTGGCGGGAAAGTAGATAATGGCTAGCTACATCGACCGGCTGTGAGCGCCAAATAGGTTTCCTGCCATCCGGTTTCTTCGTTTCAAGATGGCTTTTGTTTGTTTACATTTGGTGTCGCGCGTGCATATGATGGTACTTTTAACGTTTAAGATAAGAGAAACATTTAAAATGATTGAAACTTGTTTGAAATGCAATTATTAATGCCAATCTACGTATTAAGTTACCTTTTAGCGCTAGATGAATTCTGCTGCAGAAGTTGCTTAATTATAAACGCATTATCTGTATGAGATATTTTTCTGGATTGACATTCTCTACAAATTAGTCAGCAATTCTTGTACCTGCATGTGTTTCTTTTTAGTTAATTATTATAATTTAGTTTAAATGATTTTGAGCTGAATTCTCTATATTTCCTAATATGAGAATGTATCATTTCGTTGAATGATGCATGTACTAAATAACATTTCACATGATGTCATTATACTTCTGTCTATATCCACTATTATGAGATATATATTTTTAACAATTGTCATTAGGACAAATAAAACTGCAGAATCTTACAAATCAAAATTAACAGGAATTAATTATTAAAATTATAGGTTCGAAAAACTCTTTCAATTGATATCAAGTTTGATAATATGCCCTCCGGTGCGCTAACTTACCCCCCCCCCCCTCCCTCCCCCGAGGGGGCTAATAACGCCACGGACACAGAAATTGTATTGCGACTATTATATGCTATAATGATTGAAACTATTAAGTTTCGTGATCATTAAATCAGAGATAACCCTTTTTATGTACGTTTATGTCAAATATTGACCTATGCTGCCATGTTAAGAAAATGAAAATTTTGAATGTTTTTTTTTAATTTCTCGCATTTAATTTTTCAACATCAAATCGTGTTCATGAGATCCTAAAACATATATTGGCATCAAAATATCACATTCAAAAATTTTTTAATAAATAATGTTTTCTCTATACTATTATGAGAAAATAATTGTACACAATTTGATAGGTGTTGATAACAAAAGAGAAACACTTTAACATTTCATTCCAAACAAATTACACTTTAACATTTCTGTTCACTTGCTCAACCCAAATTTGGTACATGTTTGTAATGTTTTTGAGAATTTACTCATGTTGTACGTGTTAGCAAATTTTGTACTATATTGCAACTGACGTAATTTTCAAATATGAAATATGCGACGTTGCAATATAGTACAAAATTTGCTACAAAAGTATTCAATTAAGTTATTAATATCCAGTTCTCAATAAACCTATTATAGCACTTAATTCTCCTATAAAAATAAACAATATATCAGAATTTGGACTCACTGCACAGAATTATAGCGAAAATAGAATCCAGATAAAATTGTTTAATAAAATGCATTTTAGAAATAAATACTTTTATAGAATAGAAACTACTTAATTGCTACGCAGCCGGCAACAACTTTCTTCAAATTAAATAATCTGTTAAATGTTATTTTTATTGAAGGATAATTTTTGTGTAGTACTTTCCTTATATACATAATGTATAAGGAAAGTATTGTGACGGGGTCGAAAATTCGAATTCGAGTTTTCGACGGGAGAGCACGTTTCAAGCATCCCTGATTACGAATCAAACATTTTTGAAGTGATGTCTGTGTGTGTGTATGTGTGTGTGTGAAAGTATGTGTGTGTGTGTGAAAGTATGTGTGTGTGTGTGTCAGTGAGTCCGTGGAGACGATAACTGACGAACGAATGGACCGATTCGAACCAAATTTGGTACAAAAATCACAATCCGTAAACACTGGAAGCCTATTGCTTTTATACGTGATCGAATGTTCAGAACCCCGCTAAATTTTCGAATGAAATTTTGAAAAAATCGTTAAAAAATCAAAACCGCTAATAAAGTTACGCAAATAGGCATTTCTTATGCAATTTTTCATTAGAAAACGATTGGCATAAATTTTAGAACGCTAACATAAACCGTTCTTGAGATATTGTACATTTTTCAAAAAAATTATGAAAAAGTCACATAAAAAAAAAAAAATTCCTATTGAGAAACATGTTCACTTTTCATATGTAATACCATGCGATAAATTGAGTGACATCATTCTCGTGGATTTAGCTCGTTCCATTCATGAAAAAATACACTTTGAATAATACATTTGTATTAGAACGCCAATAGTCATTTATCTGCTGTAAGAATAACTTTTTTCTTAGTGCATAACTCTTGGCGAGATTTTGGCGGAATGTCGCCAACTTGGCGACTTTTTGAAATGTTGACAAATTAACGAAAATCTCGCCAAATGGATAAAAATGACGCTAAATGAATGAAATGACGACTCATTGTCGAAAATTCAATATCTTGGAAAGAATATTAGTATGTACTATAAGAAAAACCTACTTATTTTACTGTAAAAGTGGTAAATTCATTACGTTATATAAGGAAAGCCATATGTTGCCAACATCCGATTTTTTTTATTAATATCTCCATAGCAACTATGCTTAAAAATATAAAACTTGGATAGGTTACCGGTAATAAAATTTAAAATAAAGAATAGTCGCTGTATTAAGAAAGTATTGTTTCTCCTAAGCATGTTTTCACTGTTTTTAGAGCGATGTTCGGCCGGCTGTTGCCGATTTCTTGTGTGCGCAATAGCTGCCGCATATATTTTCACGGAATTTTAAATTCGGATTTGATATCGGAAAATCTAGAACTAGATAAAAGAAAATTAAATACGAGCGAAAACTAGAAATTAAAGAAAAAAACCATTCAAAATTTTCTATTTTCTTAACATAGCAGTATAGGTCAATATTTGACACAAACATTTATAAAAATGGTTATCTGTGGCTTAATGATCACGAAACTCAATAGTTTCAATCATTATAGCATATAATACTCGCAATGCAATTTCTGTGTTCGTGGCGATATTAGCCCCCATGGGGATGGGAGGTGGGATAAGTTAGCCTATTGGGTGGCACACTATCAAATTTGGTATCAATTGAATGAGTTTTTCGGGCCTTTAATTTTGATAGTTAATTCCTGTAAATTTTGATTTGAAAGATTCTGCATTTTCATTTGTCCTAATGACAATTGCTAAAAATATGTAACTCATTATAGTTGATATAGACAGAAATATAATGACTTCATGTGAAATTTTATTAAGTACATGCATCAATCAACGAAATGATACATACTGTTATAAGAAGGAAATATAGGGAAATTAGCTCAAAATCATTTAAACTATATTATAATAATTTAAACTAGAAAGAAACACATGCAGGAACAGGAATTGCTGGCTAGTTTGTAGGGAATGCCAATCCAGAAAAATATGTCATACAGATAATGCGTTTATAATTACAGCAATATCTGCATCAGAATTCTTCTAGCGCTAAAAGGTAACTTAATGCGCAGACTAACATTAATAATTACATTTCAAACAAGTTTCAATTATTTTAAATGTTTCTCTTATCTTAAAATTTGAATGTACCATCATATGCACGCGAGAAAACAAATGTAAACAAACGCCATTTTGAAACGAAGAAACCGGGTGGCAGGAAATCTGTTTGGCGCTCACTGCCGGTCAATGTAGCTCACCTGTGATGTAGCTATTATCTACTTTCTCGCTAAAGCAGCTACGGGCAGAAAGGCTCCGCAATGTTAAATTCCGAAACCACTAGGTGGCGCTGATGCTGTAGGGACTTTGAGGAATAGGGAAATCTTGAGGGAAAATATTCAGTATTTTGTTTCAAGGTTACTAACTAGCATCTCAATCCTGCGGTCATTCCCAATGGGAAACAAAATCCGCCGCAATGCGCATGCTCACGGACTTTTCCTCTTCAGTGCTTCAATATTTCGTCAAGGGGTGATATAAATAGTGTGCAGAAGCTGAAGATACAATGTTATGATCGAAATCGCAGCTGACAGTCTGACATGCTTCCCAATTACAGTTTTACGATTAAAATCGTAAAAATGCGATCCAAAATGTACAACATTGTATCCTAATGAGAATATTTACGAATATGTACAGTGTTGCCTTGGATTTTAATGTTCGTTCTGAGATTTTACGATTTTTAGGCATTGTCAATTTGTAATGTAATGGTTGAATGGTAAACAGAACGAGGAACTGCCCTCTATTTTTAAAATTCTAATTCGATTTTAAATGTATGGTAAAGGAAAGTTTTATTTTAAATAATATAATATTTTATGGTTTCGTAATTTATACACTTGAAAATTACATTCGTAATTTTACACACAAACGGAAAAAAGGTATTTTCTTATCGCTACCTATTTGAAGTTATTCAATTGCAAGTTTACTTTAATTTTTGTGTCTCAAGTGTGGATTAAGCATGAATTTTAAGAGGGGGGGGGGGGGCGATTTGCATGAACATATTACTTTGCGAGTTAATAGCGTTGTGTAAACAAACTTCTGTGTGCTGTAATACATAATGATACGCTACTGGGGGATGAATATCTCCAGGCGTGGATATCGCCCCCCCCCCCCGACATTTTTCAGTGTCGCATTTAACACTATCTTTTTTTTAATATTCTGTACCTAAAACATTGATAGATAGCCAACGGCATCCCCTTCCAAATTGATAGATAGGCAACGCCCCCCCCCACCCCAAACTGACAATGCCTACTTGTAACTTGTCATTTTGAATGAAATGATGTTCCTAAATATTTTCTTTTTTCCCTCTTTTGTTTTCGGCCTACCGTATAAATCGAAAGTAATTACCAGATACCTTGTTGAAGCTCTTCTAGTTTGAATAATTCTTTTCGTATACAGATAAATTATTCTGCAATTATCACTCAAAATTCCCCTTCAATTCAGAACAAAAAGAATCTTGTAGTAATTACATAAACATTTTGTCTATTTTTTCTCTCTCCATTTTTGAGTATTATCTCTGTATCTAAATTCTGTGCAAACGTAATTACAATATTTTTGATTTTATATGATCACTAAACTTTGATTATTTCTGCAGCAAAGTCAAATTTTAACGCATGCTGAATGTAAAGAAATAAAGGAAGCGAACAGACATAAATAATAGAAAATACGAAACAGATTTCTGGGATTATTTACAGTTCTATTAATGCATTTATAAAATGTTATTTAGAACATTATATATTAGAGCATTCTTCCTAAAACAGACTAGTTTCTAATATGAAAATCCAAACTACTTTAAAATATCTTTCTAATTTTAATACATATTTATTTTTCTTTCATAATTCTAAGAATCGAAAAACTTTTTTCCGCTTGTGTGTAAAATTACGAATATAATTTTTAAGTGTATAAATTACGAAATCCTAAAATATTATATTATTTAAAATAAAACTTTCCTTTACCATACATTTAAAATCGGATTAGAATTTAAAAAATAGAGGGCAGTTAGTTCTTCGTTCTGTTTACCATTCAACCATTACATTACAAATTGACAATGCCTAAAAATCGTAAAATCTCAGAACGAACATTAAAATCCAAGGCAACACTGTACATATTCGTAAATATTCTCTTTGGGATGCAATGCTGTACATTTTGGATCGCATTTTTATAATTTTAATTATTATAATTTATTTATATGCATTATTATAATTTTAAAGTCCGTGAGCATGCGCATTGCGCCGGATTTTGTGTCCCATTGGGAATGACCGCAGGATTGAGATGCTAGTCAAGGACAATATATCTATATTGTGTTTTGCTTGTGTAGTGTTGGTGTGTTACTGAAAGTCTAAGCACGTGGTAAGTTTTAATGATCATTATTTCCTTTAATTTCGTTTAATCCTTTAATTTTCCTTTAATCGATCATTGTCTGAGGATTCGTATACCTTTTATTTGCATTTGATTCGTATATTTAGCACGTGCCTATTCCTGTAAATTTTCGTTTGATTCGGATATTTAGCACCTGCATAACTATTTCTATATTTAGCACGTGCACTATTCCTGTAAATTTTCGTTTGATTCGGATATTTAGCACCTGCATAACTATTTCTTCCAATATTTAGCACGTGGTAAGTTTAAATGAGCATTATTTCCTTTAATTTGTAATTAAAGGAACACATTGTTTCTTTAATTAATGTGTATCTTCCTTTAAGTTCTTGATGATTATTATATAAATGATTCGATCGATCGTTATTTGAGGTTTCGTATATTTTCCGCACGTGCATAACTATTTGAATTTTACCTGGCCATTAGATTTGTGTATGCGCGGATATATAATGATCTGTAGCTGAATACGAACGTGTGGTGTTCACCTTATTATAAGCGTTATATTTACCACTGCATAACTATTCCTTTCTATTTGCATTTGATTCACAAACTAGTAAATTTGATTCGTAAACTAGTGAATTTGATTCATAAACTAGTAAATTTGATTCATGACCAGTAAAATTTAATAAATTGGATTCAGCCTAGTGTTTACCTATGCTTACTGATATCTAAACGTTCTTTTGTAATATAAATTTGACCCGACCATTAGATTTCTATGATTACTTATGTTTAAATTAACACTAAAATTTATGATTTTAATTTTACCCTATCATTAGATTTGTGTATGCATGGATATATAATGGACTGTAGCTGAATACGAACGTGTCGTGTTCACCTTGTTACAAGCGTTATATTTACCACTGCATAACTATTCATTTCTATTTGCATTTGATTCGTAAACTAGTGAATTTGATTCATAAACTAGTAAATTTGATTCATGACCAGTAAAATTTAATAAATTGAATTCAGCCTAGTGTTTACCTATGCTTACTGATATATTTAGACGTTCTTTTGTAATGTAAATTTGACCCGACCATTAGATTTCTATGATTACTTATGTTTAAATTAACACTAAAATTTCTGATTTTTATTTTACCCGATCATTAGATTTGTGTATGCATGGATATATAATGATCTGTAGCTGAATACGAACGTGTGGTGTTCACCTTATTATAAGCGTTATATTTACCACTGCATAACTATTCCTTTCTATTTGCATTTGATTCATAAACTAGTAAATTTGATTCGTAAACTAGTGAATTTGATTCATAAACTAGTAAATTTGATTCATGACCAGTAAAATTTAATAAATTGAATTCATCCTAGTGTTTACCAATGCTTACTGGTATTTAAACGTTCTTTCGTAATCTAAATTTGACCCGACCATTAGATTTCTATGACTTATGTTTAAATTAACACAAATATTTCTGATTTTAATTTTACCCGACCATTAGATTTGTGTATGTGTGGATATATAATGATCTGTAGCTGAATATGAACGTGTGGTGTTCGTCTTGTTACAAGCGTTATATTTACTATTGCATAACTATTCCTTTCTATTTGCATTTGATTCATAAACTAGTAAATTTGATTCATGACCAGTAAAATTTAATAAATTGAATTCAGCCTAGTGTTTACCAATGCTTACTGCTATTTAAACATTATTTTGTAATGTAAATTTGACCCGACCATTAGATTTCTATGATTACTTAGTCTTATGTTTAAATTAACACAAAAATTTCTGATTTTAATTTTACCCGACCATTAGATTTGTGTATGCGTGGATATATAATGATCTGTAGCTGAATATGAACGTGTGGTGTTCACCTTGTTACAAGCGTTATATTTACCATTGCATAACTATTCCTGTCTATTTACATTTGATTCATAAACTAGTAAATTTGATTCGTAAACTAGTGAATTTGATTCATAAACTAGTAAATTTGATTCATAACCAGTAAAATTTAATAAATTGAATTGAGCCTAGTGCTTACCTATGCTTACTGATATTTAAACGTTCTTTTGTAATGTAAATTTGACCTGACCATTAGATTTCTATGATTACTTATGTTTAAATTAACACTAAAATTTCTGATTTTAATTTTACCCGACCATTAGATTTGTGTATGCGTGGATATATATATATATACGGATATATAAATACATATATATATATATATATATATAGAATCATACAAAAATGAAGGATACGAACAAATGTATTATTATACCACTCAGAATAAGGCGCAATGCAGCTCTATATACTGATGCAGGATATAACTAATATAAACGATTTGATAAAAGGAAGGGGGGAAAAACCATATGAATTGCATAAAAATGACTGAGAGGGATAGCGACCTCTCATTCCCGTTTTAAGTACTTTTACGTCTAGACAACGTCCACGGATACCAATGCAATTCAATGACAGATCCCCGTAGCATGTGCAAAAATGAAAGCTCCAGAATGCAGAAATGGAGGCTTCAGAATGTAGACAGAATGTAGACAGAAATGGAACGACGAATACTTACTGCCAACGATACTACCGACTAAAACGTAACGCCCGTTTCGCCACATGAAGTATGTACCCATACGCATGCGTACATCGATAATTCAAATATGATGTCATATTCTCAAGTCATTACTGAATGAATAATCCTCTTCTTTAAAGAAGGAATTGTAAATATCTTTAAGGAAATTCCGTGGGTAATGATTTTTAAGTGCTTCCTGTAAAATGAGTTTGTTACAAGTGAGACAATCCTTTTTGAAAGTATTATTATTACGATTTCTTCTCAGATGTCCTGTTATGATGTTACGGAAAATATTCCTAGTCAAATTCGACTTCCATCCAATTATTTGGTTAATCTTCATATCATAATTAATACGTTTATTGTACATAACTGTATGAATTCCATTTTTATGCTTGTATCTTATGGTTATGTCAAGGAAATTTACTTCGTTTTTGACACTATTAGGGTTCATAATAAGATCCAATTCCGGAGGATAAAAGTCAAATTCAAATTCAGGAGTATTTGAGTAATGACCTAAAATCACATCGTCCACATATCTGTAATATGGCATCTCATATAATACATGATTATTCCTTTCAAAATATGTTAAATATATGTTAGCCAGGACTGATGAACAGCCCCCGCCCATAGGAATACCCTTAATTTGTTGATAAAATACTCCTCCGCTACATAAAATGTTCTCAAGCAATACGAGCTGAATTAAATCCATATACCTTCGCAAAGTGATTACTTTTTTAAGATTGTATTCTGTATGCACCAGTAAAAGTATTGCATGTAATTTTTTAAGATCAATGTTATTGAAAAGGTCCCGGAAGTCATAGCTGGTGAACTGTATATCTTTATTGCAATATTTCAATCGTTTAATGACTTCAGAGCTGTTTTTTATGATTATTGAATTTTGTACTAATAAAGCTTTATATGCAGGTTTAAGTATATTCATAAGTTTTTTGTTAGCCAATGTAATATATGTATTACATCCTACTGTTACCGTACGAAATTTCACGGGTGTTTTATGCAGTTTTGGAATGAGTACTAAATAAGGAAAGGACACAGTTTTTAAATTGATGCCGATTCTTTTATATAGAGCCTTGATATTATTTGTCATCACAGCTAAATTATATGGTAAAGGTTTGTACATTGTGGGTTCCATGTAAGATTTCTGTAAGATTTCTATGTAAAAAGGTTTGCAGGTAAATGCGTAATTAGATACCACTTTGTCAATATATGTGATCACAAAACGTTCTTGTACTCCCCTGACAGAAGTGGGGATGATTGAATTCCGTTGATTATTGAGTTTGCTATGATATTGGTTGACAAAACAGTTTAGGATATTGTATTTCCATTCTTCAAAAGCTTTGATGGGTAATCCATATTTAATAGCTAATTTGTATGTGAAAGAATCCAAATCTAGATTAAAATCTTCTTTCACGTGGTCAAATTCCTGTCTGCGGAATTTTGTACCTTTTTCAAAAAGTTTTCTTAAATGCAAGTCATCAATCACTTCAAGATTACCTGTAATTATATGATTATGGTGTTTGTCACGTAAATTACTAAGATGGCATTTACATACTTTACTATTCATCATAGATATATTTTTACTTAATTGGTTATAATTGTATAACTTTCTTCCGTAAGGACGTACATAACGGTATGTAAGCTTAACTTTGATGTTAGCTATAGGAATCATCTCATTCAGTTGATTGAACAATAGTTTGAAAGGTATTCTGTCAAATGTCTTATTTTTAAAGGTTGTAACGAAGTACTCATTATGGATTTCTTTATTGGGCTGACACTTCAAAAAGACATTAGATTTCTGAGCCTTCATTTTTATAAAATCGAGTAATAT
Source organism: Amaurobius ferox (assembly GCA_951213105.1). Taxonomy (NCBI): domain Eukaryota; kingdom Metazoa; phylum Arthropoda; class Arachnida; order Araneae; family Amaurobiidae; genus Amaurobius; species Amaurobius ferox. The sequence continues at coordinate 150,364,927 of OX578137.1, read as the reverse complement.
GGGAAAATAAAAGTGTTGTTTGTTATTAGGATCTATTTATAAAAATGAAGGCTCAGAAATCTAATGTCTTTTTGAAGTGTCAGCCCAATAAAGAAATCCATAATGAGTACTTCGTTACAACCTTTAAAAATAAGACATTTGACAGAATACCTTTCATACTATTGTTCAATCAACTGAATGAGATGATTCCTATAGCTAACATCAAAGTTAAGCTTACATACCGTTATGTACGTCCTTACGGAAGAAAGTTATACAATTATAACCAATTAAGTAAAAATATATCTATGATGGATAGTAAAGTATGTAAATGCCATCTTAGTAATTTACGTGACAAACACCATAATCATATAATTACAGGTAATCTTGAAGTGATTGATGACTTGCCTTTAAGAAAACTTTTTGAAAAAGGTACAAAATTCCGCAGACAGGAATTTGACCACGTGAAAGAAGATTTTAATCTAGATTTGGATTCTTTCACATACAAATTAGCTATTAAATATGGATTACCCATCAAAGCTTTTGAAGAATGGAAATACAATATCCTAAACTGTTTTGTCAACCAATATCATAGCAAATTCAATAATCAACGGAATTCAATCATCCCCACTTCTGTCAGGGGAGTACAAGAACGTTTTGTGATCACATATATTGACAAAGTGGTATCTAATTACGCATTTACCTGCAAACCTTTTTACATAGAAATCTTACAGAAATCTTACATGGAACCCACAATGTACAAACCTTTACCATATAATTTAGCTGTGATGACAAATAAGATCAAGGCTCTATATAAAAGAATCGGCATCAATTTAAAAACTGTGTCCTTTCCTTATTTAGTACTCATTCCAAAACTGCATAAAACACCCGTGAAATTTCTTACGGTAACAGTAGGATGTAATACATATATTACATTGGCTAACAAAAAACTTATGAATATACTTAAACCTGCATATAAAGCTTTATTAGTACAAAATCCAATAATCATAAAAAACAGCTCTGAAGTCATTAAACGAATGAAATATTGCAATAAAGATATACAGTTCACCAGCTATGACTTCCGGGACCTTTTCAATAACATTGATCTTAAAAAATTACATGCAATGCTTTTACTGGTGCATACAGAATACAATCTTAAAAAAGTAATCACTTTGCGAAGGTATATGGATTTAATTCAGCTCGTATTGCTTGAGAACATTTTATGTAGCGGAGGAGTATTTTATCAACAAATTAAGGGTATTCCTATGGGCGGGGGCTGTTCATGAGTCCTGGCTGACATATATTTAACATATTTTGAAAGGAATAATCATGTATTATATGAGATGCCATATTACAGATATGTGGACGATGTGATTTTAGGTCATTACTCAAATACTCCTGAATTTGAATTTGACTTTTATCCTCCGGAATTGGATCTTATTATGAACCCTAATAGTGTCAAAAACGAAGTAAATTTCCTTGACATAACCATAAGATACAAGCATAAAAATGGAATTCATACAGTTATGTACAATAAACGTAATAATTATGATATGAAGATTAACCAAATAATTGGATGGAAGTCGAATTTGACTAGGAATATTTTCCGTAACATCATAACAGGACATCTGAGAAGAAATCGTAATAATAATACTTTCAAAAAGGATTGTCTCACTTGTAACAAACTCCTTTTACAGGAAGCACTTAAAAATCATTACCCACGGAATTTCCTTAAAGATATTTACAATTCTTTCTTTAAAGAAGAGGATTATTCATTCAGTAATGACTTGAGAATATGACATCATATTTGAATTATCGAGGTATGCATTCGTATGGGTACATACTTCATGTGGCGAAACGGGCGTTACGTTTTAGTCGGTAGTATCGTTGGCAGTAAGTATTCCTCGTTCCATTTCTGTCTACATTCTGAAGCTTCCATTTCTGCATTCTGGAGCTTTCATTTTTGCACATGCTACGGGGATCTGTCATTGAATTGCATTGGTATCCGTGGGCGTCGTCTAGACGTAAAAGTACTTAAAACGGGAATGAGAGGTCGCTATCCCTCTCAGCCATTTTTATGCAATTCATATGGTTTTTCCCCCCTTCCTTTTTTCAAATCGTTTATATTAGTTATATAATTATATATATATATATATATATATATATATATATATATATATATATATGTGGGTGTTTTTTAAAAAAGTTAGGTTTATCGTGTTACATCTTTTTACTTTTCGTTCATTGGATTTTCAAACTTCTATTATATATATATATATATATATATATATATATATAATATATATATATATATATATATATATATATATATATATATATATATATATATATATATAATATATATATATATATATATATATATATATATATATATATATATATATATATATAATATATATATATATATATATATATATATATATATATATATATATATATATAAATATATATATATATATATATATATATATATATATAAATATAAATTATTAAATCCAAAGTTAGAATGTATGTAGTAACTCATAATACACTATTCCAAAATTTTCTACAAATACAAAGAAATAAAAGAAATTAAGACAAAAAGAGGAAATATTAAAGCATAATGCAAGTCATAAGGACAAAGACAATCAACAAATTTCAAAAATGAGGAATGCAAATAAGAAAACAAAAAATCAAGCAAAAAAGCTTGCACATGGAGGAGATTTAGGCTTACGAGATTAGGCTTACGAAAAGTTCATTTCGAAAAAATTCTCGTCGGGTCCATATATCCTTTCGAAATGAACTCAAAAATGCTTGTTTCTGAAACACAAGATAGATTTTATCTATAAACTTGTGTTATATGGACGACAAGCATATAGATTGGAACAATAAAGGAAACATAAATACCTCAAATCACACCTCTTCAGCGCAACCATGACGAGCAAAATATGACTGGATCAATGTTGCCATATGCCAAAATGAAAAGATGTGATTTGCTGTTGCCAAAGAGAGTAATAAAAACTGTACTGCGCAAAAGCAATAAAATGAAATAAAATGAGTTATTCACCTGTTAAAGCTTCGAGATAAAAAGATGAAAATATAATTGCAGGAGAATGAAGAAGTACGGCTAAAATAAGATTATAAGGGGAGAATATGAGAATTTTAGGCTAATCGAAACTTATTAACTATACTATTGACTAAATATGCAGGATATTGATACATTTTACTGGTAATTTTGAGGTTATTAATGTGCAAAGCATGAAATTTTTTATCTGATAATCTATAAATTCTAAAAAGTTGATTAAGTATAATATTTCTAAACAATTGAATCGAGTTGCAGGAATTAAAAGGTAATAATTTATTAATATTAAATTTAAAAAAAATCTTTTTTATCATATAATTTAGTAACTATCCCATGAGCAGGTTCTATAATTAGATTTAAATCCAAATAATAAACATTATTACTAATAGAAGTTTCATTAGGTATTAATTCCAAATTATCCGGATAGAAATCTATATCTATGACATAGTTATCAGTAAATACAAGACAAATCAGATCATCTACATATCTATAAATTTTATAATCAGTTGAAGTAAAGAATTTTTCATAATCAAGTCAAGTCAAGTCGGGGGTGCAATTCTGGAGCGCCTGGTCAACTATGACCGTATCTCCAAGCTGTAAGTGTACAATCATGATCTCTGTAATTACTTGAATTGCTCCAAAAAGGGGGATGAAGATGAGAATACTCCGTAGGAGTATAGAAGTGGTATTAGGAGGTAAGTGAATTCACGAGGAAAAAGTATGACATGCCATGACGTAATGTTCAAAAAAGTAGTCCGAATTCCTCTTGAGACTAGGGGTCCGCGTCCACAATTTACAGGGATTTTTATAATTATTCTGTTAATCAGTTTACAGTTTATCAAGTGGAGAGATGACTTTATTTAAGTTTCAGAGAGCTTTTAAACTTTTTTGGGGAAAAAAAAAAAAAAAAAAAAAAAAAAAATTATGTGCTATTAATGATTTAAGTATTGTGGACGCTCTGGGTCTCTTTCTGAACTTCCACTGATGGGGGTCGTACTCCGGTAAATTGCATATTTCTTCATTGGGTATTTTATTTAGATTTTGAAACATTTTAATTGCTAGTTTTGAGATTTGATTATTAATATTTGTTACTCCGAAGTCGCTGTGGATGATATCGTTCCTGAGAAACCGAGGGGCTTTCCTGATAGCTCTAAGAGTTTTATTTTGAGCTGTTTGAAGTTTTTTGATATGGTTTTTTCCTGCGAATCCCCATATAGCAGATCCGTATAAGAGGATGGGCCTAAGTACTGTCTTGTATAGTAATACTTTAGTATTGTAACTCGCGTGGGGGAAATGGAGTATGGCCGATAGTTGGCCTCTAGCCGAGTGAAATTTTTTAATTGAGCTTTTGATTTGAGGCTTCCAGTTTAGTTTGGAGTCAAACGTGATACCTAAGTATTTAGCGTTGTCCACGTAGGGTATGTTGACTTTGTTTATTTGGATGGGGACCGGTTTCTTTTTCTTTTTTACTTTTGAAAAAAGGATACAATTTGTTTTCTTTTCGTTGATTTTTATCTTCCATTTCCGAAACCAGGCGGAGATGGTGTTTATGTGTTTTTGAAGTCTGGAGCGAATAAGATATTTTTTGGAGTTCCTGGTGTATATGGCTGTGTCGTCCGCGTACATTGCAAGGTGTGTGTCTGGAGCTCTGGGTATGTCGTTTATGAATAAATTAAACAGGGTTGGGGCCAATTGTGAGCCTTGTGGGACCCCTGACCTGAGTGGTTTGTGCGTGGAGTGGGTCTGTTTGTAGCGGACGGTGAAAGATCTATTTCGAAGGTAAGAGTTTATTAAGTGGATTAGTGTGTCTGGCAAGTTGAGCTGAATTAGTTTGTATATTAATGCGTCATGCCAAACCTTATCAAAGGCCTTCGAAATGTCCATAAGTAGGAAACCAGTTGTAAGGCCGATTTCAAGTCCTTCAGAGATGAATTCGGTAACCCTTAGCAACTGGTGTGTTGTAGAGTGCAAGGGGCGAAAGCCAAATTGTTCTGGTTTTAAGATGTTATGTTGATCAATGAATTGTTTTAATCGTGTGTGTATTATTCGCTCCGAGAGTTTGCTAAGTGTGTTAAGTAGGCTAATAGGTCTGAAATTTTGAGGGAGGGTGTGGTCTTCGCCTGGTTTCGGGATTCCAATGATTATTGCGATTTTCCATTTTTTTGGGAAGTGTTGAAGTTTAAATATGGCATTTATGATGGTGGTTAGATAGTATATTATGTTCGTGGGGAGGGATTTAATGGCTTTGTTGGAAATTAAGTCAATTCCTGGGGCTTTTCTATTTTTCAGCTTTTTTATCTCTCCAATTATTTCAGAGGGGGGAGCCATTTCAATAGGGTGAGAGGGGGGTTATTTAGGAAGGTGCATATGGTGTTTGAGACTTCTTCTTCCGTTTCCGGACAATTTAGATTTGGGTTTTCCGTAAATTGGGCTTCGTAGGTTTCCGCAAGAGCATTTGCTATTTCATTTTCCGATTCAGCTAGTCCACTGTTCGTTCTTAAGTGTTTAATTCTTCTTCCCGGACTTCTGATTTTTTTCGTAAATTCCCAGAGCGAGTTGTCAGTAGGGGCCAGCGATTCAATAAATTTTTTCCATTGATGTTGTTTATGTTCCTGAAGTTTGTATTTAACTTGGCTACAGAGGTTGTTAAACAGGGTTTTATGGGGGGGGGGGAATCTGGTATTCTGCCAGAGCTGTCTGGTGCGGTTCCTTTGTTTTATTAGCTTTTTGATGTGATAGGGAAGTTTATGGTGCGTGGGGGGAGGGGGGTTAAATGTGGTGGCCATAGCAAGTGCCGATTTAATTTCATGGGTTATCTTGTCAACACAGTTATCTAATTCCGTTACGTTTTGTATATTGGCATAGAGCAGGGGGGAATTCGCTAGCGTATGAGTGAATTTTACCCAATTTGTGGATCTAATGGAGGGGGGGATGGGCAGATTCGAGTTTAAGTATAAAGTAAGTTTTACCGGAAAGTGGTCCGAATTAAGTTCATTTAAGGTGCAGATTTCGTAAGGGGGGGGAATATTATTCAGGAGGGCAAAATCGATGATGGATTTATTTCTAATGTTAAATCTAGTCGTTGTATTGGGGTGCAGATGCCTAATATTATTGTTTAAGATGTACGTGTTCAGGTCTTTGCCGTACCGGTTCTTTCCCGGACAGCCCCAGTTTGTGTGGCGGGCATTGAAGTCCCCCATCAGTATGACTTGGCTCTGGAGGCCAAAGAGGGCTGCGAGGTCATCCTGAATATTGAGCGTGGATCTTTGTTTGGCATAGCATGAGCCAATTAAAATGTGATAAGAATTCGGGATTTTGAGTTTAACTAGTGTGTGTTCAATTATATTTGTGCTTGTGGCGCAAAGTTCCTTAAAGTCTAGTTGGTTTTTTATATATATGGCTGTGCCTCCATGGGGGGTGTTTGTGTTTGGGCGGGGTGTGTGCAGGACAGTGTAATTTGGTATTTTTATTCTATTAGGGGGGCCGTTTATTTTAGTTTCCTGTAATAGTATAATGTGAGGGTGCTGCTCTTCAGCAAAATCCCTCAACTCCTGAATTTTATTTGTCAAGCCGTTCGCGTTCCAAGAGATGATGGTAAAGGCGTTTGGAGCGGGGGTCATGATGCTAGTTTAGGTTCTGGTTAAAATGTTGATCAAGGAGCCCGAGCATTTTCAGTCCCTTATCCACAATGGGGGTGTTCTCTCTGAATATGCAACAAAGATCTTTGAGGAATAACATAATTTTATTTAAATTTAAAGTTTTAAAGATGTCTGCAATTTCTTGATACATATTTAATGCCTCAGCTATGGGTGACTGTTTTTCGTTAGTAGGATTTGTGTTTTTTTGTTTTAAATTTGGGTGTGCGTTTTCCTTGTAACTTCCAGTGGTCTTCTGGTTGAAGCCGGGGGGAGGGGGTAAGTCCCTTTCGTCTGGATATCTCTCCGGGGTTTTTTCAGTATCTCTGTTGCCTAAGATTTCAGCAGTTCTGCTTTTCGATATTTCCCCGTCCCTCCTGGCAGTTCTCGAGTCGTTTTCTGTTACTTCCGACGAGGGGGGGGGGGGGGGAGCAGCTTTCTGGCTCTATCACAGCAGTGGTGCTTCTTTCTGAATTGCTATCTTGAGCATCGTTCCAATTGGCTCTGACACTTGGAATGCCCCTACAGGCCATGTTCCATGCATTTGAGGAGGCGGGGGCAAACTTTCTGGGGGAGGGGGGGTGAGTTCTCGAGGTGGGCATATTTCTGAGATTTGTGCGTTGTGCACGGGCTGGAGAGTTGTATCTGGAGTTTGGTATCTGGAGTTTGGTATCTGGAGTTTGGTATCTGGAGTTTGGTATCAAGAATTTTTCATAAGGTATCAAGAATTTTTCATATAGGTATAAATTAGCTGCTGCCTATGATAAGCATAAAATACCTATGAACAGTCTGTGTGGGTAAGAAATCAAGTACAAATTCAAGAATAATGTTTCCTGTATACAAGCCCCGTTCACATGCAAGCAGGTATTTTCCGGCTATGAAAAACCAAGGTAATTAGAAAGAAGGTAGGTTAAACAGCGCAGGAGAATGCCATTGGTTCCCTCTCCGTGACGTCATATCGGGACTGAAAGGAATTTCTTCAGTAATTTCTATGTGTTTTTAAGTTCTGGTGCGCTTTTCAAATGATTGCAAATTTCAATTATTATTGAACTTTTAGAAAATGGTGTTATATTATAACAGATTTATAAATAATTTTAGCCTATGTTTTAATGAATTATCATAAACTTGCATGTTTAAGATACAATAAACGCGATTGCTCTATTTGGAAATGATAGAACAAAAATAATTAATAATTAATTAAAAAAAACTTAAATAGAAATTCTTTCTCCGTAATTGGAATTGATTGAACAATAATTGTAAAATAGAGCATAACGGTATTACCGTGTATTTCTTATTTTCAATGAAGTACAGGATTTAATATAAAAATAATGTATTTAATATATAAATATCTGCTGTCACTTTTTGACTTTACAGGGTTCACGTCCTATTAGAACATAATAACATCATCCCACTAGCTTAATGAAAAGCACTCTATACGGCTATCGACTTATAACTTTTGTTATACGGCTAATTTTAACTCTTGCCTAATATTAATTTTGTAACTAATCTGTCATACGAATCACTTGTGCAGCTTGAGTATTTTTATAAATTACACCTAATATGAGAACAAAATTTTCAGGCATTCGATTTAATTGCAAGCAAATTTGTGATTAATTAGTAAAATGAATCCCATCATATATTGCATTACAATAAAAGTTTTATTACTTTCCTTATATACATAGTATAATGTATAAGGAAAGTATTGTGATGGTATCGAAAATTCGAATTCGAGTTTTCGACGGGAGAGCACTTTTCAAGTATCCCTGATCACGAATCGAACATTTTTGAGTTATGTCTGTCCGTGTGTGTGTGTCAGTGAGTCTGTAGAGACGATATCTCACGAACAAATGAAGCGATTCGAATGAAATTTGGTATAGAAATTGCAATCCATGAATACTGGAAGCATATTGTTTTTAAACAGAATCGAATGTTCATATCCTCCTAAATTTTCGAGTGATATCTTGAAAAAATCATCAAAAATCGAAACAATAAATAAAGTTACGCAAATAGGCATTTATTATGTGATTTTTCCTTAGAAAACGATTGACATAAACTTTAGAACCCCAGCATGAACCGTTTTCGAGATATTGCACATTTTTCAAATAAATTTATCAACCCCCCCCCCCCCCCCAAAAAAAAAAAAAAAAAAATGCTATCTCTTGAGAAACATGTTCACTTCCCATATGTAATATCATGTGATAAATTGGGTGACATCATTCTCGTGGATCTAGATCGTTTCATTCCTGAGAAAAAATACTAATTGCGTACTACTTTTGTATTTGAACGCCAACAGTTATTTATCTGTTATAAGAATAACATATTTCTCCGTCAGTAACGCTCGGTGAGATTTTGGAGACGAATTTGGTGGAATGTCGCCAACTTGGCGACTTTTTTAAATCTTGCCAAATTAACTAAAATCTCGCCAAATGGATAAAAACAACGCTAAATCAATGAAAATGACGATTAATTGACGAAAATTCAATATCTTGGAAAGAATACAAGTATCTACTATAAGAATAACCTATTACTTTCCTTATATACATAATGTATAAGGAAAGTATTGTGACGGGGTCGAAAATTCGAAATCGAGTTTTCGACGGGAGAGCACGCTTCAAGCATCCCTGTTCACGAATCGAACATTTTAGAAGTGATGTCTGTGTGTGTGTGTGTGTGTGTGTGTGTGAAAGTATGTGTGTGTGTGTGTGTGTCAGTGAGCCTGTGGAGACGATAACTGACGAACGAATGCACCGATTCGAACCAAATTTGGTACAAAAATCACAATCCGTAAACGCTGGAAGCCTATTGTTTTTATACGTAATCGAGTATTCAGAACCACCCTAAATTTTCGAATGAAATTTTGAAAAAATCGTCAAAAAAATTAAAACCACTAATAAAGTTACGCAAATAGACATTTCTTATGTAATTTTTCATTAGAAAGCGATTGCCATAAATTTTTGAACGCTAACATGAACCGTTCTCGAGATATTGCACATTTTTAAAAAAATTATCAAAAAGTCATATAAATTAAAAAAAAATTCCTATTGAGAAACATATTCACATTTCATATGTAATATCATGCGATAAAATGGGTGACATCATTCTCGTGGATCTAGCTCGTTCCATTCATGAAAAAAGATACTTTGAGTAATACTTTTGTATTTGAACGCCAATAGTCATTTATCTGCTGTAAGAATAACTTATTTCTTCGTCCATAACGCTTGGCGAGATTTTGGCGACGAATTTGGCGGAATATCGCCAACTTGGCGACTTTTTGAAATGCTGCCAAATTAACGAAAATCTCGCCAAATGGATCAAAATGACGCTAAGTCAATGAAAATGACGACTGATTGTCGAAAATTCAATATCTTGGAAAGAATATTAGTATCTACTATAAGAAAAACCTATTTATTTTACTGTAAAATTAGTAAATTCATTACATTATATAAGGAAAGTCATGTGTTGCCCACATCAGATTTTTTTTACTTTTTTTTTTTTTTTTTTTTAATGATTGGCTTTCTTTTTCAGAAATCTAGTTTTTAAAAGGTGACTTTGCTACATTTTTAACATGTATAATTTTAATTTATATCTGCAATTCATTCATTATTCCTTCATAGGTATTTATGTTTTGTTTTGTAAAATAAAATATATTCAACTATTTTTAATGCAACTTTTAAAGACAACTTTTTAAAAGAGTTGTGTTACACGAGCGTATACTAAAATGAAAATTGTTTCGCTGGGAAAATATTTAGATATTGCTACTGTTCATGTAGATTCTAAAGCGAACTGCAATAAATTTGTATCCGATAAATCTGTATTATTCCCGTATATCATTGATTTGTGGGCGCTTTAAAATTCTGCAGAACCAATAGTGGAATTTTTTGAGACTGAAAATCTCAGTAACTATTTAAATCAAAAAGTATGATGTGGCAGCACACAACTAGCCCTATATAATGAAATTAATTTAACTTTTTTACAGTGAAAAAATGATGTATTAGATCCACGGCACCGGTTTTTTAATACAGGATAGTACATTTGACATTTTTTCGGATCACAGTTATTTAGCAAAACCCAATTCACTTATATTTCACACAACTCTAAATTGGCAATTATCAATATTGATGGCATCCGCAATAAGCAATGGACTCTATATATTTTAATATTTTAAGAATTAATCCATTAATTTGGCGTCATTTTTGCAATTTTTACGACAATGGCGATATTTTGATAAATTGGGACCAAGTTCGCCAAATTTATCACCAAGTGTCAAAAACAGACGAAGTGAACAGCATTTCTTACATATAAATGACTGCTGTGAATTGTTATACGCCAAAATGCAAACTATTACTCAAAGTATTTTCTCTCGCGAATGGAACGAACTAGAATCCCGAGAATGATGTTACCAAATTTATCGCATATTATTACATATGTAAATTGAACAATTTCACAATAATTTATACTTTTTATGAATGAAACATTGGGGTGAAAAAGGGAGTATTTTCCGGGATCCATTCCAGACCGGTTCACATGTGCGGTAAACAATATATCTTTTTCTTTTAATTGCTTTTTTAAAAAGCGTATTATTTTTGATTCATTATTCCATGCTATTATTTTATCTATTTAATATAACAAATGTGCGGAAATGAGAAGCAAAATAATCTTATATATATAAATTAAAACTAAATAATGTATATAAATTAAACTTGAATCTTTATAAACTAAACATCAAATTAAAAATAATGTGCCAAAATTAAATTTAATATATTTTTAAACTGTAAATATATGCCCATTCTAATATATATATAAATAAATGTTTTATTCCATGAAACTGTTTAAAGAATTCTTTCTTAAAAGTCAAAAGAGAAAGGTTTTCTCATTTAATCTTCGTATTTAAGCTAAATTATGACGTATAAACATGAATTAGTGGAAAAAGTGTAACACCATTTTAAGAAACTTTATTCAAGACAAATCGATATAAGAAGCATAGAGAAAAAATATGAATATTTATACCGAATACGTTTTAACTATTACAAAATTGGTATAACTCAATTTTGATTAAAAACACATAAGACCTTACTGCATGGCCCAGATACAAAAAATCTCATATACCACTAATTCCGCAATTAAAAATAATGTTTTTAATATAGCAGTATAAAAAATACTTATGATGGACATGTTTCATTGATATGTAAAATAGGTGGTCCTGTAATCCAAAATTAAATAGACTTCATATGTAGTTAGTATCTAAAATATGTAAAAATAATTTATATTTCTGATACTAGCAATCATGGAGTATTCTTTCTTTTTTTTTTTAAGAAGGGGGGGGGGGGGGGGAGAGATTAGCATGTTGTAAGCTAATTTACACAGTTCAGTTTATTGCAAAATGTATGTATGTAAATTTATTTTGATTGCCTGAAGCATTTTACTTTGTTATTGATATACATAATTATAAAATGCAATTCTTTACTAATCATAATATTGACATCATAATCACATCATCTCAAGATTTGGGACATTTCGCTTTGCTATGTAAAAGCTTAGAATACAAAACTAAAATAATCTAACTTGAAATATAATGTATACGTAATTTATTTACTATAATTCACAACATATATTCATTTAAATATAAACACATTATACTCCTTTCTAACAATATAAAATAAATGAGTATTAAGATAATTTTATATAAGGAGAATGTATATTAGATAAATCTAAGAAAATCTTTTTATTATTTGTTAAAAACTACTTGGATAAATCCAGAAAATTTTCCCAAGAAACAGAACATTATATTTTAAAGTTGCTGCTTCAAAGGAAAATCAGCTGGCTTGCGACTTTTAACTAACACTTAATTGTATACGTTTTGTAATTAAGAAACAAACATTTCTATAAAATTATCCTGAAATCGAGGAACAAATATTTCTAATTCATGAGATAACAGTTAGCTCAAATAAACAAAATGTACATACCCGCATCAATATTTTTAACAAAATGTACATACCCGCATCAATATTTTTCAATAGGATTCTCCGTTCATTAAATTCTGATGTATAATAAGGATCAATCCGTTTAATACGTAAATAAGTCTGTGTAATGAATGCAAAATAATCTATATAATAAGCTATAAATTCATCATTATTGTACAATCTTCAGATAGAATTTGTAAACAAGGTCCACGCGGTATCTCAGTATCCGCCATGTTTTTCAAGAAATCGCAGTTGCGCGAATGGAATTGTGGGTAAAAATCCCCAATTTACCCCCTTCGTTCCCTCAAATAATAAGAAGTAAGGAAATCATATCCCCTTTCAACCCTCTTTCGATTTCCCCCGCGTGGACATGAGAACGGTGACATAGTCGAAATGCAACCATAAACCGCCTTTAAATTGTGCATGTGAATGGGGCTACAGTGTGTGTGGTTTCGAATGTGTATCAAAATTAGCTCTTGAACATCACTTTACATTTGCCCATGACATTATCATAGACAAAGAAGACTTTGAATTTTTCACAGAAAATATCTAATTCATTTATCCACAGCTGATGAGCTCAAATGAGAGCGAAACCGGTTTTGCATCTCTGTTAACAGCATTAGTGACATGACTGGAGTTACACTTTACTAATTTCAGATAATCGACAATTGTTGTTAACAGTTGTCTACAGGAGCTCTTTTTTTAGGAGCAAAACCGGTCCTGTGGTACCGTATAGTGTATATAGATGTATGCTTGTACAGATGTATCACATATTACACACAGGTGTGTCTTGTGAATCAGGTATGTAATTTTTACAATAATATAATGCTATGAGAAATAGCTTCTAATAAATTTATAGTGCAACAGATTCTAGAGGCTAAAGAATGCTTAAAATTCATTCCTCTTACTTGAATGCTGATTGCTATACTGGAAGTATAATAATTTTTTCCTTAATTAATCAGCTTGACTGACAGTTTTTAGAAAATGTCTACTTCAGTTATCCACAGCTGATGAGCTCAACTGAGAGCGAAACCGGTCCTGTATCTATTAACAGCATTAGTGACATGACTGGAATTACACTTTTCTAATTTCAGATACTTGACTAATGTTGTTAACAGTTGTCTACAGGAGCTCTTTTTTTAGGAGCAAAACCGGTCCTGTGGTACCGTATAGTGTATATAGATGTATGCTTGTACAGATGTATCACATATTACATACAGCCTGTATACAAGACACACCTGTGTGATACAGGTGTGTCTTGTGAATCAGGTATGTAATTTTTACAATAGTATAACGACATAAAAAACAGCTTCTAATAAATTTAATTATTATATTGCAAAGGCCTTCGAAACAAATTTATATCATCAAAGAAATTTGGATGATGTGGGAACCCCTTTCAAATGAAAGTCACTTCATTTCAAAGAGCTTCCCCCTGAAAGTCCCCCACCAAAATACTTTTTCCTTGGATATATAGCAGACTGCACATGCCCATGACAAAGATTATCCTGATTTTCTTTTGATAAAACCGATAAGAATTACCTTCCGTTTCCTGATCAATAATTTTTGACTCAGTTATAGTGTAATGACAAAACAAATACAAATTGATAAGCATCAGTAATTAAAAATATTTAAAAAGTTATATACATTGTAAATTTTATATACTTGTGAAATTTAAAGTCAATATTTTATATAAATTTAATAAAACTGTTGATTCTTTTATTACATATATAATGTTGAAATAATTATTTACTATATTATTAACTGCATATCAAATATCTTAGCCTATATTACAGTGAAAAAGTATCATTTTTTAATTTTAATCAATATTTTCAAAAATCCTAAAAATATCATATAAAAGATTATATTAAAAAATAGGCCTAAATATATCATGACATAATCACTAAGTAAATGTTAAGTGTTTATCTTTTTATGTTAGGAAGCCATTCTCTTCCAAATAATAAAAAAGAAAAATACAAATCCCTCCACAATAATATCCTGCCCAATATCTTAAAAATCTAATTCCAGTCTTTCTACCAAAAACATTCTACATTTTACGTTTAAGAGCCGTTTTATTCGAAAGTTTGAAAAAATCGCAAGTATCGTCCTCTACTGAAATATATATAAAATATGGAAGTCGTTCTGTAAAAATTGTGAAAAAAAAACGAAGTCTAGCTGGAGCCGTTCTGTCTGAAAGTTTGAAAATTTTACAAGTCCCGTCTTCTATCGAAATATATATGGGAGCCGTTTTGTCCCAATTGTGAAAAAAAAGCTAAGTCCAATCGTACAGCCAGAAAGCCGTTCTGTCTAGAAAAATCCCTATATCTCCCCTACAGATTTTCAAAAATTCTCTATTTTCAGTGGTCAAAAAAATTTCAAAGTTTTAACATTAGGAGCCTTCCTGTCCCTAACCGCTTGTCTTTCTCGCCAAGCTGGACATTTGAGGGGTGTAATACATCGGTACTCTGAAATAGCGGTCATTTTCATTGGCTGTTACAATTCGAGGGTGTGGATCACAGACTAATATGACTAGCCCAGAATACGTCCGGTTTCCAAGGTCCACTATTAACCACAGTACAACCACAAAATACTGTACAACAATCACGTTTTCTTGTATCATGCATTGCAGCTTGTAAGAAAATTATTTTTTAAGTGATTAAATTATTTAAAGAAATAGATTACCAAAAGAAAATTGACTACGTTACAGGGTATGTAATTTATTTTTATTTAAATTGAAATAATAGTTATCATCATCCTATATGTGTGTTCATCATAAATATACACGTGTGCACCATAAGTATACACGTGTGCACTATAGGTATACACGTGTTCACCATAAGAAATTTGTGCGGTATTATCACTGCCGATTAAGAGGTATATTTCGTTAACACATATTTTCCGCACTTTTATAAAATGTATAAAAATTTATATTTGAATAGCTTTTACTTAGAGCTAGTAAAGTTTAATGTAATACTGTATGCAGGCCCGTAACCAGGATTTCATTTCGGTGTGTGTGTGTGTGGGGGGGGGGGGTGCTGAACCTTATGCTTGGAACCGTAAAGCCCCTATCACATTCAACAACTTTTCCGGCAATTTTTCGGACAACCAACTTTTCGAACAATTTTTACGCCGAGTTGGGGGAAAACTCGGGTGAAATGAGGTCAAAAAATTGGGACAACTTTATCTGACAGGTATAGAAAAAGTTGTTCATTTGGGACAATTTTTTACCAACCAGCCAATCACAGATGAGTAGCGAAGGAATCACGTGTGTAGAAAGGTTGGCGCAGATTCTACTACATTCTGGTTTGGCGTGAAATCCTCGCGCAAGTTTGAATCTGTGGAGCGCGAACAGATAGAATATAATAACAGATAGATTATATTGATATAATAACCAGGCAGCGCGAAGTATTATTTTAGTTTAGATTTAGAATTTTGTTAAGTATTTATAATATTTCTGTGTCATAAAGGTGGATGTCAATGGAAGTCGTCTCGAAGTCAAAAAAAAGTAGTCATGCGAGATGGAAATGGAGTTAATTGAATCAATACGTGAAAAATCATTTTTGTGGAATCTAAAAGATCCACTGTATTTAAAAAAGAATTTGAAGAACCATGCGTACGAGAAAATATCATCTTTACGAACCATCTCTTCCAAAGCGATTTTATATACATGAAATATTATATAATAAATATTAAGATATTATTACTAATATAATCTCTTTGGTCTCTTCTGATTAAAATTTATATTTACCAGTGGCTTGCTGGTTTACAGTATAGATGCGTTTCAGAAAATCCGCCTTTCTGTGAATTTAATCAAGAGCGTACGCGAGTTTGCTTTGGCGATATATACATATTTCATCAGTTTACTGAATGTGAAGTTTTGGCTTGGGTGGTAGAGAATCAGATCAGCAAACGACTGGGCTCTGGTTCGAATCCAAGCGAATTTTAAATTTTACAAGTGCTGCCATCTGTTGCTAAAATATTCAAATACAGTTTTCCTTTAATAATCTGCAGAATTTTTTTGTTTTAAATTATTTTACGTTCTATATACAAAATAATCTTATATCAGTAAATTATTTTTAAATTTGAATGCTTATAAAAATTTATTTCGAAGTTACTTTGAAAAATATCTTGAAGTATACTTTATACCAGGTATAGATGGAATATATTCTTAAGTAAAAAAGTGCTTGTAAAATTAGCAAATATAAAATGTGCATGTAAAATTAGACAGAAATCATCGAACATCCTTATACGAGTAGTAGTTATCTTTCGACATGTAATTTTGAACATTTTAGATTAGAATAAAAACAAAAATCAAACTACTTTGAAATTTTAATAATTTAATGCTAACATTTGAAGACTTTTTTTATTATTTTAAACGCACATAGACAATTAGAAATTTACAATACATTTGAAAATCATTTACTTTTCATAAAAAAAATAAGTTTGTATATAAATATGAAAAGTTAACTCTTTTAAATTTGAATGCTTATAAAAATTTATTTCGAAGTTACTTTGAAAAACATCTTGAAGTATACTTTATACCACCTATAGATGGAATGTACATTTAAATCTATTTTAAAAAATAATTATAAATGTAGATAAAATAATTTTTAAAAGTTTACTTTAATGAGAAATATTTTAAACTTTACAAACGAGCAAAGAACATCTTCGGATATTTAAAATAGATACGTCTTTGAAAACCTTTGAAATCAAGTATAAAATGGTAATGAACTTAAATTTGTTGAAGACATAATATTTTAATAACGGCATTCTTGAATTTAAATACTTTTTACGTTTTCTTTTTCTTTGTTTCATTTCAGTCAATATCGGCAATATCGCTTTTTAAACTAATTTTGTATCTTAAAATAGAGTCAATATTTTTCACCAAATATTTATTTGCGTTTTATACGGATGTGTGACAAATCCAAATATTTTTTAATGTTCATTCAACTGTTTAAGCTTCTGATATCTGAAGTAATCCATATAAAAAAGAGCAAATCAAAAATTTACAATAGATTTTGTCCACATCCTTCTCGGTTTACTTTGTTTCTTCTTCTTAAGCAGGAATAATCCTAGCGTAATTATGCCAAGGCATATTTGATTTTTTCCTGCAGCTGATAGCAATTTAGTTATAATTAAAAAGTAATAAAGGTTACAAAACGAAGTACTAAGTAAAAGTCTTGTTTTACTGCCGAAGTCGAAGCGAGAACGCGCTGCCTGCCGAAAAGTACATGTATAAATGTATAGTTGTCGCCAAAAGGCGATAAACATACCGCCGTAGTTTTGTCATTTAGCACAACTTCTTCAAACTGTCAATAACCCTATCGCCAACTTTTTCGCCGAAAAATTGGGGGAAAAGTTGTCCGAAATAGTTGGTTGTTCCAAAAGTTTTTGAGTGTGATAGGGCCTTAATGGACCTTTACCTTTCTAGCGTTAACTTTTTCAATTAGTGACGAGCTGTGACCCCCCTACCCCCGCCCACTTGCGTTGTTTTTTACTTTCCTTATATACATAATGTATAAGGAAAGTATTGTGACGGGATAGAAAATTCGAATTCGAGTTTTCGACGGAAGAGCACGTTTCAAGCATCCCTGATCACGAACCAAACATTTTAGGGGTGATGTTTGTGTGTGAAAGTATGTGTGTGTGTGTGTGTTAGTGAGTCTGTGGAGACAATATCTCGCGAACGAATGAAGCTATTCGAATGAAATTTAGTACAAAATCACAATCCGTGAATACTGGAAGCCTATTGTTTTTAAAGTAAATCGAATGTTCAGAACCACCGCCCTAAATTTTCGAGTAAAATTTTGAAAAAATCATCAAAAAATCAAAACCTTTAATTAAGTTACGCAAATAGACATGTCTTATGTAATTTTTCCTTAGAAAACGATTGACATAAACTTCAGAACGCTAGCATGAACCGTTCTCGAGATACTGCACATTTTTCAAATGAATTTATCAAAAAATCCCATAAATTAAAAAGAATATATTAACTCTTGAGAAACATGTTCACTTTTCATATGTAATATCATAAGGTAACTATTTGGGCGGCCAGGAAGTGCCACCCAATTTAGACCGGAACCCAGTGAGGGAGGCATCCACAGGGACCGTACCCTCCTTCCCCTACCACCAACCTCTCGGAAGGACTTACGGACCCACATGTTTAACGTGATCGCACTCCACAGGAATCGAACCAGGGCCTACCGAGTGCAATTCCCGCTTGCTAACCACTGGGCTACCGCGCCCTCTGCGACAATCTCCATAACTTTTTTTGTAGTCACCCAATTTAGATCGGAACCCAGTGGGGAAGGTATCCACAGGTACGGTACCTTCCTTCCCCTACCACCAACCTCTCGGAAGGACTTCCGATTCCATCATCCTCATTCCATCGTTCCATCATTTAAAATATCCATAAAATTAAAATATCCATTTAAAAAATTCATATCGCTCCATCATTTAAAAAATATATATAATAATTTCACCCGCTGTACACATCACCACAATTCAATCCACCATAATTCAATCATTTAAGTTTTAGAATGACCATATGCTAAGCTCTTAATTCCATCATTTAAAATAACACGATCCGATTTACAATCTCCATGGAAAAGGCGTGAAGTCCTCAGTTGCGCGCGCAGGGTAAGTGGGAAATTGTTCGGAACTTTCGAGAAATTTAAAATCATTACTTCCTTAAAATCAGGATAGGGCTGCTATTTATAATTATTTTTTGACCAGAATTGGCTTGTAAGAAAGCTAGATCTTTGAGCTTTCCAAAAATGTAAATTATTAGTCGAAATTGTCGGTACATTTTCGGATGCGAGGATTTAAAAACGAAGGTTCGTTTTTTTGAACCGAAAGTGATTTTAGTTTTAAAATCTTTAGAAAATATTAGACATTGAAATTGAAATTTGTAATTGATATATTTTTACTCGTAACTGACTGCTCTTTCCGGTCGTGTGATTTTTTTTTCAACGACGTCTGGATGGTGGAGAAAAAAGGGAAAAAAACGGTCGAAATCGTATAAAACATTAAATAACAACAACAAAAAAATTCAAATTTTAAAAATCGGTTTTCCCTTGCCACCTCCTCCCCCCTCCCCCCCGGGAGTCTCCGATTGCCAAATTTCGTAGCTTTGCGACGCGCGGTCGCTGAGCCTATAGTGCATAAGACACATACACAGACACACAGATAGACATTGCCTTTTATTTAGAAGTGAGATCCTAGAAACATTTCAAAATAGCAAGAAACACTAAGGATTATATAAGCGCCGGGTTTTCAAAATCTGCATGGGGGCCCGCGGGACCAACCATGCCCGTCTATGACAAAACAAAACAAAATGTCACTCATCTGCAATTCGGGTCTGCGTGGGCCGCGGGGGCTCGAGCCCCGGAGCGGAGCCCCCAACGAAGTCGGCGCTAGTGAGGGGTAAAAAAAAACTTATCAAGTTTCAAGTATACACCTCTCTTAACGGCGCTTATAAACTAAGGCGAATTTTAGGGGGCGATAGTATTATAATTAAGGCCATTCCACTACTGCTAAAGTGCGAACGCAATAGCTATAAACTGCCTACAGGTAGCATGTTAAAAAACAAGTAATGGAATATTTCATTTTTAGAACTAAAAAGGTGCTTTACATTGATGAAAATTGAAATTGACACAGAGGTGAACGTTAAGTTTCATTCGTGACTAGAGATTTCTTTCTTTTTTTTTTTGGGGGGGGGGGGGGGGGGGGGCTTCAGCCCCTACCCTGGCTACGTGTCTGATAGTATGTGTATATATTTTTGTAAAATTTTTATTAAGTGACGTTTGGTGAAAACTCACTGCAACTTTGAGAGTGCATTTATGCAAATTTAGTATTTACTATATGAATGTAATATGTATAATTAAAAGAAATCTGATTCGAGCAGCACATGACTCTCCCTGCAGATTCAAATTCATGTAAGTTTTTATTTCATTATGTATTAAATTGAGTTTAATTGCGGAAAATAATATGGATAATTTTCTGATATTATATCCAATTCGTTTTTTTATTGCATATGCGTTTCGTTTGGCAACTTTATTTACTTTAAATTCTTCAGATCCTTAAAATTAAAAAAACTGCAATATCTCGAAAACGGTTTATCCTAAAGTTATGGGGACAGATTTATTAGCTTTGTTAAATTTTACATGTAGAACAAGTATTTAATGAATATAATTAATCATTTTTAGTCATTTATTTCAGAATTTTACTATCTTGCACATGTAGTATTTTATTTTATATCGAAGTCAATGGACGGCTAAATGGTTCACACACTGGGCGCTGTAATAAAGGCGAATGACGAAGTCAAAGTGCCTGGCCATTTGAAAAAAAAAATTATATCGAATATATTGTGTAATTTGAAATAATTTTGCGTAATTTGGTAAAAATAGTTTGTGAGCTAAAATGGATGCATGCTATTTTTGCGGGCCATTTCGCAAAGAAAGGCGGGTTCTTTTTTCCGAATCGTACCAAAAACTAATCAGCACCAGGGTCACATCCAAGTGACTTGTTTACTAAATTTTATGAAATTTTGTCGAATAGTTGAGTTAGAGTGGATATATACAGTTTTACGGCCATTTTGTAAAAAAATGTTTCTTTTTCGAATCGTATCAAAATCTAATCAGCACCAGGGTGACCCACAAGTGACTTAGCTACCAAATATTGTAAAATTTGATCAATTAGTTTTCCAGTTAGAGTAGATACAGACTATTCTTGCGAAACATTTCGCAAAAAAAAGGCCGGTTGATTTATCCCGCATCGTACTAAAAACTAATCAGCACCAGGGTCACACACGAGTGACTTATCCACTTGGTGTGGGCAGCAAATGACTTTCTTTATATAATGCATTGAATTTACTTCTTCCAAAGTTAAAAATCTAATGTGGGCAGCACATGATTTTTTCTGTAGACTCATATGCATATTTTCTTTATTTTTTAATAATTCATTAGATTGAGTTTAATTGCTCAAAATAACACTACATTTGCATTTTCAATTCAATTTTTTGTTTTTATTTGGTAATTGGACATTTTTGAAAAAGCGGCGTAACAAAAATGCAAGAAATGCCAAATATCTTGAGAACTGTTAGTCCTAAAGTATAATGGAGTGTAATATATTCTATCCGTCGCCAAAAATTGCGTATAAAACAAGAATTTAATTGATATATATAATCATACGTAGTCTTTTTATTTAGATTTTAGCGATTTTTTTAGATTTTGGCGATTTCGTAAAAAAAGGGCAGGTTGTTCTTTCCCGAATCGTGCCAAAATCTAATCAGCACCAGAGTATCCCACAAGTAACTTATCTTCCAAATTTAGTGAAATTTGGTCAATTAGTATTATAACTAGAGTTCATACATGAAATTTTTGCTTGTCATTGTGTATAAAAAGGCAGATTGTTCTTTCCGAGTCGTACCAAAACCTAATCAGCACCAGGGTCATACCCAAGTGACTTACCTACCAAATTTTTTGAAATTCGGTCCATAAATTTTCCAGTTAGAGTGGATTCATACAGACACACAGACGTTACACTAATAATACTCTTATCTTATTCTAGAGGTCTCGAGACATGTAGATCTGTCGAAAACTCGATTTGCGATTGTCGAAATGATTCCAATACGTTCCTTATACTTAACCATATATTGCAGGAAAAGTAAAAATCTGATGTGAGCAGCACATGACTTCCTCTGCAGATTCAAATTCATTCTGTAATTTTTTATTTCAGTATGCATTGAATTGAGTTTAATTGCAAAAAAATAATATGGATAATTTTCTGATATTATATCAAAAAAAAAATTTTTTTTATTGCATTTTCGTTTTGTTTGGCAACTTAATTCACTTTAAATTATTCAGGTGCTTAAAATTGCAAAAACTACAATATCTCGAGAACGGTTTATCCTACAGTCATGGGGTCAGATTTATTCGCTTAGTTGTCAAATTTTACATGTAGAACAAGTACTTATTAAATATCTTTCATCAATTTCAGTCATGTATTTCAGAGTTTCACTATCTTGCATATGTAGCATTTCAGAATATATTAGATTTACGGGTCATTTTCCAACATAAAAGTCAGATTATTTTTTCCGAATTGTATCAAAATATAAACAAAATCACAATGTCCTACGCGCGACTTATCTGCGAGATTTTGTGTAATTTGATCAATTCATTTGTCAGCTAGAGTGGATAGATACAATTTTTACGGGCCATTTCTCAATAAAGGCAGGTTCATATATTCCGAATCCTAACAAAATCTAATCAGCACCAGGGTTGCCCACAACTGACTTATCTTCCAAATTTTATGAAATTTAGTCCATTAGTTCAATTTGAGTGGATAAATACAATTTTTGCGGGCCATTTGGTAAAACAAATGGAGGTTCTTCTTTTTTGAATCGTATCAAAATCTAATCAGCACCAGGGTGATTCATAAGTGACTTATTCACTAAATTTTATAAAATTTCATCAATTAGTTTTTCTGTTAGAGTGGATACAGGTAATTTTTGCCGGCCATTTCACTAAAAAAGGTGGGTTATCCCGAATATTACCAAAAATTAATCAGCACCAGGGCCATACACAAGTGACTTGCCTATCAAATATTATGAAATTCGGCACATTTGTTTTTGAGTTAGAGTGGATACATACATTGCAAAGGCAGACAACCCAGGCAGCACAAATACGTAATTCTTACGTATCAAGCAATACGTAATCTTTACGTGTCAGGCCATACGTAACTATTACACAAAAACGGTACGTTAGAATGCTGTATATCAACCGTTATATAAAAAGTTATTATTACGTATCCTTATACGTTATTATTACGTATATTCACATACGTTATTATTACATATATCTACATACGTTATTATTGCGCTTCCTCATACATTATTATTACGTATTTACATACGTTATTATTACGTATCCACATACGTGTTTATTACGTATCACATACGTGTATATTACTATCCACATAAGTGTTTATTACATATCACATAAATGTTTATTACGTATATTCACATACGTGTTTATTACGTATCACATACGTGTATATTACTATCCACAAAAGTGTTTATTACCTATCACATAAATGTTTATTACGTATATTCACATACGTGTTTATAAAGTGTTCCCGTACGTATTTATATTGTATTCCCATACGTATTTATAACGTTTCCATACGTATTTATAATGTGTCTACATACGTATTTATATTGTGTTTCTATACACATGTATTATGTGTTTATATACATATTTATCACACATTGAAGAACTTTACAGTATAGTGCATGTTGCGGACATGACATTTACAAAGTTTTACGCATCTTTGTAAGCAAAGTTATTGAGCTAGGAGAACATATTTTTACAACTGTAATAAATGTCAATTCTTCAGATTGTGTTGATTTCATTAATGTACTTTAATTTATAAAAAATATTTTATCAGACTCAACACAAAAATTCATATTAATATTGAAATCAGCACAATCTGAAACATTACCTTTAAAGCAATACATACTATAGAATCATTCTGTTCATATGTAATATGTAGTTTAATTTTTATTATATTGTTATACAATAATTATAAAATACCATAATTTTAAGAGTATTATTTTAAAATTCATAGATAATTCTTAATGTAAAAATAATATGTTTTTTTCTTTTATTTTCAGTTTATATTCAAATATATTTTTAATTCTAATTATTTCTAAAAAGTGCAAAAATTATAATCTACTACGTTATGAAACATAATTTTGAATCTAAAAGATAAGCTATTTTAAATTGAAAATAACTTCGGCTTTTTAAAAATTTACGTACGTTATAGTTTTTCGAAAAAATTACGTATTTTATCATTTAAAAAAAAAAAGATTGAAGGCCTTGAAAATGATCTTTTTCTTTTCAAGCACTTTTCAATAATTTTTACAAACGTACGAACCATGCATATACATATATGTGTCCCCATACACGTTATGTATCCATATACATATTTATCACATGCTGGGTAATTCCACAGATGTTGTGGATATGATACTTACAGTTTCATACATGACATTCTTATAAAAATATTGAGCTGGGAGAATAATTTTTTACAGCTGTAACAGATGTAAATTTTTCAGATTATGTCTTGTTTTCAATAACATGTTTAAATTTATAAAAAAAACATAATCTGAAACATTAAACTATTACAGTTTTAGAAAAGCATATCAACTTATTTTACAAAAATATGGTGCATCAGACTTGATATGGAATCATTCTGCTCACATATGTAATTTATTATTGTTAGTCAAATTTAAGTGCAATATATGACTTTTCCCAATGGAAATTTTGTTTGCAATTTCAATTTAAAACTTTAGCTTCGTTGTATAGTAAAAAAATCTGATGTGGGCAGCATATGACTTTCCTTACATAATGCTATGAATTTACTACTTTTACAACAAAAAAATAGCTTACTCTTATAGTAGATACTTATATTCTTTTCAGGATATTGAATTTTCGTCAATGAGTCGTCATTTTCATTGATTTAGCATCATTTTTAACCATTTGGTGTAATTTTCGTTAATTTGGCAACATTTAAAAAAGTCACCAAGTTGGCGACATTTCGCCAAATTTGTCGACAAAATCTCGCCAACCGTTATGGAAGGAGAAATAAATCATTCTTATAGCAGATAAATGACTATTGGCTTTAAATACAAAAGTATTACTCAAAGTATCTTTTCTCATGCATGGAAAGAGCTAGAATCCACGAGAATGATGTCACCAAATTTATCGCATGATATTACATATGGAAAGTGAACATGTTTCTCAACAGTTAATATATTTTTTTAATTTATGGGACTTTTTGATAAATTTATTTGAAAAATGTGCAATATCTCGAGAACTGTCCGTGCTAGCGTTCTAAAGTTTATGTCAATCGTTTTCTGAGGAAAAATTACATAAGAGATGTCTATTTGCGTAATTATATTAAAGGTTTTGATTTTTTGATGATTTTTTCGAAATTTCACTCGAAAATTTAGGGGTTCTGAACATCGGATTGTGTTTTAAAACAATAAGTTTCCAGTATTCACGGATTGTGATTCTTGTACAAAATTTCTCTCGAATCGTTCCATTCGTTCGTGAGAAATCGTCTCCAAAGGCTCACTGACGCGCGCGCGCGCACACACACACACACACACACACACACACACACACACATACACACACACAGAGACATCACCTCAAAAATGTTTAATTTGTGATCAGGGATGCATGAAACGTGCTCTTCCGTCGAAAACTCGGAATTCGAATTTTCGACGGGGAAAGTATATAAGGAAAGTAACAAATACTTTTCCAGAAAATTATTCTCTTTTAAATTTTAATAAAAATATTAGCGTTTATATTACAAAAATTTATTAAAAATTAGATATAAATTACTCATAAAATGTTTCATTTCTATTTTATTATATTGTTAATAATATAATAATTATAAGGATGACGAAATTATTTGTATACATTATTTAATTCATATTATATTATTTTTAAATTCTATTCCATATAATTGTATTAAAATTGCATTTAATGCAACCCATTAATTTCTTAAAATTTATAAATTATCAATTAAAAACAACTTTCTTTGAAAAGGTAAAAATCTCTGTAAAAAATAGGTTTTTATGAAAATATTTACTACCTACATATATAAAAATATACTATGATTTAGTTTTATAAATGTAGGTAGTAAAATACGCCATTTAAATAAATAATATAATTAAAAAATTTTATTTCAAATCATTTATTATAATTCTCAATAAAATGTAGACAAAATTAATTATAAGTGTAACTAATATTGCTGGCACAATTTTATTAAACATTTATATAAACTAGATGAAAATCTGCTGGTATTAAATTTGCACGTACAATAACACTAATAGAAGAAAAATTATATAAATTATTTTTTTAACTATGCAATTTTAAACTAGTTATCATTTAAATTTAATTAGCACACAACTGTTTTTAATGCTTTATTTTAGTGCATACATAACATTTTATAATGAAAACAGGCTTTATTTTACTTTACTTTCAATGAATAAAAATTATTCCATTTAAGCAATTATTTCAATGGTGTAATTTTTACTTTATTAAATATTTTTATATATGTTTTTATAGGGAAAATTTATATTGCGCTATTAACATATTTATAGCATGTATTCAAGTATTAAATAATGTATTCAAGTATTAAATGATGTATATAAAATAAATAACAGAATATATTTAAAATACTTATATACAAGTATAATTTATTTAACAAATACTATATTGGATATTTATTTATACAGCAGATGTTTTGCATCGTTGTCCAAAAAATCTTAAAAAACTTTTATAAACCCCTTCAACATCATTTAGAGAGAGTGAGTCATATTTTGGATTACGCCTTGCAGTATCTGCAAAAATAAATATCTGATATGGACAGTACATGACTTTCCCTGTAGACTAATATCCACGTTCTCTTTATTTTAATTAAATATAATTCACTTTTAATTCAATTTTCGTTCTCGTTTGGTAACTGGACTTATTTTCAAAGGTGGCGTAGAGAAAATACGAAAAAACTAAAATATCTCGAGAACGGCTTGTCCGAGTGCAATGGGGTTGGTCTTATCCTTTTCTTCATTAAAAATTGCGTGTAAAACAAGCATTTAATGGATATATTTAAGCATACGTAGTTCTTACTTTAGATTTTGGCGATTTTTGCCATTTCACAAAAACAGGCAGGTTATTTTTTTTCGAAGCGTACCAAAATCTAATCAGCACCAATTAAAGTAAACTACAGAGTAAACTACAAGCGACTTATCTACGGAATTTTGTGAAATTCGGTCCATTAGTTTTTCAACTGGAGTGGATATAGACTTTTGCGGGCTATTTCGCAAAAAGAAAAAAAAAAGTTTCTTTTATCCCAAATCATACCCAACATTAATCAGCACCAGATTCACCTACAAGTGGCTTACCTACCAAATTTTATGGAATTCGGTCAATTAGTTTTTTAGTTAGAGTGGATACAAAATCTGCATGGGCACACAGACGTCACGCTAAAAATGTTTTTTTCGTATTCTAGAGGTCTTGAAATGTGTAGATCGAAAACTCGAGTTGCGATTTACGACATGATTCCAATACTTTCCCCTATACACTACATGTATTGCAGGGAAAGTAAAAATAGAAATTGAGCATTCAGAATGTGAAACACCGGCAAGGCAAATTTCATAATATTTTATATTATGTAAGATAATAAAAACATTGAAAATGCTGCTATATATCAACGGCTCTTGACTTTTATCATGCGTCACCTTAAGAACCACCACTACTATATACATATATATTTAAAAGTAATAGTTGCTGAAATTTTAATTTTCATAGTTTTTCTAAGTCAAAAGTGATATATAGAATCACATACAGCATTGCTTAAACACTAAATAGAATAATCACAACAAATTTCAATTAAACTATTCAGTTCAATTAAGAAATATACTTATAAACATGATTATTTTAATATATTTACAGCATACATATAGCTAATATAAATAATGATTTTTATATTCTAACTATTTCCCATTTGAACAGAGCTAAAATATCTTGAGCCAAATAATAGATTTTATTAAGAATTTAAATGATTTAACTTTAAATATAAGCAAAATATAATGCCTATCAATATCACAGTATTATTTCATTAGAAATAGGTCAAAAAATAAATTAGTTAAATACTATCGCCATTGTCAGAAACTGGCTATTCTATCGGTTTTAATTCGAATTGTATGGCTGTCCTGATGAGAATGCAATTTCGAACTGACCGCCATTTTTTGTGTGGTTTCGATTGATTGTTCTCTATTCTTGATCTCTTGTCTTGAGCTGATTATTATTGCCAATTCTCATTTTCGCAGAGTTTTAATTTTTATTTACTTTTATATACTTTTAATTGTGATTTTTGAATCCTAATATTCTTCTCATCCCCCTTTCCAATGTAGTGATATGTAACCTTCTATCTTTATCCTTAGACTTGGCTTATAGTTACTCATTTGTAACAGATATGCTAGAGATGGGTTTTTTTTGTACATACAGTAGTTTATGCATAATTTTCGATTAAAATCCTTCAATTTTTATTTATATATATATATATATATATATATATATATATATATATATATATATATATATATATATATATATATATATATATATATAATCAAATTAAATTTAAGAATTTTCCTAAACTTCTTCACTTTGTTATTTTCAATAATTATATTTTTCAAGGAAATAAATTATACTTACAAGTCTCAGGAGTTCCACAGGGTGGCTGCAGTAGCAGTATGCGAGCTAATTTATGCCATTATCATTATGAAAAGTCATTTACTACAATAGATTATACTTTTTACAGATATGTTGATGATCTGATTTGCTTAGTACATACAGAAAATTATCTCATAGATACAGATTACTATCCAGACAATTTGGAATTAATTCCTAATGAAGCGACTATTAGTAAAAATGTTAATTTTTTGGATTTAAATTTTTTTATTGATCCTAATAGAATTGTTACAAATTTATATGATAAAAAAGACTTTTATAATTTTAATATTAATAAATCTTACCTTTTAATTCCTGTAACTCGATTCAATTGATTAGAAATATTATACTCAATCAGATTTTTAGAATTTATAGATTATCTGATAAAAAATTTCATGCTATGCATATCAATAATCTCAAAATTACTAGTAATTTATATAAATATCCCTCTTATTTAGTAAATAGTAATGTTAAAAACTTTAAAATAGCTGGAATTTTATAATTCTTTGCATAGTATCATATAATTCTATTCATAGTATCTTATATTAGCCAGACATCTCCATTCTCTTTTTTTTTTTCTTTTTCTTTTTTTTTTTTTACATTCACTTCCCACTTCAGCATTACTATTATTTGCCCCTCTTTTTAGTAGCTCTTTTTGTATATTAATACTTTTTCTTAACATTTCGCTTCACAGTTTTTCAATTCTTATGAATGGCAACAGTAAATGGTTTTTTATTTTTTCTTTACGAATGGCAACACTGGTCTCTTCTATCAGTGTTCCCTGTATTGAATCGATTGTACATACGCTGTGCTTTTTCCAGGTATTCATTTTTTTTTTATTCCTTCTTTATGTATGTCGTCCAAGTAGAAATAACTTATAGATTTAATCTATCTATTTCTTCAGAAACATACATTTTTGTGTTTGCTTCTACAAAAAACTTGGACATGATTGGATTTTTGTAGAGGTTAACAATTCATGATTCAGGCTTAGAGCCTCGTCCACGTGTATGGCGTTTGTGCTTGATTTCGTTTGTTATACTTATTTCGATTCTATACCTTTGTATTATATATTTTTCATTGACTTGTTGATTCGATATTTATTTTATTTATTTTTTTTCCATTTGCTTGAGGATTAGTTGATTTTTACTTTTGTTTTGTAAGCCAGTTAGATAGTTGAATTTAGTTTAAGTTTTTCTTTTTTTGTTTCCATACCTTTTAATTTGGTTGATTTTCTGTAACTTGATAGCTTGTGTTTTGTATTTTTTATCCATTTGATTGATGATTTGCTGCATTATATTTTATTCTGTGGGTGTTTTAAAAAGTTAGATTTATCGTGTTACATCTTCTTACTTTTCGTTCATTGGATTTTCAAACTTCTATTATTATTATATATATATATATATATATATATATATATATATATATATATATATATATATATATATATATATATATATATATATATATATATATATATATATAGATGAAACAAGTGGTATGTTGGATAGACAGGTCTGGAATTTTAAATACACCGGTTTGCAAAACTAGTTACAAGATTGGCTAACAGAAGGCGCTGCAAGCACAGTGAGTTTTAAATAACTTATAAATGCTCAGAAGTGCAGAACGCCCAGTCTCTATACTCCCCGGATCTCAATCCATGCGACTTCTTTCTTTGGGGCCATTTGAAGGACACTTTTTACAGTAAGAATCCTCAAACGTTAGTTCATCTGTGAGGCATGTGCATCCATTTCAGTAGAGACATTGCAGAAGGTGGCTTCAAACTTCGCCCATCGCTTGCGTCATGTTACTGCTATACACGGTGACCATATCAAATCCATGGTAATGTGATTTGACCCCTGTTTACGAGAAACAATCTCACCCACTATTTAAAGGACATTGCACTGAAACTGCAGCACCCTCTGTTAGCCAATCTTGTAAATTTTGCAAACTTGTGTATTTAAAATTCCAGACCTGTCTATCCAACTATATATATATATATATATATATATATATACATATATATAATCGAAAACAATGCATACAATACGGTAAGCACAAAAAAACTCATCTTTAGCATATCTGTCACAAATAAGTAACTATAGACCAAGTCTAAGGATTGAATCTGAAAGTAACTTATCACTATACACTAAAATGGGAAGGGGGTGAGAGGAAGATGAGTTTACAAAAATCATAATTAAAAAGGGATATATATATATATAAATATATATAAAATAAAAAGCAAACACGGCAAAATTGAGAAAAGACAAATAATAAATAGCTCAAAATAGAAGGTCAAGACATGGAGAACAATCAAATGAAATTACACAAAAAACGGCGGTCTGTTTGAAATTGTGTTGTCATCAGGACAGCCATACAATTCCAATTAAAACCATAAAATAAATGTTTAAAATGCCCGTTAGTTAATTTTAATTTTAAAAAGTAAACATAAACAGTATTTAATTTGCATTTTCTGACTTTACATAACCAAGTTCTAATTGGTAGGAAATAGAAAGTTTGAGAATAATTATATTGTAATTTCGATATGTCCGCATTGTAATCAATAGCATTACTTAAGTTACTTTTTCCTTTTCCATCGCTTTATATCTTTTTTATATCGCTTTTTACTAAGAATTGATAACTTTGAAACCTGAAAAAGTTGTATATATACTGAAGATTTATTGGAATTGTATTCAAAACTATTGTTAACCATATTATTATTATTTTATATTTGATTATTATTTGATTATTATTTTATATTTGATAGGGGATGAGAGTTTTGTGTTTTTTAATATAATTTTCAAATACAAATCATATATATATATATATATATATATATATATATATATATATATAATATAAAAAGTATGATAAAACATTAAATAGATTAAAGGGTTAAAAGATCGAGATTGAAAAATCATATAAATGACCGCGGATTTAAGGGGTCACAATTCCCCTTGGGCATTTTTAGCATATTGCATGTTAGCCTTCCCATCCATTCTTTATTCTATTTGTATCTTTTTTTAGTATATATATATACTATATATGTGTGTGTGTGTCTGAATACAGCATTATAAATTTTACTTACTGTGAAAAGGGCTCTTTTCCTCCTCTTCCTTACCAATTAAGACCCTGCGCATATTCGTAACTGTTGTATTGCTCCTAAATACGTCTTAAAGTCTGATTAGCAGAGCAACCAACAAATGAAGAAAAAAAGGAAGCTGAAATAAAAGACAACAAAATGAGAAGGTGTTTATTATAGTTAAAAATTTTTAGAGAAAACATTTATATTGAAATAAAAGTTAATTCTAAAATTTTATCTTTAAAAATCTATGGAATTAGAAAATCCCTTAAAGTAATATACTTGTATGTATCTAGACATTTTTTGATATCATTAAAAAAGAAATCTGTCGCATCTCTCATGTTTGGAAAATAGTCTGCACAATAAATTGAATTTAAAAATTAAATGCTATCTTCGAGTTTTCATCGGATCTAAGACATTTTTAGCACAACACTTATATAAGAATATTTTGATGGACTTTTGTTCTTAAATGTTCATAACTTTTAACCAATTTGAATTAAAAAAATATATTTCAACAAAGTGTATCGTTCGGGTACCTGAAGCCATACTCGGAGCTATGACCTATTGTTTAAGGAAGTTAAACTCCATTTTTCAAGATCTATTTTAATATTATATATGCATTGGTGAGATCTAATAATGGTATATTTTAAAGTAATTTATTTTTACATTTTTTCTTTCTTGATAAAGAAAAGTTATAAAATCGTTTATGTTCCATGTCGTTTTCTTTTGTGAAAATTGCAAGGCAATTTTTTATTTTCGGTGACCTCTCAGTGAAGGGTAAGTGAAACTAATATATTTCTCATATATGTGTTTTCGTTTAAAATATTAATCTTATATTAACATTTAGATCAATAAATTTTTAGATCATCACGATTTTTTCAATCATGAAACGCGCTTATTCTGTCCTAGCTTTATGGCTTTGACCCGATCTGTACTTCTGAAGAACACTGCATACATTACATTATTCAGTGATCGTTGTTTTTGAACATTGTTGGTTTGGGGGTCATCTTCAAGGACCCATACTTTATTTTTTGACGTGTTAGAACGTCAAAAAGCGGTATGTATGTTTCATCACCAGTTATGATTTTAGAAATAATGCTATGTTCACCATCCTAAGTAATTTTAGGCTTTCTTTACTGATTCTGACACGCTCCGCTTTTTGGTGTTCTCTTAAATTATGGGGGACCCAAAGACAAACTAATTTTTTCATATGCAGTTGTTCATGAATAATTTTATGTATAGCTGCGGTTCCAATGTTAAGTTCTTTCTGTATCATTTGGTAGTACAGCGATTATCATAGATTAACGTTTTTCGAATGGCCGACACATTTTCTGGAAATACATCTGACAAGGGTCTTTCTGTGTGATTTTCATCCAGGAGAGAATTTCGACCTATTCTAAACTCTGTAAATCATCTGAATACAGTGGCACGAGATGGAGCATTATTTCCATATGCTAATTGCAGGCATTGATGTCATTCTTCTTGATTTATTCCTACTTTAAAATCATAGAAAATCATAGCGCGATAATGCTTTAGCGTCAACTCCATTTTCTTTTCTTTCAAAATTTATTCTACAATGGTTAAATTGTAATTGTTGCCACAAATTATCGTCTCCGTATATAAAAGAGTTCACATTTCCGACCAAACATTTTTTTCCAGTGCATATCGTTAGCCCTTGTCTTTAAAATTTCAGTGTGAACCTCGTATATACGCCTGCACTGTTGTGAATATATTATGTATTATTTATAAAATTGAGGGAAAATCATAAATTAAGGAACATTGTATAATTCAAAAGGAAAGTATTGTGACCGGATCGAAAATTTGAATTCGAGTTTCCGACGGGAAATCACGTTTTAAGCATCCTTGAACACGAATCAAACACTTTGTGGATAACGTATGTGTGCGTGCCAGTGAGTTTGTGGAGCCGATATCTCACGAACGCATGTAGCGATTCTAACAAAATTTGGTACAACAATTACAATCTATGAGTACTGCAAGTCTACTATTCTACTGCTTTTAAACGCAACTGAATGTTCAAAAACCCTAAATTTTCATGTGAAATTTTTAAAAAATCATCAGAAAATAAAAATTTTTAATAGCGTTAAGTAAATAGTCATTTCTTATATAATTTTTTTATTAGAAAGCGATTGACATAAATTTTAGAACTCTAGCATGAATAGTTCTCGAGATTTTGTACATTTTTCAAGTAAATTTATCAAAAAATAATTTAAGAAAATAAAAATAGCAAATATTGTGAAATGTGTTCAATTTCATATGTAATATCATACAATAAACTTGGTGATATCATTGTCGTGGATCTAGCTCGTTCTATTCATAAGAAAATATACTTGGGGTAATATTTTTGTATTTGAATGCCAATAGTCATTTATCTGCTGAAAGAATAACTTATTTTTCTATCTATAAATTTTCGTCAGATTTTGGTGATGTATTTAGCGAAATGTCGCCAACTTGGCGACTTTTTAAATGTTGCCAAATTAACGAAAATATCGCCAAATTAATAAAATTGATGTCAAATTGGTAAAAATGACGTTAAATCAATGCTAATGACAACTAATTGATGAAAATTTAATATCTTGGAAGGAATGTAAGTATTTACTATTTTACAATTGGAATAACCAAAATTTCCATATTGACTTTTAGCGAAATTTCGGCGACTAATTTCGGCAAAATATCGCCAACATGGTGACTTTTTAATTGATGTATTTTTTACTAAATGTCGCGAAATTGATAAAAAAAATATCGCCAAACTGATAGAAACGTCTCCAAATTGATAAATATAACGTTAAATCGTTGAAAATGACGACAAATTGATGAAAATAAAATATATCTAAAAGAACATAAGATTCGATTTTAAGAATAACCCATTTCTCCGTCCTTCTACTCGTAAAGCTTGGCGATATATTTAGCTGGATGTCGCATTTAAATATTGCCAAATTAACGAAAATATCGCCAAATTAATAAAAATGGCAACTTATCGACGAAAATTCAATATGTTGGAAAGAATATAAGAATCTATATGGGAATAACCTATTTTTTCCTCCATAAGGTTTGGTAAAATTTTGGTGACGAATTTGGCAGAATAATTTACTGACTTTTTAATTGTTGCCAAATTGACAAAAATGTCACCCAATTGATAAAAATTCTCCAAACTGATGATATCGACGCTAAATCAATAAAATGACGACTAATTGATGAAAGTTCAATATCTTAGAAAAAACATAATAGTAGAAATAACTCAAAAATAACTCATTTCTACGTCCGTCCATCGGTAATGCTTGACGTGAAATTTAGCTGGATGTCACCAACTTCGCTACTATGTTAAATGTAGCCAAAATGACAAAAATATTGTCAAATTGATAAAAATGATGCCAAATGGAAAGTAATGTTTTGCAAATTCTGATTTCCTTCATATGACTGGTGTACCTTCCAGTATATGTGAAATACTCTTCTCTCCGTTTGTCTGTAACACTTGTGATGCATTTGGCAATTGATGCTTTTGGTGGTATTTCGCTACAGATTGAAAAAAATATCGTCAAAATTGTAAAAATGACACGTAATTAATGAAAATGACACGTAAATGATGAATAAAATTTTAAAATATTTTAACATATGGACTATATAGCTTATATCGCAAATAGTCGTACTATATCGTAAATAGTCTTGCTCGAAATATAAGTCAATTCGGTACTTTGGTATAATTATACATGTTGTCATCCGGAAAATCGTCAAATGCACAATTCAACGTTAAAAACACAGATCTTATACATTATTTTTTGACTGTAAAAGAAGTAAATTCATTGCATTATATCAAGAAAGTCATGTGCTGCCTACATCAGATTTTTTTATCATTATCAA
Organism: Amaurobius ferox; assembly: GCA_951213105.1. Lineage (NCBI taxonomy): Eukaryota > Metazoa > Arthropoda > Arachnida > Araneae > Amaurobiidae > Amaurobius > Amaurobius ferox. The sequence continues at coordinate 150,329,015 of OX578137.1, read as the reverse complement.
TCAGTGAATTTTTTGCAAACACTTTAAACGAGAAATAATAAGATCACCTTTCACCATGTATAAAATAAATAGAGCAAATCACATATTTAGTATTATTTACTCTTAAGTATGTTAGACTTATTTTCGAAACTCTTGGCTTAGAGAAGGGTCTTTCATCATTTAGATTGATCAATTATTTTTCGAAATTTGAAAAATGAAAAAGATTTAAAAATATAAATGCATTTTAAAATGTTACAAAAATTAAAATATTAAACGTTTTTCTGCTAATTATATATTTAAAGGTGACATCATTTATAAGATAGCATCGTTGCATGTTGATGCACTAAAAAAATACAACATATTGAAAGATAAAATCTATCTATTATTATTATTATATATACTAATTGCCAAGTGTCCGTCTGTCTGTCTGTTTTTCACGCTTTTTTTAGGCACTTCCCGAATAGATAGAGACTTGCAATTTGGTACACGGCTCGGTCGTTCGATAAAACCCCCTGCAAAAATCGAATTTTTCGAAAACGTTCTATAGAGGGGGTGCCCCACACCAAAACGTTCGAAAAGTGAAATGACGGGAAAGCATGCTTTGCAATGAGATAGAGACTTCAAATTTGGTATATGGGTAAATCACTCGAAAGGACGAAAGTGTGCAATTTCAGATTTCCAATATTTTCTACTTAAGGGGGGGGGGGGGGGGTGCAGCACACCAAAACGTTCGAAAAGTGAAATGATAGGAAAGAATGCTTTGCGATGAGGTAGAGACTTTAAATTTGGTGTATGGGTAAATCGTTCGAAAGGAAGAAAGTGTGCAATTTCAGATTTTCAATATTTTCTACTTAAGGGGGTGCCGTACACTAAAACGTTCGAAAAGTGAAATAATAGGAAAGCATGCTTTGCGATGAGATAGAGACTTCAAATTTGATGTATTGGTAAACCCTTCGAAAGGAAGAAAGCGTGCAATTTCAGATTTCCAATATTTTCTACTTAAGGGGGTGCCGCACACCAAAATTTTCGATTTGCAGAATAAATGGGAAAACGCTTCTTTAAAATTTGATAGAGTCTTGAAATTCGGTATATGGGCTAAACATTTGATGGAAACACCCAAGACAAATATAGTTTTTCAAAAATGTTTGTTTAAGGGGGGTGCTCCAGAGTAAAACTTTCGAAAAGTGAATTGATAAAAAACCATGCTTCGGATTGAGATAGAGATATAAAATTTGGTATAAAGGTAGATAGTTTGAAAGGAAGAAAGTGTAAAATTTCAGTTTACCAATACTTTCTACTTTAGGGGGTGCCGCACACCAAAATGTTCGATTTTTGGAATAAAGGAGAAACGCCCCTTTTAAAACGTGATAGAGGCTTAATATTTGATATATGGGAAAATAATCTGACAGAAATCACAAAAAGAATACAGTTTTTCAAAAATGTATAGTTAAGGAGGTAGTTACTCCACACAAAAGCATTCGAAAGATGAAATGCTTGAAAAGTATGCTTCGAGATGAGATAGAGACTTCAAATATAGTGTACGGGTAAAAAGTTGGAAAGGAAGAAAGTGTGCAATTTCAGCTTTCCAAAATTTGTTATTGTAGGGGGTTCCGCTCACTAAAATGTTCGATTTACCGAACAAATGAAAAACGCCTCCTTTACAATGTGATAGAGACTTGAAATTTAGTATATGGGCTAACCATTTGACAAAAAAAAACCAAAGATGAATGCAGTTTGAAAAAATGTGCTTTAACGGGGTGCTACACAGAAAAACGTTCGAAAGGTGAAGTGATAGAAAATTATGCATCTCGATAGGATAGCGACTTCAGATTTGATGTACGGGTAGATACTTTGAAAGGAAAAGAGTGTGAAATTTTAGATTTCCAATATTTGCTACTTTAAGGGGTGCGCAAACTAATATGTTCGAATTTGCTAATAAATGAGGCACGCTTCCTTTTAAATGTAATAGAGGCTTGATATTTGGTATTTGGGCCAATCATCTGATAAAAAACCCAAGACAAACAGAGTATTTCAAAAATGTTCATTTATGGATGTGCTTCACAGAAAAAAGTTCCAAAGGAGAAATAATAATATAGGAGTGCCTCGGGATGAAATAGACTTAAATGTAGTGTAAGGGTAGATAATTCGAAAGGAAGAAATGCTCGAATTTAGTTTCCCAATATTTCTTCTTTAGAGGGTTCTGCACACCAAAATATTCCATCTGTCGAATAAATGTGAAACGCGAATTATTATAAAATTTACATTATTCAGGGGTTGCTTATTGCGAGACCGTTGATTTTCAACGGGTATTCGGCTAGTATATACTAATTGCCACGTGTCCGTCTGTCTGTCTGTCACGCTTTTTTCCGGCACTTCCCGAATAAATAGAGACTTGTAATTTGGTACACGGCTCGGTCGTTCGATAAAACCCCCTGGAAAAATCGAATTTTTCGAAAACGTTCCATAGAGGGGGTGCCCCACACCAAAACGTTCGATAAGTGATATGATAGGAGAGCATGTTTTGCGATGAGATAGAGACTTCAAGTTTAGAGTATGGGTAAATCGTTTGAAACAAAGAAAGTGCAAAATTTCAGATTTCCAATATTTTCTACTTAAGGGGGTGCCGCACACAAAAATGTTCGATTTTCCGTCTACAGGGGGTGCTCCACACCAAAACGTTCGAAAAGTGAAATGCGCAAACTAATATGCATGCTTTGCGATGAGATAGTGACTTCAGATTTGGTGTATGGGTAAAACGTTCGAAAGGCAGAAAGTGTGCATTTTCAGATTTCCAATATTTTCTACTCAAGGGGGTGCCGCACACCAAAACGTTCGAAAAGTGAAATGATAGGAAAGCCTGCTTTGCGATAAGATAGGGACTTCAAATTTGGTATATAGGTAAACCGTTCGAAAGGAAGAAAGTGTGTAATTTCAGATTTCCAATATTTCCTACTTAAGGGGGTGCCGCACACAAAAATGTTCGATTTTCCGAATAAATGAGAAACGGCCCCTTTAAAATTTGATAGAGGCTCAAGATTTTATATATAGACTAATCATTTGATGAAAACACCCAAAACGAATATAATTTTTCAAAAATGTTCGTTTAAGGGGGTTCTCCAGAGGAAAACGTTCGAAATGCGAATTGATAAAAAAAAAAAAAGCTTCGAAATAAGATACAGACTTCAAATTTGGTGTACAGGTAGATAGTTCGAAAGGAAGAACATGTGCAATTTCAGTTTTCCGTTATTTTGAACTTTTGGGGGTGCCTCAAAACTAAATGTTCGATTTGTCGAATAAATAAGAAACGCGAATTATTAAAAAATTTACATTATTCAGGGGTTGCTTAATGTGGGACCGTTGATTTTAAACGGGTATGCGGCTAGTATATACTAATTGCCAAGTGCCCGTCTGTCTGTCTGTCCGTCTGTCTGTCTGTCAGGCTTTTTTTAGGCACTTCCCGAATAGATAGAGACTTTCAATTTGGTACACGGCTCGGTCGTTCGATAAAATCCCCTGGAAAAATCGAATTTTTCGAAAACGTTCTATAGAGGGGATGCCCCACACCAAAACGTTCGAAAAGTGAAATGACGGGAAAGCATGCTTTCCGATGAGATAGAGACTTCAAATTTGGTATATGGGTAAATCACTCGAAAGGAAGAAAGTGTGCAATTTCAGATTTCCAATATTTTCTACTTAAGGAGGGGTGCAGCACACCAAAACGTCCGAAAAGTGAAATGATAGGAGAGCATGCTTTGCGATGAGATAGAGACTTCAAGTTTGGTGTATGGGTAAATCGTTTGAAACGAAGAAAGTGTGGAATTTCAGATTTCCAATAAGGGGGTATGCCGCACACTAAAACGTTCGAAAAGTGAAATGATAGGAAAGAATGCTTTGCGATGAGGTAGAGACTTCAAATTTGGTGTATGGGTAAATCGTTCAAAAGGAAGAAAGTGTGCAATTTCAGATTTCCAATATTTTCTACTTAAGGGGGTGTTCAGCAGACCAAAACGTTCGAAAAGTGATATGATAGGAGAGCATGCATTGCGATGAGATAGAGGCTTCAAGTTTGGAGTATGGGTAAATCGTTTGAGACAAAGAAAGTGTGGAATTTCAGATTTCCAATATTTTCTACTTAAGGGGGTGCCGCACACTAAAACGTTCGAAAAGTGAAATGATAGGAAAGAATGCTTTGCGATGAGGTAGAGACTTCAAATTTGGTATATGGGTAAATCACTCGAAAGGAAGAAAGTGTGCAATTTCAGATTTCCAATATTTTCGACTTAAGGGGGTGTTCAGCAGACCAAAACGTTCGAAAAGTGATATGATAGGAGAGCATGCTTTGCGATGAGATAGAGGCTTCAAGTTTGGAGTATGGGTAAATCGTTTGAAACAAAGAAAGTGTGGAATTTCAGATTTCCAATATTTTCTGCTTAAGGGGGTGTCGCACACTAAAACGTTCGAAAAGTGAAATGATAGGAAAGAATGCTTTGCGATGAGGTAGAGACTTCGAATTTGGTGTATGGGTAAATCGTTCAAAAGGAAGAAAGCGTGCAATTTCAGATTTCCAATATTTTCTACTTAAGGGGGTGCCGCATACCAAAATATTAGATTTCCAGAGAAAATGAGAAAACTCTCTTTTAAAATTTGATAGAGGCTTGAAATTCGGTATATGGGCTAATCATTTGACGGAAACACGCAAGCCGAATACAGTTCTTGTTTCGAAAAAAACATGTTTCGAAATGAGACAGATATATCAATTATATATTTGGTGTACTTGGTATATTTGATATATTTGGTGTAAGGATAGATAGTTTGAAAGGAAGAAAGCGTGAAATTTCAGATTTCCATATTTGTTACTTTCAGGGGTGCGCACACTAATATGTTCGATTTTCCGAATAAAGGAGAAATGCTCCTTTTAAAACGTGATAGAGGCTTGATATTTGGTATATGGGCAAATCATTTGATAGAAATCACAAAAAGAATAAAGTTTTCCAAAAATGTGTATTTAAGGGGGTAGACACTCCGCACTAAAGTTTTCGAAAGGTGAAATGCTAGAAAAGCATGCTTCGCTATGAGATAGAGACTTCAAATTTGGTGCTCTTCCTTTTAAATGTGATAGAGGCTTGATTTTTGGTATATGGACCAATAATCTGATAAAAAAACACAAGACAAACAGAGGAAGAAATCCGCAAATTTAGTTTCCCAATATTTTCTTCTTTAGGGGGTTCTGCACACCAAAATATTCCATCTGTCGAATAAATGTGAAACGCGAATTATTATAAAATTTACATTATTCAGGGGTTGCTTATTGCGAGACCGTTGATTTTCAACGGGTATTCGGCTAGTATATACTAATTGCCACGTGTCCGTCTGTCTGTCTGTCCGTCTGTCTGTCTGTCACGCTTTTTTTAGGCACTTCCCGAATAGATAGAGACTTGCAATTTGGTACACGGCTCGGTCGTTCGATAAAACCCCCTGGAAAAATCGAATTTTTCGAAAAAGTTCCATAGAGGGGATGCCCCCCACCAAAACGTTCGATAAGTGATATGACGGGAAAGCATGCTTTGCGATGAGATAGAGACTTCAAATTTGGTATAAAGGTAAATATTTGGTATAAATGGTAAAAGGAAGAATGTGTGCAATTTCAGATTTCCAATATTTTCTGCTTAAGGGGGGTGCAGCATACCAAAACGTTCGAAAAGTGAAATGATAGGAAATAATGCTTTGCGATGAGGTAGAGACTTCAAATTTGGTGTATGGGTAAATCGTTCGAAAGGAAGAAAGTGTGCAATTTCAGATTTCCAATATTTTCTACTTAAGGGGGGGGGGGGTGCAGCATACCAAAACGTTCGAAAAGTGATATGATAGGAGAGCATGCTTTGCGATGAGATAGAGACTTCAAGTTTGGAGTATGGGTAAATCGTTTGAAACAAAGAAAGTGCGGAATTTCAGATTTCCAATATTTTCTACTTAAGGGGGTGCTGCACACAAAAATGTTCGATTTTCCGTCTACAGGGTGTGCTCCACACCAAAACGTTCGAAAAGTGAAATGATAGGAAAGCATGCTTTGCGATAAGATAGTGACTTCAGATTTGGTGTATGGGTAAATCGTTCGAAAGGCAGACAGTGTGCATTTTCAGATTTCCAATATTTTCTACTCAAGGGGGTGCCGCACACCAAAACGTTCGGAAAGTGAAATGATAGGAAAGCCTGCTTTGCGATGAGATAGAGACTTCAAATTTGGTATATAGGTAAACCGTTCGAATAGAAGAAAGTGTGTAATTTCAGATTTCCAATATTTCCTACTTAAGGGGGTGCCGCACACAAATATTTTCGATTTTCCGAATAAATGAGAAACGGCCCCTTTAAAATTTGATAGGGGCTCAAAATTTTATTTATAGACTAATCATTTGATGAAAACACCCAAAACGAATATAATTTTTCAAAAATGTGCTTTAAAGGGGGTTCTCCAGAGGAAAACGTTCGAAATGTGAATTGATAAAAAAAAACATGCTTCGAAATAAGATACAGACTTCAAATTTGGTGTACAAGTAGATAGTTCGAAAGAAAGAACATGTGCAATTTCAGTTTTCCGATATTTTGAACTTTTGGGGGTGCCTCAAAACTAAATGTTCGATTTGTCGAATAAATAAGAAACGCGAATTATTAAAAAATTTACATTATTCTGGGGTTGTTTAATGTGGGGCCGTTGATTTTCAACGGGTATGCGACTAGTATATACTAATTGCCAAGTGTCCGTCTGTCTGTCTGTCCGTCTGTCTGTCTGTCTGTCTGTCACGCTTTTTTTAGGCACTTCCCGAATAGATAGAGACTTGCAATTTGGTACACGGCTCGGTCGTTCGATAACACCCCCTGGAAAAATCGAATTTTTCGAAAACGTTCTATAGAGGGGGTGCCCCACACCAAAACGTTCGAAAAGTGAAATGACGGGAAAGCATGCTTTGCGATGAGATAGAGACTTCAAATTTGGTATATGGGTAAATCACTCGAAAGGAAGAAAGTATGGAATTTCAGATTTCCAATATTTTCTACTTAAGGGGGGTGCAGCACACCAAAACGTTCGAAAAGTGAAATGATAGGAGAGCATGCTTTGCGATGAGATAGAGACTTCAAGTTTGGTGTATGGGTAAATCGTTTGAAACGAAGAAAGTGTGGAATTTCAGATTTCCAATAAGGGGGTATGCCGCACACTAAAACGTTCGAAAAGTGAAATGATAGGAAAGAATGCTTTGCGATGAGGTAGAGACTTCAAATTTGGTGTATGGGTAAATCGTTCAAAAGGAAGAAAGTGTGCTATTTCAGATTTCCAATATTTTCTACTTAAGGGGGTGCCGCACACTAAAACGTTCGAAAAGTGAAATGATAGGAAAGAATACTCTGCGATGAGGTAGAGACTTCAAATTTGGTGTATGGGTAAATCGTTCAAAAGGAAGAAAGTGTGCAATTTCAGATTTCCAATATTTTCTACTTAAGGGGGTGCCGCACACCAAAATATTCAATTTGCAAAATAAATGAGAAAACGATCCTTTAAAATTTGATAGAGGCTTGAAATTCGGTATATGGGCTAATCATTTGATGGAAGCACCCAAGACAAATATAGTTTTTCAAAAATGTTCGCTTAAGGGGGTGCTTCAGATTAAAACGTTCGAAAAGTGAATTGATAAAAAACCATAATTCGGAAGGAGATAGAGATATCAAATTTGGTGTAAGGGTAGATAGTGTGGAAGGAAGAAAGTGTAAAATATCAGTTTACCAAAATTTTCTACTTTAGGGGGTGTCGCACTCTAAAATGTTCGATTTTCGGAATAAAGGAGAAACGCCCCTTTCAAAAGGTGATAGAGGCTTAATATTTGGTATATGGGCGAATCATCTCATAGAAATCACAAAAAGAATAGAGTTTTTCAAAAATGTATAGTTAAGGGGGTGGGTACTCCACACAAATGCATTCGAAAGATGAAATCCTAGAAATGCATACTTCACGATGAGATAGAGACTTCAAATTTGGTGTACGGGTAGATAGTTTGAAAGGAAGAAAGCGTGAAATTTCAGATTTCCAATATTTGCTACTTTAAGGGGTGCCGCACACTAATATGTTCGATTTTCGGAATAAATGAGGCACGCTTCCTTTTAAATGTGACAGAGGCTTGATATTAGGTATATGGGCCAATCATCTGATAAAAAACCCAAGACAAAGAGAGTTCTTCAAAAATGTTCATTTATGGGTGTGCTTCACAGAAAAAAGTTCCAAAGGAGAAATAATAATATAGGGGTGTCTCGGGATGAGATAGAATTTAATGTAGTGTACGGGTAAATAATTCGAAAGGAAGAAATGCGCAAATTTAGTTTCCAAATATTTTCTTCTTTAGGGGGTTCTGCACACCAAAATATTCGATTTGTCGAACAAATGTGAAAAGCGAATTATTATAAAATTTACATTATTCAGGGGTTGCTTATTGCGATACCGTTGATTTTCAACGGGTATTCGGCTAATAGTTCCACTATTATTCCAGCACAGATGTTAATTCTGCTTCCGTGGCTTCGTATTCCAAATCGCCCTAAAGAATTTTTTGTGGAGTAGATTTCCTTGTTTTCAAATTTTTGGGGAGTAAGTTTACAAAGTGGGGAATACTTAAAAAAAAATAATAATAATGGGTAACAGTATAAATAATTTTGTTATAGTTTTCTAGACACTGCAATACTTATTTTCAAGAACGATATTAATTTAAACATCTGTTTACAGATGTTTTTCTGTTTTTATGGGGTGACTGCTCTGTTTCTCTTATACCGCTAAACATTGAATTCAAATTGATTAATATCCTTATATTTTAGTTTCTTTATATTGTAGTTACAGTTTTAATTTCTAATGCAAATTTCAATCCTCAAATTCAGATATATTATATTTAAATATAGTTCATTTTTGTTACTATATTCATCAATAAAATGGTGTTGGAGAAAATAGTAAGACTTAATGTTATTGATGTATATATTAAATATGCATTATAATGAAATAACACGTGATAGGGTTCGAATGAAGATAATTATATGTACAGCCACTAAAATGTAAGAAAGTGGGAAAAAGTCTGAAAGTTAAATAATTTTATTACTACAAATGTTATGCGTATACAAGCTGGTAAAATTCGAAAGAAAATACAGGAATTTGGATGCAAACCCGACACCTAAACTAATTTCAAGCAAGGTTTCTTCAGGTATTTGCTCTTATTTAGCTCCGAAATACAAAATTTAGATTCAAAGGGAGTGTGGGACAAATGATTTTTACTCAACCTTGAAAAACATTTTTCAAATATGGCATTTCTTATGATCAAAATGTTACTTTTTCTTTCTTTACAACTGAAAAATAGGAATTTTTTTTGTGTGCATTACGTAAAAATATTGTATTGATTATAATAAAAATATAATAACTTCGTTAAAAGCAGCATGGAATGCAGAATTAATACTGTTGACTGATTTCGAAGGCAATACCTTAGTCAGGACACATAAGAAGCGCAACCTTCAGCGCAACCTTCCGGGCCTACCGATTGAAATTCCCGCTCGCTAGTGCAAATCCCGCGCGCTAACCACTGGGGTACTTTGCCCGCCGCGATATTTTCCATAACTTTCTTTTTATTCACCGAATTTAGTCCGGAGCCCAGTGGGAGAGGCACCCACGGGGACCGTACCCTCCTTCCCTTACCACCAACCTCTCGAAAGGACTTACAGACCCACATGTTATTCCGCGTGATCGAACCCGGGCCTACCGCGTGCAATTCCCGCGCGCTAACCACTGGGCTACTTCGCCCTCCGCGACAATCTCCATAACTTTCTTTTTAATCATCCAATTTAGACCGTACCCTCCTTCCCCTACCACCAACCTCTCGGAAGGACTCACGAACCCACATGTTTAACGTGATCGTACTCTGCGTGAACGTGGCGTAAGTTTTGGCAATGGCGGGAATCGAACCCGGGCCTACTGAGTGCAATTCCCGCGCGCTAACCACTGGGCTGCCGCGCCCTCCGCGACAATCTCCATAACTTTTTATATATTCACCCAATTTAGACGGGAACCCAGTGGGGGAGGCATCCACAGGGCCCGTACCCTCCTTCCCCTACCACCAACCTCTCGGAAGGACTTACGGACTCACATATTTAACGTGATCGTATTCCACGTAAACACGGCGGTAGTTTTGGCAGTGGCGGGAATCGAACCCGGACCTACCGCTAACTTCCCGCGCGCTAATTTGCAATTTTAAATGACCATATGCTTAATTCCATCATCCTCATTCCATTGTTTCATTGTTCCATCATTTAAAATATCCATAAAATTAAAATATCCATTTAAAATATCCAAAAGTTACAATATACATTTAAAAACTCCATATCGTTCCATCATTTAAAATATAAATATAATAATTTATATGGAGTAGAGGAGCTCTATTCAGAACCGTGACCTCACCTCCACCTTGACGTCCCCACCCACCACCTTCCCTCCTTCTGCGGGGAGAAACGCCGGTTAAGAAGCGGCACGCCGAGAAATTGAAATTCGGAAACTTTTAAAATCCCGATCCTGTGGGCAATACGGAATATTTCCTGACCAGATTGGACTTGTAAGAATGCCAGATATTTGACCTTTCTAAAAATGTAAATTATTAGTCCAAATTATGAGTACTTTTTACTATGCGAGAATTTAAAAACCAAAAATCGTTTTTTTGAGCCAAAAGTGACTTTTGTTTTAAAATCTTTAAAAAATATTAGAAATCGAAATTGAGAGTTGAAATTGATATATTTTTACTCGCAATTATCTGTTCTCTCCGGTGGTGTGATTTGTTTTTTTCTTCGATGTCCGGATCCTGGAGAAAAAATGGCAAAAAACTGTCGAATTCGCATAAAACATTAAATAACAAAAAAAATAATTTAAATTTTAAAAATCGGTTTTCACGTGTCCCCTTCCCATCCCCCCGGGTCTCCGATTGCCAAATTTCGTAGCTCTCCGACGCGCGGTCGCTGAACGTATAGTGTATAAGACAGACAGACAGACATTGCCTCTTATTATATAGAAGATAAACGCTAGGAGGGTGGAATACCGGGAAACGGCATGCTGGGGAAAATTGGAGGTCATGTGTCCTTAACAACCGTTAAGAATGAGCTGTTTGTTCTTAGTCTTAACTGCGCTTATCGAAAACCTTTCTGCATTACCTGGTAGAGGGCGCTCATTTAGGATCTAGCCAACGTCGGATAATTCATTCTGTTTAATATTTGTAGGCGGTCCAAGGTATTACTACGACATATTTACAATGTAGAACATAAGAGAATAAGACAGCGTATTTATAAGTTTTATATAGTTAAATTAGTATTAAAACCTGTTAATAATAGGGAAAACTAGCAATTAAATAATTAAGTTGCAACTGTTTTTTTAATGAATTTTATTTTGTTTGACACGGCAAATCGAACATTATCGTGTGTGGCATTCCCTAAAGTTTAAAACATTGAAAAGCTGAAAATGCACATTTTCTTTCTTACTACTTACCTGCGGCGAAAGATTTCGGTTTGGCTTAGAAAAAGCTGGATCTAAAAGATAACAAAATGTGGTGAAAATTTTGGGGTATTTATTATTTACTTTTAGTAGTAGTATAGAGATAATAAGAAGTATTGTTTTGGACCGACACGTAATCCACCTTTTTCTGTAGTTCAGAGTCCACCTATAAAAAAGCATAAGCCCTAAAAAATGGCAACTGGCTTATTTTAGAATCATTCCTTTAATTCAGATTTTCATTTCACAATTTTACATTTCTTATTCATTAAGTTTTGAACTAACCTGGAGGCAAGTGTGTTGAAAGAGTGGTATTTTTTTTAATTAATTAGTTATTAAGATGCAAAGAAATACCTATTAAGTTTGCTGTACTTGTTGCAGGCTCCTTTGCAGGAGACACCATGGCCAGATTCATCTTTGGAGCGGCAGCACTTCTTCTATATTCTCTATACTGACTTCTGTTTTCAATCTTTTATGTCGTTTATATTTCTATTTTTCTTCAACGATCATCATTATCTCTCCACTCTCGGTCAATCTCTTCGTTTCCCTTTCAATTGATTTTTCTGTGTGTAGCTAACTCTTAAATACCGTCTCCTAGCTCATTTCTGTCCTTGTATATCTATGGTTTATTGGTTGGTAGCACACACATGTATCCCCATATCTCGGCTCCTATTGGTCGGATATACCTTTGGTGAGAAATATTTGACTAGCCAGAGATGAACCAGGAGTAACTGCCTGGGGTTTCCAGGCTCGTAAGTATCACGTGACTTTTCGATGAGGGTAGGACTTATTGCTCTACATAAATTAATTTGAGTTATATGCTAACCACTGACGTACTCCAAACTGTCTATTGTTTGACGTATTTCAACTTTATTGTCGCATTGTCTGTTACGAAATGCCTTATAGTCTGCAATCATTCTAAATGCAAAAATTCGAAACTCTCTCATCATATATTTTACGACACAAAACAACAAGTACCAGAGTACGGCAATAAAGATAAAACCTTCAAAATGACTCAGTCTGGTAGGCGGCAGTACTAGATTGTTCCAAGGCAAATATGGAACATTGCGAATTATGGAGGGAGTACAACCTACAAAGATGGTCCCTGTGCTTCTCCTACAATTCATATACAGTTCCCTAACTAAGAGAACACCTGCAAAAGGATGAGCAAGCCATGTTTCTGGGAAATATGGACAGCGAAGGCTCAGTTAAAGAGGGGCGCACAGCAGGGCGTTCTTGGGGAGATCTGACCCTTGTCCGGTTCGGCGACACGTGCACCCAGGGTCGTGGGAACGCTGGCCCACCTGCCAGATATTAATTCTGGGGTGATCGCCGTCCTCCTGTCATGACAGCACCCAATAGCTGGACATAATTCTGAAATATCCAATGAAAATACCAGGGGCTTCAATTGGGGGAACCAGTAATAAACCTGGGGCTTAATTGCGTGTGAGGAGACATTTTTCGGATGTTCGAGAGAGAGAGAAAGTTCTCCCAAAAGACGTCTGCAGCGATGACCGGCGTTTCCTCCGCGGTCGAAGTGCCCCGCATCCAGTGACGACCCAACGATGTATCGAAGGTACGAAATGCATGTCTCTTATACTCTCTGTTTGACACTAATTTAGATAACTTTGCACTCTCTCGACATCGTATTCAATTTACACTTGAGTGAAATAATCTGGATGAATTTAATTGTAAACTTAAATGAAGGAGATTTTAATGATATACTTCAAAAATTCATAATTAAGAAAATGTCAAACACGAATGTCAATGGAGAGTGATTGTGATTTAGTATGATTGTTAATTGAATCAATTAAATATGTTCTTTTATTATTATTTTTAATTTCCTTTTGTTAATAAATATATTGTTAATGTTTTATATCATGTCCGTTGTCCTCATTTTCCATTAATTTGATTTTTATGTATTTTTATTCGACACGGCCAATGTCGGAGATTGTTTTAATGAACAATATTACTGAATTATGCGTTCTGACCGGACGTGTGGTTAAAATCCACATAACAAAAAAATGGTTCCGATGACCAGGATTCGAAATAAAAATAAATGTTAAAATAACTAAAAATTTTTTTTTGAGAATAAATTAAAATTAATGTGCGCGATAGGAAAATTTAAAATAAAATTAACTTAAAATAAAATTTAAAATAAAATTAACTTGAATTAAAATAAAATTATCTTGAAATAAATTTAAAATAAAAACTTAAACTTTAAAAGAAAATTTAACGTAAGGAAATGAGGACATTTAAGAAAATAGATGTTGTCACAAGTGTTATGCCATATGTATATGAAATGCTTATTTAAGAAATGGTGTGTATATTTAAGAAAAAGAATTATAGGATTTAAATATATTGAATAAGGGGAGAAAATTAATAATGGATGGTAATATTTTTTGGGAGCTAAATTTTTGGAAATAAGACATGAATAGGAGTATGATTTTATGTGTAAGATTTTTGAGTATCAATAATTGTATTTTATGTTGCATGAAAAGTGTTGTATTTATGTAAACGCGCATTGTTCGTAGGGATAAAAATTTTGGATTAGAAAATTAAGGGAAAACTTAACAAATTTTAAAAATGACAGAAAGGGGTGATATGACGGTAACGCCTACAAGTAGGATCCCTGGGATTATATCCTTGTTAGGAGAACTGAGCGGAAGCGACGAGAACGAGACCTCCATGTTTTTCGAACAGTCGAGAGTCTTTAAGTGAACTAACAAATTGGAACGATTTAGAGAAACTAGCAATTGTTAAATCCCGTCTGCGCGGAAACGCAAAAAAATTCTACATCGGCTCAAAGGACCTGCGTAGCAAAACATCTTTCGAGACTTTCAAACAAAAATTTCTAGATTTTTTCACCTCCGAACCTAATGTCACTGCAAACCAAATTCTTTTTTCAACTGCGAAACAAACAAAGGGAGAAAATATTAAAGAATTAGCTCATAGAATTACTACATTAACTTTAAACTACGTGGGCGAAACACAGCTTAATGAACATACAGACGCAATTATGGACAAACTAAGCCTAAGTAAATTTTTGGAGGCAATTGAGCCCGAATATCGGAAAGAAATTGTAAAAAACAACCCAAAAAGTTTTAGAGATGCAGTAAAAATTGCTCAAAATTTAGAAGCGGCCAACCTTACAACAACAGTTGATTTAAATAACATCTCTCAATACAGCGATATTCAAATGTTTAAAAAGGAACAACAACAGTTTAATTCCAACCTACTTGAAAAAATAACACAAGAAATAAATCATCTTAAAATTAGAGAAAACAGAAATGATTATCAGATAACGGACACATATTCATGCTATTTTTGCGGTAAATTTGGACATTGTATGCAGGATTGCTGGCATTACATTAGAGAGAGAAATAAACAAACACACATCTCATTACAAAACAAACATAGGATAAATTTAAATATACGGATAGCTCGGACACATTCGCCAATGGCAGAAATGATTTTAGGCGAAATTCAAATTTTAACAGAAATGATTCTCGACGAAATACAAATTTTAACAGAAATTTAAACTAGAAGGGGAGATTGAGAATTATCGTCAACAAAGGCGTAGAAATGGGGTGCAGTCTCCTTTAAATAAAGATAATAAAATCCTTGTTAGAGATAGAAATTACATAGAGAATAATTCTGAAAATGATCGGTATATAGATAGAAATTACATAGAGAATAATTCAGAAAATGATCGGTACATAGATAGAAATTACATAGAGAATAATTCTGAAAATGATCGGTACATAGATAGAAATTACACAGAGAATAATTCAGGAAAGGATTGGTACATAGATAGAAATTACATAGAGAATAATTCAGAAAATGATCGGTACATAGATAGAAATTACACAGAGAATAATTCAGAAGAAGATCGGTACATAGATAGAAATTACATAGAGAATAATTCAGGAAAGGTTCAGTACATAGATAGGAAGAATTCCAGAGAAGATAGAAATTTATGGAATAGAGAAGGCATTAGAAAAAGGAATGTTACACAAATTAATATTGAGAGCGAGGGACAAAATGTTGGAAAATATAAAACTCAAATTAATAGAGAAAATATTGGTAATAACAGAACCCAAAATAGTGGAGAAAGAGAGGGCATTAAAGACAGGAAGGACGAAGTTGAACTTATCGCGTCAGTTGGAGATGAATTAAACACAGAATTACCCACAGCAGAAAATAAATTTCAAAACACGGAAACAAAAATTCGCTTAGACTCCGACACATTTTTTTCGGTTTGGCCTATTGATATTTTCAAAAAAATTAAAGAAGAAACTCTGAAATTACGTGAAAACAAAATAACGGACGTTTTGGTTGGTGAGAGCGCTGATTTCAAAGACACACAGAATACAAATAGAAATTATGACAATGAAGATATCCAAATTCCAAATGAAAATAAAGTAACGGATGTTTTGATTAGTGAGAATGTTGATTCCAAAAATACACAAAACACAAGTACAAACTATGGCAATGAAGATATCAAAATTCCAAATGAAAACAAAATAACGGACGTTTTGGTTAGAGAAAGGGTTGATTTTGAAAATATTCAAAATACAAATAAAACTCACAATTATGAAAACATTCGGAAATCAGATGAAAGCAAAATAATGAAAGTTAATAGAAATCAAAATGTTATTTTCCAAGAAGTCCAAAATGAGAATGGAAAGGTTAATTGTCAAAAAGTCGAAAAGAAAATGCAAAATGCAAGCTTCAGGATATTCGAATTACGAATGAGAATCACGAGGTACAAATAATCCAAGCTTCAAATGAGAGTAAAATAATGGATGCTATGGACAATGATAATGAAAATGTTACCTTTCAAAATTTGCAAAATTCTAATGATACCAGTAAAAATATTCAAAATGAAAATTGTAATACAGGTAGGGAGAAAAATCAAAATGATAGTGAAATTAATAGTGTTCAAAAACCTTCAGAAATAGATGAGAACCAAAACAAACAGTATGTTAGGCAAAAAGTAGAGATTCCACATGAAATACAAGTTTGTAACGTTTTTCGAACGTTTTGGTGTGGGACAACCCCTCCTTCTACTGAGTATTTGCAATGTGTGATTTGCTCAACAATGTGCCAGATGTTTTCTCTATCTCGCTTGAAAAAAAGGAGTTTTTCACTTACTCAGTAAATCGAACATTTTGGTGTGCGGCACTCCTAAAGAAACAAATCTTGGAAATGTGAAATTGTACACCTTCTAATCAAATGATCTACCATTGAACTAAATTTATAGTCTCTATCTCATTTCGAATTATGCTTTTCAGAATTTTGAATTTCTAAAGTTTTGTTGCGGAGGGCTCCTTCTACTGAACATTTAAATAAACATTCGATGATTTTCGGGGGTTTTAATAATTCGCGGTTTTTAATAACAATACTTTCCTTATACATTATGTATATAAGAAAAGTAATATGGCTTTCATCTTGTATCAAAATCGTGATTTTTAAATTTTTAAAGTTATTTTTAATTTATATTTAGTGTTGTATCCGTCCTAAATCCGCTTTATTTTTGTTAATTTATGGGCATCTATACTCTGAAACAACGTAATTACAATATATTTGAGTTTAAATGATCAATTCCATCCATCTTTTGCCAAAATCGTGATTTTTAAAGTTCTTTTCAATTTATATTTCGTGCGGTGAAACAAATTCTATTAGGTGAAACAAATCTTGGAAACATGAAATTGTGCACCTTCTAATCAAATGATCTACCATTGAACTAAATTTATAGTCTCTATCTCATTTCGAATTATGCTTTTCAGAATTTTGTATTTCTAACGTTTTTTAGCGGAGGGCCCCTTCTTCTGAACATTTAAATAAACATTCGATGATTTTTGGAGGTTTAAATAATTTGATTGATCTGTATATTAAATTAAAAGCTCCATCCTCATACTTTCAAATTAATATAGATTTTCCAAAAATTTAGACACTTTCTTAATTTTACGAATCGGCCAATTCCTTTTAAGCATTTTTCATATTTCTAAAAGTCAATGGAAATACTTATATCCCGCAACTAAAATATTTTAATCATGCAAACGAAATATTTCAGTCACAGGCCTGGGAACTAGTATTTTCTCACCATTTATTTTAATTTTTAATGAAAATTAATTTTGCCACACAGTGCCAGTTTTCAGACGTGATCATTTTCATAAAATTCGAAGAAACCAGTTAGAAATTTTACTTTGTAGTGGAGAAAAATTCTCAGCAAGACGCAATGTTGAGTTTTTTTCAATTAGCAGCTGATACATACTACTGTGAAAGATTGGATTTCGACATAAATTGCATTATAGCCTGCTAATTTTAATCGTGCATCATACCGTGCTAATTTATGGATTATTTTCATAAAATTCGTCAAAATCTGCCGGAAATTCTGCATCGCGGCGAAAAATACTTAGTAAACCACAAGTTGAGCCACTTTCACTTAGCAACTGAAAAATACATCACAACAAATTCAAAAGTTTCATTTTTGGCATTAAAGGAGCCTATGAAAATTTTCAGACTATTATTTACGTCAAACTCATCAAGATCATGAGGGAAAAAATTGCCTAAACTGAAAATATGTTAATACTTTGGCGATACTTGTATTGGTACTGAAAAAAATAATCGCCAATTTTATTATGCTATTAAGAAATCTAGAAAGTTTTTTATGATTTCAAAAGTTTACATGCCCGTCAGTGTTCTGAATTCTTAAATGTTTCTTTTTTTCTTACAGATAATTTGGTTGCTGATTCCTTTCTACAAAGCTGAGTCTTCTCTGTCACACCTTTCCTGATTCCTGCAACATTAAGTCACAATATACTCTATTTAACTTATTTCTGCAAAAAACATACATTTTATTTTGAAATATAATTAAACTAGATCAGAAAGATGAGCATAACTAACCAGTGTTTTGACGAAAAGCTGCTAGAAGGTTATGTGAAGACTCCGCCATCACTCAAAGAGCAGGCAATAACCAGGTCAGCCATTCAGCTGTGCCAACATTCTCGGCTAAAAATATGCATAGTTCAAGACTTTGATAGAAAGTTCAAATGTAGATGGCCTGTTTCTGAGTGGGAAATACGGATAGGCGACCACTCTTCTGCCGTGTGTGAGACTCTTCCACTTCCACGTGTGTTGAAAGCGTCCTTAATCAGTCGTATCTGGTTGATAGCTTTTCGTCTTTTTGGCTGGAGTAGGGAATATAGAATAAGATTTCCCGCGTCTTCACGGATTGCAGGTGAGTGTTTAACGTTAACTGATTGGACGGCAGAAGGAAGAATAAACGAAAGAGTGGTAGCAGAACGTTTAGTGCAAAATGAGGGATTACCACTTTCCCAGCGCTATATATTAGCGTGTATATACTTTATGGAACCTTTTATTCAACCCTTGTGGAATGAAATATGTCCTGTGAGAAAGCTAATTCCAAATTCTGATCCGATAAATAAGCAATCAAATATAGTCATGATGTGGTCGAATCGTATGTCTAAGGGAATGGAAGGAATTATAGGATGCGATAATCTATTCTGGAAACAAGTATTTGAGGTAGCTGTGGACGAAGGACAGAGAGCAGCGGTTTTCTATTGCTGGAACAGAATGGGTGAAAGTACTCAGCAGGAAATCATTGTTAAAAGTGCTTGTTGCGCATTTAATCAGTATAATATTTTAAAAGAAAAATGGAACAGAAATATTTATAAATTGTACCGTTCCGAAAGTTGGTGCAGCATGCCAACACATTACAGCGATATTTTATATTTTCTTGTGTCACAGATGTCTCACGGACAGGTGACAGAATTTTTTAATTTTCCATTGAATTTGAATCGCTTTGGACATTATTCACTAGATACCACATTCACATGGTCACTAGAATCTCCTTATCAAATATATTTTATGCCAATCATTTCCAAATTGTGGGGAATTTTACCCGAAAAATCCTATTCAAATCTATTGAAACAGCTTTCTGCGAGATATGCAAACAAATACAATGAATATAAGAATTACGATTACGGGAACCTATTGGTTGAGCTATTTGAAGAAACACCAGAAAATTACCATCGCTATATATTTTCTAACTCTGATTGGGGAGATATTGTTTACAGTATTTTAGACAAAATGCCTTTTCAACGTAAAAGTATACAGATAATTGAATATATGTTGCAACACGCGACAGTGAAAGAAAGGCGGGAAATTATGCATTCCTGTTCTGGCGGACATATTTATTACTATTTAATCACGAGTAGAAATCGTGACAAGTTGGATTCGATATTATCAAAGTGTTTGCCAGAAAAAGAAATAGAAGGCTTTAGGAAAAAGTGGACGCTATCACACCTAGGGAGAGAGGCATGTTTTCGGATTTTATCTTATGAGAATGGAGAGGAGTACGTGAATTCGCTGCTGAAATGGGCATATTTCTCCCCTGAAGAAATTTCTGAGTTTAAACCTAATCTAATCTGGAAGGTGTTCAGGAATAATGGATTTTCCATAAACTCGTTAACGGAGAGAAATGATCATGATTTCAAACTCGGGAGCCAGAAACTTGCTAAGATTACATGGGATCCACGAGACGCTGTTTCTACTTTACTGGAAAAATTCGATACTGGAAGCGTGGACAGAGTATTGGAATGGTGCTTGCCATTTGAAGGAGATCGCAAACAATATAAGGAGCAGTTCATAAGCATTTTTAAGGAAGATAATTCATATTATCCTTTAAATTATATCCCATATTCGAAGTGCAATTTGAAATGTTTAATATCTAAGATATCTCAATTTCTCTACTGGGCATTTCCCTCTGAAGAAGACAGGATACTTTTAAAACACAATCTTTTTGCCAATAAATTTCCCCAACAGGTACTTAAAAGGTCGACTTTGCATGACCAATGGAAGGATGTTGATTTTTTTGTAGAGTTTTTTGAGCTATCTGCTATAGAAATAAAGCAACTAATAAAAGACGTCATGTGGGATATTGACACGCTGTACGAGATTTTGGATCTGCTGCACACATCTGACTCAGAATCCGTTTCTCATTATTTGAAATGGGGTCTGTCTGACTCAAAAACCGTGAAATCTTTCAAAAAGAAATTTGATCAATTTTTACGCAACAATAAGGCAATCGATCGAATTCGGCAAGAATGGAATCAGTTGATAAAAGATCGGCTCAGTGATCTAGCGATTAACCAGTTCAAAGAAACCCGCCGTCGAAAGAGGAGGTGCAAGAATAAAATCAATCCCAGTAAACTGTACAAAATACAAATGTTAGAGATAAATGCCAACATTGATTATTACTAGGAAAATCTTATTTATCATATTAATAGGAAAACTATCTGTTGAAAAACATGAAATATTGTTAAAGAGCTTACTTGTAACATATTCTCGGATTAATAAAGAATTTTTCTTCATATTTACTACGTGATCTGCATGTTTAAAACAGAATTCATCAGTAAAAAGAAATGTATCTTAAAAATATGCCATCTCACCCAGGACACATTGACTTGTAGTCAGGACCTGCCTAATGCAAGAGCATGAGGAGTTCCTTGCATTAGGCAGGGGCAGCTACTTTGAGCCTCCGTAACAGAGAGGACCACCCCCCATTAAAAGCGACATCGAAAATCTTATAGATTTATCTCTACACACTGCATTCAAGTACATCTTCTTTATTATGAACTAGAACGTAACAATATTATGCACTACTCCTAGATATGCCTGACTCCTAAATAAACGTCCACTTTTTGCTAGTCTATGCAAGATCTAATATATACGTGCAAGATCTGATAAGTAATTTGAGGGTTTTAGCTAGTTTCTGGGTGAATTTGTTGATTTTTTATGATTTTTTAGGATTTTTTGTTCCATGCCCATTCTATGAATCCCTGTAAAGTGCGTTTTGCTGTAAAAATACGGGGTTTCACGTTGAACTACTGGATATTCGGATGTACGTTGGGGGTGAAGGTGAATGTTTTATTATGGACTAGCCGCCTTTGGCGACCAGCCTGTTCGCTACCCTTGAAAATTCTGATCGTTGCAAACTCGCTGACGCGACCTACCAGAAAGGTGTAAGATAACTATTTGGACGGGTATGAAGTGCCACCTAATTTAGACCGAAACTCAGTGGGGAAGGTATCCACAGGGACCGTACCCTCCTTCCCCTACCACCAACCTCTCGGAAGGACTTAGGGTCCCACATGTTTAACGTGATCGTACTCCGCGTGAACACGCCGGCAGTTTCGGCAGTGGCGCGAATCGAACCCGGGCCTACCGGGTGAAATTCCTGTGCGTAACCACTTGGCTACCGCGCCCTCCGCGACAATCTCCATAACTTTTTTTTTATTCACCCAATTTAGACCGGAACCCATAGGGGGAGGCATCCGCAGGGACCGTACCCTCCATCCCCTACTATCAACCTCTTGGAAGGACTTACGGACCCACATGTTTAACATGATCGTACTCCGCCTGAACACGGTGGCAGTTTAGGCAGTGGAGGGAATCGCTAACCACTGGGCTACCGCGCCCTCCGCGACAATCTCCATAACTTTCTTTTTTTCCAGTCCAATGTAAATTTGTTTTGGTCCGTAAGTCCTCGGAAGGACTTACGGACGTGAACATGGCGGCAATTTTGGGAATCGAACCCGGGCCTACCAAGTGCAAATAAGTGCGCGCTAACCACTGGGGTACTTCGCCTTCCGCGACATTCTCCATAACTTTCTCTTTTTTCACCCAGTTTAAATCGGAACCCAGTGGGAGAGGCATCCACAGGGACCGTACCCTCCTTCTCCTACCACCAACCTTTCGGAAGGACTTGCGGTCCCACATGTTTAACGTGATCGAACTCCGCGTGAACACGTCAAAAGTTTTGGCAGTGGCGGGAATTGAACCCGGGCCTATCGAGTGAAATTCCCGCACGCTGATCACTGAACTACCGCGCCCTACGTGACAATCTCTATAACTTTCTTTTTATTCGCTCAATTTAGACCGGAACCCAATGGGGGAGGACCGTACTCTCCTTCCCCTACCACCAACCTTTCGGAAGGACTTACGGATCCACATGTTTTACGTGATCGTACTCCGCGTGAACACGGCAGCAGTTTTGGCAGTGGCGGGAATCGAACCCGGGCCTACCGAGTGCAATTCTCGTGCGCTAACCACTGGGCTACTGCGTCCTCCGCGACAATCTCCATAACTTTATTTTTATTCACTCAATTTAGACCGGGACCTAGTGGGGGAGGCATCCACAGGGACCGTACCCTCCTTCCCCTACCAACAACCTCTCGGAAGGACTTACGGACCCACATGTTTAATGTGATCGCACACCGTGAACACGGAGGCAGTTTAGGCAGTGGCGGGAATCGAACCCGGGCCTACCGAGTGCAATTCCCGTGCGCTAGCTTCCCGTGCGCTAATTTAAATTTTATAATGACCATATGATATTTAAAATATCCATAAAATTAAAATATCCATCGTTCCATGATTTAAAATATCCATAAATTCAAATATCTATTTAAAATAACCATAAATTAAAATATCCATTTAAAAAATCCATATCATTCCATGAATCATCCATATCGTTCCACCAATCCATAAATATAATAATTTCAAATACATCACCTGAATTCAATCTTTTAAATTATTAAAAATATCCATAAATTAAAATATCCATTTAAAATATCATATAAATATAATAATTTCACCCGATGTATCCAATACATATGCTAAGCTCTTAATACATTTAAAACCCGAAGCGCGGTCTCCATGGAGACGGGGGGAAAAACTGCTGGGGGGAATGTCGGGGGAGAATCGGTTCTTCCCCGAGAATTGAGCAAGAAATATAAAATCATGACGTCTTTAAAATTGCGATCCTGTGAGCAATTTTCATTATTTCTTGACCAGATTGGACTTGTAAGAATGCCAGATCTTTGGCCTTTCTAAAAATGTAAATTATTTGTCAAAATTATGAGTAGTTTTTACGATGGGAGGATTTAAAAACAAAAGTTGGTTTTTTTGAATCGAAAGTGACTTTTGTTTTAAAATCTTTAAAAAATATTATAACTCGTAATTGAGATTTGAAATTGATATATTTTTACTCGCAATCGTCTGCTCTTTCCGGTGGTGTGATTTGTTTTCTTCTAGGACGTCCGGATCGTGGAGAAAAAAGGGCAAAACGCGGTCGAAATCGCATAAAACATTATATAACTAAAAAAATAATTAAAATTTTAAAAATCGGTTTTCACGTGTCCCTTCCCCCCCCCCCCCGGGTCTCCAATTGCCAAATTTCGTAGCTCTCCGACGCGCGGTCGCTGAACGTATAGTGTATAAGACAGACAGACAGACAGCCATTGCCTTTTATTATTTAAGATTGTGGTTGCTTATGGATTACGTTTAGTGTATGAGGAAGTAATGACGTTGAGTGTTGGTGTCTCGGGGAGGGAGGGGGAGAGAGGAATATATGTTATTCGGGGGTTTTATGCTTGCAAGGGATAGCGCGTTGCTGTATTGTATAAGTAATTTGAGGGTTTTAGCTAGTTTCTGGGTGAATTTGATGATTTTTTATGATTTTTTCGTTTTATGCCCATTCTGTGAATCCCTGTAAAGTGAGTTTTCTTGCAAAAGTACAGGGGTTTCACGTTGAATGACTGTGTATTTGGATGTACGTTGGGGGCGAAGGTGAATGTTTTATTATGAATTCCGGTTGCTATGGGTTACGTTTAGCGTGTGGTGAAGTAAGTGTTGGTGTCTCGGTAGGGACGGTTGGTGTCTTGGACAGGTAGGGATGGGGAAAAAGAGGTATATGTTATTCGACGTTTTCTATACTTGCAAGGGATAGCGCGTTGTTGTATTGCATAAGGTTTGGAGGTTGTAAGGCATTTTTCTTCTCACAAAGGGATTTTCTTTAATTATTTTATTAAAATCTATTATTTTTTAAGATGTGAATTTATTTAATGTATCGATTACGATTATTAAAAGGATATAATCGATTACGATTTTGAACGAATTGTTTATTTTTTACCGGATTTGTGCATAATTACATTAGCGTGTTGTAAGTTTAACGGTAACGGTGATGTAACCTTCACGTGACCTTGGCATGCCCTTGGCCTACGGATACACCAAGAACTTTTTAGAGATAACCTTGAGGTGATCTTGGCGGAAGGATATTACAGAAACAATTTTCTTTTTATGAATGGGCTTAGGTGGTCTTTAAGCAGCGATTTTATCATTCGAGACGAGAATTTCGTGCTGTTAAGACGCGTTTCAAGTTGTTCTGCGAATATGTTTGCCTTAGAAAGTAATGCCGGAGGTACAACCCCTACCGTTACTGACGTTCCTATGCTTAATGCACCCTCTTTGAACAGGATTGGATATGTAAGTACTTGTTTTAATGTTATTTTATTCTCCTATTTTATTAAACTTTGTAATTTTATAATGCGTAACAACGTTTTAATGAGTGTTTTTATGAATTTAATGAAATGTCTTGGGGTTTTTAGTAGCTGGATATATTCTTTAATTCAGGAATTTTATTATTTCTAATGGGGGTAGTGTAATGGATTAGCGAGTTCTTTATATACATCTTGAGAAATGTATTACATTGTTACCGAGAATAGCGTGTTTATACTAAAGTCTTGTATTTTTTTATCCTTTGCAGATGTGTTTATCCTGTGATAAGCACTTTTCTAGAAAAGATGCCTTAGCAAGACATATGAAGATTCATTCTGATGATGATGCCTTGAATTATCGATGTAAAGTATGCGAACGAGCATTTGTTTGTAAGGAGGTCTTGGCTAGACATGCGAATACGCATTCCCCCGTTAAAGTGTTTGAATGCACTCAATGCTCCATACAGTTTACCAGACGGGATAACCTGAAGAGCCATCTGATAATTCATCTGAAGGATGGTATGAAATGTAAGCATTGTGAACTTATATTCAGTAAGAAAAGTGATGCCCTGCGCCACCAGCGTATTAAACATGCTTTTAAAAAGGGAAAAGCTCCTGCTTTAGCCTCAACTTCTAATAAACGCCCCAAGATTGCAGCGAAGAAGAAGGGTTTAGATGTATTGTCTGTACACACTCTGGAACCCACAGAAAGTGCAGAGGGGGAATCTTATGCTATGTTTTGAGGAGATTAGCCCTCAGCTATTGAAGATATTAAAAGATGAATTTGATGCATACAGATCTATTAAGTGGTATCTTATTGCGGATGTGCAATTTATTCGTGACATTGCAAGTGGCCAAGAGGTATCCAGCTCATATTTTAGAACAGATGTTGTGACAGAACTTCGTAATGATATCCCTCCCAACAATGTTGAAGAAGATTTTTCCCAAATCTTGAAGTTGTTCCAGGAATTTCTCAGCAGAGGCTCTGGATGGACTTTACAAAAAGATGTGAAAGATAGATGTTTTCTGAGCAAAGTATAAGCCTCTTGCAGCTTCTAGCTATATGCCCTTGCCAACAAAACTTGCAGCCAAGAAAGCTTTACTAAATATTCGAAATGAAGACGAGAAATGTCTGGTGTGGTGCCTATTAGTCCACAAATACTATATATCCCGTGAAGATAAGCCTGAAAGAGTGTCACATTATCAAAGTTTTGAGAATGACATTAAACTTGGAGATATTCAATACCCTATCTCAGTTGTGAAGATTCCTCAGATTGAAAAATTTAATAATATACGAATAAATGTGTATGGATATGAAGACGAAGACATTTTTCCTTTGCATATATAACGTGAAGATGAAGACTACGTTAATTTACTGTTGATTAGTGATGAAGATAAGCAACACTATACTTTAATTCGAAATATGTCACGCTTGCTGGGACATATAATTAAGCACAATGGGGCCTAATATGTGTGTTATAGATGCTTATATCGTTATAGTAGAGACGATCTTTTACAAGATCATGCTCAATATTGCAAAGAACATACACCTCAGCGCATTAAAATGCCCTCGGAAGATCAGAAATATTTCCAATTCACGAACAAACAGTATCAGCATTCCATCCCTTTCACCATTTATGCTGACTTTGAAGCCCTGATCGTTAAAGAAGACACTACTAAGCCGTCGAATATTAGATCTTTCACGCATAGCCTAGCAATTCATGAGCCTTGTGGATATGCTTATGTTATCATAGGGAGTGATGGAAAATGTCTGAAACAAGCTACGGTGTATCGAGATATCGACCCTTTGAATCATTTCCTTAACAACTTGATAATGGAGAAACAGTATCTTGGAGAGAAATTACGTTATGTTAAACCACTGCGAATGACTAAAGAGAATGAAGTTGACTTTGAAAGAGTTACCCATTGTAACGTGTGCCATCGTGAACTGAAAACAGATCGTGTGGGTGATCACAATCACATGAATGGAGCCTATAGAGGTGCCCTGCATAATGCCTGTAATCTTAACTACTATAGGCAAACTATTAATATTCCTGTAGTGTTCCATAATTTAAAAAATTATGACTCTCATCATATTATGCTGAGTTTTGAGAAATTGCAAGACCATAAAATTGATGTGATTTCCACTAATATTGAAAAATACATATATTTTAAGATTTCAAAGAAAGAGGGACCCCGTGTTTGTTTACAATTTATTGATAGCTTACAGTTTATGAATGCTTCCCTGGAAAAGCTAGTTTCCAATTTATACTTGAGTGAATTTCATATTCTCAGAGAACATTTCCTTGATATAGTACAACAGAATGCTCTTATTAAGAATGGAGTATATTCCTATAACTATATGACTTCTTTCAAAAATATGATGAAAATATACTCCCTCCCCCTTCTGCATTTCATAATGATATTAAAGGCGAAGATGTTAAGAGTGAAGATTATCGGCATGCCCAAACTTTATGGGATACCTTTAACATAAAGAACTTGGGAGAATACCACGACCTGTATGTAAAAACGGATGTTCCACTATTAGCCGATGTATTTGAGAATTTTCGAAAAATTTGCAAGAAGAACTATGATTTAGACGCCGCTCATATGATGACCGCCCCTGGTCTGGCTTGGCAGACCTCTTTTAAAATGACTGAGCAAACCCTAGAACTACTCACAGATGAAAATATGCTACTGTTTATAGAACGTGGAATCCGCGGTGGCATATGTATGATTAGCCAGCGTAGATCCGAGGCTAATAATCGTTATTTGGAAAATTACGATTCTATTAAACCTGATAAGCAAATTATCTATCTTGATGCCAATAACCTATATGGTTGGGCCATGTCTCAACCACTGTCCTATGGTGGGTTTGAATGGATATCTACAGAAAATATGAATGAATCCTGGATAATGAGCTTAAAGGATATTACCCAAGAGGGATATATATTTGAAGTGGATCTGGAGTATCTTGAATCCATACATGATTACCATAATGAATACCCTCCAGCACCTGAAAGGGTGAAGATTGAACGAGAAATGCTTTCCCCCTATGCTGAACGACTGGTTCAACAGTTACATCATGGACATTTTGTTAGTACTACGAAATTGGTACCCAATCTGCATGACAAGAAACATTATATTGTTCAGTATCGTAACCTTCAGCTATACCTATCAGTAGGTTTAAGACTCAAGAAAATTCACAAGACCTTAAAATTTAATCAGAAGCCTTGGTTGGAGAAATACATTCAATTTAACACAGAAGAAAGAAGGAAAGCAAAGACTAATTTTGAGAAAGACTTTTTTAAATTGCTTAATAACGCTGTGTTTGGAAAAACGATGGAGAATCTTCGAAATCGAGTGAATATTGAACTAGTTAATTCTTCAAAGCTGGCCCTGAAGGTGGTGGCATCCCCAGCTTTTAGAGCTAGCAGGATTTTTAGCGAAGATCTGTTGGGTGCTGAACGTGTAAAGAGTTGCATTTTTATGAATCGGCCTATATGCGTTGGCTTTGCCATCTTGGAGTTATCTAAACTCCTGATGTATGAGTTTCATTATAAACATATTAAAAGCCAATATGGTGAAAAAGCTTCGCTTCTCTTCACTGATACTGATTCATTGGCTTATGAAATCCAAACTGCTGATATTTATGTAGATATGAACCAGCATAAACAACTGTATGATTTTTCTGGCTATCCCAAGGATCATCCCCTCTTCTGTGAAGATAATAAAAAACGTATTGGATATTTTAAAGATGAACTGAATTCAACCCCCCCATTCAAGAGTTTATAGGATTTAGACCTAAAATGTACTCTATTCTATCATCTGCTGGAGAAAAGAAAAGAGCTAAAGGTGTTTCTACACATGTGGTTGCACGGAAAATTACACACAATGACTATAGACAGTGCCTGTTGAGTGTTAGATCTACTATGGGAGAACAGATTAGAATAGATAGCAGCCATCATAAACTATTCACTGTATGCCAGAACAAGGTGGCTTCGTTACCCATTGATGATAAAAGATATTTACACGAGGACGGTAATACAAGTTATGCCTACGGACACTTTAAAATAAAAAAATAAAAAAAGGAAAAAGAGAAAGACGGAAAAAAGATTTTGGGGCGGTGTATCCTATACATCGGGTGGAGGTGGGACCACAATTAAAAAAATAATACATTTTTCTAACTGCATCTAATTTATTAAAGACACATTATTGCATTTGGATAGTTGAAAATAAGTATCTATGATTAATGAGATACACCCCCCCAACCATACACCTGATTCCCGAGATTCTGCTACTTTAAAAACACACCCTTTTCATCACATTTTTGTAAAAACACACATTTTTGTTGTTTTTTTACGTTTCTGCAACATTTTGCGCGAAATGTTAATTTTGCCCATAACCACATTTTTAGTAGCATTTTTGTAAAAACGCACATTTTTTTGTAAAAAAATTACAAAAGTGCGAAAATCTATGTTAATTCCCATAGAGAAATTGGCATTTTGAAAAAAATCGCAAAATGTTAATTTCGCCCATAACCACATTTTTTGTTGCTTTTTTACGTTTTTGAGACATTTTGTGCAAAATGTAATTTTTCCCATTACCACATTTTTTAAAAAAAATTACAAAACTGTGAAAACCCATGTTAATTCCCATAGAGAAATTAGCATTTTAAAAAAAAGGTCGCAAAATGTTAATTTTGCCCATTACCATATTTTTGTTGTTTTTTTAAGGTTTTGTACTACATTTTGTACTAAATGTTAATTTTTCCCATTACCACATTTTTTTTAAAAGAAATTACAAAAGTGTAAAATTCAAGTAAGTTCAGATATGTTAATTCCCATAGAGAAATCCGACAACCTCCAAAATTCAACTTGCTGATAAAACGCACATTTTTGTTGTTTTTTAACGTTTTTGAAACCTTTTGTGAAAAAAACGCTAAAAGTGGCACATTCTTAAAATTTATGTTATTTCCATAGAGAAATCCGACAACCCTCAAAATCCAACTTGTTGAAAAAACGTACATTTTTACTGTTTTTTTTTTGTAAAAAATTTTTAAAAGTGTGAAAATATAAAAAATAAATAAATAACAGCAGCAATACTTTATACGATCTAAACTTTATCCTCTTCTGTGACGTCACCTTATGGAACTGTGCTGCCTCACATCGACTTTTGAGTACCCCTACGTTAAAGCTTGGGACTTTACCACCGCCTCTGTTGATGTACTCATTTTCTGGCCTCGGAGGGTTCCCCATGTTAAAGTATAGGGTTCCACCGCGTCTGAAGTGCCGCAGAACTCCCCCTATTTCCCCACTAACAATAAGCTACCAGTATTCATGGACTGTGATTTTTGTACCAAATTTCATTCGAAACGCTTCATTCGTTCGTGAGATATCGTCTCCACAGACTCACTGACACATACACACACACACACACACACACACGCACACACACACACATACACATACTTCCACACAGACATCTCCTCAAAACTATTCGATTCGTGATCAGGGATGCTTGAAACGTGCTCTCCCGTCGAAAACTCGAATTCGAATTTTCGACTCTCACAATACTTTCCTTATGCATTATGTATATAAGGAATGTAACAAGATATAAATTATAATATTTTTACAATTTCTGTTTAAATTAAATATATTACTGCAATACATGGCCGATAAAAGAATAAAATTAAAATAAAGTATTAAAATGAAATACATTTTTTTACATCTTCTGTTCAAACTCAGAGCCTTTATTTTGTTTACAAAATATATGCTCTCAAAATTAAATAAGAAGTGGACATAACATTTTTTAACAGTTCCTATGCCAAATTGAAAGTTTGAATTTTACTAACAAATAATGTAATTGAATGTTTTTTAACGTGGACAGAAATATGAGCACTCCTCGTCCTTCCTATTTTGTCAGATTTGTTTCTGACTTTCAGAGGGAAATCAGGTTTCAGCGAAATTCAAACCAAAATATACTTTTATTGAAAATACCAAAATAACATTTCTAACATAAAACATGCCTTGATATGAACGGAGAAACTACAAAAAATATACCTTATCGTCTAAAATTCACGAAAAAATAACTTAACAAAGACACTTAAATAAACTTCGATTTTTATAAAATATTACGAACCCCTCTCTCTCCATGCCAAGTAGACAAGGAAAGAATATTCTCGGTCCGCCATCTTAATGCTCCGAGAGTTTTGCAGCTGGTCACGCAATTTGATACTGCGGACTGCGGGGGGGGGGGGGTCACGAGCCAGAAATTTGAGGGGAGGGGGATGGCCACCGAAGAACAAGGGAGTTGCCTTCTGGACTCGGATCTGAACGGTTGATGTTTCTCGTGGAGTCCCGAGAATTGTAATGTATCATTTTAAATCTGTGAAGATGTGTATATCCCTTTCGGGATGGCGGCATTCCGGAGCTGTCGCGGCCCAAAGGACGACGCTCTTCGCTTCCGAACTGGTCGAAAAAGACGGCGCATTTTTTGCGCTAAGCCTAACTCTCGAAAAAAATTCACTAAAAATCACCTATTCAACACATAAATCTATTTTTTACAGGAATAAAAGAAATATTTATGTTCTATTTGATGTATAATTTTCATACAAATCTGAATACAAAATACTCGTTAGTTGCTCCCATTCTTTTATCCGAAATAAACGAATAATTTCACTGCCTCTAAAACCCAAACAAAAAAAAAATACTCTCTTATATTCCTAAGATTCAGCAACGAAATCATAACGCTGAAATAAAAATAAAAACCTCAAAAATGTCTCAAAAACGTAAAAAGCAACAAAAAATGTGGTAATGGGCAAAATTAACATTTTTGCGATTTTCTTCAAAATTCCAATTTCTCTATGGGAATTAACATGGGTTTTCGCACCTTTGTAATTTTTTTACAAAAAAATGTGCGTTTTTACAAAAATGGTACTAAAAATGTGGTAATGGGAAAAACTAACTTTTTGCACAAAATGTTGCAAAAACGTAAAAAAACAACAAAAATGTGTGTTTTTTACAAAAATGTGATAAAAAAGCGAGTTTTTAAAACAGCAGAATCGCGTGAATTGGGGTGTATGGGAATCTCGAGAATCTCGGGGGTTTAAGGGGTGTGTTTCCTCAACCATTTCGGTCTTGGATTTTAATATTTGTAAACATAAATATTTTAAATAATAGCAGATACTTGTTTTCAACTGACCAAATGCAGTAATGTCTCTTTAAGAAATTAGATGCTGTTAGAAAAAATATATTATTTTTTTAATTGTGGTCCCACCTCCACCCGGTGTATAGGATACACCGCCACAATTTCTATTTTTTTTTCTTTTTTCTTATTTTTTTCCCTTTTTTTTCCTTCTTTCTCTTTTTTCCTTTTTTTATTTTTTTATTTTAAAGTGTCCGTAGGCATAACTTGTAATGCCGTCCTCGAGTAAATATCTTTTATCATCAATGGGTGACAAAGCCACCTTGTTCTGGCATACAGTGAATAGTTTATGATGGCTACTATCAATTCTAATCTGTTCTTCCATGGTAGGTCTAACACTCAACAGGCACTGTCTATAGTCATTGTGTAGAAGACCCAGACCGTCCGACTCGTCCAGAGGACTAAGAGCAACTATTTGGTCTGTGTGTAATTTTCCGTGCAACCACATGTGTAGAAACACCTTTAGCTTTTTTCTTTTCTCCAGCAGATGATAGAATAGAGTACATTTTAGGTCTAAGTTCTATAAACTCTTGAAGGGGGGGTTGAATTCAGTTCATCTTTAAAATATCCAATACGCTTTTTATTGTCTTCACTGAAGAGGGGATGATCCTTGGGATAGTCATAAAAATCATACAGGTGTTTATGTTGGTTCATATCTTCATAAATATCAGCAGTTTGGATTTCATAAGCCAATAAATCAGTATCGGTGAAGAGAAGCGAAGCTTTTTCACCATATTGGCTTTTAATATGTTTATAATGAAACTCATACATCAGGAGTTTAGATAACTCCAAGATAGCAAAGCCAACGTATATAGGTCGCTTCATTAATATGCAACTCTTTACACGTTCAACACCCACCAGATCTTTGCTAAAAATCCGGCTAGCTCTATAAGCTGGAGATGCCACCACCTTCAGGGCCCGCTTTGAAGAATTCACTAGTTCAATATTCACTCGATTTCGAAGATTCTCCATCGTTTTCCCAAACACAGCGTTATTAAGCAATTTAAAAAAGTCTTTCTCAAAATTAGTTTTTGCCATTTTTCTTTCTTCTGTGTTAAATCGGATGTATTTCTCCAACCAAGGCTTCTGATTAAATTTTAAGGCCTTGTGAATTTTCTTGAGTCTGAAACCTAATGATAGGTATAGTTGAAGATTGCGATAGTGAACAATATAATGTTTCTTGTCATGCAGATTGGGTACCAATTTCATAGTACTAACAAAATGTCCATGATGTAGCTGTTGAACCAGTCGCTCAGCATAGGGGAGAGCATTTCTCGTTCAATCTTCACCCTTTCAGGAGCTAGAGGGTATTCATTATGATAATCATGTAAGGATTCAGGATACTCCAGATCCACTTCAAATATATATCTTTCTTGGGTATTATCCTTTAGACTCATTATCCGGGATTCATTCAAAATTTCTGTAGATATCCATTCAAAACCACCATAGGGCAGTGGTTGAGACATGGCCCAACCATATAGGTTATTAGCATCAAGATAGATAATGTGCTTATCCGGCTTAGAAGAATCGTAATTTTCCAAATAACGATTATTAGCCACGGATCTACGCTGACTTATCATACATATGCCACCGCGGATTCCACGTTCTATAAACAGTAACATATTTTCATCTGTGAGTAGTTCTAGGGTTTGCTCAGTCATTTTCAAAGAGGCCTGCCAAGCCAGTCCAGGGGCTGTCATCATATGAGCGGCGTCTAAATCATAGTTCTTCTTGCAAATTTTTCGAAAATTCTCAAATACATCGGCTAATAGTAGCACATCCGTTTTTACATACAGGTCGTGGTATTCTCCCAAGTTCTTTATGTTGAAGGTATCCCATACAGTTTGGGCATGCCGATAATCTTCACTCTTAATATCTTCTCCTTTAATATCATTATGAAATGCAGAAGGGGAGGGGAGTACATTTTCATCAAATTTTTGAAAGGATGTCATATAGCTATAGGGATATACTCCTTTCCTAATAAGAGCATTCTCTTGTACTATATCAGGGAAATGTTCTCTGACAATATGAAATTCACTCAAGTCTAAATTGGAAACTAGCTTTTCCAGGGAAGCATTCAGAAACTGTAGGCTATCAATAAATTGTAAACAGACACGGGGCCCCTCTTTCTTTGAAATCTTAAAAGATATGTATTTTTCCATATTAGTGGCAATCACATCAATTTTATGGTCTTGCAATTTCCCAAAACACAGCATAATATGATGAGAGTCATAATTTTTTAAATTATGAAACACTTCAGGAATATTAATACTTTGTCTATAGTTAAGATTACAGGCATTATGCAGGGCACCTCTATAGGCTCCAGTCACGTGATTGTGATCACGCACACGATGGCAACACGTTGCAATGGGTAGCTCTTTCAAAGTCAACTTTATTCTCCTTAGTCATTCGCAGTGGTTTAACATAACGTAATTTTTCTCCAAGATACTGTTTCTCCATTATCAAATTGTTAAGAAAATGATTCACAGGGTCGATACCTCGATACACAGTAGCTTGTTTCAGGCATTTTCCATCAGGTCCTATGATAACATAAGCATATCCACAAGGTTTATGAATTGCTAGTCTATGCGTGTAAGATCTAATATTCGAGGGTTTTGTGGTGTCTTCCTTAACGATCAGGGCTTCAAAGTCAGCATAAATGATGAAAGGGATGGAATGCTGATACTGTTTGTTCGTGAATTGGAGATATTTCTGATCTTCCGAGGGCATTTTAATGCGCTGAAATGCATGTTCTTTGCAATATTGAGCATGATCTTGCAAAAGATCGTCCCTGCTGCAACGATGTAAACATCTATAACATATATATTGGGTTCCATTGTGCTTAGTTATATCTCCCAGCAAGCGTGACATATTCCAAATTAAAGTATAGTGTTGCTTATCTTCATCACTAATCAACAGGAGATTCACACAGTCTTCATCTTCACGTTTGGATATATGCAAAGGAAAAATATCTTCATCTTCGTATCCATATACATTTATTCTTATATTATTCAAGATTTCAATCTGAGGAATCTTCACAACTGAGATAGGGTATCGAATATCTCCAAGTTTAATGTCATTCTCAAAACATTTATAATGTGACACTCTTTCATTCTTATATTCACGGGATATATAGTATTTGTGGGCCAATAGGCACCACATCAGGCATTTCTCGTCTTCATTTCGAATATTGAGTAAAGCTTTCTTAGCTGCAAGTTTTGTTGGCAAAGGCATATAGCTAGAAGCTGCAAGAGGTTTATACTTTGCACAGAAAACATCTATCTTTCGCATCTTTTGTAAAGTCCATCCAGAGCCTCGGCTGACAAATTCTTCGAATAACTTCAAGATTTGAGAAAAGGCTTCTTCATCATTGTTGGGAGGGGTATCATCACGAAGTTCTGTCACAACATCTGTTCTAAAATATGAGCTGGATAAATCTTGGCCATTTGCAATGTCACGAATAAATTGCACATCCGCAATAAGATACCACTTAATAGATCTGTATGCATCAAGTTTGTCTTTTAATACCTTCAATAGCTGAGGGCGAATCTCATCAAAACATAGCATAAGATCCCCCTCTACACTTTCAGTGGGTTCCAGAGTGTGCACAGAGAATACATCTAAGCCCTTCTTCTTCGCTGCAATCTTGGGGCGCTTATTAGAAGTTGAGGCTAAAGCAGGAGCTTTTCTCTTTTTAGAACCATGTTCAATACGCTGGTGGCGCAGGGCATCACTTTTCTTGCTGAATATAAGTTCACAATGCTTGCATTTCACACCATCCTTCAGATGAAGTAACAGGTGGCGCTTCAGGTTATCTCGTCTAGTAAACTGTATGGAGCATTGAGTGCATTCAAACACTTTAACGGGGGAATGCATATTCGCATGTCTAGCCAAGTCTTCCTTACGAACAAATGCACGTTCGCATACTTTACATCGATAAGTCAAAGCATCATCGTCAGAATGAATCCTGATATGGCGCACTAAGCTTCGTTTTGCCATGAAGCTCTTCGCACAACTAGGACACACCTGCAAAAGATAAAAAATACAAAACTTTAGTATAAACACGCTATTCTCAGTAACAATGTAATACATTTCTCAAGATGTATATAAAGAAATCATGAATCCATTATATTACCCCCATTAGAAATAATAAAATTCCTGAATTAAAGAATAATCCAGATACAAGACATTTCATGTAAGATCCCCAATACATTTCATTAAATTCATAAAAACACTCATTAAAAAGTTGTTACGCATCAAAAAAATACAAAGTTTAATAAAATAAGAGAATAAAATCACATTAAAACAAGTACTTACATGTCCAATCCTGCTCAAAGAAGGTGCATTACGCATAGGAACGTCAGTAACGGTAGGAATTGTACCTCCGATATTACTTTCTAAGGCAAACATACTCGCAGAAGAACTTGAAACACCTCTTAACAGCTCGAAATTCACAACAGAAATGATAAAATCGCTGCTTAAAGACCACCTACACCCATTCATAAAAAAATAGTTCCTGGAATATCCTTCCGCCAAGATGATCCCAAGGTTATTCCTAAAGAGTTCTTCGTGTATCCATCCGCCAAGGGCATGTCAAGGTCACGTGATAGTTATATCACGGTTACCGTTAAACTTGCAACACACGAATGTAATTATGCGCAAATCCAATAAAAAAATAAACAATTCGTTCAACATCGCAATCGATTATATCCTTTTTAATAATCGTAATCGATATATTAAATAAATCCATATCTTTAAAAAATAATAGATTTTAATAAAATAATGAAAGAAAATCCCTTTGCGAGACCCCTTAAAACCTCCAATCCTTAAACAATACAGCAACGCGCTACTCCCTTACAAGCATAAAACCCCCCGAATAACATATACTCCTCTCTCCCCCTCCCTCCCCGAGACACCAACACTCACTTCACCACACGTTAAACGTAACCCATAGCAACCGGAATCCATAATAAAACATTCACCTTCACCCCCAACGTACATCCAAATACACAGTCATTCAACGTTAAACCCGTAATTTTTACGGCAAAACGCACTTTACAGGGATTCATAGAACAAAAAATCCTAAAAAAATCATAAAAAATCAACAAATTCACCCAGAAACTAGCTAAAACCCTCAAATTACTTATAATTATCATCTACATATGCTATATAACCATTTACAACCTTAAAAAGGTGAGTATGCTAGTAGATGAGGAAGGAGAGTTCACCGGCGGAGGAGGAGCAGTGAGGAGCGAGGAGCAAAAATAGCCGCCATCTTGAATTCCGTAATCCTGGACGGGGGTGTAAAAGGGGGGAAAATGAAAAAAAGGTGGGGGTGAAAATTTTGGAGAAACTTTTTGTTGGGTGGCAACGATGTCGTAGTCTTGTACGAGGGGTTGAGGGGGAAATAAATTTTTTGGAATGAGATTTTTTCTAAGTATGGGAGAAACTATTTTCGGGATGGCAACACCTTCTCCTCACTCTCAATTGAGGAGCAGTGCCATCAGCGCCCCCTAGCGACAGAAAGTAGAACTATCGGGGATGGAACTTAGAAATATTTTTTGTTTGGGTTGCCTTAGCAACACCTGCATGGGAAGAAACTTTTTAGGGATGGCAACACCTTCTCCTCACTCTCAATTGAGGAGCAGTGCCATCAGCGCCCCCTAACGGCCTAAAGGGGTACTAATCGGGAAATTAGGAATTTTGTGAAAATTAATAAAAAATTGAGTTTTTAAAATTTTTTAAAAACTTTTTTAATTTTACCAAAATATTACATAGAGGATAATTTCTGGAAATACCAAAAAATATTTATTTTTTCTTTCCAGAAACTATTTTTAGGCGGCATTGCTCCAACCGCATTCTGGCGAACCCACCTTCCTCATCTACTAGCATACTCATCTTTTTAATGTTGTAAATGGTTATATAGCATATGTAGATGATAATTATAAGTAATTTGAGGGTTTTAGCTAGTTTCTGGGTGAATTTGTTGATTTTTTATGATTTTTTTAGGATTTTTTGTTCTATGAATCCCTGTAAAGTGCGTTTTGCCGTAAAAATTACGGGTTTAACGTTGAATGACTGTGTATTTGGATGTACGTTGGGGGTGAAGGTGAATGTTTTATTATGGATTCCGGTTGCTATGGGTTACGTTTAACGTGTGGTGAAGTGAGTGTTGGTGTCTCGGGGAGGGAGGGGGAGAGAGGAGTATATGTTATTCGGGGGGTTTTATGCTTGTGAGGGAGTAGCGCGTTGCTGTATTGTTTAAGGATTGGAGGTTTTAAGGGGTCTCGCAAAGGGATTTTCTTTCATTATTTTATTAAAATCTATTATTTTTTAAAGATGTAAATTTATTTAATATATCGATTACGATTATTAAAAAGGATATAATCGATTGCGATGTTGAACGAATTGTTTATTTTTTTATTGGATTTGCGCATAATTACATTCGTGTGTTGCAAGTTTAACGGTAACTGTGATATAACTAACACGTGACCTTGACATGCCCTTGGCGGATGGATACACGAAGAACTCTTTAGGAATAACCTTGGGGTCATCTTGGCGGAAGGATATTCCAGGAACTATTTTTTTATGAATGGGTGTAGGTGGTCTTTAAGCAGCGATTTTATCATTTCTGTTGTGAATTTCGTGCTGTTAAGAGGTGTTTCAAGTTCTTCTGCGAGTATGTTTGCCTTAGAAAGTAATATCGGAGGTACTATTCCTACCGTTACTGACGTTCCTATGCGTAATGCACCTTCTTTGAACAGGATTGGACATGTAAGTACTTGTTTTAATGTGATTTTATTCTCTTATTTTATTAAACTTTGTATTTTTATGATGCGTAATAACTTTTTTAATGAGTGTTTTTATGAATTTAATGAAATGTATTGGGGATCTTACATGAAATGTCTTGTATCTGGATTATTCTTAAATTCAGGAATTTTATTATTTCTAATGGGGGTGATATAATGGATTCATGATTTCTTTATATACATCTTGAGAAATGTATTACATTGTTACCGAGAATAGCGTGTTTATACTAAAGTTTTGTATTTTTTTAAAAGGAAGCTTAGTGCGCCATATGAGGATTCATTCTGACGATGATGCTTTGACTTATCGATGTAAAGTATGCGAACGTGCATTTGTTCGTAATGAAGACTTGGATAGACATGCGAATATGCATTCTCCCGTTAAAGTGTTTGAATGCACTCAATGCTCCATACAGTTTACTAGACGAGATAACCTGAAGCGCCACCTGTTACTTCATCTGAAGGATGGTGTGAAATGCAAGCATTGTGAACTTATATTCAGCAAGAAAAGTGATGCCCTGCGCCACCAGCGTATTGAACATGGTTCTAAAAAGAGAAAAGCTCCTGCTTTAGCCTCAACTTCTAATAAGCGCCCCAAGATTGCAGCGAAGAAGAAGGGCTTAGATGTATTCTCTGTACACACTCTGGAACCCACTGAAAGTGTAGAGGGGGAACTTATGCTATGTTTTGATGAGATTCGCCCTCAGCTATTGAAGGTATTGAAAGACAAACTTGATGCATACAGATCTATTAAGTGGTATCTTATTGCGGATGTGCAATTTATTCGTGACATTGCAAATGGCCAAGAGGTATCCAGCTCATATTTTAGAACAGATGTTGTGACAGAACTTCGTGATGATACCCCTCCCAACAATGATGAAGAAGCCTTTTCTCAAATCTTGAAGTTATTCGAAGAATTTGTCAGCCGAGGCTCTGGATGGACTTTACAAAAGATGCGAAAGATGGATGTTTTCTGTGCAAAGTATAAGCATCTTGCAGCTTCTAGCTATATGTCTTTGCCAACAAAACTTGCAGCTAAGAAAGCTTTACTCAATATTCGAAATGAAGACGAGAAATGCCTGATGTGGTGCCTATTGGCCCACAAATACTATATATCCCGTGAATATAAGCCTGAAAGAGTGTCACATTATAAAGGTTTTGAGAATGACATTAAACTTGGAGATATTCGATACCCTATCTCAGTTGTGAAGATTCCTCAGATTGAAAACTTGAATAATATACGAATAAATGTATATGGATACGAAGATGAAGATATTTTTCCTTTGCATATATCCAAACGTGAAGATGAAGACTGTGTGAAACTCCTGTTGATTAGTGATGAAGATAAGCAACACTATAATACTTTAACTAGGAATATGTCACGTTTGCTGGGAGATATAACTAAGCTCAATGGAGCCCAATATATATGTTATAGATGTTTACATAGTTACAGCAGAGACGATCTTTTGCAAGATCATGCTCAATATTGCAAAGAACATGCACCCCAGCGCATTAAAATGGCCTCGGAAGATCAGAAATATCTCCAATTCACGAACAAACAGTATCAGCATTCCATCCCTTTCATCATTTATGCTGACTTTGAAGCCCTGATCGTTAAAGAAGACACTACAAAACCCTCGAATATTAGATCTTACACGCATAGACTAGCAATTCATGAACCTTCTGGATATGCTTATGTTATCATAGGACCTGATGGAAAATGCCTGAAACAAGCTACTGTGTATCGAGGTATCGACCCTGTGAATCATTTTCTTAACAACATGATAATGGAGAAACAGTATCTTGGAGAAAAATTACGTTATGTTAAACCACTGCGAATGACTAAGGAGAATGAAGATGACTTTGAAAGAGCTACCCATTGCAACGTGTGCCATCGTGAACTGAAAACAGATCGTGTGCGTGATAACAATCACGTGACTGGAGCCTATAGAGGTGCCCTGCATAATGCCTGTAATCTTAACTATAGACAAAGTATTAATATTCCTGTAGTGTTTCATAATTTAAAAAATTATGACTCTCATCATATTATGCTGAGTTTTGGGAAATTGCAAGACCATAAATATTATGTGATTGCCACTAATATGGAAAAATACATATCTTTTAAGATTTCAAAGAAAGAGGGGCCCCGTGTCTGTTTACACTTTATTGATAGCCTACAGTTTCTGAATGCTTCCCTGGAAAAGCAAGTTTCCAATTTAGACTTGAGTGAATTTCATATTCTCAGAGAACATTTCCCTGATATAGTACAACAGAATGCTCTTATTAGGAAAGGAGTATATCCCTATAGCTATATGACATCCTTTCAAAAATTTGATGAAAATGTACTCCCCTCCCCTTCTGCATTTCATAATGATATTAAAGGAGAAGATATTGAGA
Organism: Amaurobius ferox; assembly: GCA_951213105.1. Classification (NCBI taxonomy): domain Eukaryota; kingdom Metazoa; phylum Arthropoda; class Arachnida; order Araneae; family Amaurobiidae; genus Amaurobius; species Amaurobius ferox. The sequence continues at coordinate 150,287,718 of OX578137.1, read as the reverse complement.
GTGAAGATTATCGGCATGCCCAAACTGTATGGGATACCTTCAACATAAAGAACTTGGGAGAATACCACGACCTGTATGTAAAAACGGATGTGCTACTATTAGCCGATATATTTGAGAATTTTCGAAAAATTTGTAAGAAGAACTATGATTTAGACGCCGCTCATATGATGACAGCCCCTGGACAGGCTTGACAGGCCTCTTTGAAAATGACTGAGCAAACCCTAGAACTACTCACAGATGAAAATATGTTACTGTTTATAGAACGTGGAATCCGCGGTGGCATATGTATGATAAGTCAGCGTAGATCCGAGGCTAATAATCGTTATTTGGAAAATTACGATTCTTCTAAGCCTGATAAGCACATTATCTATCTTGATGCTAATAACCTATATGGTTGGGCCATGTATCAACCACTGCCCTATGGTGGCTTTGAATGGATATCTACAGAAAATTTGAATGAATCCTGGATAATGAGTCTAAAGGATAATTCCCAAGAAGGATATATATTTGAAGTGGATCTGGAGTATCCTGAATCCTTACATGATTATCATAATGAATACCCTCTAGCTCCTGAAAGGGTGAAGATTGAACGAGAAATGCTCTCCCCTATGCTGAGCGACTGGTTCAACAGCTACATCATGGACATTTTGTTAGTACTATGAAATTGGTACCCAATCTGCATGACAAGAAACATTATATTGTTCACTATCGCAATCTTCAACTATACCTATCATTAGGTTTCAGACTCAAGAAAATTCACAAGGCCTTAAAATTTAATCAGAATCCTTGGTTGGAGAAATACATCCGATTTAACACAGAAGAAAGAAAAAAGGCAAAAACTAATTTTGAGAAAGACTTTTTTAAATTGCTTAATAACGCTGTGTTTGGGAAAACGATGGAGAATCTTCGAAATCGAGTGAATATTGAACTAGTGAATTCTTCAAAGCGGGCCCTGAAGGTGGTGGCATCACCAGCTTATAGAGCTAGCCGGATTTTTAGCGAAGATCTGGTGGGTGTTGAACGTGTAAAGAGTTGCATATTAATGAAGCGACCTATATACGTTGGCTTTGCTATCTTGGAGTTATCTAAACTCCTGATGTATGAGTTTCATTATAAACATATTAAAAGCCAATATGGTGAAAAAGCTTCGCTTCTCTTCACCGATACTGATTTATTGGCTTATGAAATCCAAACTGCTGATATTTATGAAGATATGAACCAACATAAACACCTGTATGATTTTTATGACTATCCCAAGGATCATCCCCTCTTCAGTGAAGACAATAAAAAGCGTATTGGATATTTTAAAGATGAACTGAATTCAACCCCCCCTTCAAAGTTTATAGGACTTAGACCTAAAATGTACTCTATTCTATCATCTGCTGGAGAAAAGAAAAAAGCTAAAGGTGTTTCTACACATGTGGTTGCACGGAAAATTACACACAGACCAAATAGTTGCTCTTAGTCCTCTGGACGAGTCGGACGGTTTGGGTCTTCTACACAATGACTATAGACAGTGCCTCTTGAGTGTTAGACCTACCATGGAAGAACAGATTAGAATTGATAGTAGCCATCATAAACTATTCACTGTATGCCAGAACAAGGTGGCTTTGTCACCCATTGATGATAAAAGATATTTACTCGAGGACGGCATTACAAGTTATGCCTACGGACACTTTGAAATAAAAAAATAAAAAAAGGAAAAAAGAGAAAGAAGGAAAAAAAAGGGAAAAAAAGAAGAAAAAAGAAAAAAAAAATAGAAATTGTGGCGGTGTATCCTTTACACCGGGTGGAGGTGGGACCACAATTAAAAAAATAATATATTTTTTCTAACAGCATCTAATTTCTTAAAGAGACATTACTGCATTTGGATAGTTGAAAACAAGTATCTGCTATTATTTAAAATATTTATGTTTACAAATATTAAAATCCAAGACCGAAATGGTTGAGGAAACACACCCCTTAAACCCCCGAGATTCTCGAGATTCCCATACACCCCAATTCACGCGATTCTGCTGTTTTAAAAACTCGCTTTTTTATTACATTTTTGTTGTTTTTTTACGTTTTTGCAACATTTTGTGCAAAAAGTTAATTTTTCCCATTACCACATTTTTAGTACCATTTTTGTAAAAACGCACATTTTTTTGTAAAAAAATTACAAAGGTGCGAAAACCCATGTTAATTCCCATAGAGAAATTGGAATTTTGAAGAAAATCGCAAAAATGTTAATTTTGCCCATTACCACATTTTTTGAAAAAAAAATGAGAAAAGTGTGAAAACCAATGTTAATTCCCATAGAGAAATTAACATTTTCAAAAAAAAGACGCAAAATGTTAATTTTGCCCATTACCACATTTTTTGTTACTTTTTTACGGTTTTGGAACATTTTAACAAAATGTTAATTTTTCCCATTACCACATTTAAAAAAAAAAAAAGAAAATACAAAAGTAGAAAACTTACATTTGCCAAAAAATATAGGAAAAAAGAAAAAGAAAAAAACTATATACGTCATAAACTCCACTCTCTTCTGTGACGTCACCTTATGGAACTGTGCTGCCTCACACCGACTTGTGAGAATCCCTATGTTAAAGCACCGCCTCTGTTGATGCACTCATTTTCTGGAATAGTTAACAAAACCCAGTTTCACTTACAAGCTTTTGTAGTTTACAGATAATGATCAATATGCCGCCCCTAGGCGTACTGTTGATGGCTGTACTGACGCCCGGTGCGCTAAAGTAATTAATTGTTACTTGTGTTGCAAGATACAAATTGGGGCGACATACTGGAAACGATCACATTTAGCCCTCTGGTCCTCTTTTTCCAAGGGGAGAATGAAGGACAGCCGTTTTCACTATTTTATCTGGGAACAAATGTTTGACATTTATTGTGTTTTTGTTTTACTTTTTAATGCATACAACTGCCCTTGTAAATTCTGTTGCTTGAGTCCCAGAACTTTTTTATTTAAGACCTAGAACTTTTTTTTATTTAAGAGATTTTTTTTGTTTATTAAGATTTTTTATTTAAGTTGACTGAAATGCCGTCCTTAAAATGTGCCGCCCCAAGCAAGTGCTTGTTTTGCTGGTGCCTTAAGCCGGCCCTGTGTGGGGGTTACTAGAATGGACTCTCGGGCAGATGAAATGACGAAGGGGGTTACTGGCTCTATAATGATACATTGTGTGTTCTTTGAATAAAGTTTTGAGCTAGTAATCTAAAAATTGTGAAATTATGGAAAAATGTATGTGAATTGTAGTGTGTTTAATATTATTAAGGTATTTCTATAGGTTAATCGCATTGTATTGTGTTCAAAAGTGGAAATTGATAATTAGTGTTTTAAGCATAATTTTGGTTCGTAGTGTGTTTGTTTTAAGCGTTAAACAGTACAAGTGATAAAGTGATAATTAGTGTTTAAGAATAATTTTGGTTTAATGTATGATTTTGTTTAAGTGTAAACATTTGAATTGGAAATTGATAATTAGTGTTTTGAGAATAATTTAGTGTCTATGGAAATATACTTTTGTGTATGAAATTTAAATCTTGATAATTATTGCGTAATGGTTCGATCCTGCCACTGGCTCATAGAGGAATTCCGGGTTGCAGAGAGCATGGCCTGTGTGTTGGAATTTCAGCTTTGGGGAGGGGTGCAGGATATGGATTTTCCAGTCATCGTTGGTCAACAGATGGACTGAAAAGTTGGGGGAAGGTGTTACGAACCCCTCTCTGTCCGGTGATGTCCCATTTCATCTCTTCCCATTTTATCCTGCGTCTCTTGTTATTCCCATTTCGTCCTGTCTGCACCCCTCCTAATTACCTTGAGGTCCTCACCTGTTGGTAGAGGGGAAAACTGTGTGCGTTCCCCAATAGTCTCTTCTCTTCACAGCCCTCCTCGCCTGTTGGAGGGATTGAGATTTGTTCTCCTTGCGGCCGTTCCATTTGGAATGACTTTACTTTGTTAAAAAAATATACAGTAAAGATAATTTCCCTTTGAGAAGATCTATGTTCGTCTATATCTATTTTATACATAACTAGCAGTATTCCCGTTTTCGTATTGAAAATACATTATAAAGAAACTTAAAATTTACCATCAGGTGCACATTCCTATAGAATTCTTAAATGACATTGTTATTCAAAACATTCTATTACAATAATTAAATTAAAGCTCCAAAAAGGAAGTTCTCTATTCTCGCTATACAAAACTCAATATTTAGTGTAGTAAAATGAAGGTCGCGTATACTGCACCCTATTTAAAATGACTGATGGGTAGGCCCCATAATTTTTTTTTTTTTTATTGTTAATATTGCTAATGAAGACAACATAGAATGAAAATCTCGAAAAATGAACAACCTGAAAATTTTTCTCACGAAGATGGTTAACAATCATTGACATATTTTTCTAATTGCCCGAACAAACATTTTTCATTTCTATTTAGAATAATTTACTTGCAATTTCCCAATCTGCCTTCGATTCGACAATATCTTTGACATTTAGGTCATTTTTTCATTACAAACAAATGTGCCTCTGTCTCAAAGAAACGTTCAAAGTTCTTTCAAAAATGCCATGAGTGACATATTATTTTAAAGAATTAGCTAATTGTCATAACATTAATAATTGATAAGTGATAAAAAAGCTCAACATTATTTTCTTTGAACATTAAATTGTGCAGATTTATTTTATGAGATTATATTACTCCAGAACAGTATTATAGTTTTTATTTTTAAAATACTAGATATCTTAATCGAAGCTATACGATAAATATAAATCCTTTGGACGTTTATATCGCCAAACCTATTAGTTAAATATGTAAACATTTTTTCTTACTTATTTTGTTGAAAAGGAAAATATAGTGCACATTATGATTATATAAAATGATTTCAATATTTAAATATTTTTTCGAAAAGATCACAGTTTTTGTCCGAGCAATGATTTGCTTCACTTTGCTTATTTTCACTCGAAATATATTTGTAAATATAAGAGATAAATGTAAATAGTAAGCGACAAAATGTTCAATAGGAAATCTAGTTTCTTGATTTATAATTTGTTTTATTCAGTTTTTCAGGACATCCTAAAAATGTCACTTACCTTAAAGCACTTAAATACTTGTGAAGCAATTTTAAATTCCCTTCCCTACTTGATCATTCTAGAATTTTTCAGGTTTTATTTTTTACTGAAATCACCAATTATTTCCGATTTTGCGTGTCATTTTCTTTGTTTCAAATTTTTTGATATTGGCATTTCATTTTTTTGTATTTCTAAGTTGAATGACCATTTGATATAAAATTTTGCTTTTATTATTATTAAGAATGCAGGCTACTAATTTTTCTTTAATTTAAGCGATAACTTTAGGTGATTTTTTATTCATTTAAATTTCTGTTTTATTGTTTAATTATTTATAAGCAATTTCTAAATTATCTTGATCGCAATATTTCGGTCATTTTTTGAAGTTATTTTATCAAGTAATATGAACTCATCATTTTCATGTTAAAATTTCATCATTATGTTTTCTTTTTCATAGCTACTAAATTATTTAACTATTTCATAACTACTAAATTCTTTATTTTTTTACTTTTCTGAATTCAAAAGTTTCAATATGGAATTTCGTATAAAAATGGCTAAAAAAATCGGATGTAATATTTTTTTAATTACTCGCATGGGCTAAAATTTCAGAATTTTACTGGTTTGGCTCGCAAGTTCCAGTTCCCGAACTTGGTCTGAGTTTGAAGAAAATTTTGAAAACTAGTTACATTATTAATTACTTTTACAAATTTACACTCAACATTTTCCACAAATGTTCCCCAGCTTTCACTAGTAAAATATCAATTTAGGTACAACATATATGAGGAAATCAAAGTTTAAGAGTTTCTGGAAAATACCCACTAAAACCCAACAAAGCCCAATAAAATTCGGGTGGGTTGTGTTTTTAAAAAAATTCTGCGTTTTTCAAACCTTTCAAATTCAGAAGTTTAGCACATTTGAATATAAATTATTTCGGGCCGGACCGGGCCGAGATTCAATGGTCTTTGAACATAGCTAGGCCGGGCTCGGGTTCTACACCTGTAAAGTTCTTCGAGCTCGGGCCGGGTTTAAGCATTGACTCTGTCGGGTGGGGTGAAAGTGAAACTGAATTTTTGACACACGGCCTTTACGTATGTCTATGTGTGTGTAAAGGTCTTTTGTAAGGCCTTTACACACACATACACATCCGTCCGTCCAAATAGATGCTCAAGTCCTTGTTGACGAGCCGGACGGTCTGGGTCTTCAACACACATACACATAGCCAGGTTCTTGGGATGTTGAAAATACTAAGTTTCGTTTATGTAATTTTTCAAGCAAGAAGAGGTATGACTCTTAACCCCCCCCCCCTTTGCTTATGCTACTGTACACAATTACTGATATATACAAATATATGACCCTAAAAACGTTATATTGAAATTCAAACTTGTAAAGCTCTCAAAAATTGGAATTATAATGTTTTACTAAGTTATAATACTTTTGCTACTAGAGAGTACATTACAATACTAGAGAAAGTGATAGGTTAAAAAGTTTTGGATTCTGTTCGTCAATTAAGGGTTTGCACAACAACCACTACATAAACATATATATTCATGGTACTACAAAACAATTATAAGTACCCATTTCATAGGGATATCTGACAAGACAGGATTTACTCTATCTAAATTATTTAAATATATTTAAATAACGCCAAACAACATATTTACAAGCAATATTTTTAATTTGTTCTCCTCGGAGCTCTTCGGAACTCATCCCCTAAGGGAGTCATTTGCACCCCTCTCAGTTGGGAGAAAGGGTGAGAAACAGGTGTACATTGGATAAGGGATGAAATGCTACTATTTTAAAAAAGGGTAGCGCAAGGGACGAAATGGGAAGAGATGAAGTGGGAATAAACCCTCTGTCCATGCCAAGAAGACTGGGAAAGATTATTCTCGGCCCGCCATCTGCTCCGAGAGTTTTGCAGCTGGCCACGCAATTTGATACTGCGGACTGCGGGTGGGGGGTGGGGCGGTCAAGAGCCAGAAATTTGAGGGGAGGGGGATGGCTGCCGAAGAACGAGGGACTTGCCTTCTGGACTCGGATCTGAACGGACGATGAAACTCGCGGAGTCCCGAGAATTGTGATGTATCATTTTGAATCTGTGAAGATGTGTATATATGTGTACATAGTTATATGTAATAAATATGATGTCTTGTGATTTATGAAAGCGTTTTGCCTAAGCTTCGAAACGAACCACCGAACGGGCTCAAGGAAATGAACATTGGAAAGAGAGCAGAGTTCGTTACATAAAACATATTTGAATACATTTGAACAATGTTCCAGTATTGCCAAAAAAGAAAAGCGAAATCATAAAATTTTTATCTGCACTAAAAATTAAATTCTATTTCTCAACAAATATACTTTAGCCCAATATCGTATATTGTTAAGTCAAATAGATCCAATTGAATAAGTTTTAAAAAAATATATGAAAAATACAGGATTCTAGAGAAGTTTAATAATCACTCAAAAATGGAATTAAGTATTCAAATAATATGTAAATTACGAATACTTATTTTGTAGTGAAAAATGATGCAATTGCATACGGTGTTCTTAGTTTCTAAGCGTTTTATTGTTTTTATTGATCGGTTAAATATTCTAACAATTTCAAGTATTTGACTGCATTCGTTTATATCAGAAAGATGCTCTAGGATACACGGAATTTTACACACCCCACAAAGACTTCAGATTCTAAAATTTTGTAGCATTTAATGTTTTTAATAATTATTGGAATTGTTATAACTGCGGAAAAATATTCGAATTTTTAGATTTTGATATCATTATTTCCTATGGAAAACAATAATTCCTGAAATAGTGATCGTCATTTGTTGGAAATAATTCGGAATGTTAGGTAAACAAACATGGTTCTGTCGGAAGTTTTCTGAAGTTTTTCAGGGTGTATATTATAGACGATAACACTAGTATCAATATATATATGTTTTGGTCGGTTTGACTGATATATTTTACCCATATAACTTCGCTTACATTTATCCTATTTATATCTCACTATATCATCTTCCTGCCGAAATAATAATGCTTCATATTATAACCATTCAAATATTCAAGTTAGGTATATAATTACGGGTATAAAACTTTCGAAGATTTTATATTGTGTATGAACTCCTGTAAAATTACGTGAATAAATATAGCTATTTCTCGCGATTTTCCATTCATAAAAAGATAAACATCGTCAGGGTATCTGTATATACTTTCCTACTTAGATACTGTTAGAGCTTTTAAAATGTGTTTAAATACATTAAAATTTACAGTCTCTAAAAATATTTCCTTGCATTTAAAAAATACTTCATTTCGTACAGTATTACACGTGATATATTTTATAACCCAAGGAAACATTTTTATTTGGATAATACAATGCTTCTTTGACCTAATACACAAGACATTTACATACAAGAAAATCTACCGTAGAATAAATTTACGTAATGAAAGTGTAGGACGAAGCATGATCTATTTGGAATATTTAGCATAGTAGTGAAGAAAATATAATACAGTTCATTTATGGGAATAATATATTAAAAAGAATATTGCTCTTCCTCAACAGAGCTTAATTATTGCGATCACTAATATACTTATTCTCAGAAAAGTGTCGTATATTTATACTCTTCATAGTGGAATCACAAGTAATATAAAGTATGAGCACGTGATGTCAGAAAGAAAATTTTGTCCTTCCGTTTCCAAAGCAAAATTTTCGTATCGGTATGTTTCAGTATGGAAATTTTTAATTTTTCTGCAGCTTATACAGCTATTTTAGAAATTTACAATCTCTTAGCTCCTTAATTTTAGCAGGATATATCTAAATGCTTCTTCTTTAATGGATATTTTTAATTTACCGAAAAACAAATTATTCACTTTTAATGAATTATAGATCCAAGTTTGTTTGATTTTTAAGAAAATTCATTATGTACTTTTTCTTTCTCGCTGGCATATACACTGCAGAATCTTCTAGTAAATGCATATCTCTCAGAACGCTAGCTAGTGACTATGGTTAAAATGAGTAGCGGTGTACATTCACTTAAAATAGCTAAAAGTACACTTTAGCAAATGAAATTTTTAATTATGTATTTTTACTCAAGTTTACTAAATAACTTATTTTCAGTAAAGATAAATTTTGATGTTTAATGGGTCTGGTTTTAATTTTTATTTGCTATAACCGTCACTTTATCATTACTCGCTATGATAAACACGATGGCCTTTTGCTCACAGAATACACAGTATAGAATATATAGTATAGTATTCTGTGGCTACATGAACCGACTGTGAAGGCAGCTTTACGTGCCAAAAATATATTATACCAACCATGGGTGCGGGATGTCGCACGGAAAAATTTCCCCTAACATTTCCAAGGCTAACGAGAACTAACACATTACACTGAATCGGACTTTCTTTTTAAATTGTTCGTATTCAAAACAGCTGTTGAATTATGAAATGTGCTGAGCCTTTGTAGTATAGTACAAAATTTGCTAACAAGTACAACATGGGTAAATTTTCCAAAACATTACAAAGCTATTTTTACATTGATGTAATAACTTATTTTTACACCAAATTTGTGTTAAGTGAGTTAACAGACAAAGAAATGCTAAAATGTTTTCTTTTTCGCATTAATTATTAAAAAAATTGCACACATTTACTTTCTCATAGTATACAATATATTATAAGGTATTGTTTTAGAGAAAATTTTCGAATTCGTGATTTTAATGCCTCTATATGTTTTAGGATCTTCTGAACACATTTTGACTACATTTGTAGTGACGTACGTCTGTGGTCAATTTCTTGTGTACATGATAGCGGCCACAAATAATAATGTATTTTCAAGAAACTTCTGATCCGGCTTTGTTACCAAAAATCAGAACTGAATAGAAGTTTTTGAAATTCGAACAAAAACTTTGAAATTTTATATTTTTTAAACTTCGAAATTTTATAATTTTTAAATTTCGGAATTTTATATTTTTCAAACTTCAAAATTTCATATTTTTAAACATGGCAGCAGGACAAAATGTGACATAATCAAACATAAAAGAGTTTATTTATGGAATAATGTTCGCGAAACTTAATAGTATCAATCATTGTTTTCAAAAACAGCCGTGACACAATTTTGTTCGTGACGTCATTAGCCACCTTCGGGATGCAAGTGACTCCTCCTCCTTACAGTAGATATGATCTAAAAGATCATGCTCAATATTGCAAAGAGCATGACTCACAGCGCATCAAAATGCCATCAGAAGATAAGAAATATCGCCAATTCACGAATAAACAGTATCAGCATTCTATCCCTTTCATAATTTATGCTGACTTTGAAACCCTGATCGTTAAGAAGAATACTACTAAGCCCTCGAATAGCAGATCATACACCACAGACTGGCAATTCATGAGCCTTGTGGATATGCTTATGTTATGATAGGACTTGATGGAAAGTTCTGAAACAAGCTACGATGTATAGAGATGTAGATCCTGTCAGTCATTTCCTTAGGAACTCGATAACAGGAAAACAGTATCTTGAAGAGAAATTATGATACATTAAACCACTGCAAATTACTAAGGACAATGAAATTGACTTTCAAAGAGCTACTCATTGTAATGTGTGTTATCTTAAACTGAAAACAGATCGTGTCCGTGATCACAATCGCATGACTGGAGTCTACGGAGGAGTCTTGCATAACGCCTGTAATCTTAATTATAGGCAAACTATTAATATTCCTGTAGTGTTTCATAATGTGAAAAATTATGATGCTCATCATATCATGCTGAGTCTCGGAAAATTGAAAGATCATGAAATCAATGTGATTGCCACTAATATCGAAAACTACATATATTTCAAGATTTCAAAGAAAGAGGGGCCACGTATCTATTTACAATTTATGGACAGTCTGCAGTTTTTGAGTGCCTCCCTGGAAAAGCTAGTTTCCAATTTGGACTTGAGTGAATTTCATATTTTAAGAGAACAATTCCCCCTGATGTAATACAGCAGGATGCTCTTCTTATGAAGGAATTATACCCCTATAGTTATATTAGCCTTTCAAATATTTTATGAAAATGTATTACCTCCACCTTCTGCATTTCATAATGATATTAAAGGCGAAGATATTAAGAGTGGAGGTTATCGACATGCACAAATTGTGTGGAATACCTACAATATAAGAAATTTAGAGGAATACCACGACCTATATGCAAAAACGGATGCCTCCTATTGGCTGATGTATTCGAAAATTTTGGAAAACCATGACTAATTCATTATAGTATAGACTGTGCATATCTTATGATTTCGTCAGGACTGGCCTGGCAGGCATCCTTGAAAATGACTGAGCAATCCCTAGAAATTTGCACAGAAGAAAGTATCCTACTGTTCATAGAACGCGGGATTCCAGGTGGTATATGTACGATTAGTCAGCGTAGATCTGAGGCTGATAATCATTATTTGGAAAATTATGAGTCTACTAAGACTGATAAGCACATTATCTATCTTGATGCCAATAACCTACATGGTTGGGCCATGTCTCAACCACTGCCCTATGGTGGGTTTAAATGGATATCTACAGAAAATATGAATGAATCCTGGATAATGAGCCTAAAGGATAATACCCAAGAGGGATATATATTTGAAGTGGATCTGGAGTATCCTGAATCCATACATGATTACCATAATGAATACACTCTAGCACCTGAAAGGGTGAAGATTGAACGAGAAATGCTCTCCCCATATGCTGAACGGCTGGTTCAACAGTTACATCATGGCCATTTCGTTAGTACTACGAAATTGGTACAAAATCTGCATGATAAGAAGCATTACATTCTTCAGTATCACAATCTTCAGCTATACCTATCATTAGGTTTAAGACTCATGAAAATTTACAGGGCCTTAAAATTTAATCAAATGCCTTGGTTGGAGAAATATATTCAATTTAGTACAGAAAAGAGAAAGTTGCCGATGAGTAATTTTGGGAAGGATTTCTTTTAATTGCTTAATAACGCTGTGTTTGAAAAAACAATGGAAAATCTTCGAAATCGAGTCAATATTGAGTTAGTGAATTCTTCAAAGCGGGCCCCTGAAGATGGTAGCAACCCCAGCTTGTAGAACTAGCATGCTTTTTTTTCTGTGAAGATTTGGTGGGTATTGAGCGTGTAAAGAGTTACATTTTAATGAATCGGCCAATATACCGTGGTTTTGCTATCCTGGAGCTATGCAAACTACTGGTGTATGAGTTTCATTATAAGCATATTAAATGCCAATATGGTGAAAAGGCTTCACTTCTCTTCACTGATACTGATTCATTGGCTTATGAAATTCAAACTCCCGATATCTATGAAAATATGAGTCAGCATAAGCACTTTTGTGATTTTTCTGACACTAACTCTCCCAAGGACCATCCTCTATTCAGTGATGAAAATAAAAGACGTATTGGATACTTTAAGGATGAGGTACATTCAACCCCCATTCAAGAGTTCATAGGACTTAGACCTAAGATGTACTCTAATCTATCATCTGCTGGAGAAAATAAAAAAGCTAAACGTGTTTCTACGCACGTGGTAGCACGGAAAATTAAGCAGAGTGATTATAGAAAGTTTCTGTTGGAATGAAGATGATCCTACTATGGAAGAACAAATTAGAACTTATAGCTACAATCATAAACTATTCACTGTATGCCAGAACAAGGTATGCCAGACAAGGTCTCCCATTGATGACAAAATATATTTATATGAGAACAGCATTACAAGCTATGCCTAGGGACACTTTAAAATAAAAAAAAAAAAAAAAAATAGAGATTGTTGTGGTGCAGTTATTAAAAATACATTTTTGTTAAATTTGTTACTAAAAGATACATTTTTGTGAATTTACGTGGTTTAAAACACGTTTTTTTTGTTAATTTTTGCTAATAATTTGCACAAGTGTGAAAACACATGTTAATTCCTATAGACAAATGAACCCATGTGTGGTTTTTGAAAAGTTGAAAACTTACATTTTCTAAAATTTATAAGTAAAAAACTTGCATTTGAAAATTTTTGTTACAAAAAACATATTTTTGGGAAACTTAAACACTTGAAAAGACGTTTTTGTTAATTTTTGCTAAAAATTGGCGCAAGTGCGAAAACACTTGTTAATTCCCGTAGAAAAATTAGCACATGTGTGGTTTTTTTAATAGTGCGAAGCGTGAATTTGTTAAATTCTGATAGTTTAAGACATCATTTATTAATATTTATAAGTAAAAAACTTACAATTGCGAAATTTTGTTATTAAAAAACACATTTTTGTGAAAAATCATCGAAAATTTGCTCAAATACGAAAACACATGGTAATTTCCATAGACAAATTAACACATGTGTTTTTTGAAAAGCGCGAAATTTGTATTTGTGAAAATTTGACTTACATTTGTGAAAAAAAAAAAAAAAGAATAACAACAACAATAGTCTATACGTAACATAATTTTGAACTCTGCCCTCTTCTCTGATATCATCCTTCTATCTATACTTGTCTTATGGGACTGTAACTGTGCCGTCCCACACCGACTTCTGAGGGTTACCATGTTAGAGCATAACTCTCTGCGGAGTTGAACTCTCCGTATTCCCCTACTAATGATGCTACTCCCATATCGACCAGGAAATGGACATTCGCTGTGGGTCGATTAACAATGCAGTGTGGCGGTAAAAATAAAACAACTATGTGCCCACTGCCTCCCTGAATCCTTTAAAATAATTCGTAAAATGTGCAAAATAAGGGTTTAACTCTATATAACGGCAGAAATTCGCAAGTAGGTTATTCACTAAAAAACCAATAACTACTTAAACCAATCTCTGGGCAGATACAATCGGCTGAAACTACAACAGTTCATACAACACTTTTATTTTTGAATTCATTATATATGAGACTTATATCATATTAATTTCATTAACACTTCCCAATATACTTGTAAAGTGTTTATCACTTTGCTCATTTTGTCTATCTGTGCATATGTCCGTCCGTTCGCACGATAACTGTAACGAAATGTAAAAATGACTTTATCAAAATGAAATTTTAGTATATTGTTGAGACGATTCGTGGAACATATGGAAATGTAAAAAATAATATCACCCAATAAGTTTTTGATGTAACGCCGGTTGGAAAAATGAAATACATTAAACCATATAGGACCCAATATTTGAAACCTTTTTCAAGCGAAGTTAATATTCACAAATTGCTCTAAAAATTTTGAAAATATTCAAATTATCACGTAAAATGTGTAAAATATTTTTTTATCAAAATATGTTATATAGTTTTTAAATAAAAATTGAAATAATAATTGCACCCATATTATATGAAGAGATCACATTACTCATTGCAAAATAAAATATGGCATTCATTTTTTCTAAAATCGTGATTTTTAAGGAACGCTTATATTTATACTAAATGTTACATCCGTCCTAAAACCGCTTTATTTTTGCATTATATATGTGGCTATAAATTCTGAGCCTACGCAATTACAATATATTTTAATTTTAAATGATCACAAAATATTGATGATTTCTACAACGAAACACAATTTTAACGTATGCGGAATGTAAACACATCAAGCTATTGTAAGACAAGTTGTATAAGAATCGATGATTTCTTTTAACGCAAAATTATTTAGCTCTGGAGTCTGGAATATGAGTAATATGAATGAAATATTCATTGATTTTACATAGAGAAGCAGACGCTGTTATGGCATCGCGTAGTTTTAAGTTTTAAGTTTCCAAGTAAAAAAATCTGATGTTGGCAACGCATGACTTTTCTTATGCAATGAATTTACAACTTTTACAGTAAAAAAAAAAAATAATGTATGAGTTCCATGGTAATGTGTTTATTTCGTTGAATTGCATATTCTGCGATTTTCCGGATGACAACATATAAAATATTTCAAAATACCCACTTAACTTATATTTCGCGCAATTCTAAATAAACAATTATCATTATTGATAGCATTTTCAATAAGTAATATAGTCGATATATTGAAATATTATGATAATCAATTCATCAATTAGGCGTCATTTTCATTAATTTAGCGTCATTTTTGCAATGTTGATGACATTTTTGTCAATTTGCAGCGAAATATCGCCAAGTTGAAAATGCATGCTAAATTATTATTCAAGTTTGCCAAATGCATCACCAAGTGTTACACACAAACAGTGAAAAGAGCATTTCTTATATACTAGAAGGTATGTCCGTCATGCGATGGAAATAAGTATTTTCAAATTATTACATCTCATTTGGCGTATTTTTATCAATTTGGCGACATTTTTGTCACTTTGGCAACATATATTTCTTATAGAAGATATATGACAATTGTATAGAAGGTATATGACAATTGTCGTCTAAATACAAAAGTATTGTCGAAAATATTTTTTCTCATGAATGAAATGAGCTAAATCCACCAGAATGATGCCACAAAGTTTAACTCCTGATATTATTTATGTAAGGGAAATGAATCAGCCAGAAGAACTTATAAAGAACAACATTCTGGCATAAATTAGTAAAGGTTTATTAAATTACATCGACGTCATCCCATCGTAACAAACCAAAATATATAGTACATCGAGTGCGTCGAACATTGTATTACATCGTGTTACATCGTATGCGGACATCAATCATACATCGTAGGCGAGCATCAAACGTCGAATATATAAATCATCACGAGATTCACTGAACTGAGTCCTGCTAGCGCAAGGTTACAAGAAAACAGTTCTCGGTTGCGGTTGATGTTTACAATTAGCTTACAATTATGAAAGTGAACACATTTCACAGAAGTTAATATATTTTCTTATTTTATATGATAATTTGCTAATTAAGAACAGGTCATGCTAGCGCGTTCTAACAGAAAATTACATACTTTATTGAATGTTTTAATTTTTTGAGGATTTTTTAAAAATATCATTTCAAAATTTAGGACGGTTCTAAGCATTCGAATGCTTGTGAAAGCAGTAGACTTCCACTATTCACTGATTGTGATTTTTGTATCAAATTTCGCTCGAATCGCTCCTTTCGTTTGTGAGATAACGGCTAAGCAGACTTACTGACACACACACACACACAGACATCATCTCAAAAACGTTTCATTCGTGTTCAGGGATGTTTGAAACGTGCTTTCCCTTCAAAATCTCGAATTCGAATTTTCGACCCCGTCACAATACTTTCATTATACATAGTATATATATATATATATATATATATATATATATATATATATATATATATGTATATAAGGAAAGTAATAATTAATCCCTGTTTCGCTGAAGCCTAAGGACACCCTGGCTAGGAAAATCTTCTAATTTTCGATTTTTCAAATTTACTGCCATTTTATAGCTTAATTAATTCTGAACACAATGATATATATTTTCAATTATTTACCATGATTAGAAATGTTAAAACTTCCATTTAAACAGAATGCACTCTTACCCCTTCGATGGCAACACCCACTTTTTAAAAAACTAGCTGAAGATGAATGTCAACAAAAGCAAGTAGATTCATTTCAAATTCTATTTTAATTTTTATAAATCGCAATTGAAATCAGTGAGATTTAATTGTAGGTGAAACTGAGGTGTTTTACGTTCTGCTTTGCTTTGTTTACTGTTCTCTAATGTGGTCAGTTTGTTTTCTGATAAAAACTATTGTACTTTGTACTAGTTGTAAATCTTTGAATGGAACAAAATTCTCTGTCGGAAAGCCATTGTCAAGCCGATGAAATTTAACTGATATGTAAATTGATCTATTACAACATTATTATAGACTGGCGATTAGTAGAATAGTCAGATTCTATTGAACAAATGAAGAAAGCTATATGGGCATTTTTTTCATAAATTTACAACAGATTCTGAACGCAACATGATCTATGTCCTGTAGGTCCGTATTCATGGTGTAGTTTTAAAAATCAGAAATTAAAGGCGAAATGTATAGGAATAAACTTTCACTCTCAGTGGCTATAATGAATAAAATAAAATATATATTTAAAGATTTAGGTAATCCAAAGTTTTTGAGAAAATGTCTACATGGGTAAACACAAAAACCCAATGATAGTGTAAACCACTTCATATGGAAGAGGATCCCTAAAAATACATTTGTTGAAATTTTAACCCTTCAAATTGGTGCTATGAATGCCAGATTTGTTTTCAATTACGGCGCTATGAGTTGATTAAAAATTTTGAACTCTATGGGCTATTTTCTAGATGTTAACATGGGAAATAGTCTTAGGCTCATTGATAAACGGCTAGTATTCAAAGACAAAATTAATGTGCAAAAAATAACAAAAGAAGCCAGGGGTAAAACAGCAAGATGAAAACAGAGAGGTAAATTTAAGAGAAATATTGACACAGACAGATTATGGTCCTGGACAGTTTTAACATACTTTCATATGAAATCTTTTCTTTAAACTTGATTTACTCAAAATGTAGTTTTTTGAGATTCCGGTATAATTATTAAAGTGCACGGATTCGACCTTTCTACCGGTGCAGTTTACAGTGAATGCCCGCCTTAGAAGCACATCTGTATGGCCCACCTCAATGTTTCTTTTATTTATTACTCGTGTTTATTTAACTGTTTATCAGCAGCGGTAGATGATTTAAAAGCCGAGCACAGTTGAGATAAATACAGAAAACTGTTACGTTCTAGTACATAATGAAGCTGTATGTGATTACGATTTGTAGCGATAAATCTAAGCAACATACGTTGTGAAATCTAGCATACACGTTCTTCTCGTCGTATACAGGCGCACTTATTAGTTATTTTTCTTTTTAAATTCGAATTGTTTTTTTGATAAAATTGCGTTGAACGGAGAAATCTCCCGCGATAAAAATCCCAATTCTCGCAGAGTTTCCAGCTGAATGCTATCGGCGTTGCGTTTTATTTTTTATACATTGTTATAAGCTGGAATATTATTAAAGCGTGCTTTGGTTTAAGAGAACTCGATGTGAGTTTCGATGTAACTTTAATCAAAAGCTTTCATGTCACAAACCGAGTAAATCCGAAAGCATTTTCTAGTGTACAATACCAAAGAAATGCTTACTATACAAACCAATGTGTTCTGGGTGAGACTGGCATATTAGGTCCTTTTATTGATGAATTCGACTTTAATCATGCAAATCCATTTGTGAATTTAGAGAAACATAATTTATTAATCCGAGAATATGTTACAAGGAATATTATTGACACGTTTCATAAGATCTTCCTGAGATATTATCACTAATAATATATAGGATAAATAACATTATAATAGTAATAATCGTAATCGGTGTTTGCTCTTATCTATTGCCTCTTGAACCGTTTACAGGAATTACTTTCATCCTGGAACCCTCTTTTTCGCCGGCATGTTTCTTCGGCTTGGTTAATCGACAGATCACTGAGCCTATCTTGTATCAACTGATTCAAATCTTGCAGAATACTATTAGTTTCCTTATTGTTGCTTATAAGTTTATCAAATTTTCTTTTGAAAGCTTTCACTGTTTTTGAATCCGACAGACCCCATTTCAGATAATGAAAAACGGCTTCTGAGTCAGACTTCTTCAGCAGATCCAAAATATTGTACATTGTGTTAATATTCCACATGACATATTTTTTTAATTGCTTCACTTTTATAGGAGATGACTGAAAACACTCTAAAAAGAAATCGACATCCTGCCATTGTTCGTGCAATATCGACCTTTTAAGTACCTCTTTGAGAAAGTTTTCGTCAAAATGCTCCAGTTTAAAATTCTTCCTTTCTTCTTCAGAGGGAAATGCCCAGCAGAGAAATTGATATATCTTAGACATTAAACATTTTAAATTACATCTTGAAGATGGGATATAATTTAAAGGACAATATGAATTATCCTTTTTAAAAATGTTCATGAACTGCTCTTTATATTCTTTGCGATCGCCTTCAGTTGGCAAACACCATTCCAGTACTCTGTCCACGCCCTCAGTATCGAATTTTTCCAGTAAAGTAGTAACAGCGTCTCGTGGATCCCACGTAAACCAACAGAGTTTCTGGCTCCCGAGTTTGAAGTAATTGCGGTTTATCTCCCTTAACGAATTTATGGAAAATCCGTTCTTCTTGAACACATTCCAGATTAGATCAGGTTTAAACTCAGAAATTTCTTCAGGTGAGAAATTTGCCCATTTCAGCAGCGAATTTACGTACTCTTCTCCATTCTCATGAGTTAAAATCCAAAAACATGCTCTTCTCCCTACGTACGACAGAGTAAACTTTTTCCTTAAGTTAGCTATTTCTGTTTTTGGCAAACAGTTTGATAAAATCAAGTCCAGCATGTCACGACTTCTACTCTTTATTAAATAGTAATAAATATGTTCGCCAGACGAGGAATACATAACTGACCGCTTTTCTTTCACTGTCGCGTGTCGTAACATATTCTCAATTATCTCTATATTTTTAAGTTGAAAAGGCCTTTTGTCCAAAATATTGAAAACAATGTTCCCCCAATTAGAGTTTGAAAATATATAGCGATGATAAGTCTTTGGTGTTTTCTGGAATAGCTCTACCAATAGGTTCCCGTAATCGTAATACTTATATTCTTCAATTTTTTTATTCCTATATCTTTCAGACAGCACGCTTAATAGCTTTGCATAGAATTTTTCAGGTAAAATTCCCCACAAATTGGTAATGATTGGCATAAAATATATTTGATCAGGGGATTCTAATAACCATGTAAACGTGGTATCTATTGAATAATCCGTAAAACTATTCAATTTGAATAACAAATTAAAAAATTTTGCTAACTGTTCATGAGACATCTGTGACACAAGAAAATACAAAATTTCGCTGTAATGTGTCGGCATGTTGCACCAATATTCTGAACGGTACAATTTGTAAATATTATTCCTCCATCTTTCTTTTACACTATTATATTTTTCAAATGCGCAAAATGCACATTTAACAATGATTTCCTGCTTCTTATTATCACTCAGTCTATTCCAACAATAGACAACAGCTGTTCTCTGCCCTTCTCTCATAGCTGCCTTAAATACTCGTTTCCAGAATACATTATCACGTCCTATATCCAGTCCTCTAGTCATGATACGATATGACCACAGACTGACTAAATACGATTGACCATATTTTAAATTAAATTTTGACATTCTATTCCAATAAGGACGAATTTGATTCCACAAGAGATCAATAAAGGGTTCTATAAAGTATATACACGCTAATATATAGCGATGGGTAAGTGGTAATCTTTCATCTCGCACTAAACGTTCTGCTACCATTCTTTCGTTTATTCTTCCTTCTGCCGTCCAATCAGCGACCGTTAAAAGTTCATCCGCAATCTGAGAAGTTGTGGGAAATCTTATTCTATATTCCCTATTCCAGGCAAATAGGCGAATAGTTATTAACCAGATACGATTAATTAAGGACGCCTTTAATAAACGTGGAAGCTGGAGAGACTCACACAAGGCAGAAGACTGGTCTCTTATCCGTATCTCCCACTCAGAAACAGGGCATTTATATTTGAACTTTCTATCAAAGTCTTGTATAATGTATTTTGTCAGGCGAGAACGTTGGCATAGCTGAATGGCTAACCTCGTTATTACCTGCTCTTTGAGTGATGGCGGAGTCTTCACATAATCTTCTAGCAACTTTTCGGAAAGAAACTGGTCACTGATGCTCATTTTTCTGATCTAGATTAATTATGTTTCTAAATAAGCTGTATGGTTTTTGCAGAAATAAGTTAAATAGAGTCTATTGTGACTGACTGTTGCAGGATTCAGGAAAAACTTGTCAGTGGCTTTGAAGTGAAGATTCAACAAACGAATGTCCTGTAAGAAAAGAGAAACATTTAAGAATGCAGAACACGGATGAAAGAGTTTTTTTTTAATTCATAAAAATCCTTCTAGATTGCTTAATAAAATTATAAGATTGGCAATTATTTTCATCAGTACCAATACAAATATCGCTAATGTGTTAACATATTTTTTCGTTTCAGCACATTTTTTTGCATGATTTTGACGAATTTTACGTAAATGATACAGACCGAAATTTTTCATATGCTTATTTCATGCCAAAAATTAAATGTTTGTATTTGTTGTGGTATATTTATCTGCTGCTAAGTGAAAAAGGCTCAACTTTGTGATTTGCTAAGTACATTTTGCCGCGACACAAGCAGAATTTCCGGCAGATTTTGATGAATTTTAATATTTTTTCCTTAAAATGGTTCTTGAAATATGCAAACAATCTCTGTATTTGCTACACTTCAAACATTTTAAATTCAGTGATTATAACAGGAAATTATAAATCATATTTTGTAAAGAACCTTGCTGCTTCAACTGGGAATCGAATCACGGATCTTCGTACTGTCCAGCCAACCCGCTGCCGTTGAGTTATAGCTTTGGTATCTAAATGCAAGCCCCTATTGTCTAAGTGGACTCTGATTTCCCCTCTCTCTAATGTCAGATTAAAGTACAACTAACAATTTGACAGATCACCTCCAGCTATTATTACTTCAGACTAGCCTCCTGGTGCTATTTTTATCTTCCAGGTTATCTTCCTGCGGGATCGTTGTCTTCCCGATATGAATCCACGCTAAATATCACAGTCGACTGAATATGTGCTAGTTGCACTAGGATCACTTTCAGACTTTCGACAAAAGGCGCGACAGCTCAGTGGTTAACGCACTCGGTTGGCCCGCGTTCGATTTCCTCTACTGGCAAAACTGCCGCCGTGTTCACGCGGAGTACCATCGCGTTAAACATGTGGGTCCGTAAGTCCTTCTGAGATGTTGGTGGTAGGGGAAGGAGGGTACGGTCCCTGTGGATGCCTTCCCACTTGGTTCCGATCTAAATTGGGTGGCACTTCCCTGCCGTCCAAACAGATACCTTATATCTTTCTTGTTATTCGGACGGTCTGGATCGAAGAAAAAGGAAACTTTCGACAAATGTTAATAAAAAATATCCCAAATTTAAAAATTAGTTTTTAGTTTTAAAATAAACAATATTACAGACGACTCACAAAACAATTGGCAAATCCACAGCAAAATCCAAGGTTAATAGAATATATATGGGATATTCAACAAACCTTGAACTTCAACATCTGTGCAATAAATTACAGGGTTGATTTGCTCGGGCGCCATTGTAAAGAACCTTGCTGCCCCAACCGGCAATAGAACCACGGATCTTTATATGAGTCAGTCAACACTGGGATGGAATTTCAAGCTGCTACTGGGACGGAATTACATGTACTTTTCATTGAAGTGGACAGCAGCTTAACAAAATTAACAACATCAAAAGTTGGAATAAAACAACACTAGGCTAGAAACGCACAAATATATAAAATTGACTTTTAAAAAGTAGCTAGCTAAACCGTTGCGAAGAGTTCGCAACTGTAACAGTGAGAAATTCATTCATCAATCAAAATTTTTATGTTGATCATTTAGTGTTCGTTTTTTCTTACACACTGCTTCAACTTTTAAATTATCAAATGACCTAGAACTTGGCTCCTCAGCTTCTAGAACAGCCTACATGGCATAGCACGTGAAACATCCCATGTGATGGTAAATACAGACCTACTTATGAAAGTATTTGGATTACCGACCACTCCCTCTAATCACGGAGAATATAGGGTTTTAAAAATATGTCTCCAGCAGAGTGTCATTGATTTAAAGCACGTGAAACATCCCATGTGATGGTAAATACAGACCTACTTATGAAAGTATTTGTATTACCGACCACTTCCTCTAATCGCGGAGAATATAGGGTTTTAAAAATATGTCTCCAGCAGAGTGTCATTGAGTTAAAGCACGTGAAACATCCCATGTGATGGTAAATAATAGGAAACTCCAGACGTTTAAAGAATTACAGTAGAACCTCGATTATCTGACCCTTGTTTAACCGGAACGCTCCGTTAACCGACGACGGTTTCCTGACTTTTTTTCCCCCTTGCTGCAACCTATGGATCAGGGCGTTTTGGAGTCTTTAAAACGGCGTTTCCGAAAGAAATTCATAAGAAAATTACTTTTTGAAGGAGATTCTGCCTCTACAGTTTTAATACTACAGTTTTGGAAATCTGTCAACTGAAGACTGCATTTATATGATCAG
Organism: Amaurobius ferox; assembly: GCA_951213105.1. Classification (NCBI taxonomy): domain Eukaryota; kingdom Metazoa; phylum Arthropoda; class Arachnida; order Araneae; family Amaurobiidae; genus Amaurobius; species Amaurobius ferox. The sequence goes on along the minus strand of OX578137.1, from coordinate 150,264,632 downwards.
TGAAGCATGGGAATGTATGCTGCAATTGACACTAAAGAGAGAAAACTTGGAGAAAACTTTTGCCGAATTTTTCAATTAGCGCAGATGAAAATGTTACAGACATTGCGAAAGATGGTGTTACTGAATTTTCAAACATTTTTAGCTGAATGCCAGATTTTGAAAACTGTGGGATCAAAGAAATCACAGATTCGTGGATTTGTGACATGGAAGATGCAGGCTTCCAGTTGCTTAATGATGTGGAAATTATAGCAGATAAGTCCGACATTCTGCAAAAGAAGACGAAGAAGATGATGATGAAGGCGAGAATGATTCCCAAGTAAAGATTAATAACAATGATGCTTTTGAGTGTTTTTCAAAAGACCTTGCTTGGTTGGAACAACAAGAACAGTGTGATTCCTCTGAAATTTCATGTACTACTACACTGTATTGTAATTTGAATTGAGATATTTACTTAGCAGTTTAAATAGTCATAATAGCGGTTCGATGACGATGTTACATATCAAACTAGACGATTATTGAAAAATTCTCTATTATCCGGAAATTTCGATTATCCGATGTAGGTTCGGTCCCGTGACATCGGATAATCGAGGTTCTACTGTAATTTGAAGTCAAACATATTGGAATTCGTCACCAGCAGATCAACCAGAGCTCAGATCTGCCCCAAATCAGAAATAACCCCCTTCCCAAAGGACAGAACCACACCACATCAGAAATAACCCCCTTCCCAAAGGACAGAACCACACCACATCAGAAATGAAGAAATACGAAATCACTTCAATAAGTAAGACAGTTGGGTGGGTAAACTGATCCCTCAAACTGAGTGTCCTAAACAACACATTTTATTCACGATAGCCAGAAACCCCTAAAATATCATAAACACCTCCCTCTTTCCCATCACCACACACGTACACTTAATCCACTCATTTATTCCAATGGTTATTTAAACTTCCAAATTTATAAAAATGATGAGAAAGAGAACAAACACATTCTTAAATGTAGAAAATTGAAGCAAAATTAGAGATAAACTGAGCCAATTTGAGAGGTCCCGCTTCATGTTTTCCTAATCATATATTTCCTTTTGACGAGAAGTGCTCTCAGAACGCGACACAATCTACTATAGTAATTCTGCAATGTCTGTTTTTTTTTCACGCCAAAACGCGGCTTTAACAAATATCCCTGTATTTTCCCCTTATGTGTTGAAAATTCTATGCACCACAGCTTTCGTGAGTCTCCTTCCTCTGAAGAAAGCTATAGTGCTGCCATCTAGTGACATTTTTCATAACTTATTTTTAATAATTCTCGATTAAATTGAAACAAAAATTCAGATTTTTTCAATAGAAATTGTAATAAATCTGTATAACTAAAAATATAATTTGGGGCGTTTACTCAATGGTGTAGCGCGTACCCGTGACTTCTCTTAATGGCCGCGCCTGAAAACTACCCATTCCATTCAGATTATAAGTTGACTTATGATCTGAATAAGTTGACTTGTCGTCAGTACAAGTTGTTTCTGAATCTCTATATCCAGCTATAAAAAAGTAAATTATTTGGATTTGCTGCTTAATAGTTATTCATTCAATGCAATGTTTCAGCTTTTATTTTTTAGCTTAGTTAAATCATGAATGGAAAAAGGTTCAGCTATTAATTTTGCAAATGGAAAATAGTGATACTAGATGAAAAATGTTTTGCTCAAATTTATGATTCGCGTAGAGCGATGAACTGGGATTTTATTTGAATCGAAAGCTTCAGAATTACAGAGTCATTAAACGCATTTCAATTGAGGAAAACACAGATTAAAGACTGTCACTAGGAAATAAATGTGGAAGTTTTTGAGTCGCTTGTTAACTGTAGAACTACATTTGCTGGTACAGGGAGAATGTTCACTACTTTTGGACTAGTACACAGGAGTACCAACTAGAAGAAGGAAAAGCAGCTGAACGTGAAGTTCCGCTACAGTCATTGAATGCAAAATATGCTCAATCTGTATGTATTGATTATTATAAAATGTTATTATTTGGAATAATGCATTAACGATTATTTTTAATTATAATTTATTACTCACCAATAAACATTTTTATATACATAAAACTGGAAACATTTTATGCGAATAAAAAAGTACGATATAAATGAAAAGAAAATCTGATTTAAATAAATTAAATCTGAATTTTTTATATAAAAAATATTTCTTTTTACATACTGCTTTCTAAGAATTTCCAACATAGTTGCTAAGTGTTTATGACTTTTTTCATTCTGTCTGTATGTCTGTCCGTTCGCATGGTAACTGCCGTAGAAATAACTTTATTAAATGAAATTTTAGTATGTTGTTGAGACTATCTGTGGAACATCTGGGGATAAAAATTAACAATATCACCCAATTAGATTCAGATTGAACCCGAGTTGAAAAAATGAAATACATTGAACTCTGTAGGACATAATTTGTCAAACATTTTTTAGGTGGACTTAAATTCACAAATTGCTTCAAACATTTTAAAAAATATTCAAATTATCACGTAAAATGTGTAAAACTAAAATTCATCAAAATATGTGAAGTAGTTTTTAAATAAAAATTGAAATAATTATTACACCCACGTAATATGGAGAGAACAACTAACTCATCACTTCAATATAATAAAATACAGTATCTATCTTTCTCCCTGTGTAAAAATCGTGATACTTAAATATCGTTTAAATTTATATTTATTCTTGCATCCGTCATAAAACCTCTATATTTTTGCACATTATTTGTGTATCTATATTCTGTGCCAACGCAATTACAATATTTTTTATTTTAAATGATTTCTAAATCTTGATTATCCCTAAAACGAAGCCTAATTTCTTTAGCATGCAGAATGTAAACAAATGAAGCGAGTTGTAAGATGAGTTGTATAAGAATCATTCATTTTTTTTTTTTTTTCAAAATTACTTAGTTTTGGAGTCTGGAATTATAAGTGATATGAATAAAATAAAAATTTATTGATTAACATAGGGAAACCGTTTTTAAAAAAGTTTAAAGTTTCCAAGTATAACAAATTATTGTAGTACTCTGATAATTGAAAAAATATCAATGCTGACTGTATCGCATTTCAGAGATGTTTAAGTAAAATTACATTTCAATTGAAAAGTGTTTCATAATCAATGCTATACGCATATTGATCTTTCTTGTTCGACCTTCAGGCAGCCTTGCGGTGGCTTAGAAGTTTTAATATTATTACACTTTATACTATTAACCACTGGACCGAACCTAACGAAGCCGTATTTTTGTTTTATCCGTCGGAGTGGACAAAACGCAGATATCCCAAAGAATAAACGGAGTCTTCCTATCTTTCACAATACTAGAAATCCGGAGATAACATTTCACTCTGAACTCTCACGTTAACCTCGTGGTTTTGACGATAACGTGTTAAAAATCTTGTCTGATTGGTTACTTTATCTTGTACATTGGCTACATTCTGTTAATCACTTTATCTCTATGTCTTCTTTTCCTGCGCTATTGATATTTGAACGTGGACCACCGGTTCAGATCATAAGAGCATATACCCTTTGCAGAAATAGGAGTCATCCGAAAAAAAACTTCCTGTTTAGGCCCAACCCACCTAAGAAACCACTTTGGACTGTTTTTTAGGTCTCTGTTATCCATCTATTTACTAGGAAATCTTGGGGACAAAAAGGGGGTTGAGGGAGTCTATCAAAATCAATGATCCCAGAATCTTCCTGAAAAACTAGCATATTTTAGTTTATTTTTAAGGCTTATTTAGTTAATTAATTTCACATATATAGAACAATTAAGAGTTCAAGATATTCCCGTAGCCCTCGCCAAGGAAGTCAAAGACGGAAACTCGAAAAAGTCGTAAAAACTAACTAGGCTACATTTTCAACTGAAACAATTTTCACGACTAAGCAGAATGCATTGTTAAGAAAAATAAAACTTATTGAAAAATGTTAAATTCCAATTTCTTAAAAGTTTCTCTGTCTTTGACAGTATTAAATACTAGTTTATCAAGCATAATTATGTTTAACTTAATTTTTATTTTTCAACTAGACAAAATCTTTCATTTTATTTAAAATGAAGCAAATCCAGCATTTTTCTTTGAATTTGGCATTACATATTTCTTAAACTAAAGTCCAAATAGAACAAGAAAGTTCAAACATACATAAAGCATTAACTATGAAACACTGTCCAACTGGAATGCAATTTTATTTAAACAACTTTTAAATGCTATACATTCAGCGGTAATATTTTTAAAATTATAACACTACTACAATAATTTATTATATTTAAAAGCTTAAAACTTCGTTGAAAAAAAATGAACTTTATTCAAATGAAGTCATCGAAATATAAATCGCATGGCTCTCTATATAAAAGTAGTGAATATTTCATTCATACACTTTTATTCCGTCCCTTTCCTTCAGCGGCGATATTTTAAAAATTATCACAAGACTAAATTGTTTATATTTAAAAACTTAAAACTTCGTTAAAAAAATTAACTTTATTCAAACGAGGTCATCGAAATATAATTCGCAGAGATCTCTATATAAAAGTTGTGAATATTTCATTCATACACTTTTATTCCATTCTTTTCATTCAGCTGAGATATTTTAAAAATTATCACAATACTATAATAATTTATATTACTTAAAAACTCAAAACCATGGAGTTAAAAGTACTTTGTAAGTCCATGCTCATAAAACTTCATCGAAAAAGGCAATGCTAAAAAATCGTCTGATTCTCTATGTAAAATCAATGATTATTTCATTCATATCAGCTATATTCCAGAGTGCTATATAAGTGCTAAATAATTTTGCGTTAAAACTATTCAGGTATTCTTATTCAACTTATCTTACAGCTTGAAGTATTTACATTCTGAATGCGTTAAAATTAGAATTCGCATTTAAACTAAAATATATTGTAATTGTGTTGGAGCAGAATATAGTAGATGCGCAGAAAGTACGCAAAAATAAAGCGGTTTTAGGACGGCGCAACTCTAAATATAAATTATAAAGATCTTTAAAAATCACGATTTTGACGCTTGGAAAAAAGATAAATGCCATATTTTATTCTGAAGTGGGTCCGTGATCTCTTCATATAATATGGGCACAATTATTATTTTAATTTTTATTTAAGAAACTACGGAACATATTTTGCTGAATTTTCTTTAATATATTTTATGGGATAATTTAAATATTTCTTAATATTTTCGAAGCAATTTGTGAATTTTAAATTCGCTTGAAAAATGTTTAAAAAATTAGATCCCGCAGGGGTCAAAGTATTTCATTTCTTCAACCCGGGTTCAATCCAAATCTAATTCGGTGATGTTAATCATTTACATTCCCATATGTCCGTCAGACAGTCTCAATAATATACTGAACTTTCATTTTGATAAAGTCATTTTTACGACAGCTATCATACGAACGGACAGACAGAATGAACAAAGTCACAAACACTTTTCAACTATGTTGCAAAGTGTTACAAACGATTGATTTTAGCTTGTTCCACTAATACTTCTCTATAAATGCACCAGATTTTAGACTTTTGTATACTATAGTTTTTGCTGTGCAAGCCAGCGAAACAAGAGGAAAGCTAAATTTGTCAAACAGCGGTGGCGGAGTCAGCTACTTAGAGAGAGGACTACTGAATTTAGAGAGGTACATTCACATTAATTTGTAGACTAATAAACATTATTAAACCTCTTATTTATATTTTTTTTAAACATAATAACGTTATAAAATAATAAATGTATTCCAAATAATTTTTTATTCATATGTCAAATAAGGGAATGTATAGAAGAATTCGATGATTTCAAATAATATTTTTCAGAAAAATACCCAATAAGTTTCATATATAATTAACTAAGGGATTACAACGAATTTAAACTATCGTAAGATGGCGCAGTAAATAGTTTTATTGAACTTGGGAAAGAATGTGTAGTTTTATTCATACGTGTCACATCACATCAGGATATACACATTTTGCATACCTATATAGTCGATACGGCATACATTCAACACACCGTGCTTTTTTAGAGCATTGATATGAAAATATTTAACTATTCGAACACTGTTCAAACCAACTATTCAAAATATTTTGAAATGGCTAAAAGCTTTGATGGATAGCAATGAATGATCCTAAAAAAAGTTCTAGAAATATTTTTTGATCTTCCAATTTTATTGTCCACCTTTGGGTTAGAAATCAAAAATAGTATTCCATTAGGCTCGGTCTTTTACTCAATACTATAAAAGTTCAAAGATTCAGCTATCTAGATCGCAAGGGGGGTTCTGAAGGAATTGGAAGGACATTTCAGGCCTCTTACAGAGTATGGTTCTCAAAAGTAGGAAATTTCAATAATATGTAGGTAAAGTAGAACGTTTTAAGGAAGAATTAACGAGTAAGGCACTGTTGAAATGCCCATTAGCAACACATGTTATGACAAATTTAAAAAGAAAGTCCCTCATTCAATGGCTGTTTAAGGGTACTTTTTAAACTACGGCCCATGAAAAGTATGCAAAGTTTTGTATTACAAATATGTTTTTAAATTTTTATTTTATCTAAAAATTTAAATATTTTAAATTGGTGTGGAACGACCTAGTGGTTAGCACGCGGGGATTGCACTGGGACGACTTGAGTTCACGCCGAGTACGGACACGTTAATATATGGGTCCGTAAGTTCTTCGGATAGGTTGGTGTTAAGGAAAGGAGAGTATGGACCCTGTGGAGTATGCATCTCTACTGGTTCCGGTCAAAATTTGGTGGCAATTTCTGGCCACCCAAACAGATACCTTACATCAGTGGTTCCCAAACTTTTCGGTCCGCGGACCCTCTCAGAGAAAAAAAAATTTCGCGGACCCCTTAAAACCATATTGCAAGGGAGTGTTTCTATTAGATATGTACAATAAGCATAATTTAGTGTGAACAGTGAGGAAGATGTTCGCTACGCCCCCCTCTATTCAACGCTGACGTCATCCGGTCTCTAGTAGTATTAATGCTCGAAGTTACAAGTGCTCTGACGTCCGAGCTACATCAGAGTATCGTCACCGTTAATCATGGCATTGTGCCAAAACGAAACCTACCCCCAAACAATTTAATTCTGTTTGAAGATATTGCCTATCAGTTTGAAATTAATTTCATGGATGTATTTAAATCAAAGTTATTTTGAAAACAGTTCATTATTATTTTATTTAAAAAAATAAAATAAAAAAAAGAGTGGAGAAAAATAATGAATTCTTTTTTTAAACCTAACGATTTATTAGTTGAATATTGCGTGTTGTTCACGGACCCCCAGGGGTCCGGGGACCCCGGTTTGGGAACCACTGCCTTACATCTTCTGGTAGGTCGGACGATCAAATTGTACATATTAAATGAAGAAACCTCTTCTGCCATTGATATAGTATTAATGCTTTTGAATGATTGAAAACTTACTCAAATTCTGGGGTAACTTTTTGATGTGAAGAACATCCATCAGCATCACTAACATCTGTGCTTGTAGTTTCTCTGGCTAGAATTGGAGTGTTAAGAAAAAGATAAACAATTTGGGTGCTGTTATCAATGAACCTAATTAAATAAAAATCTAAACAATTTTAATTTACTTTATCGGAAATGCCGTTCTAATTTTAAATATATAAAAATAATTTAAATATTTAAAAAAAAATCCTTCATGTAACTAAAACTATATTTGCCTTCTTTTCTTTATTTTCATCCCAAATATTTTCTAATCTACATTATACAAGATAGATATGAAGAATAAGTACCAGAAATAGTCGGTAGGAAATCCACTTTCTAGATTAATAATTTGATGTTGAAAATCCCTTATAGTTTTTGAAGAATTGTCTTATCAAATTCAAAGATTAAACAATTTCAGTTTTTCAAATTTGTAACGTTTATATATCTGCGAAACTACAAGCGCTAGCTATAAACTATAAAATGTAATTTGTAATCCTTTGAACGCCTTAAATGAATATATATATAATTGGATTTTGAATAATGTTCCCGGTTTTGCAACATAGTAGTTATGATTTTAATATTTTGAAAAGATAGTTCTAATTTTGATGGTTTGAAAACATGGTTTGAATTGAGATATATTAAAATTTTGAACAGTTTTGAAATTGACTAAAGACAAATCATCCGCAGATAAATAAGTTATTTCCGTAAAATTACTTAGGCTCCATCGAACGTCAATGTCTATTTATTTCAAATATTTTTTTACTGAAATCATTTGTTTCCCTGGATAGAAAATGACTTCTTTTTTCTTCAACACCTTGACTTCATTTAATGTAAAATACTACCATACAAAAATAAAGTTCAGAAGAAATATGGCAGACTTGTTTTCGTCCTCTTGATTGATTCAAATTTTGGTTCCGAAAAGGTGGGTTATATCATAAGCTTTTCCATTTTCACATAGCTCTTTATTTCTATTTTTATGTTCAGAAGAAAACTATAAGCAATACGGTTGGTAGTCCTCATCAGAGCATACAGCGACCCGGAAAAAGACACCGGTTTCAGTGAGATCTTTTGTTTTAAATGTAAACACTATAAGAAATGTGGGCAACTGAAATGTGACCAAGATTAAAAAATTGAAGAAGGGGGTAAACACTCTTAACTAATTAAAAACTCTCCTTTATAGGCGCATCTAAGCCATCATGGAGTATCATTCACAACATCTCGAGAACGAGTGACATAAATTCTAAACAATTATATCCATTTAGTTCTGGTTAAAAGTACTTCCAAAGAATGATCGCTTTGATTATAGTAAGTATATATTACTTTTTATGAATTTTCACTTTGCTGATGAAAAAGTAAAATATATGGAGAACAGTGCATGCAACAATCTTGAATATAATGGCATTCGCTTTGAAATAAAATATTTTATAAAATACTAACATAGTCAACATTTTAACCAACAATTATGTTCTCATAACATTTTCTGAAAAAAATATGAAAAATTATGAGAGCTTTATCCTGTACTGTTTTGCTCATTCTGAAAATAAATAAGCCTCTAACGTTTATCGATTGAAATAATAGTACAGTATTTTAATCAATTTGCTCAATGGGCTGTTCAAGAGATATCGTGGCGATAAACTCAGAGAGACATAGACAGACACACAGGCATCATTGAATAAACGGTTTATTAGTTTTCAGGGATGCCTAAAACGTGTGATTTCCTCGAAATCCGAGAGTTTGATTTTCGACCTCCCCAATATATGCATATACTTATTGCAGGGAAATTAACAAAATGCTCACAGACGTTATGTGTTTTTGTAGACGTTTACGAAGATGAAAAGTGTTTTGCGATTGTAAAAGTTTAGTAAATATTGATATAAATATTAACAAAAGAATAATAATATACTATACGGAAATACATCATGAGGAAGTTATGAGCAAGCTATAATCTTCACTTACCTTCTCTGGCAGGTATCCAGGAATTAATATCTTCTAGCTTCCACATAAGAAAAAGAAAGGTGTCAAAATAGTTGTTAATTTACATTTGCATATCTCCCACAGGGTCAGAATTATTTTTAGGATTTAGACAGCTTCAATAAAATGAATTAAAGTTTGGTCTCTTCTTCGGTATACCTTGCAGCACCAATAAATTCGTAAACGACAAACTACGATTTCCATGTCCGTGCCTTACATCTACATGATACCAGTACAGACATGTGCTGCGGTAGTGCATCTTTTGAACTTCCGTTTGTGATTGGTTCTTGAGGATGACGTCATAAACCTGTTAGAGATTCCTTGCCCCAAACGGCGGAAGGTTGGATTCGACTGCTTTGATTCGACTGTTTGACATTTTTTCATAGAGGGAGTTGGACTGTGTGCTTGGTCGAGGAAGGACGTTTTTTCGGAGCTCCTACCACGTGTTAGTGCTTTTGCTTGTGTTTTGGTGATATATCGTCGCAACCACGACGCGAGGTAATGAAGTTGTATGATTTCAAGCGCACGTTTGGCGAAGTATAACAAGTACCGAGAGGAAATGTGGGGGATCCCTGTTGCACGTGCCCAGACACGTGCAGTGCGTTTGAAGAGGAAATCGTCGACGATTTCAAGACTTTTTTGATGGAACTGAGCTACTCGGAGTTATTTAATCTCAGTGAAGTTCCCCAGGACATGGATGCCGAACAGAAGAATCTTATGCGTGCCAGGCTGGCACAGTTGGAAAATAACCGATCCAACAAAATGGACACTTCCACGTCTCCTGAAAATGGTGAGCCAACAAATCTGCTAACCCCCCCCCCCCCCAATGATAGGGAAAATGCTGAATTTAGTCAAACTAAAAAACACCCCAGGTTAGATGATGAGGGCTTTCAAATAGTGCAAAAACGGCTCACTGCTCGTGCCAAGAAGACAGACCCCCCCCCCCCATCAGTACGGTAGAGCACGTGCTCGAATCTGAGGTTCCTGCGCCAGATGGCGAAAATATAATAGATGCCCCCCGGAAGGAAAAAACCCCTCCGCCCTTTTTATAGTCTCTGCGCTGAATTGGCACAGTTATATTGCTGAGCATAAAACTCACGCCCCCTCCCTTCAGGATAACCTGAGAGGAGCCCTAGTCAAACTTCAGGTAGGATGTAGAGAGGAGTACATAGCCATTCAGCGTAAACTAAATGATGATAAGATTTATTATAGGACCTTCTTATTAAACGAGGAAAACCCCCTTAAAGTGGTCATTCGTGCCCTCCCTGTTCCAACAGATATAGATGCCATTAAGGCCGAGCTCACCAAAAATAAAATAAAATTCAGTAGTGTAAATCAACTGTTTAAGGGCCTTAAAGCTAATCAAATTTTAATGCCTTTATTTTATGTACAGTGTCCTAAGACGCCTGAGAGCGTACAGATCTACCAGATTAAAGCTATGTTAGGTCTAGAGGTATAAATCGAAAGATATAGAGGAAGGGCTCAAGCGAGCCAATGCTTTTCGTGCCAGACGTTCCACCACTCATCTAAACAATGTTTTCTCCCCCCTAAATGCGTGAAATAACAAACTTAATTCTAGGTATGTCAATAAAAACATTTCGTATTCCAAAGTGACCCGGAAGATTTCCCCGAGCTTCCCATCCACCTCTCAAATAAAACAAAAAATTCAAACCCTCTCATATCCAAGGAATCTAAAGAAAAAGACGAGCTAAACCGCCAAATTATTGGTATATTATGTGGCTACTGGAGTTATTTCTCCTCTAAACACATCCATGATTGCTTCACTAAGGTCATCCCCCTCATGAGAGCTGCCGAGGATTACTTAGAAAGGATAAGTATTTTGTATGCCGCCTTAAACGGCCTCCCCGTCGACTCTGATGGTCAACCCACCCGTGCTTAGATGCTTGTTTGGGCCCGTTAGGTTGCACTTTGTTTTCCGCGTGTATTTCACGCAGCCTTTCATCGATTCAAGGCCGGTGCTCTACGGAACACTGCTCGACCTCACCCCCCCTCTCTTTCCAGGAATTTTAAATCCTCCTTTTCCAAATTTATGCGACTCGTTAGATTCCTGCTGTGACTCGTCACAATAGGTTTCGAAGAGCACCGCCCGTTTCTTGTTTGAACCTTCTTTCATGTAAATTTTCTTTCGTTACTATCCCCCTACACCCCCCTAAGTTTGATTTTTAAAGGCAGCCTTCGGCTGTCTGGGCACTTCGTTAATTGGAAATCCTTGAATCGGTTGAAGGTTAGTTTAACACTTAACTATCGCCATCTGGCTACTGTTGACGAGATGTTTAAAGGAGAAGTAACCGTACAGGGGTATTCCCTTCGAGTAAAATTCCTTCTCGATGGGCGTTGGGTTGATTTCGTGCAATGCATCTTGGGTGATGGAAAGAGATTATTTGTCAAGGAGGGGAAGAAAATGGGTTGTTTCTTTCGCAAGTCAATGTGTTTGTGTGTTGTAATTCCACGTGGGTCGACTTTATTACAATTTTAAGTTGTTAATTTAATATTTTTGTCACTTCATTTACATGGTTGACAAGTATTTAATCGTGCATTACAATTCTGGGCTTTGTACATTTGATTTTCCGATTGCGATTGTCTTAAAATGACCGATTTGCTGAGTTTTTTGTAAACACAAAAGGTACGTGAATTATTTCGATCCTGAAAGTACTTAATGTATTGTTTTATTTAGTATGCATACGTAATCGCAATAAACACCTTTAAAAATAAATGATCTTGTCGTTTAGGATTCTTATCAAGATTATATTTATTCATTTGTATACTTAGAACTTTTGATTTTACTAATCTTAAGCCAATTGAAAAGCTTGACATAAGCCAGTTGATTAGCTTGTTTGAGATAGAATTATTTTTAATTTTCTGTCTGTTCAGGCTGATTTGCTGGATGTGTTGAAGCAGATAACATTAGAAATAAAATACATTTAAATTATTTGTACTGTGATTTTCTTTTTATGAAAATGTGTGTATATAATAAATATGTGTAAACAAAAATTCTTTGATTAAATTTTGCTTAGTTTTACTCATGTACCATTATTTTCTTTCTCTATTTTTATTTTTATAGGACATTTTTTTCTTGGTAGGAACCGTTATTGATTTTACAATTATTAGAGGATTTTTTTCTTCTTAATTTCTGAAATTTAAGTTACACTTTTGCTGAAAGAGTTTATCTGAAAGAAATATGTAAAATATAGAAGGGTTTCCTTCTTAAAAACATTTCATCTGCAACTTATATATTGCAGTTGTATTATTAAAATTTACAAAAAGAACGCTTCTATGAAGAGTATAAAATATGTCTGTGAAATAAAATCTGAGAATAAAATATATCTGTAGAGCGAAAATAATGTTTAGTGTGAAAAAAATTGCGGAACTTCTTACTCTTTATTTGTTTTATCTTATCATGTCAAAGGTAAGTGCATATATAATTTCTATTTTATTAATATAACATATAAGAGTGCACTTGAATTTGAGTGTAAATGTTTTTTGTAAGATCATGCATGCAAAATAAAATTCTTATTTTAAGTATAATTAGATATGAAATAAAATATAATTTTATTTTACCGTAATATCTTTTAATGACAACGAAAAAATATCTTAAATTGAAAAAAAAATTTATACAAGGACAAAGCATGCAAATTTAAATTCTTAGTTTGAATGTAATTGGAGGTAAAAAAAAGCATTAAAATTTTTTATTTTGCTTTAAAATATCTTTATGTAAATGAAAATATGTTTTCCATTTAAATTGCATCACTTATCATACGATTATCAAATCAAAGTATAAAAAGAAAAAAAAAAAGAGATGAAACAATAAAGAATCCTTCATCCCGGATTCTCGTCGTTGCTTTTCCTGCATGACAGACTGCCAGCAATCGCGATAAGGCTGTTTACATTGAGTCTACGGAAGCTTCCCTTCTTTACGGTTAGAGATTCTTTGTTTGCACTTCCGAGAGCCAGCAAAGATTCTACTTATCCCAAGGATTGCAAAAGGGTTGAGAATTCATGTGGTAGAACTTAGGAAAGTCAACGGAGATCAGTGACTCGGGCAGTAAGTCCCCTCAGGTTAAGGTTTATAGAATACTACAGGTCGGTGAGTTCCAATTTTCCCTCCGTGAGTTCCAATTTTGTGAACTATTTGGAGTGTGAATATAAAAATTATATAAAATGTTGCTAAATATTCAAACTTAGAAGCTTCAACTAAGTTCGGTTTCGTCGAAATAATTGTCAGGTAAATATTTGCATCGGTAAAAACACCATTGCTAGTTCAAACAGTCGATTCATATTTAGAAAATTCTCGAGCCGTAGTGTAAAAACCGTAGAAATCTATTTTAAAAGTTGTCGAAAAAAATTTTTTTTCAAAAAATGTGCTCCATACAATTTATGTCTACCGATGAAATACAACTATTTCGGACATTTTAAAAAATGTAAAATGTTTAAAAGTGAGTGCGATAAAATCTCACACAATACTTACTCGTTTCTAAGTTACTAAGTATATTGCAATATTACATTTTTTTATGTACACAACGCTTAAAATGGTTGAGCACACATACACACACTTAGAATGGTCAAATCATATTCACTTAACGCAATTTTGAAAATAGTTAAGTATAATGCAGTATGCCATTCATGTTTTTAAGTACACACTTAAAATGGTTGAATCCTATTTACTATATAAAACCCGCTTAAGACAATTTTTTTTTAAATGCCTGACAGTAATTGAGTATTAAATCCGTTTTAAAAACATATGCAAAAAAATTCGTAGTGTTAGAATTCGCAATATAAAATCCGCTTAACACAATTTTTGTGTTCACTGGAAATCCGTAAAATAGTGTACTATTATATTTTTGTTTTTAAGCATTCGAAATCATTTCGTTATTATTATTATAAAAATCATATTGATATAAACTGTTAGATTCATTTTTAAACATATCCACACTTAAAATTACATTGCTATATATCAAACACACACACACAGAGACACTTAGAATAGTTAAATCGTGTTCACACACAATTTTTGAACATAGCTAACTATAATGCAGTATTACATTTTGTTTTTAAATTACACACACTTAAAAGGGTCAAATCTTGTTCACTTAACACAATTTTTGAAAATAGCTAAGTATAATGCAGTATATGACATTCTTGTTTTCAAAAATACACAACACATAAAATGGTTGAATCTTGTTCACTATATAAAATCCGCTTGAGACAATTTTTTTTTAAATGCCTAACCGTAATTGAGTATTAAATTCGTTTTATAAACATGTGCAAAAAAAAAATCGTAGTGTTAGATTTCCCAATATAAAATCCACAAAATTTTTGTGTTCACTGGAAATCCGCAACTTAATATTACATTCTGTTTTAAAACTTACCGAAAAAAAACAATTGGTAACACGCTGAAAAATGAATAAGTATCCCTTTATAAAATACATTTCATGTTACAAAACATAGCTCAAAACACTGTTCAATCTGTTCTGAGCGCAACCTCGAAAATATTCTATCTCCCGTTTTCTTTGACAAGCATCTCTGGGATGTTAAGAATCTACGGAGCAAGTATGTCGTGGAGCAGTGGCTAAGGTGTTATGGTTGTAATCAAGCAGTTCGAGTCCTGTATTTGACAAGTGAGAAATTAAATTCTTTTGGAAATTAAAAAAAAATGCCGATAGATGGCAGCACTTCATCAACTTTCGTCAGAGGGCCCTTTAACTACGTCATCCACTTCGTTATCGAAGGTCATCTCCAAGGTTATCGATCGGTGATTGCGACATCCAGTTTACAAGTCCCACTGCTGAAAAGTCATCTCCAAGGTTACCAAACCGAAATTGACACATCCTGTTTACAAGTCCCTCCGATCAAAAGGTCATCCTTCGGAGGACTCTTTCGCAATTCCTCCCCTCTTTGTGTAATACACTCCGGCCAAAGTTCCTCTCCCCCTCCGAGGCCTCATTCGCAATACGTTGGTCTAAAGACCCTCCGAGAGGCATCCGGTGTTGCTCCGCCTCACAAAACTTCCTCCCAAAAGAGGAACCTTCCTCCTGGAGGGGGAGGGGGGAATACGTTGGTCTAAAGACCCTCCGAGCGGAAACTTCCTCCCAAAAGAGAAACCTTCCTCCCGGAGGCATCGGCTCCGGGAAGTGGCCCTCAACCGGCCTTTTATACCTACTTACAGATGTTTAGCTCAGTTTACGTTTATACCAATATTTAGTTTAATTTACATTTATACGAATGTTTCACACATTTCAATTTAAACAAATTTGTATCTTAATTTATGTTTCTAAAAGCAATTTCAGCAAAGCAAAGTCAGTTTATGTATTCAAATTTTAGATCAACGTTTAAAATTAAAATAATAATAATTTTTAAATCTATTAAATAATACTTAATTCAAAGATCTAGTTCGCTATTTGAGAGGATTTAAATTCTGTTTATGGAAATAATTATTTTTCATTAAAATATTAATCAAGTGCTCAATACAATTGCATAATATAGATTAAAAAGGTAAAGTGGGAATTAGTTATCACGAATTTAAGAATTTGATTGCTTAAGAATTTCTTTTTTTACTTTATTTATTTATTTTTTAATAAAACTTAAAACAAAAATGCTTTTATAGAAATACTGCTTTTTAAAAATTGAGCATTTTTCGCTGAACTTTCTTATCATTATCGTATTTTAATAACTTTTTATTGAGATACGTAATGCGAATAAAGATTCTCAATCTTGAATATTAAATAAGAGTTCTATCGCTTACTTCTGGGAAGTTCACTTTCATACTGCAAAATAATTTATGAATTTTTTTGGGTTGCCAATTTAGCTGATTTTCGTGAATATTGTAAAACACTATTTCAAATTTTTTGGCTGTGTCTAGCCAAGCATTCGAGAGCACTGTAAGTCCTCCTCTATTGAAGCATGCAATCCAAAATTTTTCCTGAATTTCATTGTCTTTATTTTTGGATAAGGGTTTTTTGTTTTAAAAAACAAAGAGCCAGCAATATACTCTATAATATTCTCCTCAAAGAACATTGAAATGAACAAATGAATAATTTGAATTAAGGTCGCTGCATTTTCCAATAACAAATTTATCAATTAAATTATTTTCTGAGTTTATTACAGTTGAAACATCTGCTGTGATATTGCTGTTTTTTTTTCTTGAAGGAATAATCCTTTTAAACAAGAAGTAGTGAGGATATGTGTTTTTTCACATTCTATTACCTTACCGTGTTTAGATGGCAACACAAGTTGACCACTTAGGAGCCGAAGACGTAATCGGAATTTGAACTGATTGGGCCCATGATGATCATAAGTGTGGCGCATACCTCATATGACAGAAAAAAAAACCTCTCTAAACAATCTTGATTTAAACTAGAATCCAAACATGGCAAGTTTTTCATCATTATGGCAATTAGCAATTGCACAACTTGGCATCACACTTCACAAATACAACACTTTTGCCAAAAATAAAAGAAAAACAATCTTGAAAATGATTTAAGATTACGAAAGATCCACGTGAAAGAACGCAAGGAAACAGCCTTTAGCCACTTCGACGTCCAAACATCCCTCCCCTTTCAGTGGGCTGATCCAAGACCCTCTGGATTTAAAATTGCGCAAGAGATCCATGTTTATTTATGTAAATACATGAGTTTATGCACAATATAAAATTTTCGAAAATTTTATACCTGTTATTATATGCTTAGCATACAGCATCCTGATTATTTAAAAGGTTATAAGGAAGAAAAAACTAACAGAAAATGCAAATTGCATTTTCAATTATATATTTTGTTAATAAAATTAATACTTTCAACTTGAAACAGAAACTGTAGAGAGTTAAATAGTATTAAAATGGGGGAGAGCGTTGTCTTATAGGACATCGGTAAACATTTGATTGGCACAGAAATGTTTAAAAAATTAATTTGTATTTCTTATTAACACTTTACAACATAGTTAAAAAGTGTTTATGACTTTGTTCAATATGTCTGTCTGTCTGTACTTTCGCACGATAACTGTCGCAAATATGACTTTATCAAAAGGAAATTTTAGTATGTTGTTCAGACGGTCTGTGAGACGTATGGAAATATAAATGAATAATATAACCCAATTTGTTTTGGATTGAACCTGGGTTGAAAAAATGAAATGCACTGCACCCTATGGGACCTAATTTTTTAAACACTTTTTAAGCGAATTTAAAATTTACAGATTGCTTCGAAATTTTTAGGAAATATTCAAATTATCCCATAAAAAATAAGAAAAAAATTTCAGCAAAATGTATTTATTAGTATTTTAAATAAAAATTAAATAATCACTACGCCCATATTATATGATTAGGTCACGAAACCCACTTTAAAATAAAATATGGCATCCATATTGTGTCAAAATCGTGATTTTTGAAGTTATTTTTAATTTGTATTTCGTGTTGTATTCGTTCCAAAACCGTTTTGTTTTTGCTTAATTTCTGTGCATTAATATTCTGTAACTCCGTAATTACAATATATTTGAGTTTAAATGAGCATCAAACTTTAATTATTTCAACAACGAATCTTAATTTTCACTTATGGAGAATGTAAACATATCAATCTGTAAGACAAGTTGTATAAGAATTGCTGAATCTCTTTAACGGAAAATTATTTGGTTCTGGAGTCTGCAATATAGCTGATATGTATAAAACATTCATTGATTTTACATAGCAAAGCAGACGATTTTATAGCAGACTTTTCATATGACGTTTTAAACATAGAGTTAAATTACCTTTACCTCCATGGTTTTAAATTTTTAAGTAAAATAAATTATTGTAGTATTATGAGGAATGAAAGTATATGAATGAAATATTTATTGCTTTTACATAGAGAGCCAGGCATTTATATTTCAATGACGTCATTTGAATAAAGTTCATTTTTTTTTGTTAAGTTTTACGTTTTCAAATAAAATAAATTATTGTAGTACTGTGATAATTTTAAAAATATTACTGCTGAATGTATCGCATTTTAGAGATGTTTAAATAAAATTGCATTGCAGTTGGAAAGTGTTTCATAATCAATGCTTTATGCATGATTGAACTTTCTTATTTATTCTTTATCTTGTTTCATAGATCATGTGAAATTTACTCAACTAAAGAATTTCAGATGACACAGAAAAAGTCAAGAGATTGAATAATATATTTTACATATTTTTTGTTTTGTATCTTACACCTCTTCTTTATTTAATTAGTTTTGTAAGAAAATAAAAAAACGTGAAATTTTAAGGCATTTTCTTAGTTTTTGGGTCACAAATGCCTATTTTATAAGATGTTACCTTGTAATATTTAGATCCCAGAAAACATGGCCCTAGTTACCAGGCTTAAAATGACATATGCTTGAATACTGAGGAAACAATGATTCGTTATTCAGTGCTAAAGCAATAAGTGCGAAAACAGTCTACTGATGTCGGTTGATGCAATAGGAGAGTTAATATTTTGGGGGAATTAAAGCATACGTACTACACGTCATGGAAATTTTTCCTTTTGAGAGATATTATGTTTTACTGTAGTAAAAGTAACTATGAAATCCACTTCATGAGTTTCAGTTTATTATGTTGAAAGCAAAATGATTATTTGAATTCATTGTTTAATTTTGTCACCGTGGACTGAACGAGATGGAAAAATATTACTGTTCACGCTGTGGCAACAAAGAAAAAAAGGCTCTCGTGTTTTTTTTAGAAAACCAATTTAAAAAAAAAATTATTTTTTTAGCATTCTATGAATATATGAGAACTAGGTGAGCCTTGGGCTCTAGTTGTAAGTTAAAATAAAAGTGTTCTGCAGTATTGGAAGTTTGTGTTAATATTTCGTAATACAAAAAATTTTCCATAACATCTGGCGTCCGCGACAGGACCTTGTAAGCGTCAATATGTTTAAATCTGTTAAAGGCTTCAAGAAAGAAGACTTAATTTATTTGTGTCAAGAGATTAACGAGGACTTACCGTTGAAGGTTACCATATCTACTCTGAAAGAGGTAATTTTAAATAGTAAAGAATATGAAGAAGATCCGGACTTTGTTTCAACCGTATTAGCCACAACTGTTTCTGAAAGGCAGAAAAAAGAAGAGGAGGCTAAAATTAAAGAACTCGAAGAAGAAGAGAGAAAGCGCCAAGATGAAGAAAGAGAAAGACAAAGACAACATGAATTGGAATTGGCGAGATTAAACTCGGCTGTAGATACTCAAGATGATCAATCTCCAGATTCAGGTAGTGTAAAAAAGAAATTTCACTTACCTAAGTTGGAATTACGTCATTTTTCGGGAGATTTAAAGGACTGGTTGCCATTTTGGAGCCAGTTCGAACATGTTCATAATGATGTTCATATAGCACCAGAAAATAAATTTCAATATTTAGTGCAAGCAACCGTTAGCGGATCGCGCGCTAGGGAGGTAGTGGAAAGTTTTCCGCCAACCGGTGCCAACTACGGCAAAGCTGTTGAATCTTTAAAATCGCGTTTTGGTCGGACTGATTTACTTATAGAATTCTATGTCCGCGAGCTTTTAAAATTGGTTTTGCAAAACGCTTCACAAAGTTCTACTGCTAATTTATGTGCGCTGTATGACCATTTGGAGTCTCAGATCAGGGCATTAGAGACACTTGGTGTAACAACGGATAAAAGCGCTGCTCTACTTCACCCTTTGGTTGAGTCATGCTTACCGGAAGATATACTAAGAGCATGGCAAAGACAAAGAAGTCCTGATTTCAACCATAGTGGTGAACCGCAAGAAAGGCTTAGTAGCTTACTAAAATTCCTAAAATCTGAAGTAGAATCCGAGGAAAGGATTTGTTTGGCGATGCAAGGTTTCGGCTTAAGCAAAAAGAAGGACAATATTGAATTTAGAAATAAGAAATTTGATCCAAGAGTAAAACAGAATAAAATACCCACAGCCTCCGGTCTTTTTACCAATCCACATACTCAAGAAACCAAAAAGTCGTGTGTGTTTTGCGAGAAAACTCATCCTAGTGCAGACTGTTTTTCTGCACAAAGAATGAGTTTAGTTGAAAAACAAAAGATTTTAAGGGAGAAAAATTGTTGTTTTGCCTGTTTGGCTCCCGGTCACCCCGTCCGAAAATGTCGTTCATTTTTGAGATGCTTAATTTGCGGGAAGAAACATGTTCCCTTGATGTGCGAAACAAACGAGTCAAGGAAAAGTGATTTCAAAAAGACAGAAGAAGCTGAAGTTGTCAACGAGGTCAACTTGTCCAACCTGAGTGTGGGTCCTAAAGTGTTTTTACAGACTCTAAAGTGCAAGCTCATATCAGATAAAAAGGAAAATATCGTGCGAATTGTTCTGGACACCGGCTCGCAAAAGTCTTATATTGTAAAGAGTCTTGCTGAAGAAATGGGATACGCTCCTGTAAAGAAAGAAACTCTAGTACATTCATTGTTTGGTGGGATTAAATCTAAAGAATTTGTACATACTTGTTACAGAATTAGGTTGAAAAATATTAAGAACAATTTTGCGTGTAACTTTGAAGCATTGGATCAGGTAGCTATTTGTAATGATGTATCACCTGTGAATTCAGGGCCTTGGTTAAAAGAGCTTCAAGAAAGGGATATAACATTAAGTGATGTTGGAGAAAAGCCACAACCCGTACAAGTAGTTATAGGAGCTGATCTTTTTGGAAATATTTTAACTGGTCAGCGTAGGGTTTTATCAAGCGGATTAGTGGCCATTGAAACTTTGCTTGGGTGGACTTTGTTAGGGAAAGTTCCTGATAGTGAAGTTACTACAAGCAATGCCATGTTAGTGATTTCACTTTTCGTTAAAGAATTTGACATTTCGGACTTCTGGAAGCTGGATTCTATTGGAATCAAGGATCCTATTGAAGAGCTCTCTAAGAAAGAGCAAGAGGATTTGACTACTGAAAATTTTCTTCAAACTGTTAGGTACAACGAACATAATCGCTATGAAGTTCAATTGCCTTGGTTGGATAATTGTGTACCTTTAACGGACAATTTTGAACAAGCTAAAAGAAGGTTAGACACCACAACCAAGAAGTTATTAGAGGAAAATTTGTACGATAGTTATGAGAACATATTTTTCGAATGGCTGCGTGAAGGGATTATCGAAGAAGTACCAGTTGAAGATAAATATTTACCTGCTTATTATCTACCTCACAGACCTGTTATCAAAGTTAGTAAGACAACTCCAATTCGGCCGGTTTTTGATGCATCTGCTCGATTAAAGGGACATCCGTCACTAAATGACTCCTTACATAGTGGTCCCAACTTGATTGAGCTCATTCCTGATATTCTGCTGCGGTTTCGAGAAAAGAAGATTGGTGTAATCGCAGACATAAAGAAAGCCTTTTTGCAAATTAGCCTCTGTAGAGAAGACAGAGAATTTTTGAGATTTCTATGGTGGACAAATAAGGCTTGCAAAGACTACAGGTTTTTTCGTCATACCAGAGTAGTTTTTGGCGTTCGCAGCAGTCCATTTCTATTAGGAGCTGTATTGAAGTATCATCTTGAACAAAATGCTGACGTTAATCATTTTGTAACTGGTTGTCTTTTAAAGAGTTTTTATGTAGACAATCTTGTAACTAGCGTCCACAATGAATTAGATTTGCAACGATTGATAAGTGTTTCTAATGAGCTATTAAAAAAAGGTGGTTTCATTCTGCGGGATTGGGAATCTTCACTAACAGAAGATGGAGGATCCAATAAAGCTGATCTGCTAGGCCTTCAATGGAATAAAACTGAAGACTGTTTTTCGCTAAATATCAGCTGGTTGAAAGAAGTAAATGTCGACCACATCACTAAACGTACAATACTATCTGTTACTCACAAAGTGTTTGATCCATTTGGATTTGTCTCACCTGTAATGCTTTGTCCCAAGAATATGCTACAAAAAACCTGGAAATTATCGTTGGGATGGGACGAAGAAGTCACTGGATCCCTTCGACAAGAATTTTTGCAATGGTTTAGGGAACTAAAAGTATTGGAGAACGTTACTGTTCCTCGCTGGATCAACGTTACTTCAGAAAATATGAAGAACTTCTCCATTCATACTTTTTGTGACGCAAGTAGGGATGCATATGCTGCCGTTACGTATCTTGTACAAGAAGGAGAATGTGGAATGGTGCATTTTTTAGCCTCGAGATCCCGAATATCTCCTCTAAAAGTTGCGACAATTCCAAGATTAGAGCTTCTTGCTGCATTGGTGGGAGCAAGATTAACGAAATCTGTGTTAGATGCTCTTGGATGGACGGATATTAGATGTTTTTATTGGAGTGATTCCACTACCGTTCTTACTTGGATCATTAAGGATGAAAATTGGTCTATCTTCGTCAATAACAGAGTTCAAGAAATACGGAATATCAGCCAAGTTTTTTCTTGGCATCATATTTCTGGATTTGAAAATCCAGCAGATTTGCCCTCCCGAGGATGCAAAGCAAGTATTTTAATGAAAACCAGATGGTGGGAGGGGCCAAAATGGCTTACTTTGTTTGAAGACAAAGGACCATGCAATGAATATGAGCTTGATGAAGATGAGATACTAAAAGAGAAAAAGAAAAGCTCAATATTAGTTTTGGTATCTGTAAATCAAGATTCATCAGCAGGCTGGTTTTATCAGCGTTTTTCAAAATATGAAAACATTGTGAAGTTAGTGGGATGGATTTTGAGATTTGTAAAAAGCTGTAGATGCGATGTTCAGCTAAGAAAAACGGGAGATCTGGATGCTGAAGAATACCGGGCAGCAGAGAAACAAGTGATAAAATTGGTCCAGTCCGAATCTTTTGTGAACGAGCATGATGAAAAACTAAAAGCGTTGAGTGCGCATAAGGATACCGATGGGATAATACGGCTCAAGACGAAAATAGTTTTCCGTCAGGATACAGAAGATTTTAGGGAACCAGCTGTTCTCACGTCCAATCATGAAGTTGTTAAAAGACTAATATTTTCTCATCATATCAAAAATAGTCATGCTGGAACTCAAATTTTGCTTAATATTTTGAGAGAACATTTTTGGATTTTGAGAGGAAGAAAAACAATACGTTCTGTTATCTCAAAGTGTGTCTCTTGCAAAAGATTTTCTTCAAAATGTTGTGATGCTGTATCTGCTCCTTTGCCTGAAGATCGAATACGACAGGCAAACGTGTTCGAAATCTGTGGAACTGACTTGGCAGGACCACCTTTATTTTTGAAGGATGGAAAGAAAGCGTGGGTATGCATTTTTACTTGCGCTGTATATAGAGCTATTCACTTAGAGCTTGTTTCATCACTATCGACCGAAAGCTTTTTGCTAGCTCTTCGGCGATTTATAGCTCGGAGAGGTCGATGTGAAACCCTATATTGTGATAATGGTACTAATTTCGTCGGAGCTTCCAATTTGCTTAGAAGTTTAGACTGGGACCGCATCTGTAACGACAATGTTCTTCATCCAATTAGGTGGAAGTTTAATCCCCCTTCTTCACCCTGGTGGGGTGGATGGTGGGAGAGGCTAATTGGTATTCTTAAAAGTCTTTTGAGAAGAATACTTGGAAGAGCAAGTTTGACATTCGAAGAATTGGTAACTGTTATTTGTGATTGTGAATCTGTTATCAACTCACGGCCTTTGACTTACATCGACGAATGTGACTCAGAATTTGTTCCACTTACCCCTGCCATGTTTCTTCAGGATATCAAGCTCTCTGGTGTTCCAGACTGCGATGCTGCTGATCATAAAAGTCTCAACCATCGCATCAGATACAGGATAGCTTTGCAGAAGGACATTAGGAAAAGGTTCAGGTCCGAATATCTTGGATCTTTGATAAGGAGGTCCGAAAAGATTAAAACTTCGAAGATGGCCCCCGGAGATATTGTCCTCATAAAAAGTGACAACGCTAACCGAATTGACTGGCCACTGGGAAAAGTGACAGAAATTCTGCCAGGGAAAGATGGTGTGTGTCGACTTATCAAACTTAAAACTTCTCGTGGAGAAGTTCTACGTCCGATTCAGCGCATCTTCCCTTTGGAGATTTCTTCTAACGATTCATCTTTTCCACTGGAAAAAAATACATTCTCTGAAAAAATCGCCTTTATGAAGGATGCTATTCCTAAAGGTTCTGGCGACAACTCCATCGACTGTGCAGTTGTTCAAAACAAAACAAGGCTAGGGCGGACTGTCAAAATTCCCGAAAGGCTGAATCTCTAATATAGTTGTTGAGTTGTGGAACTTCCACATCTCAAGGTGGGAGGATATGAAATCCACTTCATGAGTTTCAGTTTATTATGTTGAAAGCAAAATGATTATTTGAATTCATTGTTTAATTTTGTCACCGTGGACAGAACGAGATGGAAAAATATTACTGTTCACGCTGTGGCAACAAAGAAAAAAAGGCTCTCGTGTTTTTTTTAGAAAACCAATTTAAAAAATTTTTTTATTTTTTTTAGCATTCTATGAATATATGAGAACTAGGTGAGCCTTGGGCTCTAGTTGTAAGTTAAAATAAAAGTGTTCTGCAGTATTGGAAGTTTGTGTTAATATTTCGTAATACAAAAAATTTTCCATAACAGTAACAATGCTAATATTTTGAGATCGGTTCTTTATAACTCCTAATCAAAGATGTTAATCATTTTCTGATAAAAAGTTCTTTCAAAATGTCCATTCATTTAAAAAAGTTGTCATATTTCATTTCTAATCATTTTTCCATTTTATGATCAAAGTATTCAACATAATACCACTTTAGAAAGTAAGCTTTGAAAAATTTAAATTCCAATGAACACCATTGCGTTTAATTTAAAATTAAATTAAAAGGAATTCAAAAATTACGTTTGCAAGTTTGATTTGAAAATAAGTAAAATTTATTTGAACAATTTATCAAATAATAATTGAATCTGATAAAATATTTCTTTATAAATGGAGAACACGTAGTGCATTCTTCGTGTTTTATAGCAAGTTAATAATGATTTAAAAATACATCCGATTATTTTACTGTATTAAAGGATTATTTATGTATCCTACGTTCAATAATAATATATGATTGTACTGTATTTAATTGTCGTATTATTGGTACAATATATTAAATGAGAAAGTACGAGTGTATAATAAGGATAAACAAAGCTTGGGAATTGAACGGAAAATACAAAACGAACTTTTCGATAGATATACACGAGTTGAACATTTTACAATCTGCCTGTGTCCGCTGTCCATTACATTCGATCTCAAAAACTATTACATCTGTGAAGTTGGTTAATTTTAGTCTCAAGTTTGTTTTTATGCACTTCCTTGTATACAATGTATGATAAAGTTACTGTTTTTAAAAAATTTAATTATTTAACGTATAATAAAGCGAATTAAACACTTCCTGCTTGTGGTTAAATATTTCTTCATTTATTTATTTTTTATTTATTTATTTTGGGGTGCATTGAAATATTTAAGGGGTATGTGCTATTTTTTGTATGAATTCGCAATGTGTTCGAAAAAATGTGCTGGTACATTGTTAACAAATTCACAGAAAACTAGAATGAGGATTGATTTTATGTACAGGTGTGGAATAAAAAAGGGGAAAACCAACCATTGCTATTTTGTCATCGTATCTAGTAGAGTAATTTCAAAGAATTCCATAATACACAATACCTTGCTTCTTTCGCAGCTTAACATTAGTGTGTAACATTCTACCTTCCGTCCGTCTGCAGCACTTTCGCTCCTCCTAACCTCAGACACAAGTGAGCCACGTGCCTGTCCCAAACAATGTTATTAATTTCTATACGGTTCTAATTCGAAACATAATTACTACATAACACCTTACAAACTGAAATTAATTTACGACCCCTTAACAAAACATATTTTTCTTACAAAATGAAATATGCTATATTATGAATCAAAAACTTTAATTTTCTCAAAGCGACAAGAATCAGCAAATAAACTGGATTTCATTTTAAAAGATATTGAATTTGTATCGATTTGGCGTCATTTTCTTTGATCTAGCATATTGTCTAAGGAATTTTCTTATATAAAATCTAAAACGAACCAGCCGGTGTTGTCCGGGTCCTAAATAACGTCCACTACTTAAATAATACATTTACATATAAAATCACTCACATTACAAATGGCCATATTAGTTTCAATCCAAATGTCCAAGAAATGCGAATTCATTAGTAAGTGCAAAGGGCACAGTTTCAATTCCGTGAAAAAAAAAAAAAAAAGAGAGAGAGAAAGAAAGAATCGTAAGGAATGATTCCTGCTTCTGTAGGCTTAACTTCGCCTTTAGCTGGGCGGGCGCAGTGGACGGGCAAAAAGTTCACCGGACTTCATTTGTGGAATGGATAAACACAATTATTATGCGTTTGTTTAAAAGTCCACCAAAATTAAAATACCGTGTTAATTTCAAAATAATGTTTGTTAGAATGCGAAGATAAAACTTCTTGCCGAACTATTGAATTGTGCTTATCTTACTTTTTTGCATGCTACCAAATAAGTATAAGAAATTTTAAAGAAAATAAATTTCGATGCATTATAAAAAATAAGCATGAAGAGATTATCCGACGGATTCATTCAAACATAGTTGAAACGGGCATTTTTCGATCTTTACGATGGTGTCAAGATGGAAACTCTGTCACAATATTTTCGGTCGTTAAGAAACCGATTTGTGTAAAAATGGCTCAATATTGTGGTAAACATAAAATAACTAAGAAACTAATTCGAATAAAAAAATAAATTCACCGAAGCATATCTAATCGTGTCATGAAGTACCTGTGTATCAAATTTCATGATCGCACGACACTTAGATTTCTCGCGCGTCAGTCGACACAGACCCATACAGACAAGCACGCACACATATCTTATTTTATTATGTAAGATAATA
Organism: Amaurobius ferox; assembly: GCA_951213105.1. Lineage (NCBI taxonomy): Eukaryota > Metazoa > Arthropoda > Arachnida > Araneae > Amaurobiidae > Amaurobius > Amaurobius ferox. The sequence goes on along the minus strand of OX578137.1, from coordinate 150,237,415 downwards.
AAGCCGTACTACAATGTTATTGGCATTGAGTTAACATCACTTCAATTGAAATTTGGTACTTGCATTGACTTCCTCCGTTAAAAGAGAAACCTTTACTTCTACTCACATGCAGAATCCACATCAAAATGCAATTGACAGTTAATTAATATCCCGTGATATGAATGACTATTTGCGAATGATTGGGCGTCAAAACGCAGAACTATTACACAAAGTATATTTTTCATGGTTGGAACGAACTAGATTCACGAGAATGATGCAAACAAATTGGGTGCAAAACATTGCATATGGAAAGTGAACGTATTTCACAATAGTTAATAATTTTTCATTTTATGTAACTTTATTTGAAAAACATGAGATATCTCAATGCTAGTCGACATGCTAGTGTAAAAGATAGTGTATTTGGTATTTAATGAAAAATTATGTAAGAAATAATTAATTATGTAACACTATCGAAGGTTCTGCATTCATTATGATTTTCAAAATATTATACGAAAATTGGTGTGGTTTTTCGAATTTAAGACCAACAAGGATTCATTATTCACCGATTGAAATATTTGTACCAAATGGTGTTCGAAATCGCATCCGAAGACTCACGATCACACGCAGGCACTAATGTCATAAACGTTCGACACGAGTTTTGTCGAAAACTCGAAATCGAATTACAGACTCCGTCACAATACTTTCCCTATATACATTATAGTATGTATTTAGGGAATGTAATAAATGAGTCGAAATAAACAGTAATAAAAATACTTTAACAATATATGCATCAAATGCTGATCAAAACTATCAACCTGTTTCAATGGCAAAAAATGCCCTATTTCTTCAGAAATGAAAGGCAATAATTATTTGTAACAATAATTATTAGTGTTGCTTGGAAACGTTTCCTATTTACTTTTAACAATTATTTTGTGGATTATATCAAACAAAAGACTTTATCTGCATATACGCTGGTAAGCAACTGGAGAGATTTTCATTTGGATACTCACAATTTTGATTTTTTTCTTCCTTCTTCCCCTCCCTCTCCCGATTATTCACCTTCAAAAAACTCGAATAAAGAGCATTAGGAATGTTTTTCTAAACAAATATATTTTTGGAAAGAAATTCATTGTGAAGAAAAAGTACGAAGATGTTATTTTTCTAAAAATGAAAATGCATATATTTTAAATAACTTTGTAAAGAAAAAGAAAACCACCTTCTTGAAAACATATACATTATACAAATGAAAATTCAATGCACAATTATGTCTAGAAAGTTTTAACTGTTTACAGTAATTGAAAGCGCACATGAATTGAAAAAGAGCTATTCCTTTAGTACTATCCACCGAGCGCTTGGGGGTGGCTGACATTTCAACCAGTATGTACTACATTTTGCAGTATACATTTAGATGTGGTTACTGCAAGTCCACTCATGTCATAAGTGAGACTGACAAGTTTTAAAGATAAAGTTCTTTTTATGTATGAATTCGATTTTAATTGTGGCAGATCTCTTTCTGAATTTAGAGAAAATACATTATTTATCCATGAATATGTCACAGTGATATGAAGATTATTGACAAGATTTTATATCTATTTACAAACATATTTCCCCTTAGAGATAAACCAAAAAGGTTGGTGTTTACACTTCACTATTGCCTTCTCAAGAGCTTACAAGAGCTATTTTCATTCTTGCACACCCTCTTTCGACGACCGGTTGCTAACGTTCTGTTAATCGCTAGATCTTTGAGCCTATCATTTATCAACTGATCCCAATCTTTCTGAGCTCTATTGATTTCCTTAAAAACGCGTAAAAAATCATCAAATTTCATTTTGAAAGCATTTACGGCTCTCGAATTTGATAGTCCCCATTTCAAGTAATGAGAAACAATTTCCGTGTCGGATTTGCACAACAGATTAAAAATATTGTACAGTGTAGCGCCGTTCCACATAGCGTTTCTTTTCAACTGCATGGTTTCTTTATGAGATAACTCAAACAACTTGATAAAAAAATCGACATCTTGCCATTGTTCGTGCAAAATCGACTTTCCTAGAACTTTTTGCGGAAACTTTTTGGCAAAAAGCTTTTGTTTAAAAAGTTTCCTCTCTTCTTCGGAGGAAAATGCCCAGCAGAGGAATTGAGATATTTTAGAGTTTAAACATTTTAAACTACACTTCGAAAATGGGATGTAGCTCAAAGGATTATATGAATTATCCTCTTTTAAAATGCTCATGAACTGGTCTTTGTATTGATTTCGAGCATCTTCGGATGGCAAACACCACTCCAATACTCTGTCCACGCTCTCAGTATCGAATTTCTCCATTAAGATAGTAATAGAGTTTCGTGGATCCCACGCACGTTGGTTCTGTCCCAAAATCCCGAAATTGGAATTGAAATAATCACGATCTCTCGCCAACAACGAATTTATTGACAACCCATTCTCCAAGAACACATTCCAGATTAGGTTAGGTTTAAAATCCGAAATGTCTTCTGGTGAGAAATATGCCCACTTCAACAACGAATTCAAGTACTCCTCCTTATTTTCATCATTTAAAATCTCAAAACATGCCTCTCTCCCCTTGCATGATAACATAAACTTTTTTCTAAACTCAGATATTTCCTTTTCTGGAAAACAATCTGATAACATCCTGTCCAGCACTTCACGACTTCCAGTCTTGATTAAATAGTAATAAACATATTCGCCAGAAGATGAATGCATAACTGACCGCTTTTCATTCACTGTCGCGTGTTGCAAAATACTCTCAATTATCTCTATATTTTTATGTTGAAAAGGTGTTTTCGCTAAGATGTTGGAAAATATTTCCGCCAAAATCGTATCAGACTTGGAAAATATATAGCGATAGTAACGATCTGGTGTTCTTTCAAATAGCTCCACTAATAAATTTCCATAATCGTAATCTTTATATTCTTCTTCACTGTGTATATTACCATACATAATAGACAGCTGAATTAACAGCCGTATATAGCAGCTTTCTGGTAAAATGTCCCACAACTTGGTAATAATTGGTATAAAATATCTTTGATAAGGAGTTTCAAGTGACCACGAGAATGTAGGATCACATTCAGAACTAATCTCTGCATCCGCCAAGTTATATAAATCTTGAAAGAAATTTTTCATCTGTGTCTGAGACATCTGTGATACAAGAAAATACAAAATATCGCTATAATGTGTTGGAGTGGCGTAGTTTTTAGTTTTTTCAATCCACGTCGATCTTTTTAAACTATCATACTCTTCCCAGGCGCACAAAGCACTTGGAACAATAATTTTCTGCTTTGTATTTTCACGCAGTCTATTCCAGCAATAAACAACAGCTGTTCTCTGCCCTTCTCTCACAGCATCCTTAAATCCACTTTGATAGAATCGTTTACCACGTCCTATAAATTCTTCCAATCTTCCAGACATATAAAACGACCACAGTTTGACTAAATTCGAATGCACGTACATGGGATTGTGTTGGTCATTACAAAATGCTCTCTTGTTTTTATACGAAAGTTCATTCCACAGAGGACGAATGAAAGGTACTATAAAGCGTAAACATGCTATTATATAGCGCTGATTAATTGGGATTGCCTCATTTACCACCAAGCGCTCTGTTACCTTTATTTCGTCTATTCTTCCTTCTGCAGTCCAATCAGAAAAAGTTAATATTTCTTCTACAATATGAGAAGTCATTGGAAATCGTATTCTATATTCCCTGTTCCAACCAAGCAGGCGAATTATTATTAACCGGATGTGATCAATTAATGCCGACTTAAACGCACGCGGAAGCGGGAGCGTCTCACATACGGCATAAGACTGGTCTTCTAACCTTAACTTCCATTCTGATGCAGGCCAATTACATTTGAACTGTCTATCAAAATCTTCAACTATGCATTTCTTCAGCAGAGAATGTCGGCACATTTGAATGGCTAACCTCGTCATTGACTGCTCTTTGATTGATGGCGGAGTATTCACGTAGCCTTCAAGCAACTTTTCGGAAAAAAACTGGTTACTTATGCTCATGTTTATGATCTAATTTTTATGCAATTCTAAATAAAATGTATGTCTTTGGCAGAAAAAGTTAACGAGAGTTTTCTGTGTTTTAATGTATTAGGATTTAGGATAATTGACTCAATAGTTTTGAACATATGTTATAAATCTTGAACAGCGCCGATCCAAAACTAATAGTTTGCTGTTTAAATCCCTTCTTGCACCACAGCGCAGATAGATCCAGCAGACGAATTCACTGCAAGAAAAATATATTCTGTTCATCCTTTAATAATACGGAACTACGCAGCACAGGTATATATTCTGAGATTAAAAATATATCACCAATAAAAAGATACAAAATTTTTAAATTAACAGCAAACAATAAAAGTAAAGACAAGCATGTACATAACACATACTACTAAAGAAATAGTAATAATAATAAATTTTATTTTGCCACATAATATACACAACATATACAATTTCTACTTAATTAGTAAATGTATAACAGTGGGGCAAGAAGCTGCGAAAAATGCGCTACAGATAGGCCTGACGGGTCCACAGGTCCCAACCAAATAGTAACATATCCTTTGTAACCTGGGGTCCTACCACCAACTGCCCGGAATTGTTTTCTCACGATTCGGAAATCCATATTATTCTACTTCGTCATTTACGAAAGGCTGCGATAATCGTACTATGAAGTCGGAACGTAGTGTCGTACAAGACAGAGCACCAGATGCGAAGCGCCTTTAATCTCCAGTTTCAATATGTGGTTTTTATTGTCAAACTGTGACATTAATTCAGTGACCCTAATTGGAGGTTCGAGGTTTTAATTTACTACTTTTTATTATTTGTCCTAGCTCCTAGTGTGGCAGTTTGTTGCACATTTAGAGTTTACGCAGTTTGGGGGGTTGATGCAGATCTAAGGGTTACCTAGCGTTTTGGCAGTTTAGAGTTTAGAATATTTTTTTTTATAAAATAATATTCGCGAGTTTTATTTAAAAATCAGATGTTTGAGGGGGGATCTTTTAATTCCGATTATCGATGTTTAGAACAGCGCGGGGTCTCTTACGAGATTTGGCCTTGCGATGATCATAGTCATGCAGATTGAATAACAGTTCGTTTGGAACGGATGGCAAATTTCTGTAAAATTTAAGCGCTAGCTTTTTAATTTGGGCTCTAACAGTTTTTATTTTGAAGTCATTCCTAATTACCGAGTTTCTTAAGTACCTGGGAGCTTTCCTGATAAGTCGTCGGAATTAGGTTTCATTATACTTTGATGGGCAGGGGAGTGGAGTTAAGGCGAGGACCAATCAAAGTCGATAGTTAATACGAAGGAAGTTAACATAGGGCTTTATAAATATTTTTTTCACGGATAAAGAATGCTTTTTTCGCAGATGAAGAATACTTTGATTAATAGAACTGTGTGATTTCGATTGGCAATAATATTAACCATAATTGCCTTTATTATAAATAAGCAAAAGGTTGGAATAGAAATACATTTTTTAAATGAATTACTAAGTGCTAAATGTACAAAATGCATTTGATATCAATTTTCGAGAAAACTATAACATACTTGTTTCCAAGTCCCGAAAAAGGATTATATTACCCAATGATATTCATTGTTTACGCATCTAAAAGTTAAACTGGGATTAATATATTATGGTTTATTTTTGACGCCAGTGCCACAGAAAAGCAAATTAAGAATGTTTTAACAGTTTTTGCTAAGCTGCTGAAATTCTCTCCCTTTTAAGAAATACATTTTAAATGCTAGAGTTTTTGCTGTATATTTTTTTTTATTTGCGTTGTACAATTTAAAAATACAAAATTTTCTGCAAATATGATGAGTAGTAAAATATATATCTTGTACTTGCTTTTAGTATTTGAAAAGTATTGGGAAGAGGGGGGGGGGGGTTCTTTTACAAAATATGATGAAATTCGTGTAAAATATTTAGGGAAAATCTTACCGATTTTTTCTCAAGTATAAACAACAAAGAGAAGCGAAAATCATTTACAAAAGTTAAACACGAATAAGTAAAATTACAATATTAAAAAACAAGAAAGATCAATTATGCTTAAAGCATTAATTATGAAACACTTTCCAACAGCAATGCAATTTTATTTAAACATGTCTAAAATGCAATACATTCCTCGGTAATATTTTAAAACCTCTCACAATACTACATTGATTAATTATATTTGAAAACTTAAACCTTCATCGAAAATAAAGAACTTCATTCAAATGACGGCATTGAAATATAAATTGCCTGGTTTAAACATCTCTAAAATGTGATATATTACTCGATAATAATTTTAGAATTATCATAATACCACGATAATTTATTATATTTAAAAACTTCATCGAAAACAAATGAAATTCATTCAAATGACACCATAGAAAAAATAACACGCCTGGCTCTCTCTAAAAAAGCAGCATTTCATTCATAAATAATTTCCCATGCATGTCATTCATCACAATACTATAATAATTTATTTTATTTAAAAATTGAGACCATGGAGATACAAGTAATTTAACTCTATGCTTAAAACTTCATCGCAAAAAATCGTCCTTCTCTCGGTAGAGTCAATGAATATTTCTTTCATATCAGCTATGCAGACTCCATGAGCTAAATTCTTTTGCGTTAAAAAAATACAGCAATTTCTATACAACTCATCCTACATATTTTGCTGTTTACATTTTACATAAGTGAAAAATAGGCTTCGTTGTAGAAATATTCAAATTTGGATGAGCATTTAAACTCATATATATTGTAATTGCGCTGATTTAGTATGTAGATGCACAGAATTTAAACCAAAATAAAGTGGTTTTTGGACGGATACAACACTCAATATGAAATAAAAAGAACTTTAAAAATCCCGATTTTGAGACAAGATGGATGCCATATATCATTTTGAAGTGGATCACGTGATACTTTCATATCAAGGTCAGGTGATCGTTTCATATAAGAGGTGTTATTATTATTTTAATTTTTATTTAAAAAACTACTGGATATTTTTCGCTGAATTTTTTTTTATATTATGGAACAATTTGAATATTACCTAAAAATTTCGAAGCAATTTGTGAATTTTAAATCCGCTTAAAAAATGTTTGAAAAATTAGGTCCCATAGGGCTCAATGTATTTCATTTTTTTAACCCGGCTTCAATCCAAAACTAATTGGGTGATATTATTCATTTATATTCCCATAGGTCCTACAGACCGTCTGAACAACATACTAAAATTTCATTTTGATAAAGTCATTTTTACGACAGTTATCGTGCTAACGGACAGACAGACAGAATGAACAAAGTCATAAACACTTTTCAACTTTGTTGTAAAGTGTTAAAAATGAAATATATTTAGCAAAATGTTATTTTTTTTCCCCTTAAATAATTGAAACTGAACAAAATTTTACATCTTTATGTGTCAATGATGAGCTAGCTCTCTACGGAATACATGAAAATTAATTTTAAAGTAAACATCATCTGTCATAGTAGAAAATGTATATTTCAGGTCTAGTTGGTATAAAGTATACTTAATTAAAGTATACACATTTTTAAATAAACTTCAAAATAAATTTTATAGAAACGTAAACTTAATAATTTACTCAAGTTAAATAATTTGAAGATAAAACGTGAAATTGAAAGCTCTGCATGTTATTACAAAACATTTCACCTGAATATTTTAGTAACAGATGGCAGCATAAATTTAAAAATAAAACTCGCTTTGATTCGAACTGGAGACCTCTCGATTGCTGAACGTTTCTCCTACAGTCTAAGCAAGAGTGCTATACCGTGTTGAGTGAAATAAGAAATTACATGCTCTAAAGCTTACAGTGCTATTTCAGGATGTTCTTTTAAAAGTAGAATACATTTAAGTTGTGTTAATATTATTTCGGGGGGAAAATGTACAGAGAATATACAGGTTTTATTTTAAAAATTCTGTCAGACGTTTATTTAACGATTCGTGAAAGAGAGATAGTTGAGTTCGCTAACGTTAACATAGCTGAAACCTAAAATAATTATACGAACTTTCAAATAGAAAAAAAGAAAAGATATATTTTGAAAATTGATAGGGCAAATCCTTTGAAGTAAACAAATAAGCTTTGGGGAACAAAATGTTCCGATTTGATGAAAAATTGGTGCTTGTAAAATTTCTCAAGATCGTCGTTTTACATATTCCAAAGAAATTATTATCGAAGCATTTGATATTAATTTGGTCGGCAACTTGGCGGCAATTTAACCTGAACAATGAAATAAATTCATTGTCAATTAGCATAATTAATTTATCCTCCGTGGTTGAATTTTTCTTCCTTTCAAAAACGATCACTCGCAAATACAAGACATTCATCTTGAGTACTGCTATTACGTACATTATTTCAGGTTTCACGGAGTACCACATTTCGTAGAATTTGATTGAAGTGCGGAATAACCGATTATTTCGAACCCGGGTAGATTTACGATGTTTTGCTGGTAGGGCCCCTGCTACGTCAAGTTTGAATCTTCTCCAGATTTGAAATGCCGCGAGGTCGCCCTACCTCACTGCTAACCATGAAGAACGATTTGAGCAGTGAAAATACCAGGTAATCAATGTACCCATTACGTTTGCGTCATCAGCAAGCATTCACGAATCTTCCATTGCAAAGTTCGGATTAACATTCGCCGCGAAACTAGTTATTTACAAGATTTTATCACATTACAATATAGTTGAAAGGTGCTTATGACTTTGTTCATTCTGTCTTTGGTCTTAATGGTCTTTGGTCACGATAACTGTCGTAAAAATGACTTATCGAAATGAAATTTTAGTATGTTGTTCAGACGGTCTGTGGGACATATGGGCATTTAAATGAATAATATCATAAAATTAGTTTTGTATTGTACCTGGGTTGTAAAAGTGAAATACATTTAGCCTATGGGACCTAATTTTTCAAACATTTTTTAAGCAAAGTTAAAATTCACAAATTGCTTTGAAATTTTTAGGAAATATTCAAATTATCCCATAAAATACATAAAAAAATTTGAGTAAAATATGTTCGGTAGTTTTTTAAATAAAAATTAAAATAATAATTACATCCTTTATATGAAGAGATCACGTGATCCACTCCAAAATAAAATATGACATCCATCTTGTTGTTGTTGAGACCCAGACCGTCCGACCTACCAGAAAGGTGTAAGGTAACTGTATGGACGGCCGGGAAGTGCCACCCAATTTAGACCGGAACCCAGTGGGGGGAGGCATCCACAGGGACCGTACCCTCCTTCCCCTACCACCAACCTCTCGGAAGGACTTATGGACCCACATGTTTAACGTGATCGTACTCCGCATGAACACGGCGGCATTTGTGGCAGCGTGCAAATCTAGCGCGCAAACCACGGGGATACCGCACCCGAGATGGCCAACAGCACGCGGCGTTCCGAGGTGGTCACCCACAAGTACTAACCGCGCCCGATGCTGCTTCACTTCGGTGATCTAACGAGAACCGGTGTTTTCAGCACGGTACGGCCGTTGGCCCGACATCCATCTTGTGTCAAAATCGTGATTTTTAAAGTTCTTTTAAATATATATTTAGTGTTGTATTCTTTCTAAAACCGCTTTATTTTTGCATATTTTCTGTGCAACTATATTCTGCGTCAACGCAACTACAATATTTTTGAGTTTAAATGATCATCAAACTTTGATTATTTCTACAACGAAGCCTAATTTACAAGTATGCAGAATGTAAACACATCAAGCGATTGTCAGATGAGTTGCACAAGAATTGCTGAATTTTTTAATGCAAAATTATTTAGCTCTGGAGTCTGGAATGTAATATGAATAAAATATTCATTGATTTTACATAGAGAATCAGACGACTTTATAGCGTTGCCTTTTTCGATGAAGTTTAAGCATGGAGTTAGAAAGTATTTTTACCTCCATGGTTATAAGTTTCCAAGTAAAATAAATTATTTTAGTGCTGTGATAATTTATAAAATCTGATGTGAGCAGCACATGACTTTTCTTATATAATGCAATGAGTTTACTCCTTAACTGGGGAAAAAGTGATGAAGAGTACTTTTCGATTAATATGTAGTGTTGCATCCGTCTTAAACCGTCACCCCCGGTAGAAAAGGCCGAACTGCTTTCCCCCCCTGTACCTCGTGACGTATGAGCCGTAGGCCCAATTCTGACCTTCGAATCCGAATTCCTCCGTCTCAACTTTTCTGGAAAGTTCTCCCCTAGTAGAGTAGCCCACACAAAGAAGTATCGTATGTGCAGTGCAGTACGTGGGCTCGCGCGTGTGGATGCATAACGGTCTTTTTATCGTATTTTTGAATGTCTTATATGTTAGTTCATGATTTTATAAACATTTTGACCAGCATACCTTCGACTACATACCTTATAACATTGGATTACTAATTACCTTATTAGCGTGATGTGAAAAACTGCTATTTAGAAGTAAGTGCTTACCATTTTTTGCTTATTATCATGTCATTTAAAATTACATAGAATTTTAAATATATGGCAATCAAATTATTGCTATTCAATTAACGCTAAATGGATTCTAAATTGTTTTGTTGCTAATTATAACGTCAACAAACCTTTTAGAGTTTTCTTAGTTTGTTTTAAAATTTTATTGTTGTCACATTAATTAAGAAAACTGCCTAGACATTTGTAAAATTAAGCTTTGTTAAGTAATTGTGAAGTATTTAAAATCATTCAATGTTTAAAATGTATCTTTTATTAGGTTTAGCTTGTGTGATTCATTTCATTTACCTAGTATACTTAATATGTTGTCATAAATTATTCAGTTTCCTGTAAATATTTTAAAATTATTTTAATAATGTTGTTAGTTGTGTGATATTTTTTAATAGACTAGCAGTATGTCCGTACTTCATACTGACCATATAATACAAGAAACCTAAAATTCAGAATTTGATGTGAAGTTTTAATATTTAGAGTCTCAATTTTTGAAATTTTATAATAATTCTAATGAAATGAAAATAGGTGATCTCTACCGTGCTGAGATAATAAACAGACAGATAGATGTACAACATACAATTTTATGTATACTGTTAATAGCAGATATACCCGACATTGCCCATGATTTAATATATGTGCAAATTCCTTCAGTATTCTAAATGACATTCTTACTCAAAACATTCTATTAAAATATTTCATTTAATTCTCCTTTCTGTGTTTTCTATACAAAATTATCTTCAAGCAGATCTGAATAAAACATCCTCGTTTGAAAACAAATTATAAAATATATATGAAATTGGATCAATATAAACTAAAATAAAAGCGCTAAAATTGTATAAAAATGGTTATAAAATTTTGTTTTATATTGATTTCTTTATTATTTAAATCTTAAAAAATTTAATAATCGTCTGCCTAATAAACACATTTGATTTAATTGCGTTGCTAAGCATCATGATATAATTTTCTTAATAAATTTGTGGAAAATATATCATCTGCATAATTCTATTTTTATGGAAGGTTTAATTGTGGGATTTTTATTCATATCTCGACAATCCCTGGTCCTAGAAACTCGAAACATGGACTAAATTTTAAGTAGGGCTATTTCAAAGCTACCCACAGAATGTTCATGAAATTCGATGCAGCAGTTCTACCGTGATGATGAGATAGATAAACACACAGACAGATACATGTATTTTCAATTTTATTTATATAGATAAAAAAATGTCATTCTCTTTTTAAGATATTGTCAATAGTAAGAAATCGTAGCAATAAAAATGCTACACTAAAGTTATGAAAGTAAAATAATGTAAAATGGAATATTTCACACATCAAATAACATATTTTAACTGTTTGATAAGTAAGTAATTGCATATAAAAGATATAGTATCTTAATATATTGCACGTATATTTTTTATTATTTGTTATGGCATGCTGAAATTTTAGAAGAATAGGTTAGGAAGTCATTTGTGTTTAGGTTGGGCACATTTTATTTTTTATGTAGCGAGTTATTAATTATGTTATTGAAAATTGTTAAAATAACTTGGAAAAAAGCAAAGTAACTAACTTACAATTTCAAGTTACCATTGTATATTTCATTATATTATAGTTAATGTTATTTTAATAATACAAAGCTAATTTAATCTTTCTTACATTTTCACTTCAATGGAATTGTAAATGAAATATTAATACCAAAAAGTTTTATTATACAGCTTTATTAAATTTTCAAAGCCCCTGAGGTATTTCAAACTCTATAATTAAGCAAAATTGTTTACAATTTGTTAATGTCTGGTAGTAAAAAAGGGAATATAAGATGTGCTATATTAGAAAACCTGAACTTCTACAATTTATAGTGCATAGGTTAATGAATGACATTCAACTAGTATTTTATCTTAATTCTAAATCATTTTACAATTTATAACAACAACAAAAAATGAATAAAATAAAATGAAATAAAAATAAAGAAACACGTAAGCATATTAAAAGTTAAATTCTGAGTTTCTTTTTAATGATTATCTTATGATATTTAAAGATATAGTATTCAGTAATCATTTTAGTTTCTGCATACTTTATCTGTAAGTACGCATACTTTAGCTGAATGTACTGAAGAATTATTCAAATAAAATGCCTGATTAAGTAATAAATATACAGGGTTCTTTTTCAAACTTTTATTAAAACACTAACTGAATGGAATCCTTTCATCTTTGCTCCTACAGTGAATGAGTCATTATAAATATTTTATTTTAAGGAAATGTACAGCAATATTAAGATTTTAAATCACCCATTTTAATGAACATTATCGAAAATACTTCCAAATTTCATGAATATTATTTGATTTACTGATAAATTATGATTCCTTTACATCGAACAGAGAATTAAAAGGGAAACAAATAGCAAAAGCTTCGATCGCGATCTGGAAGACCTACTCGCAGTGGGCCTACAAGCCAAGACGTCAAAAATTAGTGATCCGGCCTCTGCTTTCGGAGGTGACGCTTAAACCCGCTTTATGTCTGCGTATTTTCTGTGCATCTATATACTGCGCTAACGCAATTGCAATATTTTGTAGTGTAAATAATCACCAAACTTTGATTTTTTTCTACAACGAAGCCAAGTATTCACTACTTTTACAAAGAAAGTCGGACGATTTATATTTCAATGACCTCATTTGAATAAAGTTAATTTTTTTTCGATGAAGTATTAAGTTTTCAAGTAAAATAAACTGTTGTAGTTCTGTGATAATTAAAAAAATATCACCGCTGAATGTATATCGCATTTTAGAGATGTTTAAATAAAATGCCATTTCAGTTGGAAATTGTTTATACAATATTTTTTAGTTTAAATGATTATCAAACTTTGATTATTTCTACAACGAAGCCTAATTTACACGTATGCAGAATGTAAACACATCAAGCGATGAGTGTATAAGAATTGCTGTATTAATAATAAATGTAATTGCTGTAATTAAGTATGATCGCTCTATTTTGTGGTATGAATTGCATGATTTATTGTATGCTACATCATATATTTATTGTATACTCCACCTATATTGTATTGTATACTACATATAACGCAATGAATTTGCTTCTTAAATGGTCAAAAAGTGATGAAGAGTCCTTTTCAATTTATATGTAGTGTTGCATCCGTCTTAAAACCGCTTTATGTCTGCGTATTTTCTGTGCATCTATATACTGCGCTAACGCAATTGCAATACTTTGTAGTGTAAATAATCACCAAACTTTGATTTTTTCTACAACGAAGCCTAATTTTGATTTATGCAGAATGTAATCAATTGATTTTGATATGAGTTGCATAAGAATTGATGACTTTTTTTCACACAAAGTTATTGTTGGAAATTGTTTTATAAGCATTGGTTTATGCATGATTGATCTTTTTTGTGGTATGAGTTGCATGATTTATTGTATACTACATCAAACTGCAGAGCTTGATTTATATTTTGGAAAACATTTTGTTGGATATTGTAATGTCGGGATTCAAACCCGCATTACATCTGTGTATAAATTGAAAGCCCAGATCGTCGCATTCATCCTTAGACATAGAGCAACTTCTTGGACTGCCGGTTCTGTGCGTAAGTGTATAAACTCATCTAATGCATTGTATAAACTCATCTAATGTATTGTATAAACTCATCTAATGTATTTCATGTCATCTCATATATTTAAAGCTTTTAACTATTTAATTCTGTTTGAAACCCACTCTTATCAACCATTTAGGTAATTGATATATTTTAGAAACATTTAACTCGTTAAACCATAATCTGATTTCATTTTAAAAGTATTATTTCTGCGAGCATTCGAAGGGCCTTTTCTCTTCGCTGAACGAGGCCACCTTTGGCCTGATGGAACTGGAAGTTCAAGTTTAATATGTATATCTGCTGAAACATAATGTAAAGGCGTATCTTCGAAGGATCCCCCCCCCCTTTTGTGGCGCGACTTTGTGGCATATGTGTGGCTTACGAACTTCGGTTGAAATTTGAATTGAATTGATTTCAAAACGTCCGCGAGATGTACATAAATACTTGGTGTACCATTTTTCGGGCGCATTTCCTCCTTTGATTGATTAATATCTCCATGACTGTCCAGGCTTCAGCCCCGGTATTTTGGATGCTCACTCCGGACCTCGAGAACTAGACCTGATTGCCAGTTTTCAGGGGATCCGTGGGAGAATTCTCCCTGCTGCTTGGGTCTGGGGAAAGGTAACCCCCAGACGTCCTGTGGGATTATTCGAGCCCATGCCGGATCAAAATTTGAAGATCTTACTCATGCCTGAGCTGGTGACCGAAAGATGCCTCCTGAGCTGGTGACCGAAAGGTGGCCTTGGTCTGGGCTGCCTCTAGGGATCTCATCTGTTCCGGGGCTAAGTCCGTTGGCATGTCTATTTTCTTGAGCTCAGAACTTCATGAGCTCAGAATCTTGAGCTCAGTATCATGAGCTCAGTACTTTGACTGAGTACTTTCTTGAGCTCAGAACTTCTGTAAGGAGTGCGTTCCATTGAAGTTCCATTCAGTAAATTAAGCAGTTCAGGGACCATATTTCAATGATGTGGCAAGATGGAGATCGATTGCAGATGGTGCTGTACCATACGGTTCAGCGGCTACGGAATGAAGACAGGCAGGAAGCACGTGGTTGTCTGGGATCTCGGAGGAAGAGCTGTTCACCGGTCGAAGGACGGGGAGCTAATCCCTAAATCATAAAGATTCGATTCACTGACTCGATCCCTGCTTGACCTTATATTTATACCCTTTTCTTCTGCTGGACGGTCTACGTGCCTTCTCTTTGGTATGCAGACACACAGTCTATTTTATCGGTTACCGACAATAAGATTAGCGTGGGAACTCCCCCCTGTATTCACCCTGCTTCCACCATTTCTCATTCATATCAATTATTTAACATTTTAGATTCTTGGCATTACATGCAATTTTCAAGGATAAGCTCCATATTGAAAATCGCAATTTGAAGGACGATGTTTCGTAAATTGACCACATCACTGTTGTAAATTATTGAACTATCCATTTCACATTCAGCATTATGGCTTATCTCACAGCCAAACTAGTGTCTGCTCCCTGTGCTGGCGGGCTATGGCCGATATGAAAACCTATATTGCGGACGGTCATGGAGTTTGAAAGAGCGAAATTTGCAGGTTAGAAAACATATTTGGCACAAAATCGCTCATTTGGCGATGTATGTTTTGACTGCTACTTTACTGTAATGTTGTTTAGTGTTGGTCATCTATGATATATAATTGAAATACTTTTTCCAGTACCTGTTTAAATCAGTTTAAAAATATTGATTTTTTTTTTAGTTTAATACGTATGATTGGATTGTACACCACCGAATTAAACAATTATTTAGTTGTACTTGATCCATTAAAATTCTAAACTCAGAAATTAATGTTAACGAATGTAATATGATTATACAAAATGTAAAAACTCAGAAAATATTCAAAACCGACATTTTGGGACTTTTAAAATTATTCGAAGAAATATCCATATTTTAAAATATTTAAATATTTTATGGTGTTTATTTATGTTCTAATAGCAGCACATTTTTAGTATCCGAAACTACACATTATTTGTCTGGTTTTTAGGCATTATTATCATTAGCAAGTATCCAACACAAATAACATTACATTGAAAATATATTTTGTATTTTAATTTGGTACAAGTGGGTAAATAAATGAGAAAACAATTTTCTACTTAAAAAAAATTATTTTCTATATAAGATGAAGCAGATGTGTTATTTCTTAGATAAAAGGCCAAAAAGATATATACTATATATATATATATATTAATATAAATAAGTTTAGTAGTTCTATATGACACTATACTCTATGACCCCCTTAGTGTTGCATATTATTATTATATCTTCATTAAAAACGTATCCTTTTCAAATACTTCTATCCTTATAAGTGCTTCCTAGCCTTATAAGTGCCACTTCTACTACACCGGTAATACATCGAACTTCTTCCATCAGCTAATTTTAATGCTGATCGAAAATATGTAAAAAGACTTCGAGTTTCTTCTTCTATATTTAATTTCCAATTTTTCAAAATCTTCTACACTATAAAACAAATTTTTAGTAAATGACCGTTTAACATCCCCATTTTCAACTTGTATATGTTCAATAAGAGCTGCCATTGATAAGCACTGACAATCACATAAACAACAAATGTTCGTTGCTTTCTGTTGAAAATCTATTTTTTTCCCAGGATGAAATTTCCTTATATGAGCATACATGTTCTTCCGTTGAGTAAACATTCGCTCACAATAACTGCAAACGATATTATTAACATCTTTCTTATCGTTTTCTGACATTATAATTTCAATAATTATCAGCAAAAGGAAACTGTAACAATTTAAAGATGCGGTGTGAAATATTAAAAGTAACATGCACTATATTGGTATAGACAATAGGCTTAAACAACAAAGTTCCGTTCAAATGCCAATTACGGCGCTCCAATACCATATAATATCGCCAAAGCGCTAAGTACAGCCAAAGGTTCGATTCCTGCATCAGAGGGTGAGCATTTTCATGGTTGGGTGTGGTGTTATCTTGTGTGTATGTGTGTTACTAAGGCAGTGGACCTGTAATGGGTAGGATTATGTGAGTCTCAAATAGGGCACGATTATTAGGGGTAAAAAGCCGTACTGGGTACGTTGCTAAAAACTAATGGGCATTTGTACCAGGGTCAATAAAAGAAAGAAGAAATAAGAAGAATGAAATGTTTTTCAAATGCTATTTTATAATGCTGTTTTAAAAATATTTGTTATTTTATAATGCTGTTCTTTGCGTCAAGTGCCGAAGCATACGCACAATATACATAGTCGAAGCATACGCATTTATAACAAACCCGACTTTCAAACATATGTACCGCAGTAAAACTTTAAATAAGAATGTTATTAGGTGTGATAACTCTGCTTTGTAATACAGTTAAATAAGCGAAAGTAAATTGAGAATAAAATTATAGAATCATTTTACCTTTGAGTAAGAGGTTTCTAGGTTGTTGTAATAACTATCATACTAAACCACAATTATGCCAATTGGTCTTTTGGTGTAAAGCTACGTGTTATGGTGTTTAGTTTCACATAATTTTATAATTTGTTAAAGTTTTATATAAATATTTTTTATTATAAATTATCACATTTTGTGGGCGATTTCAACTCGCAGTAGTTCCGGATGTATAAATCGACAGTAACATAAGTAGATCCCATTTATAACAATACAAGTATTCACCCTTCAATAAAATAGCAGAATTACGTTGATTAGGTTCCATCTATACAACACTGTTTATACAAAATTTTTATTAAAACTGGGTAAAAGTAAATGCCCGTTTTCTTAAATAAAGTTTAACTTACAACTGTTGTAACTTTTTCAAATTAGTCATTTTTAACTCTTTACAACAAAGTTGAAAAGTGTTTATGACTTTGTTCATTCTGTGTGTCTGTCTGTCCTTTAGCACGAAAACTGTCGTAAAAATGACTTTATCATAATGAAATTTTAGTATACTGTTCAGACGGTCAGTGGGACCTATGGGAATATAAATGAATAATATCACCCAATTAGTTTTGGATTGAACCCGGGTTGAAAAAATGAAATACATTGAACCCTATGGGACCTAATTTTTCAAACATTTTTTATGCAAATTTGAAACTCACAAATTACTTCGAAAATTTTAGAAAATATTCAAATTATCCCATAAAATATACAAAAAAAAAGTTCAGAAAAATATATTCACTAGTTTTTAAATAAAAATTAAAATAATAATTACATCTTTTATATGAAGCGATCACGTGGCCACTATATGAAAAGATCACGTGACCCACTTCAAAATAAAATATGGCATCCATCTTGTGTCAACATTGGGATTTTTAAAGTTCTTTCTAATTCATATTTAGTGTTATATCCGTCCTAAAAACGCTATATTTTTGCCTAAATTTTGTGTATCTACAGACTGAAATAACGGAATTACAATATATTTGAGTTTAAATGATCATCCAAATTTGATTATTTCTACAACGAAGCCTACTTTTCACTTATCGAAAATGTAAATACCAAAAGATGTTGAATGAGTTGTACAAGAATTGGTATCTCTTTAACGCAAAATTATTTAGCTCATGGAGTTTGCAATATAGCTGATATGAATGAAATATCGATTATTTTACAGAGAGCAGGACGATTTTTTCGATGAAGTTTTAAGCATAGAGTATAATTACTTGTACCTCCACGGTCTTATGTTTTTAAATAAAATAAATTATTATAGTATTCTGATGAATGAAATGAATGGAAAAATGTTTATCAATGAAGTGCTGCTTTTATAGAGCTAGGCTTGTTATATTTAGATGACGTTATTTGAATAAATTTCATTTGTTTTCGATGAAATTTTCAAATAATAAATTGTTGTAGTATTATGACAATTTTAAAAATATTATCGAGGAATGTATCGTATTCTAGAGATGGCAATTTATATTTCAATGCCGTCATTTGAATGAAGTTAATTTTTTTCGATCAAGTTTTAAATTTTGAAATATAATAAATGAATGTAGTATTGTGATAATTTAAAAAATATTACCGAGGAATAAATACATCGCAATTTAGAGATGTTTAAATAAAATTGCATTGAAGGTGGAAAGTGTTTCATAATCAATGCTTTATGCAAGATTGATCTTTCTTGTTTTAAACTAATATACGACCCCTAAAATTATCTTAATGCTGAATATTTACACATTTCGAAAAAACTAGAGGGAGGAAATACCTGGAATTTTATATAAACGTATAAAAAGTCTTTGTGAATCGATTTTTATCAAAACATGTCCAGGTTTGTATTCATATTTTTTCGATTATTGATTTCACAATTAATATTTCATACAAACAATTATTTCCACAAAATTAAACATCAAGTAAATGTCTTTGGGTTGTTTAGTAGTAACGTCATACAAATAATCAGATTGAGCAGATAATTATTACAGAAGATATGAATGGAAGTCTTGGAGACTAATTTAACATTAGGAGCTTAAAACTTTACATACTCATAATTCGGAAACGCTTCATCCAAATAACTTGAAACTTAATATCTGAGATTAATTTTTAGTGTTATATTTGAAATATTGCGTCAAACTTGGGTATTGCCATAGAAAATTTCAAAGTTTGTGAGCGTTTAGATATGAAGACGGTCCTTTATGCAAATTTTACGCACATTAATTTGTAGAGGATGTTATTCCTAATGGAATGGTATCTTTCTATTTTCTCTATGATGAACGATGCTCGATGAAGAGAGGGTGGGGCGTTTTATTTTTTCCGCAGCTGTACATCAATAAAATTATTCTCAAAGAGTATAAATACATTTTTTAATAGTAATAAATATTATAATATTTATTAATATAGTAATAAATTTTAACTATAGTATAGCAATAAATATTAACTATTTATAAATAAAATATATCTGCATTTGTGGATTGAAACCTACATTAGTAGAAATATCGAAACAAAAGTATAAGGATATTAAAACTTCAAAAAAAAAAAAAGCGCTTTCGGGCATAACTATGTCCTTCATCAGTGGCGAAGTGAAAATACTGTGCGAACAAGTGCTTAAATATAGGCCATAACCGCCTGGCAAAATTTACATATCATCAATTAAAAGTTTAAACATTTTTAAAAAACAAGACATTTTTTTAATGTAAAAACGTAAACTGATGATATGTAAATTTTGCCTTGCGGTTATGGCCTATATTTAAGTACTTGTTTGCACCGTATTTTCACTTCGCCACAGATGAAGGGCGATGTGATGCCAGAAAGCGCTTTGGCCGTATGATGTCGTACTTCGTGGAAAGGGTATTTTTTAAAGGACTTTTAAACCTATTTTTGATTGTCTTTGATTTTAAAGCTTTAATTATAGTTGACCTGTATTGTAACTATTTTATAAGGATATTAGCCTATTTCGATTGCAACGTTTAGCAGTAAAAGAGAAACAGAGCAGTCACCCCATGAAAACGGAGAAACGACTGTATGCTTAAATTAATATCGTTCTTGTAAAATAGTGTTCAGAAAAATATAAAAAAATGATTTATACTGCTGCTCATTATTATTATTTTTAAATTACTCCACACTTTGTAAACTTACTCCTAAAATATTTGAGAACAAGGAAATCTATTCCTTAAATTATCTACGGCGATTTGGATTACAAAGCAACGGAAGCAGAATTAACATCACTGCTTGTAATAACAGTAAAAGTATTTTATTTTTTAAGATATAAATTTATTTAAGAGTATAAATGTGCAATGCTTCAAAATCGGCGCACGTTTACATTTTATAAATGATGTCCCTTTCAAATAAATAATTAAGAAAACATACTTAAAAATACTTTCTTACTTTTTTTAAGATAGAAATTTTTGTAGCAATTTAAACTTTAATTATAATTTAACTTTTTGTTTCGAAATCCAAAAAAAAAATTGTTCTTAAATGATAAAATGCCTTTCTCTCTACTAAGAGTTAAGAAAATATGTATCAAATATTTAATAATAGTAAATCATACTAAATATCATGTGATTTGCTCTATTTATTTTATATATGGCGAAAAGTGAAATTTCCTTTTATTTCTGATCTAAAGTACTTACTTAATGCTCTCATTGATAATTTTAAATATGCATAATTTTTTATGATTTTCTCTCATTGTTGATAAAAAATATTAAATATTTCCGCAATTGTGCATGTTCATATATATGAGAGCATTTGCTTTGAAATAAAATATATTATATAAAGTACCAAATATTGAAATATTTTAAACAATAATGATATATTTATAACGTTTTCTGAATATCTTATCTTGCTTTTCTCATATCGAAAATAAATTGAATTCCTCTGTTCATTGATAGAAATGATCGTACCCTTTTTTATTCGAGTTTTTCAATATGTTTGAAAGATATCGTGACTACAAATTCTTAGAGAGACAGATTGACATACTGCTGACTTTAATTAAGCAGTTGTTCAGTTTCAAAGGATGTTTAAAACCTGTCAATCTATTAATATCCGAGAGTCAGTTTTTTTACCTCAATACACACATATATTAATTGTAGGAAAAATAATAAAATGAACATAATAGTCATATGTTTTGTAGATGTGTACAAAGACAAAAATCATTCAACGATTGAAAAAGCTGAATTGTTGATCTAAACGTAAATAAAAGAATACTATTCTGAAGGCAAGCACAATATAAGAAATATATTTTTTTCACTTACCCTTCACTAGGAGGTCACAGAGAATAAAACGTTGTCTTGCAATTTTCACAAAAGAAAGCAACACGGAATAAACACTTTTTAAAAGTTAGTCTACTTCGGCATATTTTCGATAGGGGTCAGTTCAAAATTATTTTCAGTTTCTGGCTTCTTCAGAAGTAATTACCACTTAATAAGAAAGAACATTACAAACAATGATCTCAATTCGAACGTTAAAAAACTATATAGTGAAAACAAAGAATGAGAGGTTTACTATTCCTGCTCTAAACATAAAATCACAGAATATTGGTCTGTGCATGAAATACCATGAAGCCGTACAACAGGTTTATTCATTCCTTTCATCAACCTTCAAATGACCTTCCTCTGAATGCTCAAATTCCTCTGAAAATACCCTTCAAAGTAAAGACGGGATTACAATATTCACTTTAGTTGATCATTTTGAATGAATCGAAGCGGGTGAAACCTGTCCCATTTCTTAGATGAACGACCCTTTTTAAAATAGTAGCATTTCATTTCTTTCCAAAATCACACCTGTTTTACAACTTTCCACCCAACTGAGGGGCAAAAATTACTCCTTAGGGGAAGATTTTCGACGAACTCCGTCCCACTTGCGATCACTATGAAAATTGTCTCGTGATTGCAGGAGCTTCAATGGGATAAAATTCGAACGACATTTACCTGTCGTCATATTCATCAACTTTTCCGGCAATTTTTCGGACAACCAACTTCTCGAACAATTTTTACGCAGAGTTGGGTGAAAAAAAAGATGATTTTCGACGAACTCCGTCCCACTTGCGCTCACTATGAAAATTGTCTTGTGATTGCAGGAACATCGGTGGGATAAAATCCGAACGACATTTATATGTCGTAATATTAGTGTTGAGAACAAATTAAAAAGAATCTGATGTGGGCAGCACATGACTTTCCTTATATAATGCATTGAACTTACTAGTTTTACATCCAAAAAATAATGTATAAGTTCCAAGGCGCTGCAATTTTATCGTTTAATTGTACAGTTGGCGATTTTCGGAAGGACGGCATGTAAAACAATTTCAAAATGCTCAATTAACTTATATTTCGCACAACTCTAAACAAACACTCATCAATATTGATAGCATCTTTCAATAAGCAATATAGTCCATATATTAAAATACCTTAAATATTATGTCACCAATTAGGCGTAATTTCAATTAATTTAACGTCATTCTTGCAATTTTGTCGATATTTTAGTCAGTCTGGGGAAAATATCGCCAAAGTGGAAATACTTTGCTAAATTATTAGCTAAGTTTGCCAAATGCATCACCATAGTGTTACAGACAAACGGAGAGCAGGGTATTTCTTATACACTAGAAGGTACGCCTTGTCATATCACGGAAATCAGAATTTGCGAGACATTACTTCATATTTGGCGCCATTTTTATCAATTTGGCGACATTTTTATCATTTTACAGCATTTAAAATAGTCACCAAGTTGGTGAAAAATCTCGCCAAATGTTTATGGATGGACGGACGGACGGAGAAATAAGTAATTTTTATAGTCTAAGCTTATGTTCTTTCCAAGATATTGAAATTTCATAATCTAGTCGTCATATTCATTGATTTAGCGTCTTTTTTTATTAATTTGGCGAAATTTTCGTTAATTTGGCAACATTTAAAAAGTCGCCAAGTGGGCGATATTCTGCCAAAATCTCGCCAAGCGTTATGGACGGAGAAATAAGTTATTCTTGTAGCAGATAAAAGACCATTAGCGTCCAAATACAAAAGTATTATCTAAAGTATATTTTCACATGAATGGAACTATCTAGATACAAGAGAATGATGTCACCAAATGTATCGCATGATTATTACTTATGTAAAGTGAACATATTTTACAATAGGTAACATTTTTTTTATTTTATATGATTCTTTGATAATTTTTTTGAAAAATGTGCAATATTTCGAGAACGATTCATGCTAGCGTTCTGAAATTTGTGACAATTGTTTTCTACTGAAAAATTACTTAAAAAATTGTTATTTGCGTAACTTTATTAAACGTTTTAATTTTTTGATGATTTTTAAACTTTTCATTTCTAAAATTTAGGGGGAGGGGGGGGGTTCTGAACAATAGACTTCCAGTATTCATGGGTTGTAATTCTTATACGAAATTTCTTTCGAATCGGTCCATTTGTTCGTCAGTTATCTTCTCCATAGACTCACTGACACACACACACAGACATCACCTCAAAACCGTTAGATTCGTGTTCAGGGGTGCTTGAAACGTACTCTGCCGTCGAAAACTCGAATTCGAAATTTTGTCACCGTCACAACACTTTCCTTATATATTATATGTACATAATATTATATATATTATTAATATTATATTTTCGGGAAAATGTCCAATTACCAAATAAAAATAAAAATTGAATAAAAGTGCAAATTCAGTGTTATTTGGTGCAATAAAACTCAATCTAACGAATTATTAAAAAAAAAGAAAATATGAATTTGAGTCTGCAGGGAAAGAAAGTCATGTGCTGAACACATCAGATTTTTACTTTCCCAGCAATACATGGTAATGTATAGGGATTGGAAACATGCCGAAAATCGCAACTCGAGTTTTCGACGTATCTACACATTTCAAGACCTCTAGAATACGAAAAAACTATTTTTAATGTGACATCTGTGTGTGTGTGTCTGTCAGTGTAGATATTGCATCCACTCTAACTAAAAAACTAATGGACCGAATTTCATAAAATTTGGTAGGTAAGTCACTTGTGGGCGAATCTGGAGCTGATTTGTTTTGGGTACGATTCGGGATAAAAGGACCTGCCTTTTTTTGCGAAATATCCCGCAAAAGCTTGTATCCATTGTAGCTGAAAAACTGATGGACCGAATTTCACAAAATTCGGTACATAAGTCGCTTGTGGGTCACCCTGGTTATAGTGTCTAGAAGGAATAGTGTGCCGACCGAGGCGAAAAACAGATTCCCTAAAAATCGTATAAGCGGTTAAAAGCGGAGGAGTTAACATTCAAACTAATGGGAATTTAATGCAAATGAATTGACCGATATGTTTGAAATTAATTGATGAATTTGTGTGAAATTTGGAGTAATTATTTCAAGTGGTATAAACAA
Source organism: Amaurobius ferox (assembly GCA_951213105.1). Taxonomy (NCBI): domain Eukaryota; kingdom Metazoa; phylum Arthropoda; class Arachnida; order Araneae; family Amaurobiidae; genus Amaurobius; species Amaurobius ferox. Next base: position 150,212,641 of record OX578137.1, on the reverse strand, counting down.
AAAGTCATTTGATTTTCAGAGAGATTGGGCTAAGGATATATTCGTATTTTTAAGTTTTATTTAACTTAATCTGTGGTCGTTCAAACATTTGAGATCCGAAATAATCAAGTTCATTCATGGCAGTCACGTGAAATTCGGTATGACGTTTTCTCTTGTGGTACATTTCAGTTCTTTAGATTTTGAAGCTTATCGGGCTAGCCCGTCCTGGGCCTGCCATAGGACTTTATTTTATTTGGTATAAGTCGAGAACAGGAGTAGAAGAGAAATGACAGTTGAAGGGCAGCAGGGGCAGCTGGGCAGCGGCTGCCCCTGGAGGAGGAGGGTCCCTCTTTGGGAGGAGGAGGATGCCTCTCTTGAGAGGATCCTCTTTGGAGTGTCTTCCCTCTTTTGAGAGGAAGATCCTCTCAGACGGTCTTGAGACCCCCAGGAGGATCCCTCTCACTGCCCCCCTCCCCTCTTTTGGAAGTTTGGTGAGGCGGTGCAGTACCCAATGCCTCTCTTGGGAGAATGCCTCTTTCCTAGTATTGCGAAAGAGGCATGATGACTCATGCGGAGTGAGTTTCACTCCGAGTCTTGAGAGGGAATGTCACAATCGCTGACTGACCTGAGGAAGGGGTTTCAAGGGATGTTGCAATCAGCGACTGACCTTTGACCTGAGGAAGTGGTTTCAAGGGATGTCGCAATCGATGACTGAGCATCGCACAATCTGGAAATGACGTGTGGCAATCAGCGATTGATAACCTTAGAAGTGACCTTTGACAAGAACACACGTCCTCCCTCTCTGCTGGTCAGCGACAGACTGAAAGATCTTATCAGCGGGATGTAGTTAAAGCGCCCTCTGGCGAATTTTGATGAAGTGCTGCCATCTATCGGCATTTTTTTCCCCAAAAGAATTTAATGTTTCACTTGTCAGGAGCTGGATTCGATCTTGGGCCCAACTGATTAGAAGCCGCGCGTCTTACCGCTGTGCCAAAGCACCCGTGCTTTATAGGCAGTTAACTTCGAAGTGTACCTTATCAGTGGAAGTTAGATTATTTTTCAAAGTTCATTCGAATAGCGATGCAAGGGTGCGTTTTAAAACAGAATGCTACGGAGTGAATATAAATCTATGTATTATAACATTATGATTTTTTTTTTTAAAAACAAATGTATACACAAACTTTAAAAACACGAATGTAATAATTAGCTAAAATTGTGTTCAGTGGACATGAAACTTGTATTCAGTGAATAGGATTCGACCATTCTGAGTGTTGTGTATCTAAAAACAAATGTATACACAAACTTTAAAAACACGAATGTAATAATTAGCTAAAATTGTATTCAGTGGATTTTTTTTTTTTTTTTTTTTTAAATAAATCAATACGATTTTTATAATAATAATAACGAAATAATTTCGAATGTTTAAAAACAAATTGATTACGGATTTCCAGTACACACACAAATTGTGTTCCGTGGACACAAAAATGGTGTTACATGAATACCATTCGACCATTCTGAGTGTTGTGTATCTAAAAACAAATGTATACACAAACTTTAAAAACACGAATGTAATAATTAGCCAAAATTGTATTCAGTGGATTTTTTTTTAAATAAATCTAACTATCAATACGATTTTTATAATAATAACGAAATGATTTCGAATGTTTAAAAACAAATTGATTACGGATGAACACACAAATTGTGTTCCGTGGACACAAAATGTTGTTAAGTGAATACGATTCGACCATTTTAAGTGTTGTGTATCTAAAAACAAATGTATACACAAACTTTAAAAACATGAATGTAATACATAGCTGAAATTATGTTTTGTGAACAGGATTCGACCATTCTAAGTGTGTGTGTGATTTTTGAAAAATAAATCTAAAAGTATATAAAATAATAATGAAAATTAGAACTCACAGAACGACCTCTTCACTACCCGCTGGGCAAACTCCAAATGAGTGAGACACTCTCATTACGCTATTAAAAATTAGGTCTTATCATCAACAGTATAAGGTGTTGCCACCTATTTTTTCTAATAATATATTTTTAATAGTTGGATACTTCAACGGTCTGATTTACTACACGTAATCTAAAACACATCACTTTAATGATATTATGCATTGAATATGATTCGGCCATTTTTAAAATGGTGGATGTAATTGAAATATTGAAGTTTAGAATTTAACAAACTAACGAATTTTCACCCCCAAAAATTTTAGCATTCAGTTTAAATAAAACCCAATGAATATGATATCACCATTTTAACATCGTAATTTTACTACCATGATAGAACTTAGAAGTGAGTGTACATTATTTTTCCCTGAGACAAACACTTTTAAAATCTATTGCAAGTTTGACTTAAAACCTTTTTTTAAAAATAAATCTAACTATCAATACGATTTTTATAATAATAACGAAATGATTTCAAATGTTTAAAAATATAATAGGTTATGGATGAACACACAAAATTGTGTTCAGTGGACACACAAATTGTGTTCAGTGGACACACAAATTGTGTTACATGAATAGCATTCAACCCTTTGTGTGTTGTGTATCTAAAAATTAATGTATTACTACATTGTACTTAGACATTTTCAAAAATGGTGCGACAAGCTACTCACAATCTGAAAAGAAAGTTTCCATTAGAAAATATATGTTATTAAGAACTGTTACATATTATATAAGAGAAGAATGTTAGAAAAAGTGGGAAAATGTTAGTAGAAGCAGAGAAAGTTTGTACACTTCCAACAGCCCCATGAGGTGGTGTACACTGTCGTTTCACTCTTTCGGGCAGTGTACTCCACCAGCGTGAAATAATTTTAATTAATTAAGTTACATAATAAAAATGAATGTAGCAATTAATTTTAAGTAAGTAATTTATTATTTTAGAATAAATGAAATTAAAGAAAAAAAAATGATTATGACAATTAATTTTAAGGAATGATTATTTAATATTTTAGAATAAATGCTTTAGAAAAGGAAATGAATATAACAATTAATTTCAAGGAATGAGTTATTATTTTAGAACGAATGAAATTAAAAAAAAAAAATTTAGAAAATTATAATAAGAATTAATTTTAAGTTAAATATTATTAGTTTAGATTACTTCACACTGGCAGACCTATTTTCCCATTAAAAATGAATAGAGTTCATTCAAAATTTGTAGAGTAAAATTCAAAGTTCTTTCGAGGAAAGTAAAATTCTTGAAGACAGTCTATATGAACATCTTGAAAGAGTCATGTGTGAAAAATCTTCAAAAGTTCTTGTGTTTAAAATCTTGAAAGGATCTTGTCTTGTGTTAAAAATCTTCAAAAGTTCTCACGAGGGAAGAACAGGAAAATACACTGTGTGAAAAATCTTCAAAAGTTCTTGTGTTTAAAATCTTGAAAGGATCTTGTCTTGTGTTAAAAAGCTTGAAAAATTCTCATATTCAAAATAGTAAAAAGTTCTTGTCTTCAAATTCTTGAAAAGGTCTATTGCAGTAAACATGGAAAAATCTTTATGTGTTAAAAATCTTGGTAAAAATTTGTGATAAAATATCTTGAAAAATACTCATATTCAAAATAGTAAAAAGTTCATGTCTTCAAATTCTTGAAAAGGTCTATTGCAGTAAACATGGAAAAATCTTTATGTGTTAAAAATTCTTGAAAAGGTCTATTGCAGTAAACATGGAAAAATCTTTATGTGTTAAAAATCTTGGTAAAAATTTGTGATAAAATATCTTGAAAAATTCTCATATTCAAAATAGTAAAAAGTTATTGTCTTCAAATTCTTGAAAAGGTCTATTGCAGAAAACATGGAAAAATCTTCAAAATAGTAAAAATTCTTGAATTATGATAAAAAATCTTGAAAAATTCATATATTCAAAATAGTAAAAAGGTCTCGTAATTGTGAAAAGTTCTTGTATTGTGAAAAGGTCTTGAATCTTGAAAGGTTCTTGTATCGTGAAAAGTTGTTGAATAAAAACGTGAAAAAGTCTTTAATCGTGGAAAGTTCTTGAATCTTGAAAAAGGACTTGTTTTAAAAAAATCGTGGAAAGTTCTTATGTTAAAAAAGTGAAAAGTTGTTGAATAAAAACGTGAAAAAGTCGCGGAAAGTTCTTGAATAGAAATGTAAAAATCTTGGAATGGTCTTGAATGTTGAAAAAAAAAAAAAGAATGGAGTGGCTATTCCTTGGATATCTTCCAGTGTCCATGTGCATACGTGTGAATGCCATCTTCCAATACGTAGCGTTTGTCATCGTATGGGGAGAGTGCCACCTTACTTTGTTTAAGTGTATACAAACGGTGACATTCACTCCCTATACGATGTTGAAAAGATTTTGTGCTTTGTACATCTTTTAAACATTTGACATAATGTTGATGTTTTACATGCTTCTTTACAAATGTTTTGGAAACACCTTTAGCCGTCTTCTTTTCCCCTTGTGTGGAGAGGAGAGAATACATTTTGGACCTGAGCCCCACAAACTCAAGTCCAGGTGTTCCATTCAACTCGTCCTTAAAACACCCTATCCTCTTTTTGTTTGACACATTGTGGGCGGAATGATCTGTCGGATAATCCGATGTGTCAAAGAGGTGGGCGCTTTCTTCAATATCTTTGTAAAAATCCCGACACTCGACCTCATAAGTGAGAGAGTCGGTGTCGGTAAACAAAAGTGTTGCCTTGGATCCGTATTTATTCTTTACATATCCATAATGGAATCTGTACATGAGGAGTTTACTAAGCTCCAGAATGGCGAAACCGACGTATATGGGCCTATTCAGCAAGATGTTATTGTACAGTCTCTCGACCCCTACCAAATCTTCATTAAAAATTTTGAAAGATTTAAATGTAGGTGCCGCCATAAGTTTCTCCTCACGTTTCTCGTCCTTCACAAGATCAATCTTCACCCGGTTTCTCAAATTCTCCATGCATTTCCCATACACGGCATTATTCATTAACTTAAAAAAATCTTTTTCGAAGCCTGATTGGGCCCTTTTGCGATGTTCAGTGTTGAAGTCAACATAGGGCTTCAACCAGGCTCGCTGTTTAAATTTTAAAATTTTATGGGTGGTTTTTAATTTAAGTCCCAATTCCAGATAATACTTTAAATTTTGAAAATGTACTATGTAGTTTTTTTTATTGTTAAGATTAGGGGTTAACTTTTCCTGACTCTGGAACCGAGACATCTTAAGGGATTTCATAACTTCTACCGTGTATGGAGAAATCATATCTTCACAGATCTTCAGCTTTTCCGGGGCTAGTGGATAATCATTATGAAGGTCGTGTAATTCAGATGGGTAATCTAAATCCACCTCTAATATATACCCATCTGTTCCATCGCTGGGGAGACTCATAATCCATTCTTGACTTGCTATGGATGGTGACACCCACTCAAAATTCCCATAAGGTAGGGGCTGAGACATGGCCCACCCGTACAAGTTGTTGGCGTCTAAATACATCAAATACCGGGTGGGCTCTGTATGATCATATTCGGCCATGTATGGGTTGTTTGCCCGCGCCCACCGTTTGGTGATGATAGATATTCCCCCTCGAATCCCCCTTTCAATGAAAAGATGCATATCAATGTCGGTCAGGAGGTCCAAGGGTTGTTCTACCATCTTCAGGGAGGCCTGCCACGCCAGCCCCGGTGCAGTCATCAGGTGAGCGCAATCCAGACCATAGTATGTCATACACAGTTTTCTGAAATGCTCAAATACGTCGGCCAGCAGAAGGACATCCGTTTTGACGTATAAGTCGTGATACTCGCCAAGATTCTTCAGATTGAATGTCCTCCATACATTCTGAGCATGTTTGTACTCCTCCTCACATATGTCTTCATCTGTCAGTGTACTGTAAAAGGCCGAAGGTGGAGGTAGCATCTGGTCTTCAAATTTTCCATACGAGTCCATGTACTCGTATGGGTACACCCCCTTACGTAGCAGCAGATCTGTATTGAGTGGTATAGCTGCAGATGTAATTGTGAATTTGTCCTTGGGTAGATTGGCTACCAATTTTTCCAAGAAGGTGTTTAAAAATTGAAGACTGTCAATAAAATGCAGCCTCACACCCTCGCCTTTCTTCTGAAGGGTAAACGAAATGTACTTCTCCATGTTTACTGCAATGGGTGTAATTTCATAATCTTTTAATTTGCCAAGCCCCGACATCAGGTGGTGACCATCATAATTTTTCAAGTTGTGGAACACTACCGGAATAGTAGTAGGGAGACGAAATCTTAGATTGCACGCCACATGGAGTGCTCCTCGATATGCACCACTCACATGGTCGTGGTCTCTACATTTCCCTACATACTTCACCCCATCATGTTTGAAGGGCTTCTTGCATAAATAGCACTCTATGCTCTGATTGAATGCAATTGCCTCACTCCTGGTGAGCTTCATTGGCCTGTTGGCCTTGATCTTGGGAATCAATTCATCCTTCTCTCGCAAGACATCTTCTATAAAGTTAATGACTGCTTCAGTGCCTCGGTATACCTTGGGGTCTTTGAGGCACTTACCCTGCGGATCGATCACTACGTAAGCATATCCACAGGGTTCGTGAACAGCCATCTTCTCTGTAAAGGCATTCTCACGAGAGGGTTCACTACTGTTCAGCTTCACCAGAAGCGCTTCGAAATCTGCATGCAATACAAACGGTACGGGATGCTGGTAGTGCTCCATATTAAATTTTAAAAGACTTTTGTCAGGACTTGGCATCGAAACCCGCTGAGGAGCATGCTCTTTGCAAAATGGTGTATGCTTCTGAAGAAGATCTTCACGGCAGAATCTATGGAGGCATCGGTAGCATGTGTAGCTTTCTCCATCATGAGCTGATACATCCCCGAGAAGGCGTGAAAAATTGCGTATAAGGCAATAATGCTGTTGGACCCCGTCGCTGATTAAAAGTAAATTAATAACGTCGGAATCCTCCCGCTCAGATATTTGGAGGGGGAAAACTTCCCCCTTTTCATATCCGAACACATTAATGCGACAATCATTCAGCCTCTCGAGAATCGGGATCTTACACACTGCCACTGGACACTCCACGTTTCCCAGATTCACCTCCCCTTCAAATGGCAAGTAGTGACTCACACGCTTTGGAGTAGCAGACGAGTCTAAATTCTTCCAATGTGCGATGAGACACCACACGAAGCACTTTTGGTCTTCGTTCTGTATGTTCAGAACTGCCTTCTTTGCCATTATTTTGGGAGGTAGCGGAATGAAGCTGGACGGACGCAAGGGACGATAGGACCCGATATACACATCCATATTCAATACTCGATCCAAGGTCCATCCGGATCCGAGCTGGTGAAAGTCTTCCACAGAATTCAAAATTTTTTGAATGCCTTGTTTCACATGCTCCTCAACGTTAAACTCTTGTAGGGATATTGCGCACTTTGTGCGAAAATGCGGTGTAGCAAACTCCTCCTCCCCATCAGAATTGATTCGGCTCATCCTGACATTTAGAACGGCATACCATTTAATTTGACGCGTATTCAACTCTGCCAGGATAAGATTTTGCATATGCGGCTTCAGTTCTTCCAGGGATAGTAGTAAATCATGGCAATTTTCTTCGGAGGGTTCCAATGTTTCTGTTAAGAAAACCCCCAAAGCCCTATTACTACGTTTCACACGCTTCCTAGAAGCGGAAGCCACATCAGTAATCTTGCGTTTCAATCCAACAGGGGCAGGAGTTTTATGCATAATTCGCACATGCTCCAACATATTTCCTTTCTTCGTAAAGGTGGTCTCACAAAGGGAACAGGGATATGTCTTTATCTGTGTGTGTATTTTCCTGTGTGTGTTTAAATTATCTTCCCTCGTGAACATTTTATTGCAAATGTTACATTGGAGTGATTTAGAATTAGTGTGGGTTTTGGTATGACGATTTAAATGGGTTTTCCTTGAAAAAGTCTTTTCACATATATCACAAGAAAAAGCTCTTTCTCCACTGTGAGTCTTGATGTGTTGAAGTAAATTACGCTTCGCAGTGAAGACTTTGTGGCAGGTTGGACACATGTGTAAAACAGACAAAAGTCCAACATTACCGTGTGCTTCAAACATCTAACTATCTAAATGCAATCTAAAAATGACATAGATATTGAATCAGCTGTTTATTTTTTTAAAATTCTGAAATGCGAAATATATACGATACAATCCTATACTCCCCAGAAACAGCCGATTTCCCCCTTCCAAAAAGATGAAATAAAATAACTTACGTGAACTCCACTAGGTCCGGCCTTTCCCACCACGGTCGGTGCTGCCACAGCTTTCATAAGGGGTGTTGCATTGGCTTCCACAAGGGGTGCTGCCACAGGCAATGCCGCAGGCAATACACCAGCTTTCACAGTCATATCCTAAATATTAAAAACACAGAACATGTAAAAGAGTGAAATGTGTATGAAGCTAATTTTTGTGTTGTACATTTTAAAAGTTTTTGTGTTATGAATGATAACAGAATTTATTGGGATATGAATTTTTAAAAATGTATCTTTATTTTTAATTCGAAAACATTTTGAACTCACTTTTGAAACAACCATCATTGTGGTAAATTCGTTTGTCGATATTTTAATAAAGAGGAGCAAATTAAAAGGACGTCTTTCCTAGCGCAAGTCTCGAGTCAAAGTGAGCTCCACGTAGCATGTATAGTGGGCGGAAACCTTATCGGGTTTGTCACGTGATTCCATACGTGGAAGCTTGTGATTCGCTAACAAGATGTCACGTGATTCCATACGTGGAACCTTGTGATTCGCTAACAAGATGTCACGTGATACATCACGTGATACGATAAGGAATATCATGTGACATGATGCGATAAGGAATATCATGTGACATGATGCGATAAGGAATGTTACGATAAGGAATATTATTTAGATAAGAGTTCAATCGTTCAACGTTTGTTCTCCTAGAAGGTTGTCGTTGCTTATTTTTAAAAATGTCTATCTTTTTTAAACGCGAGAAGTTGAATGTAGAATATGTTCGCGAATTTTATTCAGTAAATGTAGCCGATTTAATTTTTCAAGAGTTGAAAAGTCTGCCCTTTCAACAATCACAAGGGGTGGTGCATGGTCATCCATACCAACCAGCTCAAAAAGCATATACATTTGGAGACGGTGGAAACAGCTCTGAGGGATGGACACCTCTCTTATCGGAGATAAAGTCACGTGTGGAAGAACATATGGGATACAGCTACAATTTTGTGTTAGTAAACCACTATGTGGATGGACATGCTAAAATAGGACAACACAAGGACAATGAATCCTCCCTATGCTCTAAAACACCTATAGCGACTCTCAGTTTCGGTGCTACGAGATCTATCATTTTCGAAAGAAAAGGACAATCTCCTCTAAGTATTCCACTCCAACACGGATCGCTTTATGTGATGCAATCACCAACCAACAAATTCTATTCTCACGGAATTGCTGCGGAACCCGAAGTCTCAGAAGCTAGAATAAGTCTAACATTTAGAAAAATTCTACCTAAAACGCCTGTACAGAAACGCAAGTGCGAGTTTCCAATGTATGTCCCGCCTGCAGCGCTTTCGCCTATACCTGAAATCGATTGGAGCCATATGCATACTCCATCTATACCTGCTACAGATTCGCAAAGTGATTTGGTGTCGTCGGCTTTGAACTATGCTACTTCTCAAAGTGGATCGGTTTCGATAGAATTATCCTCATCTGAAAAGTTCCGTTACCATTTGGGCTGTAACATTTACATTACCGTGCAACATTTTCGAGGAAATGTGAAAGTACACTTTCGTGTCTACAGGATGAATGCTTCTGATGTTATCGTGCCTACCCCTCATGGAGTAACACTCACGCCTAATACGTGGAGTGTATTTTTAAAACGCATTTCAAATATGGACAGTGAAAATTCATCTTTCACAATTAATAACGAACTCTTAGTTTGTGTGTGTGAAAGCAATCTATATTTACAACAATTACCACCTTGCACTGGACAGTTCAAAAAGAAATTAATCTTATTAAATCAGGATAATTTTCATACTCTTCAGTACATTGGTCAAGATGTTACTAAATGTGTTTTGGATCAGTTACTGACAAATATCCTACCCAATTGTAATCAAAAACCTGTCGAAGCACTACCGTCTTTGCCACCCTATGAATTAAAACACACTTTAATGCAGTGTGTACATAAAAATTTATGTGCAGAGTTGTGTAAATTATATCAACGCGAAACATGTAAAAGTCACGGGTGTACCGATTTGAAACACAAGTGCTGTACGCTATCCACTCATATGCAATTTGTGGATTATGAACTAGTCGATCACGAACTTTTAATGATAAACATTCAAGAAATTGCGCGAGAGTTTTGTGAAACAAATGAAAACAATATTTCACCTGAATTTTTTAAAAGTCTCACCGTAAAGGACTATTATGCTGCGATGATTGCTCTGTTCCATATGTGAAATACAAGTTAGTAGAATATTACTTTTGTAAAAATCTATGTATTATTAAAAATGTTTTTTCTTTAAACGTTGCTTCATTCTTAGTTTTATTTTAAGTTATGTGTTAAACTCATTATTTATTTAAATTTAAAAGTGTTATTAAAACCACATACTAAAATGTTGATATAAAAAAATTATAGTTGAAAGATATAATTTTTGGAAGTCCACACAAATCTATCACTAAAAAAAAAAAAAATGATTCCACTCCGATGGAAATAGCTTTATATTTTTCAAAGTACAATTAAACTGAATGGTTCAATATGTGAAACATTAAAAAATATGTGTGGGTCCTATTAAATGTTTTAATAAAGTCAGCGGTGGCTTCGCTCAGATGGCGCGTAAATGTTTATATTTTTCAATGTTTAATTCAATTGTTGTGTTTAATTTCAAACTGTATTGAGCAGTATTTTCACAAATGCGTAAAATTAAAACAAATACATTTTTCAATTAAAAAAATTATTAAAATAACTCACCTGATTTATATCGTCTTTGGTTGTGGGGTCACAAATTAAATCCATCTCCTCAATTGGGATGCCGAAGTCGAACTGAAAATCCATAAAAAAAAAAAATAATTAATATAAAATTCAAGTGCTAATCGTCATATATAATAAATCATAAAATGTCATATATAATAAATCATAAAATAATGAAAATCAAAATTTTACTTACTTCAAATGCACGGGAGGAAGACATCGTAAATAATCTCGTTATCGTATTTAATTCAAAAAGCAAAAGCACTGGCTGAAAAAAGAGCAGTTGACCATAGCTCGATAAGGACCGCATTTTATACCCTTTTCCGAGGGGAACTTTGCTTTGTGCTAAACAAACAGCGTCCTCCGAAAAGTCAAAAGCACATGATTTCCGATAAGCTGGAACATTCGATGAGTTTCTAGAAATGGCTAGAATTTGAATAGTTTTATTTTCGAACATAATTCATATCTACTTCTCTGATGTGTTTTATTTACATATATTCTCAATCTTTGGGTCGCCATTGCAATTTTAACTAATTATGTGTGTTATTTAATGCAGTTAATTAAATATTAGTGATTAAATATTAGTATATATGTAACAGTTCGAAATAAGATGTATTTTCTAGTGGAAACTTTCTTTTCAGATTGTGAGTAGCTTGTCGCACCATTTTTGAAAATGCCTAAGTACAATGTAGTAATACATTAATTTTTAGATACACAACACACAAAGGGTTGAATGCTATTCATGTAACACAATTTGTGTGTCCACTGAACACAATTTGTGTGTCCACTGAACACAATTTTGTGTGTTCATCCATAATCTATTATATTTTTAAACATTTGAAATCATTTCGTTATTATTATAAAAATCGTATTGATAGTTAGATTTATTTTTAAAAAAAGGTTTTAAGTCAAACTTGCAATAGATTTTAAAAGTGTTTGTGTCAGGGAAAAATAATGTACACTCACTTCTAAGTTCTATCATGGTAGTAAAATTACGATGTTAAAATGGTGATATCATATTCATTGGGTTTTATTTAAACTGAATGCTAAAATTTTTGGGGGTGAAAATTCGTTAGTTTGTTAAATTCTAAACTTCAATATTTCAATTACATCCACCATTTTAAAAATGGCCGAATCATATTCAATGCATAATATCATTAAAGTGATGTGTTTTAGATTACGTGTAGTAAATCAGACCGTTGAAGTATCCAACTATTAAAAATATATTATTAGAAAAAATAGGTGGCAACACCTTATACTGTTGATGATAAGACCTAATTTTTAATAGCGTAATGAGAGTGTCTCACTCATTTGGAGTTTGCCCAGCGGGTAGTGAAGAGGTCGTTCTGTGAGTTCTAATTTTCATTATTATTTTATATACTTTTAGATTTATTTTTCAAAAATCACACACACACTTAGAATGGTCGAATCCTGTTCACAAAACATAATTTCAGCTATGTATTACATTCATGTTTTTAAAGTTTGTGTATACATTTGTTTTTAGATACACAACACTTAAAATGGTCGAATCGTATTCACTTAACACCATTTTGTGTCCACGGAACACAATTTGTGTGTTCATCCGTAATCAATTTGTTTTTAAACATTCGAAATCATTTCGTTATTATTATAAAAATCGTATTGATAGTTAGATTTATTTAAAAAAAAAAATCCACTGAATACAATTTTAGCTAATTATTACATTCGTGTTTTAAAAGTTTGTGTATACATTTGTTTTTAGATACACAACACTCAGAATGGTCGAATGGTATTCATGTAACACCATTTTTGTGTCCACGGAACACAATTTGTGTGTGTACTGGAAATCCGTAATCAATTTGTTTTTAAACATTCGAAATTATTTCGTTATTATTATTATAAAAATCGTATTGATTTATTTAAAAAAAAAAAAAAAAAAAAAAAAAAATCCACTGAATACAATTTTAGCTAATTATTACATTCGTGTTTTTAAAGTTTGTGTATACATTTGTTTTTAAAAAAAAAAATCATAATGTTATAATACATAGATTTATATTCACTCCGTAGCATTCTGTTTTAAAACGCACCCTTTATAAAGCGCATCGCTATTCGAATGAACTTTGAAAAATAATCTAACTTCCACTGATAAGGTACACTTCGAAGTTAACTTCCTATAAAGCACGGGTGCTTTGGCACAGCGGTAAGACGCGCGGCTTCTAATCAGTTGGGCCCAAGATCGAATCCAGCTCCTGACAAGTGAAACATTAAATTCTTTTGGGAAAAAAAATGCCGATAGATGGCAGCACTTCATCAAAATTCGCCAGAGGGCGCTTTAACTACTTCACGCTGATAAGATCTTTCAGTCTGTCGCTGACCAGCAGAGAGGGTGGACGTGTGTTCTTGTCAAAGGTCACTTCTAAGGTTATCAATCGCTGATTGCCACACGTCATTTCCAGATTGTGTGATGCTCAGTCATCGATTGCGACATCCCTTGAAACCACTTCCTCAGGTCAAAGGTCAGTCGCTGATTGCAACATCCCTTGAAACCCCTTCCTCAGGTCAGTCAGCGATTGTGACATTCCCTCTCAAGACTCGGAGTGAAACTCACTCCGTATGAGTCATCATGCTTCTGTGAAAGACTTTCGCAATACTAGGAAAGAGGCATCCTCCTGGGGGTCTAAAGACCCTCTGAGAGGATCCACTCCCAAGAGGGAAGCTTCCTCTCAAGAGAGGCATTGGGTACTGCACCGCCTCACCAAACTTCCAAAAGAGGGGAGGGGGGCAGTGAGAGGGATCCTCCTGGGGGTCTCAAGACCCTCTGAGAGGATCTTCCTCTCAAAAGAGGGAAGACACTCCAAAGAGGATCCTCTCAAGAGAGGCATCCTCCTCCTCCCAAAGAGGGACCCTCCTCCTCCAGGGGCAGCCGCTGCCCCTGCTGCCCTTCAACTGTCATTTCTCTTCTACTATGTGAAATACAAGTTAGTAGAATATTACTTTTGTAAAAATCTATGTATTATTAAAAATGTTTTTTCTTTAAACGTTGCTTCATTCTTAGTTTTATTTTAAGTTATGTGTTAAACTCATTATTTATTTAAATTTAAAAGTGTTATTAAAACCACATACTAAAATGTTGATATAAAAAAATTATAGTTGAAAGATATAATTTTTGGAAGTCCACACAAATCTATCACTAAAAAAAAAAAAAATGATTCCACTCCGATGGAAATAGCTTTATATTTTTCAAAGTACAATTAAACTGAATGGTTCAATATGTGAAACATTAAAAAATATGTGTGGGTCCTATTAAATGTTTTAATAAAGTCAGCGGTGGCTTCGCTCAGATGGCGCGTAAATGTTTATATTTTTCAATGTTTAATTCAATTGTTGTGTTTAATTTCAAACTGTATTGAGCAGTATTTTCACAAATGCGTAAAATTAAAACAAATACATTTTTCAATTAAAAAAATTATTAAAATAACTCACCTGATTTATATCGTCTTTGGTTGTGGGGTCACAAATTAAATCCATCTCCTCAATTGGGATGCCGAAGTCGAACTGAAAATCCATAAAAAAAAAAAATAATTAATATAAAATTCAAGTGCTAATCGTCATATATAATAAATCATAAAATGTCATATATAATAAATCATAAAATAATGAAAATCAAAATTTTACTTACTTCAAATGCACGGGAGGAAGACATCGTAAATAATCTCGTTATCGTATTTAATTCAAAAAGCAAAAGCACTGGCTGAAAAAAGAGCAGTTGACCATAGCTCGATAAGGACCGCATTTTATACCCTTTTCCGAGGGGAACTTTGCTTTGTGCTAAACAAACAGCGTCCTCCGAAAAGTCAAAAGCACATGATTTCCGATAAGCTGGAACATTCGATGAGTTTCTAGAAATGGCTAGAATTTGAATAGTTTTATTTTCGAACATAATTCATATCTACTTCTCTGATGTGTTTTATTTACATATATTCTCAATCTTTGGGTCGCCATTGCAATTTTAACTAATTATGTGTGTTATTTAATGCAGTTAATTAAATATTAGTGATTAAATATTAGTATATATGTAACAGTTCGAAATAAGATGTATTTTCTAGTGGAAACTTTCTTTTCAGATTGTGAGTAGCTTGTCGCACCATTTTTGAAAATGCCTAAGTACAATGTAGTAATACATTAATTTTTAGATACACAACACACAAAGGGTTGAATGCTATTCATGTAACACAATTTGTGTGTCCACTGAACACAATTTGTGTGTCCACTGAACACAATTTTGTGTGTTCATCCATAATCTATTATATTTTTAAACATTTGAAATCATTTCGTTATTATTATAAAAATCGTATTGATAGTTAGATTTATTTTTAAAAAAAGGTTTTAAGTCAAACTTGCAATAGATTTTAAAAGTGTTTGTGTCAGGGAAAAATAATGTACACTCACTTCTAAGTTCTATCATGGTAGTAAAATTACGATGTTAAAATGGTGATATCATATTCATTGGGTTTTATTTAAACTGAATGCTAAAATTTTTGGGGGTGAAAATTCGTTAGTTTGTTAAATTCTAAACTTCAATATTTCAATTACATCCACCATTTTAAAAATGGCCGAATCATATTCAATGCATAATATCATTAAAGTGATGTGTTTTAGATTACGTGTAGTAAATCAGACCGTTGAAGTATCCAACTATTAAAAATATATTATTAGAAAAAATAGGTGGCAACACCTTATACTGTTGATGATAAGACCTAATTTTTAATAGCGTAATGAGAGTGTCTCACTCATTTGGAGTTTGCCCAGCGGGTAGTGAAGAGGTCGTTCTGTGAGTTCTAATTTTCATTATTATTTTATATACTTTTAGATTTATTTTTCAAAAATCACACACACACTTAGAATGGTCGAATCCTGTTCACAAAACATAATTTCAGCTATGTATTACATTCATGTTTTTAAAGTTTGTGTATACATTTGTTTTTAGATACACAACACTTAAAATGGTCGAATCGTATTCACTTAACACCATTTTGTGTCCACGGAACACAATTTGTGTGTTCATCCGTAATCAATTTGTTTTTAAACATTCGAAATCATTTCGTTATTCTTATAAAAATCGTATTGATAGTTAGATTTATTTAAAAAAAAAAATCCACTGAATACAATTTTAGCTAATTATTACATTCGTGTTTTTAAAGTTTGTGTATACATTTGTTTTTAGATACACAACACTCAGAATGGTCGAATGGTATTCATGTAACACCATTTTTGTGTCCACGGAACACAATTTGTGTGTGTACTGGAAATCCGTAATCAATTTGTTTTTAAACATTCGAAATTATTTCGTTATTATTATTATAAAAATCGTATTGATTTATTTAAAAAAAAAAAAAAAAAAAAAAAAAAAATCCACTGAATACAATTTTAGCTAATTATTACATTCGTGTTTTTAAAGTTTGTGTATACATTTGTTTTTAGATACACAACACTCAGAATGGTCGAATCCTATTCACTGAATACAAGTTTCATGTCCACTGAACACAATTTTAGCTAATTATTACCTTCGTGTTTTTAAAGTTTGTGTATACATTTGTTTTTAAAAAAAAAATCATAATGTTATAATACATAGATTTATATTCACTCCGTAGCATTCTGTTTTAAAACGCACCCTTTATAAAGCGCATCGCTATTCGAATGAACTTTGAAAAATAATCTAACTTCCACTGATAAGGTACACTTCGAAGTTAACTTCCTATAAAGCACGGGTGCTTTGGCACAGCGGTAAGACGCGCGGCTTCTAATCAGTTGGGCCCAAGATCGAATCCAGCTCCTGACAAGTGAAACATTAAATTCTTTTGGGAAAAAAAATGCCGATAGATGGCAGCACTTCATCAAAATTCGCCAGAGGGCGCTTTAACTACTTCACGCTGATAAGATCTTTCAGTCTGTCGCTGACCAGCAGAGAGGGAGGACGTGTGTTCTTGTCAAAGGTCACTTCTAAGGTTATCAATCGCTGATTGCCACACGTCATTTCCAGATTGTGTGATGCTCAGTCATCGATTGCGACATCCCTTGAAACCACTCCCTCAGGTCAAATGTCAGTCGCTGATTGCAACATCCCTTGAAACCCCTTCCTCAGGTCAGTCAGCGATTGTGACATTCCCTCTCAAGACTCGGAGTGAAACTCACTCCGTATGAGTCATCATGCTTCTGTGAAAGACTTTCGCAATACTAGGAAAGAGGCATCCTCCTGGGGGTCTAAAGACCCTCTGAGAGGATCCACTCCCAAGAGGGAAGCTTCCTCTCAAGAGAGGCATTGGGTACTGCACCGCCTCACCAAACTTCCAAAAGAGGGGAGGGGGGCAGTGAGAGGGATCCTCCTGGGGGTCTCAAGACCCTCTGAGAGGATCTTCCTCTCAAAAGAGGGAAGACACTCCAAAGAGGATCCTCTCAAGAGAGGCATCCTCCTCCTCCCAAAGAGGGACCCTCCTCCTCCAGGGGCAGCCGCTGCCCAGCTGCCCCTGCTGCCCTTCAACTGTCATTTCTCTTCTACTAACAGGTGTATCTAAAAATTCGAAGTTTAGCACGTCCTTGTCATTTGCTGTATATTTTAACTCTTTAGATTAAAAATCTTATCGATTTAGCCCGTCCTGAGCCCAACAAGAGGAATATATCGTTTTTTCGAGAATAACTCAAAATTCGGAGCATCTAGAATGTCTAAATTTAATATATCATTGTCCTTTGTAGTATATAATATTTCATCGCTTTTCGAACCTTATCGGGCTAGCCCGTCTTGGCCCGCCATAGAAATTTACTCGCTTTTTGAATAACTCGATCAAACGCAGTAGCTAAAAATGTAAATTTAGTATATCATTTCCTTTTGGATGGATTTTAATTTAGATTTAGAACCCTCTCGGGGTAGCCCGTCCTGAGCCCACCAAGAGGAATATATAGTTTTTTGAGAATAACTTAAAATTCGGAGCATCTAGAATGTTTAAATTTAATACATCATTGTCCTTTGTGGTATATTATATTTCATTGCATTTCGAACTTTATCGGGCTAGCCCGTCTTGGCCCGCCATGGAAATTAACTCGCTTTTCAAGAATAACTTGATCAAACGGAGTAATTAAAAAATGTAAATTTTGTATATCGTTTCCTTTTGGATGGATTTTAACTTAGACTTTGAACCCCATCGGACTAGCCCGTTTTGGGTCCGCTGAAGAATGCATTCGTTTTTTAAGAATAACTCGAGAACCGCAGTAGCTAAAAATTCCAGTTTAACATGTCGTTGGTTTTTGTGGTATATTTAAGTTTCCTCGGATTTGAACTTTAACGGGGTAGCCCGTCATGGGCCCGACATAGGAATGGACCCGTTTTTTTAGAATAAATGAAAAATCGGGACAGCTAGAAAATATAAATTTAGTACATCCTTATCTTTTGGGGAATATTTTAATTCCTTCGATTTTGAACCGTATCGGGTAAACCCGTTTTGGGCCAGCCTTAGAAATTCACTTTTTGGGGGGAATAACTCTATAATCGGAGTATCTAAAAGTTCAAGTTTAGAATGTCGCTGTCATTTGCTGTATATCTTAGCTCATTGGATGTAAAACCTTAACGGGCTAAACCGATCTGTGTAAATCCACATTCGATCGTCGACTTCCCTCATCCTAGATCTTGACTACGCTTATATGCAAGATAATTAAATAATGCAAAACCAGTCATTAGCAAAATGCAACTCTGAATGCAACTGAAATTTTGGTAACCTGTTTTACATTCAGGTACGAAGCAGTGTTGACTTTATCTACACGAGGAATTAATTTTGTCCATTTAGCTCTTAGTTCATCGTTGTCAGGAGCTTTATATAGAGAATATTTGCCTCTGATATTTTTGCAACCTGTTTTACATTCATTTTTACAGCAGTGTCTGTCATTCGCTTTCCTTTTAGAATTTGAGGACATGCTTCATCGACTATAAAAACCATTAAATATGTTGATAGATCTATTAGAAATCTGATATAATATGGCTATAAAAACAGCCCTTTTTAATCCAAATATAGAAACAAAAATATATATTTTCAACGTCAATTACAACGTCAAACATCAAATGTGTGAAAGCTTGCTGCTTATAGTTTCGAAAATTATTTCCTTCTGAGTGGATCCATCCTGTCCAACGAAAAAGAATATTGTACATGTGACGGTTCTTAGTAAAAACAGATTTGATCTCAGGTGACCAATGTGCTAATGAGATACTTCCTATTGTATCTAGAGGCCACACTGAAGGCAGTACAAAATGTCCTTTCCTGGTGTTCTACCCATTTCCAGAGCCCCCGCTGATTTGCGGATCTTTTGAGCATTGTTCGTGTGAGTATTCTGTGGTGTAAGAGATGTGGCAATTTGCGGAAACGTGTGTAAAGGAGACGCGCCTGTCGAAATAAAATAGCGGTCGATTACATGTCCACTCTCAGTCGAAATTCTTATCAGCACTATCTTTCACCGTACAAAGAGACAGGACTAGTATGTAGCCACCACCTTGTTCTAATGTTCATGGTGTTTCATGTTTTTCTTCCAAATTCACAAAGCCACCGACAGGCAATTTTCCTAGTAGCCGAACATATTAGATAAAGCAAAATATCTGCTAGACATTCTCATACATTCTTTTTTAGGTTTATATGGTAATATGTATCAAAATGCAAAACAAAAGTTTACTTTCAAAGCATTCGTTCAAGTTATTCATATAATGCTTTTAAAAATTATTAAAAAATTTCCATTTTAAGCTAACAAAATCAGTACATGCGGTCCAAATTTCTGCTAAAGAAATAAAATTATCTTCGTAAAAAGCAGAATACAACTCAAAATACTAATATCGACCGGTTTCGAAGGCATAAAACTTTCATCGTCAGATCACACAGAAACGCAACCTTCACTCGTACTCCCAGTGCACCGACCCAACATCCCTGAACAAATTTCGCACTTCTTAGCTTATTTGCATAAGGCTGTAACTATGTATCTAGGAAAAAAGGGGGTCGACGATCCAATGGAGATTATAGTACAAAATTAATTTCTTTTTTTAACACTTTACAACAAAGTTGAAAGGTGTTCATGACTTTGTTCAATCTGTCTGTCTGTCTGTCCGTTAGCACGATAACTGCCGTAAAAATGACTGAATCAAAATGAAATTTTAGTATGTTGTTCAGACCAAGGTCTATTGAAAGGTAAGGTTGGCCAAAGATTGTACGTCAAGAGCTGGAATTCTCCCCTCCCTTCGCGACTGACGTCACTGGTCCCAAAGACAGGTCCGTAGCCCGTTGCTGTCATAAGAAATACATTGAATACCGCAGCAATTTTCTTAATTTAAATATACATCATACAGTATATTGAAATTTCTACCGAGTAAATTATAGATTACATTTCATTATTCATATATAAGAATATAATATTAAATAAAATTAGTTATGATAAATTTTATTTAGGACTGTATTATTAGAGTTGTTTTTAAGCATCTCTAACGATGATATTAGCAATTGAGCTGTTTAAACTATGCTAAAATATTTTCTGCATTTTAAAATTGTTATTAGTTTTTTTTTAATAAGTGCATAGTAAAATATCGGAGGATTTAGCTAAAATACAAGACACTAATATTCTATCTGAGACTAGAATAATGAGCCACCAAAACCTGTCCATTTTTATCGAACTGCTTTAAAATATCATGCTTGTAGACTTGACATGATAAAATAAATTAGAAGACAGTGAATGATTTGCTGAATGTAATTCAAAAATAGTTTTCAGAATTATAGAAATAAATAAATATGTGACGTCCTTAAAGATTTCAGGCAGAAAAATGCTCGTATTTTTTTTTTTCATAATGAAATTGATATGTGTACGAAATCCAATTATTTAAAGACTTTTCCGAATGCGAACAAATGTGGAAATCATATTTTGTACGATACAAAAAATCAGTACAATTATTTTCTTTAATTATGTATTATCATTGTTTCATGATGGTCAAAAAATTGAATTATTCAAGAAATTAAATGAGCACTGAATTTCATATAACGATAGGCAATTTTTGAATATGGGTACTTCATGATAAAAAAAATGTCAAAATTAATAAAAGTAAAGGGATATGACGAGATATTGATTAGATAAGTTCAGTTTCGACCAGATTTTGAAAATGCCTTTCAAAAAGGAACATCTACAAAAATTGTGCCTTATTTACGCTATATGTTTGAAAATCAATGAAAGCTAACACGTCCAACCAGTCAGTAGGTTTTAATCAATTGCGTCGACAGAAAAAATGGAGGGGGGGGGGCGATAATGAAATGAGTTGCTTCCTATTTCTCCTAATATCCTTCCTTCTAACTTCAATAGCTTTAAAATTGACCATTCTATAAAGGAGGAATGCCTTCATGGAGGATATTTTAAGGGAAGCTGCGTCACATTTATGTTACATGTTAGGAAAACCATGAAAACCTAACACACGCAGCCCGTCAATTCCTAACTACTAGGTCATGAGTAAACCTTAAAATTTAAAGCTCTCTCTCCATGGCTTATTTTTCATTTCTTCACGTGAATGACCAGAAATTCTTTCAGCTTTTCTTTTCATGGCGTTTCTTTTCATCTGTTCATTTATGTGCCTTATTCGAAAGAAGGTTCTGGTTCTGGTATATGTTCTTACAACACCAAAAGCTATTTCAGGAAATTGTTCTTTTATTTTCAGTTGGAGGTTCTTTAAAATATTTCTTGAAATAGAAATAAAATTTCCGTGTAGTTTTAAAAAAATATCTTATAATTTGGTGACTGTTTCTACCCAGGTATCATGTGGAACAATTAAACCACCTCTTGATAAAGATTCAATCCATTTTTTGTCATTTTCGGATGTTGATTCCACTAGATATGAATAAGTTCCTAACTGCGCTTCTTTGTGACGATATGCCAAATATCCTGCAAAAAAAAAAAAAAAAAACGCAAGGCTTCTTTTTCATTTACAACAGGACTGAAATGAATGTCATGTTGAGGCTCAATGGGGGGGGGGGGGGGGGGGCAATCTGCAGTGATGCTGCATAGTCTTTTTCTTCTAATTTGAAAAATAAAGTCGCAGTTAGTGTTTGATCTTGGTTATTTTCCACATTTGTATTTATTGGCATAGGAAGCTTAGACCCAAGCAATAATGTTTTAAGTCGGAATTTGAAATCAGTAGTAAGAGGATGGTTATAAAATCGTACAAGACCTCTAATTTGGGAAAATATATTTTCTAAAGCATCTTGATTGACTCTAACTTGTCATTATGTATTTAATATTATTTTCTTTCATGTCATCATAAAGTCATTTTAAGCCTGCTCTTGAAACAAGAATGCCTTTTTGGAAAGGCAGTATTGAAGTTTTAGAAATGACTCTGAGTTCCGTAATATCCGCTTGCATTCAACTTAGAATTTGCATTTGGTCATTTATATTATTTCCAAAAGCTCTGAGAGCTTTGATTTATTTTCATCATTAGAAACGCGAGAGTTAAAAACATCGACACATTTTCCCATGCTTCGGAAAGGTCTGGGTCTGGCTAGGGACCAGTGACGTCAGTAATTCCAAGAACTCTGGACAGGAGTAGGTTGCCAGAAACGAATGGCCTACCTCTCTTACTTCCATTTACCTTGGTTCAGACGGTCTGTAGAACCTATGGGAATATAAATGAATAATATCACCCAATTAGTTTTGGATTGAACCCGGGTCGAAAAAATGAAATATATTGAGCCCTATGGGACCTTATTTTTCAAACATTTTTTAAGCTTATTTAAAATTCACAAATTGCTTCGAAAATTTTAGGTAATATTCAAATTGTTCCATAAAATATATAAAAAAAAATTCAGCGAAATATATTCAGTAGTTTTTAAATAAAAATTAAAATAATAATAACACCTCTTATATGAAGCGATCACGTGACTTTATTTTTGCTTACTACTTTATTTTTGCTTAAATTCTGTGCATCTACATTCTGAAACAGCGCAATAACAATATATTTGAGTTTAAATGCTCATCTAAATTTGATTATTTCTACAACTAAGCCTATTTTTCACCTATGTAAAATGCAAACAGCAAAATATATAGAATGAGTTGTATTAGAATTCCTGTATTTTTTAACACAAAATAATTTAGTCCATGGAGTCTGCATGGCTGATATGAAAGAAATATTAATTGATTTCATAAAGAGAAGGACGATTTTTTTCGATGAAGTTTCAAGCATAGAGTTTAATTTTTTGTAGCTCCATGATCTTAAACAAAATGTTTAAATAAAATAAATTATTATAGTATTGTGATGAATGAAATGAATGGGAGAAAGTTGTGAATGAAATCCTGTTTTTATTGAGAGATCCAGGCGTGTTATTTTTTCTATAACGTCATTTGAATTAATTTCATTTGTTTTCGATGACGTTTTCAAATATAATAAATTATCGTAGTATTATGATAATTCTAAAATTATTACCGAGGAATGTATAACATTTTAGAGATGTTTAAACCAGGCAATTTATATTTCAATGCCGTCATTTGAATGAAGTTCATTTTTTTCGATGAATGTTTAAGTTTTCAAATATAATAAATTAATGCAGTATTGTGATAAGTTTCAGAATATTACCGAGGAATGTTTTGCATTTTAGACTTGTTTAAATAAAATTGCATTGAAGTTGGAAAGTGTTTCATAATCAATGCTTTAAGCATGATTGATCTTTCTTGTTTAATATGGACAAGTTTGAAAACTAATGTAATTGTTCGGCAAATAAGGTTTTTTACCACACATCCTATCTCCCATGCATACACCACTAATTATAAATATATATACGCCAAAAATATTAAATTCTACCCGAAAAGGAATTAATATACTAAATTTGGATTTTCTATCTGCTCCAGTTTTCGGGTTATTCTAAAAAAAAATGGTATATTCCTATGGAAGGCCCAGCACGAGCTAGCTGAATGAAGTTTAAAGTCGAAAAAATGAAATATATCACAAAAGACAATAGCATGCTAAACTTGGAATTTTTAGCTACTCCGGTTCTCGAGTTATTCATCAAACACGATCGCATTCCTAAGGCGGACTCAAGACGGGCTAGCCCGATGAGGTTCAAATTATAAATTATGATAAACCCCAAATGAAATTGATATACTTAATTTAGATTTTTTAGCTGCTCCGATTTACGAGTTATTCTCGAAAAATGGGTACATTATCACTATGTCGGGCCCAAGACGTTCGAGTCTGATAAGGTTCAAAATACAAAGAAATAAAATATACCCTAAAAAACAATGATATACTAAATTTAGATATTCTAGCTGTTTCAGTTTTGGAGTTATACTTAAAACAAGAGTACATTCTATTTGTTGGGACCGGGACGGCCGATCAGGTTTTAAATCCAATGAGCTTAGACATACCGCAAATGACAACGACATTCTAAACTTGAAACTTTTGATACTCCGGCTTTAGAGTTATTCTACCGAAAAAGTGAATTTCTAAGGCGGACCCAAAAAACGGGTTGGCCCGATACGGATAAAAAACAAAGAATTAAAATAATCCCTAATAATCAGATAAGGATGTACTAAATTTATATTTTCCAGTTTCCCCGATTTTCCAGGTATTCTAAAAAACGGGTCCATTCCTATGTCTGGCCCAGAACGGACTACCCCGATAAAGTTCAAATCCGAAGAAACTTAGATAAAAAACCAACGACATGTTAAATTTGGAATTTTTAGCTACTTCGGTTCTCGAGTTATTTTTCAAAAACGAATGCATTCTTCAGCGGATCCAAGACGGGCTAGCCCTACGAGGTTCAAAATCTAAATTAAAATCCATCCAAACGGAAATGATATACTAAATTTACATTTTTTAGCTACTCCGATTGATAGAGTTATTTTTTAAAGGCGAGTAAATTTTTATGACGGGCCCAAGACCCGCTAATCCAATACGGTTCGAAATGCGATGAAATGTAATATACTACAAAGGACAATGATATATTAAATTTAGACATTCTAGATGCTCCGAATTTTTAGTTATTCTCAAAAAACGACATATTCCCATTGTTGGGCTTAGGACGGGCTAGCCCGATAAGATTTTTTATCCAAAGAGTTAAAATATACAGCAAATGGCAAGGATATTCTATACTTCGAATTTTTAGATACACATGTTCTTGAGTTATACTGCAAAAACGGGTGAGTTTCTAAGGCGGGCCTAAGACGGGTTAACCCGATACGGTTCAAAATTGAAAGAATTAAAATACACCCCAAAAGAAAACGATATATTAAATTTAGATTTCCAACGTTTTCTGATTTTCGAGTTATTTTCTAAAACCAGGTAAAGTCCTATGGCTGGCCCAGGACGGGCTAGCCCGAGAAGCTTCAAAATCGAAAGAATTGAAACGTACCACAAAAGGAAACGTCAGAACGAATTTCACGTTACTGTGATAAATAAACCTGATTATTTTGGACCTCAAAGATTTGAACGAACACCAGATCAAGTTAAATAAAATTTTAAAAATACGAATATATTCCTTGCTCAATCTTTCTGAAAACCAAATGACTTTTTGTGTATACCACTTACACTAATCACACCTAATTTCACACAAATTCTTCAGTTATTTCGAAAGATATCAGTCATTTCATTTGCAATAAATTCCCATTAGTTTCAAGGTAACTCCTCCGCTTTTAACCGCTTATTCGAGACCAACGCCGTCCGGCGGAGGCGATTATTCAGGAACATCTCCCAGCATTGGGAGGTATAGGTGGTCCGCACACTATTAGTTCTATACACTGTACCCTGGTGCTGATTAGATTTTGGTATGATTCGGAAAAAAATAACCTGCCTTTTTTTGCAAATTGCCCGCAAAAGTCGTCAAAATCTAAAATAAAAAACTACGTATGCCAAATATATGCAGTAAATGCTTATTTTATACGTAATTTTTAACGAAGAAAAGAATAAGACTAACCCCATTGCACTAGGTCTAGCAGTTCTCGAGATATTTTAGATTTTTCGTATGTTCTCTACGCCACCTTTGAAAATAAGTCCAGTTACCGAATGAGAACAAAAATTGAATCAAAAGTGAATTAAATTTAATTAAAATAAATAGAACGTGTATATAAGTCTGCAGGGAAAGTCATGTTCTGCCCACATCAGATTCTTACTTTCCCTGCAATACATAGCAATGTATAGGGAAAGTATTGGAATCATGCCGAAAATCGCAACTCGAGTTTTCGATGGATCTGCACGCTTCGAGACCTCTAGAATACGAAAAAACTATTTTTAGCGTGACGTCTGTGCATGTTGCTGTGTGTCTGTCTGTCTGTGCAGATTTTGTATCCACTCTAACTAAAAAAATAATTGACCGAATTTCATAAAATTTGGTATATAGGTCACTTGCGGGCGAATCTGGTGCTGCTGATTAGTTTTGGGTACGATTCAGGATAAAAGAATCCGCCTTTTTTTCGCGAAATGGCCCGCAAAAGCCTGTATCCACTCTAGCTGAAAAACTAATGGACCGGTCACAAAATTCGGTAGATAAGTCGCTTCTGGTTCACCCTGGTGCTGATTAGATTTTGGTATGATTCGGAAACAAAAAACATGCCCTTTTTACGAAATGGTCCGCAAAAATTTGATGTATGCACCTAGCTAAAATACTAATTGAACAATTTTCACAAAATTTGGTAGATAAGTTAGTTGTGGGATACTCTAGTGTTGATTAGATTTTGGTTCGATTCGGAAAAGAACAACCTGCCTTTTTTTACGAAATGGCCCACAAAAATCGCCAAAATCTAAAAAAAAAAAAAATTACGTATGCTCAAATGTATCAAATAAATTCTTGTTTTATACACAATTTTTGACAAGGAAAAGAATATAACACACTCCATTAAGCTTTAGGACTAACCTTTCTCAAGATATTTGAGATTTCTTGCATTTTTGTTCAGAAAATTTTGTTCAGAAAATTTCAGAAAAATGTCCAATTACCAAATAAAAACAAAAATTGAATTATAAATGCAAATTTAGTATTATTTGGTGCAATTAAACTCAAACTAACGAATTATTAAAGAATTGAGAAGAATTTGAGATTTCTAGCATTTTTGTTACGCCGATGTCAGAAAAATGTCCAATTACCAAATAAAAACAAAAATTGAATTAAAAATGCAAATTTAGTGTTATTTGGTGCAATTAAACTCAATCTAACGAATTATTAAAAAAAATAAAGAAAATATGAATTTGGGTCTCCAGGGAAATTTATGTGCTGCCCACATCATATTGTATATTTTATAGTTATGTAATTTTGACAACAGAACAAGGAAGCCTGAACCCATGATTCTACGATGAACAATTCTCGAGATATATCAGTTTCCTGGAATTTTGACGTTTTTTTAAAGTTTTCTGGAAGGCGTTTTAAAAAGTATTAAGTTGCCAAATGAAACAAAGATGCATTCAAAATGTAAATTATATATAATACAACAATAAAGATCAATCATGCTTAAAGCATTGATTATGAAACACTTTCCAACTTCAATGCAATTTTATTTAAACAAGTCTAAAATGCAATACATTCCTCGGAAATATTTTGAAACTTATCACAATACTGCATTAATTTATTATATTTGAAAACTTAAACCTTCATCGAAAAAAATGAACTTCATTCAAATGACGGCATTGAAATATGAATTGCATGGTTTAAACATCTCTAAAGTGTTATACATTCCTCGGTAATAGTTTTAGAATAATCATAATACTACGATAATTTATTATATTTGGAAACTTCATCGAAAACAACTGAAATTAATTCAAATGACGTCATAGAAAAAATAACACGCCTGGATCTCTCTATAAAAACAGGATTACATTCATTACTTTCTCCCATTCATTTCATTCATCACAATACTATAATAATTTATTTTATTTAAACATTTTGTTTAAGACCATGGAGCTACAAAAAATTAAACTCTATGCTTGAAACTTCATCGAAAAAAATCGTCCTTCTCTTTAAGAAATCAATTAATATTTCATTTATATCAGCCATGCAGACTCCATGGACTAAATTATTTTGTGTTAAAAAAATACAGGAATCCTAATACAATTCATTCTATATATTTTGCTGTTTACATTTTACATAGGTGAAAAATAGGCTTAGTTGTAGAAATAATCAAATTTAGATGAGCATTTAAACTTAAATATATTGTCATTGCGTTGTTTCAGTATGTAGATGCACAGAATTAAAGCAAAAATAAAGTAGTTTTAGGATTGATACAACACTCAATATGAATTAAAAAGAACTTAAAAAAATCACGATTTTGAAACGAGATGGATGCCATATATCATTTTGAAGTGGGTCATGTGATCGTTTCATATCATGGTCACGTGATCGTTTCATATAAGAGGTGTAATTATTATTTGAATTTTTATTGAAAAAACTACTGAATATTTTCGCTGAATTTTTTTTTATATATTTTATGGAACAATTTGACTATTACCTAAAATTTTCGAAGCAATTTGTGAATTTTAAATCCGCTTAAAAAATGTTTGAAAAATTAGGTCCCATAGGGCTGAATGTATTTCATTTTTTCGACCCGGGTTCAATCCAAAACTAATTGGGTAATATTATTCATTTATATTCCCATAGGTTCTACAGACCGTCTGAACAACATACTAAAATTTCATTTTTATTAAGTCATTTTTACGGCAGTTATCGTGCTAACGGACAGACAGACAGACAGACAGAATGAACAAAGCCATAAGCACTTTTCAACTTTGTTGTAAAGTGTTAAAATGTATCCATGTTATTTTCTGCATTTTATAAATTTTGAAAAATTCAACCTGCCTATTTTATCGAAATCATCAGCAAAAATTGTTAAATTCTGAAATACAACTTCAAAAATGCTGAAATGTACTAATAAAATAGTAGTTTTTACGTAAAGTCTGATGCTAAAGGGAATAAGACAATCTCTTTCAATCTAGAATATACGGTTCTTGAGATATTTCAGACTTTGGGATTTTTTCGACGAACTGGCGACTTTTTAAAATGTGTTAATTTCTTAAGTCTCGCAGTTATAAAGAAAATAATTTTAAACTTGATATTGGAAATAATTTTAAATAAGTATCCATTTTATGCACAGTTTAGTGCTATAAATCTTAGAATAATGCATTACGGAATGTTTCTACTCTTTAATATAATATTATGTTTTGAGGTAATTAATATATGTGCTTTAATTATTTCATTGAAGTTTTCATATTTTCTGATAATATAAAGAATGTCTTTTAAATATAAAAATGTATTTTGCTTTATAATATAAATAATTGAAATGCAGTTGATTATTTATATCTATTCAAAATTGAATGTATTCTAAAACTAACTTTTTATTTGTATTCTGAGAAGCACTATTTTATAGATACGAGAAGGAAATTGTATACTTAATGTGAATTTCATATTAATTTGTTCGCATATAAATGTATAATTGTGTTTAGATTAGAGATAGTAGGGTAAATAATTTACGCAAAAGTGTTGATAGGATTCTTATTATGCTATATATAATATGCTATATTTAATATTCATATTTTTCTGAATTCTTATATATTATAATTGACTGCTAATTTTGCGATTACGCATTTAATATTAGCATTTTAATAAAATGGCGTAATGCAATGGACATGAACCTACGTAGTTGAATTTTTGCAGGACGGAGCCCTTTTTTATTTTTGATTTAGTTAATGAGTTATTCACTTTTTATGCACATTAAATGTGAAAATTTCCCTTCTCTACGTGAGAAGATTTAATTGGTTGAGAAGATTGCTAACATCTTTCTGATTGGTTTCTGGCAGAAACGTTACAAAATGGGCAAGGATTGGGTTATTGAAGCAACAGGAACTTTAAAAGTATAGATAATTATTTCAAAATATAACTACAACATTTGTAGTGCACTTTGATAAATGTGAAATGCTGACATTAATATGGCTTATAACATTAATATGGCTTATAGTTTATTCTGACAAGAAAACAAAGCGTTTGGCAACCATTGTTGACATGAACATTAGGATTTCATTGTTATATTGTACAACAATTAAATGTTTTATTGTTGTAAATATCTGGAAGCGTAACACGTATTATGAAACTGTATTGCAAACAAACAGCAGAACCTACATTTATGAAATTTTGCCGTTTCTTCCTAATACAGTGAGCTATTGTTCTTAATAGCAGGCGGCACGAAAGGATCAGCTATGTAGGCTCAGCGAGCACCAGGAAGTAAAAGACGAAGCCTCCCCGCACCGGAAGCGATATTAGGAGTTGGCGAGCGTAGCGATTTGGGAGCTCAACTTCGTGACATTTTGGGCGAAGTTAAGGGAGTTGACGACGATTAATGAGTGACAGTCATTCGAGGGCGGAGTTTCGCGGTTTTGAGAGCTTCAGCGAGCATGGTATACGTAGGCGATCGTTTGAGTCATCCGAATTGAAAGAGCTCGCGAAGTGAGCTCTAGGGCTGGTGAATGCAAGTCCACAAGGGACGATCCCCAACGGATGCATTATGCCTGCGTGGCGACACAAAAATGCTCTAGAAGCGATCTCAGCAAGGGGTAAATTTTATTACCCGAGGAAAATCTGGAACTTTTTCAACATACTACCATCATCGTTTAGTGAATTATCATTGCCGACAATGAATGAAATTATTTCAATTCGAATAATTGCAATTATAATTACGAAAATATTAAAAATTCTCTCTAGTTCTGGTTTCTTATGCATCTATACATAAAATTGGATAGCTGTAGGTTAATTTATTCTTGAGTTGTCATATCCCCGTTACACGCACTTGCACATATTTCCAACCACGGACGTCCTCGTAAAGGTCGTCGGTATGAAGGCATGTAAACATATAAACGCACGCACGCACATGCACACAATATGCATAAACATTTTGGAAAGAGATTCATTTTCGGGAGGGGTTCTGATATTTAAATCTTGCTTATCTGTCAACATTTTGAATTCAAAACTACTGAAAAATAATGTTCTCTCTGTCCCATAATATGAGATATTAAAATAAAGTGTTACAATAACAAATATTAATAAATTAATCTCAATGATTATGAAAACCCCTTTGCTCATTTACTGATTATATACATAGCAAAATTTTAATTAGTAGAATCTTAGGATATCTGTCTGTTATGAGTTCAGAAAATTATAGTAAATAATGTATATTTATTTGCCTACGGTTTGAATATTTTACAGAAAAGTCTATTTGTAATTAATATTTAATAATCCCATTCTTCTAAACAAATATTATAGAACTCGTAATTATGTTTTTGATACTTTAGATAAAAGCTGAAGAGTATCAAATTTATATGAAGCAAGAATATATACCCGAAGTAGGTCGAGATTTAAAAAATATGCAAATTGTAGCAGCATTCTAAATAATATTGTCCTTCAAAATTTCCATCCAAAATCTTAATTTAATTCTCCTACATATCTAAAATATATGATGTCACTTTTTGTAATACAGCATTATCTTTACATGTAAATCTAAAGAATGAAACATTCTATACGCAATTAAATGCCATTTTATAAACATATATGACATCATTTTAACATGCGCTGTGCTTGAGATATTGAGATTTTTTCAAACCTATAATGGGAAAAAGTATGAAACCTTCAAGCAAACTCATTATTTTGAAATGATCTGTAAGTATATTTAACAAGAAAAACATGCTTAGCTTTAAATAGAAAGTTTTTACGAGCGGTTGTGATTTTAACTCACCTTTCCACAAGAATTGTGATCTATGTAGCTCAAAATAATTTTCTTTAAATTGGGTATGCTTAACGCATAGACTTATTGTTTCGACATTTGCGAAAATTCCATTTTCATTAAATGGGCGAAACTCTGTATGGGCAAGTGTTAAAGTTGAATTTGAAATTCTTTAAAATTTTTCACCTGTTTCTTAGCTAAAATTTGGGTATGAAGGAGAAAAGTACAGAACATAAATTTTTCGAACTTATTACTATATACTCAAAGATCAAATTTATAAATCCAAGCCTTGAAACTGTGTCTTCCTTCCTCTTTAAAATCCTTAAAATGTTGCATTTTTCACAAATATACAAGTAGTTGAGGAAGACCGGTTCACCGACGAAGGCTCAACAACGCTCAGCGCTCAGCAAAATGGCCGCCATCTTAAATTCCGTAATCCTGGACGGGGGTGTAATAGGGGCGAGAATGAAAAAAGGTGGGGGTGAAAATTTTTGAGAAACATTTTTTCGGGTGGCAACGATTTCGTAGACTTGTACGTGGGGTTCAGGAGGAAATAAATTTTTTGAATGAGATTTTTCTAAGTACGAGAAAAACTTTTTTCGGGGTGGCAACACCGCGGAAAGCTCAGTGATGCTCAGTGCCCCCTAGCGGGGGTAAGCAGAACTATTGAGGATGGAAATTAGAAATATTTTTTGCTTGGTTTACCATAGCAACACCTGTGCGGGAGAAATTTTTTGGGGGTGGCAATACCGACGAAGGCTCAGCGATGCTCAGCGTCCCCTAGCGGCGGAAACTGGAACTATCGAGGATGGAACTTAGAAATATTCTTTTGTTTGGGTTGTCATACCAACACCTGCTGGGGAGAAACTTTTTTGGGGGTGGCAACAGCTTTGCCTTTGAAATAGTCACCAGGTCACCCCCTAGCGGAAGAAAGTCACCGAATAGTCACCCCCTAGCGGCAAAAAGGAGAATTAAAACTTGGAATTTTTCTGATAGTTGGGATTTTTTTTTATTTTTCTGAATGAGTTAAATGAACTGATTAAGTACGAAATATACGTATTTTTTTCTTTTTTTTTAATTAATGAAGGTAATTAAATAAAGTAATGAATATCCCTCCGCTATATCACGGTTACTAATACTTAACTGCGAGAATATCGTATGACGAGATACTTGAGAATCTTGTATGATGAAGGGAAATAACATAAATTTTTAAACGAGTGTCATTTTTAGCGTTTTTTCACAAAAAGTTTCAAAAACGCTAAAAAAAAAAAAAAATGTGCGTTTTTTCAGCAAGTTGAATTTTGGAGGTTGTCGGATTTCTCTATGGGAATTAACATGGGTTTTCACACTTTTGTGAATTTTTTAGAAAAAAAATGTGGTTTTTCGCAAAAAAGCGGCCAAAAATGTGTTTTTTGAAAAACGCGGAATCGGCCGATTTTTTTCAAAATGTCAGATTTCTATATGAGAATTAACATAGGTTTCCCACTTTTGCAATTTAAAAAAAAAAATGTGCGTTTTTGCAAAAATGCGGCCAAAAATGTGTGTTTTTGAAGTAGTAGAATCGCGTGAATTGGGTGTATGGGAGGGGGGGTGTTTCCCCAACCATTCCAGTCTTGGAGTTCAAAAATGTAAAAAAAATAAATATTTTCAATAAATATTTTAAATAATCGTGCAAGTGTGCTTATGTCCAAAATCCTTAAGTGTTATGAATCTTGCAAGTTATTTAAAGGATGTTAACTAAATCCGTGTTATGAATCTCGCAAATTAATTAAAGGATGTTAATTAAATTAAGTAATTAAGTATTGAATATCCGTATGCCAGGAACATGTCAAAGACATGCCAAGGCACGCCAAGGCGTACCAAGGTCATCGTTCTTACACTATCCCTCCACTATATCGTGGTTACGAAGTGAACTGTAAGAATATCGTATGATTGAGAGAGATGCTTGCCCTATTCGTATGTTAAAGACGGTTACAAATACTTAACTGTAAGAATTCTGCATTTTAATAACAAAATTTCGTAAATGTATGTTTTTTTCTTATAATTTTTCGCAAATGCAAGTTTTCTACTTTTAAAAAACCACACATGCGCTGTTTTCTCTATGGAAATTAACATAGGTTTTCACACTTATGCTTTTTTCTAACGTTTTATCACAAAAACACACTTTTTACGTGTAAAAATCTAACAAAAAGATGTTTTCAAAGTAGCAGAATCGCGTGAATTGATGTTTTAAAGTAATAGAATCGCATGAATTGATGTTTTAAAGTAGCAGAATCGCGTGATCGACTATATTCGATGAATGACTCTATTCAAAGAGGTGTATATACCCAATGAGGGAACTCATAGACTGTTTATCAGAGATCCGCGAAACATTTAAGTTAGTAATGTTATGAATCCCACATCCATTTTAGTCTGAAAATCTAAAAAACCCCAGAGAATATATCTATTTTAAAAATAAGTATTATAAAAAAAGTGTTAGTGTATAAGTTTATACTCATAGTGTGTGTCCTATTTCTCTAAATATAAAAGAACAATACAAAACCCTCCACGTTTATGTCTCGTAAAAATTGATATAGCTATAAGTGAACCGCCCAACCCTTTTGTGCGGATGGAGGGGAGATATTTAACACATTCTCGGCACTAGGAGAATACGTAGTGGACGTTGGCACGTGTTATATTATTGAATAAGAAATTGCTTAACCCGAAATACGAGCGAGTCTGTATTTAGGATATATATAGCCGAAAATGGTTATCTTGTGATTTTTAACGTTTGAAATAGCAACATACACGCTAATTTCTTTACGACGAATAACATATATTTTTTGTATGCATATCAATTTTAAGCGAAATTTAACACATATAGCTTTCTGAGGGAGGGAGAAACGCCTAATATGGTGATACATATGACACACGCGCTCAGTACAAATTGGCGGAAATAAATAATGAAATAGTTTTTAAAGACGAGACTTTGATTTTTTTTTTCGATAAATAAGGTATTTGAGGTTATTTAACGTGTGAATGATCGATACATGGTAATAAAATGAGGAACTAGGCTAAGTTTTCAAGTATAGGACTTTGAAGTTTTTAGCTAAATGTAATATCTGCCAACATTTTATAAGATGATATCACTTGCAGAATGAGTTTAAGACAATCCCATCAGCAGCAGCTAGTTACGAAGTGTCGAATTAGACGAACAATTCTACGATACAAAATTTAAATATCCTAACCAAATACAATGCTTTGTAGCTTTTAAAGGGTTGGAAACACCCAAGGTCTATAGAAAGGTAAAAGGTAAGGTTGGCCAAAGATTGTACGCCAACAGCTGGAATTCTCCCCTCCCTTCGCGACTGACGTCACTGGTCCCAAAGACAGGTCCGTAGCCCGTTGCTGTCATAAGAAATACATTGAATACCGCAGCAATTTTCTTAATTTAAATATACATCATATAGTATATTGAAATTTCTATCGAGTAAATGATAGATTAGATTTCATTGTTCATATATAAGAATATAATATTAAATAAAACTAGTTATGGTAAATTTTATTTAGGACTGTTTTGTTAGAGTTGTTTTTAAGCATCTCTGACGATGACATTAGCAATTGAGCTGTTTAAAATATGCTAAAATATTTTCTGCATTTTAAAATTGTTATTAGTTTTTCTTTAATAAATGCATAGTAAAATATCGGAGGATTTAACTAAAATACAAGACACTATTATTCTATCTGAGACCAGAATAATAAGCCACCAAAACCTGTCCGATTTTATCGAACTGCTTTAAAATATCATGCTTGTAGACTTGACATGATAAAATAAATTAGAAGACAGTGAATAATTTGCTGAATGTAATTCAAAAATAGTTTTCAGAATTATAGAAATAAATAAATATGTGACGTCCTTAAAGATTTCAGGCAGAAAAATGCTCGTATTATTTTTTTTTTCTTAATGAAATTGATATGTGTACGAAATCCAATTATTTAAAGACTTCTTCGAATGCGAACAAATGTGGAAATCATATTTTGTACGATACAAAAGATCAGTACAATTATTTTCTTTAATTATGTATTATCATTGTTTCATGATGGTCAAAAAATTGAATTATTCAAGAAATTAAATGAGCACTGAATTTCATATAACGATAGGCAATTTTTGAATATGGGCACTTCATGATAAAAAAAAATGTAAAAATTAAAAAAAGTAAAGGGATAGGACGAGACATTGATTAGATAAGTTCAGTTTTGACCAGATTTTGAAAATGCCTTTCATAAAGGAAAGTCTACCGAAATTGTGCCTTATTTTCGCTATATGTTTGAAAATCAATGAAAGCTAACACGTCCAACCAGTCAGTAGGTTTTAATCAATTGCGTCGACAGAAAAAATGGGGGGGGGGGGGAGGGGGGCGATAATGAAATAAGTTGCTTCCTATTTCTCCTAATATCCTTCCTTCTAACTTCAATAGTTTTCGATAGGTTCTGGGGGGGGGGGGGGGTATATCTCCCATTACCTCTTTAGTGGCTTTACTAGATTTGATCTCACGATCTTTCAACTAATTCTGGCGTTACAAAGGTCAGTGATCAAATGACTGGGTTACGGATTTTCCCCTATGGGAGAGAAGGATAATTTTAAAATTGGCCATTCTATAAAGGAGGAATGCCTTCATGGAGGACATTTTAAGGGAAGCTGCGTCACATTTATGTTACATGTTAGGAAAACCATGAAAACCTAACACACGCAGCCCGTCAATTCCTAACTACTAGGTCATGAGTAAACCTTAAAATTTAAAGCTCTCTCTCTCCATTGCTTATTTTTCATTTTTTCACGTGAATGACCAGAAATTCTTTCAACTTTTCTTTTCATGGCGTTTCTTTTCATCTGTTCATTTATGTGCCTTATTCGAAAGAAGGTTCTGGTTCTGGTATATGTTCTTACAACACCAAGAGCTATTTCAGGAAATTGTTCTTTTATTTTCAGTTGGAGGTTCTTTAAAATATTTCTTGAATTAGAAATAAAATTTCCGTGTAGTTTTAAAAAAATATCTTATAATTTGGTGACTGTTTCTACCCAGGTATCATGTGGAACAATTAAACCACCTCTTGATAAAGATTCAATCCATTTTTTGTCATTTTCGGATGTTGATTCCACTAGATATGAATAAGTTCCTAACTGGGCTTCTTTATGACGATATGCCAAATATCCTGCAAAAAAAAAAAACAAAAAAAAACGCAAGACTTCTTTTTCATTTACAACAGGACTGAAATGAATGTCATGTTGAGGCTCAATGGGGGGGGGGGGGGGCAATCTGCAGTGATGTTGCATAGTCTTTTTCTTCTAATTTGAAAAATAAAGTCACAGTTAGTGTTTGATCTTGGTTATTTTCCACATTTGTATTTATTGGCATAGGAAGCTTAGACCCAAGCAATAATGTTTTAAGTCGGAATTTGAAATCAGTAGTAAGAGGATGGTTATAAAATCGTACAAGACCTCTAATTTGGGAAAATATATTTTCTAAAGCATCTTGATTGACTCTAACTTGTCATTAT
The DNA here is from genome assembly GCA_951213105.1 of Amaurobius ferox. Classification (NCBI taxonomy): domain Eukaryota; kingdom Metazoa; phylum Arthropoda; class Arachnida; order Araneae; family Amaurobiidae; genus Amaurobius; species Amaurobius ferox. The sequence continues at coordinate 150,175,484 of OX578137.1, read as the reverse complement.
GTATTTAATATTATTTTCTTTCATGTCATCATAAAGTCCTTTAAAGCTTGCTCTTGAAACAAGAATGCCTTTTTGGAAAGGCAGTATTGAAGTTTTAGAAATGACTCTGAGTTCCGTAATATCCGCTTGCATTTGACTTAGAATTTGCATTTGGTCATTTATATTATTTCCAAAAGCTCTGAGCGCTTTGATTTATTTTCATCATTAGAAACGCGAGAGTTAAAAACATCGACACATTTTCCCATGCTTCGGAAGGTCTGGCTAGGGACCAGTGACGTCAGTAATTCCAAGAACTCTGGACAGGAGTAGGTTGCCAGAAATGAATGGCCTACCTCTCTTACTTCCATTTACCTTGGGAAACACCTACTAAGGTGACATGTATGATACTTATAGCTGATACGTAGTCATGAAATGGGAAACTAACAAAGATTTTTTAGAGTTAGAACTTGAATTATAATTAAACATGATTTATACTAACTACTGCAAAGGGAGAAATGTATAGAGAAAGAGGTTATGTATATATAATGCATATAACCAACACCCACCGGTGGAATGCAGATCTAAGATAGTATTTTTAGGAGAAGACATGAGATTCTTAAGTAAATGGGGGTATTTAGAGACATTTAAAGAGATATAAACATATAATAAGGTAGCATCCATAATACACACAACTAATATAGGACAACGAAAGGGAAACTTTAGTATTGTTTAGAGACCGAACTTCAAATTTTTAAGTAAATGTAGATGTTTGGAAATTTTTAATGAGTTATGTGCGATACACATGTCCCCGATGACAGTGGTGGAAAAGTGATAACGGAACAGTTTTTAAAGATGTGACTTTAACATTTTTCATTTAAGTGAAGAATCTACTAAATCTTAGAGAGTGCTAGCGCTTACCGAGGGTTTTATGTATAATACACATAAGCAGCATATAGCATTAGGAAGGGGATATTAGAAAAATTTTTAAAGATAGGACTTTAGATTTTGGAACTAAATGAGATATCAAGAAACATTTAAAGGGGATGAAAACATCTAATGAGTGGAATGAGGGTGTACTTACCCAAGACACCTAGCGCTGTAATTATTCATTAAGATAAAATTTTAAAGTAAAGACTTTAGAAGTTTCACATAAAGGGCAATTTATACTAGTTTTTAAAGAAATGGAAACCCCCAGCGAGATAACTTAGAATGAATACAATGCCGATATATAACAGCGAAAGGAAAACTTAAATATTGTTTAAAGACTGAACTTCAAATTTCGAAGTAAATGTACATGCTCAGAAACTTTTAATGGTCTAGTATGATACGCAAAACTCGATATAACAGTTAAATGACGAACTAAGAATAATTTATAAGTACGTAACTTTGGATTTTTTAATTAAATAGGGATTTCTACTAATTTTTAAAGGGATAGAAAGGTATACTAAAGGGTGTACAACAAATTTTTAGAAGCGACTTTGGGAATTTGCTAGCAGAATAGAGATTTCTACTAATTTTTAAAGGGTTATAAAGACATACCAAAGGGTATACAACAAATTTTTAGAGGGGACTTTGAGAATTTTTTAGCTAAATAGGGATTTCTACTAACTTTTAAGGAATAGAAACACATACTGAAGAGTATAGAGTGTAATCATTACTAACACCTAGTGCTAAAATGAGGAATTAGCATAATATTTTAAAGATTAAACGTTAAAAATTTTGTAACTAGGTACAACATATAAACGCTTAAAACGGATGAATACGCAGATTGAGACAGCATGTGCGATACACATCATCCACATATAGTAACAAAAGTAGAACTAAACATGCTTCTAAGGATAGAATTTCTGGTTTCTTCACATAAATGAGGATGTTTACAAACGTCTGAATGGTTAGAAACTACACTTTGAGTGGGAGTAGAATAGCACCATCACCAATACCTATCGAGGGAAAATAGGAATTAGAGTAATATTTTGAGGAGGAGACTTTGGATTTTTAGGTAAATGCTATGTTTAAAAACTTTGAAAGTAGCATAAATACCCACTAAGATGATATATGCGATACACATAGCCAATACATTGTTATGAAATAGGGAAGAGCTAAGATAGCTTTTTAGAATAACACCTAAATTTTTTTTTAACTAAGCGCAATATATCAGCACTTAAAGCGGACGAATACAAAGATTCAGACGGCATGTGTGATACGCATCGCGGACACATAATAGTTAAATGTTGATTTAAGTAAGTTTTTAAGGATAGAACTCTTAATTTTTTGGGGTAAATGAGATGTTTATGAACATTTAAAGAGTCAGAAACACCTAATAAGGTGGTATGAGATGAATTCATCATCATCAGATAACAGCGAAATGGGGATACTACAAATATTTTAAAGGGGAATCCTTAAAATTTCCAAGTAAATAAAATTTAAAGGGTCGAAAAATCACCGGATCACCGACAGTACAGATCACCGACATTCTAAAACAGACGAGACATATCTATACAAGATAAAAAATATTGTACGTTAGTATAAACACGCTATTCTATGCAGCAATGTAATACATACCCCAAAATTTATATAAAGGAATCATGAATCCATTATGCTAATCTCATCAGAAATCAGCTAAAATAATAAAATTATCAAGCTAAAGAATATATCTAGATACTAAAACCCCAACAAACTACACTAAATTGATAAAAATCTTAACTAAATAAAATAATGAAGCTGTAACATATTATAAAAATACAAAGTTTAATAAAATGAGAGAATAAAATCATATTAAAGCAAGTATTTAAATGTTCAATCCGGTTCAAAAATGCTGCATTAGGTATAGGCCGATGAATAATGACAGGTCTAACATCTCCAGCATTGCCAACTAAAACCGACATATTCGTAGTAGAGGACAGTTTAAATAAGACCTACCAACATGAAATCCACAATTAGAATGATAAAATTGATGCTTGAACACCACCGACACCCCCTTTGCGACAAGATCACATAAAGATCATACCATGGTTAGCATTAAACCGAGTATAAAATTGAATCGCATGTTAAAAAATAATAGATTTTAGTAAAATAATTAAAGAAAATCCCTTTGTGATTATAAATGGTTTACCTACTTTTACCGTGTGTATATGTGTATGTGTCTGTGTGTAGAGAAATCAGATGTGTTATAGAGAAATTAGACATTTTGAAAAAAATCGGCCGATTCCGCGTTTTTCAAGACACACATTTTTGGCCGCTTTTTTGCGAAAAATCACATTTTTTTTCTAAAAAATTCACAAAAGTGTGAAAACCCATGTGAATTCCCATAGAGAAATCCAACAACCCCAAAACTTCAACTTGTTGAAAAAACGCACATTTTTGCTGTTTTTTTAACGTTTTTGAAACATAAAAGTGGATTTTTTTCCTAAATTTTGCGAAAAAATTGCAAAAGTGTGAAAACCCATGTTAATTCCCATAGAGAAATGGATCCAATTCACGCGATTCTGCTGCTCTAAAAACACGCCTTTTCGGCCGCATTTTTGCGAAAACGCACAGTTTTTTAAAAAAAATTGCAAAAGTGTGAAAGCCTATGTCAATTCCCATAGAGAAATCTGACATTTTGAAAAAAATCGGCCGATTCCGCGTTTTTCAAAGAACACATTTTTGACCACTTTTTTGCGAAAAACCACATTTTTTTTCTAAAAAATTCACAAGTGTGAAAACCCATGTTAATTTACATAGAGAAATCCGACAACCTCCAAAATTCAACTTGCTGAAAAAACGCACATTTTTTGTTGTTTTCTTAGCGTTTTTGAAACTTTTTGTGAAAAAACGCTAAAAATGACACACGTTTAAAAATTTATGTTATTTCCCTTCATCATACAAGATTCTCAAGTATCTCATCATACGATATTCTCGCAGTTAAGTGTTCGTAACCGTGATATAGCGGAGGGATATTCATTACTTAATTACTTTATTTAATTATCTTCATTAATTTATAAAAAAGAAAAAAATACGAATATTTCGTACTCAATCAGTTCATTTAACTCATTTAGAAAAAGAAAAAAAAAATCCCAACTATCAGAAAAATCCCAAGCTTTAATTCTCTTTTCTGCCGCTAGGGGGCGCTGATGGTACTATTTCAAAGGCTCAGCTGTTGGCACCCCCAAAGAAGTTTCTCCCCCACAGGTGTTGCTATGACAACCCAATATATTTCTAAGTTCCCTCCTTGATAGTTCCACTTTCCGCCGCTAGGGGACGCTGAGCTTTCGACGGTGTTGCCACCCCTAAAAAAGTTTCTCCCGTACAGGTGTTGCTACGGTAACCCCTGTTTTTAGGAATGCACACAAAAGAATATATTAGAACTGTTTGAATTATTTAGGAATATACATTAGGACCTGCTCAATATCAGAACAGGATAAGGATTGAATTTTATCTTACAGAATCAAGAATATACAACAGTAACTGAATTTTTTAATTGTCAACAATGCTTGCTGATATTAAGAAATTTTATACCATCCTCACGATTTGTATAGATTAACAAAAAATAAGTTGCTATATATTACATTTCAAAATTTATGTGGATATGTATTTCGAATGAAATTCCTCGGATCAAATGAAATTAAAAAAAACCACAATAGGTGGTACATTTGCATGTATACATGCAGGCATGAAAATTTTTAAGTTTATAATGTCTAACAGGTCATCAAAATTGCCATCTGTCTGAATAATATCTGTCTTAAAAGGGATTAAATTAGAAGATAGTAGAAAGTTTTTTAAAAATAATAGATAGTTTTTAAAAAGTGCAAGCAGAACACCAGACGCGCAGAAAAAAAAGGATGCGAGCACATCTGTGGTAGGGAATGAAATGTCGCTTGTTACCCCAAAAGAAAACTTTGGAGGAAGTTTGGAAGAGTAAGAAGTTGTATACCACGCAAGCTGTATCCAAACTAGCTCCAAACGAGATCCCAGCCCCCAAATAACGAATACATTAACTGAATTATTAAAGTTATACCTAAGAACTAGAGATCCACTTTAATATTTTCGATATCCAGGGCTTTTTAAGGAAATTGAATGAATATTTATATATTTGTGAAAAAATATTGATTTTTAGGAATATTTATGTGAGAAAAGTACAATATGTTTTTAACCTCCTAAAATATATCGAAAAGCTTTTCTCTGTGGAATTCCACACTTAATGGTAATTTAAGGAATTTAGTTCATTACACTAGCAGCCATTTTAAAAAACCCTTTCAGTTTATTAACACTTTACAGCAAAGTTGAAAAGTGTTTATGACTTTGTTCATTCTGTCTGTCTGTCCGTTAGCACGATAACTGCCGTAAAAATGACTTAATCAAAATGAAATTCTAGTATGTTGTTCAGACGGTCTGTAGGACCTATGGGAATATAAATGAATAATATCACCCAATTAGTTTTGGATTGAACCCGGGTTGAATAAGTGAAATACATTGAGCCCTATGGGACCTAATTTTTCAAACATTTTTTAAGCGGCTTTAATATTCACAAATTGCTTCGAAAATTTTAGGTAATATTCAAATTGTTCCATAACATATGTAAAAAAAAAATCAGCGAAATATATTCAGTAGTTTTTAAATAAAAATTAAAATAATAATAACACCTCTTATATGAAGCGATCACGAGACCATGATATCAAAAGATCACATGACCCACTTCAAAATGATATATGGCATCCATCTTCTCTCAAAATCGTGATTTATAAAGTTGTTTTTAATTCATATTGAGTGTTGAATCCGTCCTAAAACCACTTTCTTTTTTCTTACATTCTGTACATCTACATACTGAAACAACTAAATTACAATATAGTTGAGTTTAAATGCTCATACAAATTTGATTATTCCTACAACGAAACCTATTTTTCACCTATGTAAAATGGAAACAGCAAAATATGTAGAATGAGTTGTATTTCTTTAACACAAAATCATTTAGTTCATGGAGATTGAATAGCTGATATGAATGAAATATTCATTGATTTTACAAACAGAAAGACGATTTTTTTTATGAAGTTTTACGCATAGAGTTTAATTACTTGTACCTCCATGGTCTTAATTTTTAAATAAAATAAATTATTATAGTATTGTGATGAAAGACATGAATGGGAAATTATTTATGAACGAAATGCTGCTTTTATAGATAGAGCCAGGCGTGTTATTTTTTCTATGACGTCATTTGAATGAATTTCAGTTGTTTTCGATGAAGTTTTCAAATATAATAAATTATCGTAGTATTATGACAATTCTAAAATTATTACGGAGGAATGTATCGCATTTTAGAGATGTTTAAACCAGGCAATTTATATTTCAATGCCGTCATTTGAATGAAGTTCATATTTTTCCATGAAGGTTTAAGTTTTCAAATATAATAAATTACTGTAGTATTATGATAAGTTTTAAAATATTACCGAGGAATGTATTGCATTTTAGACATGTTTAAATAAAATTGAATTGTAGTTGGAAAGTGTTTCATAATCAATGCTTTAAGCATGATTGATCTTTCTTGTTAATTACAGAGAGGCTGAGGTGGGACGTGCTTAAACATTTCTATATATTGCCCTGAGTCCGACACTCCTTATCAGCGAACTTTCAGTTAGACGCATTAGGAGTATGCTTACATTTTGACAGATCGATATTTTCGCGTTCACAAGGCTCGAATGTATCAGGAAACAGCAGCAAGAGCGTTTTTCTAGTTCATTTTGGAAATGAATGTATTGTGAAAGAAGTGCACAGCCGTTATTTTTCTCAAAATTATGGTTTTAATAACTCCATAAACTAAATCAGACACTTTTTAAAAATATACATTACATAGTGAAAAACATTTCATTCTATAAACAGATATAATCGGATCTAGAAAATTATAACTGTTTACAGATATTGAAAATGCACATGGACTGGACAGGAAAAATCCCTGTACTAATATCCATCAGACGCCTGTGGGTGGCAGACATCAAAACAACTTTATAGAGATTGTAATATATTTGCAGAACTGGTTACCGTTGATTTTATTCTTGAGCCCAATTGTGTCAAAAGTGAGACTGGCACATTTTTAAGATACAGTCCTGTCTATGGATAAATTAAATTTCCATGATTGTCCTTTGAGAGAAAAAAAAAATCTGTTTACACTAAAACTATTGCTTTTTAAATAACTTACGGGATTTTCTTTCATCCTTGAACCCCCTCTTTCGGCGGCCGGTTTCTGCAGCTGTTTCCTTCATCAGATCACAGAGCCTATTGTTAATCAACTGATCCCAATCTTTTTGAACTCTTTCAAATTTCTTATAAGAGAATAAAAATTGATCAAATATATTTTTGAAATCTTTTACGGTTTCAGAATCCGAAAGACCCCATTTCAAATAATGAGAAATGGTTTCTGCGTCAGATTTGTACAGCAGATCCAAAATATTGTCCATTGTGTCAATATGCCACATGACGTCTTTTCGTAATTGCTTGGTTTCTATAGGAGATAACTCAAACAGTTCTACAAAAAAATTCACATCTTGCCATTGTTCATGTAAGATCGATTTTCTTAATACCTTTTGGGGAAACTTTTTGGCAAAAAGCTCCTGTTTGAAAAGTTTTCTATCTTTTTCAAAGGGCCATGCCCAGCGGAGAAATTGAGATATCTTAGATGTTAAGCATTTTAAATTACACCTCGAAAACTGGATATATCTTAAAGGATCAAATGCATTTTTTTCTTTAAAAATGCTCATAAATCGTCCTTTGTATTTTTTTCTAGCTTGTTCAGATGGCAAACACCACTCCAATACTTTGTCCACGAGTTCGGTTTCGAACTTCTCCATTAAAACTGTGATGGCCTTTCGTGGATCCCACGCTAAGGCTCCGAGGGAATCACGGTCCTTCTCTAACATCCAATTTATAGGCAATCCACTTTTCAGCAAAGCACTCCGAATTAGTTTCGGTTTAAAATCCGAAATTTCATCAGTTGAGAAATACGCCCAGTTCAATAACGAATTCAACTGCTCTCTGTCCTTATGAGTCAGAATCCAAAAACATGTTTCTCTCCCCTTCCCTGATAGCAAAAACTTTTTTCTAAAATCAGCTACTTTTTTATCTGAAGGTAGACAATCAGATAAAAGCATGTCGAGCTTTTCACGATTTCCACTCTTGATATAATAGCTACAAATGTGTTGGCCCGAAAGAGAATTCATAACTGAACGCTTTTCTTTCACCGTCGCGTGTTGTAAAATATTCTGAAATATTGGTAGATCGTTATGTGGAAAAGACGTTTTGTATAATATTCCGCGAACTCTTCCTTCAAATACCCTATTAGACAAAGAATATAAATAGCGAAAATAATGATCTGGAGTTGTTTCAAATAGCTCTATCAATAGGTTCCCATAATCGTGATCGTCAAATTTTTCTTCACTGTGAATGTTTTCTTCATCCATAAAATATCGCTTATATACTAAAGAATCTAACAGTTGTGAATAGTAGTTTTCGGGTAAAACGCTCCACAACTTGGTAATAATTGGTATCAAATATATATGATAAGGAGATTCCAGCATCCATTTGAATGCAGGACCTTTTGAAACAGCACTCAGTCTGTCAATTATGTTAAATAAATTTTCAAAAAATAGTACTATCTGTTCGTCAGACATATGTGACACAAGAAAATACAAAATGTCGCTGTAATGTATTGGAGTGGCGCACCAATATTTTGAACGATATATTTGGTACTTCCAATTTTCAAAGGAATCTAGATTTTTTTTAACCCACTTGAAACAACCATTTAAAATATTATATTTTTCCAATGCACACACAGCACATTGGATAATGATATCCAGTTTCGTATTTTCAAGCAGCATATTCCAGCAATAGACAACAGCTGTTCTTTGTCCTTCTTTCACAGCTTCCTCAAAGCAACTTTGCCAGAATCTGTTATCACGCTCTATAAATTCGCCCTCTTTTCCGGATACATGATACGACCACAGCCTGACTAAATTCGATTGCCCACACATCGGTTTGTTTCGTTCACTTAAAAATTTCACTTGATGTTTCGACGGAATTTGGTTCCACAGAGGAAAAATAAAGGGCTCCAGAAAGTGTAAACATGCTAATGAATATCGTTGGGTAATTGGAAGTTTCTCATCTTGTACCAAGCGTTCTATTACCTTTCTTTCGTTAATTCTTCCTTCTGCGGTCCAATCATTTAGCGTTAAATGTTCATCAGTAACATGAGGAGTTTCATGAAATCGTACTGCAAATTCCATATTCCAGCAAAACACACGAAAACTTATTATCCAAATACGATCGTTTAATAACTTTTTTAAAGCACGTGGAATTGGGAGCATTCTGCACAAGGTAGAAGACTGGAACCGTATACGCCTCTCCCATTCAAAGCGAGGCCATCCAAATTCGAACTGTCTGCCAAAATCTTCTAAGATGTGTTTCTTCAGCCGATAATGTTGACACATCTGAATGGCTAATTTCGTTATTGCCTGTTCTTTGAGTGATGGTGGAGTCTTCACATAACCTTTCAGCAACTTTTCTGAAAAAAACTGGTCGCTTATGCTCATTTTATAGATCTAGTTTAACTGCAATTCTAAAAAAGGTGTATGCCTTTAGCAGAAATATATTAACGGTGTCTGTTTTAATTCAATGTAACAGGTTTCAGGATAATAGCAGCAATGTCTTCGAACATATACTATAAATCTTGATAAGCAATGATCCAAGATGATTTGTTTACTTGTCAAATCTGTTCTTTATTTGACCCAGATACCTCCAAATCCAGTACGGCAGATAGAATCAGCAGAAGGAGTAACTGCAAGGAAAAACGAAATATTTTAGAATGCAGAGCAATTACATCTTATTAATAACGACCATTACGTAACAGTGGCATGCAATTTTATAAAATATCTCACATTCCCTCGCTTACTGCAACTAAGCTCCTAATATTCCAGGACATATATTGACCATGCTTCTCCCTTATTGAATAACATTAATTATTATACAGCCTTTTAATGAAACATAAATAATTCACCACTAACTAATAAAACGAAATTAATTTACAACCCTCTTGACTCCCTAACAAAACATACCTCTGATCCATAAAACTCACTATATATAATGAATTATAAATACCAAATTTATAATTCTTAAAATGCGACTGAGGATTATCAAAGAAATTAAATTTCATTTCCCGATATATCTCACTTTCGTCAATTTGGCGACAGTGTCTCTACATTTGTCCCCAAGACTTCCAAATATGTCGCCAATGGTCCACATTTGTGACTCATTGAGATAGAGAGACAAAAAAGCGGTTTACATGATTCCCCAATTAAGTTTTTATTGAAAATCTGGTGTTAGTAGTGCATGTCCATTTCTTTACACATCACGTTTAGGTGACTTCCATAACATCCAAAAATGGCCCTGAGCATGCATAAAGAAATATTTATGTTAAATTTTGTCATAGAAATTAGTCGATTTTGTTTGCGACATCATACAAAAGATTCAAAATGTTAATTAAACGAGATTGATAATTAATTTTAATTTATATGTACTTGGCGAAATGATATAAACATACTACAATTGATTCTGTTAAATATTCTGAGCAGTGAAGATTTTGAGTTAGTGTTTCGATGTTAATATAGATCTTACTAGACAGTAAAGGTATCTACAGGATATATATCGTTATTTTGTTCCACATATCATTAATTACAGTATATAAAATGTGAAGAGAGTAGAATAAGTATTTCACCACAGTGCTTGTATCGTTACCTAAATATTTGTATAAATATGAAATTTTAAAACTTTTTTTTATTAGATTTCGAGAACATTTTATGTATTGCAGTAGATGGAAGGTCGTGACTGAAATTTGAATGCGGTTTAGATTTAGAAAAAATGTTGGGGGCTAATCTGTTAGTTGAGACATATCGTTAAAATAAAGATAATGAAATTGGGTTGAGAATACACCATATATATATATATTGTTTCTTATGTGTATACTGATCTTGAAAATCGGCTTAAGAATTTTGATGAAATGAGCCCCCTTATCGTGTGTTATCATCAGGAGTTGATATCAACAGGTTTTATGTCAAAAATATCCTCCTTCTTCAGGGTAAAATGGCAGTAAAACCAGACGAGTAAAAGGCTTTGCTGGTGCAATCCCTCTGTTATTTATTTTTACGAAGGAGTCTTCAGAAAGCGGTTGATATATTTAACCGAAATTTTATGCTGAAACCATAACGAAATATTTTTAATTTTGGAATATAACAGCATGTTCATCAAATATTTTATATTATGTTTTATCGTGTTATAGTTCCATTTCATCAGTTTCTCAGACTCTAAATTACAGCATTACCAAATAAAATAATATTTTACATTAAACATCTTTTGATTGTTAATTCATTTAATAAGTCAGACAAAAGAGTTAGCATGAAAAATATTACACAGATATCTAATATATATATATTTTTTACTTTTATTTGGTGTGAAAGTGTCTGATTAGAATTAGAACTTTTCAAATTGTATTCTATATGATATCAGACCTCTTTTCAAAGTGATATACTACTGTTCTGGTGGAGTCTTTATCCATTAAATTGATGACATCGCTCGCTATAACACTTTTGGTATAATTTCAATTTATTATTCCATAAATTAAAATAACTGAGATTGAAATCGAGATTATGGAGTAAACTTTTTCGCTGTGATTCAAGGATGACCATTCCTAGTTAGCAAGATATAAAAAGAGTCATTCACTTTAGAATAAAATATTATACATATAAAAAATTGATGTCACTTTCACATATTTTCTCCTTTAATGCATAGTATTATGCAAAGAGAAAGTATTCAATTAAACCAAACCCGAGAATTAGATATTGATGGATCTGAGGATCTTTGAATACAAATCAACCACTTTTACAATGATGTCTTTGCATTTTGCCTCCGTGGGTCTGTAAACACGATATCTCTCGAACAAATTGAGATAATTGAATAAAATTTAAAATGATTATTGCCATCGGAAAAGATCAAAGGGCTATTTATTTTTAGAATGATCAGGAAAGCACTCAATTTGAAATCATTTGCAGAATATGCACGTCCACCTTTCGATATTGTCTTTGATCTATATTGGAAAAGTTCATAAAAACACACATATATATATATATATATATATCTGTAAACATATATATATATATATATATATATATATATATATATATATATATATATATATATATATATATATATATATATATATATATATATATATATATATATTGTTTGTTCGGTCTGATAAGAATATCCTCCTAACACAATATGAATAAAGACATTAATAACATAACTTTAGAATTCCATATATTTAGCTATTTGACGTTTAAATCGGGGCCAGAGAGTGGGATGTGTTAAAGAAAATCCTTCCTTCTTTCACCCTATTTAATTTGTATAAACCATCCACAAAATGGTAAGGTGTTAAACAAAAGGTCATATACACACTGCTTGTCCGCAAATGGGAATGTATTCACTGTTGTGAATTGTTAAAAGGCTTTGAAGGTACTTGAAATTAAAAATAAATGGATGCATTATTTAGTCTTGATACAACGTGTTATCCTCACATATGACATTAAACTGTATTGTTACTGTCCTACCGCCACGAGAAAGTCCCCAGACAGCAGACGTTGTGGTGGCGGTCGCTATGGAAACAGGTTATTCCACTGCATTTTAGGTGTGATGGAAAGCGCTTCTTTCCGATTTGGCGCAGATAGAACCGACGAAAGTCGCATTTCGCTTTGCACTGGGGTCAATGCTAAGTGCTCGCATTCTGTGATTTTTAAAGCTGTGAAGTAACTTGTACTGTGTTGCACACTTTGTGGATTTTGTCTAGTTGTAAAATGACTACATTTAAAAGTGGAAAGACTTTGCATTCGCAAGCATGTGAAATAGTCCACAATGTTACGGCATTTTTTGAAGAGGAAAAACCGCAAATTCTCTAAAAATACCAATTTCAAATGCAATGAAGAGAACTGAGGAAGCGACAGGGGTTTCAGCGTCATCAGTTAAAAAGGTAAAATGTGAGGGGAAATCGCTTAATGACACTGAGATTAGCATTTTATCTATTTGAATAATTTACAAGTATTGCTTAAAGAAGCTATTTTAAAAGTAACACAAAATGAATGGAAAAAACACTGTGAACAAACAACACATTGAAAAACTAGAGAATATTTATTGGAAGAAAGATGGATTGATAGAAGATATTGTGGATAAAATAGTGATAAATCTGTCGGATAGCGATTCAGACTCTTCTTCAAGTAAAAACATTTCAAGTGATTCGGACATAGTAGATAATAGTTATTCCAATGAATCTGAATGAATATTTTATAATTGATTGAAAAATATGAAAAGAATGAATATTTTAAGGTCATAATTTTGCGTATTTATCATTTATTTTTCCCTTTTTGCTGACTAATAATTGTGTAGCTTGCTGATTGAAAACTGTAATAATTTTCATTTAATTCGAAATTTAGTTTTAAACAAAATGATATAAATTTTAGTTTTAAATTGTAAGCTTTTCTCTCCCAAAATCGTCCGAATCTAAAAGAAAATATTTAAAACTACTTTGTTCTAATAGACTGAAGGCTTCTCGTAGCCGCTGACGCTTATAATAACAAATTATTTTCTGAGTTTAAATGACGAGAAATTTTTAAGTTAATCTATAATTAAATGTCATTTAATACGAAAATTTTGTTTAACTGTCGGATAAAAAACATCTACTATTTTCTTTTAGTACATCATGAGGGACGAAACGGATTCTTCGCTTAACGAAGTGCGCTTGATTTGCCAAATGTTGCAGTCGATTTTAAACCTTTCTCCCTCCTTTCTTCGACTCGTCTACTTGCGGCAACCCTGTTCAGAGACTTTCTCGTGGCGGTAGGACAGTACTTTGTATTTGACAGCATCGTTGCGACATTACATTACTACATATCTGCCACTCCACACTGTCTTGATGTTGTGAAGTGATTGGAGGGAATTCCTAACGTTATTGGACTGAAGTGGTCACAGACTGAGGGAATGGCGCAGCTGATTGCATACATGAAAGGAGTAGCGCTGCGTATCGTTACAGGATATCAACTAGTAGGGAATAGTAGGGGGTTCTGGCTCACGCGGTGCTATACTTTAACATGGGGAAATTGCGGTGCTAGTTCTCCCATGTTAAAGCATAGGTGCACCTCATGAGCAGGGGTGGAGCTTCCACCAGCACGTGACTTTCCATGATGTCAGTCAAAGGTTAGGATGGATCAGATGATTTTTTTTTTCTTTTTCTTTTTTTAAGTGTTAATGTTTTAAAAATTTCGTAAAGTTTTTTTTTTCTTATATTTTTTCGCAAATGTAAGTTTTCTACTTTTCAAAAACCGCACTTGTGCTGTTTTCTCTATGGAAATTAACATAGGTTTTCACACTTGTGCTATTTTTTAACGTTTTTTCACAAAAACATACTTTTTACTAACAAAATTTCGTAAATGAAAGTTTTTTTCTTATATTTTTTCACAAATGTGAGTTTTTTACTTTTCAAAAACCACACTTGTGCCGTTTTCTCTATGGAAATTAACATAGGTTTTCACACTTGTGCTGTTTTTTACCATTTTTTCACAAAAACGTGATTTTTACTAACAAAATTTCGTAAATACAAGTTTTTTTCTTATATTTTTTCACAAATGTGAGTTTTTTACTTTTCAAAAACCACACTTGTGCCGTTTTCTCTATGGAAATTAACATAGGTTTTCACACTTGTGCTGTTTTTTAACGTTTTTTCACAAAAACATACTTTTTACTAACAAAATTTCGTAAATGCAAGTTTTTTTCTTATATTTTTTCGCAAATGTAAGTTTTTTACTTTTCAAAAACCACACTTGTGCCGTTTTCTCTATGGGAATTAACATAGGTTTTCACACTTGTGCTGTTTTTTAACGTTTTTTCACAAAAACGTGATTTTTACTAACAAAATTTCGTAAATGCAAGTTTTTTTATTATATTTTTTCGCAAATGTAAGTTTTTTACTTTTCAAAAACCACACTTGTGCCGTTTTCTCTATGGGAATTAACATAGGTTTTCACACTTGTGCTGTTTTTTAACGTTTTTTCACAAAAACATACTTTTTACTTGTAAAAAACTAACAAAAACGCGTTTTTAAAGTAGCAGAATCGCGTGAATTGGTGTTTTAAAGTAGCAGAATCGCGTGAATTGGTGTTTTAAAGTAGTAGAATCGCGTGAATTGGTGTTTTAAAGTAGCAGAATCGCGTGAATTGGTGTTTTAAAGTAGCAGAATCGCGTGAATTGGGTGTATGGGAATCTCGAGAATCTCGGAGGGTTTAAGGGGTGTGTTTCCTCAACCATTTCGGCCTTCGATTTCAAAATTTTAAACATACATATTTTAAATAATAGCAGATACTTGTTTTCAACAATCTAAATGGGGTAAGGTCTCTTTCATAAATTAGATGTTGTTAGAAAAATATATATTTTTTTTAAATTGTGGTCCCACCTCCACCCGGTGTATAGGATACACCGCCACAATTCAATCTAGCATGGTCTGGTCATTTAAATTTGATAATGACCGTATGCTAGGCTCTTGATACCATCCTTTAAGATATGTCGCTTATCATCATAGGGAGATAAGCCCATTTTAATTTGCTTCACAGTATACATCTGATGGTCTTTACTTGCAATTTTAAATTGTTCCACTCTACTATATCTTCGCCTTGTTAGGCAATTATAATAATCTTCATGATGGATGTATTTTTTTACAACATTCTTATTAACACCTTTAGCAGTCTTTTTATCCGTGAAGAGTGTTTTTAGGCTATACATTAGTAGTGTGGGAATGAGAGAGCTGGCGCAGACCCATAAACACCCCATAAAAACACAACCCACTTTTAGAATATGTAATGGCTCTATATCACCCACAAAAATTTAAACCCACTTTAAAAAACAATGGTGTGATATCCCCCCATTAAAACCACACCCACTTTTAGAATGTAATGGCTCTATATCACCCATAAAAAAACCCACCCACTTTTAAAAACAATGGTGTGAAACCTCCCATTAAATCCACACCCACTTTTAGAACGTAATGGTCCTATTTCACACCATTAAAATTTCCACCCACTTTTAAAAACAATGGCTCGTAAAACCCCCATAAAAACCGGACCCACTTTTAGAACGTAATGGCCCAATATCACCCACACAAATTCGACTATACAATGGCTCTCAGACCTCCATTGAATCCCACCCACTTTTAGAAATGTAATGGCTGTATTTTACCATTAAAATTACCACCCACTCTTAAAAATAATGGCTCGCAAAACCCCATAAAAACCGAACCCACTTTAGAAAAGTAATGCAAATCCGATTAAACAATGGGGTAAACCTCCTCATAAAAACTACACCCCTTCTAGAAAAGTGATGGCTCTATTTCAACCATACAAATTAAACAAATCAATGGTATCAAAATCATCCATTAGCAAGGTTCTAGCGCAAGCACCTCCCGAGAAAGTGATGGCTCTATTTCGACCACACCAATTTTCCGGAGCGAGCAAGCGAAAAGTCGTTGGGAGGGAAGGGTACCCCCTTCGGCGCCGCGGACGGCCACCCCCTTTTTATTATGATACGTGGGATGATGTCCATAGCTCTATTCAAAATATTGAAGAGTTTTTAAATGAATATTCACCGGAGCCTCGATTGGTTGAGGCTATATACGACACTCCATCGCCAAACGAACTCTATACCACAAGGACGGTTCCAATCAGCACTTTAGATGTGATATAGACACTATAAAAGAGGCATTCAGAACAGAAGAATGTGTCCTTCGAACTGAGGACCATTAATTATCTTTTAATAGTTCGAAAACTGTTAAAAGATTATGATCGCCTACTCCTTTATTGCATAGTGACCGTGAGCCAAGGTATGGATACCATCTTCCAATATATGACGCTTGTCATCTTTTCCTGATAGGGCAATCTTATTGACTTGTATGGAATGAATCTCATGCTTTGTGCTCCTGATGAGATTCATGGTTCTATGCTGTACTTCTTGCTTGAATAGGCAGTTCTTGTAGTCCTCGAAGGATATCCTGTTTTTCACGACACATTTCTTTACTCCTTTCGACTTTTTCACCAGGTCAACCTCAGTTTTACAGGCATACATCTTAGATCTTAAGCCAACGAACTCTTCTAAGATCTTCCCTGCATTTTCATCCTTCATCTTCCCCAAGACCTTTTTATTTACTCGGGGCATACCATACCTATTGTTTTCTGGATAATCTGATGTGTCAAAGTAGTCAATCAATCCCTTCATATCCTCATAAAAGTCCTCGGTCTGTATGTCATAGATGTAACTGTCAGTGTCCATGTACAATAGCTTGATATCACCCCCATATTTAGGCTTCATAAGATTATAATGGAAGTCATACATCAGATGCTTCGATAGATCTAATATACTCATGCCGACGTATATTGGCTTATTAAAAATCACTTTCGTCTTGTTCATATGCACGGCGGCTAATCTTTCGTCAAAAATGGTCCTTCCCTTGAAGTTGGGCTTAGCAACTAGCTTCTCCGCTATCTGGGGATCGCATACTAGCCTAATATCGAGTCGCTTCCTGATATTTTCCATCGTCTTGCCAAAGACCGAGTTGTTCATAAGTTTGAAGAAGTCTTTCTCAAAGTCGTTGGTTGCCTTGGTCCTCATATCAGTGTTCAGGTCTATGTACCTCTTCAACCAGGGAGACTGCTGAAACTCCAACACTTTGTGCACCTTTTTGAGCTTCACCCCCAACTGCAACAGCTGCTTCAAAACCCTGTAATGAACCACATAATGCTCTTTGTCATAGAGGGTCGTCAGTAGTTTTGGCTGTTTTGAGCCATCGGGCATCCTGCTCTCAGGTGCTAGAGGTATGTCTGAATGGAGGTTGTGCAGATGGGTCGGGTACTGTAGGTCGCAATCTACGATGTATCCTTTGTCTGAGTCATCCTCTACTTGGGTCACATCTGACACAGTGCTCCACTTGAAGCCACCATGCGGTAGGTATTGACTCATGGCCCATCCGTAAAGGTTGTTGGCGTCAAGGTACATCAGGTAGTTAGACTTCTTGTTCTCGTCATAGTCCCTCATGTACTTGTTGTTCGCCCTCCCATATCGGTTACAGCACTGAGAGATGCCTCCTCTGGTCCCCTTTTCTAGCATGAGTATCATGTCATAGTCTGTCAACAGCTCTAGCTCAACCTCTGTGGTTTTGAGCATGGCGTCCCACGAGAGTCCGGGTGCAGTGAAGTACCATGCAGGATCCAACTTATAGGTCTTTAGACAGACATCTCTAAAGTGTTCCATGATGTCGGCTAGGATGAGTACATCAGTCTTCACATACAAATCGGAATATTCACCCAATGTATTAATGTTGAAGGCCTTCCATACCCTTTTAGCATGCTCGTAGTCCTCATCCTTTATGTGTGACTCATTCAATTGGTTGTAAAAGTCTTCTTTTGGGGGCAGCTTGGTTTCTTCGCATTTGTCCCACGAGTCCATGTAATCGTATGGATAGACGCCTTTTCGGGTGACGAGGTCCAGTTTGTCCTTGGGGAAGTACTTGGCTGTCTCCCTGAACTCCTTTACGTTCTTCGCAAGACTGTCGAGGCTAGCGGCCATGAACTTGAATGAGTCGACAAACCTCAACTTTATACCAGGTACCTTTACTTTCTTCCCATCGCCTACTTCTACAGTTTTTGCCCCGACCTCCTTACTGAAGGAAATGTACCTCTCCTCGTTGTTCGGGATGACGTCGATATCACCTTGGTCTCTACCGAGCTCCTTTATGAAGAGATGGGCGTCGTAGCCAGATAAGTTGTGGATAAACACTGGAATGAACGAAGGCTCTTGGTACTTTAGGTTGCAAAGGTTGTGAGCAGGTCCTCTGTAGTTCGATTCACATTTCGCCGGATTGAGAAGATGGTCATGATCTCTAACTTTTCGGAAGTCTGGTTTATCCTTGGGTGAATAGGGTGAAGGTTTCTTCCTGATATCTTCGTCACAGATGTGGCAAACATGGGTCCTTTGGAAATGCTCTTCATCTTCGGTGGTCATTTTGATGGGTTGCTTCTTATCATAAATGTTCTTTATCGCTAGCGCCTCAGTCTTCACTGTATCAAAGAACAGCTTGGTGGCATTGGGTCCTCTGTATGTGATTGGTGCCTTATAGTCTGCGTGTTTATATTTGATGTAGACAGTGAAGCTCATAGGTTCATGCTTTTGATATTTATGTAAGAATGAGCTGTCTTTTGTAGGGCAGCAGGTGTTTATCTTGTTTGTCAAGCACTCAAAGTCTCCATACATCACAAAGGGTAATCGTAAAGACCTTTGATAGTTTTTGAACCGCAGAGATTCGTTCTCCTCGGGCATTACAATCTTTACTGGTGTATTCTTCCTACAATCCGTTTCATGAGCTTGGAGGTCCTCTTCGGAGTTATAATACAGCAGGCATCTCTCACAGGTGAATATCTTTCCGTTGTGTTTAGTCACTTGTCCGCTTATCAATTTGGAGAGGTCTTTTATCCAACAGTAATGACTGTTTCCTTCCTTATTCTTTATGTACAGCAAATTGATGTGTTTGTCTTCCTTATTTTTAGTGATTCTCAATGGGTATATATCATTACCTTCGTATGAATATATGTTCACCGATATGTTATTCAACTTTTCGAACCTGTTAAATACTCTATCTTCCATCTTCACTGGAAACTCAATGCCTTCAAACTTTAGCTCATTCTCATACGGTTTATATTTGGTGACTCTTTGGGCATCTTTTTCCGCTGGATGTAGCGCAGAGAGTATTGCCCACCTGAAACACTTATTATCCTCATTTTGTACGTTAATGACTGCTTTTTTAGCTTTAATTCTTTTCGGTAAATCAATGTAGGATGATCCTCTCAGCGGGTTGTATTTATT
This sequence comes from Amaurobius ferox, assembly GCA_951213105.1. Lineage (NCBI taxonomy): Eukaryota > Metazoa > Arthropoda > Arachnida > Araneae > Amaurobiidae > Amaurobius > Amaurobius ferox. The sequence continues at coordinate 150,155,543 of OX578137.1, read as the reverse complement.
GATCCTCACCTCAAGGCTTTTAATTCTAACAAGCGTCCATCCCGAACCCTTAGCAACAAACTCCTCCATTTCTGTCAATAATTTTTGGATAACCGATCTGTAATAAGCTACCAAATCAGTTGATTCTAAGATGACTGCGTTTTCTGTTTTGAAGTTTTTCTCCATTTCTATAATAGCATCGTCTTTACCCTTTTGATAGTCACAGAGGAATTCGAAATTAACCTTCAAACCATGCAGCCTCTTTATGTGTTTAGTGATGAGTCCCCGGACTAGTGATGCCACATCGTTCAAAAAGTCGTTGGGAAGCATCAGGTTGTGTTCATTTTGGATGTCGTACGTCTTCAAGCGAGATTCAAAGGCTGTATTAACTTTGTGGAGGGTGTAGAGCCTTCTCTCTCGCGTATCTAAAAACAGGTCTGAGTCAAACCCGAAATGACGGTTGAACAACACGCTTTCTATGTATGCTATGATGTCTGCCCTCCTTCCTAACCTGGAATAGCCTCTAATGCCATGCGTTCGACAAAATACCCGTAGTTGGGGGAGAGTCATGTGATGTAGTCGATGCTCCACCCTTCCACACTCTGGGAGAGCGGTTGCCTTCTTTGGTTTATAGTTTAGGTGCCCTTTAGATTGTAGGTGCTTATTCATGCTTGATCCCTTAAATAACTTACCGCAACACCTGATCTTACGCACTCTGTTCTTCTTTGGCTTGCTAAACAAGTCATTGTGGAAACTGGAAAAGCCGTTATGATATTGAATAAGGTCGACCAGCTCCAACTTTTTAAGTTTCGAGTAACCTCGAATATTATTTTCACGACAGTAGCCTTGCAACTGTCGAACGGTTGTAGATTGAAAATCCATTTTGTCTTTCTTTAGAACTACAAATCATCTCTTTAAATGCTTTTATTATTGAAGGGGTAAACTTTTTAATGAGTATTTCAATCATTAAAAATAAAGTCATATCTACATCTATTAAATGATGGAAGGGCATGTCATCGATGTCGGTCGATCGCTATCGCTATCACTGTCAGCCTGATATATTGAAAAGGTTTCGTAGAGGTTTCGAAAAGGTGGTTTTTTTACCACGAAACCCTCTAATGGTGTACAATAATATAAAACCCTGAAGCCAACATATAATCTTAATAATCTTATTTCATCCCTGGTCAAAATCATACCAACCCTGGGTATATCATTTTTTAAAAATAAAATTGAGTTGTTCGACAAACGTATTAGGATAGATTTCCCGTGCTCAGTAATGTCAGAAACCAAATATAAGCCATCCACTGACTCAAAGTTATCAGTACTCAAATCGTTTAATTTTTTTACAATACGATCCATATCCTTTATTTAAAGGATAAATATATTCAAACTTGAGGAAGGTAACAAAGGGTATCTAAACATTTAATGGTTGATCAACCATTAAATATAATTATGGTTCATTTTTGTCCAACTCGGGTCATGGACTATAAAAATTTAAAATGGACTATAAAAATGGCTTATAATTTCAAAGTCTTGATCATGGTAATATTTTGATTGTTAATATTTAAGAGGCATTTCTTGTGCTCTTTTAAGATGAAGTAAAAAACATAATCTTTGGGGGCAGCGTTCCTTAACCTCCAGTTAAACTCAATCATTAAGTTATTCGTATCGGTATAGTTTTGATGATGAGAGAGATTAAAGCAGATGATTGGATACAACTTACCAAAATTCGAATAATTGACCATACAACCTGTTTCAGACGTGATGGTGTTGAGTCCAGATTCCAAAAAGGCTGTGTATAATCGATTATAATCACTTTTCTCAAAATCCATCATGTAACTGACAGTTGGCACTTTTACATTGTTGATCATTAACCAACATTCCGTCATATCTAAGTTATCAAACAGCATGTTATTGCGCTTCGAATTTTCGTATCTTTCAGTGTACTGAGGAATTACGTACAAAGATAAGACTTCATCAGAAGTAGCTTTTATGGTATAAGAGCCGCTAGCGTTTTTATAGAAAATATTAGACTTTACAATGCTGTGTTGGTTCCAGTTTATTTCTACATCCTTATTCGATAACTTTAATTCGTTAAATATTGAAGCCGCCGCATTTTTAAATCGTACGTAAGGTAGCCAGAGTGATAAATCTTCTACAACGACTTTATAGATCTTATGTTGCTCGTTGGTGTACAGCATATTTAGACTGTGATTTCTATGGAACTCAAATTTGACTTGGAACCCCGTGATTACTTTTTTATATTCACGGAAGAAATCAAACACGTACTTTAGTGGGATCCATATAGTTACAACCTTGCTATTTTTAGTGAATTCGCTTCTTTCTGTATATCCCTGGTTATGGTTCTCATTAATTCCGAATTTTTCGAAAAACTCAGTAATCTTTGTGGTATCTACTAACGTGCCATCATATTTCAAGCGTTCTCTATCAGCTGTGTCCGACGTATCAGTGTAGAACAGCATATTAGTAGCTTCGGCAGAAGAATAGTCAGGCGTAAAATGTATTAAGCCCAACACTTGTCGCATAAGAGCGGAATAATTTATGTTGGATTCTATTTCAGTGGTTCCTAATGTAAACCTGTTAGCATTGATCAAACCACCTCCATTCACGAGAGCTACATTATCATTCACTATGGCAGTACCATCGTTGTTAACAATTTTCAATTTTTGCTGTAAATAACCGTTAGAGTATAAAATGTTGGCGTTGGTGTCTTGAATAAAGAAATGGTAAGAGGCATTTTCCATAGAATTATCACTATTTTCATGCCTTACCTCTCTATATTCGAAACTTTCGATGTCATCATCGTAATAATAATTGGTGCTGTTTAATTCAAATATTTTATTCATTTATTATAATATAATTTTTTTTTCTTCTCCTCAATTTAATAGCTATATGGCTATTAAATCGAATTTAGAAAAACTTTAGTCCAGCTCCATGTTTTTTCTGCTTTGATAATATCTCCTTTATTTTATCCTGCACATACTTACCTTCTAATTCGGCCTCCTGCAGGACTGGTACGTCGGAAAAGAACCCTCTTCCTTGTATCTTCTTACTCTTTCTTTGAAGTCTGTGTTTATTCATTTCTTTATTATAGGGCGATAAAATTGTATTGTACTTCTTGCTTATTGAGCGGTATTAAATCACCTCTATGATTGGTTACTTGCATTCTGATTCGGTAAACACTATCCATTCGAACAGGGTAAAACAGAGGTTTGTCAAATGATTTTATAATCTGACTACCTGGACGATTACTGTTTGTAAATGAATAGATGACGTTTGTAGAGTTGAAACCGTTGATATACGCCCCCTCTGCGACATCGCAATGTATATAAATGTTATCGTTTCCCCCAGATAAGTCAGCAATGTACTTTCCTACTTGTTCAAGCTCTTCGTGGATTTTAGGCTCGAAACCTAAAAGTGTATGCAGGTTTTTGGTTTTCGTTAAATCGATCTTATACCCGTCTTTTAACTTAATGGCTATTCGTTGTCGTTCCTCCACTATACCGAATTGTATCGGCGGATCGCTTCCAAAAAAATTAATCATGTAACGATTCAGCCCCTTGATAGTGTAATTTCCATCTGGTATCGTCAAATTTAACCACTGCTGACCATCAAAGTATGATAATTCCTCATCTTTGATATTGTCCCATGAAACGTACATCGAAAAGGACTGAAGGGCAATCTGTTTAAAGGTGAAAGGTCTAGTGTATTCAATCGTAAAATCTTCTGATTTTTCCGCGTTTTTAGAATCTAATATCAATAGAACCATTTTATTTATAGAGAACATTTTTTTCATTGAAGTCGCTGGGTTCTTGGGTAAAAGAATATAGCACATCTACAACTGGCTTACCCTTGTTTCTTTCACGAATGTACTTCATACAAAAGTAGCCGCATTTGACGGAAGCAGGGTGCTGTAGAAAGCTCGAGTTACACCCGATATTTTTCTTTCCAGAAGTCAGTAGATACTTCTTAATGTTAGGATGAATTTTGTACACGTGTTCTCCAAAAGGATCAAAATACTCAACAAAGTTATTTTTAGGATCGTTATAGTAGCAGACCCAGTGCGTACCAGGTCCTGTGACAATGTCCAGATTAATAATACCGTTTTCAAACCGACTCATCTTTTTAGGCAACAGATCGGAAGTAAAGACGCCCCTAAACCCCTGCTCATGTTTCATATTTTGTTTAATTACTTCGTCTGATATTCCCAGTTTTGATAGACGCCCTTTCCAGTGGGTCTTTTTTTTACACATCCAGATCCTGAAATTTTTTCCAAAGCTTTCTTTGCTCCATATCCAGCCGCCCCACTTGCAGCACCTAGTGCTAAAGCCTTGGCCCCAGCAATTAACGCAGGTAATAGAAAAGGTAGAAAACCACCCGTTTTCTGGAGCTGCGTCTTACTGATAGTGATACGCTTCCCCTTCCCAATTTGAGCTATCTGTGTTCGAGTTAAATGTATATCTTTGTTGGGGGCTTTTGTCTTATCTATTTGTAGAGATACTTCTTCTCCTTTCTGGTATGCAGATTTTAGCTTAGCAATCTGATGATCGCTTAAATGTATTTTAGTTTTTATGTAATTACTCATTTATTTAATGAAAAATTTTTGTAGTATTGTTTTACTTGCTCGTTGGTCATAGTTCCTTCTCTCAACAATGCATCCAATAAATCAACGACTTGATTGTGTAACTTTTTACTTTTGGACCCTTTACATATCTTATCAGTAAATCGGGCTAAAATTTCCATTTTGTCTTCTACTCCTTTACCGATATAAATTTCTTTTCTTTGCAAGTCTCTGAGTCGATCCCGATAATCTCCTAACGTAGTCATATGATCTCTCAAATAATCAACCTTAGCTAATAAGCGATCTTCTCTTTCTTCATCCTTTTTAGTCATTCGAGACATCTGACTCATAATGTTTCCTTTTTGACGAGACATTTTTAGGTAAGTATCATTTACTTTACTCATAATTTCTTGCAAAGTTTCCTTGGTCTCATGGTACAATTTTGAGGGTCTTGGAAAGTTATTTTTCTCTAAAAACTCTACATCCAATTTTTTATCAAAATCATAGACTTCTAAAGGCGATTCAATAGCTAGAGGAATGTGATCAACAGCATCTTTTATAGCCTGAATATTCTCCTTTCGATTAATTTCTTGTTCTTGTAGCTTTTCAGTTACAGGCTTGTGAAAGTCCGATAGTGCTTTCTGGATACCTAATTTTTGCTCTAGTTGTTGTTCGTTGTTTTTTCTAATTTCAGCCTGAAGCTTATAAACTTTAAGTTCATATTCAACTTCCTTTCTTAATTTCTTATTTCGTTCTTTTTGTATAGCATTCATCTTTATTATTATGCAAAAAATTTTTTACTTAAGCAAATTATATTTTTACTGAAGCAAATTTTTAACATTAAATAAAGATGATTCAAATTAAAAATTATACAGAAGCAGAAGAACTTGTCGATGCAAATCAACATTATTTATTACCTAAACACCCTTTCAGACTTCTAATCGCTGGAGCTTCAGGTACTGGTAAAACGAACTTATTGCTGAATTTTATATACGACTATCTCGAATTTGATAATTTGTTCGTTTGTGCAAAAGATATGTACGAACCCAAGTATGGCAAACTGAAAGAAAAGTACACAATGTTTGAGGGTGTGGATATAGACTCGATAAAGTATCCCAAAAAGAAGAAGAAAATTATCCTAGAGTTATATGAAAGATTCGGCAAGAAAGGAACTTTATTCTCCTCTGATACAAAAGAATTTATAAAAGTGGATGACCTGGACCCATCTTGTAAAAATGTTGTTGTCTTTGATGACTGCATGACTGACAAGGACCAGAGGAGCATAGAAGATTTTTTCATCAGAGGTCGGAAGAAAAACGCCTCAATCATTTATCTTTCTCAATCTTATTATAGAACACCCATTGTTATCAGAAGAAACTGTAATTACTTGATATTTTTTAATATTCAACCGAGGGAGATTCAACAGATCATAAGAGAGATAGATGGTAGTTTGACAAAAGAAGAATTCAGTAGATTATATAAAAAGTGCATGCAACAGCCGTATGATTTCTTTATGCTTGATTTAGTTAATCCGGCTCTGAGATATCGGAAGAAATATTTCACCCCTATAAATAAAGATGGAAGAATACTTGCAAAAGAAAATTTACGTATATAGAAAGAGCTACCACCACTACCATAAAATTAGTGTCACTATGACCGTTAGCAAGTTCGTTTTAAGTTCATTGGGTTTATCGGCTTTTGTACTTGTTCCCTTAGCTGCTCTGAGCTTAAGCGTCGGTATTGTTGAAGTTATTGATAAAGCTTTGAATATCGCGGAAAGGAAAGAAGAGTACAAACAGTCTTACAAGTTTTACAAACAGCTGCTCAATTCATACAAATCGAATACCCTATCAGAAGAGGAAGTGTATAAGCGAGAGGAGGATTTCATCAATAATTTAGTCTACTTACCCAGAGAAAAATATATGAAACAAACCCTGCTGAATGGATATCAATATGTGAGTAAATAATTTTTTATATATAAATAAATGTGTAGTAAAAAGACTTGCAATAAAGGAAAAGGTGTTGTTAACGCAGCAATTAATAATTTACCGTTTGAAATGCATCTGCCAGGGCATCAATTTACAGGACCAGGAACTCAACTGCTCAGAGGAAAAACTAGACTGAACCCCGATTTAACATACAAAGAATGGAGTAAGCCTATTAATAGGGTTGATGATAGTGCCTATAAACATGACGTGTGCTACATTAAAAACAAAGATACCGAAACCAGAAACAAAGTGTGTGACTCAAACATGATTAAAGAATTGGACGACATTCCCAATCCAAGTTTTCGTGAAAGGCTAGATAGAGCTGTTGTGAAGCCTATTATCAAAGCAAAGAAGACATTTGGAATGGGCTCAAAAATATATTGTCTCAAATGTAAAACACACACCGACACTAAAGATGAACAGCATGTCACCTCTAAAAACGCTAGACCAATGTTGAAAGGTATTTGTGTGGGTTGTGGTTCTAAGAAGTGCCGTTTTTTACCGCTGAAGGGGTAACTGAGAAGGGTTGCCCCGAAAAGGTTTATTACGATCCCGAAACAGGATTTTGTGGCATAAATGTACTGAGCAGAAAAACTGGTTTAAGTCGAAAAGAAGTCTCGGATTTTTTACACCGACAGGATGTATACACAAAGCATAAACCACTTATCCGTAAGTTCAAAAGAAGGAGAATTTACGTGTCACATATCGACGACCAATGGCAAGCTGATTTACTGTTTGTCTATAAATTTGCGAGAAGTAAGTTTAATGATGGTATCAAGTACATATTAACAGCTATTGACTGTTTCAGTAAATATGCATGGACTGTTCCTCTAAAGGATAAATCAGCAGAAGAAGTAACTCAAGCATTTAAAAAGATCTTCAAAGAAAGAATACCTGAAAGGGTTCAAACAGATAAGGGTTTAGAGTTCGTCGGAAAAACAACTCAAAAATTATTCAAAGAAAATAATATCCAATGGTTCACAACAGAAAATGTTGAAATAAAAGCTGCTATGGTTGAAAGATTTAATCTCACTCTTGGTAATAAAATAAAGCTCTACTTGTGTGCAAATAACACTGAAAGATACATAGATGTATTGGGTCAATTAGTGAAGAATTACAACAACTCATACCACAGAAGTATAAAAATGACTCCTGTTGAAGCCAGTCTAGAAGAAAACAGTAGTGAAGTCTACCGCAATTTGTTTAAAGAAAAGGTCATACGTAAACATAAATACCAGGTAGGCGATAAAGTAAGAATATCTATATATAAGTCTACCTTCAGAAGGGGTTATCAAGCAACTTTTACAGATGAAATATTTGTCATTTCTGAAGTATTAGAAACCGACCCAATCACTTATAGAGTTCAGGATTTAAATAATGATGAGGTTAAAGGCACTTTTTATGAATATGAATTAGTAAAATATGATAAGAAAGACAATGTGTATAAGATTGAAAAAATCATCAAAAAGAAAGGGGACAAATATCTAGTTAAATGGTTAGGTTATCCTGAGACTAGCTGGATTGATAAAAAAGATTTAGTTGATTAATTTTTAATAGCTTATTCGGCTATTAAAAATTATAATCACTTATCGGGGTCATACCTCAGCTCTTCGTGACATGTTGTTCAGACGTATCAGCCGTTTTTTTAATTTATAGGGTAAAAACTCCAATTTAATGCTTCGAAGATGGTTCTGCAGATTTCTTCATTCTGAATAAGCGTCTTTTTGAGTTTAGGTAACTTAACTAGAAGGCGTGAAATATAGATGTCGTAACCTCTTTTCCGTAACATATGGTATAAGATATAGTCTTTGCTGATTATGTTTTTTCGCTCTGGGTACATCTCCTCATATTTATGGATATAAGAAGAAAAGTCGTTCAAAAGCTCTTCTTCTTCAAAGGGTAGGTTATGCAAACCTAACCATTTAGCCAGATTTTTCATTCGATGTTTTCGCCTCTGTTGTTTCTGCATGTTTAAATACATATCGAGATTATTGATAGGGGGTATATTTGGATTATACCTCAGCTCTTCGTGACATGCTTGGCAAATGTACCAGCCATCATCATTTTGAATTACATATTCGTGTTCACATTCATGAGTTTTCAAGTCTCCGTCTGAGGAAACTTTATTGTCCAGACCTAACATTCTTATTACTTCCAACATTTCCTTCGATGCTTCGATCATCTTTTATAAGTTTGACAATTTTTTCAAACTGATCATGCAACTTTTTTAAGGATTTTTTCACTTCTGAAATGTCATCGCTATAAACATCTAATTGAACATACTGATAAAGAATTCTATAGCAAAATATCTCAGACTCAATTTCATTCATTTATATATATCTTTGTTTTCTTTAACTCAGATAAAATACGAAGCAGTATTATTTTCCGCTTGGAGAGTTTCGACCTTGTTTTCTACTTCCTGCTTTCATAACGTCTGTAGCGAGCGCTGACCTTGACTAACATCTCTTCCTCTTTAAAGAAGAGTTCTCTCAGAGGTAGAAAAAAGCGGAGATTACGAGAATCAAAGAGAGATGGCAGCACTATATGGGGAGGAAGCACTATATGGACAGGAGTAGAATTTATTTTTCGCGATTGATTTTAAGCATTTTATTCTATATTTTTTAATCAGATATACAATAGTGATAGATATTTTGAAGAATTCTTACATTATAAGAGGGAAATAACTTGTTTAAAGTGCTATTTTTGAAGATTTTCGCCTGTGGTGTAATGGTTAAATTAAAGGTATGTGTATATTTTGATGGGTACCCATGGCAAACGGTTAGCGCGCAGACCTATTAACATCTAGGTCCCAGGTTCAAATCCCGACCTCTCCCAGGTTGTTAATCAATCCGGGTTGATGGTTTATTGAACTATACCGAGCCAAAAATGACATGTCGGCTTGCTTTAGTCGTTGTTCCAATAAAGCAAGCACTCTTCGATAATAAGTGGTGGGCGGGCCCGACGCTAGGCGTCAAAGTCTTACAGTGTTGTCCTTATATGTTGTTTGTAAGCCTCAGTGGCGGTAGGCTCAGGGTGTATTTGGTCTTGAATTCGGCTCATCAAGAAGGGCCCCTTGGTGGGTCGAATTTGAGATTGAATATACTCTGAGCCTACCGGGGGGCATTTTGCAAAAATTTTTAGGAGTTATGGTGGAGTCATTAAAGTAAGTTCTCGATCTTGGCCTAGGCGAGGGGTCAACAAGACATGGAGTTAGTGATCCGGACCGCGATTTAATAAGACAGGGAGTGGGACTGGGTTGTTTGATGCTGGGTTGTCTGATGTTCTGTTTATCGAGGATCAGCTGTATGATAACTGGTTTGTTCTGATTTCCCGGGTTGATTTGGAGCTGCAGGGCGAGTGTCTTCAAGGCATCTTTTTTCATCTTCTTCAACTGATTCTCTGTGTACACCGGGGCACAGACAACAGGGGCAACTGGCTCGGGGTCCATGGGATCTTTGAGCCACTCGTTACAATATGATGGTCTTCTTGCCAATTGTGTCCGCGGCACGGCCGCAAGGGCATCCTCACACTCTTTTTGCAGCTGCTTGTACACAGGGCCGTTCTTCTTTATCGTCCGGCCAGTTCGAGGATTGACAGTGGGGTTACTCATCCATTCTTGACAGTGTGCTGGCTGAAGATCCAGTGGGCCCCGTGCAGCCTCGCACTCCTTTTCGAGCTGTTTGTAGACAGGGCCATTGACTTTTATCTCGTAAAAGTTGCCGCCTGAAAATCGGTGTATATTTTTTAATGGTTATGATACCATTAAAAGAAAATTTATTGTTCAAATTTAAACATTTGCGCTGGTAGTGCTTTCCCGACATCTTTAGTTCCCAAATATACAAAGAATAGAGGTTTAATCTCATTAAGCTCCATATATTCGGACGCCTTTTCATCGCATCGTTTCGGCAGATACAAATTTGAGCCGTCTTCTAACTCCACTACTAGTTTATTACCATATTTGGTTGAGATCAGTTTAATTTCCATGACAGGGTATTTTACGTCGATATTGAGCTCATGCATCTTCTTGAAACTTCCTTCCAATGTACTAATTGCGTTTAGTTTGTTCAACAGTTCCATGGTTTTTGTTCTTTCTCAACATTAGAATTCTTTTCTTTAAGTGCTTAAAATGTTGTTGGGGTATCATTTTTTAACGGACCCTCAGATTCTAAAAGGGGGTGCTCGCCGAAGGGGGTACCCTTCCCTCCCAACGACTTTTCGCTTGTTCGGAATGTATGCATACTTTTGGCAGATGATGGTTGCAAAACAACGAACCCATGTCGGTGCAATGCTTAGGGGGTGGCCGTCCGCGGCGCCGAAGGGGGTACCCTTCCCTCCCAACGACTTTTCGCTTGCTCGCTCCGGAAAATTGGTGTGGTCGAAATAGAGCCATCACTTTCTCGGGAGGTGCTTGCGCTAGAACCTTGCTAATGGATGATTTTGATACCATTGATTTGTTTAATTTGTATGGTTGAAATAGAGCCATCACTTTTCTAGAAGGGGTGTAGTTTTTATGAGGAGGTTTACCCCATTGTTTAATCGGATTTGTATGGCTGAAATAGAGTCATTACTTTTCTAAAGTGGGTTCGGTTTTTATGGGGTTTTGCGAGCCATTATTTTTAAGAGTGGGTGGTAATTTTAATGGTAAAATACAGCCATTACATTTCTAAAAGTGGGTGGGATTCAATGGAGGTCTGAGAGCCATTGTATAGTCGAATTTGTGTGGGTGATATTGGGCCATTACGTTCTAAAAGTGGGTCCGGTTTTTATGGGGGTTTTACGAGCCATTGTTTTTAAAAGTGGGTGGAAATTTTAATGGTGTGAAATAGGACCATTACGTTCTAAAAGTGGGTGTGGATTTAATGGGAGGTTTCACACCATTGTTTTTAAAAGTGGGTGGGTTTTTTTATGGGTGATATAGAGCCATTACATTCTAAAAGTGGGTGTGGTTTTAATGGGGGGATATCACACCATTGTTTTTTAAAGTGGGTTTAAATTTTTGTGGGTGATATAGAGCCATTACATATTCTAAAAGTGGGTTGTGTTTTTATGGGGTGTTTATGGGTCTGCGCCAGCTCTCTCATTCCCACACTACTTACATTTTCGATCTTAGGCCTACAAATTCCACGGCAGGAGTTCCATTCAACTCGTCTTTCATTTTTCCAATCCTTTTTTTATTCTTATTGGAATGGAGTGGATGTGTTGGAGGATAATCCGAAAAGTCAAAATAGTCTTCATAACTTTCAAAATCTTTGTAAATATCCTCTGTTTCAATTTCATAGCACAGGGAATCGGTGTCTGTGAAAAGCAATTCGGCTCGGCTTCCATACATCTTCTTAATAAAATCATAATGAAACTCATACATAAGTGTTTTACTCAAGTCCAGTACTGAAAAACCTGCATAGATGGGTCTATTCAGTTTCAAATGAGTCTTATGCATATGAACTGCTACCAGATCTTCATTAAATATTTTGAAGGAGTGTAAGGCTGGTGATGCAAGTAATTTTTTCAGTCTCTTCTCAGTCTGTACGAGCTTAACATCCATTCTTTTTCTCAAATTTTCCATAGTTTTTCCAAACACTGCGTTATTCATAAGTTTGAACAGATCTTTTTCAAAGGAATTTTTTGCTTTCATTCTCTTCTCAGTGTTAAATTGTACATAGGGCTTCAACCAGGGCTCTTGCTTAAAAGTTAATACTCGATGGATTTTCACAAGTTTTATCCCTAGCTTCATATACTGCTTTAAATTTCTATAATGCAGAACATATTTAACCTTATGATTCAAATTAGGTGTTAATTTGATCTGGTCCTTGCATATTTTCAAATTCATTTCTTCAGATAAATTCCGGCTATACTCCGAAATCAGAGATGGGGTGATATGAACTCTTTCGGGTGCTAGAGGATAATCATTATGCTTATCATGCAAATCATGGGGATAGTCTATATCCGCTTCGATAATATATCCCACAGGTGAGTCATCTTCAACAGTAAGTGGATCAAAGTTCTGAATGTCTTGAGAATCAAGCCATCTAAAATTCGATACAGGGAGTGCTTGGCTTAGAGCCCACCCATACAGATTATTAGCATCCAGGTACATTATATATTTGCTAGGTTTCGTAGAATCAAAATGTTCCAAATACTTGTTATTAGCCTGACTAAGGCGTTTACTAATAACACTAATACCGCCTCTTATACCTTCTTCTAAAAATAAGTACATATCAGGATCTGTAATCAGTTCTAATGATACTCCACTAGTCTTCAAGGCTGCATTCCAGGCAAGAGATGGTAATGTTAAACAGTGGGCAGCATCTATTCCATAATAATTCAATGTCAAATCACGGAAATTCTCAAAAATGTCCGCTAATAGAAGAATATCAGTTTTTATGTACAAGTCATGATATTCCCCCATATTCTTTATCTTTAAAGATGTCCAAACATGTTGAGCATAGGCATAGGCATCATCAGAGATCTCCTCTCGATTTAAATCATCAAAGAAGGCCTCTTTAGAGGGTAAGCTCGTTTCTTCAAACTTGGTAGCACAATCCATATAAGAATAGGGATAAACACCCTTTCTAGTCACTAAATCCACTTGATCACTTGTAAAATGTTCTTGGGTGATACGAAACTGATTGGATTCCAAACTAGAACTTAGTTTCTCAATAGAGGCAGGTAAGAATTGAAGAGAATCTATAAACTGTAAACTTCCTAGGCTGAATGTAATATATTGCTGCATATTGCTACTGATGCATTCAATCCTCTTTCCTTTAAATTCACCGATCCCCTGCATAATTAAATGTCCATCATACCCCTTTAAATTATGAAACACAACGGGTATGCGTCGTCTTATTTTGTAATTCAGATTACAATTAGGATGGGCTGCACCTCTGTACTTGGAAGTTAAGTGGCAATGGTCTCTCACACGCTTTTCTCCTAAAGCCTTGTTACAAATATGGCAGAGAGTAGCATTTTCAAAGTTTTCACGATCTTCAGCAGTAAAATTCATTTTCATATTTTCTCTCAGTATTCTCTGAATCTCTTCTTCTTCTTGAATAAGGGCTTTCAAAAAATGATGAATCACATCTTCACCCCTATAGATAACAGGTCCTTTAAAGGTTTTTCCATCAGGTCCAATAATAATATAGGCAAAACCACAAGGAACATGATGAGATAAGATACTCTCATGTGAAACAGAAGGGGTATTCTCACATATATCCACTTTCATTAGAAAAGACTCAAAGTCTGCGTATACCACAAATGGTACACGCATTTGCATGTAAATACTTTGAAATTTCAAAATCTTGTCATTGTCACTGGGAAACTCCACTCTCTGTAGGCCATATTGGCTACATAATTCAATATGCTTCTTTAAACGAGCTTCAGATGAAAATCGTTGTAAACAGTAGTCACAAAAATATTGCTTCTCTTTATGTTTTCTTATACTGTATAAAAGTCTGCTCATACTTCTAATACAACAGTAATGAGACTGCTCATCATTACTAATAAGCAGTAAATTACAGTGTTGTTCTCGTCTATTAGATGATATATAGAGCGGAAACACCTTCTTATCTTCATATCCAAAGACACTCAGGCTCACATTATTATTATTTCGCTCAAATAATTTAACTTGGTGTAAAGGAGTGGGAAACTCGATTCCATCCAGATTCAACTTGCATTCATGCTCGGTATATTTGCTGACACGAGATGCATTCTTATAAACTGGATAAAGTTCTGCTAAGATGGACCACATAAAACATTTCTGATCACTATTTTCCACATTAATAATAGCTTTCTTGGCTAATAATTCTTTAGGTAGCGGGATATAGCTTGAAGCAGCCAGAGGATCATATGTCCCAACATCAATCATGAGTTCCTCGATTCTCTCTAAGACCCAACCGCTACCACGGCCTTCATAGGTTTCGAACGATGTTAACACTTTTGCAAAGGCAGTATCCATATTAGAATCCAAATCTTCTTCTGTAATGTTTTTCATACAAGAACTTCTGAAATAGTTTATACAGTATTCCTGTTCTCCTTCAGATCGGAAACGAGTAAAACGACAACATACATTTATGTACCATATAATACTACGTTTCAAAGCAATTTCCTTTAGCACTACTTGTTTTATCTCAATTCTATGAGAATCCAAAAAGGTAAGTAAATCTTTTTCAGCATGACCAGCAATTTTATAAACAGTCACAGTACCGTTTAAAGCCTGTTTGCAGGGTTTCTTAGTCGCCTTCTTCTTCTTTTTATTCATACACGGAACATCTAATCTTTTTCTTTTAGTGCCTCGCATAGGCTTATCACCATGAATTGGCCGCTCATGAATCTTCTCATGACGTATCAGATCATCTTTTCTTACAAAAGCCGCCTTACACAATTCACATATGTAATCCTTCTTTCCATCATGAATCCTCATATGGCGCACTAAGCTTCGTTTTGCCATGAAGCTCTTCGTACAAGTCGGACACGCCTGTAAAAAATAAAATGCAAGACTTTAGTATAACCACGCTATTCTCGGTAATAATGTAATACATTTCAGATGTATATATATATATATATATATCATTACAGATGTATATAAAGAAATCGCTAATCCATTATACTATCCCCATTAGAAATAATAAAATTCCTGAATTAAAGAATATATCCAGATACAAGACATTTCATGCAAGATCCCCAAGACATTTCATTAAATTCATAAAAACACTCATTAAAAAGTTGTTACGCATCATAGAAATACAAAGTTTAATAAAATGAGAGAATAAAATCACATTAAAACAAGTACTTACATGCCCAATCCTGTTCAAAGAAAGTGCATTACGCATAGGAACATCAGTAACGGTAGGGATAGTACCTCCGATATTACTTTCTAAGGCAAACATATTCGCAGAACAACTTCAAACACGACTTAACAGCACGAAACTTACAACAGAAATGATAAAATCGCTGCTTAAAGACCACCTACATCCATTCATAAAAAATAGTTCTTGGTGTATCCGTAGGCCGAGAGCATGCCAAGGTCACGTGATAGTTATATCACGGTTACCGTTAAACTTGCAACACACGAATGTAATTATGTACACATCCGATAAAAAATAAACAATTCGTTCAACATCGCAATCGATAATATCCTTTTTAATAATCGTAATCGATATATTAAATAAATTCACATCTTTAAAAAATAATAGATTTTAATAAAATAATGAAAGAAAATCCCTTTGCGAGACCCCTTAAAACCTCCAATCCTTAAACAATACAGCAACGCGCTATCCCTTACAAGCATAAAACCCCCGATTAACATATACCCCTCCCTCCCCGAGACACCAACAATCACTTCACCACACGCTAAACGTAACCCATAGCAACCGGAATCCATAATAAAACATTCACCTTCGCCCCCAACCTACATCCAAATACACAGTCATTCAACGTGAAACCCGTATTTTTACAGCAAAAATCACTTTACAGGGATTCATAGAACAAAAAAATCCTAAAAAATCAACAAATTCGCCCAGAAACTAGCTAAAACCCTCAAATTACTTATAATTATCATCTACATATGCTATATAACCATTTATAACCTTAAAAAGGTGAGTATGCTAGTAGTAAGAATAGGGGCGTTCACCGGCAGCGGCGGAGCAATGCGGAGCGCGGAGCAAAATGGCCGCCATCTTGAATTCCGTAATCCTGGACGGGGGTGTAAAAGGGGGGGGGGAGAGAATGAAAAAAGGTGGGGGTAAAAATTTTGAGAAACTTTTTTTCGGGTGGCAACGATGTCGTAGTCTTGTACGAGGGGTTCAGGGGGAAATAAATGTTTTGGATGAGATTTTTTCTAAGTATGGGAGAAACTTTTTTGGGGATGGCAACACCGACGAAGGAGGAGCAGTACCATCAGCGCCCCCTAGCGGCAGAAAGGAGAACTATGTGGATGAAATTGGGGATTTTTTTCTGATTGGGTTGCCATAGCAACACCTGTACGGAATAAACTTTTTAGGGATGGCAACACTTTCTCCTCACTCTGAATTGAGGAGCAGTGCCATCAGCGCCCCCTAGCGGCCTAAAGGGGTACTAATAGGGTAATTAGGAATTTTGTGAAAATTAATAAAAAATTGAGTTTTTAAAATTTTTTAAAAACTTTTTTAATTTTACCAAAATAATACATAGAGGTTACTTTCTGGAAATACTAAAAAATATTTATTTTTTCTTTCCAGAAACTATTTTAGGCGGCATTGCTCTAACCGCATTCTGGCGAACCCACCATTCTTTACTACTAGCATACTCACCTTTTTAAGGTTATAAATGGTTATATAGCATATGTAGATGATAATTATAAGTAATTTGAGGGTTTTAGCTAGTTTCTGGGCGAATTTGTTGATTTTTTAGGATTTTTTTGTTCTATGAATCCCTGTAAAGTGATTTTTGCTGTAAAAATACGGGTTTCACGTTGAATGACTGTGTATTTGGATGTAGGTTGGGGGCGAAGGTGAATGTTTTATTATGGATTCCGGTTGCTATGGGTTACGTTTAGCGTGTGGTGAAGTGATTGTTGGTGTCTCGGGGAGGGAGGGGTATATGTTAATCGGGGGTTTTATGCTTGTAAGGGATAGCGCGTTGCTGTATTGTTTAAGGATTGGAGGTTTTAAGGGGTCTCGCAAAGGGATTTTCTTTCATTATTTTATTAAAATCTATTATTTTTTAAAGATGTGAATTTATTTAATATATCGATTACGATTATTAAAAAGGATATTATCGATTGCGATGTTGAACGAATTGTTTATTTTTTATCGGATGTGTACATAATTACATTCGTGTGTTGCAAGTTTAACGGTAACCGTGATATAACTATCACGTGACCTTGGCATGCTCTCGGCCTACGGATACACCAAGAACTATTTTTTATGAATGGATGTAGGTGGTCTTTAAGCAGCGATTTTATCATTTCTGTTGTAAGTTTCGTGCTGTTAAGTCGTGTTTGAAGTTGTTCTGCGAATATGTTTGCCTTAGAAAGTAATATCGGAGGTACTATCCCTACCGTTACTGATGTTCCTATGCGTAATGCACCTTCTTTGAGCAGGATTGGGCATGTAAGTACTTGTTTTAATGTGATTTTATTCTCTCATTTTATTAAACTTTGTATTTCTATGATGCGTAACAACTTTTTAATGAGTGTTTTTATGAATTTAATGAAATGTCTTGGGGATCTTGCATGAAATGTCTTGTATCTGGATATATTCTTTAATTCAGGAATTTTATTATTTCTAATGGGGATAGTATAATGGATTAGCGATTTCTTTATATACATCTGTAATGATATATATATATATATATATACATCTGAAATGTATTACATTATTACCGAGAATAGCGTGGTTATACTAAAGTCTTGCATTTTATTTTTTACAGGCGTGTCCGACTTGTACGAAGAGCTTCATGGCAAAACGAAGCTTAGTGCGCCATATGAGGATTCATGATGGAAAGAAGGATTACATATGTGAATTGTGTAAGGCGGCTTTTGTAAGAAAAGATGATCTGATACGTCATGAGAAGATTCATGAGCGGCCAATTCATGGTGATAAGCCTATGCGAGGCACTAAAAGAAAAAGATTAGATGTTCCGTGTATGAATAAAAAGAAGAAGAAGGCGACTAAGAAACCCTGCAAACAGGCTTTAAACGGTACTGTGACTGTTTATAAAATTGCTGGTCATGCTGAAAAAGATTTACTTACCTTTTTGGATTCTCATAGAATTGAGATAAAACAAGTAGTGCTAAAGGAAATTGCTTTGAAACGTAGTATTATATGGTACATAAATGTATGTTGTCGTTTTACTCGTTTCCGATCTGAAGGAGAACAGGAATACTGTATAAACTATTTCAGAAGTTCTTGTATGAAAAACATTACAGAAGAAGATTTGGATTCTAATATGGATACTGCCTTTGCAAAAGTGTTAACATCGTTCGAAACCTATGAAGGCCGTGGTAGCGGTTGGGTCTTAGAGAGAATCGAGGAACTCATGATTGATGTTGGGACATATGATCCTCTGGCTGCTTCAAGCTATATCCCGCTACCTAAAGAATTATTAGCCAAGAAAGCTATTATTAATGTGGAAAATAGTGATCAGAAATGTTTTATGTGGTCCATCTTAGCAGAACTTTATCCAGTTTATAAGAATGCATCTCGTGTCAGCAAATATACCGAGCATGAATGCAAGTTGAATCTGGATGGAATCGAGTTTCCCACTCCTTTACACCAAGTTAAATTATTTGAGCGAAATAATAATAATGTGAGCCTGAGTGTCTTTGGATATGAAGATAAGAAGGTGTTTCCGCTCTATATATCATCTAATAGACGAGAACAACACTGTAATTTACTGCTTATTAGTAATGATGAGCAGTCTCATTACTGTTGTATTAGAAGTATGAGCAGACTTTTATACAGTATAAGAAAACATAAAGAGAAGCAATATTTTTGTGACTACTGTTTACAACGATTTTCATCTGAAGCTCGTTTAAAGAAGCATATTGAATTATGTAGCCAATATGGCCTACAGAGAGTGGAGTTTCCCAGTGACAATGACAAGATTTTGAAATTTCAAAGTATTTACATGCAAATGCGTGTACCATTTGTGGTATACGCAGACTTTGAGTCTTTTCTAATGAAAGTGGATATATGTGAGAATACCCCTTCTGTTTCACATGAGAGTATCTTATCTCATCATGTTCCTTGTGGTTTTGCCTATATTATTATTGGACCTGATGGAAAAACCTTTAAAGGACCTGTTATCTATAGGGGTGAAGATGTGATTCATCATTTTTTGAAAGCCCTTATTCAAGAAGAAGAAGAGATTCAGAGAATACTGAGAGAAAATATGAAAATGAATTTTACTGCTGAAGATCGTGAAAACTTTGAAAATGCTACTCTCTGCCATATTTGTAACAAGGCTTTAGGAGAAAAGCGTGTGAGAGACCATTGCCACTTAACTTCCAAGTACAGAGGTGCAGCCCATCCTAATTGTAATCTGAATTACAAAATAAGACGACGCATACCCGTTGTGTTTCATAATTTAAAGGGGTATGATGGACATTTAATTATGCAGGGGATCGGTGAATTTAAAGGAAAGAGGATTGAATGCATCAGTAGCAATATGCAGCAATATATTACATTCAGCCTAGGAAGTTTACAGTTTATAGATTCTCTTCAATTCTTACCTGCCTCTATTGAGAAACTAAGTTCTAGTTTGGAATCCAATCAGTTTCGTATCACCCAAGAACATTTTACAAGTGATCAAGTGGATTTAGTGACTAGAAAGGGTGTTTATCCCTATTCTTATATGGATTGTGCTACCAAGTTTGAAGAAACGAGCTTACCCTCTAAAGAGGCCTTCTTTGATGATTTAAATCGAGAGGAGATCTCTGATGATGCCTATGCCTATGCTCAACATGTTTGGACATCTTTAAAGATAAAGAATATGGGGGAATATCATGACTTGTACATAAAAACTGATATTCTTCTATTAGCGGACATTTTTGAGAATTTCCGTGATTTGACATTGAATTATTATGGAATAGATGCTGCCCACTGTTTAACATTACCATCTCTTGCCTGGAATGCAGCCTTGAAGACTAGTGGAGTATCATTAGAACTGATTACAGATCCTGATATGTACTTATTTTTAGAAGAAGGTATAAGAGGCGGTATTAGTGTTATTAGTAAACGCCTTAGTCAGGCTAATAACAAGTATTTGGAACATTTTGATTCTACGAAACCTAGCAAATATATAATGTACCTGGATGCTAATAATCTGTATGGGTGGGCTCTAAGCCAAGCACTCCCTGTATCGAATTTTAGATGGCTTGATTCTCAAGACATTCAGAACTTTGATCCACTTACTGTTGAAGATGACTCACCTGTGGGATATATTATCGAAGCGGATATAGACTATCCCCATGATTTGCATGATAAGCATAATGATTATCCTCTAGCACCCGAAAGAGTTCATATCACCCCATCTCTGATTTCGGAGTATAGCCGGAATTTATCTGAAGAAATGAATTTGAAAATATGCAAGGACCAGATCAAATTAACACCTAATTTGAATCATAAGGTTAAATATGTTCTGCATTATAGAAATTTAAAGCAGTATATGAAGCTAGGGATAAAACTTGTGAAAATCCATCGAGTATTAACTTTTAAGCAAGAGCCCTGGTTGAAGCCCTATGTACAATTTAACACTGAGAAGAGAATGAAAGCAAAAAATTCCTTTGAAAAAGATCTGTTCAAACTTATGAATAACGCAGTGTTTGGAAAAACTATGGAAAATTTGAGAAAAAGAATGGATGTTAAGCTCGTACAGACTGAGAAGAGACTGAAAAAATTACTTGCATCACCAGCCTTACACTCCTTCAAAATATTTAATGAAGATCTGGTAGCAGTTCATATGCATAAGACTCATTTGAAACTGAATAGACCCATCTATGCAGGTTTTTCAGTACTGGACTTGAGTAAAACACTTATGTATGAGTTTCATTATGATTTTATTAAGAAGATGTATGGAAGCCGAGCCGAATTGCTTTTCACAGACACCGATTCCCTGTGCTATGAAATTGAAACAGAGGATATTTACAAAGATTTTGAAAGTTATGAAGACTATTTTGACTTTTCGGATTATCCTCCAACACATCCACTCCATTCCAATAAGAATAAAAAAAGGATTGGAAAAATGAAAGACGAGTTGAATGGAACTCCTGCCGTGGAATTTGTAGGCCTAAGATCGAAAATGTATAGCCTAAAAACACTCTTCACGGATAAAAAGACTGCTAAAGGTGTTAATAAGAATGTTGTAAAAAAATACATCCATCATGAAGATTATTATAATTGCCTAACAAGGCGAAGATATAGTAGAGTGGAACAATTTAAAATTGCAAGTAAAGACCATCAGATGTATACTGTGAAGCAAATTAAAATGGGCTTATCTCCCTATGATGATAAGCGACATATCTTAAAGGATGGTATCAAGAGCCTAGCATACGGTCATTATCAAATTTAAATGACCAGACCATGCTAGATTGAATTGTGGCGGTGTATCCTATACACCGGGTGGAGGTGGGACCACAATTTAAAAAAAATATATATTTTTCTAACAACATCTAATTTATGAAAGAGACCTTACCCCATTTAGATTGTTGAAAACAAGTATCTGCTATTATTTAAAATATGTATGTTTAAAATTTTGAAATCGAAGGCCGAAATGGTTGAGGAAACACACCCCTTAAACCCTCCGAGATTCTCGAGATTCCCATACACCCAATTCACGCGATTCTGCTACTTTAAAACACCAATTCACGCGATTCTGCTACTTTAAAACACCAATTCACGCGATTCTACTACTTTAAAACACCAATTCACGCGATTCTGCTACTTTAAAACACCAATTCACGCGATTCTGCTACTTTAAAAACGCGTTTTTGTTAGTTTTTTACAAGTAAAAAGTATGTTTTTGTGAAAAAACGTTAAAAAACAGCACAAGTGTGAAAACCTATGTTAATTCCCATAGAGAAAACGGCACAAGTGTGGTTTTTGAAAAGTAAAAAACTTACATTTGCGAAAAAATATAATAAAAAAACTTGCATTTACGAAATTTTGTTAGTAAAAATCACGTTTTTGTGAAAAAACGTTAAAAAACAGCACAAGTGTGAAAACCTATGTTAATTCCCATAGAGAAAACGGCACAAGTGTGGTTTTGAAAAGTAAAAAACTTACATTTGCGAAAAAATATAAGAAAAAAACTTGCATTTACGAAATTTTGTTAGTAAAAAGTATGTTTTTGTGAAAAAACGTTAAAAAACAGCACAAGTGTGAAAACCTATGTTAATTTCCATAGAGAAAACGGCACAAGTGTGGTTTTTGAAAAGTAAAAAACTCACATTTGTGAAAAAATATAAGAAAAAAACTTGTATTTACGAAATTTTGTTAGTAAAAATCACGTTTTTGTGAAAAAATGGTAAAAAACAGCACAAGTGTGAAAACCTATGTTAATTTCCATAGAGAAAACGGCACAAGTGTGGTTTTTGAAAAGTAAAAAACTCACATTTGTGAAAAAATATAAGAAAAAAACTTTCATTTACGAAATTTTGTTAGTAAAAAGTATGTTTTTGTGAAAAAACGTTAAAAAATAGCACAAGTGTGAAAACCTATGTTAATTTCCATAGAGAAAACAGCACAAGTGCGGTTTTTGAAAAGTAGAAAACTTACATTTGCGAAAAAATATAAGAAAAAAAAAACTTTACGAAATTTTTAAAACATTAACACTTAAAAAAAGAAAAAGAAAAAAAAAATCATCTGATCCATCCTAACCTTTGACTGACATCATGGAAAGTCACGTGCTGGTGGAAGCTCCACCCCTGCTCATGAGGTGCACCTATGCTTTAACATGGGAGAACTAGCACCGCAATTTCCCCATGTTAAAGTATAGCACCGCGTGAGCCAGAACCCCCTACTATTCCCTACTTCAACTCTTCAAATGGTTCAGTGGGAGACTTGTCAAACTTAGTTCTACTTAGGGAGAAGCACAATTTTGGTCAACGCATCTCCCTCCCCTCTGACAAGCAATATATTGTTTCGATCTCATAAGAATATCCTTTTAACACAAAATGAAGAAAGATAATAACATAATTTTAGCTGGCATTCCATATAATTAGCTACTTGACATTTAAATCGGACCCAGAGAGTGGGATATGCTAAAGCTAATTAATCCTTCTGTCACCCTATTTAATTTGTATAAATCATCCGCAAAATGGTAAGATGTTAAACAAAAGGCCATATACACACTGCTTGTCAGCAAATGGGAAGAAATTCGCACTGTCCACAAGTTTGCATCTGCGATAGGGCGTGGACATAAAGTAATTGTTGAAAAGCAAAATGTAAAGCAGAGACAGATACTTAATACCTTCTCGTCAAAACCACACGCTGGGCAGAGTTAAGAGTTATTTGTTATCCCCGCAGTACTAGAATTGTGAAAAATCCAAAGACTCTATCTATTCTATTAAGATATCTACCGTTAAATCTGTGAGTCCAAAACTCCATTCGAGAGGTTTGCCTAAATATCCGGTATTCTTTAGGATATCTGCTGAGATTTCTGACATTCGAAGGAAATTACATTCTGTATAGACGTCGCCCCCAATGCGGGACACAGTATGAACATTATCATGATCTTACCATGAAAATTTATTTGAGAAAACTGCTACACATTAAAATTATTTTTGTGGATAAAACGAATTATTGTCTTTGTACAGATTTATACTTGTTTTCTAAACATCTTACGCTTTTATTAAAAAAATATTCATAACTGTGGCGTAATCAAAGAAATGTATAGGTGTACGTACATAGAAAGTTCAATATGATTGAAATGTTTTTAAAACATTAGCAATTATGGCATATAGCATGCTTATTACAATATCAATGCAGTTAGGGATATTTGGAACTGATGAGTTCTAACAATAGGGATATCCAATTCTTAAAGGATAACTTAATAACGAAGAGTGTATTTTTTAAACATAATCACAGTAAAAAGCCTGGTTACTATTTCATGTTTAATTATTCAACCAAAATGATGAATAAAACCCAATTTATGGTAATGCTCATTCTTCATTTGTACATTTTTTTTTAATTTGTGTATTTTTACTTTCCTTATATACATAATGTATAAGAAAAGTATTGTGACGGGGTCGAGAATTCGAATTCGAGTTTTCGACGGCAGAGCACGTTTCAAGCATCCCTGATCACGAATCAAACATTTTTGAAGTGATGTCTGTGTGTGTGTGTGTGAAGTATGTGTGTGTGTGTCAGTGAGTCTGTGTAGGCGATAACTGACGAACGAATAGACCGATTCGAACAAAATTTTGTACAAAAATCATAATCCGTAAACACTGGAAGTCTATTGTTTTTGTACGCAATCAAATGTTCAGAACCCCTCTAAATTTTCGAATGAAATTTTGAAAAAATCGTCAAAAAATCAAAACCACTAATAAAGTTACGCAAAGAGACATGTCTTATGTAATTTTTCATTAGCAAATGATTGACATAAATTTTAGACCGCTAACTAGAACCGTTCTCGAGATATTGTACATTTTTCAAAAAAATTATCAAAAAGTCATATAAAATAAAACATAAAAGTATTTCCTATTGAGAAACATGTTCCACTTTTTATATGTAATACCATGTGATAAATTGGGTGATATCATTCTCGTGGATCTAGCTTGTTCCATTCATAAAAAAATATACTTTAAGTAATACTTTTGTATTTGAACGCCAATAGTCATTTATCTGCTGTAAGAATAACTTATTTCTCCATCCATAACGCTTGGCGAGATTTTGGCGACGAATTTTGCGGAATGTCACCAACTTGGCGACTTTTTGAAATGTTGCCAAATTAACGAAAATCTCACCAAATGGATAAAAATGACGCTAAATCAATGAAAATGACGACTAATTGTCGAAAATTCAATATCTTGGAAAGAATATTAGTATTTACTATAAGAAAAACCTATTTTTTTTACTGTAAAAGTAGTAAATTCATTACATTACATAAGGAAAATCATGTGTTGCCCACATCAGATTTTTTGATGTATTACCATATGTAATATAATTTGTGATTAACTCCATAAATAGCAAATTTCGATCATGATACGAGGCAACAGTGTATTAGATTTAGACAAGCATCAATATTTTATAATTGAATTCGGGCCGGGCTTAGGGTGTCTTTTGGCTAGGTCGGGCGAATTATTTTAAGAAATTGTCAGTCTCGGACTGGGTCAAATTCTAATATTTTTGGACCTGGTAAAAATTTATGAATTAAGACCCTGCAGACCTCTTATTCACAAGTCTTCTAGATAAAATTTTTGAAAAAAAGCATTACATAAAATTTGAAAAATGCCAAACAAGTAAACCTTTTATGTAATTGTATTCTGATAATCGTTGTCGAAAATTAATTTTCATTGCCTATTAATCGTAATTGTAATTGCTTACATTCCACAGTAATCAACTGTATGGTAAACTGGTGGGGTCGCACTGACGCAGATAATCCCAAAAGATAAGAGATTTCATGTCCATTGTATTGAACACAATACTCATTGTATTGTAAAGGGTGTTGCCTTTATAATAGTAAGGGATGTTGCCTTTATAATAGTAACACTGACTATTTACGCTTCAATAAAGATAGAATAGGAACGAAATTCCTTCACAAAATGTCTGGGAAATAACCATACCGGGCGTATTAACCATATACATAATATATAAGTCTTACACATAGAAGATTTCACATAGTCCGAGAAGCAGGTGCCGAATCGCAAAAGTATTTTGAATGTGAAATAAAAGCTTATTGTTGAAAATATAAATATAATGGTAAACAATCTGATGTGGGCAGCACATGACTTTCCTTATATAATGCAATGGATTTACTAGTTTTACAGTGAAAAAATAATGTATAAGATTCACGGCACTGTGTTTTTATTGTTAAACTAGCCGCCTTTGGCGACCAGCCTGTTCGCTACCCTTGAAAATTCTGACCGTGGCAAACTCGTTGGCGCGACCTACCAGAAAGGTGTAAGGTAACTGCTTGGAAGGCCAGGAAGTGCCACACAATTTAGACCGGAACCCAATGGGGGAGGCATCCAAAGAGACCGTACCCTCCTTCCCCTACCACAAACCTCTCGGAAGGACTTGCAGTCCCACACGTTTAACGTGATCGTACTCCGCGTGAACACGGCTGCAGTTTTGGCAATGGCGGGAATCGAACCCGGGCCTACCGAGTGAAATTCCCGTGCGCTAACCACTGGGCTACCGTGCCATCCGCGACAATCTCCATAACTTTATTTTTATTCGGCAATTTTGGGAATCGAACCCGGGCCTACCAAGTGCAAATCCCGCGCACTAACCACTGGGGTACTTCACCCTCCGCGATATTCTTCATAACTTTCTTTTTATTCACCCAATTTAGACCGGAACCAAGTGGGAGAAGCATCCACAGGGACCGTACCCTTCTTCCCCTACCACCAACCTCTCGGAAGGACTTACAGACCCACATGTTTAACGTGATCGTACTCCGCGTAAACACGGCGGCAATTTTGGGAATCGAACCCGGGCCTACCGAGTGCAATTTCCGCGCGCTAACCATTGGGCTACTTTGCCCTACGCGACAATCTCCATAACTTTCTTTTTATTCATCCAATTTAGACCGTACCCTCCTTCCCCTACCACCAACTTCTCGGAAGGACTCACGGACCCACATGTTTAATGTGATCGTACTCCGCGTAAACACGGCGGCAATTTTGGGAATCGAACCCGGGCCTACTGAGTGCAATTCCCGCGCGCTAACCACTGGGCTTCTTCGCCCCCAGCGACTATCTCCATAACATTCTTTTTATTTACCCAATTTAGAACGGAACCCAGTGGGAGAGGCATCCACAGGGACCGTACCCTCCTTCCCCTACCACCAACCTCTCGGAAGGACTTCCGGACCCACATGTTTATCGTGATCGTACTCCGCGTGAACACGGCGGCAGTTTTGGAAGTGGAGGGAATCGAACCCGGGCCTACCGAGTGCAATTCCTGAGCGCTAACCACTGGGCTGCCTCGCCCTCCGCAACTTTCTTTATATTCACCCAATTTAGACGGGAACCCTGTGAGGGAGGCATCCACAGGGACCGTACCCTCCTTCCCCTACCACCAACCTCTCGGAAGGACTTCCGGACCCACATGTTTATCGTGATCGTACTCCGCGTGAACACGGCGGCAGTTTTGGAAGTGGCGGGAATCGAACCCGGGCCTACCGAGTGCAATTCCTGAGCGCTAACCACTGGGCTGCCTCGCCCTCCGCAACTTTCTTTATATTCACCCAATTTAGACGGGAACCCTGTGAAGGAGGCATCCACAGGGACCGTACCCTCCTTCCCCTACCACCAACCTCTCGGAAGGACTTACGGGCCCACATGTTTAACGTGATCGTATTCCGCGTGAACACTTCGGCAGTTTTGGCAGTGGCGGGAATCGTACCCGGGCCAACCGCTAACTTCCCGCGCGCTAATTTACAATTTAAAATGACCATATGCTCTCTAAGCTCTTAATTCCATCATCCTCATTCCATTGTTCCATCATTTAAAATATCCATAAAATTTAAATATCCATCGTTCCATCATTTAAAATATCCATAAAATTAAAATATCCATCGTTCCATCATTTAAAATATCCATAAAATTAAAATATCCATTTAAAAAATCCATATCGTTCCATCATTTAAAATATAAATATAATAATTTCTACAGTGCATATGTTAAGCTCTTATTTCATTTAAAATCGGAAGCGCGGGAAACGGAAAGTAAAAACTAATTCGGTTTCTTATTGTCCCACCCATCGCTATGCATATACAGAACCGTGACGTCACCTCCACCTTGACGTCCCCACCCACCACCTTCCCTGCTTCAGCGGGGGAGAAACGAAGCGGCACGCCGAGCGGAACGCCGAGAAATTTAAAATCATGACGTCTTTAAAATTGCGATCCTGAAGGCAATTTTCATTATTTCTGGACCAGATTAGACTTGTAAGAATGCCAGATATTTCAGCTTTCTAAAAATGTAAGTTATTAGTCGAAATTATGAGTACTTTTTACTATGCGAGAATTTAAAAACCAAAAATCGTTTTTTTTGAGTCAAAAGTGACTTTTGCTTTAAAATCATAAAAAAATATTAGAATTTGTCCCTGAGATTTGAAATTGATATATTTTTACTCGAAATTCGCTGCTCTTTCCGATGGTGTGATTTGTTTTTTTCTACAATGTCTGGATCGTGGAGAAAAAAGAGCAAAAAGGTCAAAAAGCGGTCGAAATCTCATAAAACATTAAATAACAAAAAAAATAATTAAAATTTTGAAAATCGGTTTTCACGTGTCCCCTTCCCACCCCCCAGGGTCTCCGATTGCCAAATTTCATAGCTCTCCGACGCGCGGTCGCGAAACGTATAGCGTATAAGACAGACAGACGCACAGACACACAGACATTGCCTTTTATTATTTACTAGCCGCCTTTGGCGACCAGCCTGTTCGCTACCCTTGAAAATTCTGACCGTGGCAAACTCGTTGGCGCGACCTACTAGAAAGGTGTAAGGTAACTGCTTGGAAGGCCAGGAAGTGCCACACAATTTAGACCGGAACCCAATGGGGGAGGCTTCCAAAGAGACCGTACCCTCCTTCCCCTACCACAAACCTCTCGGAAGGACTTGCAGTCCCACACGTTTAACGTGATCGTACTCCGCGTGAACACGGCTGCAGTTTTGGCAATGGCGGGAATCGAACCCGGGCCTACCGAGTGAAATTCCCGCGCGCTAACCACTGGGCTACCGTGCCATCCGCGACAATCTCCATAACTTTATTTTTATTCGGCAATTTTGGGAATCGAACCCGGGCCTACCAAGTGCAAATCCCGCGCACTAACCACTGGGGTACTTCACCCTCCGCGATATTCTTCATAACTTTCTTTTTATTCACCCAATTTAGACCGGAACCAAGTGGGAGAAGCATCCACAGGGACCGTACCCTTCTTCCCCTACCACCAACCTCTCGGAAGGACTTACAGACCCACATGTTTAACGTGATCGTACTCCGCGTAAACACGGCGGCAATTTTGGGAATCGAACCCGGGCCTACCGAGTGCAATTTCCGCGCGCTAACCATTGGGCTACTTTGCCCTACGCGACAATCTCCATAACTTTCTTTTTATTCATCCAATTTAGACCGTACCCTCCTTCCCCTACCACCAACTTCTCGGAAGGACTCACGGACCCACATGTTTAATGTGATCGTACTCCGCGTAAACACGGCGGGAATTTTGGGAATCGAACCCGGGCCTACTGAGTGCAATTCCCGCGCGCTAACCACTGGGCTTCTTCGCCCCCAGCGACTATCTCCATAACATTCTTTTTATTTACCCAATTTAGAACGGAACCCAGTGGGAGAGGCATCCACAGGGACCGTACCCTCCTTCCCCTACCACCAACCTCTCGGAAGGACTTCTGGACCCACATGTTTATCGTGATCGTACTCCGCGTGAACACGGCGGCAGTTTTGGAAGTGGCGGGAATCGAACCCGGGCCTACCGAGTGCAATTCCTGAGCGCTAACCACTGGGCTGCCTCGCCCTCCGCAACTTTCTTTATATTCACCCAATTTAGACGCCCTTGGGTGGCCTCGGTGAGACTTCTTCAGAGGTTGGTGTCGAAGTGAATAGAGCTTCTTCAATAGTGGATACACCTACTACGGGAAACTTACTGCGGTTCACAAACTTTAAATGTGCTTCACGAACCTCTAAGATCTATGACTCTCCAGCATTTTCTCACTCAATTTTGCCTCCTCGTCTCCCTCGATACTGTGGTGCTTCTCAGCCTTCACCTAACTCCTTTCCTTTAGCTCCGATGTCTTCCTCTTCTACAGCTCCTTCTTCTCAGCCTTCTTCTGAAAACAGATCTCCTAAAACTTTTGCCACCTCCTCCAGGCTTTCTTTCACAAAAATGGTTCTTCCTCCTGCTTCAGCTGTTTCTCCCCCGAGACTGGTGCCTTTTCCTCTGGTGTCCTCTCCTCCGGCTGTCCCGGCATCTTCTGCTCCCGTGATTGATTCTCCTCCAGTGACTACTTCCACAGCTACACCAAACCAACCTGCTGCTATCTCTCCAACTAATACATCTTTGAAAGCTACATCTCCAGCTCAAATTCAATCCACTTCTTCAAGCCCCGAGTCCGGCATTACAGATGTCTCTTCTAATCAAATTAACATCAACAACGAGCATCTCCTAAAAATCTTATCGAATGTTAACAAATTAAACAATTATTTACATAGAAATGTTAAAATGTCAGCTGGTCAAAAATCCTACATTGATGATAAGATAAAAGAGATCAGAATAGCAGGTTACACACTGGAGAGCAATATTTCATCTTCTCCTCGTCCTCGTCCTAACTTACCAGACTCTGAAACAACCATTTCAACTCTCAAGAAAACTATTAATGACGACTTGGCTCACTTTAAATCTATGATGCTCACAGAATTCCGGACATTTGCTTCTACTATTCGGAAGGACATCCCAAGCCTTATAAATGATCCGCAACACTCTACTAGAGGTCCTCCTCTTCGTGCTGGTGCTTCTGCTGCTTCGGCTTCTTCTTCTCGTCCTCGTACTGACACTTCTTCTATGGCTCCCCGCACCTTCTCCAGCGTCCTTTTACAGGGTAAGGACCGCTCTCTGGGAAACGCTGACTTAAAGAAAAATCTTTTCTCTCTCCCGGTACCTAAGGGAGTTAGCGTCAAAAATGTTACTGCACTTCCTAATGGAACACTCAAGGTTACCTGTCGGGAGGGTGACCCCAACAAACTGGTCCCACTCTTCTTAAACTCTGCCATCAGCAGCCAATTCAATATCAAGGTCCAGGAAGACAAGAAAAGAGCCATAATCATTTTTAATGTTCCTCCTGAGTACAACGAGGAGAATGTCAAGGCACTTATATGCAATAATCACCAATATATCAATCCGAGTGAGATAAAGATTCTTAAGAACTTTAAGGCCAGAAGTGGCAATATAAACTGGGTATTCCTTGTGGACCTTGCATCTGCTTCAAAAATTTTAGACGCTAAAAAAGTCTTCAATCAATTTACCTTCTTTTACGTCAAAAAATTTATATCACTTAAAATCTGCTACAAGTGTCAAGGATACGGCCATGTGGCCAACTTCTGCCATTTTCATGTTGGAAATTGCGGCATATGCTCCCGTCCGGGACACACTTATAAGGAGTGCAGGGCGAGATCACCGGTTTGTGTCAATTGCACGACTGCCATCAAAGATCACCCTGATCTTAGATATAAAACTGATCACTCTGCATATGACCGCAGGAACTGTAGTGTGTTTCAAGTTGAACTTGCTAAAATCAAAAAACTGCAAAAAGAAACATAGAGATCATGGTTTCTCCTAGTTTGCTATTCGTCTTTTACTGTTTTATGCTTTCAGTACAACTTTTCTATTGTGATTCTATATTTGTATATAAATTTGTATATAATGTTACTACTTAACTTGTATCTTCTGCACTGTCCCTTTAATGTTATCATTTACCTCCTTTTTCTACTGTTGCAGATGCAATTATTCTTGCTCCCTCCCCCGTCCGAGCTCTGGCATTTGGTTTCCCCAAATTTCTAATGTCTCTCAAGTGTATTCAAATAAATACCAATCACTCTTTGGTAGCCCACTCTAATTCCATCAAGTTTGCCGTAGACAACAACATTGATATATTATGCATCCAGGAACCATATGTGGTCAAAGAAAAAATCCTATCTCCCCCTCCGGGCACCATTCAATTTTCTTCCCTTTCACTTAAAGCAATAATATTAATTTTCAATACCTCTCTCACTGTCAATTTTAAATTTAAAACTCTATCCTCAATTTTTATCGATGTTTTACTGCCCTCTAACATTTTTCTCTCTATTGGTAGCCTTTATTTTCCCCCCCATGATGATTTTACCTCTTCCCTCGCGGAACTTTCTCCCTATGATTTTTTCAAAGGTGATACCCTTCTCCTCGGAGACTTTAATGCTCGTGCTCGGATGTGGGGTTACAGCTTTACCGACCAAAGGGGCCTCGACCTCATTGATTTTTGTTTAAATAATAATTTACTTCTAGGCAATGATCCAAGTTGTGGTCCAACATTCGCATCCCACTCTGGTGTCGGTTATCCCGACCTAACTTTATTAAACTTCTCCCTTTTCGATTCTCTGCAGAGTTGGGAGATCCTCTCGAGTGATTCCCATAGCGACCATAAATTTATTCAGATTACTTTGAACATCTCTCCCCTCTTAAATGATACTTTTTTCTTAAAAACACAATATGGATTAGGCAAATTCATATATAATTTTAAATCTCATCTTAAACTTTTATACTCCCTTTTAGACAAAATAACAGATAGTATTTCTTTAGATAAATATTTTAAAACATTTATAGATCTTACACAAAATTGCGCCCTCTCCTTTATTAGAAAGAAAAAATCTAAAATTACTAATTTCTCCTGGTGGAACCAGGGATTGTCAAAATTTAGAAACTTTGTCACTGCCCTCTCTAAACGGATTCTTTCACTCGAGAGGAACTCTGCTCCCCCTGAAGAAATAAATGCTGCTAAAATACTTTATAAACGTAATAGGGCAAAATATAAACAGCTAATCAAAAAAACACGTCTTGACTCTTGGAAAA
Organism: Amaurobius ferox; assembly: GCA_951213105.1. NCBI lineage: Eukaryota > Metazoa > Arthropoda > Arachnida > Araneae > Amaurobiidae > Amaurobius > Amaurobius ferox. Next base: position 150,122,729 of record OX578137.1, on the reverse strand, counting down.
AATATTGTTCTGGCTGCACTCAAACTTTTGGCTCTCATTTCAAATTTTCTTTTCAAAAATTTAAAAAACATACTAATCTAAATTTACATTTCCCTGATTCTCCCTCCCTAAACTATAATGACAAACTTGCCCGTCTTTTGGACCACCACTTTAGGGACGATTCTAATTTCCTAGGTTTTCCCTCTTTCCCTGTCCCCGAAGGGGGCCTCGGAATTGTTTCTGATGTGGAGCTCCTTTCGGTCTTCAATAATTTAAAAATGGGCAAAGCTCCGGGACTTGATCTCCTGGACTTTGCCATCTGGAAACAGTTATATAAATCCTTTCCCTCCCTTATTTCAAAATCTATTAATTACTGTTTTAAACTTTGCCACTTTCCTTCCTGCCTCAGGAATGCAAATATTTTATTTTTTAATAAACCGGGCAAAGATCCTTCCCTTTGCTCCTCCTTTCGGCCAATTTCCCTCCTCCCCACTTTTGGCAAAATAATAGAAAAGATATTTATTAACAAACTTAACTTTTGGCTGGCGACTGAGGGGGCTCTACATCCTTTGCAATTTGGTTTCAAGGAGCTGACCTGTTGCGAAGACGCCGCTCACAGGCTGATTGAATCAATTAACGTACACAAATCTATAAATTTTGTCTCGCTAACCACCGTGGACATCTGCGGGGCTTTTGATTCTCTGAATTGGAATGTACTTCCACAAGTGTTTAATGATATTAATCTTCCACACACCTTTCAATCTTTTTTATTCTCTTATTTGATAAATAGACAAATTTCATTCACAGACAAATCACTGATAATTAATAAAACAATTTCAATGGGCGCCCCACAGGGTTCGGTTATTTCCCCTACCCTGTGGAGCATTTACTTTAATGCAATTTTAAACCTTAATAATGATCTTTATCATATCCAAGCCTTCGCGGATGATCTTGCGGTGGTTACTTACGGCGGTAATCTTTGCACCCTTCGTTCAAACACCAACAATTTATTAAACTTAATCTCTTCAGCCCTTTCTGACCTCAAGCTAACTGTCTCTCCGGAGAAGTGTAAATCCATCATATTTAATAAAAATAGAAACAAAATTCGTAGAAGGCCCTCGTTTAAAATCCTAAATCATAAAATCCCTACCTCCCGCTCTCTTGTCTACTTAGGAATCACTATTGATGACAATCTTAAATGGAGTACACACATTTTTAATCTTAAGGAGAAATGTTATAAGGTTGCCAACACCTTTGGGCGGGTGTCTGGCAGTAACTGGGGGGTAGACAAATCCTTTTTAAAAGTTTGGTACTTATCGGTTATAGAAAAGTCTTTAATTTATGGTGCGGGAATTTGGGGCGGGGCTTTAACTGGGGACCAGGTCAAAAAACTTCTCTCTCTTCAAAGGATTTTCCTCTTTAAAATCTCATCGGGTTTTCGTACCTCTTCTAACATTTCTCTATACTCCATTACTGGCATCCCCCCTATTCATTTCGTGATTAACACTAATTTCAAAAAATACTTATTCTGGAAACATCGCATTAATCTTTTTTCTAATCTGCCCGTCCCTGCCCCTTCCTTGTTTGACTCTAACTGCCCTATTTCTACTATTCCTCCCTCTCATCGTATAGCTAACCTTGTCCCCTTTCCCCCTTCCTCCTTTTCCAATTTTAATGTTTATACAGATGGCTCTTCCATTGATGGAAACACTGGTTTTGCTGTCTGTATATTCAATAATGATACACTCCAGGACACCTTCATCTTTAAACTAGCTAATGGGAACACAGTTTTTCAGGCTGAAATCTCCGCCATTGACTTTGCTATTAATTGGGCCTCAACTAATAATACCAAAATTAATATTTTTACTGATAGCCTTTCTTCCCTTTCGGCTTTTAACTCAATTAAAAATAAATCAAGTTATCTTTCAAAAATTAAATTAAATGCAATTTCTCATAAAAAACTCATTAATATCCGTTGGGTGAAGGCCCACTCTGACATCTCGGGAAACGAGACTGCCGACAAATATGCTAAAATCGCCTCCTCTTCTGGCTCTCCCTTTTCCCTTCCCTTCCCTTTCTCCCTTTTAAAAAATTTTTGTAAGCAAAATATCTCACTCCTTTGGCAAAATTATCTAAATTCTTATATTTCCCCCCGGACGCACGATCCTGCCCGTGTTTCCTCCTTTCTGCCCCGGGTTAATCCCGCCACTCATATTACCAACAAATATCTTATTTATTTTTTAACTGGCCATGGCCCTTTCATGGACTATTTACATTTTTTTAAACACAAATCCACCTCTAGCTGCACTTGTGGCGCTTATGGAGACGCCGATCATTTTGTTTTTGATTGCCCCCATACTAAAAAATATCATTTAATAAAACCCTCTCCCTCTAACTGTGCAGTCTGGTTCTCGAGAGTCAGCTCTAACTATTCTTCAACTGAAAAATTAAAAAACTGTGTTCTCATTGCTAGAGACATCTCTAACCAGATCACTTAATCAGCCTGTGAGTTTGTTCCCCCCTTTTCTCCCTCCCCTTGGTCGGTTCCCGCGTTCTTTGCCCTGTGTTTTCCGGGAGGTGTTACTTGTTATGTTTTGTTGTTACTGTATTGTTGCTGCCTTTATTTTGTCTTGTCTGCCTGGTTTGTCTGTGTTGTGTTGGTTATACTCATATTTCAACTGTCTAAGAAGGATTTTCTTCTTTATTAATTCATTCTTCATTTTAATGTGCTCACTCCACCTGAAAATTTTATGCCTTAAGTGGTGGAATCTTGTAAAAATCCATTGTAACCTAATTAGAATTTTAAATAAACTGTGCCCTGTTTCGGCGCCCGCTGCGGGCCGCTCGTGGGGCTCCGGTCCTGGGTTGGTGTTTGGTGGAACGTTGGACGATGGCCCTGTGAGTTAGCTCCCGCTATCTTTCTTCCCGGCCGTCCTTTTGGTTGCTCAAGTCCTTGTTGACGAGCCGGACGGTCTGGGTCTTCAACCCAATTTAGACGGGAACCCTGTGAGGGAGGCATCCACAGGGACCGTACCCTCCTTCCCCTACCACCAACCTCTCGGAAGGACTTCCGGACCCACATGTTTATCGTGATCGTACTCCGCGTGAACACGGCGGCAGTTTTGGAAGTGGCGGGAATCGAACCCGGGCCTACCGAGTGCAATTCCTGAGCGCTAACCACTGGGCTGCCTCGCCCTCCGCAACTTTCTTTATATTCACCCAATTTAGACGGGAACCCTGTGAAGGAGGCATCCACAGGGACCGTACCCTCCTTCCCCTACCACCAACCTCTCGGAAGGACTTACGGGCCCACATGTTTAACGTGATCGTATTCCGCGTGAACACTTCGGCAGTTTTGGCAGTGGCGGGAATCGTACCCGGGCCAACCGCTAACTTCCCGCGCGCTAATTTACAATTTAAAATGACCATATGCTCTCTAAGCTCTTAATTCCATCATCCTCATTCCATTGTTCCATCATTTAAAATATCCATAAAATTTAAATATCCATCGTTCCATCATTTAAAATATCCATAAAATTAAAATATCCATCGTTCCATCATTTAAAATATCCATAAAATTAAAATATCCATTTAAAAAATCCATATCGTTCCATCATTTAAAATATAAATATAATAATTTCTACAGTGCATATGTTAAGCTCTTATTTCATTTAAAATCGGAAGCGCGGGAAACGGAAAGTAAAAACTAATACGGTTTCTTATTGTCCCACCCATCGCTATGCATATACAGAACCGTGACGTCACCTCCACCTTGACGTCCCCACACACCACCTTCCCTGCTTCAGCGGGGGAGAAACGAAGCGGCACGCCGAGCGGAACGCCGAGAAATTTAAAATCATGACGTCTTTAAAATTGCGATCCTGAAGGCAATTTTCATTATTTCTGGACCAGATTAGACTTGTAAGAATGCCAGATATTTCAGCTTTCTAAAAATGTAAGTTATTAGTCGAAATTATGAGTACTTTTTACTATGCGAGAATTTAAAAACCAAAAATCGTTTTTTTTGAGTCAAAAGTGACTTTTGCTTTAAAATCATAAAAAAATATTAGAATTTGTCCCTGAGATTTGAAATTGATATATTTTTAATCGAAATTCTCTGCTCTTTCCGATGGTGTGATTTGTTTTTTTCTACAATGTCTGGATCGTGGAGAAAAAAGAGCAAAAAGGTCAAAAAGCGGTCGAAATCTCATAAAACATTAAATAACAAAAAAAATAATTAAAATTTTGAAAATCGGTTTTCACGTGTCCCCTTCCCACCCCCCAGGGTCTCCGATTGCCAAATTTCATAGCTCTCCGACGCGCGGTCGCGAAACGTATAGTGTATAAGACAGACAGACGCACAGACACACAGACATTGCCTTTTATTATTTACTAGCCGCCTTTGGCGACCAGCCTGTTCGCTACCCTTGAAAATTCTGACCGTGGCAAACTCGTTGGCGCGACCTACTAGAAAGGTGTAAGGTAACTGCTTGGAAGGCCAGGAAGTGCCACACAATTTAGACCGGAACCCAATGGGGGAGGCTTCCAAAGAGACCGTACCCTCCTTCCCCTACCACAAACCTCTCGGAAGGACTTGCAGTCCCACACGTTTAACGTGATCGTACTCCGCGTGAACACGGCTGCAGTTTTGGCAATGGCGGGAATCGAACCCGGGCCTACCGAGTGAAATTCCCGCGCGCTAACCACTGGGCTACCGTGCCATCCGCGACAATCTCCATAACTTTATTTTTATTCGGCAATTTTGGGAATCGAACCCGGGCCTACCAAGTGCAAATCCCGCGCACTAACCACTGGGGTACTTCACCCTCCGCGATATTCTTCATAACTTTCTTTTTATTCACCCAATTTAGACCGGAACCAAGTGGGAGAAGCATCCACAGGGACCGTACCCTTCTTCCCCTACCACCAACCTCTCGGAAGGACTTACAGACCCACATGTTTAACGTGATCGTACTCCGCGTAAACACGGCGGCAATTTTGGGAATCGAACCCGGGCCTACCGAGTGCAATTTCCGCGCGCTAACCATTGGGCTACTTTGCCCTACGCGACAATCTCCATAACTTTCTTTTTATTCATCCAATTTAGACCGTACCCTCCTTCCCCTACCACCAACTTCTCGGAAGGACTCACGGACCCACATGTTTAATGTGATCGTACTCCGCGTAAACACGGCGGCAATTTTGGGAATCGAACCCGGGCCTACTGAGTGCAATTCCCGCGCGCTAACCACTGGGCTTCTTCGCCCCCAGCGACTATCTCCATAACATTCTTTTTATTTACCCAATTTAGAACGGAACCCAGTGGGAGAGGCATCCACAGGGACCGTACCCTCCTTCCCCTACCACCAACCTCTCGGAAGGACTTCCGGACCCACATGTTTATCGTGATCGTACTCCGCGTGAACACGGCGGCAGTTTTGGAAGTGGCGGGAATCGAACCCGGGCCTACCGAGTGCAATTCCTGAGCGCTAACCACTGGGCTGCCTCGCCCTCCGCAACTTTCTTTATATTCACCCAATTTAGACGGGAACCCTGTGAAGGAGGCATCCACAGGGACCGTACCCTCCTTCCCCTACCACCAACCTCTCGGAAGGACTTACGGGCCCACATGTTTAACGTGATCGTATTCCGCGTGAACACTTCGGCAGTTTTGGCAGTGGCGGGAATCGTACCCGGGCCAACCGCTAACTTCCCGCGCGCTAATTTACAATTTAAAATGACCATATGCTCTCTAAGCTCTTAATTCCATCATCCTCATTCCATTGTTCCATCATTTAAAATATCCATAAAATTTAAATATCCATCGTTCCATCATTTAAAATATCCATAAAATTAAAATATCCATCGTTCCATCATTTAAAATATCCATAAAATTAAAATATCCATTTAAAAAATCCATATCGTTCCATCATTTAAAATATAAATATAATAATTTCTACAGTGCATATGTTAAGCTCTTATTTCATTTAAAATCGGAAGCGCGGGAAACGGAAAGTAAAAACTAATTCGGTTTCTTATTGTCCCACCCATCGCTATGCATATACAGAACCGTGACGTCACCTCCACCTTGACGTCCCCACCCACCACCTTCCCTGCTTCAGCGGGGGAGAAACGAAGCGGCACGCCGAGCGGAACGCCGAGAAATTTAAAATCATGACGTCTTTAAAATTGCGATCCTGAAGGCAATTTTCATTATTTCTGGACCAGATTAGACTTGTAAGAATGCCAGATATTTCAGCTTTCTAAAAATGTAAGTTATTAGTCGAAATTATGAGTACTTTTTACTATGCGAGAATTTAAAAACCAAAAATCGTTTTTTTTGAGTCAAAAGTGACTTTTGCTTTAAAATCATAAAAAAATATTAGAATTTGTCCCTGAGATTTGAAATTGATATATTTTTACTCGAAATTCTCTGCTCTTTCCGATGGTGTGATTTGTTTTTTTCTACAATGTCTGGATCGTGGAGAAAAAAGAGCAAAAAGGTCAAAAAGCGGTCGAAATCTCATAAAACATTAAATAACAAAAAAAATAATTAAAATTTTGAAAATCGGTTTTCACGTGTCCCCTTCCCACCCCCCAGGGTCTCCGATTGCCAAATTTCATAGCTCTCCGACGCGCGGTCGCGAAACGTATAGTGTATAAGACAGACAGACGCACAGACACACAGACATTGCCTTTTATTATTTACTAGCCGCCTTTGGCGACCAGCCTGTTCGCTACCCTTGAAAATTCTGACCGTGGCAAACTCGTTGGCGCGACCTACTAGAAAGGTGTAAGGTAACTGCTTGGAAGGCCAGGAAGTGCCACACAATTTAGACCGGAACCCAATGGGGGAGGCTTCCAAAGAGACCGTACCCTCCTTCCCCTACCACAAACCTCTCGGAAGGACTTGCAGTCCCACACGTTTAACGTGATCGTACTCCGCGTGAACACGGCTGCAGTTTTGGCAATGGCGGGAATCGAACCCGGGCCTACCGAGTGAAATTCCCGCGCGCTAACCACTGGGCTACCGTGCCATCCGCGACAATCTCCATAACTTTATTTTTATTCGGCAATTTTGGGAATCGAACCCGGGCCTACCAAGTGCAAATCCCGCGCACTAACCACTGGGGTACTTCACCCTCCGCGATATTCTTCATAACTTTCTTTTTATTCACCCAATTTAGACCGGAACCAAGTGGGAGAAGCATCCACAGGGACCGTACCCTTCTTCCCCTACCACCAACCTCTCGGAAGGACTTACAGACCCACATGTTTAACGTGATCGTACTCCGCGTAAACACGGCGGCAATTTTGGGAATCGAACCCGGGCCTACCGAGTGCAATTTCCGCGAGCTAACCATTGGGCTACTTTGCCCTACGCGACAATCTCCATAACTTTCTTTTTATTCATCCAATTTAGACCGTACCCTCCTTCCCCTACCACCAACTTCTCGGAAGGACTCACGGACCCACATGTTTAACGTGATCGTACTCCGCGTAAACACGGCGGCAATTTTGGGAATCGAACCCGGGCCTACTGAGTGCAATTCCCGCGCGCTAACCACTGGGCTTCTTCGCCCCCAGCGACTATCTCCATAACATTCTTTTTATTTACCCAATTTAGAACGGAACCCAGTGGGAGAGGCATCCACAGGGACCGTACCCTAATTCCCCTACCACCAACATCTCGGACGGACTTCCGGACCCACATGTTTATCGTGATCGTACTCCGCGTGAACACGGCGGCAGTTTTGGAAGTGGCGGGAATCGAAACCGGGCCTACCGAGTGCAATTCCCGCGCGCTAACCACTGGGCTTCTTCGCCCCCAGCGACTATCTCCATAACATTCTTTTTATTTACCCAATTTAGAACGGAACCCAGTGGGAGAGGCATCCACAGGGACCGTACCCTCCTTCCCCTACCACCAACCTCTCGGAAGGACTTCCGGACCCACATGTTTATCGTGATCGTACTCCGCGTGAACACGGCGGCAGTTTTGGAAGTGGCGGGAATCGAACCCGGGCCTACCGAGTGCAATTCCTGAGCGCTAACCACTGGGCTGCCTCGCCCTCCGCAACTTTCTTTATATTCACCCAATTTAGACGGGAACCCTGTGAAGGAGGCATCCACAGGGACCGTACCCTCCTTCCCCTACCACCAACCTCTCGGAAGGACTTACGGGCCCACATGTTTAACGTGATCGTATTCCGCGTGAACACTTCGGCAGTTTTGGCAGTGGCGGGAATCGTACCCGGGCCAACCGCTAACTTCCCGCGCGCTAATTTACAATTTAAAATGACCATATGCTCTCTAAGCTCTTAATTCCATCATCCTCATTCCATTGTTCCATCATTTAAAATATCCATAAAATTTAAATATCCATCGTTCCATCATTTAAAATATCCATAAAATTAAAATATCCATCGTTCCATCATTTAAAATATCCATAAAATTAAAATATCCATTTAAAAAATCCATATCGTTCCATCATTTAAAATATAAATATAATAATTTCTACAGTGCATATGTTAAGCTCTTATTTCATTTAAAATCGGAAGCGCGGGAAACGGAAAGTAAAAACTAATTCGGTTTCTTATTGTCCCACCCATCGCTATGCATATACAGAACCGTGACGTCACCTCCACCTTGACGTCCCCACCCACCACCTTCCCTGCTTCAGCGGGGGAGAAACGAAGCGGCACGCCGAGCGGAACGCCGAGAAATTTAAAATCATGACGTCTTTAAAATTGCGATCCTGAAGGCAATTTTCATTATTTCTGGACCAGATTAGACTTGTAAGAATGCCAGATATTTCAGCTTTCTAAAAATGTAAGTTATTAGTCGAAATTATGAGTACTTTTTACTATGCGAGAATTTAAAAACCAAAAATCGTTTTTTTTGAGTCAAAAGTGACTTTTGCTTTAAAATCATAAAAAAATATTAGAATTTGTCCCTGAGATTTGAAATTGATATATTTTTACTCGAAATTCTCTGCTCTTTCCGATGGTGTGATTTGTTTTTTTCTACAATGTCTGGATCGTGGAGAAAAAAGAGCAAAAAGGTCAAAAAGCGGTCGAAATCTCATAAAACATTAAATAACAAAAAAAATAATTAAAATTTTGAAAATCGGTTTTCACGTGTCCCCTTCCCACCCCCCAGGGTCTCCGATTGCCAAATTTCATAGCTCTCCGACGCGCGGTCGCGAAACGTATAGTGTATAAGACAGACAGACGCACAGACACACAGACATTGCCTTTTATTATTTACTAGCCGCCTTTGGCGACCAGCCTGTTCGCTACCCTTGAAAATTCTGACCGTGGCAAACTCGTTGGCGCGACCTACTAGAAAGGTGTAAGGTAACTGCTTGGAAGGCCAGGAAGTGCCACACAATTTAGACCGGAACCCAATGGGGGAGGCTTCCAAAGAGACCGTACCCTCCTTCCCCTACCACAAACCTCTCGGAAGGACTTGCAGTCCCACACGTTTAACGTGATCGTACTCCGCGTGAACACGGCTGCAGTTTTGGCAATGGCGGGAATCGAACCCGGGCCTACCGAGTGAAATTCCCGCGCGCTAACCACTGGGCTACCGTGCCATCCGCGACAATCTCCATAACTTTATTTTTATTCGGCAATTTTGGGAATCGAACCCGGGCCTACCAAGTGCAAATCCCGCGCACTAACCACTGGGGTACTTCACCCTCCGCGATATTCTTCATAACTTTCTTTTTATTCACCCAATTTAGACCGGAACCAAGTGGGAGAAGCATCCACAGGGACCGTACCCTTCTTCCCCTACCACCAACCTCTCGGAAGGACTTACAGACCCACATGTTTAACGTGATCGTACTCCGCGTAAACACGGCGGCAATTTTGGGAATCGAACCCGGGCCTACCGAGTGCAATTTCCGCGAGCTAACCATTGGGCTACTTTGCCCTACGCGACAATCTCCATAACTTTCTTTTTATTCATCCAATTTAGACCGTACCCTCCTTCCCCTACCACCAACTTCTCGGAAGGACTCACGGACCCACATGTTTAACGTGATCGTACTCCGCGTAAACACGGCGGCAATTTTGGGAATCGAACCCGGGCCTACTGAGTGCAATTCCCGCGCGCTAACCACTGGGCTTCTTCGCCCCCAGCGACTATCTCCATAACATTCTTTTTATTTACCCAATTTAGAACGGAACCCAGTGGGAGAGGCATCCACAGGGACCGTACCCTAATTCCCCTACCACCAACATCTCGGACGGACTTCCGGACCCACATGTTTATCGTGATCGTACTCCGCGTGAACACGGCGGCAGTTTTGGAAGTGGCGGGAATCGAAACCGGGCCTACCGAGTGCAATTCCTGAGCGCTAACCACTGGGCTGCCTCGCCCTCCGCAACTTTCTTTATATTCACCCAATTTAGACGGGAACCCTGTGAGGGAGGCATCCACAGGGACCGTACCCTCCTTCCCCTACCACCAACCTCTCGGAAGGACTTCCGGACCCACATGTTTATTGTGATCGTACTCCGCGTGAACACGGCGGCAGTTTTGGAAGTGGCGGGAATCGAACCCGGGCCTACCGAGTGCCATTCCTGAGCGCTAACCACTGGGCTGCCTCGCCCTCCGCAACTTTCTTTATATTCACCCAATTTAGACGGGAACCCTGTGAGGGAGGCATCCACAGGGACCGTATCCTCCTTCCCCTACCACCAACCTCTCGGAAGGACTTACGGGCCCACATGTTTAACGTGATCGTATTCCGCGTGAACACTTCGGCAGTTTTGGCAGTGGCGGGAATCGTACCCGGGCCTACCGCTAACTTCCCGCGCGCTAATTTACAATTTAAAATGACCATATGCTCTCTAAGCTCTTAATTCCATCATCCTCATTCCATTGTTCCATCATTTAAAATATCCATAAAATTTAAATATCCATCGTTCCATCATTTAAAATATCCATAAAATTAAAATATCCATCGTTCCATCATTTAAAATATCCATAAAATTAAAATATCCATTTAAAAAATCCATATCGTTCCATCATTTAAAATATAAATATAATAATTTCTACAGTGCATATGTTAAGCTCTTATTTCATTTAAAATCGGAAGCGCGGGAAACGGAAAGTAAAAACTAATTCGGTTTCTTATTGTCCCACCCATCGCTATGCATATACAGAACCGTGACGTCACCTCCACCTTGACGTCCCCACCAACCACCTTCCTTCCTTCAGCGGTGGAGAAATGAAGCGGCACGCCGAGCGGAACGCCGAGAAATCGAAATTCGGAAACTTTTAAAATCCCGATCCTGTGGGCAATACGGAATATTTCCTGACCAGATTGGACTTGTAAGAATGCCAGATGTTTGACCTTTCTGAAAATGTAAATTATTAGTCGAAAATATGAGTACTTTTCACGATGCGAGAATTTAAAAACCAAAAATCGTTTTCTTGAGCAAAAAGTGACTTTTGTTTTAAAATCTTTAAAAAATATTAGAAATCGAAATTCAGATTTGAAATTGATATATTTTTACTCGCAATTGTCTGCTCTTTCCGATGGTGTGAGTTGTTTTTTTCTACGACGTCTGGATCGTGGAGAAAAAAGGGCAAAAAAAGGTCGAAATCGCATAAAACATTAAATAAATAAAAAAATAATTAGAATTTTGAAAATCGGTTTTCACGTGTCCCCTTCCCTCCCCCTCAGGTCTCCGATTGCCAAATTTCGTAGCTCTCCGACGCGCGGTCGCGAAACGTATAGTGTATAAGACAGACACACAGACACACACACACACACACACACAGACATTGCCTTTTATTATTTAAGACTAGCCGCCTTTGGCGACCAGCCTGTTCGCTACCCTTGAAAATTCTGACCGTGGCAAATTCTAACCGTGGCACACTCGCTGGCGCGACCTACCAGAAGGAACGACCTACCAGGAAGTGCCACCCAATTTAGACAGGAACTCAGTGGGGGAGGCATCCACAGGGACCGTACCCTCCTTCCCCTACCACAAACCTCTCGGAAGGACTTACGGTCCCGCATGTTTAACGTGATCGTACTCCGCCTGAACACGGCGGCAGTTTTGGCAGTGGCGGGAATCGAACCCGGACCTACCTAGTGCAAATCCCGCGCGCTAACCACTGGGCTACCGCGCCCTCCGCGACAATCTCCATAACCTTCTTTTTATTCACCCAATTTAGACCGGAACCCAGTAGGGGAGGCATCCACAGGGTCCGTACCCTCCTTCCTCTACCAACAACCTCTCGGAAGGACTTACGGATCCACATGTTTAACGTGATCGTACTCCGCGTGAAAATGGCAGCAGTTTTGGCAGTGGCGGCAATAGAACCCTAGCCTACCGAGTGCAATTCCCGCGCGCCAACCACTGGGCTACCGCGCCCTCCGCGACAATCTCCATAACCTTCTTTTTATTCACCCAATTTAGACCGGAACCCAGTGGGAAAGTCATCCACAGGGTGCGTACCCTCCTTCCTCTACCACCAACCTCTCGGAAGGACTTACGGACCCACATGTTTAACGTGATCGTACTCCGCGTGAACAAGGCAGCAGTTTTGTCAGTGGAGGGAATCGAACCCGGGCCTACCGAGTGAAATTCCCGCACGCTAACCACAGGGCTACCGCGCCCTCCGCGACAATCTCCATAACTTTCTTTTTATTCACCCAATTTGGACCAGGACCCAGTGGGGGAGGCATCCACAGAGACCGTACCCTCCTTTCCCTGCCACCAACCTCTCGGAAGGAATTATCGACCCATATGTTTAAGGTGATCGTACTCCGCATCAGTGGCGGGAATCGAACCCAGGCCTACCGAGTGCAATTCTCGCGCGCTAATTTAAATTTATAACGACCATATGCTAGGCTCTTAATTCCACCATCCTCGTTCCATCGTTCTATCATTTAAAATAGCCATAAAATTAAAATATCCATTTAAAATATCTATAAATTAAAATATCCATAAATTAAAATATCCATTTAAAATAAAAAAATCAACCATATCGTTCCACCAATCCATAAATATAATAATTTCAAATACATCACCACAATTCAAACCACCATAATTCAATCATTTAAATTATTTAAAATATCCATTTAAAAATATCCATTTAAAATATCATATAAATATAATAATTTCGCCCGATGTATACAACACTTATGCTCGTAATTCAGTTAAAACCGAAAGCGCGGTCTCCATGGAGACGGGGAAGAAACTAATGCGGATGGGGGGAAAATGCCGTTGAGAAACTGAGCCGGTAGCCGACAAATTTAAAATCATGGCGTCTTTAAAATTGCCATCCTGAAGGCAATTTTCATTATTTCTGGACCAGATTGGACTTGTAAGAATGCCAGATGTTTGACCTTTCTGAAAATGTAAATTATTAGTCGAAATTATGAGTACTTTTCACGATGCGAGAATTTAAAAACCAAAAATCGTTTTCTTGAGCAAAAAGTGACTTTTGTTTTAAAATCTTTAAAAAATATTAGAAATCGAAATTCAGATTTGAAATTGATATATTTTTACTCGAAATTCTCTGCTCTTTCCGATGGTGTAATTTGTTTTTTTCTACGATGTCTGGATCGTGGAGAAAAAAGGGCAAAAAGGGCAAAAAACGGTCGAAATCGCATAAAACATTAAATAAATAAAAAAATAATTAAAATTTTAAAAATCGGTTTTCACGTGTCCCCTTCCCTCCCCCCCGGGTCTCCGATTGCCAAATTTCGTAGCTCTCCGACGCGCGGTCGCGAAACGTATAGTGTATAAGACAGACAGACAGACAGACAGACACACACACACACAGACATTGCCTTTTATTATTTACTAGCCGCCTTTGGCGACCAGCCTGTTCGCTACCCTTGAAAATTCTGACCGTGGCAAATTCTAACCGTGGCACACTCGCTGGCGCGACCTACCAGAAGGAACGACCTACCAGGAAGTGCCACCAAATTTAGACAGGAACTCAGAGGGGGAGGCATCCACAGGGACCGTACCCTCCTTCCCCTACCACCAACCTCTCGGAAGGACTTACGGTCCCGCATGTTTAACGTGATCGTACTCCGCCTGAACACGGCGGCAGTTTTGGCAGTGGCGGGAATCGAACCCGGACCTACCTAGTGCAAATCCCGCGCGCTAACCACTGGGCTACCGCGCCCTCCGCGACAATCTCCATAACCTTCTTTTTATTCACCCAATAGAGACAGGAACCCAGTAGGGGAGGCATCCACAGGGTCCGTACCCTAATTCCTCTACCAACAACCTCTCGGAAGGACTTACGGATCCACATGTTTAACGTGATCGTACTCCACGTGAAAATGGCAGCAGTTTTGGCAGTGGCGGCAATCGAACCCTAGCCTACCGAGTGCAATTCCCGCGCGCCAACCACTGGGCTACCGCGCCCTCCGCGACAATCTCCATAACCTTCTTTTTATTCACCCAATTTAGACCGGAACCCAGTGGGAAAGTCATCCACAGGGTGCGTACCCTCCTTCCTCTACCACCAACCTCTCGGAAGGACTTACGGACCCACATGTTTAACTTGATCGTACTCCGCGTGAACACGGCAGCAGTTTTGTCAGTGGAGGGAATCGAACCCGGGCCTACCGAGTGAAATTCCCGCACGCTAACCACTGGGCTACCGCGCCCTCCGCGACAATCTCCATAACTTTCTTTTTATTCACCCAATTTGGACCAGGACCCAGTGGGGGAGGCATCCACAGAGACCGTACCCTCCTTTCCCTGCCACCAACCTCTCGGAAGGAATTATCGACCCATATGTTTAAGGTGATCGTACTCCGCATCAGTGGCGGGAATCGAACCCAGGCCTACCGAGTGCAATTCTCGCGCGCTAATTTAAATTTATAACGACCATATGCTAGGCTCTTAATTCCACCATCCTCGTTCCATCGTTCCATCATTTAAAATAGCCATAAAATTAAAATATCCATTTAAAATATCTATAAATTAAAATATCCATAAATTAAAATATCCATTTAAAATAAAAAAAAATCAACCATATCGTTCCACCAATCCATAAATATAATAATTTCAAATACATCACCACAATTCAAACCACCATAATTCAATCATTTAAATTATTTAAAATATCCATTTAAAAATATCCATTTAAAATATCATATAAATATAATAATTTCGCCCGATGTATACAACACTTATGCTCGTAATTCAGTTAAAACCGAAAGCGCGGTCTCCATGGAGACGGGGAAGAAACTAATGCGGATGGGGGGAAAATGCCGTTGAGAAACTGAGCCGGTAGCCGACAAATTTAAAATCATGGCGTCTTTAAAATTGCCATCCTGAAGGCAATTTTCATTATTTCTGGACCAGATTGGACTTGTAAGAATGCCAGATGTTTGACCTTTCTGAAAATGTAAATTATTAGTCGAAATTATGAGTACTTTTCACGATGCGAGAATTTAAAAACCAAAAATCGTTTTCTTGAGCAAAAAGTGACTTTTGTTTTAAAATCTTTAAAAAATATTAGAAATCGAAATTCAGATTTGAAATTGATATATTTTTACTCGAAATTCTCTGCTCTTTCCGATGGTGTCATTTCTTTTTTTCTACGATGTCTGGATCGTGGAGAAAAAAGGGCAAAAATGGCAAAAAACGGTCGAAATCGCATAAAACATTAAATAAATAAAAAAATAATTAAAATTTTAAAAATCGGTTTTCACGTGTCCCCTTCCCTCCCCCTCAGGTCTCCGATTGCCAAATTTCGTAGCTCTCCGACGCGCGGTCGCGAAACGTATAGTGTATAAGACAGACAGACAGACACACACACACACAGACATTGCCTTTTATTATTTAAGACTAGCCGCCTTTGGCGACCAGCCTGTTCGCTACCCTTGAAAATTCTGACCGTGGCAAACTCGTTGGCGCGACCTACCAGAAAGGTGTAAGGTAACTGCTTGGAAGGCCAGGAAGTGCCACACAATTGAGACCGGAACCCAATGGGGGAGGCATCCAAAGAGACCGTACCCTCCTTCCCCTACCACAAACCTCTCGGAAGGACTTGCAGTCCCACACGTTTTACGTGATCGTACTCCGCGTGAACACGGCTGCCGTTTTGGCAATGGCGGGAATCGAACCCGGGCCTACCGAGTGAATTTCCCGCGCTCTAACCACTGGGCTACCGTGCCATCCGCGACAATCTCCATAACTTTATTTTTATTCGGCAATTTTGGGAATCGAACCCGGGCCTACCAAGTGCAAATCCCGCGCACTAACCACTGGGGTACTTCACCCTCCGCGATATTCTTCATAACTTTCTTTTTATTCACCCAATTTAGACCGGAACCAAGTGGGAGAAGCATCCACAGGGACCGTACCCTTCTTCCCCTACCACCAACCTCTCGGAAGGACTTACAGACCCACATGTTTAACGTGATCGTACTCCGCGTAAACACGGCGGCAATTTTGGGAATCGAACCCGGGCCTACCGATTGCAATTTCCGCGCGCTAACCATTGGGCTACTTTGCCCTACGCGACAATCTCCATAACTTTCTTTTTATTCATCCAATTTAGACCGTACCCTCCTTCCCCTACCACCAACTTCTCGGAAGGACTCACGGACCCACATGTTTAACGTGCTCGTACTCCGCGTAAACACGGCGGCAATTTTGGGAATCGAACCCGGGCCTGGTAACTGGTTGGACGGCCAGGATGTGCCACCCAATTTAGACCGGAACCCAGTGGGGGAGGCATCCACAGGGAACGTACCCTCCTTCCCCTACCACCAACCTCTCGGAAAAACATACGGACCCATATGTTTAACGTGATCGTACTCCATGTCAGTGGCGGAAATCGAACCCGGGCCTACCGCGTGCAATTCCCGCGCGCTAACCACTGGGCTACTTCGCCCTCCGCGACAATCTCCATAACTTTCTTTTTATTCACCCAATTTAGACCGTACCCTCCTTCCCCTACCACCAACCTCTCGGAAGGACTCACGAACCCACATGTTTAACGTGATCGTACTCTGCGTGAACGTGGCGTAAGTTTTGGCAGTGGCGGGAATCGAACCCGGGCCTACTGAGTGCAATTCCCGCGCGCTAACCACTGGGCTGCCGCGCCCTCCGCGACAATCTCCATAACTTTCTACATATTCACCCAATTTAGACGGGAACCCAGTGGGGGAGGCATCCACAGGGGCCGTATCCTCCTTCCCCTACCACCAACCTCTCGGAAGGACTTACGGACCCACATATTTAACGTGATCGTATTCCACGTAAACACGGCGGCAGTTTTGGCAGTGGCGGGAATCGAACCCGGGCCTACCGCTAACTTCCCGCGCGCTAATTTGCAATTTAAAATGACCATATGCTTAATTCCATCATCCTCATTCCATTGTTTCATTGTTCCATCATTTAAAATATCCATAAAATTAAAATATCCATTTAAAATATATAAAAGTTAAAATATACAAAATGACCATATGCTTAATTCCATCATCCTCATTCCATTGTTTCATTGTTCCATCATTTAAAATATCCATAAAATTAAAATATCCAAAAGTTAAAATATACATTTAAAAAATCCAGATCGTCCCATCATTTAAAATATAAATATAATAATTTATATAGAGCAAAGGCGCTCTATTCAGAACCGTGACGTCACCTCCACCTTGACGTCCCCACCCACCACCTTCCCTGCTTCAGCGGGGGAGAAACGAAGCGTCACGCCGAGCGGAACGGCGAGAAATTTAAAATCATGACGTCTTTAAAATTGCGATCCTGAAGGCAATTTTCATTATTTCTGGACCAGATTAGACTTGTAAGAATGCCAGATGTTTGACCTTTCTGAAAATGTAAATTATTAGTCGAAATTATGAGTACTTTTCACGATGCGAGAATTTAAAAACCAAAAATCGTTTTCTTGAGCAAAAAGTGACTTTTGTTTTAAAATCTTTAAAAAATATTAGAAATCGAAATTCAGATTTGAAATTGATATATTTTTACTCGAAATTCTCTGCTCTTTCCGATGGTGTAATTTGTTTTTTTCTACGATGTCTGGATCGTGGAGAAAAAAGGGCAAAAAGGGCAAAAAACGGTCGAAATCGCATAAAACATTAAATAAATAAAAAAATAATTAAAATTTTCAAAATCGGTTTTCACGTGTCCCCTTCCCTCCCCCCCGGGTCTCCGATTGCCAAATTTCGTAGCTCTCCGATGCGCGGTCGCGAAACGTATAGTGTATAAGGCAGACACACAGACATTGCCTTTTATTATATAGATTGCATATTTGGCGATTTTCCGGATGACAGCATGTTAACCTATTTCAAAACACTCAATTAACTAATACTTCACGAAACTGTAAATAAACCATCATTAATATTGATAGCATCCTCAATAAGTGTCCTCAATATAGTCCATATATTTTAAAATACTTTAATAAATAATTCATCAATTAGACGTAATTTTCATTAATTGAATGTCATTTTTTCAATTTTGACGATAATTTTGTCCATCTGGAAGGAAATATCGCCCAGTTGGCAATAATTTGCTAAAATATTAGCTAAGTTTATCAAATGCATCATCAAGTGTTATAAACAAACGGAGAGAAGAGTATTTCTTATATACTAGAAGGTATACTCGTCATATGACTGAGATCAGAATTTTTGAGACATTACTACCCATCTGGCGTGATTTTTATCAATTTGGCGAATATTTTGTCATTTTAGCAATATTTAAACTAGTCACCAAGTTGGCGACGCCCTGCCAAATATCTCGCCAATCGTTACGGACGGGCGGAGAAATGTGCTGTTCTTATAGTAGATGCTGAATATAGTAGTTTCCAAGATATTGAATTATCGTCAATTAGTCGTCACTTTCAGTGATGTAGCTTCATATTTATCAATTTGGTGGTAGTTTTCTTAATTTGACAACATTTAAAAAAGTCACGAAATTGCCCACATTCCTCCAAAATCTCTCCAAGCGTTATGGATGGAGAAATAAGTTATTCTTGTAGCAAATAGTTGAAAATTGGTATACAAACACAAAAGTATTACCTAAAGTATCTTTTCTCATGAAAATGGAACTTGCTAGATCCATTAGAATGATATCACTAAATTTATCACATGATATTACTTATGAAAAGTGAACATATTTCACAATAGGTAATATATACAGTTAGCAGCTCAGCTGATCTAAACTGCTAATCGCTTTGGATCAGCTGAATAGAGGGCTATATTAGGGATAAATTTTTCACTAATTTTGTTTCTGCAGCTAAAAATAATCTCAGAATTTTTTAAGTATAAAACAACAAACTTGTTAACTTCCTATTATATAAGAGGGATATATAAAGAGAGGCCAGAATCATTCTGGGTATGATATGCATGACAGGAGAAAAACGTATATTTCAATTTTAACTAATTATAGAGAAATAACTTTTCTCTTATCATGAAAAGTATTACCACAATTTGTTACAAAATAAGATTCACTGTGTAAGAACTGTGGCAAACAAAATATTTCTTATCTTTATAGATCACTAATTAATCATCCGAGATTTCATAGCGATATTTTTAAAAGTATGATAAAGCATTTTTTTCCTCTTTACATGTCTACTAGGAAAAATTGAGGTGAGCAAGCAAAACGTAATATACATTCTTTTAATATATAATTTTAATATAGATTTTTGGTCATAAATGATGGAAAACTTCTGAAGAATTAAGTAATGACAACGGTAGTCATTCTGCAATTAAATAATAATAGTATTTACAGATAGAATGTTTCGAGATTCTACTTTCATGGTTATGGTTAGTTTTTGTGCATTGGGGGAATATGCTTTTCATATTTTAATTTTTATACACATAATAGGCATTAGTGGATGCCAATTATATTCCCATCAAGAGTACAGCCTCCCATTCCCTGTAAAAATACGAAGTTAACAAGTCTGTTATTTTATACTTAGAAAATTCTGATATTATTTGTAGCTTCAGAAACGAAATTAGAGAAATATTTATCCCTTATATAGGGTTTTCTATTCAGCTGATCCAAACCGTTTAGCGGTTTAGATCAGCTGAACTGTTTAGCGGTTTGGATCCCTTCTATTTTTCTTCACAAAAACTTTTTATAATGTTGTTATTTCCCTCATAAATTGATACCACGTTCAAATAATCTCTCAGAAAGAGCTGTAACTGTAAAACAGTGATACAAAACTTCATAAATATAGCTTGTTTCTATTAGGCATTAACGAATGTTTTTACTTTCCTTATATATACAATGTATAAGGAAAGTATTGTGACGGGGTCGAAAATTCGAATTCGAGTTTTCGACGGAAGAATACGTTTCAAGCATCCCTGATCACGAATCATACATTTTTGAAGTGATATCTGTGTGTGTGTGAGAGAGAGAGAGACTGTGGAGACGATAATTGACGAACGAATGGACCGATTCGAATCAAATTTGGTACAAAAATCATAATCTGTAAACACAGGCAGCCTATTGTTTTTATGCGCAATCGAATGTCCAGAACCCCCTAAATTTTCGAATGAAATTTTGAAAAATCGTCAAAAAATCAAAACTACTAATAAAATTACGCAAATATACATTTCTTATGTAATTTTTCATTAGAAAACGATTGGCATAAATTTTGGAACACTAACATGAACCGTTCTTGAGATATTGCACATATTTAAAAAAAATTATCAAAAAGTCATATAAATAAAAAAAAATATTTCCTATTGAGAAACATGTTCACTTTTCATATGTAATACCATACGATAAATTGGATGACATCATTCTCGTGGATCTAGCTCGTTCCATTCGTGAAAAAGATACGTTGAGTAATACGTTTGTATTTGAACGCCAGTAGTCATTATTTGTCTGCAACTTATTTCTTCGTCCATGACGCTTGGCGAGATTTTGGCGGAATGTCGCCAACTGGGCGACATTTTGAAATGTTGCCAAATTAACGAAGATCTCGCCAGATGGATAAAAATGACGCTAAATCAATGAAAATGACGACTAATTGTCGAAAATTCAATATCTCGGAAAGAATATTATTATCTACTATAAGAAAAACCTATTTTTTTTACTGTAAAAGTAGTAAATTCATTACATTATATAAGGAAAGTCATGTGTTGCCCACATCAGATTTTTTATTTAATAATGCATTAAATTGAGTTTGATTCCACAAAATAATACGAATAATTACTTGAAATGACACTGAACGTGCACTCTCTCTTAATTCAATTTTCATTTTAATTGGGTAACTGGATGTATCTTTAAAGGCGGCATTACAAAAATGAATATATATATATATATATACATATATATATATATATATATATATATATATATATATATATATATATATATATATATATATATATATATATATATATATATATATATATATATATATATATATATATATATATATATATATATATATATATATATCGAACAGTAACTATATATTATATAAGGAAAGTTATGTGTAGCCCACATCAGATTTTTTTATTGTGTTGTTACCATGTTTTGTGTATCATCTACGTTAAATTTGCATATATGAAAGGAAATGCTTTTTGAAAACAGTTGACAATTAAATCTTGGCTGTTTTGTAACGCTTTGAGATATAATTTTAGATATAACTTTTTATTTTGAAACAACTTTTCCGATATAAAGCGTATTTTGGTGTCCTCAAAAGTGCTGTTATCTGATTGTAAATATTTACGAGACTTAAAATGAAAATTATGGCTTCATTAATTTATATCAATCTATTTTGAATGAAATCCGATTATTAATATTTATATAGTTCATCAATATCAATATATAAGGAGCTCGAATCAAAAAATTTTATCTGACAAATGTTGTTGCAACTGATGTCTGCTGACAGAAAATGTGTATCTATTGAGTCTTTAAATTTTCCGTGTATATTTGAGTAATATTCTTGATTTCTGAGAACATTTCTAGAACGAAACAGCAACAAAAATGAAAATAAAAATTCGAAACACAAGATTCTGTGACAGTATCCCGAGACTTCACAAAAACTGCTGAATGATAAAGTTACGAAACGCGTGGGTAAAAAAATTAAAATTTTAAAAAGGTCCATCCTTAGAGTTTTCGACTTATATTATTTAATTAACTGCGATATTTAGAAAACAATACAATTTTTTTAGACTTGTCTAGTTGTACGTCTACAGAAAAGTGTAAATAAATACCGAATTTACTATTCTATATTTGCTTGTTTACGTGAAGAAAAGTCATGAATTACCACTGAACTTGAGAATCCAGGGAAAGCACGAAAATTGTATCTTACGCTAGGCACCTATGACTAACGCCCCCCCCCCTCTGTAAATAGCCTGAAGACTTTTCAACCGATTGTTTTGTTGAACTTAAATTTAAGCAGGATTGTGAATAAAATAATTTTCGATTTTTTTTGTCACTTTTATATATAAAATTAAAAATTCTGAAACATGTTTCCAAGTTAAATATTACCAACGATACGAAATCGTTTAACAAAACTTTTGCTCATTGAGTCACACTGAGTACAGAGAATGATTTGATATAATATCCGTCCTATCCTCCTACACGTACATGCGGCACAACAAGAATTAAAATGTATGTCTTTATAATTTTTATCGTTTTATAATGAGCGTAAGCGGGTCTCAACCGTTTTGTATACTTTTTTCGCTGTTTTATTATACTTAGATGAGATCAAAATTATGGCAAGGATTATTTCTGATGGAGGATTGTGGCAAAGACTTCTCCTTAATTCGCGTAAAAATAAAAGGGGAAAATTAACTTCAAAGCTAAATACCTCTTGAAACATCGATTTCTGTGAAACGTTTTCATATAATGAAGCAGTCCAGGGAAAATGATATTATTGTCCTAACACAAATCCTCCCCCTCCCCTCATGACCCTGAATGTTTACATTCAAAACAACTAATTTCATACTAGTTTGTAATTTGTATATAAAATATTGATACATTAATTTTAAACATCCACAATCTTAAATGTTATTAATGCAGTTTCTAGATTTTAGGACAATTTTACTAATAATATAATGAATAGGAGTGAAAAAAATTAATAAAAATCGAAATGTAAATTAATAGCACAAGTCCTAAAGAATATTCAGCACTGTACGCTTTTGCGCCAGCGCATAAGAAATATTTTATTACGTTAAACGCGACGATAAGTCACCAACTTTGGGATTACTCTTACTGCATTTTATTTGAATTGCTCAATATGTTTAAGAAACATCGTGGTTACAGATATTATTGAATAAATGGTTGATTAGTATTCAGGGATGTCCTAAAAGTGTAAATTAATCAAAATGCGAAAGTCGGTTTATTGACCCCAAATATACTTATTGTAGGGAAAGTAGCAAAATGCTCACGAAAGTCATTTGTATTCATAGACGTTTACAAAAGCGAAAAGCGGCCGCGATTGAAAAAGTTTTGAAAATGCTAATAAAAGAGTAATAATATATGCGGAAACAACATTATGAGAAAAACATGCGCTTCACTTACCTTTTCCGGCTGATATCCGAGAATGAATGATATCTTGCACCTAGCACAAAAGAAAACGATGTGTCAAAATATCTAAGTCTGAATTTGCATATCTCCAACAAGAATCAGGTCAGAATTATTTTCAGTATTCAGACTGCTTCAATAAAATGAATTGATATGGTGCCTCTTCTTTGCTGTGCCTTGCAGCGCCAATAAATTCGAAAATGGCCAACAACGCTTTCTATTCTGGTGTCATACATGAAACTAGTACGGACATGTATCTGCTGTCTGCAGCTGTGATGTACCTTTTGAACTTCCGTTTGTGACTGTTTCTCAAAGAAATTTAAACAAGAGGTAGTAGGACCATCCAGAAGGGATTAGTGTAATACCCCTTCTTCCTCTCACGAACGGATAAATAGCACCGGACCCACTCCGATTCGACCAACAAGGAACCACTATTGACGATGATGCAATTGACGTAGCCGATGACGTAGGGTACACGTTGATTCTGGTTAGCGGAGTTTCTATTTAGCATTCGCGGCAAATTTAAGTTTCGTGAATTTTTTCTTTTTGAGAAATATGAATATTGATCCAAAGCTTAACGATGGACCAAACACTTCACAGGCCAAAAACTCATAGAAAATGGAAAAGTTGTCTAAAACGTGCAATTGCAAAAAGATATTTTCCAGTAAATTTACCTTTTACAGACATAAAAAAAATGTTCGACCAGTTGCTGAAAAAAACAAATTATGTTTGTAAAGAAAAAAATTGTAATTTTACATCATTGAAGTCAGATGATTTCCTCTCAGGCGCGATGAAAACACGATTTTGTATCCTTTCGTTGCCAGCGATTAAAACTGAAAAAAGAAATATATTTAAATGTATAACGAGATATATTTTTTCTAATTGCACATCCAAACCATCGAGGCAGTATATGCTCGCGCGTCACACGGATAATTTTGCCCTTACTTTTCCAAAACAAAATACTCGTCTGCTTAACAGTATAGAAATTTCATTATTTCTACATTAAAAACGGCTACTATAGAAATTTACAATCGTTTATCCTCTACATTTAGTAGAATATATCTAAATATTTCTTCTTTAATGGATATTTTTAATTTACCGGAAAATAAAATATTCACTTTCAATATAATATACATAACGTGTTTTTTTTTTTTTTTTTTTTGAAATTCGTTATATGTCTTTTCCTTCTCACTCGCATATACACTGCAGAATTTTTTACTAAATTATACATCTTCAGTACACTAACTAGTGATTACGGTAAAAACGAGTAGTTGTGTATATTCACTTAAAATTACTTAAAGTGCACTTTAGCAAT
This sequence comes from Amaurobius ferox, assembly GCA_951213105.1. Lineage (NCBI taxonomy): Eukaryota > Metazoa > Arthropoda > Arachnida > Araneae > Amaurobiidae > Amaurobius > Amaurobius ferox. The sequence continues at coordinate 150,097,922 of OX578137.1, read as the reverse complement.
TAAATTATTTAAACATATATTGTTTCAAGTATTCTAAATTATTTACATTCAGCACAAAGGTAAATTTCATTGTTTAATGGGTTTAGCTTCAAATTTTATTTGCCATCATCGTCAGTTTACTATTACCCGCTAGGGTAAAAATAATGACCTTTTGCCCTTACGTTATTGCACATTTTACTACGCAGACTGTTTATTTACGCTCGTGCTCATGCTCTATTATTGACACAGAAGATAGACATAGTATTTATTATATGTATTTTTGATTATTTTTGAATTAAAGGTTCCCTAATTCTGAGCACAATTTAACAGTAGTTATTCATAATTGCACGATAAAGTACAGAATATATAGATATAAAAATAAATTGAAAGGTAAAATAATTTTTAATACGTAGGAATATCATTTATTGTTTTAGTTTTACTTTGCATTGCGCTAATAATTTATTTTTACAAAATTGACAGTTTAAATAAATATTTTAGGCTTTTCGTCATAGAAATGCATTCAATGCAGGGCTACTTATTTTATCCCAGCGCCACCTGAATTATTGTCTCAGACGATATTGGCGTTTTCTTATAATGAAGTTTGATCTCCTTACTTTTACCTCCAAGGTATCGCATTTTAGAGATGTTTAAATGAAATTACATTTATGTTGGAAAGTGTTTCATAATCAATGTTTTGTGCATGATTGATGTACCTTATTCTTATTCAACTGATTTGGATTATGCTTTATTCATTTTTCTATATTCATGTAAATCTTGGGGGAAAGAAATAAAGTAATATATAAAAAGCTCACTTAACTGTTCTTATTTTCTCGGTCTTTTCTTTTTTCCCCTTTTTTTCATTGTATATTTTCTAAATTATCTTTTCTAAATTTTGTTCTAAATTTCTTAAATTTCTATTTTTGCTCTCCATGTGTCTAACTGTATTTCCCTTTCCATATATATTCCCTTTATTTATATTTTCAAAATTTTATTGTTTCCTTTTATTTAAATCTATTTTTCACTACGTTAACATACATCACTCTAAATTTTATTTTTTTAATGATCTTTTTATATACATTCGCAATAATCCATTTCAAATTTTTGAAAAATCTTTTAAATAAACTGTAAAACTGCCTATATAGCCATAATATTTTTTTCAAGTTTATACTTTTTAGACCAAAATAAATCCTGGTTTGACTGGACTGGGTGACTTTGGGCCCCTCCTGAGTTCAGAATGTAACCATTCCCGACCTTGGAGTTAGCTGTTCTAAACCCACGAGGTGAGTTGCACGGTCTGGAGTTTTCAGCACACTAGTTCTTCAATAGCTAGGTCTTCATTGTCGGCAGTTAGCTAATATTTTGTTTGTGGCTGAATATACCTTCTATATCCACTATTTTTAAATTTTTGTTTCTTATTTTATTTACTTATGATGCTCATCGTGTGATCTTCATTTTGACAGCCGGTTTTTCTTCATCCGATGTTTGGTTCGCTGTATATTTTAATTTTCTGCTTTCATACGTTAAATTTTGATCTAGATATTTATCATTATTGCATTTTCATGTATTAACAATAGTTCTAAATTCACTAGTTTCCCTATCTTATGATGTTTTACTACTAATATATATGCTACTTCTTAATGTTTATTTGTAAGTTTACATCAGTTACCTCCTCCTCCATCTCTATGTACCATTCTTCTAATTATGTATACAATGAAGAATTTTCACGTTTTTTTTCTTATTTTTATCGTGTAGTAGAGAAAAAATCATAAATGATAGTATATATATTTTTTAATTTTTGAGCTTATATAGTTAATATAAAAATGTTTAAAGTCGCACTTAGCAATCCGGCTCGAAAACGCTGTTTCTGTAATGGCCGCTCTTGTGACGTCACTATGCATGTAAACAAAGAGCGCAATACACTGTTTACTGTGGATTCCGAGAGGTGCTCATTTGATTTTCCGACAAAATATTTTATTTATCATATTTTTATAATGAGTGAGATTCTAAAACCGACCTACAAGTACTGTTTAGTACTTTTCTGCACAAATACAACGGTTAATTCAGTTGATAAGCTGTTTTTTAATGTTCCAAAAGATCCAATTAAACGAATAGCATGGACTAAACTAAAGCAATAAAAAGGGACGAGCAGAAAAATCCAAAATTATCGAATAAAACATCTCTTTGGTGTTGTGAAGATCATTTTTCGGTAAGTAAACATTTGCTTCTGTTTAAATATTATTTACTTGGATTTATGGCCGTGACCAAGGGATTTTCTCGGGGGTTCAAACCCCCGAAAATGAGAAAGTTAACATTAAAAAGGTAAAGATCCATCAAGATATGAAATGTGGGTTTAACCCCCCCCCCTGAAATTAAATCCTGGATACGATCTTGCTTGGATCAATAATAAACTATAAATACATATATATATATATATATATATATATATATATATATATATATATATAATCCTGTGTAAATAGTAATTTAAAACTAAAGAATTTTGTGGTCAAGTTAGGGATTGAACAATAAAACATACTCTAGCTTGCATCTCAAAATAATAAGCTTTAAAAACATAGAGTTAAACCTTAAAAATATCTCAAAATTTATTAAACAGGGATGGCGCTAGAATGTGCCCGAGGGGGGGGGGGGGGGAGAGGTGGCAGTAATAAATATCTTAAAATGACGTCAGCGTTTTTGGCGCCACCCGTTATTAAGCCAAACAATTTATTGAAATAAAGAATGGCACATTAATTTATAATTATTTCTTTTTGATGATATCTATTGTATAAATAGAAATGTTAACATTATATAGTAATTTATAATAATAAATGGCTATCATTCCTTGTGTAACAAATAAGTTGTGATCATAAGTTGTGCAACCCTCATTTGTGAAATAAAGATATATCTTATCATTATTTATCTGATATATATATATACTACTGATATATATATACTACTAATATATATATATACTACTGATATATATATACTACTTTAACTATTATTTGTCAATATAAATGCATTATATCATCAACTTATGCAGTATTTATACAGTAATGGTTCTATCAACTTTTGTCCCCATATACAGAACACAAAATCTCAGTGCCCCCCCTCCTTCATCTGCTAAATAAAATATTCCTTTTTTGGAGGGGGAAGGGGGAGACGAAAAATTAAATAAACTATCTCTTATAATGCTTTTATTCTTCCAATTATATCAAAATAATATAATTTGACATATTACAGAATATTCTATGAAATTTTTTTTAAGTTTTGATAAATCCTTTTAACTTTGTAATGGGAGACATTAAATCAAGCAATAAATGTAACTGTTTTTTTATAACGGTTTCTTGATTCCTTTCTATATTTCAGTTAAAGGAATCAATGGAGAATTATTGGCAATGGAACCTCACAAATCAGGCTATGTCATTCAAATTTGGTTTTTTGTAGTTTGTATTGTATTTAAATTTCTTGAGTATTTCAGGCACGCTTTATTTGTCTTTACATAATTTCAAACTACAATATAAACTATTATAAAAAGTCAACTATCAGCTTAAAAGCAGAATAAGAATCTCATTGCAGTCTGCGACTATTTCCACGTGCAGTCAAAATTAAAGTTTTAAATGTAAAAGAATTATTCATGCATTTAAATTATTTTTAGATTATTTGTCAATATTAATGAAGATCATACATACCTCTTAGTTTTAACTCCTCGCATTTCTGCACCAATAAAATTGGGATTCGTTCCCCAAAACGAAAACATACATATAGCGTCAATTTTAGGAAGATTATCGGATTGTCCGGAAAAATCGACATCTTAAACAAAAATGAAATGGATGGGTTATACAATTAAAATGTACGGTAAAATTACAAAAGATTATAAAATTTACGGCTCAAAAAATGATTTCTAAACTATGAATGCGAAGAAGCGAATTGATCTAGCGTTATTTTTAAAACGTAAACACTGGTACTTCATGCAGAGTGACTTCAGAGCCAATCACGTAGCGTTTCAAGATCACATGACATCGCGTCATTTTTCGCTTATTAAAACTTTAATTTTTAATTTATTCGAAATCATTATGACATTAAATGTGACATATTTGAAAATAGTGAGCCTAAAATTACCAGGAAAATATAAAATTGAGCATTTTCCCCACGTGTGCAAATTCCTCATTGTATCTATATTGTGTTCCTGCTACACTAAATGTTTATAGTTTCTCTCTTATTAGTTTTTTCTCATTTATAAATTTAATACGTCGTATTAAATTTGCTTTTAAACTCATATTTAAACTGTATTTATAATATTTCCTATTTTTCAAGGTATTTTATAGAATAATTAACGTTGATATCAATTTAACTTATTTGTTTAAATATATTCCGTAGAAAATGTCATTAATCTTTTCGATTATATATTATAAATTTTATTTTAAAATTTTTTCAATATCCATCAACAATGAGAGACCACTATTTGAATGTGTTTTGCACTTTACTTACAACCCTAACCGTAGTTACTCCGAAAAATGTTCTCGTCTTTTAAACCATTACGTTAATGATTATCCTAATTTTTTTTCCTTTTTACTCAATTCCTGATGGTGATTTGGGGTCTTTTCTTATTCTGAGTTGTCTCCAGTCTTTAACAATCTTAAAAATGGAAAAGCTTCTGATCTCGATAATGGAGATTTCGAAATTTGGAAATATTCTTATAAATTTAATCAGAAATTATTTTTAAAAGTATTTAATTTATGCTTTGAATTTTGTTACTTTTCGGCCTGGCTTAGAAAGGCGAATTTTTTTTTTAAAACCTGATAGGTACTCTTGTAATTTATTTCCCTTTAGGTCAATTTGTCTCCTCCCTACTCTTGCCAAAAGCATAGAAATTTTTTTATCTCACTGGTATCTCCCCCCCCCCCCCCATCCACCATTTATTTTAAAATTTCTACCCTATATAAATTTATATTTGGGAAACAAAAAATTGATTTCTTTTGTTCTCCCCACTGATTTGAATTCTTTGTTCCTTTCGCTAATCTTCACTCACTTTAAATGATCCGTAAATTTACTTTAATAGAGTTGATAAAGATACTTTTCTTTATAATATATAATATATATACTGATATTTCAAATTTTGATTGTAGCACAGAGAGAATGTTCTCTCCTATAAATTTGACAACACGAATACAGTATTTCAAGCCGAAATCATCGCTATTTCCTTTTCTATTGACAGGGTCTCACCTAATAATACACCTGTTAATATTTTCTCCAATAGCCTCCCTTCCATGTAATTATCGTAATTCATTAAAACCAAAGCTCTCCTGATTACCTCCCTACCTCCCTACCTTGCCTCCCTACAGTTAATCGTAATTCACAAATTTTAATAAATATCTTATTTACTTTCTTACTGGTCATGGTCCCTTTCTTGAGTACCAAAATTAAATCAATTTTTAACTGTACTTGCAATAAATTCAGTGACGTAGGCCGTTATATTTTCGATTGTCCTCTTTCTACATATTTTCATATTTGTAACCCCCCCCCCCTTTCATAAATCAATTTGTTTCTATAAAGTCCCTCTTCAATAGCTAAAATTAAAATTATATTCTTGTTGCCATGGAAATTTCTAATAAATTGACCTAAGCTTTTAAGTAGATTCTGCTCTCAGTTATTTTTGATCATTGAATATCTTTCATTTATTCTTATTCAACTTATCTAGATTTATTATGCTTCCTTCATTTTTTTTCTATTTTCATGTAGATCAGGGGAAAATTTAGTTAATTTTTCTTATTTTCTCAGTTTTCTTCTTCCTTTTTTGAATCTTTTTATATGTATATTTTCGGAATTTTCTTTTTTTTTTAATATTTCTGAATTATAAATTATAAATTAATATTTTCTAAATTTCTTAAATTTCCATTTTGTTTTCAGTATGTCTAAATGTCTTTCCATTTCCATAACCTTTTTCTTATTTTTAACGCATTACAACAAAGTTGAAAAGTGTTTACGACTTTGTTCATTCTGTCTGTCTGTCTGTCTGTCTGACTGTCTGTCTGTCTGTCCGTTAGCACGATAACTACCGTAAAAATGACTTAATCAAAATGAAATTTTAGTATGTTGTTCAGACGGTCTGTAGAACCTATGGGAATATAAATGAAAAATATCACCCAATCAGTTTTGGATTGAACCCGGGTCGAAAAAATGAAATACATTGAGCCCTATGAGACCTAATTTTTCAAACATTTTTTAAGCGGATTTAAAATTCACAAATTGCCTCAAAAATTTTAGGTAATATTCAAATTGTTCATAAAATATATAAAAAAAAATTCAGCGAAATATATTTAGTAGTTTTGTAAATAAAAATTAAAATATTAATTACATCCCTTATATGAAACGATCACGTGACCATGATATGAAACGATCACATGACCCATTTCAAAATGATATATGGCATCCATCTTGTTTCAAAATCGTGATTTTTTCACTTATTTTTAATTCATGATATGAAACGATCACATTACCCATTTCAAAATGATATATGGCATCCATCTTGTTTCAAAATCGTGATTTTTTTAACTTATTTTTAATTCATATTGAGTGTTGTATCCGTCCTAAAACTACTTTAGTCTTGCTTAAATTCTGTGCATCTACATACTGAAACAACACAATGACAATATATTTGAGTTTCAATGCTTATCTAAATTTGATTACTTCTACAACTAAGCCTATTTTTCACCTATGTAAAATGTAAACAGCAAAATATATAGAATGAGTTGTATTAGATTTCCTGTATTTCTATAACACAAAATAATTTAGTCCATGGAGTCTGCATGGCTGATATGAATGAAATATTAATTGATTTCATAAAGAGAAGGACGATTTTTTTCGATGAAGTTTCAAGCATAGAGTTTAATTTTTTGTAGCTCCATGGTCTTAAACAAAATGTTTAAATAAAATAAATTATTATAGTATTGTGATGAATGAAATGAATGGGAGAAAGTTATGAATGAAATCCTGTTTTTATAGAGAGATCCAGGCGTGTTATTTTTCTATGACGTCATTTGAACTAATTTCAGTTGTTTTCGATGAAGTTTTCAAATATAATAAATTATCGCAGTATTATGATAATTCTAAAACTATTACCGAGGAATGTATAACATTTTAGAGATATTTAAACTAGGCAATTTATATTTCAATGCCGTCATTTGAATGAAGTTCATTTATTTCGATGAAGGTTTAAGTTTTCAAATATAATAAATTAATGCAGTATTGTGATAAGTTTCAAAATATTACCGAGGAATGCATTGCATTTTAGACTTTTTTAAATAAAATTGCATTGAAGTTGGAAAGTGTTTCATAATCAATGCTTTAAGCATTATTGATATTTCTTGTTATTTTCTAAATTCGCCTTTTAAACTTTTATTATGTTATTTAATTTTAATCTATTTTTCACTATGTTAATATACCTCAGTCTAAATTTTATTTTTCAATGATACTTTTGTCTACATTCGCAATAACCCTTTTCTCATTTTTGTACTTTTCAAATTCAAATATAATGTGAAATTGTCTGTTTAAATACATTTTTCTTCAATTGCCATACATTTTAGACCTAAATAAATGCTGATTTGGAGGGACTGGTAGACCGTGGGTGTCTACTGAGTGCAAGAGGTATCCTTTCCCGGCCGTGCATCTGGCTGCTCTAAACCAAGGCCACCTAGAATAAGGGCCTTTAGGTAGCCTTGTCTAAACCCACGAGGTGAGTCGCACGGTCTAGGGTCTTCAGCTATAGTAACCTTGGTCTTCATAGAGATATAGTAACCTTGGTCTTCAGCACACCAGTCAATTGGCGAACGAGAAATATGTTCTCTTGAATTTATCGTTACTTTGTCTCTGCAGCATGTACTTTATTTCCTTCATAGTGCGCAGTATCACAGATTCTGAAGTGTTATCACAGCCACGCCATGTACAATTGATTGATGAATCTCTTGAGATGCTTATTGAGAAGCTTCAAACTTATTAGCTAGGGACAGAGCAGCTCTGAGATCTTTGCATTTGATCATAAGAACTGCATGCTGGATTTCTGGGTTACGATTGGCATCTATAATGGCATCTATATGTGGCATCTGTATTGGCATCTATATATCTGTGCTGAAAGGCTTTCACAAACATCCATAGGGCATTCTGTAAAGGATAAGTGTAAAAGGTTTTTTATATACGACGCCAGCTCCTGTAAACTCTCTCCCCAGATTTTGCGGAGACTCTGCCTATTGCTTTCAAATTATTTACGCCATAGCTGAGTTCCAGGACATTCGGTACGGCTACGAAGTCCAATTTTTTCTCGATCGGGAGCGTCGGTAAAAAATCAGCCGCAGGATCTCAAAGAGAATCAATGAGCTGGCAGGCTTTTGTCTTTTCGTTCCATTTGGTCGCTTCTGCAATAGTGTCGAATTGCGCCCATAACTTGTTTTTGATATGCTTTGTCCGTCAAACGTGGGAGATTTTACTTTTTATACTGACTGTATGAAAAATTCCATATTGGTGACCGACGATATTTTCTCGACAGCAAATATTCTCTGTTTGAGCTTTTTCATCTCTTCTTTTTCAGCATTATTTTTTTTTTGCGTGGATGTAATATCTGGTCTCATATCTTCTTGGACTGATTTAATGTTTAGTTTCACTTTTTTTTTTATTTCTTCTCGTCTGGATCTCATTTCGCCCTGTGCATTTCTGATTTCTTCGTTCATCTTAAATTTAATTTATTTCTTCATGTTGGCTTTCCTCACTTTCATTTCTGTAATATCTCCTTTAATCTCGTCTTTCATTGCTTCTTGTCCGGCTTTAATATCTTCTTTTACGGCTTTCATCTCTTCTTTCATCTCGTTTTGTCCGACTTTAATCTTTTCTTCAAACGCTTCTTATGCGGCTTTCATCTCGTCTTTTACGACTTTGATTGTTTCTTGTTTATCTTTCATGTTTTTAATCAAAGGCATCCTCATTCAACTGTTCTTCCATTGCTTTCCTAGTCATTACCATATAAATTTTCAAGTTTCCAGAAATTCCATTTCTGACAACAATTTGGTTCGAAGTATTTATTCTTTGGAATCGCAGGAGTGCTCTGAGGATACAAGAATGAGTCCTAATCTATGGATACAGTAAAACAGCACTTAAATGCTTCACTAATTTCACAAAGCAGCCATTACTATTCTCGAAACATCGACGAAAATCATTTCACAAAACAGAGACTACAATTCTCAAAATATTGACGGAAATCATAGTTCAATGTAGCTCATATTACGTCAATTGCCTTCCAACGCAGTGATAGCTCCTTTTATAGACTTTCTATAGAAAATTCTAGGAGTCTCCCATATCACGTAGATATTCGTTATTTCGGGGTCATTCTCAAAGCTTCGAAAAATATCCAAATGTCACCAAATTGGCAATAAATCGTCAAATATGGAATCCCTTCTCCGAACTTTAGCGTCTGGAAATCTTAGGTGCGTGCACAGCATAGGAAATGTTGCCTGAAAGGCTGTTCTCTCCGTCTGGTCGTCGAACGAGATGAAAGTGAGGGGGGGGGGGGGGGGGGGGAGAGACTCCAGCGTTTTACATGTTTGTAACAATACATACTTTCATATATTATTTGGAATGTGTGCTAAAATCATTTTTACCCAAGCAGTGTTGGTTAAACTTATGTTTACTAAGGAAGTGTTCGTTGATCTTAAGGTCTATACTGGTAAGGCTAGAAACTTTGATATTATTCCATCATTTTCCAAGCCGATACGAGATACGAGCTGTTCCCGGAAAAAACCTATGTTTACCCAGTTTCCGGCTTAACATATCCATTTTTATATATGGAAGATTTGGGAGTTATAGCACATCTTAATTTACCAGGTTATACACTTTAAAATTTTAAAATATTTGTTATTTAATAGATTTACACTATATTTCCAATCTGAAGACACTTTTTCGTAAGATGCTGATCTATCAAAATATATAAGGAGAATATATATATATATATATATATATATATATATACATATTTTTAAAGAATATATATACTCAAACAAGCACATCAGATTAATATAACTCAAATTTTCCATTATTTTGACAACCCATGATTTCAATGATGATCCACATTGTTTAAATGAAGTCAATACTCACGAGGATTACAATGGTATTATACCTATTTTACAATTACAATCGCGAAGATAGAAAGAAGACGACCACTAATAAATTTTCTATCATTATCTTATTGCATGCAATTCGGCACAAATTTATCGATGATGGATTACTCCTTCGATAAGCTTGTACATAATACCAATTTATTCTATCCGTGATTAAATTTCATCTTTGACGAATATTTCATTTTATATTACATACTTTAAGAAAACACTTGAAAATGTTCGATTTATGAACCTTTATAATCATTTTAACACGCTTTGGAGCTTTACACCAGTTAGCTCCAATTTAAATTGTTTATTAAGGAAATACACGTTATGTCCTAAAGCATCAAATTTAATGAACCTTCTATCCAGACACTGCGTATTTTAAATGCAACAATCCACTAATCTATAAAATTTAGGCAGACCAATAATTACACTAAGATTGCATTTTGCTAAATTGATGCAAACAGAATGATCATTCACTTTGAAAAGAGGAATTGAGTTATTTAATTTTCTACTTTAAAAAACGATGTATAAAGTTATACATCACACTTAAAGACATGAAAAAGAAAAATAATATATTTAAATGAATGAAAATAATAGTTTATAAAATATTTTGAAGACACTATGAAAAAGAAAAATAATATATTTAAAGGAATGAAAATAATAGTTTATAAAATATTTTGAGGACGTACCCAAACGAAATACGCTGAAATAAAAAAAAAATTACTTCGACATCAATGTTTCACAGAATTCATGAATCTATTTGAACCCATTATATGCGGCATGCATGGCCATATGCAATATTTTTCCAGAGGAAGGCTTGATGTCGATTTCGTGATTAATGTGATCCTTTTACTTTTAGGGTTCCATATTGAAAAAAAAAAACGAATTGAATAACTGAAATTTAGTATGAAAGATGATTAGTCCAATAGCAGCAAATACAAGAATTCGAAATGTTTAAATTTTAAAATGGGAAAGAATAAATTAGTGTGAAAATAAAACACATCTAAATAGCGGGATAGGAGTTGAGAACGATATTAATTCTGGTGTAGGATATTTATTAAAGAAGCGTATTCAAACATGAAAGAAACAAACTCTTTTCTTATTGTACTGAGGAAAGGGGCGGTGGAAAGACATTTTTTCCCATTTTTTCTCATCAGATAGATTATAAAAGAGAGAAGGTTAATAAAATTGTGAAGGGGAGTAAAATTAGGCTCATTAAGACTAAGAAAAGATTAGAAACATTTTCATTTTGAAGTTAGTGGGGATAAAGGGCACTAATGTTTTACTTTTCTTAGTTTCAGAAAATCTAATGTGGGAAATGTCTTGAAACAGTTATCAGAAATACATCAACTCAACCCAAATATGAGAAAAATAAATCATTTGATTCATATCGGTTCGACAAAAAGGAGCAATAAAGTGTGAGAATGGGAAAATAAATAATATATGTATTTGATTGAAATGAAAATTAAGGGAACCGAAATACTAAATTTTTCATTTTTGCAGTTACTGAGAGAGCGAGCAGTAAAAATACCGATATTTTTCCTTGTTCATAGTTGTGAAAATGTATGAACGCAAAATTCGGAAATATTTTTAAAAGTTACATCAACCCACCTAAAGGATGAAAAAATAAAACGGAAATTTCAGGTTGAATAAGTAAAATTCTGATATGGGCAGCACTTGATTTTTCTTGTATAATGCAATGAACTTACTCGTATTACAATAAAAAAAAATAATGTATAATATCCCCGGTACTATGTTTTAATGCTAAATTGCACATTTGGTGTTTTTCCAGATGACAATATTTAATACTTTTTCAAAGTACCCAATTAACTTATATTTCGCACAACTCAAAGTTAACAATTATGAATTTAATCTCCAAATATTCTATAATTATCTCCTAGAAGCGAGGGATGCTTTGAAAGGTAAGGAGAAGATAATCAGGTATAGGAAGGTATACATTGCTACACATAAACCTGAATAGAAATTTTGTCTATTATTTCTTTTAATTAATTGAATTGTTAGAATTTTATCTGTTCAGAACACAATTTATAAAAGTTTTCGTACAATATAATGCTATATTAAATTCTTGTTTTTTTTCAGCTTCTCGAGGAAGATCCCTAGAGATTCAGTCCTTTTATTAACACTTTACAACAGAGTTGAAAAGTGTTTATGACTTTGTTCATTCTGTCTGTCTGTCTGTCTGTCTGTCCGTTAGCACGATAACTGCCGTAAAAATGACTTAATCAAAAAGAAATTTTAGTATGTTGTTCAGACGGTCTGTAGGACCTATGGGAATATAAATGAATAACATCTCCCAATTAGTTTTGGATTAAACCCGGGTTGAAAAAATGAAATACATTGAGCCCTATGGGACCTAATTTTTCAAACATTTTTTAAGCGTCTTTAAAATTCACAAATTGCTTCGAAAATTTTAGGTAATGTTCAAATTATTCCATAAAATATATAAAATATATAAAATTCAGAGAAATATATTCAGTAGTTTTTTAAATAAAAATTCAAATAATAATTACACCTCTTATATGAAACGATCACGTGACCATGAAATGAAAATATCACATGACCCACTACAAAATGATATATCGCATCCATCTTGTTTCAAAATCGTGATTTTTTAAGTTCTTTTTAATTCATATTGAGTGTTGTATCCGTCCTAAAACTACTTTATTTTTGCTTAAATTCTGTGCATCTACATACTGAAATAGCGCAAATACAATATATTTGAGTTTAAATGAGTAGTGCCTATAGGTACGTCTGAGCGCACATATTCTTTTTACAATAAAAACATGATTTTATAGCTTATTTTATCTTTTTTTATGAAAAAAAAAAGTCTTGATCCATTTTAATATTAAAAACACGATTTTTATAGCTAAAAAGGTGTATATATACCTTTTTTACATTAAGACCAAATTTTAACAATGAATTACTGAACTTTTTTAGTTAAAAAGCTAGACATATAAAACAAGAAAGATCAATCATGCTTAAAGCATTGATTATGAAACACTTTCCAACTTCAATGCAATTTTCTTTAAACAAGTCTAAAATGCAATACATTCCTCGGTAATATTTTGAAACTTATCACAATACTGCATTAATTTATTATATTTGAAAACTTAAACCTTCATCGAAAAAAATGAACTTCATTCAAATAACAGCATTGAAATATACATTTCCTGGTTTAAACATCTCTAAAATGTTATACATTCCTTGGTAATAGTTTTAGAATTATCATAATACTACGATAATTTATTATATTTGAAAACTTCATCGAAAACAACTGAAATTAATTCAAATGACGTCATAGAAAAAATAACACGCCTGGATCTCTCTATAAAAACAGAATTTCATTCATAACTTTCTCCCATTCATTTCATTCATCACAATACTATAATTATTTATTTTACTAAAACAGTTTGTTTAAGACCATGGAGCTAAAAAAATTACACTCTATGCTTGAAACTTCATCGAAAAAAACGTCCTTCTCTTTATGAAATCAATTAATATTTCATTCATATCAGCCATGCAGACTCCATGGACTGAATTATTTTGTGTTAAAAAAATACAAGAATTCTAATACAACTCATTCTATATATTTTGCTGTTTACATTTTACATAGATGAAAAATAGGCTTCGTTGTAGAAATAATCAAATTTAGATGAGCATTTAAACTCAAATATATATTCATTGCGTTGTTTCAGTATGTAGATGCACAGAATTTAAGCAAAAATAAAGTAGTTTTAGGACGGATACGATACTCAATATGAATTAAAAAGAACTTAAAAAAATCACGATTTGGAAACAAGATGGATGCCATATATCATTTTGAAGTGGGTCATGTGATCGTTTCATATAAGAGGTGTAATTATTATTTTAATTTTTATTTAAAAAACTACTAAATATATTTCGCTGAATTTTCTTTATATATTTTATGGAACAATTTTCGAATATATATTACCTAAAATATTACCTAAACTATTACCTAAAATTTGTGAATTTTAAATCCGCTTAAAAAATGTTTGAAAAATTAGGTCCCATAGGGTTAAATGTATTTCATTTTTTCAACCCGTGTTCAATCCAAAACTAAATGGGTGATATTATTTATTTATATTCCCATAGGTTCTACAGACCGTCTGAACAACATACTAAAATTTCATTTTGATTAAGTCATTTTTACGGCAGTTATCGTGCTAACGGACAGACAGACAGACAGACAGACAGAATGACCAAAGTCATAAACACTTTTCAACTTTGTAGTAAAATGTTAATAAATGCGTGAAAAAAGAGGACCTGAATGGAAGTCTTCTAATATATATACCAGTGAACTTTTTTAGTTAAAAAGCTAAACATATTAAAAGTATGCAGTGAATTATTTAAAATAAATGCGTGAAAACCTCCAAATGAATGGAAGTCCTCTAATATATGTACCTTTAAACAGTGAACTTTTTTAGTTAAAAGCTAGACGTATTAAGAGTATGCAGTGAATTATATAAAATAAATGCGTGAAAAAAGAGGACCTGAAAGGCCTGTTTTTAAAGGGTGGGGTTGAGACCCCCCCCCCATATATTTAATAGAAAATGTTTAACCAAATCTAAACATTTTTTATAAAATTAAAAAGAATTATGAAAATATGAAATCATTATGAATACAAATTACAGAAGAAGTTATAAACTCACAGATCGACAACGGAAGTTTACTCGGTGACAGTATGTACGGTTTTCGAAGCGGGGTAGATGCTACTCAATGTCTAAATGACATTTGCCATTCAATTAGGAAACATAGACAGGAAATTTAATGTGTGGTGGCCATATCTTATGACTTCAAATGTGCATATGACAATGTGGACAGACGAATCCTTATTAAGAATTTCCTTGCCCTCCATTGCCCTAATTACATTTGCAAGTGGATACACAATTTTTTAACAAACAGGAAAATTCAAGTTAAATGAAAAATTTATTGCACCAAACTGGCTGATCGCAATCTTGGAGTTCCACAGGGATGCATAGTCTCCAAATTTATTTTTAATATTTACATTAATGATTTGAAGGAAAGTATAAAAAAAGAAGAGGAAATTTATATCTACGCTGATGATATTACTGTAATAATCAGCCATAAATATGAGAAGTAAATCTACATTAAATTCCATAACAACCTAAAAAATATGACATAAAGGACCAAACAGAAGATTATTGAATTATCAACTGTGAAAACAAAAATTATAAATCTCTCTACGAAGAGAAAAGAATTAACCTGTCAAATTATTATGAATAGCAAAGAAATAAAATGAGAATAAAACATCTGTATTTTAAGCCTAACGCTGAATAAGAAATAGAACTGGGAAAATCATGTAAAAATTACGGAGACCAAAGTAAAAATATCGATAGGAACAATGAAATGGCTAACTAGCAAATTGGGGTCTAAACACAGAGATCATAATACAAATTACAGAAGAAGTTATAAACTCACAGATAGACAACGGAGCGGAGATCAGGTTTGAAGAATCAAAATTTATCAGACTAAAATATGATAAGCTAGAAAATATCTCAATCAGAATTGCCACGGGTTTACCGAAATGGTCTATTAATGATGCTACGAAAGTTGAATTCAACATGCCCGATTACGATACCTGTAAATCCCACAAAATAGAAAAAATACGATAAATAATGAAATAATAGAAAGAAAAAAATAGGTATATAAACAAAAATATTGAAAGTATAAAATGCAAGAAAAACACACCTGGGCCATTAAAAATGTGGAAAATACTCAAGATTTCTGGAAGACCTCATAAGAAAGGAAAATCTAACTCCAAATAACAAAACTTCGACTCCAAAATAACCACATACGAGCCACTTAATTCTCATAATCAATAATATTAATTCTTATACAATTTCCTATAGAGAGATAATTACTATACTATCACTTACAAAACGCAATTAAATGACAACCCCCCCCCTCCCCCCCAACAGAACTCTGTCTCACAAACAATGAAACAGCAGGATTAATAAATAATCTTACTTCTAAATAAACTCTTACAAGAACATTTGTTGTCTATTTCCATTACTTAATATTGTCCATAAAAGCATTTTCTCTTTACATCTGGATTACTAGTTACAAGCAAATATTACAAATATATAGAACTATCAATGATGTCGTGTCGACATAAATATTTTTGTAAAGATCTGAATAAAAACGCAGTTACATTTTACAATTTTATAATACATTCACAAGTAATGATACAAGTTTTAATAGAATAACATTGATTCTAATTGTCTTTTAATTTAATGGGAAGCTTTTGCCTGTTCTTTTGAACCAACAACTTAATCAGTGGTCGCATCGACGAAAGCATAAGGAATAGTAATGAGTTGTATGTAGGTATAAGAAATCTGCAACGCATGTTACTGCAATGGCAATCTAAATTTATTGACGATACAAATCCCGATGTTATCTGCTTGAATAAAATGTTCTCCTCCTAAGTAATGCTCTCGCTGTTTAAATAACTATAATCTACATATATAAAGAAGAAAAGTATGTATGTATGTATGTATGTATGTATGATCCAACATCACGGGAGAACGGCCGAACCGAATTTGATGAAATTTGGTGGGTAGTCTTGAAATAGCCTCACTTAAAATTTAGTCCATGTTTCGAGTTTCTACGATTGCAGGAGTTATTAGTGAAAACAACACTTCCGTTTGTCTTATCATCACGAGAGAGCGGCTGAATGAAATTTGATGAAATTTAGTGGGTAGCTTTGAAATAGCCTCCCATAAATTTAGTCCAAGTTTTGAGTTTCTAAAACCAGGAGTTGTCGAGATATTGATGGAAAACGAAACTTTTTCCTAGGAGTTGTACTCTCTTAACTCCATGATTGCCAACAAAAAAAATTTGGAAATATTTGGTTTTAACGTGAAAGTCAATAAAATCTCTGAGTTTTGTGGCAGTTTATTGAACGTATTAGTCACTTTTGGAAATCGCAGGTTTGAAATATGAATTTAAATAGAAACTACCACCATGGTTTATTTCTCACAGGCTTACTCAACAACGAAAAGTATTAAGAAATCACAAGAAAGATCAATCATGTATAAAGCATTGATTATGAAACACTTTCCAACTTTAATTTTATATAAACATCTCTAAAATCCAATACATTTAGCGGTACTGTATCACAATACTGCAATAATAAATTATATTTGAAAATTTAAAACTTCATCGAAAAAAACGAACTTGATTCGAATGACGTCATCGAAATATACATCGCCTGACTCTCTGTTGTTGTTGTTGTTGGACCCGAATCGTTCGATCTGCGAGAAAGGTGTAAGATAACTGTTTAGACGGTCGGAAAGTGGCCACCAATTTAGACCCGAACTCAGTGGCGGAGGCATGCACAGGGACCGTACCCTCCTTCCCCTACAACCAGTCTCTCGGAAAGACTTACGGAACCACATGTTTAACGTGATTGTTCTCCACGTGAGCACTGCGGCAGTTTTGGCAGTGGCAGGAATCGAACCCGGGCCTACCGAGTGCAATTCCCGTGTGCTAACCACTGGGCTACCGCGCCCTCAACCCCGTGAAGTTAACAAAGTTTGGTTTAGTTTAATGACCTTAAAACTAATAATGACATTTTAAGATGAAAAATAATGTTCTAGTGGGGGTTCTTGAAATTTAATTTGTAAAGTGAATTTATTCTAATGTTTGTGAACTGTGAGATTCTGAGGATTTCTGCACCAGTAAGCCTAGGAAAGAGATCAATTTGATGTGTACTCACAGCCGGGATCAGCTGCTCCTATGTTTTTATAGAGGTATGTTTCTCTGTTTTTCATTTTACATGAATTAAATTGTATCCGTTTGTCTGCATTTTTAGTATTGCATCGCAAATGAGAACCCAGATCGTCCAGTTCACTCGAGAGGATGGAGCAGTTGAATGAACGTCCGGGAAGGGAAAACCATCAGCAAAGTGGAGATTCTCCAGACAACGCGACAGACCAGCATTTATTATTTTCCAGAAGTCACACTTGAGGAGATATATATAGAAAATACAGGGCTGATTTACATTAATAAAAGGAATTTTACAGAAACACCAAATTTACAGAATTGGGTATAAGTGTGACCATCCCAAAAGTAAAATATTCGAAATAAGTATTGCAATTTAATTTTTTATTTATTTATTTATTTTTTTTGGAAAGGAAGGAATTTAGAAAAAAATATCAATAGAATAAGAAAAAGCCAAAAGAATAAAAGAAAAGGAAAAAGACAAAAATTTAACTTCAAAAAATCGTACCCGGGCCTATCGAGTGCAATTACGTTAACCACTGGGCTACCGCGCCCTCCGCGACAATCTCCATAACTTTCTTTTTCACAGGATTTCAAGATTTGACACAAACAAACAGAGAAACCAGCCCAAACAATAAAACAGTTAAAATAAACAGTTATTAAAGAATAAATTGGAATGAAATAAACAGCTGATCAACCTAATGTTATTTGAATGGAACAGAGCACGAACAAAACAGAGTTACTATCAATAGCGCCACTAAACTGAAACATTTCCGTCCAGAAATCATTGATGAAATTGGGTGGAATTTTAAAGATTATTTCAATCGGAGAATGACAGTGGAATGTGGATTTTCAGGGAGAACGGATAAGAAAAGAACCGCAAAATTTTAATACTTGTACGAAAATTGAAATAAAAAAAAATCTGATATAGGCAGTACATGACTTTCCTTATATAATGCAATGTATTTATTACTTCTATAGTAAAAACAAAATAAGTTATTCTTATAGTAGATACTTATACTCTTTCCAAGATATTCGATTTTCGCCAATGAGTCATCATTTTTATTGATTTCGCATCATTTTTATCCATTTGGCGAGATTTTCTTTGATTTGTTGACATTTTAAAAAGTCACCAAGTTGGCGACATTCCGCCAAGTTTGTCGCCAAAATCTCGCCAAACGTTATGGACGGAGAAATAATTTATTCTTATAGCAGATAAATGACTATTTGCGTTCAAATACAAAAGTAGTTCTCAAAGTATCTTTTTCCAAGAATGAAACGAGCTAGGATCCACGAGAATGATGTCACCATATTTATCGCATGATATTACATATAAAAAGTGAACATGTTTCTCAATAGGAAATATATTTTTTTTTAAATATTTTTTTTTTAAAGTGTGCAATATTTCGTGAACGTTCATACTAGCGTTCTAAAATTTATGTTAATCGTTTTCTAATGAGAAATTACATGAGAAATATCTATTTGAGTATCTTTATTAGAGGTTTTGAGATTTTGATGATTTTTTCAAAATTTCACTCGGAAATTTAGTAGGGTTCTGAACATTCGATTGCTCATAAAAACAATAGGCTTCCAGAATTCACGGATTGTAATTTTTGTACCAAACTTCATTCGAATCAGTCCATTCGTTCTTCAGTTATCGTCTCCACAGACTCACTGACACGCACACATACTTTCACACACACACACACTGACATCACCTCACAAATGTTTGATTCGTGGTCAGGGATGTTTAAAACGTGCTCTCCCGTCGAAAACTCGAATTCGAATTTTTGATCCCGTCACAATACTTTCCTTACACATTATTGTATATAAGGAAAGTAATAACAAAAAAAATTTTGAGAAATATTATGAAAACCAATATTTAGTAATTAATACTTTATTTAATAAGATGGTAACATAATTCGTTCTAGATATATTTAATGTTTATGATTTGAATTAAAAAGTAAAATAAATTACTATTATTAAATGAGCGAATGCTTTGAAAATATTTTTGACTCAAAATGAATACTTTCCATTATTTAAAAATGTTCACTAACCGTTATCGAGATAAGTTGAAATTTCCTTTAAACTTGGAGCACTATACCTTTCCGATAAAGTGATCAAATCGAATGCATTTAGCAAGAATTTTTCACTCAATAAATGACTATATTGTTTATTGGGGAGCTCAAACAAGGACAATCACCTTTAATTTTCCAACATTCTTCCTTTTTAACACTTTATGATTTAAAATTTATCATTTAAAATTTAATAAAATAAAATAAATCACCATTATTAAATGAGTGAATGCTTTTATAATATTTTTAATTCGAAATGAATATATACCATCATTCAGAACTTTTTACGAGCCTTTCTTGCGATAGTTGACATTTTCTTTCCACATGGAGAGCGATATTTCACGAATTAAACGATCAAATCTAATAAATTCAGCAAGATTTTTTTACTCAGTAAATGTCGCCGTTTATTAGCCTATTGATTAATGGGGAGCTCAAACCAGCAGAAGCACCTTTAATTTTCAAATCTTCTTTTTTTTTTTCGAATTCATCTTCTGCATGTCTTTTTTCTAATCCTAATGTTCGTTCACATCAAATATATTGATTGTTTTCACAGGATGACAGATTAAAATGGATAACAGTTGTAATAATTTTATTTTCTGCTTCAGATTCAAAGTTTAAGTTAAAAAATCTGCGTAACCTTTGTCAGAAAAACAAATCAAACAGGCAATTACACAACTTATTTTAATTTTAATCTCCATTTTATTACACTTCACCAGCCTCATTTTGAAGCATGTCGTAATTTTTTTTTTTTAATTGTGAAATTTTAACATAGACCCCTTTATCTTCTGATAATAATTTGAAGCCAAAGATCTAGCGCACGCCGCTACTTTTATAATAAACATAAATTCAATTACATACTAGCCATTCCCACCGGCGCTTCGCTCATTCAGATTGGCTAGTTGTCATTAAATGTGACATCGACACTCAAAATAAAAGTTGTATTTTGATAAAATGTTTTAGGCTTCTTTTTATATATTTTCATTTTCTTTTTATATTTTTATTTTTATGCTTAAATCGCATTCATATTGAAATATAAAATTGACACATATTTCAGATAATTTGTTATGTTGGGAAAATATATTGCATTTTATTTCCGCGTACCAAATACAAGATTTAATGATTTGGATGCACAATTAGAATAATGATATCAGGTTACATATTTAAATATATTTATCTTTTGCAGTTTTAATTGTTGGCAACGTGTTGTGACACGTCACAACACGTTATTATTTTATTATTCAAAATTAAATTTTTTTTTATAATTCATTAAATATTTATTTTACTTTAAATTTATTATTCAAAATTATCTTATTCAAAATTGCTTTTATTTTATATTTTCATTAATAGGCCAATTGTCTCTTTTCCTAAATCAAATTTTAACGACGCTGCTATTCATTCATATTTTTATTCGTACGGTGTACGCCTTCTTCATATACTGCGCCATAGCAGCACACGTTTTCAACAATTGGCGAAATCCAGTTTCAGGCGAGATATGGGAATTTCTTCTGGCTCTCACTTTTTAATCTCCTTGATAGAGTGAGAGTTAAGTTTTTATGGCATGGCAACATCCGGTTAGGCGGGAGAATTATTTTTGCTGACTCGTTCCGTTCTTCTCTCGAATTTTTCCATACGTGAAGGTGGTGTTTTTTTTTTCATGTGGGGTCCCCTTTTGGGGTGCCTCGTGCCCAGCCATTTTTTTAAATGCTATTTGATTTGTTCATCCTTCATCAATTTGCAAAAACACGTTAGATATAATGTGTGTGTGTGTGGAGCTCACTTGAGAGTATCCCTAATTTCTTTATTTTGCCGTTTTTTTTAAGTGTTTTAAATTCATCTTTTTGGAAACATGACGAGTGAGTATATTGAAACAAAAAGAAAAAAAAAGATTGTTGAAATAATGTCATATTCTTTTGATATGGAAGATATGTGTATGGCTATAATATAAAAAAACTGAGCATCCTGTTTTTGGAAATATTTCTTATAAATTTGTGATATCTATGTCGAAAATGGATAATATGATATGTGTTGGGTGAGACATCTTTGATGGATAATTAAGATCTTGTTTCGTGTGCTCTTGAAGTTCACATTAAAATACAACATAAAAAAATCATATGTAATTTTAATCACTTGTGATGTCTTCTCATGAAATTCATAATCTAATCATCTATAACAATGTGATAAAAAAGATCGTTTGTGATTCATCTTCAAGAAAATTTATTGCAAAAGAATTAGTTCTCATATATTCTGAGCTTGTTCAGATAAGAAAATATTTTATAAAATCCTTCTACAGAAAAGTGTGATAATTAAGATCTTGTTTCTTGTGCTCTTGAAGTTCACATTAATTTACAACATAAAAAAGTATTTTGAATTTTTAATAATTTATTGAGCTTTCTCATGAAAATCATATAGAATTATCTATAATTATGTGCTGAAAGAAGATTATAGTGTTATATTATTGCTGATCATAATATGTTATTTTCAAGCATTTTATTTGATTGACTATCAGAACATAAAATAATAATAAACATGATAAAAAAAATATATATATATTTGTTGTTGATGAATTTACACTCATTCATTTTTAGGAACATTCATCTAATATTGTGAATAATTAAAGGAACATTTTGACATTCAATTATTAGGTTTTTTTTATTATTTCTTAAATATCAGATCCAGATTCAGGTAAGAATTATGTAATGCAGATTTAACATGTGTAGTTTAATCACAATTTAAAGCCTCTCTCTCTCTATATATATATAAATATATATATATGTATATATTTTTTTAGGCGCTCACATACAAAATGGTTTTTATATTTTAATTACACAACGCATTGTTCTACTTATTCTAAATTTTACTTCCCACTATACGATCTCATTCCTTTAAGTAACTAACATTTAATCAATTAATTTCCCATTTTTAATTGTATGTGAGTGTCCGTCCGGTAATTAGATTTTGTGGTGGGGTTGTTAACATTCTTGCATCATTTAATTATGTTCCCTTAACACCCTTACCACAACATAACGAAAGGATGCAAAATCGTGTGTTCATTGCTCCTGAGAGAGAGAAGGGAGATAACAATAATCCCTTCTGGATGGTCCTACCTCTTGTTTAAAGTACCTTGAGAACCAATCGCAAGAAGTTCAAAACCTGCTTTACAGCAGGAAATACATGTCTGTACTGGTTTCACGTGTGTCAAGGGAATAGAAATCGTTGTTCGCCATTTTCGAATTTATTGGTGCTGCAAGATACAGCAAAGAAGAGAAAATACATCAATTCATTTAATTGAAGCAGTCTGAATAATTCTAACCTCATCCCTGTGGGAGATATGCAAATGTAGATGTAAATATTTTGACACTTTGTATTCTTTAATGATAGCTACAAAATATTATACATGCTCGGATACTAGCCAGAGTAGGTAAGTGAAGCTCATAAGTATCTCATAATGTTGTTTCCGTATATATTAATATTCTTTTATTAATATTTATATCAGCAATTTCCAAAGTTGCAGAATTATCCATATCAGCATTTTCCAATCGTGGAACACTTTTCGCATTCGTAAACGTCTATGAAAGCAAATAACTTGTGTGGGCATTTTGTACTTTCCCTACAATAAGTATATGCTGTGTAATTAGTATATTAGGTGTTAAATAAACCGACTCTCGGTTTTCGATGAATTTACATTTTTAGGACATCCCTAAATATTATTGAACCATTTATTGAATGATGTCTGTGGCCCCAATATTTTTAAACAGATTGAGCAATTCGAATAAAATTTAGTAAGAGTAATTCCTAAATTAGTAACTTATCGTCGCGTTTAACGTAATAAATTATATTTTATGCGCTGGCGTAAAAGCGTACAGTGCTGAATATTCTTTAGGATTTGTGATATTAATTTGCATTTTAATACTTGAAAATTGTTTTCAATTCTATTCATTAAATTATTAGTGAAGTGGATCTTGAGAAGTGGAAGTGGATCTTGAGAAGTGGATCTTGGAAGTGGATCTTCAGTCCTGATCTTGAGATATAACATTAAGAGCATTATTTAAGATTGTGGATGTTTAATATTAATGTATCAAAATTGTAATTACATATTACAAACTTGTATGAAATTAGAGGTTTTGAAAGTAAACATTCAGGATCATGAAGGGGGGAGGGTGTCTATTCGTATTATGGCAATAATATAATTTTCCCAGGACTCTGCTTCATTATATAAAAACGTTTCACCGAAGTCGATATGTTTCAGGAGATATGTAGCTTTGAAGCATATTCGCAAATTTTCACCTTTCATTTTTACGCGAATTCAGGAGAAGTCTGATATAATGTTTGCCATAATCCTACTCTCATCTAATTATAATAAAACAGCGATAAAAGTATATAAAACTTTTCAGACCAGCTTTCGCTCTTTATAAAC
Source organism: Amaurobius ferox (assembly GCA_951213105.1). Taxonomy (NCBI): domain Eukaryota; kingdom Metazoa; phylum Arthropoda; class Arachnida; order Araneae; family Amaurobiidae; genus Amaurobius; species Amaurobius ferox. Next base: position 150,073,521 of record OX578137.1, on the reverse strand, counting down.
AAATAAACATTATAAATATATAAAAACAAGAATTTTAATTCTTGTTGTACCGCAAGTAGGTGTAGGAGGATAGGACGTATGTCATATCAAACCATTTCCTGTATTCAGTATCACTGCATGAACAAAAGTTTTGTTAAAAAGATCACGTATCTCGGGCGATATTTAGCTTGTAAACGTGTGTCCGAATTTTGTAGTTTTTTTAAACATTTTATAACATAGTTGAAAAGTGTTTATGACTTTGTTCATTCTGTCTGTCCGTTAGCACGATAAGTGCCGTAAAAATGACTTCCACAAAATGAAATTTTAGTATGTTGTTGAGACGGTCGGTGGGATATATGGGATAAATGAACGATATGAACCAATTAGTTTTGGATTCAACGCAGGTTGAAAAATTGAAATATATCGAACCTTATGGGACCTAATTTTTCAAACACTTTTAAGCGAAATTAAAATTTAAAAATTACTTCAAATATTCAAATTATTCTATATAAAAAAAATTCAGCAAAATATGTTCGGTAGCTTTTTAAATAACATTAAAAATAATAATATCACCCATAATATGAAGAGTTCATCTGACCCACTTCAAAATAAAATATAGCATCCATCATTTTCCCTGATCCCGTAATTTTAAGTTCTTTTAAATTTATATTTAGTGTTGTATCCTCCCTAAAACCGTTTTATTTTTGCGTTCTTTCTGAGCATCTATATTCTACGCCAACGCAGTTACAATATTTTTTTGTTTAAATGATCATCAAACATTCATTATTTCTACAACAAAGCCTAACTTTAATGAATGTAATATGTAAACAATTGATTGTAAGATGAGTTTTATAAGAATTGCTGAATTTCTTTCACGCAAAATTATTTAACTCAGGAGTCTGGAATAAAAGTGTATGAATGAAATATTCAGAATTATTTTTATATAAAGAAACAGCCGATTTATATTTTGATGACGTCATTTGAAAAAAGTTTGAAATTTTAAGCATAGAGTTAGAAAGTACTTTTAAATCCATGTTTTTAATTTTCAAAGTAAATTAAATTATTGCCGTCTTGTGATAATTAAAAAAATTTCGCCGCTGAATGTATCGTATTTTAAAGATGTTTAAATACAATTTCAGATGTTCAAATTATTCAGATGTTTAAATTATGAAGGTGTTTTATAATCACTGCTTTATGAATGATTGATCTTTCTTGTGCTATTTATATTTTGTGTCAAATCCGTCCTAAAACTGTTTCATATTTGCATATTATATGTGTTTCTAATTTCTGTGCCTAAACAAGTAGAATATTTTTAATTTTAAATGATTATTAAACTTTGATTATTTCTATAACGAAGCCAAATTTTAACGTTTGCAAAATGCATACAAAACACATAATTGTAAGATGAGTTGTATAAGTATTACTGAATACTTTTAAAGCAAAACTATTTAGCTCTGGAGTCTGGAATATATGATATATGAATGAAAAATTCATTGATTTTACTTAGGTAGAGAATTAAGTGATTTTATAGCATTGCCATTTGCTGATCAATTTTAAAGTTTGCAAGTAAAATAAATTACTGTACTATGATAATTTTAAAAATGTCTCTTAAAATACACGATATTTTTCACTTAAAATCGTCTATTTGATCTTCGCCTTTTACATTTTAGATTAAATGAAAGATAGCGAAAACCATTTCAAAAATTCTATTTTAAACATTATTTTATTTACTTTAGGACTTATGCATGAGAATAAATCTACTTGGTTTATTTTAATATTCATTATTTACATAATTAAAATAATGTACAACATTTTAGGTTTAAAATTTAAGTAAATAAATTATGTATGCGAATATATCAAATTTCTAGAACGTTTTTCCACACAAACCAAATAATGCACAGGTGAAAATAATATGCTGCACATGGCAGTGAATAATTCTAGTTGGCGTAAAAAATATCTCCAAGAAGGAAAAATAAGGCTGTTGCAAGTTGTTTCAGTTTATTTTATTATTATTATTATAATTTTAAGCTTTTATACAGGCACAGTTTCTGTAAGTTCACATATCTATGTAAAATAACGTATTTCCGAAATTATTTGAAAGCTATACATTCTTTAGAAAGATAGAAAATCCACTACTGAAGTGGTGTAGGTAGCTGATTGCATACATGAAAGCAGTAGCATATCGTATCCTTATACGATATTTACGCTTCAAATAGTGGCGTGGGGAACTTGTCAGTCATTGTTCTGTGGAGGGGAAAGAGCGGTTTGGGTCACGCCCTCCCCACCCCCCAGTCTGTTTTACACGCTGACAAGCAATATTTTGTTTCGATCTAATAAGAATTTCCTCCTAAAATGAAGAAAGATAATAAAAACATAATTTTACTTATCATTCCATAAAATAACTACTTGATATTTGAATCGGAGCCAGAAAGATGGATGCTTTAAAGAAAAACACTCCTTCTGTCACACGATTTAATTTACCTAAATCTATGGCAAAATGACAAGGTGTTAAATGAAAGGTTTCATGAACATCTGCTCGTCCGCAAATGGGAAGAATTTCGCACTGTCCTCACGTTTGCAGAGGCGAGAATGTGTGGACATAAAGAAATTGTTGACGAACAGAATGTCAAGCAGAGAAAGACGTTTGATGCCTTCTCGTCAAAGCGACACACTGGGGCAAATTTAAGAGTTATTTGTTACCCTCAGGATTACTAGCATTGTGAAAAATTAAAAGACTCCATCTATTGTACTATGTTATCTACCGTTCAATTTGTGAGTCTGAAAGCTATTTCTAGAGGTTTCCGCAAATATCATATATTTTTTAGGGTGTATGAGACTTCTGACAGAGGAAGTTATGACCCATGTCGATGTCACTCACACTGGGGGACGCAGTATGTACATTGCCACGAAAATTTACTTAAGACTGCTATACTTTAAAATTAATATATGGATAAAACGAATTGTTGTCTTTGTATAGATTTATACTTACATTCTAAACATCTTAGGTATTTCTTTAAAAAATATCCGCAAATATGTCATAATCGAATAAATGTATATAGATGTACGTACATAGAAAGTTTCATAGAAAGTTCTGAACATTCGATTGCGTGTAGAAACAATAGGCTTCCAGTATTCATGGATTTCAATTTTTATACCAAATTTCGTTTGAATTGCTCCTTTTGTTCGTGAGATATCGTCTCCACAGACTCACTGATACACACACATACACAACAGACATCAGCTCGAAAACGTCTGATTCGTGTTCAGGGATGCTTGAAACGTGCTCTCCTGTGAAAACTCGAATTCGAATTTTCGATCCATCACAATACTTTCCTTATACATTGTACTATGTATATAAAGAAAGTAACTAGCATGAAATTATAGGTTTTGAAAGTAAACATTCTGGGTCATGAGGGGGAGGGGAGGAGTATGTCTATTTGTATAAGGGCAATGATATCATTTTTCCTGGACTCTGCTTCATTATATCCAAAATCTTTCAACGTAATCGAAGTGTTTCAGAAGATATGTAGTTCTGAAGCATATTCGCAAATTTTCATCTTTTATTTTTACTGGAATTGAGAGATCAGTCTGAAATAATGTTTGCCATAATCCTGCTCTTATCTAAGTATAATAAAACTTCGAGAATAGTATATGAAATTGGTGGGACCCGCTTATTCTCACGATTAACAGATAAACATTTTATATAGATAAGAACATGTATTTTATCTCTTGTTGTAATGCAGGTATATATAGGAGGATAGGACGTTCGTTATATCAAACCATTTCCTGTATTCATTATCATTGTATGAACAAAAGTTTTGTCAAAAAGACCACGTATCTCAGGCGATATTTTTCTTTCAAAAGTTTTCCCGAATTTTTAGTTTTATACATTAACGGGGCACAAAATAGAAATTAATTTTATTCACAAACCTGCTTAACGAATTAGCGAAAAATATATGCAAATTGGTTGAACAGTCTGTAAGATATAAACGGTCATTAGAGAAAAACAGAAACTAGTATTTCAATCCCTGTTGTTTCGCGGGTAGGCGTTGATAGCTAAATCTCATATAAAGTACTCTTTAGACTGAGTTTAAATGCCTGGAAAATATTTCATCGAGACAGATTGCATATTTAAGCCTGACAGCGGATTTTGAATAATCATTTTATGTATTAATGCAATATGATGCATTAAATTATTAGTAAAAGCAAAATATTCTGACGTAAACTTTCTGCTAATTCAGCTTAGGGTATAAGCGGTTTCTTGGTATAACCAATGATGACAGAAGTAAAAGAAATTGGTTTTCATTTAACGTTATTCCTCACTTCACTGTAGAAAAACAAAATTTATCAAAATATTCATAGATTCAACCACATTGCATAAAAAAATTAAATTGAAATACATCTCAAACTTGAAAAGATATTTCACTTAAAATCGTCTATTTGATCTTTGCCTTTTATATTGTAGATTAAAAGAAAGATAGCAAACATTATTTCAAAAATTCTATTTTAAATTTTATACTATCTATTTTTGCACTTATGCATGATATATTAAGCTACTTGGTTTATTTTATTATTTAATTATTTATTATTTACTTAATTAAAATAATGTACATTATTTTAGATTAAAAAATTTGTTAAATTAAGTATACATGGGAATGTATCAAATTTCCTGAACGTTTTAAGCGTTATATCATGGTATAACCACACAGACAAAGTACCGTTGAGGTAAAAATAATATGCACATATTTATTACGTACGGTTTATAAAAGTACACATATCTACATAAAATTATGTATTTACAAAATTATTTTAAGGCTATATATGCTTTACAAAGCCAGAAAATTCACTTTTATTGAAGGTACATGGCAGCAGCAACAGTTAGAAGGAGCCCGGTCCTATCATCCCCAAACTAGCAACGTGGCCAAACATAAAGCAGGTGCTGTAGGTCGAAAAGGACAAGGACATTTATGATATGACTATTTATCACCTAAACTGTGTAGTGTACTTTCTGTTTTTTTTTTAAACTTCTATCAAGAACGAGGATGAATGGAAAGTTGTTTCACGTACTATATATTGTAAGATTTTAAAGAACATGTATGCTTTTTTTCTGAAGCGATAAATCGCCAAATGGTGCGCAAAAATAAATTGCACTTGATGACGCTAAATGTCCGGGGACTTTTTTCCTGCCAACTCTTTTTAACTTTCTGTTATCTTCGGCTTCGGCCATTTTATTTTTGTTGTGTTGTTGCTGCGTATGCAAAAATGTATTAAAAACGTGAATATCATACAAAAATTAGAGATAGCACATGTTAATAGATAAAATAATGAAGAAACAGAAAATTTACATAGAAATAATGATCGTTCTCTGATGGCCGAATTGTGGAACCAGTCATTTGTGCCATTTGGATATTTACATGAGTTTTTCTTTGAAAAGTTTTGAATTTCATTAAACCAGGTACTGTGTTTTGATTTTGATTTAAGCATGGCTTCTGCTTTGTTTTAGAGATTGATTTAAAGTCCCATTTCTCGACTGTATTCAAGTATCGTCTTTCTGAAATTTCGTTAAAGCACATTTTTTTTTTCTAAATATCGTTCTCTTTAAATTTCTTTAAGTTATAGACTTGATATAAAGAATTTTGTTTTTGACGCTTTTTTTCTGAAGCGATAAATAGCCAAATGCGGAACAAAATTAAATTGCGTGGTATGTAACCATCGTGTATGCCTCCGTGGTATATAACCATCTCTATCATCCGCAACAATGTATGCAGTATTGTGAAAAATTTATTTGTAGTGCTGTATATGAAAATTTAACTGGAGATTTAAGGTTTCAAGGAAAAACCAATTAATGGAATCCCTAGATCAGCCGAAGGCTGCCTTTCATCTGCGATCCTAGGCTGGAAAGTATTAATTAAAGTTTTTTAATGAGAAGAGCTTTCAATGAGAAACCGGCAGTGCTTTTACATCCCGATTGTGACGAATCACAATCGGGATTTGCCGAGTCGTAAAATTTAGAAAACTAGGAACCAAAAATCGTTTGTATGTACCCTGGCTTAAAGTCTAATTGACCAAATTTCACAAAATTTGGTAGATGAGACACGTATGGCTTAGTTTGGTGCTGATTTAATTTTGGTATAATTCGAGAAAAAGGGCCTACCCCTTCTTGGCGAAATTACTCCTAAAAAGAAATAAAATCAAAAAGGAAAAAAAACGAATACTCTAATATATCAATTACATGATAGTTTTATAAATAATATTTAATGAGAAAAAGAATAAAACCAGCCTTATTACACTGGGACTAGCCGTTCTCGAGATATTTTAAGTTTTTTATACTTGTTACCAGTGGCGTAGTGCCCATTGAAGCTCAAAAGCTTAGCTTCCCCTCTTTAAAACCTAATTTAAATATAATGTCTTTTTTTAGAAAATTGTTACACTTTACTTACTTAAAATGGGACGTTTCAAAATATTTTTTCTACTAAAGCGTATATCTAGATGCTGAAATCATCTACCCGTCATGGTGCATCAAAAGAATCATGGTATTAGAACCGTGCACCAGTTAAACTCGTTTTCTCTGATAAGCTAGAACTAAAGGCTAGTTTCTAGAAAGGTGGGATTATCGCTTTCCCCATTTTCTACACGTTCTAAACAGCATAATGACTGACAATGATTGGACATGAGACGTGGAGTTTCATGAATGAAAATTTCTTGGGCAAGGCTAATGGGTCCACCATTATGGGTCAAATATGGTTCTATTAATTAATCTTCACAGAAAAAAGGTCATATGTAACATTTAAGAAAAAGGGACATTTTCCACGAATAACATGATAGTCATCTAAATTTAAACAATATCAAGTCGAATAAACACACTAATAATGACTACCTTTAAACTTAAGTAGTTTGTAGAGAAGAATAGATGCTAGCCTTGGTTATATTAAATGTCTAAGGGGGAGTATGACCACCCCTTCCCTCTGCTAGGCCGACAATGACTTCATATTTAATAAAATAATTGTAAAAGTTCACCTTATTTAGAAAAAAGAAAACACTTAAAATGTTACATCTTGTATGTCTTTATCTTACATAGGTAACATTTTGAAATCTTGTATACTTCATCCACTCTTTGCATTTTTTTGTAAAATTATTTTATTTTATTCACTTATAAATAAAACTCATTGAAATAAAATTTATGAAATTGCGAATTCCTATATAAACTTCACTTGTAATATCAAATTTTTTGCCAAGTTTTCAGCCTCCCCACTCAGAAATCTCAAGCTACGCTACTGATTTCTTCGCCGGCTTTGAAAATATTTCCATTTACCAAATGAAAAAGAAATTGCATTAAAAGTGAACATTCGTTGCCACTTCAATTAATTATGCGCGTTATTTTGTGCAATTAAACGCAAATTAATGACTTATTAAAGAAATAAAAAAAATGAAATCCAGTCCTTATAGAAAGTTATGTGCTGCGCACATCAGATACGGTTGATATCATGATTGCCATGATTACAAGTGTGTCTTCCAAGAACTGTGCATACACGAATCCAGAAACACTTGTTCCATGGGTCCATCGTAGAGTGAAATTCGGATTAACATTTTCATTTTAAAATTTTCAATCGTTTTTTTGCAAGTCAATTGCCGCCCATTTGAAAGATACCTGAATTTGTACACCATGAATTAGAGTTTAAAATCGATACAAATGTCTTACAAGCATGGGAGTGCTTATTAAATTTTTTCGAAGCGTGTCAATAGTGTATACATTTATTATATAATTGCTTTGCATTCTTAGAATTTTTTCTTATTTCTTACAGTGAATTTTTCTGCTGATTCAATCTACCGGTCTGGGTTTAAAGGTCCTTCGACAAGTGTAAGAAGTATTTGACGGCCGAACCATTTCATTTGCATCCTTACTGTTCAAGATTTATAGCATCTGTTCAAAGTAATTGACTCTATTATCCTGAGTTCCAATACATCACACCACAGCAAACTCTAAGTTAAGATATTTCTGTTAAATACATACTCTAAATACATTTAGAAGCAAAATAGAAATAAATCAGAAAAATGAGTATCAGTAACCAATTCTTTTCTGAAAAGTTGATAGAGGGTTATGTGAAATGTCCGCCAACACTCAAAGAGCTTGCAAACACGAGGTTAGCCATACAGTTGTGTCAACATTCTCAGTTAAAAAAGCGCATTTTTGATTCAAAGGGGATTTACAATGAATGGGAGAGACTATTAGATGTTCACTCTTCCAAATTGTGCAAAACACTTGGGCTTCCGCGTGTACTAAAATTGCAATTAATTAATCGTCTTTGGTTAATAGCCAATCGAATATTTAGCTGGAATATGGAGCATAAACTAATACTTTCCATGAATTCACGTCATGTTGCGGATCAATTTTTAATGCATTCTTATTGGACGGATGAAGGGAGGATAAACAAAGGAAAAGTAGCAGAAGATTTAGTGCAAGATGGGAGGATCCCAGTTTCTGAACGCTATCAAGTAGCATGTGTAAACAGTTTGGAGCCCTTTATTCGTCATCTGTGGAATAAAATCTCATTCAAACACCAGAGGGAATTTGCAGATGTTCAATACTTTGATATACATAAATCTTCATTGGTCACGTTATGGTCAAAAACAGGGTTACAAACTGACAAATTTTTTTGGAGAAATGGATTGTCCGCAGCTGTGAAAGAAGGGCAGAAAACAGCTGTTGTCTATTTTTGGAATAAACTAAGTGATAGTATAAAGCAGGAATGTATTGTAGAAATCGCTTGTCGTGCTTTTAGTGAGTATTATTGTGTAAGAAGTAGGTTCAGACACAGACATCTTGGACTTCCCTGTTACATTCATAGGTATTGTTCGGAAAAATATTGTGGCATGCCAACAGATTACAGCGATATTTTGTATTTTCTGGTGTCACAGATGTCTGGCGAAAAGATGGTTCACTTTTTTGAAACTTTATACAAATACAGACGCGTGTGTGATCCCGTTGGCTTCTACGCGTGGTTAATTGAATCTCCTCATCAAAGATACTTTATAACAATTATCACCGAATTGTGGGACATTTTACCAAGAAAGCACTATATAAAGCTATTAAGAGAGCTGAGTGTTATGCATGGCAAAATTTCGAATAAAGATTATAATTATGGGAATCTACTCATAGATCTATTAGAAAGAACCCCAGAGGAATACTATCGCTATATATTTGCTAAATTTGATACATTATTCGGGTTCTTCCAAGTAATATGCAATCTAACAAAAAGTATTGACGTAGAGAATATTGTGAAGCACGTACCAGCAGCAGAAATGCGGACAATAATGTATTCAGTCTTAGGAAAAGAATTTTGTAACTATTTAATAAAGGGTGGAAGCCGTGAAACGCTGGACTTAATATTAACAGATTGCTTGCCAGAAATGGAAATTGCTGACTTTAAAAAACAGTTTTTGCTGTCATATAGGGGAAGAGAAATTGTTTTTGAGATTCTTGCTAGCGAAAATGGGGAGTGCGTGAATTCCTTGTTAAACTGGGGACATTTGTCTGAAGAAGAAATTTCCGATTTTAAACCTACACTAATCTTAGAGGTGCTGATGGAGAAAGGGAAGCCCATGAACTCACTGAAGAGAGATTATATTGAGAAAAATTCTTTACGAATGTTGGAAGGAGATCTCCCTCAGTGGAATCCAATAGATGCCATTACTAATTTACTGAAGAGATTCGATATTGAAAGCGTCGACAGGGTATTGGAGTGGTGTTTGCCGTTTGAAGGTGCTCGGAAGCAATATAAAGATCAGTTCGTAAGCATTTTAAGAAATGAAAAATTTACATTTTGTGAAGCAATCCTGTCTCCGGAATTTAATTTAAAACGTTTCAGCCCTAAAATTCCTCAATTTCTCTGTTGGGCTTCTTCTTCCGAAGAAGACAGAAATTTTTTTAAGATGAAGCTTTTTGCAGCAGGGTATCCCATGAGAATACTAAGTAAATTGATTCTGCATGAACAATGGCCGGATGTCGATGCTTTTATTGAGTTTTTTGAGTTATCGCCAGAAGAAGTCAAGAAGTTAAAAAAACATCTCATGTGGACTACTGACACACTATACAATATATTCGATCTGCTGTACAAATCTGACTCAGAAACTGTTTCGCATTATTTGGATTGGGGACTATCGGATTTGGAAAGTGCGATAGCTTTCAAACAACAATTCGACGAATTCATAATCGATGATATTGACAGAGTTAAAAGAGATTGGGATCAGTTGATAAAATGTAGACTTATTCATCTAGCTATAGTAGGGCCCGAAGAGAAACGAGCCGCTGAAAAAGTTGTTGAAGGATAAAGCAAAGAACGATATTCAAAATGAATTCTGTTACAATGTAATAATGTGAGTATGCAGAAAAAACTGAAAAAATTTCCAGTCATACCATCCACAGTGAAAGTTAATCTTGCCTACAGGTATTTTCATGTAAGCTACTATACTAATGAATGAATAGGATATATACCCACAGAAACACATAGTGTGATCATGCTTCCTGTTATTATGTCAAGATCACGTATAGTCTTTCTAGCGGTTGCCACTTAGATAAAAACTTTTAATTTCTTTAAACTTTTATACCTTCTATATCTGATTGCAGATTGAGAGTTTCTTTGCTATGTATACTTTTTCAAAATTTTTTTTAGGAAATATTAAAAAGTTGTACACGTTTTTCTGAAAGAAAATATGTATGTGTATTTTTTTCCCAATATCATTTCCTTTCAAAATGTGCTTATTTGGGAAAACGAATCCTGTGATCATGCTTCCTGTTATTATGTCAAGATCACGTATAGTCTTTCTAGCGGTTGCCACTTAGATAAAAACTTTTAATTTCTTTAAACTTTTATATCATCTATATCTGATTGCAGATTGAGTGTTTCTTTCCTATGTATACTTTTTTAAAATTTTCTTTAGGAAATATTAAAAAGTTGTACACGTTTTTCTGAAAAAAAATATGTATGTGTATTTTTTTCCCAATATTATTTCCTTTCAAAATGTGCTTATTTGGAAAAACGAATTCTGCAATTATTTCCAAATACAGCCAAGCATCAGTAACGCGAACAATATAGGATTTCAAAAACTTTTTCACGTTAAAAGTACATCAAGATACGTTTATAGAGCATACCAGAAACCACTAATTTCCCAGTTATATTCAATCGGTGGCTAAATCCGTTTTGCATGACAAAACTCTATAGAAGAAATTTCTGAAAACCCTTGATATTATGGCTCGTGATGTATATACTTTATTTTATAGGGAACTATTAAGCATTTCAATTTTATTTTGTATACGTATTTTGTATAATTATACGAATTTTCGGAAAAACCAGACATTCAAATCTTTAATTCACCCTCTGAAATTCTTTACGAAATCCATTTTAGTCATCATCTAAACTCTATATCCAATCCTGCGAAATAGATGTTTCAGGGAAAAGGTTTTGAACCGAAATTGGAAATCCGTAGTGAACCTCTAAAATTCAATACTCAATCCATTTCGGCCATTCATAAAAAATAAATGTTTCGAATAGTTTACCAGGAACCGGAAGGATAAATACTGAGAGAACTCCTCCTAAACCCTCCGAAATTTGATGCTGAATCCATATCAGCCATCATCTATGCCACATCTATAGCAGTTTCCTTGACATAGCAGTTTCAAGAAAAATGTAAATTTTCAATCGAAAATGACGGAAGTGGAAGTTCTTATAAAATCATTTTGCCACCTTAAGAATTTTATGTTAAACCCTTATTTGTCATTTTCTAAGCGCTATTTATAGTTAATACAGAGAAATAGATATTTCAAGTACAATATTTGCAACAGATGAGGAAAAGAAATCTAAAGTGATAATTCTTAGTGAATCACCTAACTTCCACCTGAATTTACATCAATTATCATCTGAGCTCTATTTATTGCCAATTTTGATATGGAAGTTTCATGTTAAAGGATTTTTTTAATCGAAAATTGGAATCCTAAGGAATTCCTCAACCCACTCCAGAATTATATTCTGAATCCTAATCAGTTATCAGATATCTATAGTAAATTCTGAGAAATAGATGTTATAAGAAAACCAATAGCAAATATTTTACCAAAATTTCCTAGTACACAAAGTTTTTGCAATTCCTATTTATTAGGCGAACAAAAGCAGTCACAAGTAGAGAGAAAATAAGAGTTCTAATTCAGTGCGGAGCCATAATTTAACATGACTCCGTATGCGGAGTCATTTTGGATGCGGAGCTATACTTATAACATGGGTAAGAGTTCTAAATCAGTGCGATGCGTCATAGGAAATGTATGTAAAGTATCGATTTTTTTTCTATGAAGAGTTTGTTTGACGTTCTGTTTAAGGGAAGGGGTTATAAATTTGTAAACGCTTTTTTTTTAAAATACAGAGGGTTTTTTTATGTAGCTTGATACATGCTACGATAACAATTAGTAAATCTTCCGTAGTTCAAATATATGTTTTTGTGCCGTTTAGAAATGATTTTGATGAATGAACAATTATTTAATGTTATTTTGATGATAGCATTTTTTCCCTTTTATCGTTGACTGCTTGTAAGCAGATTCGAACATGATTCTGTATAAAAGGGTTGATGATAAGCAACCGTTCTATATTAACGCTAACCACTGCTGCTGCAGTACATTTTACATGCTCCTACATTACTTCAACGCTTATCGTCGATAGCGCTAATTTGTCAATAACGCTAATCATCCATAACGCTAATCGATGTGCATCAACTTTTGCTTATTTCTATATTGCATCAAAGCTAATCGTTGATAACGCCATTTGCTTTTTTTTCCTTCATTACAACAAGATTAATTGACGATAACCATTTCTGCATGTTATGGTTTGATTGTTGATAAGACTTATCTTGCTCCTGCATTCTAACTCTGGAAGAGCAGAGAGATCGCCGAAGCTGCTTTTGCCGATGTGTGACCCATTTCTTCACTAACGACGGATGCCTTGGTAGATTTTATCGATTTTAATCAGGACAATGTCAGTGACTTCTCGAGCTGTGAAAAGAATTACTCGCTTCTGAACCAGAGTTACCCACTGCAGAACTAGTTACTCCCGTATTCACCACTCCTACCGAACCACATGCGAAATCATTGGTAGGTCAGACCTTGGCCCGTAGCAGTTTCACTTTCCTTAAAAACACGTTTTCACCACACGAAAAAAAACTTTAACTAGTCGATTTTTGGTTGCTGGGTCACAGATTGAATTCTATTGGCTGAGTCGCATCACGTTGGTTTGTTCACATTTGAGTTATATTTTCTTTTTCAGGGCTGCCGGATCCAATAAATTGCATGAGCTTTTTAAATTTTGAATACTTTATTTACTTGATTGTTTTAAATTGAAATTATTTTTTGGTATTGAATACTCGAATGATACTTACGGCATTTGTAAAAGAACTCGTAATTGACTTGGTAAATTCTAAAATTCAAATAATAGACAACATAAAAACTAATAAAGTGAGTGTTGTAGAAAACAGTTGCCTGGCAAGAGATGTTGACGATTTTAATTCCACAAATGGAACAATAAAATAACTCAGTCAGTGGTATATAAATTAAAAAACAAAACAGAAGAAATAATGAAAAAAATGTATGATTGGTGGTGGCCAAATTTGTATTAAATGTTTCTAACATAGCTACTATGGATTTTAATTCCACAAATGGAATAACAAAATAACTCTGTCAGTTTTATATAAATTAAAAAACAAAACAGAAGATATAATGACAAAAATTTATGATTGGTGGTGACCAAATTTGTATTAAATGTTTCTAACATAGTTACTATCGATTTTAGTTACTGTGGATTTTAATTCCACAAATGGAATAGCAAAATAACTCTGTCAGTTTTATATAAATTAAAAAACAAAACAGAAGAAATAATGACAAAAATTTATGATTGGTGGTGGCCAAATTTGTATCAAATGTTTCTAACATAGTATCTAGTAGTTTTTAACACAGTAGTTCTAAAATGTGAAAAAAATCGAAATGTTAGTTTATGAAAGATAATTGAATTTGTATAATCTATTATATTCTAGTTATTTTTATTTTGTTAACACTTTCCAACATAGTTGAAAAGTGTTTATGACTTTGTTCATTCTGTCTGTCTGTCTGTCTGTCCGTTAGCACGATAACTGCCGAAAAAATGACTTTATCAAAATGAAATTTTAGTATGTTTTTCAGTCGGTATGTGGGACCTATGGGAATATAAATAAATAATATCACCCAATTAGTTTTTTATTGAACCCGAGTTGAAAACATGAAATACATTGAACCCTATGGGATCTAATTTTTCAAACATTTTTCAAGCAAATTTAAAATTCACAAATTGCCTCGAAATTTTTAGGAAATATTCACATTATCCCATAAAATATATAAAACAAATTTCAGTAAAATATGTTAGGTAGTTTTTTAATTAAAAATTATTTAATATAGGGAAAAAAACAAATTCAATTCAATTCTGACTTTTGGGATATCCCCCAGAAAGAAAAAAGACATATATTATATAATAAATATTTTTCCAAGAGTTTAATTCTTTTGCATATGAGAGAGGTTTCACATTTTAAAATAAATTTGGTAGATAACAATTTTCAAATCTTTTTACATTTTATATAACTCTTCATGATATACGTATTTGATGGCATTTTTAAAGCACTTTCCTACGTCGTAGAGACTTAAAATTTGGTACACAGCTTAAATTTTTGAACATTTTATTCTGCAAAAATTTGGTGGATTTTTAAATATAGATCATACATTTTTTTCGAAATGGCCTGCAAATAATCTCCGTTCACTTCATAAATCATTGTTTTAATATTGTTAAAAAATTTGATGTAGGCAGCACATGACTTTCTCTGCAGACTCATGTTCACGTTCTCTTTATTTCTTCAATAATAATTTGAGTTTATTTGCACAAAATAACAGCCATAAGTATTTTAAATGACATTGAATTTGCACGTTAAACTTAAATTTGGTTTTCATTTGATAGCGGGACTTATTGTCAAAGGCGGCGTAGCGAAAACGCGAAAAAACTGGAATATCTCAAGAACGGCTAGTCCTAGAGTAATGGGGTTAGTCTTATTCTTTTGTTGTCAAAAATCACATATAAAATAGGAATGTAATTGATATAATTGAATACACGTAGTCTTTTATTTTCATATTTAACGATTTTTGAGGGCCATTTCTCAAAATTAGCCCGTTCCTTTTTCCCGAATCGTACTAGAATAACCTACAAATGATTAATATACCAAATTTTGTTAAATTTGGTATATAAATCACTTGTAGGTTATTGAAATATTATACACCAAATTTTGTTAAATTTGTTCTATTAGTTTTTAGCTAGAGTGGATAAAGGCAATTTCTGTTGGCCATTTCGCAAAGAAGGTAGATTCTTTTATTACGAATCGTACTATAATCTAATGAACATCAGGATTTCCCACAAAAAACGTACCTACCAAATTTTATAAAATTCGGTCAATTAGTTTTTTAATTAGAGTGGAGGTAATATCCTCACAGACACACAGAAACATACACAGATACACCCTTACACACACAGACGTCTTCCTAAAAATAGTTTTTTCGTGTTCTAGATGTCCCAAAACGTGTAGATCCTTCGAAAATTCGAGTTCCGATCTTCGGCACGATTCCAATACTTTGAATACATACACACACACACACGTATATTCGCTGAGTATTTAAATTCCGTGCCTGCGCAATTACAATAGTTATGATTTTAAAAGATCACTAAACTTTTATTATTTCTTCAACGAAGCCTAATTTTAACTTATGCAGAATGCAAATGTCTCAAGCGATTGTAAGGTAAGTTACATAAGAATTGCTGAATTTTTTTCACACAAAATTATTTAGCTCTGGAGTATGGAGTACAAGTTATATAAATGAAATATTCATTGATTTTGCATAGAGAATCAGATGATTTATATTTCGATACACTTTTAAATATTTAAATATAATAAATTACTCTAGTACTGTGATAATGTAAAAGATATCACCACTGAATGTATCACATTTTAGAAATTTTTAAATGAAATTGCATTTCAGTTGGAAAGTGTTTCATAATCAATGTTTATGCATGATTGATCTTTCTTGTTTTTTTGTTATTGTCATTTTGATTATTACTGGCAAGCGTATTCTTACAGCTTTCTTTAAATTTCTTTACAGGAACTTAGAGCGTATTGTCGAAAATCAAAGAATTCTCTATTAATAAGCCCACTTAGTATGAAACATAATGAAATAAATAAACTGCTGCGTAAGCGCGATGTGCCACATCCATACTGGGTACATTTTCTTGTTCATACATAAACGTGGAAATTCAAAATTTGCTTTCATGCTAAATAGCTCCATAAATATGCAATCTATTTCGATGAAAGTTTTATCAGGCAATAAGTTTCAGTTCAGTTTAGACACTATTTGATACAGGTTTTAATTGTAATTACGTTGTCGCAGTATATAGGTGCATAGAAAACAATAAAAAACAAGAAAGATCAATCATGCTTAAAGCATTGATTATGAAACACTTTCCAACTTCAATGCAATTTTATTTAAAAAAGTCGAAAATGCAATACATTCCTCGGTAATATTTTAAAACTTATCACAATACTACATTGATTTATTATATTTGAAAACTTAAACCCTCATTGAAAAAAATGAACTTCATTCAAATGACGGCATTTAAATATAAATTGCGTGGTTTAAATATCTCTAAAATGCAATACATTCCACGGTAATATTTTTAAATCTATCATAATACTACGATAATGTATTATATTTGAAAACTTCATCGAAAACAACTGAAATTAATTCAAATGACGTCATAGAAAAAATAACACGCCTGGATCTCTCTATAAAAGCAGGATTTCATTCATAACTTTCTCCATTTCATTCATCACAATACTATAATAATTTATTTTATTTAAAAACTTCATCGAAAACAACTGAAATTAATTCAAATGACGTCATAGAAAAAATAACACGCCTGGATCTCTCTATAAAAGCAGGATTTCATTCAAAACTTTCTCCATTTCATTCATCAGAATACTATAATAATTTATTTTATTTAAAAACTTCATCGAAAACAACTGAAATTAATTCAAATGACGTCATAGAAAAAATAACACGCCTGGATCTCTCTATAAAAGCAGGATTTCATTCATAACTTTCTCCATTTCATTCATCACAATACTATAATAATTTATTTTATTTAAAAACTTCATCGAAAACAACTGAAATTAATTCAAATGACGTCATAGAAAAAATAACACGCCTGGATCTCTCTATAAAAGCAGGATTTCATTCATAACTTTCTCCATTTCATTCATCACAATACTATAATAATTTATTTTATTTAAAAATTAAGACCATGGAGCTACAATTCATAAACTTTATGCTTAAAACTTCATCGAAAAAAATCGTCCTTCTGTTTATAAAATCAATTAATATTTCATTCATATCAGCCATGCAGACTCCATGGACTGAATTATTTTGTGTTAAAGAAATACAGTAATTCTAATACAACTCATTCTACATATTTTGCTGTTTACATTTTACATAGGTGAAAAATAGGCTTAGTTATAGAAATAATCAAATTTGAATGAGAATTTAAACTCAAATATATTGTCATTATGTTGTTTTACTATGTAGATGCACAGAATTTAAGCAGAAATAAAGTAGTTTTAGGATGGATGCAACACTCAATATGAATTAAAAGGAACTCTAAAAAATCACGAATTTGAAACGAGATGGATGCCATATATCATTTTGAAGTGGGTCATGTGATCGTTTCATATCATGGTCACGTGATCGTTTCATATAAGATGTGTAATTATTATTTTAATTTTTATTTAAAAAACTACTGAATATATTTAGCTGAATTTTTTTTTATATATTTTATGGAACAATTTGACTATTACCTAAAATTTTCGAAGCAATTTGTGAATTTTAAATCCGCTTAAAAAATGTTAGAAAAATTAGGTCCCATAGGGCTCAATGTATTTCATTTTTTCAACCCAGGTTCAATCCAAAACTAATTGTGTGATATTATTCATTTATATTCCCATAGGTCCTACAGACCGTCTGAACAACATACTAAAATTTCATTTTGATTAAGTCATTTTTACGGCAGTTATCGTGCTAACGGACAGACAGACAGACAGACAGACAGACAGACAGAATGAACAAAGTCATAAACACTTTTCAACTTTGTTGTAAAGTGTTAATAAAACGGTTTAAGGATGGATGCAACACAAAATATAAACTAAAAAGAACTTTAAAAATCACGATTTTGGCACTTGTATGTGGGCGACGTGATGTCTTCGTATAATATACTTGCAATTGTTTTTAACACTTTACAACAAAGTTGAAAAGAGTTTATGACTTTGTTCATTCTGTCTGTCTGTCTGTCCGTTAGCACGATAACTGCCGAAAAAATGACTTAATCAAAATTAAATTTTAGTATGTTGATCAGACGGTCAATAGGACCTATGGGAATATAAATGAATAATATCACCCAATTAGTTTTGGATTGAACCCGGGTTGAAAAAATGGAATACATTGAGCCCTATGGGACCTAATTTTTCAAGCATTTTTTAAGCGGATTTAAAATTCACAAATTGCTTTGAAAATTTTAGGCAATATTCAAATTGTTCCATAAAATATATAAAAAAAAAATTCGGCGAAATATATTCAGTAGTTTTTTAAATAAAAATTAAAATAATAATAACACCTTTTATATGAAGCGATCACGTGTCCATGATATGAAACGATCACATGACCCACTTCAAAATGATATATGGCATCCATCTTGTCTTAAAATCGTGATTTTTAAAGTTCTTTTTAATTCATATTGAGTGTTGTATCCGTCCTAAAACTACTTTATTTTTGCCTAAATTCTGTGCATCTACATACTTTAACAACGCAATGACAATATATTTCAGTTTAAATGCTCATCCAAATTTGATTATTTCTACTATTAAGCCTATTTCTCACCTATGTAAAATGTAAACAGCAAAATATGTAGAATGAGTTGTATTAGAATCGCTGTAATTCTTTAACATAAAATCATTTAGTCCATGGAGTCTGCATGGCTGATATGAATGAAATATTCATTGATTTTAGAAAGAGAAGGACGATAATTTTCGATGAAGTTTTACGCATAGAGTTTTACTTACTTGTAGCTCCATGGTCTTAATTTTTAAATAATATAAATTATTATAGTATTGTGATGAATGACATGAATGGGGGAATTATTTATGAATGAAATGTTGCTTTTATAGAGAGAGCCAGGCGTGTTATATTTTTATGACGTCATTTGAATGAATTTCAGTTGTTTTCGATAAAGTTTTCGAATATAATAAATTATCGTAGTATTATGATAATTCTAAAATTATTACCGAGGAATGTATCACATTTTAGAGATGTTTAAACCAGGCAAATTATATTTTAATGCCGTCATTTGAATGAAGTTAATTTTTTTCGATGAATGTTTAAGGTTTCAAATATAATAAATTAATGTAGTATTGTGATAAGTTTTAAAATATTACCGAGGAATGTATTGCATTTTAGGCATGTTTAAATAAAATTGCATTGAAGTTAGAAAGTGTTTCATAATCAATGCTTTAAGCATGATTGATCTTTCTTGTTTTAAATTTTATTTTTAAAAATATCGAACATATTCAGCTGAATTATTTTCTTGGATGTTTTATGGGACAATTTGAATATTTCCTAAAATTTACGAAGCAATTTGTGAATTTTAAATTTGCTTAAAAAGAGTTTGAAAAATTAAGTCCCATAGGGTTCACTGTATTTCATTTTTTTAACACGGGTTCGATCCAAAACTAATTGGGTTATATTATTCATTGGCATTGCCATATGTTCCACAAACTGTCTCAACAGCATACTAAAATTTGATTTTGATAAAGTAATTTTTAAGGCAGTTATTGTGCGAATAGACAGACAGACTGACAGAATAAACAAAGTCATAAACACTTTTCAACTATGTATGTTAACAAGAAAGATGAATCATGCATAAAGCATTGATTATGACACATTTTCCAACTGCAATGCAATTTTATTTAAGCATCTTTAAAATCTTTAACATTCAGCCGTAACATTTTTAAAATTATCACAATACTACAATAACGTATTATATTTGAAAGCTTCATCGAACACTATTGAACTTTATTTATATATCGTCAACGAAATATAAATCACCTGGCTCTCTCTATAAAAGCAGTGAATATATCATTCATATTTTTTTCCATTACTTTCATTCAGCGGCAATATTTTTAAAATTATCAGAATACTGCAGTAATTTATTTTACTTAAAAATTTATAACCTTGGAGGTAAAAGTACTTTCTAACTGCATTCTTAAAACTTCGTAGAAAAAGGCAATACTATAGAAGAGTCGGCTTTTCTATGTATAATAAATGAATGTTTCATTCATATCAGCTATATTGCTGGCTCATAAGCTAAATTTTGCGTTAAAGAAATTCAGCAATTCTTATACAAGTCATCTTTCAGCTTGATGTGTTTACATTCTTCATACGTAAAAATTAGGCTTCGTTGTAGAAATGATCAAAGTTTGATGATCACTTAAACTCAAAAATATTGTAATTACTTTGGCGCAGTATATAAGATGCATAGAAAAAAAAATCAAAAATAAAGCGATTTTAGGACGGATGCAACACTAAATACAAATTAAGAACTTTAAAAATCACAATTTTGACACAAGATGGATGCCATATAGGATTTTGAAATGGAAGACGTGATCTCTTCATATAATATGGGCGCAATTACTATATTAATTTTTATTTAAAAAACTACTGAACATATTTTGCTGAATTTTTTTTTATATATATTTTATGGGAGAATTTGAATATTTTCTAAAATTTTCGAAGCAATTTGTGAATTTTAAATTCGCTTAAAAAATGTTTGAAAAATTATGTCCTATAGGGATCCATGTATTTCATTCCCCCCCCTCCTTCTTGAATTCAGTCCAAAATTAATTTATTGATATTATTCATTTACATTCCAATATGTCCCACAGACCGTTTTAACAGCATACTAAAATTTCATTTTGATAAAGTCATTTTTACGGCAGTTAACGTGCGAATGGATAGACAGAGAGACAAACAGACAGACAGAATGAATGAACAAATGTCATGCTTGCACTTTTCAACTATAGTGTATAGTGTTAAAAATGATAAGTTGATATTTGTCTCAAAAAGCATATGTGATTTTTTTAGTGTAAAAGTAAAGAAAGTAAACTTTTTGAAAAATATGCATTAAGTAGTGAATAAAAGTGTAATTTATAATCCGATATAAAAGATTATTACTGTCTACAGAAATTAAGACAGCACATGGGTTGGCAAGGTATAATTTCCTATCCATCGGGCAATGAGGAGTGCTGAATATCTAAGTAGCTTTATATGATTTTTATGTCATCTGTATTAATTAAAGGAAGAATTTGGCTGTCCGCAATTCCGCTATTTACAGCACTTATAGATCTGAACCTTTGCACACAGTAGCATCTGTACCTGAATTTGTGCACCTCGAAACTCATTTTCCAATTTTACAATTATAATTTCTAAATTTAATTTTAAAGTTTTTAAAGCGCTGAAATCGATTATTTTCTGCAGCAATGGGAAAATTTTTTGAAAATGATTAGCTTTATTTTTGCAGATATATAAAATGAAGCTGATAGATTTCGATGGGCAAATAGAAATATTGAAATAAGTCTCAGCCGAAGAAAAAATTCAAAACTTTAAATTGTTATTCCCAGAGACCTATTGTTGAACATTTTCCAGATGCTTAGAGCACAGATTCTATGCGGGGTTAACTATACATAATAAAAGAAGATGTTTGTGTGTATGTATAGTGTGCATCGGGAAAGTTGAACATTGTATGGGCATGAATTTTGGCATGCAAGTAACTCAGGGCGCGGGATAATGCGTTTCGACGAGATTTCTTTTGTCGTTGTGATTGTTCTTTAGATTTCGTTCAGCACAACTTGCAACTAATTCTCTATAACCAAAAAAGGCTTTATCAATACGCCTACTTATAGCAAAAATAAACATATAAGTATATTTAAAAAACATATAAACATATAAATGTGTTTATGCATTAATGTAAATAAGACTTATGTACAAAGATGAAAAATATATTTACTTTTCGTATGTTATATGATGAAGCCACATTTGGGTCAGTAAGACAATTATGTTTAAAGGCAAACAAACCAAACAAAACTTACATTAATATGTTATGTGACCACCCCGGACCTTCACACATACTTTACAACAATTTTCTATACTTTTAATGAGGTAATCAACCATCGCAGATGCGAGCAATGGCCATTCCTCCAATAGGGCAGATTTCAACACTCTGAGACTGGCTGGAGGAGGTAAATGTGCAGAGACAGCATGCCTGAGGGCATCCCAAAGATTTTTAATGGAATTATGGTGGGGGAATACGGCGGCCACTCCATACGAGAAATGCCCTCACTTTCCATGAATTCATCAACAAAATTGGCTCGATGGCGACGAGCATTATCGTCCATAAGAAGAAAATCAGTACCAACTGCTGCAGCTTAGTCTCGCAATGGGGTCTAGGACTTCATCCCAATACCGCGCAGCCGTCACAGAACCGCCATTAAAGATAAGACCAGGCACAGGCGTCCGGACAACTGTTTGATTTGTTTGGAATTGTTTTCATAATCGAAAAATTACCGAATGATCAACGCCAAAGAAAATAGCGACGTCTTTGATTGACTGTCCTGCATCAATGTGTCCGACGGCACGCCAGCTCTCATTATTTGTCATTCGTCTTCTTTCAGCCACAGAAACACGAATATCATAAAAAATAATCATTCTAAAGTTATAAACAATTCGTATCAGCGTTTAAATGCACCTCCTCAAACCTTTCAGAATGCTGACGTCTTCAACGACTGCCTAATTAGCATATATACGATAGTCAATCGTTATTGGCTGTAACATACGATATTTGCATTTGCATACTGCCATCTACATCCGCAGCGATTTTCAGATACTCAAACTCAAATACAATTTCGAAAAATGAAAATTTGTATTGCGTGTTTAACTTTTGGAAGTCAGTACAAAATATATGTTAAATTATAAAGGCTGAAAATGTACTTCTATTTTTATTGAGATATAAAATAGATTTTCGCGGAAAAACTTAAAAACACAAGATTTAAAAATTAATAGTTGTTCCTCAGAATTGCCGCAATCTCCACGTGTTTTAAGTTGAGGCCAAGTGTTCAAATTGCTATTGTTTTCCGTCTTTTATAATTATTATAGTTTTCTGTCTTACATAGTAAAGGAGTGCGTCTGCGTTTCTGTGTGTTTGTCTGTGTATGTATGCACTCTGTAGCAATAAATTTAAGCATGGGCGATGGTATTTTGTACATAGGTACTTCAGGACCCGAATGGGAGCACCACGGAGTTAATATTTTTAATTTCAAATTAATTTTTATATATTTTATGTTTTATCCCGATTTTGGCAAATACTCACACAAATTGATTTCCTTAACGACCTATAGTGAGTCTCTATCTTGTCATCATAAAAAAAATTGAAAAATTTTCTTTCAAGGAAATTTTGAATGGAATCTACACGATAATTGGTTGAATGTTCATGAATTAAGAAATATATGTACTTTTTGTGCATTTAAAACTTTTCCGACATTTATATTATGATACTAGCCGCATTTGGCGACCAGCCTGCTCGCTACCCTTGAAAATTCTGACCGTGGCAATCTCGCTGGCGCGACCTACCGGAAAGGTGCAAGGTAACAGTTTGGACGGCCAGTAGGTGCCATCCAATTTAGATCGGAACCCAGCGGGGAAGGCATCCACAGGGACCGTACACTCCTTCCCCTACCACCAAACTCTCGGAAGGACTTACGGACCCACATGTTTAACGTGATCGTATTCCGCGTGAACACGACAGAATTTTTGACAGTGGCGGGAATCGAACCCGGGCCTAGCGAGTGCAATTCCCGCGCGCTAACAACTGGGCTACCGCGCCCTCCGCGACAATCTCCATAACTTTCTTTTTATTCACCCAATTTAGACCGGAACCTAGTGGGGGGAGGCTTCCACAGGGACCGTACCCTCCTTCCCCTACCACCAACCTCTCGGAAAGACTTACGGATCCACAAGTTTAACATGATCGTACTCCGCCTGAACACGGCGGCAATTTAGGCAGTAGCGGGAATCGAACCCGGACCTACCGCTAAATTCTCGCGCGCTAATTTACAATTCAAAATGACCATATACTAAGCTCTTAATTCTATCATCCATTGTTCCATCATTTAAAATATCCATAAAATTAAAATATCCATTTTAAATATCCACAAATTAAAATATCCATTTAAAACATCCATATCGTTCCATCATTTAAAATATAAATATAATAATTTCTTCAATACATATGCTAAGCTCTTAATTCATTTAAAACCGGAAGCGCTGGAAACGGAAATCAAACACTAATTCGGTTTTTTATTGTCCCACCCATCGCTATGCATATTCAAAACTAAGGCTCCTCTATATACGAGCTGGCTCGTCAAGCATATTGAAGCCCACTGAGGCCGAAAGCGTATTCCATTAGCATTAGCTCTATTCTTATTTTCACTTTAGGAAGTACTATTGAAATAATTTTTTGTGGGTGTTCTACACCAAACTGCTCTAAACATACTAGATAAAGATTTAGGTAATTTCGCTTTCCTAGAATGTAGAGGGAATAAAAAAATAGCTTATAAATAGTCGGCAGAATCATTAGATACCTGGTACAGGAGCATACTTGTGAAAGCTAAATTTTACAATATTGAAATTGAAACTTCTATTTTTACATCAAGTATTTATTTTAAACACTCATTTTATAATTTCGGTAACTATAGTATGTATTATTATTGACTTTTATTTGTTATAGTCTTATCTTAGTAAACATGGTTTGTAGTACTGAATGTGTTATTATCTCTTCCAAATTTAAAAGTATAATTGCTTCAAATTATATATATATATATATATATATATTAAAGATTTATTCATATTACACCAATATCTTTCAAGTTTTATACACTTTATTGTGTTTTTAGAGTATAATGAATCATAAAATTGTTAAATCAAACTGTCGCCAAGTGGAAATCTTACCATATTATAATAATTAAGTAAACATAAGCTAAAATGGTAAATAAATCGAAATGCATTTATCATAAAAGATAATGAATGATCAAATAGGATTTGTTTCTAGAAACTGATAGAAATTATGTCTGAATGACTCGAATTTACTTTGGAAGGGCACTGATATTTTCATCGCCAAGACGATGATTGGCGCCAATTATTTGATGTAAACATTTGCGCTATGTTTAGAGGACCCAGTTTAGAGGATTTCCTCAATATTATCTTTTAAAGTACTTCAATTCTTTTGTACTAGGCATAAAAATATATCGCTTACAATACAGATTCAATAAGTTATTATTATTAAGATTTTAAATGCTGTATTTATCTAATCCATACATCCACAGGTTTATAAAAAGTTGCCCCTCTTTAAAATTCTAGTACCTTTAAAATTAAATACAGATTTTCATTTTAAGTGCCCCCCCTCCCCGGGTAATTCACACACTATTATGTATCATAAATATATATTTCAAAAACAACTTTTCATTATTTAGCACATGTATTTTTAATAATTCAAGGTCTTTCTGGGCTCATAATAAGACTATATTTTATTTTATATAATGTTAGAACTGTAACAGATGTAAAATAGAAATATACATCAAAGTATTTCATAAATTTTAATAAGACCGGATTTTTGCAAAAGAAAGAAAAAAAGTCCTTCTATTTGTTAATCTGCTTATAGAGTGAGAATCATATTTTTGATTCTTGTTAATAAGTGTCGCGTAATTACAAATGTTACTCCAATCTAATTCATATTTATAAAAATATAGCTTAATTATAAATTTGTTAACATTATCAAATACCTGTAAAATTCAATATTTGGAGCACGTGGTAAACCGCCAAATATGGTAACCCATGTATTTGAAAAACCTACTACTTTAAATACTACTTTAACTATTACTTTACCTACTACACCAACTACTTTAAATATTACAGACTACTGGGGAGTACTAAATTATTTCCTAAACCCATGCGTTAATTAATTATAATATTTTTTACCAAACGAACTCTTCAAATTTTGGAATCAGTAGAGCGGTTGCAGTTGAAGACTGGGTCCTTTTTCTCTTGACCGATAGAGCCATCTGTTAAAAAATATATTTAATATTGTGAACTTCTCGGATAGCGAACGATGTTTATATTATATAATTGGCATATTATTTAAGTAGCGTACGTTTATTTAATTATTTATAAGTAATTGCCGCTTATTTAAGTAGAGAGCGCTTATTTATTTATTAGTAGCAACTTATTTAGAACCCGGGCAACGACGTGTAATTTGTTCTAGTTCATAACAAAAGAAGATGTATGTGTCTGCGGTTTGTAGCGGAAAATCTAATCCATGAAACTTGGAGCACAGGTTTTTAAGGACGCGAGAAAATGCAAATTGGTGCTATTGTTTTTTAAATTCGAATTAGTTTTTTTAGTTATTTTATTCTTTAGAATTTTTACACATATGGTTTTTCTTGGCGATCGAAAATATTATCACAGAATTTTCATCTTGACACAAACGTAAAGAACTTCTGTCGAACGATATTTGAATCAAATCCGTAAAACAATCTCATTATTTTTAATATTATATTTTTTAAATATACATCGAAATTTGTATTTTCTAGGTCATATTGTCGCGTTCAAAAAATTAAGATATTCATATTCCTTAACTAAGATACGCATATTTCTTAGCATTCTAACGAAAATAATTTTTCGATTTATAGGTAATTTTAATTTTTAAAATTTTAAGTGATTGCTTGAAGTAATCGCAAAGCAACAGCACATTTTCTGCGAAGTCCACTGATTCGGCTTTTCTACTGGAGCAGATTATAGGGAATGTCCGTCTTAGAAGCACATAAGTATGACCTACCTCAATGTTTCTTTTATTTATTACTTTTTTTTTCTTTAACGGGGAGTGCTTGTGATTTGGAGCGTTCAAATTTCGGATCGAAGCGATCTTAAATTGTGTCGAAATGTATCATTTAAGTAACTCGTGTTTATTTGACTGTTTATCAGCAGCGGTAGTTTATTTATAAGCCGAGCATAGTTGAGATAAATGCAAAATACTGTTACGTTCTAGTACATAATGAAAGAAGCTGCATCTGATTACGGCTTGTGGCGATAAATCTAAACGATATACGGTTGTGAAATCTGGCGTACACGTTCTTCTCGTCGTATATAGGTACACTTATTAGTTATTTTTCTTTTTAAATAAGAATTGGTTTTTTTAGTTAAAGTGCGTGGAACGGAGTAGTCTCCAGCGATAGAAATCCTAGTCTCGCAGAGTTTCAATCTGAATGCCATCGGCGTAGCATTTTATTTTTTCGTCATTGTTATAAGCTGGCATATTGTTAAAGCGTTCTTTGGTTTAAGAGAACTCGATGAGAGTTTTGATATAATTTTAATCAAAGGCTTTCATGTTACAAGCCGGGTAAATCCGAAAGCATTTTCTAGTGTACAATACCAAAGAAATGCTTACTATACAAACCAATGTGTTCTGGGCGAGATTGGCATATTAGGTCCTTTTATTGGTGAATTCGACTTCAATCATGCAAATCCTTTTATGAATTTAGAGAAAAATAATTTATTAATCCGAGAATATGTTACAAGGAATATTATTAACAAGTTTTCATAAGTTCTTCGACAGATATTTTCCCTAGTAATATATAGGATGAATAATATTATCCTAGTGATAATCGAAATTGGTGTTTACCCTTATCTATTGTCTTTTGAACCTCTTACAAGGACTACTTTCGTCCTGGAGTCTTTTCTTTCGCCGGCATGTTTCTTCGCCTTGGTTAATCGCCAGATCACTGAGCCTATCTTGCGTCAACTGATTCCAATCTTGCCGAATTCTATCGATTGCCTTATTGCTGCGTAAAAATTGATCAAATTTCTTTTTGTAAACTTTCACGGTTTTTGAATCAGACAGACCCCATTTCAAATAATGAGAAACGGCTGCTGAGTCAGATTTTTTCAGCAGATCCAATATAGTGTACAGTGTGTTAATATTCCACATGATATATTTTTTAAATTGCTTTATTTTTATAGGAGATGACTCAAAAAACTCTATAAAAAAATTCGACATCCTGCCATTGTTCGTGCAATATCGACCTATTAAATACCTCTTTGCGAAAATTTTCGGCCAAAAGCTCAAGTTTAAAATTCTTCCTTTCTTCTTCAGAGGGAAATGCCCAGCAGAGAAATTGAGATATCTTGGACATTAAACATTTTAAATTACATCCTGAAGATGGGATATAATTTAAAGGACAATATGAATTATCCTTTTTAAAAATGTTCATGAACTGCTCTTTATATTCTTTGCGATCGCCTTCAGTTGGCAAACACCATTCCAATACTCTGTCCACGCCCTCAGTATCGAATTTTTCCAGTAAAGTAGTAACAGCGTCTCGTGGATCCCACGTAAACCGGCCGAGTTTCTGGTTCCCGATTTTGAAGTAATTGCGGTTTCTCTCCATTAATGAATTTATGGAAAAGCCGTTCTTTTTGAACACATTCCAGATTAGATTAGGTTTAAACTCAGAAATTTCTTCAGGTGAGAAATTTGCCCAGTTCAGCAGCGAATTTACGTACTCTTCTCCATTCTCATGAGTTAAAATCCAAAAACATGCTCTTCTCCCTACGTACGACAGAGTAAACTTTTTCCTAAAGCCTTCTATTTCTTTTTCTGGCAAACAGTTTGATAATATCAAGTCCAGCATGTCACGACTTCTACTTTTTATTAAATAGTAGTAAATATGCTCACCAGAAGAGGAAAACATAACTGACCTCTTTTCTTTCACTGTCGCGTGTCGTAACATATTCTCAATTATCTCTATATTTTTAAGTTGAAAAGGCCTTTTGTCTAAAATATTGAAAACAATGTTCGCCCAATTAGAGTTCGAAAATATATAGCGATGATAAGTCTTTGGTGTTTTTTCGAATAGCTCTACCAATAGGCTCCCGTAATCGTAATACTTATATTCTTTAATTTTTTTATTCCTATATCTTTCAGACAGCACGCTTAATAGCTTTGCATAGAATTTTTCAGGTAAAATTCCCCACAATTTGGTAATGATTGGCATTAAATATATTTGATAAGGGGATTCTAATAACCATGTGAACGTGGTATCTATTGAATAATCCGTAAAACTATTCAATTTGAATAACATATTAAAAAATTGTGCCAACTGTTCATGAGACATCTGTGATACAAGAAAATACAAAATTTCGCTGTAATGTGTCGGCATGCTGCACCAATATTCTGAACGGTACAATTTGTAAATATTATTCCTCCATCTTTCTTTTACACTATTATATTTTTCAAATGCGCAAAATGCACATTTAACAATGATTTCCTGCTTCGTATTATCACTCAGTCTATGCCAACAATAGACAACAGCTATTCTCTGCCCTTCTCTCATAGCTGCCTTAAAAACTCGTTTCCAGAATACATTATCACGTCCTATATCCAGTCCTCTAGCCATGATACGATATGACCACAGACTGACTAAATACGATTGACCATATTTTAAATTGAATTTTGACATTCTATTCCAATAAGGACGAATTTGATTCCACAAGAGATCAATAAAGGGTTCTATAAAGTATATACACGCTAATATATAGCGATGGGTAAGTGGTAATCTCTCATCTCGCACTAAACGTTCTGCTACCATTCTTTCGTTTATTCTTCCTTCAGCCGTCCAATCAGCGACCGTTAAATGTTCATCCGCAATATGAGAAGTAGTGGGAAATCTTATTCTATATTCCCTATTCCAGGCAAATAGGCGAATAGATATTTTCCAGATACGATCAATTAAGTACGCTTTGAATAGACGTGGAAGCTGGAGAGACTCACACAAGGCCGAAGACTGGTCTCTTATCCGTATCTCCCACTCAGAAACAGGACATTTACATTTGAACTTCCTATCAAAGTCTTGTATAATGTATTTCGTCAGGCGAGAACGTTGGCACAGATGAATGGCTAACATCGTTATTACCTGATCTTTGAGTGATGGCGGAGTCTTCACATAACCTTCTAGCAACTTTTCGGAAAGAAACTGGTCACTGATGCTCATTTTTCTGATCTAGTTTAATTATGTTTCTAAATAAGCTGTGTGTCTTTACCAGAAATAGGTTAAATAAAGTTTGTTGTGACTAACTGTTGCAGGATTCAGGAAAAGTTTGTGAGTGGCTTTGAAGTGAAGATTCAACAAACGAATGTCCTGTAAGAAAAGAGAAACATTTAAGAATGCAGAACACGGATGAAAGTGTATATTTTTGAATTCATAAAAATCCTTCTAGAATGCTTAATAGAATTATAAAATTGGCAAATATTTTCATCAGTACCTATATAAATATCGCCAAAGTATTAACATATTTTTTCGTTTCAGCACTTTTTTTCCGCATGATTTTGACGGCTTTTACGTAAATGATACAGGCAAAAAATTTTCGTATGCTCATTTTATGCCAAAAATCAAACGTTTGTATTTTCTGTGGTATATTTATCTGCTGCTAAGTGAAAATGGCTCAAATTTGTGGTTTGCTAAGCACCGTTTCATCGCGACACAAGCGGAATTTCCTGCAGATTTTGAAAAATTTTTATATTTTTTCCATAAAGTGGTTCTTAAAATGTGCAAACAATCTCTGTACTTGCTACACTTCAAACATTTAAAATGCAGTGATTATAACAAGAAATTATATAATCATATTTTGTAATGACTGCTCCAACTGGGAATCGAATCACGGATCTTCGTACTGTCCAGCCAACTCGCTGCCGTTGAGTTTTTGGGACTGGTATGTAAATGCAAGCCTTTATTGTCTAAGTGGACTCTGATTTCCCCCACCCTCTAATGTCAAATTGGAGTGCGACTAACAATTTGGCAGATCACCTCCTGCTATTTTTACTTCAGGCTAGCCTCCAAGTGCTATTTTCATCTTCCAGGCTATCTTCCTGCGGGATCGTTGTCTTCCCGATATGAAATCCACGCTAAATATCACAGAGTCGACTGAATATGTGCTAGTTGTACTAGGATCACTTTCAGACTTTCGACAAAAGGCACGACAGCTCAGTGGTTAGCGCGCGGGAATTGCACTCGGTTGGCCCGCGTTCGATTTCCTCTACTGACAGAACTGCCGCCGTGTTCACGCGGAGTACCATCGCGTTAAACATGAGAGTCCGTAAGTCCTTCTGAGAGGTTGGTGGTAGGGAAAGGAGGGTACGGTCTCTGTGGATGCCTTCCCACTTGGTTCCGATTTAAATTGGGTGGCACTTCCCTGCCGTCCAAACCGATACCTTATATCTTTCTGGTAAGTCGGACGGTCTGGGTCGAAGAAGGAGAAAACTTTCGACAAAGGTTAATAAAAAATATCCCAAATTTAAAAATTAGTTTTTACTTTTAAAATATTAATCCCGTAATTATTTTTAAAATAAACAATATTACAGACGACTCACGAAACAATTGTCAAATCCTCGGCAAAATCCAAGATTAATAAAATATATATGGGATATTCAACGAAACTTGAACTTAAACATCTGTGCACTAAATTACAGATTTGATTTGCTCGGGCGCTATTGTAAAGAACATTGCTTCCCCAACCGGGAATAGAACCATGGATCTTTGTACGAGCCAGTCAACATTGGGATGGAATTTCAAGCTACTACTGGGATGGAATTTCAAGCTACTATTGGGACGGAATTACAAGTCCTTATCATTGAAGTGGACTGCAGCTTAACAAAATTAACACCATCAAAATTTGGAATAAAACAACCAATAGGCTAGAAAGGCACAAATATATAAAATTCACTTTTAAAAAGTATATAGCTAAACTGTTGCGAAGAGTTCGCAACTGTAACAGTGAGAAATTTATTCATCAATCAAAATTTTTATGTTGATCATTTAGTGTTCGTTTTTTCTTACACACTACTTCAATTTTAAATTATCAAATGACCTAGAACTTGGCTCAGCCTACTTGGCATAACACATGAAACAGTTTACTTGGCATGGCACGTGAAACAACCCATGTGATGGTGAATATAGACCTACTTATGAAAGTATTTGATTTGCCGACCACTCTGTCTAATCGCGGAGAATATAGGGTTTTAAAAATATGTTTCCAGCAGATTGAAATTGATTTAAATCAAATGATTTATTTAAAACCAATGGCCTAAATCAAGTGATGTATTTAAAATCAATGAGATTCAAATCAAATGATTTATATAAAACCAATGATTTAATCAATGTTTTCACCATTTATTTTGATAATTATTAATGTGAAGATTTTGATTGAATACGTCCTAAACAAAGAAGATTTCAATCTTAGATTGCAAACTCTAATGCAATCAGGCATAATTGAATGTATCTGAATAAGGAATAAAATGCAATTTTTTTCCCCTAGAGAAACTGTCATTCCTAGTTCTTTCGTCCAGCCAAAATTCAAAACTGGTAGACAGGACATCTGCATCTTATTATCCTGTCTGGTATATCAATTGTCAGCTATATCTTAATGAAAATTGATTGCTTACCCTGCTGTAACCAGTCTATATCTTCAGATCTTGAAAAGTTGTACTTTCAAAGTAAAAAACCAGCAGCAAAACTATCCATAGAGAAAATAAACTACCAGTGGCGGCTCGTATATATATATATATATATATATATATATATATATATATATATATATATATATATATATATATATATATATATATATATATATATATATATATATATATATATATATATATATATATATATAAATAAAAATATAAATTAGTAAATCCAATGTTAGAATGTATGTAGTAACTCATAAAACACTATTCCAAAATTTTCTACAAAATACAAAGAAATAAAAGAAATTAAGACATAAAGAGGAAATAATAAAGCGTAATGCAGGTCATAAAGACAAAGACAATCAACAAATTTGAAAAATGAGGAATGAAAATAGGAAAACTAAAAAATCAAGCAAAAAAGCTTGCACATGCAAGAGCTTAAGATAAGTTCATTTCGAAAAAATTCTCTTCAAGTCCATATATCCCTTCGAAATGAACACAAAAATGCTTGTTTCTGAAACACAAGATAGATTTTATCTATAAACTTGTGTTATATGGACGACAAGCATATAGATTGGAACAATAAAGGAAACATAAATACCTTAAAATACACTTCATTATATATATATATATATATATATAAAATATAAATATATAGAAATTGAAAAATCGGAAATAAAAATGTTTTAGTAACTTTTGCGCAAGGCAGCATGAAGGTACCAAACACTATATATATAGAAAAATTGAAATATAAAAAGTGAAAAAAACATGTAAAAAACATGTAAAAAAGGAAGGATGGCTCGGCAAAAAGCTTACATTATGGCGGTAAGGGGTTGTGACCTTACTCCCCAGTTCATCGAGCTCGTCAAAATCGCCGCGGCATTTTCACTCCTGGCCCAAGCCAACCTCCGGAGTGACTTTGAAATCATCACGAGACCTGGATAGAGATGTGTACGAGAGCCATATCACCACAAATAAAGCCAACTGAATTGCCGACTCAAATGAAATGTAGTTCCAGCCGCGGTCCTGTGATCACAGTGCGGTCCTGTCATATGGAGGGTTCGATGATTTTGTCTCTAATTGAACTCAAAAAATACTTAAGTCTTACACCATACGCAAAATTGTTTCTGTATAAATTATCAATATTTTTGATCATAAAGGAAATTGGATATTTATTAAAAAATGCTTGATATGATAATTAAAAAATTTTTTAAAACAAGCATTTTTTAATAAATATCCAATTTCCTTTATGATCAAAAATATTGATAATTTATACAGAAACAATTTTGCGTATGGTGTAAGACTTAAGTATTTTTTGAGTTCAATTAGAGACAAAATCATCGAACCCTCCATATGACAGGACGGCACTGTGATCACAGGACCGCGGCTGGAACTACATTTCATTTGAGTCGGCAATTCAGTTGGCTTTATTTGTGGTGATATGGCTCTCGTACACATCTCTATCCAGGTCTCGTGATGATTTCAAAGTCACTCCGGAGGTTGGCTTGGGCCAAGGCTGGCGACCAGGAGTGAAAATGCCGCGGCGATTTTGACGAGCTCGTTGAACTGGGAAGTAAGGTCACAACCCCTTACCGCCATAATGTAAGCTTTTTGCCGAGCCATCCTTCCTTTTTTACATGTTTTTTACATGTTTTTTTCACTTTTTATATTTCAATTTTTCTATATATATATATATATATATATATATATAATTGAAGAATTTTTATTTTATTTGTATTAACAAAAATAATAAGAATATGGACTGAAATATATATAGATATAAAGCATTTGAATATACATAAGTATTTTGGGCGTAGCAACGGATATATTAAAAATATAAACGACGGATGTATTAAGTAAAATAACGTACCTCTCACCTACTCGTCGTTCATAAAAATCCTGGATACATGGAACGTATTCTTCCTAGTGAGAAATATTACATTGTCCTAATTTACAATAATGTAAAATTGTAGGGGATAGTTAAGCTAAAAGTTATGCCCAGGGATTTCACTAAAAAAATATGTATATTCTGGTGATACATACTGATGATTCAGAGACTATAGCCACCAGTAAAATCAGAATCGGTGTATTAGGAGGTGAAATGGAAAATTGGGGGGGGGGGGGGGGATAACCAAAATAAGAGTTACTCTCGGGGATTTGCCACTTTAAAGTTGCATATCCAGGTGACATGTACAAAAGGTGGAGAGGCTATAGCCACAAGTCGAAACAAAATCGCTCAATTAGGAACAGACATAAAATTGAGGGGACCAGTTAAACTAAAAGTTAGACACAGGGGTTGACACAAAAATATGTGTATCCAAGTCTAATATACAAGTGTTGTTCAGACTAGGTAGTCACCAGCAGCGTCAAAGTCGCTCAATTAGGAACTGAGATGTAAAATTTGGGGGCTAGTTAAACTAAAAGTTACGCCCAAGGAGTTGACACAAAAAACGCATGTATGTTATATATCCAATAAATATGTGTATCAAACTGAGACGTACGGATGGTGCAGATACAACCATCAGCATAAGCAAAATCGCTCAATTAGGAGGTGAGTTGGGAAATTTGGGGAGGTGGGCTAATTGAAGTAAAAGTTAAACTCGGAGAGTTGTCACAACAAAGATGCATAACCAGATGACATGTACAAATGGTGCAGAAACTATAGTCATTAGTTATACTAAATTCGCTCAACTAGAAAAATGCTCGTTAAAAATGTTAAATTATGGGGCTAGTAAAACTTAAAAATACGCCCTCACCGTTAATATCAAAATCCCTAAATTAGAAGCCGAGATAAGAAATTTGGGGGCAACCTCAAGTAAAATTTACGCCCAAGGGGTATCTGAGCAATACAGTTACCAGCCCGGGGTCAAAATTTCGATACAAACATCGCAGATAAAAGCAACACGATGAAAATTTAACATTAAAATTTTTTAATAAATATTTAAAAGTTCTTTAATTTTTAGGTATGTTTTAATGTTAAATAGCTGAAAAAGTAAGACAGCTGGGTAGGTCAAGTGACCCCTCAAACTGAATTTTCGAAACAACATATTTCTGAAGCGTCACTAAAAATAGTCTATCGATCACAGGTATGCCAAAAATAGGAAACTCCAGATGTTTAAAGAATTAATTTGAAGTCAAACACATATTGGAATTCGTCACCAGCAGATCAATCAGAGCACAGAACTGCTCCAAATCAGAAATAACCCCCTTCCCATAGGACAGAACGACACATCAGAAATGAAGGAATACGAAATCACATCAATAAGTAAGACAGTTGGGTGGGTCAAGTGATCCCTCAAACTGAGTGTCCTAAACAACACATTTTATTCACGATGGCCAGAAACCCCTAAAATATCATAAACACCTCCCCCCTTCCCATCACCACACACGTACACTTAATCCACTCATTTGTTCAAATGTTTATTTAAACTTCAAAATTTATAAGCATGACGAAAAAGAGAACTAACACATTCTTAAATGTAGAAAATTGAAACCAAATTAGCGATAAACTGAGCCAATTTGAGAAGTCCCTTTTCATGTTTTCCTAATCATCTATTTCTCTTTGGCGAAAAGTGCTCTCAGATTACGTCACAATCTACTAGTAATTCTGCAATGTCTGTTTTTTTTCACGCCAAAACGTGGCTTTAACAAATATCCCTGTATTTTCCCCTTATGTGTTGAAAATGCTATGCACTACAGCTTTCATGAGTCTCCTTTCTCTGAAGAAAGCTGTAGTGCTGCCATCTAGTGACATTTTTCATAACTTATTTTTAATAATTCTCGATTAAATTGAAACAAAAATTCAGATTTTTTCAGTAGAAATTGTAATAAATCTGTATAACTAAAAAAATAATTTGGGGTGTTTACTGAATGGTGTAGCGCGTACCCGCGACTTCTCTTAATGGTCGCGTCTGAAAACTAACTACCATTTCATTCAGATCACAAGTTGACTTATGATCTGAATAAGTTGACTTGTCGTGAGTACAAGTTGTTTCTGAACCTCTATATGCAGCTGTATAAAAGTAAATTATTTGGATTTGCTACTTAATAGTTATTCAGTCAATGCAATGTTTCAGCTTTTATTTTTTAGCTTAGTTTAATCATGACTGGAAAAGGACTCAGCTATTAATTTTGCAAAGGGAAAATAGTGATTCTAGATGAAAAATGATTTGCCGAAATTTATGATTCGCGTAGAGCGATGAACTGGGGTTTTATTTGAATCGAAAGTTTCAGAATTACAGAATCATTGAACACATTTCAATGGAGGTAAACACAGCTTTAAAACTGTTACTAGGAAATAAATGTGGAAGTTTTGAGTCGCCTGTTAACTGTAGAACTACATTTGCTGGTCCAGGGAGAATGTTCTCTACTTTTGGACTAGTACACGGGAGAACCAACTAGAAGAAGGAAAAGCAGCTGAACGTGAAATTTCGGTACAGTCATTGAATGTCAAATATGCTCAATCTGTATTGATCATTATAAAATGTTATTATTTGGAATAATGCATTAAAGATTATTTTTAATTATAATTTATTACTCACCAATAAACATTTTTATATACATAAAACTGGAAACATTTTATGCGAATAAAAAAAGTACGATATAAATGAAAACAAAAATCTGATTTAAATAAATTAAATCCGATTTTTTTATAAAGAAAATATTTCTTTTTACATACTGCTTTTTAAGACTTTCCAACATAGTTGTTAAGTGTTTATGACTTTGTTCATTCTGTCTGTATGTCTGTCCGTTCACACGGTAACTGCCGTAGAAATAACGTTATTAAATGAAATTTTAGTATGTTGTTGAGACTATCTGTGGAACATCTGGGGATAAAAATGAATAATATCACCCAATTAGTTTCAGATTGAACCCGGGTTGAAAAAATGAAATACATTAAACCCTATAGGACATAAGTTTTCAAACATTTTTTAGGAGGAGTTAAAATTCACAAATTGCTTCAAACATTTTATAAAATATTCAAATTATCACGTAAAATGAGTAAACAAAAATTCATCAAAATATGTGAAGTAGTTTTTAAAAAAAAATTGAAATAATAATTACACCCACGTTATATGGAGAGAACAATTCCTCACTTCAATATAAAATACAGTATCTATTTTCCTCCCTGTGCAAAAATCGTGAGGCTTAAAGATCGTTTAAATTTATATTTATTGTTGCATCCGTCATAAAACCTCAATAATTTTGGACATTATTTGTGTATCTATATTCTGTGCCAACGCAATTACAATATTTTTTATTTTAAATGATTTCTAAATTTTTGATTTTCCCTAAAACGAAGCCTAATTTCTATGGCATGTAGAATGTAAACAAATCAAGCGATTGTAAGATGAGTTGTATAAGAATTATTCATTTTTTTTTTTCAAAATTATATAGTTTTGGTGTCTGGAATTATAAGTGATATGAATGAAATAAAAATTTATTGATTTTACATGGAGAAGCCATTTTTGAACAAGTTTAAAATTTCCAAGTATAACAAATTATTGTAGTACTCTGATAATTGAAAAAATATCAATTCTGACTGTATCGCATTTCAGAGATATTTAAGTAAAATTACATTTCAGTTGGAAAGTGTTTCATAATCAATGCGGCACGCATATTGATCTTTCTTGTTCGACCTTCAGGCAGCCCTGCGGTGGCTTAGAAGTTTTAATATTATCACACTTTATACTTTTAACCACTGAACCGAGCCTAACGAAGCCGTATTTCTTTTTCCGTCGGAGTGGACAAAACGTAGATATCCTAAAGAGTAAACGGAGCCTTCCTATCTTTCACAATACTAGAAATCCGGAGGTAACATCTCACTCTGAACTCTCACGTTAACTTCGTGGTTTTGACGAAACGTGTTAAAAATCTCGTCTGATTGGTTACTTTATCTTGTACATTGGCTAATTCTGTTTGCATACTGTTAATCACTTTATGTCCACGCCTTCTTTTCCTGCGCTATTGATATTTGAACGTGGACCACCGGTTCAGATCATAAGAGCAGATACCCTTTGCAGAAGTAGGGGTCATCCGAAAAAAAGCTTCCTGTTTAGGCCCAACCCACCTACGAAACCACATTGGACTGTTTTTTAGGTCTCTGTTATCCATCTATATACCAGGAAATCTTGGGGACAAAAAGGAGGTTTAGGGAGTCTATCAAAATCAATGACCCCAAAATCTTCCTGAAGAACTAGCATATTTTAGTTTATTATTAAGGCTTATTTAGTTAATTAATTTCACATATATAGAACTATTAAGAGTTCAAAATTTTTCCGTAGCCCTCGCCAAGGAAGTCAAAGACGGAAACTCCAACAAGACGTAAAACCTAACTAGGCCACATTTTCAACTGAGACAATTTTCACGGCTAAGCAGAATGCATTGTTAAGAAAAATAAAACTTATTGAAAAATGTTAAATTCCAATTTCTTAAAAGTTTCTCTGTCTTTGACAGTCTTAAATACTAATTTATCAAGCATAATTATGTTTAACTTAATTTTTGTTTTTCAACTAGACAAAAAATCTTTCATTTTATTTAAAATGAAGCAAATCCAGCATTTTTCTTCGAATTTGGCATTACATATATCTTAAACTAAAGTCCAAATAGAACAAGAAAGTTCAAACTTGTATAAAGCATTAATTATGAAACACTGTCCAACTGCAATGCAATTTTATTTAAACATCTCAAAAATGCGATGCATTCGGCGGTAATGTTTTTAAAATTATCACAATAATACAATAATTTATTATATTTAAAAATTTAAAACTTCGTTGAAAAAAAAATATGTTTTTTCAAATGAGGTCATCGAAATATAAATCGCATGGCTTTCTATATAAAAGTAGTGAATATTTCATTCATACACTTTTATTCCGTTCCTTTCATTCAGCGGCGATATTTTAAAAATTATCTCATTACCACAATAATTTTTTATATTTAAAAACTTAAAACTCCGTTGAAAAAAAATGAACTTTATTCAAATGAGGTCGTCGAAATATAAATCGCATGAATCTCTATATAAAAGTAGTGAATATTTCATTCATACACTTTTTTCTGTTCCTTTCATTCAGCGGTCATATTTTAAAAATTACCACAATACTACAATAATTTATGTTACTTAAAAACTTAAAATCATGGAGTTAAACGTACTTTCTAACTCCATGCTTAAAACTTCATCGAAAAAGGCAATGCTAAAAAATCGTCTGATTCTCTATGTCAAATCAATGCCTTTCATTCATATCACCTATAATCCAGACACAAGTGCTAAATAATTTTGCGTTAAAACAATTCAGCTATTCTTATACAACTTATCTTACAGTTTGAAGTATTTACATTCTGAATGCGTTAAAATTAGACTTCGCATTTAAACTAAAAAATATTGTAATTATGTTGGCGCAGAATATAGTAGATGCGCAGAAAGTACGCAAAAATAAAGCGGTTTTAGGACGGCGCAACTCTAAATATAAATTATAAAGATCTTTAAAAATAACGATTTTGACGCTTGGAAAAAAGATAGATGCCATATTTTATTCTGAAAGGGGTCACGTGATCTCTTCATATAATATAGGCACTATTATTTTAATTTTTATTTAAGAAACTACGGAACATATTTTGTTGAAATTTTTTTAATATATTTTATGGGAGAATTTGAACATTTCTTAA
Organism: Amaurobius ferox; assembly: GCA_951213105.1. Lineage (NCBI taxonomy): Eukaryota > Metazoa > Arthropoda > Arachnida > Araneae > Amaurobiidae > Amaurobius > Amaurobius ferox. The sequence goes on along the minus strand of OX578137.1, from coordinate 150,033,115 downwards.
TATTTTCGCAGCAATTTGTAAATTTCAAATTCGCTTGAAAAATGTTTAAAAAATTAGATCCGGTAGGGGTCAATGTATTTCATTTATTCAACCCGGGTTCAATCCAAAACTAATTCGGTGATGTTAATTATTTACCTTCCCATATGTCCGTCAGACCGTCTCAACAACATACTAAAATTTCATTTTGATAAAGTTATTTTTACTGCCGCTATCGTGCGAACGGCAGACAGAATGAACAAACTCACAAACACTTTTCAACTATGTTGTAAAGTGTTACAAACGATTTATTTTAGCTTGTTCCACTAATATTTCTCTATAAATGCACCAGATTTTAGACTTTTTTATGCTATAGTTTTTGCTGTGCAAGCCAGCGAAACACGAGAGAAGCTAAATTTGTCAAACAGCGGCGGCGGAGTCAGCTACTTCTCTTTAATATAGAGAGATACATCCACAATTATTTATAGACTAATAAACATTATTATATAAACCCCTAATTTATATTTTTTAAACATAATAAAGTTATAAAATAATAAATGTATTCCAAATAATTTTCAATTCATATGTCAAAGTCAAATAAGTGAATGTATAGAAGAATTCGATAATTTCAATCTTGCGTAAGAATGGGTAGTTTTATTCATATGTGTCACATCACATCAGGGTATACACATTTTGCATACCTACATAGCCGATACGGCATACATTCAACACACCGTGCTTTTTTTTAGAGCATTGATATGAAAATATTTAACTATTCGAACACTGTTCAAACCAACTATTCAAAATATTTTGAAATGTCTCAAAACTTTGATTGCTTGCAATGAATGATCCTAAAAAAGATCTAGAAATATTTTTTGACCTTCCAATTTTATTGTCCACCTTTGGGTTAGAAAATCGTATTCCGTTTAGTTCTGTCTTTTACTCAATACTATAAAGGTTCAAAGATTCAGCTATCTAGATCGCAAGGAGGGTTCTGAAGGAACTGGAAAGACTTTTCAGGCCTCTTACAAGGAATGGCTCTCAAATGCAGGAAATTTAAATAATATGTAGGAAAAGTAGAACGTTTTAAGGAAGAATTAACGAGTAAGGCACTGTTCAAATGGCCATTAGCATCACATGTTATGACAAATTTAGAAAGAAAGTCCCTCACTCAATGGCTGTTTAAGGGTACTTTTAAAACTACGGCCATGAAAAAGTATGCTAAGTTTGGTATTACAAATATGTTTTTAAATTTTTATTTTATCTAAAAATTCAAATATTTTAAATTGGTGTGGAACAACCTTGTGGTTAGCACGCGGGGATTGCACTGGCGCGACTCGAGTTCACGCCGAGTACGGACACGTTAATATATGGGTCCGTAAGTTCTTCCGATAGGTTGGTGTTAAGGAAAGGAGAGTATGGACCCTGAGGAGCATGCCCTCTACTGGTTTCTGTCAAAATTTGGTGGCAATTTCTGGCCACCCAAACAGATACCTTACATCTTCTGTTAGGTCGGACGGTCAAAGTGTACATATTAAATGAAGAAACCTCTTCTGCCATTGATATAGTATTAATGCTTTTGAATGATTGAAAACTTACTCAAGTTTTGGGGTAACTTTTTGATGTGAAGAACATCCATAAGTATCACTAACAGCTGTGCTTGTAGTTTCTCTGGCTAGAATTGGAGTGTTAAGGAAAAGATAAACAATTTGGGTGCTGTTATCAATGAACCCAATTAGATTAAAATCTAAACAATTTTAATTTACTTTATCGGAAATGCCGTTCTAATTTTAAATATATAAAAATAATTTAAACATTTAAAAAAAAAATCCTTCATGCAACTAAAATTATATTTGTCTCCTTTTTTATTTTCACTCCAAATATTTTCTAATCTACATTATACAAGATAGATATGAAGAATAATTAGCAAAAATGGTCAGTAGGACATCCACATTCTAGATTAATAATTTGATTTTGAAAATCCCTTATAATTTTTGAAGAATTATCTCATCAAATTCAAAGATTAAACAATTTCCGTTTTTCAAATTTGTAACGTTTATATATTTCTGAAACTACAAGCACTAGCCATAAATTATAAAATGTAATTTGTAGAACTTTGAATGCCATAAATGGGTATATATATAATTGGATTTTGGATAATGTTCCTAGTTTCGTAACATAGTAGTTATGATTTTAATATTTTGAAAGGGTAGTTCAAATTTTGATAGTTTGAAAACATGGTTTGAATTTCGATATATTAAAATTTTGAACTGTTTTCAAATTGTCTAAAAGCAAATCTTCCGCAGATAAATAAGTTATTTCCGTAAAATCACTTAGACTCTAACGAACATCAATGCCTATATATTTCAAATATATTTTTACTGATATCATTTGTTTCCCTGGATGGAAAATAACTTCTTTCTTTTTCAACACCTTAACTTCATTTAATATAAAATACTACCATACAAAAATAAAGTTCAGCAGAACCATGGTTGACTTGTTTTCGTCCTCTTGATTGACTCAAATTTTCGTTCCAAAAAGGTGGGTTATATCATAAGCTTTTTCATTTTCACATAGCTCTTTAATTCTATTTTTATGTTCAGAAGAAAACTATAAGCAATGTGGTTGGTAGTCCTCATCAGAGCATACAGCGACCCGGAAAAAGACACAGGTTTTAGTGAGATTTTTTGTTTTAAATTTAAACACTATAATGTGGACAACTGAAATGTGACCAAAATTAAAAACTTGAGGAAGGGGATAAACACTCATAACTAATTAAAAACTCTCCTTTATAGGCGCATCTAAGCCATCATGGAGTATCATCCACAACAACTCGAGAAATAGTGACATAAATTCTAAGCAATGATGTTCATTTAATTCTGCTTAAAAGTATGATCGCTTTGATTATAGTAAGTATATATTATTTTTTATGAATTTTCACTTTGCTAATGAAAAAGTAAAATATATGGAGAACAGTGCATGCAACAGTCTTGAATATAATGGCATTCGCTTTGAAATAAAATATTTTATAAAATACTAATATGGTCAACATTTTAACCAACAATTATGTTCTCATAACATTTTCTGAAACAAATATGAAAAATTATGAGAGCTTTATCCTGTACTGTTTTGCTCATTCTGAAAATAAATAAGCCTCTAACGTTCATCGATTGAAATAATAGTACAGTATTTTAATCAATTTGCTCAATGGGCTGTTCAAGAGATATCGTAGCGATAAACTCAGAGAGAGATAGACAGACACACAGGCATCATTGAATAAACGGTTTTCAGGGATGCCAAAAACGTGTAAATTCCTCGAAATTCGAGAGCTTGATTTTCGACCTCCCCAATATATGCATATACTTATTGCAGGGAAATTAACAAAATGTTCACAGACGTTATGTGTTTTTGTAGACGTTTACGAAGATGAAAAGTGTTTTGCGATTGTAAAAGTTTAGTAAATATTAAAAGAATAATAATATACTATACGGAAATACATCATGAGGAAGTTATGAGCAAGCTATAATCTTCACTTACCTTCTCTGGCAGGTATCCAGGAATTAATATCTTCTAGCTTCCACATAAGAAAAAAAAAGCGTGTCAAAATAGTTGTTAATTTACATTTGCATATCTCCCACAGGGTCAGAATTATTTTTAGTATTTAGACAGCTTCAATAAAATGAATTAAAGTTTGGTCTCTTCTTCGGTATATCTTGCAGCACCAATAAATTCGTAAATGACAAACTACGATTTCCGTGTCCGTGCCTTACATCTACATGATACCAGTACAGACATGTGCTGCTGTAGTGATATCTTTTGAACTTCCGTTTGTGATTGGTTCGTGAGGATGACGTCATATACCTGTTAGCGATTCTTTGCCCCAAACGGGGGAAGGTTCGCTTAACACTTAACTATCGCTATCTGGCGACTGTTGACGAGATGTTAAAGGGAGAAGTAACGGTACAGGGGTATTCCCTTCGAGTAAAATTCCTTCTCGATGGGCGTTGGATTGATTTCGCACAATGCATCTTGGGTGATGGAAAGAGATTCTTTGTCAAGGAGGGGAAGAAAATGGGTTATTTCTTTCGCAAGTCAATGTGTTTGTGTGTTGTAATTCCTCGTGGATCGACTTTATTACAATTTTAAGTTGTTAATTTAATATTTTTGTCACTTCATTTACATGGTTAGTAGAAGAGAAAAGTGCGTTCAAGGGCCGCAGGCGGTGCTGCACCGCCTGGAGGAGGGTCCCTCTTTGGGAGGATGCCTCTTTGGAGTGGATCCTCTTTGGGAGGATCCTCTGGAGTGTCTTCCCTCTTTTGAGAGGAAGCTTCCCTCTCAGAGGGTCTTTAGACCCCCAGGAGGGAGGATGCCTCTCACTGCCCCCCTCCCCTCTTTTGGTGAGGCGGTGCAGCACCGGATGCCTCTTTCCTAGTATTGCGAAAGAGGCATGATGACTCATACGGAGTGAATTTCACTTCACTCGGAGTGTCACAATCGCTGACTGACCCTTGACCTGAGGAAGGGGTTTCAAGCGATGTCGCAATCATCGACTGACCTTTGACCTGAGGAAGAAGTTTCAAGGGATGTCGCAATCGCACAATCTGGAAATGACGTGTCGACCTTAGAAGTGACCTTTGGCAAGAGCTCTCAGCACACGTCCTCCCTCTCTGCTGGTCAGTGTCAGACTGAAAGATCTTATCAGCGTGACGTAGTTAAAGCGCCCTCTGGCGAATTTTGATGAAGTGCTGCCATCTATCGGCATTTTTTTTTCCAAAAGAATTTAATGTTTCACTGGTCAGGAGCTGGATTCGAACTTGGGTCCAGCCGATTACAAGCCGAGCGTCTTACCGCCGTGCCACAAGGCCTTGCTTCATAGGAAGTTATCTTCGAAGTGTACCTTATCAGCGGAAGTTAGATTATTTTTCAAAGTTCATTCGAATCGCTCGGTGAATAGCGATGTGTTTTAAAACAGAATGCTACGGAGTGAATATAAAATTGTGTATTATAACACTATGATTTTTTTTTTTTAAACAAATTGTGTTCAGTGGACACAAAACTTGTATTCAGTGAACACAAAAATTGTATTCAGTGATATATAGCAATGTGGATTTTTTTTTTTTAAATAAATCTAACTATCAATATGATTTTTTTTTTAAAGGAATGGAATACACCCAAGTATAGTTACGCATTTTCAAAATGGTGTTAAGTGAATAGCATTCAACCCTTTATATGTTGTGTATCTAAAAACAAATTTATACACGTACACAAACTTTAAAAACACGAATGTAATACGTAGCTGAGTGATATATAGCAATACGGATTTTTTTTTTTTTTAAATAAATCTAACTATCAATACGATTTTTATAATAATAACGAAATGATTTCGAATGTTTAAAAACAAACTGATTACCGATTTCCAATGAACACACAAATTGTGTTCAGTGAACAGGATTCGACCCTTTCAAGTGTTGTGTATCTAAAAACAAATGTATACACAAACTTTAAAATAGCGCATTTAGTTAAAATGAAGTGAACAAGATTTCACCATTCTAAGTGTGTGTGTGTGTGTGATTTTTTTTCTTTTTATAAAAATAATAATGAAAATTAGAACTCACAGAACGACCTCTTCACTACCCGCTGGGCAAATACCAAATGAGTGAGGCACTCTCATTACTACACGTAATCTGAAACACATCACTTTAATGATATTGTGCATTGAATATGATTTGACCATTCTAAGTGTGTGTGTGTGATTTTTTAAAAATAAATCTAACAGTATATAACGAAATGATTTTTTTTCTTTTTATAAAAATAATAATGAAAATTAGAACTCACAGAATGACCTCTTCACAGCTTCGCGTCCACGCGGCAAATGAGTGAGACACTCTCATTACGCTATTAAAAATTAGATCTTATCTATAATGACATCAACAGTATAAGGTGTTGCCACCTATTTTTTCTAATAATATATTTTTAATAGTTGGATACTTCAACGGTCTGATTTGCTACACGTAATCTGAAACACATCACTTTAATGACATTGTGCATTGAATATGATTTGACCCTTTTCACATCGTAATTTTACTACCATTATAGAACTTAGAAGTGAGTGTACATTATTTTTACACAACATCTTCAACACTTTTAAAATCTATTGCAAGTTTGGCTTAAAACCTTTTTTAAAAATAAATCTAACAACGTATATGGCTATTATAATAACAAAATGATTTCAAATGTTTAAAAACAAATTGATTACGGATTTCAAATGAACACATAAAAATTGTGTTCAGTGAACACATAAATTGTGTTCAATGAATAGGATTCAACCCTTTTGTGTGTTGTGTATTTAAAATTTAAATGCATTATTTAAAATTGTGTTAAGTCAACAAGATTGAACCCTTGTAAGTGTTTAAAAATTAATGTATTACTACATTGTACTTAGGCATTTTCAAAAATGGTGCGACAAGCTACTCACACCACACAATCTGAAAAGAAAGTTTCCACTAGAAAATATATGTTATTACGTAGTGTTACATATATATACTAATATTTAATCACTAATATTTAATTAAATGGAGTTTAACTGCATTAAATAATACACATAATTAGTTAAAATTGCAATGACGACCCAAAGATTGAGAATATATGTAAATAAAACACATCAGAGAAGTAGATATGAATTATGTTCGAAAATAAAACTATTCAAATTCTAGCCATTTCTAGAAGGCCATCGAATGTTCTAGCTTATCGGAAATCATGTGCTTCTGACTTTTCGGAGGACGCTGTTTGTTTAGCACAAAGCAAAGGTCCCCTCGGAAAAGGGTATAAAATGCGATCCTTATCGAGCTATGGTCAACTGCTCTTTTTTCAGCCAGTGCTTTGCTTTTGAATTAAATACGATAACGATAATATTTACGATGTCTTCCTCCCGTGCATTTGAAGTAAGTAAAATTTTGATTTTCATTATTTTATGATTTATTATATATGACTTAACGATTAGCACTTGAATTTTATATTAATTATTTTTTTTATGGATTTCCAGTTCGACTTCGGCATCCCAACTGAGGAGATGGCTATTATATGTGCAAACAATCCCACGACCAAAGACGATATAAATCAGGTGAGTTATTTTAATAATTTTTTTAATTGAAAAATGTATTTGTTTTAATTTTACGCATTTGTGAAAATATTGTTCAATACAGTTTGAAATCAAACACAACAATTGAATTAAACCTTGAAAAATATAAACATTCACGCTCCATCTGAGCGAAGCCACCGCTGACTTTATTAAAACATTTAATAGGACCCACACATATTTTTTAATGTTTCACATATTGAACCATTCAGTTTAATTGTACTTTGAAAAATATAACGTTATTTCCATCGGAGTGGAATCATTTTTTTTTTTTTAGTGATAGATTTGTGTGGGCTTCCAAAAATTATATCTTTCAACTATAATTTTTTTTATATCAACATTTTAGTATGTGGTTTTAATAACACTTTTAAATTTAAATAAATAATGAGTTTAACACATAACTTAAAATAAAACTAAGAATGAAGCAACATTTAAAGAAAAAAAAAACATTTTTATTGAAAGCTAAATAGTACATAGATTTTTACAAAAGTAATATTCTACTAACTTGTATTTCACATATGGAACAGCGCAATCATCGCTGTATAATAGTCCTTTACGGTGAGACTTTTAAAAAATTCAGGTGAAACATTGTTTTCATTTGTTTCACAAAACTCTCGCACAATTTCTTGAATGTTTATCATTAAAAGTTCGTGATCGACTAGTTCATAATCCACAAATTGCATATGAGTGGATAGCGTGGAGCACTTGTGTTTCAAATCGGTACACCCGTGACTTTTGCATGTTTCGCGTTGATATAATTTATACAACTCTGCACATAAATTTTTATGTACACACTGCATTAAAGTGTATTTTAATTCATAGGGTGGCAAAGTCGGTAGTGCTTCGACAGGTTTTTGATACTTCACAATACAATTGGGTAGGATATTTGTCAGTAACTGATCCAAAACACAATTAGTAACATCTTGACTAATGTACTGAAGAGTATGAAAATTATCCTGATTTAATAAGATTAATTTCTTTTTGAACTGTCCAGTGCAAGGCGGTAATTGTTGTAAATATAGATTGCTTTCACACACACAAACTAAGAGTTCGTTATTAATTGTGAAAGATGAATTTTCACTGTCCATATTTGAAATGCGTTTTAAAAATACACTCCACGTATTAGGCGTGAGTGTTACTCCATGAGGGGTAGGCACGATAACATCAGAAGCATTCATCTTGTAGACACGAAAGTGTACTTTCACATTTCCTCGAAAATGTTGCACGGTAACGTAAATGTTACAGCCCAAATGGTAACGGAACTTTTCAGATGAGGATAATTCTATCGAAACCGATCCACTTTGAGAAGTAGCGTAGTTCAGAGCCGACGATACCAAATCACTTTGCGAATCTGTAGTAGGTATAGATGGAGTATGCATATGCCTCCAATCGATTTCAGGTATAGGCGAAAGCGCTGCAGGCGGAACATACATTGGAAACTCGCACTTGCGTTTCTGTACAGGCGTTTTAGGTAGAATTTTTCTAAATGTTAGACTTATTCTAGCTTCTGAGACTTCGGGTTCCGCAGCAATTCCATGAGAATAGAATTTGTTGGTTGGCACATGCATCGCATAAAGCGATCCGTGTTGGAGTGGAATACTTAGAGGAGATTGTCCTTTTCTTTCGAAAATGATAGATCTCGTAGTACCGAAACTGAGAGTCGCTATAGGTGTTTTAGAGCCTAGGGAAGATTCATTGTCCTTGTGTTGTCCTATTTTAGCATGTCCATCCGCATAGTGGTTTACTAACACAAAATTGTAGCTGCATCCCATATGTTCTTCCACACGTGATTTTATCTCCGATAAGAGAGGTGTCCATCCCTCAGAGCTGTTTCCAGTGTCTCCAAATGCATATACTTTTTGAGCTGGTTGGTATGGACGACCATGCACCACCCCTTGTGATTGTTGAAAGGGCAGACTTTTCAACTCTTGAAAAATTAAATCGGCTACATTTACCGAATAAAATTCGCGAACATATTCTACATTCAACTTCTCGCGTTTAAAAAAGATAGACATTTTTAAAAATAAGCAACGACAACCTTCTAGGAGAACAAACGTTGAACGAATGAGCTCTTATCTAAATAATATTTCTTATCTGTAAATCACATGACACATCACATGATATTCCTTAGTGAATCATGTCACATGATATTTCTTATCTGTAAATCACATGACACATCACATGATATTTCTTATCACATCATGTGATGTATCACATGATATTCCTTATCATATCACATGACATGTCACGTGACATCTTGTTAGCGAATCACAAGGTTCCACGTATGGAATCACGTGACATCTAGTTAGCGAATCACAAGGTTCCACGTATGGAATCACGTGACAATCCAGATAAGGTTTCCGCCCACAATACATGCTACGTGGAGCTCACTTTGACTCGAGACTTGCACTAGGAAAGACGTCCTTTTAATTTGCTCCTCTCTATTAAAATATCGACAAACGAATTTACCACAATGATGATTGTTTCAGAAGTGAGTTCAAAATGTTTTCGAATTAAAAATAAAGATACATTTTTAAAAATTCATAACACAATCATTCCAATAAATTCTTTTATCATTCATAACACAAAAACTTTTAAAATGTACAACACAAAAATTAGCTTCATACACATTTCACTCTTTTACATGTTCTGTGTTTTTAATATTTAGGATATGACTGTGGAAGCTGGTGTTACACCTGCTGCATTGCCTGTGGCAGCACCGACCGTGAAAGCTGATGTATTGCCTGCTGTGGTGGGAGAGCCCGGACCTAGTGGAGTTCACGTAAGTTATTTTATTTCATCTTTTTTGGAAGGGGAAAATCGGCTGTTTTGGGGAGTATAGGATTGTATTGTATATATTTCGCATTTCAGAATTTTAAAAATAAACAGCTGATTCAGTATCTACGTCATTTTTAGATTGTGTTTAGTTAGTTAGAAGTTTGAAGCAGACGCTAATGTTGGACTTTTGTCTGTTTTACAGATGTGTCCAACCTGCCACAAAGTCTTCACTGCGAAGCGTAGTTTAACACGCCATCTGAAAATTCACAGTGAAGAAAGAGCTTTTTCTTGTGACATCTGTGAAAAGCCATTTTTAAGAAAAGGAGATTTAAATCGCCATAGCAAAACCCACACCAATTCTAAGTCACTCCAATGTAACATTTGCAATAAAACGTTCACGAGGGAAGATAATTTAAACGCACACAGGAAAATACACACACAGATAAAGACATATCCCTGTTCCTTTTGCGAGAGCACCTTTACGAGAAAAGGGGACCTAGCACAGCATGTGCGAATTATGCATAAAACTCCTGCCCCTGTTGGATTGAAACGCAAGATCGCTGATGTGGCTTCCGCTTCTAGGAAGCGTGAAAGCCCCAGGCCGTCCGGCTCGTCCAGAGGACTTGGAGCAACAAAATGGACGACCGGGAAGGTGCTTCTAGGAAGCGTGTGAAACGTAGTGATAGGGCTTTGGGGGTGTTCTTAACAGAAACATTGGAACCCTCCGAAGAAAATTGCCACGATTTACTACTATCCCTGGAAGAACTGAAGCCGCATATGGAAAATCTTATCCTGGCAGAGTTGAATACGCGCCAAATTAAATGGTATGCCGTTCTAAATGTCAGGATGACCCGAATCAATTCTGATGGGGAGGAGGAGTTTGCTACACCGCATTTTCGCACAAAGTGCGCAATATCACTACAAGAGTACAACGTTGAGGAGCATGTGAAACAAGGCATTCAAAAAATTTTGAATTCTGTGGAAGACTTTCACCAGCTCGGATCCGGATGGACCTTGGATCGAGTATTGAATATGGATGTCTATATCGGGTCCTATCGTCCCTTGCGTCCGTCCAGCTTCATTCCACTACCTCCCAAAATAATGGCAAAGAAGGCAGTTCTGAACATACAGAACGAAGACCAAAAGTGCTTCGTGTGGTGTCTCATCGCACATTGGAAAAATTTAGACTCGTCTGCTACTCCAAAGCGTGTGAGTCACTACTTGCCATTTGAAGGGGAGGTGAATCTGGGAAACGTGGAGTGTCCAGTGGCAGTGTGCAAGATCCCAATTCTCGAGAGGCTGAATGATTGTCGCATTAATGTGTTCGGATATGAAAAGGGGGAAGTTTTCCCTCTCCAAATATCTGAGCGGGAGGATTCCGACGTTGTTAATTTACTTTTAATCAGCGACGGGGTCCAACAGCATTATTGCCTTATACGCAATTTTTCACGCCTTCTCGGGGATGTAGTTAATCACAATGCTGCTTCTCACATATGCTACCGATGCCTTCATAGATTCTCCAGGGAAGATCTTCTCCAGAAACATACACCTTTTTGCAAAGAGCATGCTCCTCAGCGGGTTTCGATGCCAAGTCCTGACAAAAGTCTTTTAAAATTTAATATGGAGCACTACCAGCATCCCGTACCGTTTGTATTGTATGCAGATTTCGAAGCACTTCTGGTGAAGCTGAACAGTAGTGAACCCTCTCGTGAGAATGCCTTTACAGAGAAGATGGCTGTTCACGAACCTTGTGGATATGCTTACGTAGTGATCGATCCACAGGGTAAGTGTCTCAAAGACCCCAAGGTATACCGAGGCACTGAAGCAGTCATTAACTTTATAGAAGATGTCTTGCGAGAGAAGGATGAATTGATCCCCAAGATCAAGGCCAACAGGCCAATGAAGCTCACCAGGAGTGAGGCAATTGCATTCAATCAGAGCATAGAGTGCTATTTATGCAAGAAGCCCTTCAAACATGATGGGGTGAAGTATGTAGGGAAATGTAGAGACCACGACCATGTGAGTGGTGCATATCGAGGAGCACTCCATGTGGCGTGCAATCTAAGATTTCGTCTCCCTACTACTATTCCGGTAGTGTTCCACAACTTGAAAAATTATGATGGTCACCACCTGATGTCGGGGCTTGGCAAATTGAAAGATTATGAAATTACACCCATTGCAGTAAACATGGAGAAGTACATTTCGTTTACCCTTCAGAAGAAAGGCGAGGGTGTGAGGCTGCATTTTATTGACAGTCTTCAATTTTTAAACACCTCCTTGGAAAAATTGGTAGCCAATCTACCCAAGGACAAATTCACAATTACATCTACAGCTATACCATCCAATACAGATCTGCTGCTACGTAAGGGGGTGTACCCATACGAGTACATGGACTCGTATGGAAAATTTGAAGACCAGATGCTACCTCCACCTTCGGCCTTTTACAGTACACTGACAGATGAAGACATATGTGAGGAGGACTACAAACATGCTCAGAATGTATGGAGGACATTCAATCTGAAGAATCTTGGCGAGTATCACGATTTATACGTCAAAACGGATGTCCTTCTGCTGGCCGACGTATTTGAGCATTTTAGAAAACTGTGTATGACATACTATGGTCTGGATTGCGCTCACCTGATGACTGCACCGGGGCTGGCGTGGCAGGCCTCCCTGAAGATGGTAGAACAACCCTTGGACCTCCTGACCGACATTGATATGCATCTTTTCATTGAAAGGGGGATTCGAGGGGGAATATCTATCATCACCAAACGGTGGGTGCGGGCAAACAACCCATACATGGCCGAGTATGATCATACAGAGCCCACCCGGTATTTGATGTATTTAGACGCCAACAACTTGTACGGGTGGGCCATGTCTCAGCCCCTGCCTTATGGGAATTTTGAGTGGGTGTCACCATCCATAGCAAGTCAAGAATGGATTATGAGTCTCCCCAGCGATGGAACAGATGGGTACATATTAGAGGTGGATTTAGATTACCCATCTGAATTACACGATCTTCATAATGATTATCCACTAGCCCCGGAAAAGCTGAAGATCTGTGAAGATATGATTTCTCCATACACGGTAGAAGTTACGAAATCCCTTAAGATGTCTCGGTTCCAGAGTCAGGAAAAGTTAACCCCTAATCTTAACAATAAAAAAAACTACATAGTACATTTTCAAAATTTAAAGTATTATCTGGAATTGGGACTTAAATTAAAAACCACCCATAAAATTTTAAAATTTAAACAGCGAGCCTGGTTGAAGCCCTACGTTGACTTCAACACTGAACATCGCAAAAGGGCCCAATCAGGCTTCGAAAAAGATTTTTTTAAGTTAATGAATAATGCCGTGTATGGGAAATGCATGGAGAATTTAAGAAACCGGGTGAAGATCGATCTTGTGAAGGACGAGAAACGTGGGGAGAAACTTATGGCGGCACCTACATTTAAATCTTTTAAAATTTTTAATGAAGATTTGGTAGGGGTCGAGAGACTGTACAACAACATCTTGCTGAATAGGCCCATATACGTCGGTTTCGCCATTCTGGAGCTTAGTAAACTCCTCATGTACAGATTCCATTATGGATATATAAAGAATAAATATGGATCAAATGCAACACTTTTGTTTACCGACACCGACTCTCTCACTTATGTGGTCGAGTGTCGGGATTTTTACAAAGACATAGAAGCGCCCACCTCTTTGACACATCGGATTATCCGACAGATCATTCCGCCCACAATGTGTCAAACAAAAAGAGGATAGGGTGTTTTAAGGACGAGTTGAATGGAACACCTGGACTTGAGTTTGTGGGGCTCAGGTCCAAAATGTATTCTCTCCTCTCCATACAAGGGGAAAAGAAGACGGCTAAAGGTGTTTCCAAAACATTTGTAAAGAAGCATGTAAAACATCAACATTATGTCAAATGTTTAAAAGATGTACAAAGCACAAAATCTTTTCAACATCGTATAGGGAGTGAATGTCACCGTTTGTATACACTTAAACAAAGTAAGGTGGCACTCTCCCCATACGATGACAAACGCTATGAATTGGAAGATGGCATTCACACGTATGCACATGGACACTGGAAGATATCCAAGGAATAGCCACTCCATTCTTTTTTTTTTCAACATTCAAGACCATTCCAAGATTTTTACATTTCTATTCAAGAACTTTCCGCGACTTTTTCGCGTTTTTATTCAACAACTTTTCACTTTTTTTAACACAAGAACTTTCCACGTTTTTTTAAAACAAGTCCTTTTTCAAGATTCAAGAACATTCCGCGATTAAAGACTTTTTCACGTTTTTATTCAACAACTTTTCACTTTTTTAACACAAGAACTTTCCACGATTTTTTTTAAAACAAGTCCTTTTTCAAGATTCAAGAACTTTCCACGATACATGAACTTTTCACGATACAAGAACCTTTCAAGATTCAAGACCTTTTCACAATACAAGAACTTTTCACGATTACGAGACCTTTTTACTATTTTGAATATATGAATTTTTCAAGATTTTTTATCATAATTCAAGAATTTTTACTATTTTGAATATATGAATTTTTCAAGATTTTTACTAAGATTTTTAATACATGAAGATTTTTCCATGTTTTCTGCAATAGACCTTTTCAAGAATTTGAAGACAAGAACTTTTTACTATTTTGAATATGAGAATTTTTCAAGATATTTTATCACAAATTTTTACCAAGATTTTTAACACATAAAGATTTTTCCATGTTTACTGCAATAGACCTTTTCAAGAATTTGAAGACAAGAACTTTTTACTATTTTGAATATGAGAATTTTTCAAGATATTTTATCACAAATTTTTACCAAGATTTTTAACACATAAAGATTTTTCCATGTTTACTGCAATAGACCTTTTCAAGAATTTGAAGACAAGAACTTTTTACTATTTTGAATATGAGAATTTTTCAAGCTTTTTAACACAAGACAAGATCCTTTCAAGATTTTTAACACAAGAAGATTTGAAGATTTTTCACACAGTGTATTTTCCTGTTCTTCCCTCGTGAGAACTTTTGAAGATTTTTAACGCAAGACAAGATCCTTTCAAGATTTTAAACACAAGAACTTTTGAAGATTTTTCACACATGACCCTTTCAAGATGTTCATATAGACTGTTTTCAAGAATTTTACTTTCCTCGAAAGAACTTTGAATTTTACTCTACAAATTTTGAATGAACTCTATTCATTTTTAATGGGAAAATAGGTCTGCCAGTGTGAAGTAATCTAAACTAATAATATTTAACTTAAAATTAATTCTTATTATAATTTTCTAAATTTTTTTTTTTTTTTTTTTTTTTTTTTTTTAATTTCATTCGTTCTAAAATAATAACCCATTCCTTAAAATTAATTGTTATATTCATTTCCTTTTCTAAAGCATTTATTCTAAAATATTAAATAATCATTCCTTAAAATTAATTGTCATAATCATTTTTTTTTTCTTTAATTTCATTTACTCTAAAATAATAAATTACTTACTTAAAATTAATTGCTACATTCATTTTTATTATGTAATTTAATTAATTAAAATTATTTCACGCTGGTGGAGAACACTGCCCGAAAGAGTGAAACGACAGAGTACACCACCTCATGGGGCTGTCGGAAGTGTACAAACTTTCTCTGCTTCTACTAACATTTTCCCACTTTTTCTAACACTCTTCTCTTATATAATATGTAACAGTTCTTAATAACATATATTTTCTAATGGAAACTTTCTTTTCAGATTGTGTGGAGTGAGTAGCTTGTCGCACCATTTTTGAAAATGCCTAAGTACAATGTAGTAATACATTAATTTTTAGATACACAACACACAGAAGGGTTGAATCCTATTCACTTAACACAATTTGTGTGTCCACTGAACACAATTTATGTGTTCATTTGAAATCCGTAATCAATTTGTTTTTAAACATTTGAAATCATTTTGTTATTATAATAGCCATATACGTTGTTAGATTTATTTTTAAAAAAGGTTTTAAGCCAAACTTGCAATAGATTTTAAAAGTGTTGAAGATGTTGTGTAAAAATAATGTACACTCACTAAGTTCTATAATGGTAGTAAAATTACGATGTGAAAAGGGTCAAATCATATTCAATGCACAATGTCATTAAAGTGATGTGTTTCAGATTACGTGTAGCAAATCAGACCGTTGAAGTATCCAACTATTAAAAATATATTATTAGAAAAAATAGGTGGCAACACCTTATACTGTTGATGTCATTATAGATAAGATCTAATTTTTAATAGCGTAATGAGAGTGTCTCACTCATTTGCCGCGTGGACGCGAAGCTGTGAAGAGGTCATTCTGTGAGTTCTAATTTTCATTATTATTTTTATAAAAAGAAAAAAAATCATTTCGTTATATACTGTTAGATTTATTTTTAAAAAATCACACACACACACTTAGAATGGTCAAATCATATTCAATGCACAATATCATTAAAGTGATGTGTTTCAGATTACGTGTAGTAATGAGAGTGCCTCACTCATTTGATATTTGCCCAGCGGGTAGTGAAGAGGTCGTTCTGTGAGTTCTAATTTTCATTATTATTTTTATAAAAAGAAAAAAAATCATTTCGTTATATACTGTTAGATTTATTTTTAAAAAATCACACACACAGACTTCGAATGGTCAAATCATATTCAATGCACAATATCATTAAAGTGATGTGTTTCAGATTACGTGTAGTAATGAGAGTGCCTCACTCATTTGATATTTGCCCAGCGGGTAGTGAAGAGGTCGTTCTGTGAGTTCTAATTTTCATTATTATTTTTATAAAAAGAAAAAAAATCATTTCGTTATATACTGTTAGATTTATTTTTAAAAAATCACACACACACACTTAGAATGGTCAAATCATATTCAATGCACAATATCATTAAAGTGATGTGTTTCAGATTACGTGTAGTAATGAGAGTGCCTCACTCATTTGATATTTGCCCAGCGGGTAGTGAAGAGGTCGTTCTGTGAGTTCTAATTTTCATTATTATTTTTATAAAAAGAAAAAAAATCATTTCGTTATATACTGTTAGATTTATTTTTAAAAAATCACACACACACACTTAGAATGGTCAAATCATATTCAATGCACAATATCATTAAAGTGATGTGTTTCAGATTACGTGTAGTAATGAGAGTGCCTCACTCATTTGATATTTGCCCAGCGGGTAGTGAAGAGGTCGTTCTGTGAGTTCTAATTTTCATTATTATTTTTATAAAAAGAAAAAAAATCATTTCGTTATATACTGTTAGATTTATTTTTAAAAAATCACACACACACACTTAGAATGGTCAAATCATATTCAATGCACAATATCATTAAAGTGATGTGTTTCAGATTACGTGTAGTAATGAGAGTGCCTCACTCATTTGGTATTTGCCCAGCGGGTAGTGAAGAGGTCGTTCTGTGAGTTCTAATTTTCATTATTATTTTTATAAAAAGAAAAAAAATCACACACACACACACACTTAGAATGGTGAAATCTTGTTCACTTCATTTTAACTAAATGCGCTATTTTAAAGTTTGTGTATACATTTGTTTTTAGATACACAACACTTGAAAGGGTCGAATCCTGTTCACTGAACACAATTTGTGTGTTCATTGGAAATCCGTAATCAGTTTGTTTTTAAACATTCGAAATCATTTCGTTATTATTATAAAAATCGTATTGATAGTTAGATTTATTTAAAAAAAAAAAAAAATCCGTATTGCTATATATCACTCAGCTACGTATTACATTCGTGTTTTTAAAGTTTGTGTACGTGTATAAATTTGTTTTTAGATACACAACACATAAAGGGTTGAATGCTATTCACTTAACACCATTTTGAAAATGCGTAACTATACTTGGGTGTATTCCATTCCTTTAAAAAAAAAATCATATTGATAGTTAGATTTATTTAAAAAAAAAAATACACATTGCTATATATCACTGAATACAATTTTTGTGTTCACTGAATACAAGTTTTGTGTCCACTGAACACAATTTGTTTTAAAAAAAAAAATCATAGTGTTATAATACACAATTTTATATTCACTCCGTAGCATTCTGTTTTAAAACACATCGCTATTCACCGAGCGATTCGAATGAACTTTGAAAAATAATCTAACTTCCGCTGATAAGGTACACTTCGAAGATAACTTCCTATGAAGCAAGGCCTTATGGCACGGCGGTAAGACGCTCGGCTTGTAATCGGCTGGACCCAAGTTCGAATCCAGCTCCTGACCAGTGAAACATTAAATTCTTTTGGGAAAAAAATGCCGATAGATGGCAGCACTTCATCAAAATTCGCCAGAGGGCGCTTTAACTACGTCACGCTGATAAGATCTTTCAGTCTGACACTGACCAGCAGAGAGGGAGGACGTGTGCTCAGAGCTCTTGCCAAAGGTCACTTCTAAGGTCGACACGTCATTTCCAGATTGTGCGATTGCGACATCCCTTGAAACTTCTTCCTCAGGTCAAAGGTCAGTCGATGATTGCGACATCGCTTGAAACCCCTTCCTCAGGTCAAGGGTCAGTCAGCGATTGTGACACTCCGAGTGAAGTGAAATTCACTCCGTATGAGTCATCATGCCTCTTTCGCAATACTAGGAAAGAGGCATCCGGTGCTGCACCGCCTCAATAAAAGAAGGGAGGGGGGCAGTGAGAGGCATCCTCCCTCCTGGGGGTCTAAAGACCCTCTGAGAGGGAAGCTTCCTCTCAAAAGAGGGAAGACACTCCAAAGAGGATCCACTCCAAAGAGGGACCCCCCTCCAGGCGGTGCAGCACCGCCTGCGGCCCTTGAACGCACTTTTCTCTTCTACTATGGTTGACATGTACTTAATCGTCCATTACAATTCTGGGCTGTGTACATTTGATTTTCCGATTGCGCTTGTCTTAAAATGACCGATTTGCTGAGTTTTTTGTAAACACAAAAGGTACGTGAATTATTTCGATCCTAAAAGTATTTAATTGTTTTATTTAGTATGCATACGTAATCGCAATAAACACCTTTAGAAATAAATGATCTTGTCGTTTAGGATTCTTATCATGATTATATTTATTCATTTGTATACTTAGAACTTTTGATTTTACTAATCTTAAGCCAATTGAAAAACTTGACATAAGCCAGTTGATTAGCTTGTTTGAGACAGAATTATTTTTAATTTTCTGTCTGTTCAGGCTGATTTGCTGGATGAGTTGAAGCAGATAACATTAGAAATAAAATAATTTTAGATTATTTATACTGTGATTTTCTTTTTATGTAAATATGTTTATATAATAAATATGTGTAAACAAAAATTCTTTGATTAAATTTTGCTTAGTTTTACTCATGTACCACTATTTTCTTTCTCTTAATTTATTTTTATAGGACATTTTTTTCCTTGGTAGGAACCGTTATTGATTTTACAATTATACAGGATTTTTTCTTCTTAATTTCTGTAATTTAAGTTACACTTTTGCTGAAAGAGTTTATCTGAAAGAAATATGTAAAATATAGAAGAGTTTCCTTCTTAAAAATATTTCATCTGCAACTTACATATTGCAGTTGTATTATTAAAATTTACGCTTCTATGAAGAGTATAAAATATGTCTGTGAAATAAAATTTGAGAATAAAATATATCTGTTGAGCGAAAATATTATTTAGTGTGAAAAAAATTGCGGAACTTCTTACTCTTTATTTGTTTTATCTTATCATGTCAAATGTAAGTGCATATATAATTTCTATTTTATTAATATTACATATATGTGTGCACTTGAATTTGAGAGTAAAAGTTTTTTGTAAGATCATGCATGCAAAATAAAATTCTTATTTTAAGTATAATTAGATATGAAATAAAATATAATTTTATTTTACCGTAACATCTTTTAATGATAACGAAAAAATATCTTAAATTGAAAAAAATATATATACAAGGACAAAGCATGCAAATTTAAATTCTTAGTTTGAATGTAATTGGAGGTAAAAAAAAGCACTAAAATTTTTTATTTTGCTTTAAAAAATATTGATGTAAATGAAAATATGTTTTCCATTTAAATTGCATCACTTATCATACGATTATCAAATCAAAGTATAAAAAAAAAAAAAAAAAAACCCTTGAAGAAACAATAAGGAATCTTTCATCACGGATTCTCGCCCTGTAACGTTGCTTTTCCTGCATGACAGACTGTCAGCAGTCGCGATAAGGCTGTTTACATTGAGTCTACGGAAGCTTCCCTTCTTTACGGTTAGAGATTCTTTGTTTGCCCTTCCGAGAGCCAGCAAAGATTCTACTTATCCCAAGGATTGCAAAAGGGTTGAGAATTCATGTGGTAGAACTTAGGAATGTCAACGGAGATCAGTGAGTCGGGCAGTAAGTCCCCTCAGGTTAAGGTTTATAGAATACTACAGGTCGGGCCACAGAATACTATATTCAAAAGGCTCACTCACATGGCACTCCCTATGGCAACATTTATAACATGGGATGTTGCATAGACACTAGAGCTCGTGAGTTGGACCCAAGGTCTACAGAAAGGAACTCTTACTTCCATTTACCTTGAGTTGGACGAACTGAACTACGATGTAAACGAAGTACGTCTGCCAGATTTGGCGCGTTATCGCTCTCTTGGTAGTTTTTTTTCAAAAGTTGGCGGGAAAAAAATGTATAGGACTGAACATTTATAATTTTTGAAACTATAGAAATGATCAGGATTTAATGATGCCCTAATCTGCAACATAATTCATTAGTTTAAGTAAATTTAAATAAACATAGTTATATAACTCAAATAATCATAAAATGTGTTAAAAAATAGACGCATTTCATTGTCTCACTGTAAAGTATAATGCACAAAAAATTACAAGCTAGCATACTCAAAAGACTGAAATATTATGAATACTGAAATATTTTAAATCTGAAATATTTTCAGTCTAAAAGGTATATTAGCGTGTTGATTGTTAAATTGGTTGATCCTTTATTTGTTCTGGGATACTGATAATAGACAATTTTTAAATATAAACATATTCTACAGTAAATATCAAATTTACATGAATGCACTATCAAAGTTGTGAGACTTAATCAGTAATTACCCGGGGGTGGGGTGAATTTTCTACCATAAGGCACATAATAAAAATTTTACATAAATATATACACATACAATATAACTTTCAACATAATTAGTTCTAAGAAAAAGCTATCCAAATATGAATTATTATACATTTTATAAAAATACGGAAAGTATTTTTTAACTAATTATACCACTACCTCTTAGAATTTAGTCTAATCGGCAGTAATAACACCGCACTAATTTCGTATGATGAACACGTGTATACTTATAATGAACACGTATAGAGGATGGTGATAACTAATATTATTTCAATTTTAATGAAAATAAATTACAAAACCTGTAACGCAAACTGTTTTCTTTTAGCAATCCATTGCTTGAAATAATCTAATCACTTAACAAATAAATCTTTGCACGCTACTCAAACCACGTTGCAATGCATACTACAGGGTGCATTTTTTTCCCGTTTAAAGTTATCGTATTTTAATGAAATTTACCAAAAATTGCACAATACTTATTGTATGACTATCAAATAAGAACTAGGTTTTTATTGTTACAACATCGTTTAAGATCATTAAATGACTATAAATTTTTTTTAAACTATCTTAATGAAGAATAGAGTATAACTTACTGCTTTTAAGGATATGCGATTGTTAACATTGAATTTAAATGAAAGAGTGACCCTCTGAGACAACTACACTACATTGCAATAACATTAAAAATATGAAACATATGCAATTAACACCTTAAAAGAAACATGTAATGAGTTTTGATATCTTTATACGAGACATTATTGACATGCACATAGAAATGTCACGATTTCGCGACTGTAGGTGCATCATAAAACCAACCTGTTCTTAATGAATGGCCACATTTGAATGTACATATTTAACAACCCACAGAAAATGACAGAACTAAACAGAGATCTACAACAAAATTTTACACTTATTACAGAATAAATCTCAACTTCGTGGATTTTTAAGAAACTAGAGTCGGATTTCAACGATTCTTTGAGATTGAAACACAACATTGTTTATGAATCTTCACACTTTAGAGAATGGAACATAACTTATCCTTATTCGTTCAAAATAAATGATATTTCAGAATTTTAACATTGGTTATGAATTTTATGATTTAAACTCTGTAAAGTGTAATTATCTTTCGTTATGAAACTCACACTGTAGGCATTTGATATGATTCGAATAAATCTATTTTTAATTTCTTTATATTTTATTTTAAAAAGCGCGATTAGTAAACCTGTTGCACTTGAATGCATATACACATAACCCATAACCACATAACATTTTCAAATGGAGCATGGTAAAAAAAAATAATAATAATTAATGATCGTAAATAAGGAGTTCAATTTGAAAGATAAAAAACCATTTAATGAATCTATTATTCATACAATACACATTAACCATTATCTGTCATACGTTTAAACAAATAAGTTAAAATAATTTCCTTATCGCACATTCATAGTCCTCTGATTTGAATGACTTGAAAAAATTTCGATTATACCAGTGAAAGACTTCTTCACCACGCAGCAAAACTTTCTTAGCTATGTTATTAATGTCAAGATTTAGAAGTATTTGTTCGGCCACTCTGTCATACATTTCTAATGGAGTGCTGTAAAAACAATAGTGGTAACTCTGATCTTCTATTTGAGCAACACAGCCGACACATTTGAAAAGTTTTCTTACATGACACATGATGTTGTCATGAATACAAGTGATTAATTGTTCGAATGCGAAATTTTTGTCACAAATAAGTGATGGTAGAAAGGTTATAGTGTTCTTTATTTTTAATATTTGAGCAGGAAGCCACTCTATAAATATACTCTCTCGGAGTTTTATACTAATGTTGTTAACACAATTCTGTAAACATGCTATTTGATTTTTATCTAGGGTAATATGACACTACGTTAGACAACATTTTGAATCATATAATTGAATTATTTTCTGCAAATGCAGTTTGCCGTTGTCATTGAAACAGAACAACTCATTGCGACTGACGAAAGAGGTATCTGCATATAGAATATTGAACGACCACAATTTTTGAGAAAATTCATTCCATGTAGCAGGTGACAGTGTAACGCCTTCGCGCGTAGGCTGTAATTAATTTCGCTCGTTAAAGAGATATTTCCATATATTCACTTTTAACTTCCCATGGCGAAGTTTCAAATATACATACACATCAGAACCTAAATGCCAGCAACGGAGCGCATCTTGCACAAAATCTGAAGAAGGATATTCAGTCGAAACTAATTCTGTAGTGGAGGATAACACTCCGCTATGAGTTAGAGCACAGGAAAGCAGATCTTGAGTTGAGTTTCCAAACTCGGTGAGAACTTGTGAATTGACAACGGTAGATGTTTCTACTGGGGTTTAGGAAGACATAAGAGAAGAAACCTTTGGAAGACACCAATCCACAGAAAACTTTTGTGAGGGTGAATTAATCACATCTGAGACAATGTCCACAGATTTTGTTTCTTCTAGGGTAGGAACAGACAACTCCGCACTATTTCCACTAGAAATTATTTGCTCGAGTGATGGCATTCTTTGAATTTTAGACATTATGTTCAGATAGTAACATCCAACTACCACATTCACAGTATAAGATTTATTTTTAAAACAATAAGATCTTAAAACATTATAAATTTGTCGCAGCTATGAACGAACCGAACCTATCCACAGAACGCCCAAAGTTGAAATGACTTATCAGGCCACTTCATAAGAATAATCACATGACCTAAATCGAGTGTCGTGTGCAAATAGATCATATACGATATGAAGTGATTAGAACAATAATTTTTAATGAATCGTACAACATTAGATTGTGCTAAATGCAATTGTTATCTACATGGGAAAATTTTTACATTTATTATTGAAATTTACTCAACTAAAGAATTTCAGATGACACAGAAAAAGTCAAGAGATTAAATAATATATTTTATATATTTTTTGTTTTGTATCTTACACCTCTTCCTTATTTAATTAGTTTTGTAAGAAAATAAAAAAACGTGAAATTTTAAGGCATTTTTTTAGTTTTTGGGTCACAAATGCCTATTTTATAAGATGTTACCTTGTAATATTTAGATCCCAGAAAACATGGCCCTAGTTACCAGGCTTAAAATGACATAGGCTTGAATACTGAGGAAACAATGATTCGTTATTCAGTACTAAAGCAATAAGTGCGAAAACAGTCTACTGATGTCGGTTGATGCAATAGGAGAGTTAATATTTTGGGGGAATTAAAGCATAGGTACTACATGTCATAGAAATTATTCCTTTTGAGAGACATTATGTTAATCTGTTGTAGAAGTAATAATGCTAATATTTTGAGAACGGTTCTTAATAACTCCTAATCAAAGATGTTAATTATTTTCTGATAAAAAGTTCTTTTAAAAACTCCACTCATTTAAAAAAGTTGTCATATTTCATTTCTCCTCATTTTTCCATTTTATGATTAAAGCATACAACACAATACCACTTTAGAAAGTAAGCTTTGAAAAATTTAAATTCCCATGAATACCATTGCGTTTAATTCAAAATTAAATAAAAAGGAATTCAAAAATTAGGTTTGCAAGTTTGATTTGAAAATAGGTCAACTTTATTTGAACAATTTAGCAAACAATAATTGAATCGGATAAAATATTTCTTTATAAATGAAGAATACATAGTGCATGCTTCGTGTTTTATAGCAAGTTATTAATGATTTAAAAATACATCCGATTATTTTACTATATTAAAGGATTATTTATGTATCCTACGTTCAATAATAATATATGGTTGTACTGTATTTAATTGCCGTATTATTGGTATAATATACTAAATGAGAAAGTACGAGTGTATTATAAGGATAAACAAAGCTTGGGAATTGAACAGAAAATACAAAACGAACTGTTCGATAGATATACACGAGTTGAACATTTTACAATCTGCCTGTGTCCACTGTCTATTACATTCGATCTAAAAAACTATTACATCTGTGAAGTTGGTTAATTTTAGTCTCAAGTTTGTTTTTATGCACTTCCTTGTATACAATGTACGATAAAGTTACTTTTTTAAAAAATTTTAATTATTTAACGTATAATAAAGCGAATTAAACACTTCCTGCTTGTGGTTAAATATTTCTTCATTCATATATTTTTTATTTATTTATTTTGGGGTGCATTGAAATATTTAAGGGGTATGTGCTATTTTTTGTATGAATTCGCAATGTGTTCGAAAAAATGTGCTTGTACATTGTTAACAAATTCACAGAAAACTAGATGATTTTATGTACAGCTGTGGAATAAAAAAGGGGGAAACCAACCATTGCTATTCTGCCATTGTATCTAGTAGAGTAATTTCAAAGAATTCCATAATACACCATACCTTGCTTTTTCCGCAGCTTAACATTACTGTATAACATTCTACCTTCCGTCCGTCTGCAGCATTTTTGCTCCTCCTAACCTCAGACACAAGTGAGCCACGTGCCTGTCCCAACCAATGTTATTAATTTCTATACGGTTCTATATCGAAATATAATTACTACATAACCCCTTACAAACTAAAAGTAATTTACGACCCCTTAACAAAACATATTTTTCTTACAAAATTAAATATGCTATATTATGAATCAAAAACTTTAATTTTCTCAAAGCGACAAGAATCAGCAAATAAACTGGATTTCATTTAAAAGGATATTGAATTTGTATCGATTTGGCGTCATTTCCTTTGCTCTAGCATATTTTTTAAGGAATTTTCTTATATAAAATCTAAAACGAACCAGCCGGTGTTGTCTGGGTCCTAAATAACGCCCGCTACTTAAATAATACATTTACAGATAAAATCAATCACATTACAAATGGCCATATTAGTTTCAATCCAAATGTCCAAGAAATGCGAATTCATTAGTAAGTGCAAAGGGCACAGTTTCATTTCCGTGAAAAAAAAAGAAAAAAGAGAGAGAAAGAAAGAATCGTAAGGAATGATTCCTGCTTCTTTAGGCTTAACTCTGCTTTCAGCTGGGCGTGCGCAGTGGACGGGCAAAAAGTTCTCCGGACTTCATTTGTGGAATCGATAATCACAATTATTATGCGTTTGTTTAAAAATCCACCAAAATTAAAATACCGTGTTAATTTCAAAATAATGTTTGTTAGAATGCGAAGATAAAACTTCTTGCCAAACTATTGAATTGTACTTATCTTACTTTTTTGCATGCTACCAAATAAGTATCAGAAATTTTAATGAAAATAAATTTCGATGCATTATAGAAAATAAGTATGAAGAGATTATCCTACGGATTCATTCAAACATAGTTGAAACTGGCATTTTTCGATCTTTACGATGGTGTCAAGATGGAAACTCTGTATTTTCGGTCGTTAAGAAACCGATTTGTGTAAAAATGGCTCAATATTGTGTTAAACATAAAACAACTAAGAAACTAATTCGAATAAAAAAATAAATTCACCGAAGCATATCTAATCGTGTCATGAAGTACCTGTGTATCAAATTTCATGATCGCACGATACTTTGATTTCTCGCGCGTCAGTCGATACAGACCCATACAGACAAACACGCACACATATCTTATTTTATTATGTAAGATAATAAAGCCGTACTACAATGTTATTGGCATTGAGTTAACATCACTTCAATTGAAATTTCGTACTTGCATTGACATCCTCCGTTAAAAGAGAAACCTTTACTTCTACTCACATGCAGAATCCACATCAAAATGCAATTGACAGTTAATTAATATCCCGTGATATGAATGACTATTTGCGAACGATTGGGTGTCAAAACGCAAAACTATTACACATAGCATTTTTTCATGAATGGAACGAACTAGAATAACGAGAATGATGCAAACAAATTGGGTGCATAACATTGCATATGAAAAGTGAACATATTTCACAATAGTTAATAATTTTTCCTTTTATGTAACTTTATTTGAACAACATGAGATATCTCAACGAATCATGCTGGTGTAAAAAATAGTGTATTTCGTATTTTAATGAAAAATTATGTAAGAAATAATTAATTATGCAACACTATCGAAGGTTCTGCATTCATTATGATTTTCAAAATATTATACGAAAATTGGTGTGGTTTTTCGAATTTAAAACCAACAAGGATTCATTATTCACCGATTGAAATATTTGTACCAAATGGTGTTCGAAATCGCATCCAAAGACTCACGATCACACGCAGACACTAATGTCATAAGCGTTCGACACGAGTTTTGTCGAAAACTCGAAATCGAATTACAGACTTTATCACAATACTTTCCCTATATACATTATAGTATGTATGTAGGGAATGTAATAAATGAGTCGAAATAAACAGTAATAAAAATACTTTAACAATAACTGCATCAAATGCTGATCAAAACTATCAACCTGTTTCAAGGGCAAAAAATGCCCTATTTCTTCAGAAATGAAAGGCAATAATTATTTGTAACAATAATTATTAGTGTTGCTTGGAAACGTTTCCTATTTACTTTTAACAATTATTTTGTGGATTATATCTAACAAAAGACTTTATCTGCATATACTCTGGTAAGCAACTAGAGAGATTTTCATTTGGATGCTCACAATTTTGATTTGTTTCTTCCTTCTTCCCCTCCCTCTCCCGATTATTCACCTTCACAAAACTCGAATAAAGAGCATTGGGAATGCTTTTCTAAACAAATATATTTTTGGAAAGAAATTCATTGTGAAGAAAAAATACGAAGATGTTATTTTTCTAAAAATGAAAATGTATATATTTTAAATAACTTTGTAAAGAAAAAGAAAACCACCTTCTTGAAAACATATACATTATACAAATAAAAATTCAATGCACAATTATGTCTAGAAAGTTTTAACTGTTTACAGTAATTGAAAGCGCATATGAAATGAAAAAGAGCTATTCCTTTAGTACTATCCACCGAGCGCTTGGGGGTGGCTGACATTTCAACCAATATGTACTACATTTTGCAGTATACATTTAGATGTGGTTACTGCAAGTCGTATCATAAGTGGGACTGACAAATTTTAAAGATACAGTTCCTTTTATGTATGAATTCGATTTTAATTGGGGCAGATCTCTTTCTGAATTTAGAAAAAATACTTTATTTATCCATGAATTTATTACAGTGATATGAAGATATTTCTTCAGAATGAAATTCCCCATTTTTTTAGAAATGAAAAATTGCCCTATTTCTTCAGAAATGAAAGACAATAATTATTTGTAACAATAATTATTAGTGTTGCTTGGAAACGTTTCCTATTTACTTTTAACAATTATTTTGTGGATTATATCAAACATAGACTTCATCTGCATATCTGCTGGTAAGCAACTGGGAAGATAATCATTTAGATGCTCACAATTTTGATTTGTTTCTTCCTTCTTACCACACCTGTCCCGATTGCCTTCACAAAACTCGAATAAAGAGCATTGAGAATGTTTTACTAAACAAATATTATTTTGGAAAGAAACTCATTGTGAAGAAAAAATACAGTTATTTTTCTAAAAATGAAAATGTATATTTTTTAAATAACTTTGTAAAGAAAAAGAAAAACACCTTTTTCAAAACATAAACATTATACAAATAAAAATTCAATACACAATTAGGTCCAGAAAGTTTTATCTGTTTACAGTAATTGAAAGCGCACATGAATCGAAAAAGAGCGTCTCCTTTATTTTATCCATCGAACGCTTGGGGGTTACGGACATTTCAAAGGAAATGTATGTCTTGCAGTATACATTTAGATGTGGTTATTGCAAACCCACTCATGTCATAAATGAGACTGACACGTTTTAAAGATAAAGTTCTTTTTATGTATGAATTCGATTTTAATTGTGGCAGATCTATTTCTGAATTTAGAGAAAATATTTTATTTATCCATGAATATGTTACAGTGATATGAAGATTATTGACAAGAATTTATATCTATTTACAAACATATTTCCCCTTAGAGATAAACCAAAAAGATCGGTGTTTACACTTCACTATTGCCTTTTCAAAAGCTTACAGGAGCTATTTTCATTCTTGCACACCCTCTTTCGACGACCGGTTGCTAAAGTTCTGTTAATCGCTAGATCTTTGAGCCTATCATTTATCAACTGATCCCAATCTTTCTGAGCTCTATTGATTTCCTTAAAAACGCATAAAAAATCATGAAATTTAATTTTGAAAGCATTTACGGCTCTCGAATTTGATAGTCCCCATTTCAAGTAATGAGAAACAATTTCCGTTTCGGATTTGCACAACAGATCAAAAATATTGTACAGTGTAGCGCCATTCCACATAACGTTTCTTTTCAACTGCATGGTTTCTTTATGAGATACCTCAAACAACTTGATAAAAAAATCAACATCTTGCCATTGTTCGTGCAAAATCGATTTTCCTAGAACCTTTTGAGGAAACTTTTTGGCAAAAAGCTTTTGTTTAAAAAGTTTCCTCTCTTCTTCGGAGGAAAATGCCCAGCAGAGGAATTGAGATATTTTAGAGTTTAAACATTTTAAACTACACTTCGAAAATGGGATGTAGCTCAAAGGATTATATGAATTATCCTCTTTTAAAATGCTCATGAACTGGTCTTTGTATTGATTTCGAGCATCTTCGGATGGCAAACACCACTCCAATACTCTGTCCACGCTCTCAGTATCGAATTTCTCCATTAAGATAGTAATAGAGTTTCGTGGATCCCACGCACGTTGGTTCTGTCCCAAAATCCCGAAATTGGAATTGAAATAATCACGATCTCTCGCCAACAACGAATTTATTGACAACCCATTCTCCAAGAACACATTCCAGATTAGGTTAGGTTTAAAATCCGAAATGTCTTCTGGTGAGAAATTTGCCCACTTCAACAACGAATTTAAGTACTCCTCCTTATTTTCATCATTTAAAATCCCAAAACATGCTTCTCTCCCCTTGCATGATAACATAAACTTTTTTCTAAACTCAGCTATTTCCTTTTCTGGAAAACAATCTGATAACATCCTGTCCAGCACTTCACGACTTCCAGTCTTGATTAAATAGTAATAAACATATTCGCCAGAAGATGAATGCATAACTGACCGCTTTTCATTCACTGTCGCGTGTTGCAAAACATTCTCAATTATCTCTATATTTTTATGTTGAAAAGGTGTTTTCGCTAAGATGTTGGAAAATATTTCCGCCAAAATCGTATCAGACTTGGAAAATATATAGCGATAGTAACGATCTGGTGTTCTTTCAAATAGCTCCACTAATAAATTTCCATAATCGTAATCTTTATATTCTTCTTCACTGTGTATATTACCATACATAATAGACAGCTGAATTAACAGCCGTATATAGCAGCTTTCTGGTAAAATGTCCCACAACTTGGTAATAATTGGTACAAAATATCTTTGATAAGGAGATTCTAGTGACCACGAGAAAGTAGGATCACATTCAGAAGAACTATTCTCTGCATCCGTCAAGTTATATAAATGTTGAAAGAAACGCTTCATCTGCGTCTGAGACATCTGTGATACAAGAAAATACAAAATGTCGCTATAATGTGTTGGAGTGGCGTACCAATGTTTTGAATGATGCAATTCGTATTTCCATCTTTGGACATAGTTTTTAGTTTTTTTAATCCACATCGATCTTTTTAAACTATCATACTCTTTCCAGGCGCACAAAGCACTTGAAACAATAATTTTCTGCTTTGTATTTTCACGCAGTCTATTCCAGCAATAAACAACAGCTGTTCTCTGCCCTTCTCTCACAGCATCCTTAAATCCACGTTGATAGAATCGTTTACCACGTCCTATAAATTCTTCCAATCTTCCAGACATATAAAACGACCACAGTTTGACTAAATTCGAATGCCCGTACATGGGATTGCCTTGGTCATTACAAAATGCTCTCTTGTTTTTATACGAAAGTTCATTCCACAGAGGACGAATGAAGGGTACCATAAAGCGTAAGCATGCTATAATATAGCGTTGATTAATTGGGATTGCCTCATTTACCACCAAGCGCTCTGTTACTTTTATTTCGTCTATTCTTCCTTCTGCAGTCCAATCAGAAAAAGTTAACATTTCTTCTACAATATGATAAGTCATTGCAAATCGTATTCTGTATTCCCTGTTCCAACCAAGCAGGCGAATGATTATTAACCGGATGTGATCAATTAATGCCGACTTAAACGCACGCGGAAGCGGGAGTGTCTCACATACGGCATAAGACTGGTCTTCTAACCTTAACTTCCATTCTGATGCAGGCCAATTACATTTGAACTGTCTATCAAAATCTTCAACTATGCATTTCTTCAGCAGAGAATGTTGGCACATTTGAATGGCTAACCTCGTCATTGACTGCTCTTTGATTGATGGCGGAGTATTCACGTAGCCTTCAAGCAACTTTTCGGAAAAAATCTGGTTACTTATGCTCATGTTTATGATCTAGTTTTTATACAATTCTAAATAAAATGTATGTCTTTGGCAGAAAAAGTTAACGAGAGTTTTCTGTGTTTTAATGTATTAGGATTTAGGATAATTCACTCAATAGTTTTGAACATATGTAATAAATCTTGAACAGCGACGATCCAAAACTAATAGTTTGCTGTTTAAATCCCTTCTTGCACCGCAGCGCAGATAGATCCAGCAGACGAATTCACTGCAAGAAAAATATATTCTGTTTATCCTTTAATAATATGGAACTACGCGACACAGGTACATATTCTGCGATTAAAAATATATCACCAATAAAAAGTTGCAAAATTTTTAAATTAACAGTAAACAATAAAAGTAAAGACAAGCATGTACATAACACATACTACTAAATAAATAATAATAATAATATATTTTTTTTGCCTCATAATATACACAACATATACAATTTCTACTTATAATAAGTAAATGTGTAACAGTGGAGCAAGAAACTACAAAAAAAGGCGCTATAGATAGACCTGACGGGCCCACAGGTCCCAGCTTAATAATAACATATCCCTTGTAACCTGGGGCCCTACCACCAACTGCCCGGAATTATTTTCTCACGTTTCAGAATTCCATATTATTCCACTTCGTCATTTACGAAAGGCTGCGATAATCGATCGTACTATGAAGTCGTTGGAATTCGGTTTCATTATACTTTGATGGTCAGGGGAGTGGAGTTAAGGCCGAACATCACTGGACCAATCGAAGTCGATAGCTAATACGAAGGAAGTTAACATAATGCTTTATAAACACTTTTTTTCACCCATGAAGAATATTTTATTTCGCAGATGAAGAATACTTTGATTAATAGAACTCTGTGATTTCGATTGACAATAATATTAGCCTTAATTGCCTATATTATAAATAAGCAAAAGGTTGGAAAACAAATACATTTTTTTAATGAATTACTGAGTGTTAATGTACTAAACGCTTTTGATATCAATTTTCGAGAAAACTATAATATACTTGTTTTCCAAGTCCCGAAAAAGGATTATATTACCTAAAGTTATTCATTGTTTGCGCATCTAAAAGTTAAACTAGGATTAATATATTATGGTTTAGTTTTGATGTCAGTGCCACAGAAAAGCAAATTAAGAATGTTTTAACAGTTTTTGTTAAGATGCTGAAATTCTTTCACATTTAAGAAATACATTTTAAATGCCAGAGTTTTTGCTGTATATTTTTTTTATTTGTGTTGTACCAATTAAAAAAAAAAAAACTTTTACAAGTCTAAAAAATACAAATTTTTCTGAAAATGTGATGAGTAGTAAAATATATATCTTGTACTTGCTTTTAGTATTTGAAAAGTATTGTGAAGGGTGTGTGGGGTTCTTTCACAAAATATGATGAAATTCCTGTAAAATGCTTAGGCAAAATCTTACCGTTTTTTTCTCAAGTATTAACAACAAAAAGAAGCGAAAATCATTTACAAAAGTTAAACACGGATAAGTAAAATTATAATATTAAAAAAAATGAAATATATTTAGCAAAATGTTTTTTTTTTCTTAAATAATTGAACCTGAACAAAATATTACATCTGCATGTGTCAATGATGAGCTAGCTCTCTACGGACAACAGGAAAATTAATTTTTTTTAAAGTAAATATCATCTATCATAGTAGAAAATGTATATTTCATCTTTAGTTGGAATAAAGTATACTTAACTAAAGTATAAAAAATTTTCAAATTAACTTCAAAATAAATTTTATAAAACCGGAAACTTAATAATTTACTCAAGTTAGGTAATTTGAGGATAAAACTTTATACAGAAAGTTCTGCATGTTAATACAAAACATTTTACCTGAATATTTTAGTAACAGATGGCAGAACAAGTTTTAAAAATAAAACTCGATTTAATTCGAACCAGAGACCTCTCGAATGCCGAGTTTCTATCCGACCACCTAAGCAAGAGTGCTATGCCATGTTGAGTGAAATAAGAAATTACCTGCTATAAAACTTACAGTGCTATTTCAGGATGTCCGTTTAAAAGTAGAATACATTTAAGATGTTTTATTATTGTTTCGGGGAAAAAATCGTATAGAGAAAATACAGGTTTTATTTTTAGAATTCTGTCAGACGTTTATTTAACGATTCGTGAAAGAGAGATAGTTGAGTTCGCTAATGTTAAAATAGCTGAAACCTAAAATAATTATGCGAACTTTCAAATAGAAAAAAAGAAAATAAATATTTTGAAAATTTATAGGGCAAATCCTTTGAAGTAAACAAATAAGCTTTGGGGAACAAAATATTCAGATTTGATGAAAAATTGGTGTTTGTAAAATTTCTCAAGATCGTCGTTTTACATATTCCAAAGAAATTATTATCGAAGCACTTGATACTAATTTGGTCGGCAACTTGGTGGTAATTTAACCTGAACAATGAAATAAATTCATTGTCAATTAGCATAATTAATTTATCCTCCGTGGTTGAATTTTTCTTCCTTTCAAGAACGATCACTCGCAAATACAAGACATCCATCTTGATATTATTATCGAAGCATTTGATATTAATTTGGTACCAGGTAATCAATGTACCCACTACGTTTGCGTCATCAGCAAGCATTCACGAATCTTCCATTGCAAAGTTCGGATTAACATTCGCGTATGCCGCCAAACTAATTATTTACAAGGTTTTAACACATTACAATATAGTTGAAAAGTGCTTATGACTTTGTTCATTCTGTCTTTGGTCTTAATGGTCTTTTGTCTTAATGGTCTTTGGTCACGATAACTGTCGTAAAAATGACTTTATCGAAATGAAATTTTAGTATGTTGTTCAGACGGTCTGTGGGACATATGGGCATTTAAATGAATAATAATATAAAATTAGTTTTGTATTGTACCTGGGTTGAAAAAGTGAAATACATTTAGCCCATGGGACCTAATTTTTCAAAAAAATTTTAAGCAAAGTTAAAATTCACAAATTGCTTTGAAAATTTTAGGAAACATTCAAATTATCCCATAAAATACATAAAAAAATTTGAGCAAAATATGTTCGGTAGTTTTTTAAATAAAAATTAAAATAATAATTACATCCTTTATATGAAGAGATCACGTGATCCACTCCAAAATAAAATATGGCATCCATCTTGTGTCAAAAACGTGATTTTTAAAGTTCTTTTAAATTTATATTTAGTGTTGCATTCGTTCTAAAACCGCTTTATTTTTGCATATTTTCTGTGCAACTATATTCTGCGTCAACGCAACTACAATATTTTTGAGTTTAAATGATCATCAAACTTTGATTATTTCTACAACGAAGCCTAATTTACACGTATGCAGAATGTAAACACATCAAGCGATTGTCAGATGAGTTGTATAAGAATTGCTGAATTTTTTAATGCAAAATTATTTAGCTCTGTTGTCTGGAATGTAATATGAATAAAATATTCATTGATTTTACATAGAGAATCAGACGACTTTATAGCGTTGCCTTTTTCGATGAAGTTTAAGCATGGAGTTAGAAAGTATTTTTACCTCCATGGTTATAAGTTTCCAAATAAAATAAATTATTTTAGTGCTGTGATAATTTAAAAAATCTGATGTGTGCAGCACATGACTTTTCTTATATAATGCAATGAGTGTACTCCTTAACTGGTGTAAAAGTGAAGAAGAGTCCTTTTCGATTAATATGTAGTGTTGCATCCGTCTTAAAACCGCTTTATGTCTGCGTATTTTCTGTGCATCTATATACTGCGCTAACGCAATTGCAATATTTTGTAGTTTAAATAATTACCAAACTTTGATTTTTTCTGCAGCGAAGTCACAACGAAGCCAAGTATTCACTACTTTTACATAGAAAGTCGGACGATTTATATTTCAATGACCTCATTTGAATAAAGTTAATTTTTTTCGATGAAGTATTAAGTTTTCAAGTAAAATAAACTGTTGTGGTTCTGTGATAATTAAAAAAATATCACCGCTGAATGTATATCGCATTTTAGAGATGTTTAAATAGCATGCCATTTCAGTTGGAAATTGTTTTATAAGCATTGGTTTATGCATGATTGATCTTTTTTGTGGTATGAGTTGCATGATTTATATTTTATTGTATACTACATCAAACTGCAGAGCTTGATTTATAATTTGGAAAACATTTTGCTGGATATTGTAATGTCGGGATTCAAACCCGCATTACATCTGTGTATAAGTTGAAAGCCCAGATCGTCCCACTCATCCTTAGACATAGAGCAACTTCTTGGACGGCCGGTTCTGTGCGTAAGTGTATAAACTCATCTAATGTATTGTATAAACTCATCTAATATATTGTATAAACTCATCTAATGTATTGTATAAACTCATCTAATGTATTTCAAGTCATCTCATATATTTAAAGATTTTAACTATTTAATTCTGTATGAAACCCACTCTTATCAAGCATTTATGTAATTGATATATTTTAGAAACATTTAACTCGTTAAACCATAATCTGATTTCATTTTAAAAGTATTATTTCTGCGAGCATTCGAAGGGCCTTTTCTCTTCGTTGAAACGAGGCCACCTTTGGCCTGATGGAACTGGAAGTTCAAGTTTAATATGTATATCTGCTGAAACATAATGTAAAGGCCGCCAGAATCTCGGATTCCAGAAATTCGGTCGCCAGAATCTCGGGTCGGTGTGAAAGACCCCTTTTCCCTTCTCGGGGAGGATTTTGCGCCCTTGATGAAATTGGAAGCATCCCTGATTAGAACGGAGCAAAAGAGCGGGGGAATCCCCGCTCTTTTGCTCAGTTTTCAATATCAACGTCTCTCAAAGATATTTTCGGAATCTTTACGTTCCCCAGAGACTCGGACTCATATCAAATTTCAAACTCCCAGAAAGAACTTTGAACCTGAGCAGAATTTATTTGAAATGTTTCTCAGCTGTCTCCTGATACGGGTTAATAGATTACAGAATTTTTACACTAAATTATTTATAAGATTTAATGTTTCATCACAACACAAGTGTATATATTAATTATGGAAATTTATTTATTACGCAAGAAGATATTTGAAATCAGTAAATTCTATTTGGTTTCCCTTTCGATTACTTGCCCCTGTTTTTCCTGCCCCTTCAGAGTCCAGTGAGAGGTCCGTGTCCCGGTATTTCATCGCGGCCTTTGCTATTTGCTGGAGGGTCTGGGCTGCCTCTAGGGATCTCATCTGATCCGGGGCTAAGTCCGTTGGCATGTCTATCTTCTTGATCAGTATCATGAGCTCAGAACTTCTGTAAGGAGTGCGTTCCATTGGAGTTCCATTCAGTAAATCAAGCAGTTCAGGGTCCATATATCAACGATGTGACAAGATGGAGATCGATTGCAGATGGTGCTGTACCATACGGTTCAGCGGCTACGGAATGAAGACTGGCAGGAAGCACGTGGTTGTCTGGGATCTCGGAGGAAGAGCTGTTCACCGGTCGAAGGACGGGGAGCTAATCCCTACATCATAAAGATCCGATTCACTGACTTGATCCCTGCTTGACCTTATATTTATACTGCTTCCACCATTTCTCATTCATATCAATTATTTAACATTTCAGATTCTTGGCATTACATGCAATTTTCAAGGATAAGCTCCATATTAAAAACCGCAATTTGAAGGACGATGTTTCGTTAATTGACCACATCACTGGTAAATTATTGAACTATCCATTTGACATTCATCATTATGGCTTATCTCACAGCCAAACTAGTGTCTGCTCCTTGCGCTGGCAGGCTATGGCCACAAGTGTCTAGCCGGTAAAGGGAAAACGTTTAACCCACCCAACGCGCATTCTTGTGCGCATACGTCAACGTCACGCTCCGCTCTGACCAATCGCACTGAAGCGCAGATTTTCGCAGACAATTGCAGAATGAGATATATGCAAAAATTTCAGTATTGAAGAGTAGGACTCATTTAAATTATTTTATTAAACCAAAGATATTTTTTAGACTAAAAGTACATTTATACTTATATTTTCAAAATTTATTTATATTATATGTATGATTTTTAAATTTATATGTAGGATTTTTAAATCTTAAAAGATGAAAGTACAGTATACTCATTCATTTCATTTTACAGCAAGTTATTTGTATCTTTATATATTTTCTAATGATGTTGTAATTTTTGAAAAATTACAACATCATTAGAATCCAACATCATTGGATTTAATCTCGCACATTTAATATTAATTAAATTTTATTACATTGCATTTTATTAATTAAATTTATTACATTCAAAAATTGGGGGGGGGGGTACGATTTAAGAAAATAAACAGGGTTTTCAAGGGGATAAAGGTTGGGAACCGCTATTCTAAATCAGATTGCAAGTTGTGTACATGTATGTGCATGCAAGTAGTGTGTATAGGAGATGGTTTGTGTACAAGTCAATGGAATGGTCGTAAAAATCTGTAAGCTTGGTATAATTAAATGTGCATCTAGGCTTTCTTGTGACTAGATAACTGATATAAAGTAAGATTATTATAAATTTTCTACTTTGTTTTGGTTGATTTGCTGGTGTGAAATGTCTGATGTATATCAGAAGATTGAAAATATAAAGACATAGTCTGATGAAAATGCTTAACCATAGTAATTTAAAAATAAATGTAATGATATAATTTGTTTGCTCGTATATTTGTCATCATGAATCAATATAGTATAATACATTTAACTTGTTATTCTGAAAGTATATCATAGTGTGGATGTTAAACGATTAGTTTCTATATTTTTATATGTTTACATTGAATTTCGATTTGATATAAATTCCCTTTTTGATCTAAATAAAAACTAATAAAATCAAGTGTTTTGCAAAAATACAAGTTCTTCACTATAAAAGCATCACTTAAATCGTTTACTAGTTAGGCATAAGTACACCCCCCCCCCCCTAAAAAGACATAAAACTCTTAGTGTTAGCGTTTTAATTATTGTTTTGATTTTCAATTATTAGAGATAACATAATCAAAAATAACAACATATTACGCAATATTACACGAGAACATAACATAGTATACACAGGTATCTCTTTTAATAAAATTTTAGCATGGTTTTATTTTGGCATATATCAATTTCAATAATATGTAGAGAAACTCATGGAAATGCAGTCTACATTGGAAAAATAATTTTAATTCATAATTGAATAATATTAGTAAAGCAGGGTTTGACCAGTAAGTAAACTGGTTCACAACATAAATATTCTATATAATGTATATTTCTTTCTGGAATGAATATTATTGAATAAATAAAATGCTGTAACTTGCAGGCAATATCAGATGTGAAATAGAACTAATTCAAGCAATATTAAAAACCTTTATAGGGCAAGCAACTTCAAAAATCTATATATGAACCGATTACTGAGTAATGAGAAATGTTTGGAAACAGAAAAAGGTAAAAATAATTCATATACATAAATTTAACACACACGGAAAAACATACTTATACTGTTTAATACTTATACATGTGCTGCATGCTTACTTATTAGTACTTTCCACACTGTGAAACAATTTAATATAATATATTAAAAAATATCTGGACTCATGTTAAGTATAGAATATATAAACATTTAAAACGTGAAATATGTAAAAATAAATGCTTTGCTGATTACAAAATATAAAGAATGAAAAATTTCACAAGCAAGTGCACTCAAAAGACTGAAAAATTAAATATTATTTCCGGCCTTGAAAGTACACTAGTTCGTTAATAACTGTAATGCACTGAAAATGAGCAGATTTTAAATTATGTTTACGTAGCTTTTAAATAAAGAATTACAACGAAAATAAGCACCTAAATAATAAGATTGAAAAATACATATTTACCAAACGCAAAATGCGTTGTCAAAGGGACCATAATTATCTCATATTTACTTATTGAAACGCCTGTAGTAACACAATGAGATTAATTTATTCCATAAAAACGCCACATGCATGCATTTTGCTCAGCCGCCATATTTTAAAGTGACTAAATCAGGCTCGTGGTCGAAGTAGAGCTCCTCTACTACAGGCTGACTTATCAAGCATATTGAAGCCCACCATATCTGGAAGAGCAATCCATTAGCATTAGCTCTATTCGTATTTTCACTTTATTATATATTATTGAAATAATTATGGGTGGTTGCTCTGTACCAAACTGCTCTAGTCATTCTAGAAAGGGATTTGGGTTATTCCGCTTTCATAGAAACGAAAAAAGAAGAAAACAATGGCTAATAAATAGTCGGCGCGATAATTGGATACCCGGTACTGGAGCATACTTGTGCGAGGCAAGTTCTACAATATTCTAATTGAAACTTCTTTTTTTATATAAAGTATTCATTTTAAACACTTATTTTATAATTTCTGTAACTGTAATATGGATTATTAATAATTTTTAGTTGTTATAGTCTTATCTTAGGACACTTGGTTTGTAATGTAAACATCACCTTGAATGCATTATACTGTCTTCAAAACCTAGAAGTAAATAGCTTCAAATTATACATATATATATATACATATATATATTAAAGATTTATTCCTGTTACACCAATATCTTTCAAGTTTTATACACTTTGTTGTATTTTTAGATCATAATGAATCACAGAATTGGTGAATTCTACTATCAACAAACTGTCGCCAAGTGGAAAACTTGCCATGTTATAGTAATTATGCAAACATAAGCTAAAATGGTAAATAAATCGAAATACGTTTATCATAAAAGGTTCTTTTAATAGCATATATGGATGTTTGCCTCACATATTTGAAAGTTTGTTAACTACTTTGTATTTAAAGAGGAAAATACTATTAATAACCCTACTGAGTTCGGCTTTTTTTCATCAAAGATTTTCAAACAATAGTTGTTCATTAAGTAGCTATTATGATAAACATATTTCGATTTATTTACCATTTTAGCTTATGTTTGCATAATTACTATAAAATGGCAAGTTTTCCACTTGGCGACAGTTTGTTGATAGTAGGATTCACCAATTCTGTGATTTTCATTATGATCTAAAAATACAACAAAGTGTATAAAACTTGAAAGATGTTGGTGTAACTGCAATAAATCTTTAATATATATATATAGCTTCAAATTATATATATATGTAATTTGAAGCTATTTTCTTCTAGGTTTGGAAGACAGTATAATACATTCAAAGTGATGTTTACATTACAAACCAGGTGTCCTAAGATAAAACTATAACGACTAAAAATTATTAATAATTCATATTACAGTTACAGAAATTATAAAATAAGTGTTTAAAATAAATAATTTATATAAAAAAGAAGTTTCAATTAGAATATTGTAGAACTTACCTCGCATAGTATGCTCCTGTACCGGGTATCCAATTATCGCGCCGATTATTTATTAGCCATTGTTTTTTTCTTTCTTCGTTTCTAGAGAAACGAAATAGACTAAAATCATTTCTAAAATGATTAGAGCAGTTCGGTGCAAAACAACCACCCATAATTATTTCAATAATACTTCCTAAAGTGGAAATACGAATAGAGCTAATGCTAATGGATTGCGTTTCAGCTACGGTGGGCTTCAATATGCTTGATGAGTCAGCTCGTATATAGAGGAGCCTTAGGTCGAAGCGTGACGTTGACGTATGCGCACAAGAATGCGCGTTGGGCGGTTAAAAGTTTGCCCTTTACCGGCTAGACCGCTAGACGCTTGTGCTATGGCCGATATGAAAACCTATACTGCGCACGCTCATGGAGTTTGAAAGAGCGAACTTTTGGGGTACCGATCTATTACACCCCTCAAAAGTACAGGTTGGCGAGAAAGAAGATAATGGCTACATCGACCGGCTTTGAGCGCCAAACACGTTTCCTGCCATCCGGTTTCTTCGTTTCAAGATGGCGTTTGTTTACA
Source organism: Amaurobius ferox (assembly GCA_951213105.1). Lineage (NCBI taxonomy): Eukaryota > Metazoa > Arthropoda > Arachnida > Araneae > Amaurobiidae > Amaurobius > Amaurobius ferox. Next base: position 149,991,940 of record OX578137.1, on the reverse strand, counting down.
TTTGGTGTTCCACGTGCATAGAAAACCATTTATAAAATGATTGAAATGTAATTATTAATATCAATCTACGCATTAACTTACCTTTCAGCGCTAGATGAATTCTGATGCAGATATTGCTGTAATTATAAAAGCATTATCTGTATGAGATATTTTTCTGGATTGGCATTCCCTACAGACTAGTTAGCAATTCTTGTACCTGCATTCTTTTTAGTTTAAATTATTATAATTTAGTTTAAATGATTTTGAGCTAAATTCTCTATATTTTCTTTTTATACAAGTATGTATCATTTCGTTGAATGATGCATGTACTTAATAATATTTCGCATACTGTCATTATACTTCTGTCTATATCCACTATTATGAGATACATATTTTTAACAATTGTCATTAGGACAAATGAAACTGCAGAATCTTTCAAATCAAAATTAACAGGAATTAACTATCAAAATTAAAGGGTTGAAAAACTTTCAAGCGATACCAAGTTTGATAATGTGACCCCAATGGGCTAACTTATCCCCCCCCCCCCCAAGGGGGCTAATAACGCCACGGACACAGAAATTGTATTGCGACTATTATATGCTATAATGATTGAAACTATTAAGTTTCGTGATCATTAAGCCACAGATAACCCATTTTATGTATGTTTATGTCAAATATTGACCTATGCTGCCATGTTAAGAAAATAGAAAATTTTAAATATTTTTTTTAATTTCTAATTTTCGCTCACATTTAATTTTTTTTATCTAGTTCTTGATTTTCCGTTATCAAATCAGAATTTAAAATTTCATGAAAATCAATTGATATATGTGACAGCTATCGTGTACACAAAAAATCGACCACAGACAGGCGGACGTCACTCCAAAAATAGTCAAATCGTGTTCAGGAGATCCTAAAACATATATTGGCATCAAAATATCAAATTCAAAAATTGAGTAAACAATGGTTTCTCTATATTATATTACATAGAGTGAGAAAGTAAATGTTCGCAATTTGATGATAACAAAAGGGAAAATACTTTAACGTTTCATTCCAAACAAATTACACTTTTAACATTTCTGTTTACTTATTCAACCCAAATTTGGTGCATGTTTGTAATGTTTTTGAAAATTTACTCATGCTGTATGTGTTAGCAAATTTTGTACTATATTGCAACTGAAGTAATTTTCAAATATGAAATGTGCGACGTTGCAATGTAGTACAAAATTTGCTACAAAAGTATTCAATTAAGTTATTAATATCCAGTTTTCAATAAACCTGTTACAGCGCTTAATTTTCCTATAAAAATAAACAATATATAAGAATTTGGACTCACGGGACAGAATTATAGCGAAAATAAAATCTAGATAAAATTGTTTAATAAAATGCATTTTAAAAATAAATACTATTTATAGAATAGAAACTATTTAATTGCTATGCAGCGGGCAATAACTTTCTTCAAATTAAATAATCTGTTAAATGCTATTTTTATTGAAGGATAATTTTTGTGTATTTTTATTAATATCCCTATGCTTAAAAATTTAAAACATGGATAGTTACCTGTAATAAAATAAAGAATAATCGCAGTATTAAGAAAATATTGCTTCTCCTAAACATGTTTTCACTATTTTTAGAGTGATGTCCGGCTGACTGTTGTCGATTTATTAATAGATTTTCACGAAATTTTAAATTCTGCTTTGATAACGGAAAATCTAGAACTAGATAAAAAAATCAAATACGAGCGAAAACTAGAAATAAAAAAAAAACATTTAAAATTTTCCATTTTTTTAACATGGCAGCACAGGTCAATATTTGACATAAACATTAAAAAAAGGGGATTATCTGTGGCTTAATGATCACGAAACTTAATAGTTTCAATCATCATAGTATATAATAGTCGCTATACAATTTCTGTGTTCGTGGCGTTATTAGCCCCCTCGGGGGGGGGGGGGGTAAGTTAGCCCGTAGGAGCACATTATCAAACTTGGTATCAATTGAAGGAGTTTTTCGAGCCTTTAATTTTGATAGTTAATTCCTGTTAACTTTGATTTGAAAGATTCTGAAGTTTTATTTGTCCTAATGACAATTGTTAAAAATATGTATCTCATAATAGTGGATATAGACAGAAGTATAATGACAGTATGCGAAATATTATTAAGTACATGCATCATTCAACGAAATGATACATACTCGTATAAAAGGGAAATATAGAGAATTTAGCTCAAAATCATTTAAACTAAATTATAATAATTTAAACTAAAAAGAAACACATGCATTTACAGGAAGTGCTGACTAGTTTGTAGGGAATGCCAATCCAGAAAAATATCTTATACAGATAATGCGTTTTTAATTACAGCAATATCTGCATCAGAATTCATCTAGCGCTAAAAGGTAACTTAATGTGCAGATTAACATTATTAATTACATTTCAAACAGGTTTCAATCATTTGAAATGTTTCTCTTATCTTAAAATTTGAATGTATCATCATACGTACGCGCGACAATGTAAACAAACGCCATCTTGAAACAAACACACCAGGTTACAGGAAAATTGTTTTGCGCCACAGCCCCAATCGAGGTAGGGACTATCAACTTTCTCGCCAACCTGTACTTTTGAGGGGTGTAATAGATCGGTACCCGAACTTTTGCAGGTTAGAAAACATATTTGGCACAAAATCGCTCATTTGGCGATGTATGTTTTGACTGCTACTTTACTGTAATGTTGTTCAGTGTTGGCCATCTATGATATATAATTGAAATATTTTTTCCAGTCCCTGTTTAATAAGTTTAAAAATATTGATTTTTTTTTTAGTTTAATATGTATGATTGGATTGTACATCCCCGAATTAAACAATTATTTAGTTGTACTTGATCCATTAAAATTCTAAACTCAGAAATTAATGTTAACGAATGTAATAAGATTATACAAAATGTAAAAACCCAGAAAATATTCAAAACCGACATTTTAGAACTTTTAAATCTATTCGAAGAAATATAATATTCCATATTTTAAAATATTTAAATATTTTATGGTGTTTAGTTATGCTTTAATAGCAGCACATTTTCAGTATCCATAACTACACATTATTTGTCTGGTTTTTAGGCATTATTATCATTAGCAAGTACCCAACACAAATAACATTACATTGAAAATATATTTTGTATTTTAATTTGGTACAAGTAGGTAAATAAATGAGAAAACAATTTTCTACTTAAAAAAATTATTTTCTATATAAGATGAGGCAGATGTGTTATTTCTTAGATAAAAGGCCAAAAAGATATATACTATGTATATATATATTAATATAAATAAGTTTAGTAGTTCTATATGACACTATACTCTATGACCCCCTTAGTGTTGTATATTATTATTATATCTTTATTAAAAACATATCCTTTTCAAATACTCCTATCCTTATAAGTGCCTCCTAGCCTTATAAGTGCCACTTCTACTACACCGGTAATACATCGAACTTCTTCCATCAGCTAATTTTAATACTGATCGATAAATAGTAAAAAGACTTTGAGTTTCTTCTTCTATATTTAATTTCCATTTTTCAAAATCTTCTACACTATAAAACAATTTTTTAGTAAATGACCGTTTAATATCCCCATTTTCAACTTGTATGTGTTCAGTAAGAGCTGCCATTGATAAGCACTGACAATCACATAAACAACAAATGTTCGTTGCTTTCGGTTGAAAATCTATTTTTTTCCCAAGATGAAATTTCCTTATATGAGCATACATGTTCTTCCGTTGAGTAAACATTCGCTCACAATAACTGCAAACGATATTATTAACATCTTTCTTATCGTTTTCTGACATTATGATTTCAATAATTATCAGCAAAAGGAAACTGTAACAATTTAAAGATGCGGTGTGAAATATTAAAAGTACCATGCACTATATTGGTATAGGCAATAGGTTTAAACAACAAAGTTCCATTCCAATGCCAATTTACGGCGCTCCAATACCATATAATATCGCCAAAGCGCTAAGTACAGCCAAAGGATCGCAGGTTCGATTCCTGCATGAGAGGGTGAGCATTTTCATGGTTGGGTGTGGTGTTATCTTGTGTGTATGTGTGTTACTAAGGCAGTGGACCTGTAATGGGTAGGATTATGTGAGTTTCAAATAGGGCACGATTATTAGGGGTAAAAAGCCGTACTGGGTACGTTGCTAAAAACTAATGAGGCATTCGTACCAGGGTCAATAAAAGAAAGAAGAATGAAATGTTTTTCAAATGCTATTTTATAATGCTGTTTCAAAAATATTTGTTATTTTATAATGCTGTTCTTTTCGTCAAGTGCCGAAGCATGCGCACAATATACATAGTCGAAGCATACGCATTTATAACAAACCCGACTTTCAAACGTATGTACCGCAGTAAAACTTTAAATAAGAATGTTATTAGGTGTGATAACTCTGCTTTGTAATACAGTTAAATAAGCGAAAGTAAATTGAGAATAAAATTATAGAATCATTTTACCTTTGAATAAGAGGATTTTAGGTTGTTGTAATAACTATCATACTAAACCGCAATTATGCAAATTCGTCTTTTGATGTAAAGCTACGTGTTATGGTGTTTAGTATCACACAATTTTATAATTTGTTAATGTTTTATATAAATATTTTTATTATAAATTATCACATTTTGTGCACGATTTCAACTCGCAGCAGCTCCGGAACTATTTATTAATCGACAGTAACATAAGTAGATCCCACTTATAACAATACAAGTTTTCACCCTTCAATACAATAGCAGAATTACGTTGATTAGGTTGCATCTATACAACACTGTCTATACAATATTTTTATTAAAACTGGATAAAAATAAATGCCTGTTTTCTTAAATAAAGTTTAACTTACAATTGGTGTAACTTTTTCAAATTAGTCATTTCAAATTAGTCATCACTTTACAACAAAGTTGAAAAGTGTCTATAACTTTGTTCATTCCGTCTGTCTGTCTGTCCGTTAGCACGATAACTGCCGTAAGAGTGACTTTATAAAATGAAATTTTAGTATATTGTTCAGACTGTCTGTGAGATCTATGGGAATATAAATGAATACTATCACCCAATTAGTTTTGGATTGAACCCGGATTGAAAAAATGAAATAGATTGAACCCTATGGGATCTAATTTTTCAAATATTTTTTAAGCAAATTTAAAATTCACAAATTACTTCGAAAATTTTTGGAAATATTCAAATTATCCCATAAAATATAAAAAAAAATTCAACAAAATATATTCAGTAGTTTTTAAATAAAAATTAAAATAATAATTACATCTTTTATATGAAGCGATCACGTGACCACTATATGAAATGATCACGTGACCCACTTCAAAATAAAGTATGGCATCCATCTTGTGTCAAAATCGTGATTTTTTAAGTTCTTTCTAATTCATATTTAGTGTTTTATCCGTCCTAAAACGCCTTTATTTTTGCTTAAATTCTGTGCATCTACACACTGAAATAGCGCAATTACAATATATTTGAGTGTAAAGGATCATCCAAATTTGATTATTTCTACAACGAAGCCTATATTTCACTTATGGAAAATATAAATACCAAAAGATGTTGAATGAGTTGTACAAGAATTGCTATTTCTTTAACGTAAAATTATTTAGCTCATGGAGTCTGCAATATAGCTGATATGAATGAAATATCCATTGATTTTACAGGGATTTTTTCGATGAAGTTTTATGCATAGAGTTTAATGACTTGTATCGCCATGGTCTTATGTTTTTAAATAAAATAAATTATTATAGTATTGAGATGAATGAAATGAATGGAAAAATGTTTATCAATGAAGTGCTGCTTTTATAGAGAGAGCCAGACTTCTTATATTTCGATGACGTCATTTGAATAAATTTCATTTGTTTTCGATGAAGTTTTCAAATATAATAAATTATTGTAGTATTATGGCAATTTTAAAAACATTATCGGGGAATGTATCGCATTCTAGAGATGCTTAAACCAGCCAATTTATATTTCAATGCCGTCATTTGAATGAAGTTCATTTTTTTCGATCAAGTTTTAAGTTTTCAAATATAAGAAATGAATGCAGTATTGTGATAATTTTAAAAATATTACCGGGAAATACATCGCATTTTAGAGATGTTTAAAATTGCGTTGAAGATGGAAAATGTTTCATAATCAATTCTTTATGCATGATTGATCTATCTTGTTTTAAACTAATATACGACCCCTAAAATCATCTTGATGCTGAATTTACACATTTCGAAAAAACTAGAGGGAGGAAGCACCTGAAATTTTACATAAACATATAAAAAGTCTTTTTGAATCGATTTTTATCAAAACATGTTCAGGTTTGGATTCATATTTTTTCGATTATTGATTTCACAATTCATATTTCATAAAAACAATTATTTCCACAAAAATATAAATCACGTAAATGTCTTTCGGTTGTTTAGTAGTAACGTCATACGAATAATCAGATTGAGCAGATAATTATTACAGAAGATATGAATGGAAGTCTTGGAGACTAATTTAACTTTAGGAGCTCAAAACTTTACATACTCATAATTCGGAAACACTTCATCTAAATAACTTGAAACTTAATATCTGAGATTAATTTTTAGTGTTATATTCGAAATATTGGGTCAAACTTGGGTGTTGCCATTGAAAATTTCAAAGTTTGTGCGCATTAAGATATAAAGACTGTCTTTTATGCAAATTTTACGCACATTAATTTGTAGAGGATATTATTCCTAATAATGGAATGGTATCTTTCAATTTTCTCTTTTATGAATGATACTCGATGAAGAGAGGGTGGGGCGTTTTTTTTTTACGCTGCTGTACATCAATAAAACTATTCTCAAAGAGTAAAAATACATTTTTTGACAGTAATAAATATTATAATATTTATTAATATAGTATTAAATTTTAACAATAGTATAGTATTAAATATTAACTATTTATAAAAAAAATATATCTGAATTTGTGGATTGAAACCTACATTGGTAGAAATCACGAAACAAAAGTATAAGGATATTAAAACTGCAGAAAACTCATCAAAACTTAAAAAAAAAAAAAAATAATAATAAAAAGTTTAAAAAGCCTTTTAATAAAATATATTTCCCCCGACGTACAAAATTACACGTCCAAAGCGCTTTCGGGCATCACTATGTCCTTCATCGTGGCGAAGTGAAAATACTGTGCAAACAAGTGCTTAAATATAGGCCATAACTGCCAAGCAAAATTTACATATAATCAATTTACATTTTTACATTTTTAAAAAACAAGACATTTAAAAATGTAAAAACGCAAATTGATGATATGTAAATTTTGTCTTCCGGTTATGGCCTATATTTAAGTACTTGTTTGCACCGTATTTTAACTTCGCCACAGATGAAGGACGATGTGATGCCAGAAAGCGCTTTAACCGTATATGTACGTCGTGGAAAGGATATATTATTAAAGGACTTTTAAACCTATTTTTGATTGTCTTTGATTTTAAAGTTATAATTATAGTTGACTTGTATTGTATCTAATTTATAAGGATATTAGCCTATTTCGATTGCAACGTTTAGCAGTAAAAGAGAAACAGAGCAGTCACCCCATGAAAACAGAAAAACGACTGTATGCTTAAATTAATATCGTTCTTGAAAATAGTGTTCTGAAAAGTATAAAAAAATGATTTATACTGCTGCTCATGATTATTTTTTTAAAATTACTCCCCACTTTGTAAAATTACTCCTAAAATATTTGAGAACGAGGAAATCTACTCCTCAAATTATCTATGGCGATTTGGATTACGAAGCAACGGAAGCAGAATTAACATCACTGCATGTAATAACAGTGAAAGTATTTTATTTTTTAAGATATAACATTATTTTAGAGTATAAATATGCAATGTTTCAAAATTGGCGCATGTTTGCATTTTATAAATGATGTCACTTTCAAATAAATAATTAAGAAAAAATGCTTAAAAATACTTTCTTACTTATTTTAAGATAGAAATTTTTGTAGCATCTTAAACTTTAATTATAATTTAACTTTCTGTTTCGAAATCCAAAAAAAAAAATGTTCTTAAATGGTAAAAGGCCTTTCTCTCAACTAAGAGTTAAGAAATATGTCTCAAATATTTATTAATAGTAAATCATACAAAATATCATGTGATTTGCTCTATTTATTTTATATATGGTGAAAAGTGAAATTTCCTTTTATTTCTGATCTAAAGTACTTACATAGAATGCTCTTATTGATAATTTTAAATATGCATAATTTTTTATGATTTTCTCTCATTGTTGATAAAAAATATTAAATAATTCCACAATTGTGCATGTGCATATATATGAGAGCATTTGCTTTGAAATAAAATATATTATATAAAGTACCAAATTTTGAAATATTTTAAACCATAATGATATTTTTATAACGTTTTCTGATTTTTAAAGAAACACATTCTAGAAAATATGAATATCTTATCTTGCTTCTTGAAAATATGAATATCTTATCTTATAATAATGATATATTTATAACGTTTTCTGAATATCTTATCTTGCCTTTCTCATATCGAAAATAAATTGAATTCCCCCGTTCATCGATAGAAATGATCGTACCCTTTTTTATTCGAGTTTTTCAATATGTTCGAGAGATATCGTGGCTACAAATTCTTAAAGAGATAGATTGACATACAGCTGACTTTAATTAAACAGTTGTTCAGTTTCAAAGGATGTTTAAAACCTGTCAATCTATTAATATCCGAGAGTCAGTTTTTTTACCTCAATACACACATATATTAATTGTAGGAAAAATAATAAAATGAACATAATAGTCATATGTTTTGTAGATGTGTACAAAGACAAAAATCATTCAACGATTGAAAAAACTGACTTGTTGATCTAAACGTAAATAAAAGAATAATATTCTGAAGGAAAACACAATATAAGAAATATATTATTTTCACTTACCCTTGACTAGGAGGTCACAGAGAATAAAACGCTGTCTTGCAATTTTCACAAAAGAAAGCAACACGGAATAAACCCTTTTTAAAAGTTAGTCTACTTCATATTTTCAATAGGGGGCAGGTCAAAATTATGTTCAGTTTCTGGCTTCTTCAGAAGTAATCAGCACTTAATAAGAAAGAACATTACAAACAATTATCTCAATTTGAACGTTAAGAAACTATATAGTGAACACAAAAAATGAGAAGTTTACTATTCCTGCTCTAAACATAAAATCACAGAATATTGGTCTGTGCATGAAATGCAATGAAGCCGTACAACCGGTTTATTCATTCCTTCCATCAACCTTCAAATGACATTCCTCTGAATGCTCAAATTCCTCTGAAAATACCCTCCAAAGTAAAGACGGGATTACAATATTCACTTTTGTTGATCACTTTGAATGAATCGAAGCGAGTGAAACCTGTCCCATTTCTTACGTCACCCTTTTTTAAAATAGTAGCATTTCATCTCTTACCAAAATCTCACCTGTTTTACAATTTTCCACCCAACTGAGGGGTAAAAATTACTCCTTAGGGGATGATTTTCGACGAACTCCGTCCCACTTGCGATCACTATGAAAATTGTCTCGTGATTGCAGGAACTTCAGTGGGATAAAATCCGAACGACATTTACCTGTCGTAATATTAGTGTTGAGAACAAATAAAAAAAAATCTGATGTGAGCAGCACATGACTTTCGCTATATAATGCATTGAATTTACTAGTTTTACAGCCAAAAAATAATGTATAAGATCCACGGCGCTGTGTTTTTATCGTTGAATTGTACAGTTGGCGATTTTCGGGAGGACAACATGTAAAACTATTTCAAAATGCTCAATTAACTTATATTTCGCACAACTCTAAATAAACAATTATCAATATTGATAGTATCTTTCAATAAGCAATATAGTCCATATATTGAATTACGTTAATTATTACGCCATAAATTAGGCGTAATTTGAATTAATTTAACGTCATTCTTGCAATTTTGACGATATTTTTGTCAATCTAGGGAAAATATCGCCAAAGTGGAAATACTTTGCTAAATTATTCGCTAAGTTTGCCAAATGCATCAATAAGTGTTACAGACAAACTGAAAGAATGGTATTTCTTATACACTAGAAGGTATGCCTTATCATATGACGGAAATCAGAATTTGCGAGACATTACTTCATATTTGGCTCCATTTTTATCAATTTGGCGACATTTTTATCATTTTATAGCATTTAAAATAGTCGCCAAATTGGCGACGCCCCTCTACATTTCTTGCCAAACGTTTACGAATGGACGGACGGAGAAATGTGTTATTTTTATAGTCTATGCTTATGTTCTTTCCAAGATATTGACATTTCATCATCTAGTCGTCATATTCGGTGATTTAGCGCCATTTTTTATTAATTTGGCAAAATTTTCGTTAATTTGGCAACATTTAAAAAGTAGCCAAGTTGGCGACATTCTGCCAAAATCTCGCCAAGCGTTATGGACGGTGAAATAAGTTATCCTTGTAGCAGATAAATGACTATTAGCGTCCAAATACAAAAGCATTATCTAAATTATAGTTTCACATAAATGGAACTAACTAGATACAAGAGAATGATGTCACCAAATGTATCGCATGATATTACTTATGTAAAGTGAACATATTTTACAATAGGTAATACTTTTTTTATTTTATATGATTCTTTGATAATTCTTTTGAAAAATGTGGAATATCTTGAGAACGGTTCATGCTAGCGTTCTGAAATTTGGGTCAATTGTTTTCTAATGAAAAGTTACTTAATGGTTATTTGCGTAACTTTATTAAACGTTTTAATTTTTTGATGATTTTTTAACTTTTCATTCGAAAATTTAGGGGGGTTCTGAACAATAGACTTCCAGTATTCATGAGTTGTAATTCTTGTACGAAATTTCTTTCGAATCGGTTCATTTGTTCGTCAGTTATCGTCTCCACAGACTCACTGACACACACACACACAGACATCATCTCAAAAACGTTAGATTCGTGTTCAGGGATGCTTGAAACGTACTCTCCCGTCGAAAACTGGAATTCGAATTTTCGACCCCGTCAAAACACTTTCCTTATACATTATATGTATATAAGGAAAGTAGTATTACTTGTAAATATATCGTTTGACGTTATTTAAATATATTAAGATAGTTGAGATACAGTAAATCCTATCTTATCGGATATCCCTATGAAATGGATACTCCTACTTGTTATGTAGTGCCATAAATATAGATGTTTATGTAGTAGTTGTCAGGCAAACTCTTAATTGATGAACAGGAACCGAATTGGAAAACTTTGAACTTTTTTATAAAATGTATATTGCTGAAAATTAAAGTGTTTATTAATAATATTGAATAAAAAAGCGTACCGAAATTCATAGAAATCCCTTCGTTCTTTTTGTTTTTTGAGATTTTTGCTAGAGATATTATTCGATTTTCAAATAAAATTAATCACTATTGATATCTGAATCATCCTATTTCTCGAAGGATGTTCTGTCTGCACATGCACAGACAGTTTGCAGATATTGAAAACAGTAATCCGTATTCAGATATACAAAACGTGTCAGTCCATCAAATTATGCATGATGGTTACAACTATGGGCATTTTTACCAACATGATATATGCAGCAAATCTGCGTTCTTTTTAGCATTGAAAATCTTAAATATTTAACCAAATGTCAATTTATTTCATGGAATTAATGATCATTTTGTATTTAATTCCTTTCAGAATCTATTGAAATACACAACTTTATTAAAAAAGAATCGGCAGTAGCTCCATTCCGATGGAGCCGAAACGGTTTTGCGTGAGCAACATCTTTCTTTATGTCTGCTTTGTCTTCTTTAAGCATTTTCAAAACAATTCAATATAATGAAATATCGAAATTAAAATCACTATAGTTCTACGGTAAAAACTGAGAATAGACACCCACTCTCTTTTCTAAGTACAAAATTGCGCCGAGTTGCAATGAGTGTCGTACAGGACAGAGCACCAGGCGCGAAGACCAGGTAGAATTTAAGCGCAGGCTTTTTAATTTGGGCTCTCACGGTTTTTATTTTGAAGTCTTTTCTAATCACCGAGTTTCTTAAATATCTAGGGGCTTTCCTGATACACCTTAGGATTTTATTTTGTCTTGTTTCTAAGGAGTCTATGGTTGTTTTACAGGTCTCCATACGGGTGCTGCATACAGCATTCCCGGGCGGATGACCGATCTGTAGATTAGTAGCTTATTTTGATAACTAAGATTTCCGTTTCATATCATTTGGTATAGGGCTCCGGTAGCCATATGCGCTTTTTTGATTATATCTGTTACGTGCAATTTCCAAGTTAGGTGGGAGTCTAACGTTACACCTAGGTATTTGGTTGATTTTTTCGCACGTAGTGCATGGTTGTTTATGTACAGTGGCGGTGGAGATTTATGTTTCCTCGAGAAATAAATCCAGTGACATTTATTGGGGTTTAATTTTATTCGCCATTTTTCCAGCCAGGTTTGGAGTATGTCTAAGTGTTGTTGTAGCTGTCTGTGCATTACTGAGACATAGGGGTGTTTTGCAAATATCGCACTGTCGTCTGCATAGAGTGCCAGCTCTGTGTTTGGAGTCCTGGGGATGTCATTCAGGTATATGTTAAAGAATGTCGGGCCCAGGATAGAACCTTGCGGTACACTACTTTTAATGAGCTTGGGTGTAAATAAGTTACCTCCAACTCTGACTTAAAAGTGTCTGTTACTTAAGTATGAGATTAAAAGTTTGACAAGAGCGTCAGGGACTTCTAAAGTGATCAATTTGTACGCTAGTCCACAGTTACAAACTTTATTAAATGCTTTTTGTATGTCCAGAAAAACCGCAGCTATGGGTGTCTTGTTTTTGAGACCAGAAGATATGTACTCTACCACTCTCAGCAAGTGATGAGTGGTGGAGTGCTTTGGCCGAAATCCAAACTGCTCCGGAATGATAATGTCAATCTCACTAAGGTGCGTGTTCAGTCTCTTAACAATTACTTTCTCAGTAATTTTACTAAGTGTTGGCAGTAGGCTAATTGGTCTGTAGTTGGCTGGAATTGTGGCATCCTCACCTGACTTATGGATTGTTATAATTATCGCTTCCTTCCATTCTTTAGGGAAACAGTTTAGTTTTAATATTTTATTTATTAAGATAGTCAAGTAACTTATTACGTTTAGGGGTAGGTTTTTAACTGCAATATTTCTGATTTTGTCGTGTCCTGAGCTTTTACGGCTTTTGATAATTTCTACTATCTCCTGCGTGGTGGCTGGGTTAATCTCAGCCGTTACCGGGGAATTCCTAAAGTTATTTAAAGTTTGTCTAACCATTCTTAAGGTGTCCTGATACATTAGATCGTAGTTTGGTTGGAATTGTTTTTCATAATGGCTTGCGAGCGCCTCGGCTTTTTCCTCGTCTGAGTACGCGATTTTAGCGCCATCTATTAGTGGCGGGAGCTTAATTTGAGGTTTTCGGAGTCTTTTTTCGAATTGCCAAAGCGATACGTCTTCTGGGCTAAGGGATTCGATTAGTTCTTTATACTGTTGCTGCTTTTCTGCGACAATTTTTCCCCTGACTTTGCACGTGAGTCTGTTAAGCTCCCTTTTAAGGGCGGGGTCTCGGTTAGCCTGCAATGTCTTACGTATTCTATTTCTTTGCCTTACTAATTGTTTGACATGGTGGGAAAGTGTGGGCATTTTTGGAGACTCACGATGTGTTGTGGCAGAGGGAATTGCTCTCTTGATTTCTGTTGTGAGTGTGTGCGTGGCAGAGTCAATATCCGCCGTGCTCATTATGTCAGGTACTGCTAATTGCGGCTCGAAGAGTGCTCTTTTGAATACTTCCCAGTTAACCCTCTCTTGTCCCAGAGAGGTTGAAAAAGGTGTGTTCAGGTCGAATGTCACCAGTACCGGTAGATGATCCGAGTCGAATTCATCCAGGGTACTAATAGTGTGAGCGTAATCTATGTTTCTCGTTAGGACAAAGTCTATGAATGAGCCGTTGGCGCCTGAGAAGCAGGTTGGTGTCGACGCTGCAATAATGTTGGTGTTTGTCGTGTTTAGCAGTCTGTGTATCTGTGTACCGCGTGAATTGGCTCTCCTACAGCCCCACGCTCGATGGTGTGCGTTGAAGTCGCCTGCGAGTATCGTGTTTGAATATCGCGAGAAAAGCAGTTCCAGTTGCGCAGATACATTTACTCCACTCATGTTTTTGACATATGTTGAGGTTAGGATAAACTGGCTACTATTGTTAATTTTAATTTTTATACTAGTATTTTCTATACCTTGAAGATTTATGTTGTTTAGTTCCTCGTGGGGAATATTTCTTTTAATGTATATTGCTGTTCCTCCATGGGGCGTTCTATTAGTATTTGAGCTAAGATTATGATAGCCATAGTAGTTTGCTATGTTTAGTTTTTTATTTTCTCTAACTCTAGTTTCCTGAATTAATAAGGCGTCTACGTCATTTTCGTTTACATTGTTCCTAAGTTCATTTATTCTTGGAGATATGCCGTTCGCATTCCAAAATAATATTTTAAAAGATTCTTTTTGGGACCTAGCCATGACGGGTTTGATTCTCACTGTTACTTTTAAAATCCGCGATTATTTTAAGGGCCTCAAAGACCATTACCATAGGATCGCTCTTTTTTTGTACCATCTCTGCGAACTCCATCAACAGATGTTTTATGTCGTCTAAATAGAACATACTGATAAATCCTCTGATGAGGTTGAGGATAACCTCCATCTTTTCAGCATCAGACTTATCAGTCGGTTCAGTCTCAGCTTGCGCCAAGTTGGCTCGTTTCTCCGTGTTTTAAAATTGACTCCTCCCAACTAAAGTGCCGTATATTCCCGTGTTTCAAAATAGGCTCCTCCTGCCAAAGTGAAGTCGTATTCTACAGTTTTATGAACTGGAATTTTGTTAAATGATATTGCAATTGAATATAAATAAAAGTGAATAATTCTCATAAAAAAATTACAAAATACGATTTTTGTCTATTTAAAAAATATTGCGTAATGGCAGAATTATAAAAATATTGCGCAATTGCAGAATAATAAAATTTTACAAACCTTATTGAAACACTCGATACTTAAAATATTTTTTTGAATTTAAATCAATATCAAAACTTTAAAATCGAAAATGAAAAAAAAAGACAATACTTTAACAAAATTAAAAAAATATATACTTAAAAGATTGTACTTTAACTAAATTTAAGAAAAAACGATACTCAGAAAAAAAATTGTACTTTAACTAAATTTACGAAAAAAAAATGATACTTAGAAAAATGATCGTATTTTAACTAAAATTAAGAAAAAACAGAATTTGAAAAATCAATACTTCGGAGAACCATTTTAAAAACACGGGAAAATATAAAAGACAATTTCAAAACACGAGACGAATAAATAAAAGAACTAACCTTTATGTAACGGAACACTTTTCACACTGCAATCCAAAAATATTGACTGATATATCCATATTTTTAATTACATCCACACCGGAACACGTTTTCTTGAACATACACGTACATTCAACACTGGAACACGTTTCACACGTTAAATCTATAAAAATCTGCATACTGAAAATTTGAGTAAAATTACTATCTACTGGAAATTTGAGTAAAATGTTAATGTATATGAATTACGAGGAATGTTTTAAATATTTATTCCAAAAAGTTTGTAGAAACAAATCGATCGAAAGAGATCTGTAAAAACAAGATTTCGATCGAAAAAGGTCTGATGAAATACACAGAAGACCATGGAAATACTTTCTGCCTATTAAAATGCAGATTCCCAAAACGTTGCTCGCTGATTGGATGTCCGTTGGTTACCAGAAGTCGAGGGCTACCAGATTGGCGAAATGTACGGAATGAAATTGTCACCCGAAGAATCGCGCCAACTTGGAGCTATTTCGTACTTTGAAAAATGAGTGGGGGTCTATTCTGAGGATCAAAATAAAATTATACTATATCCATTTAGTGTTTTCAAAGGGATACGCATTACTTTGTATAGTTTGTAGCAAAACATTTTCAGTTTTTGAGATATATAAGCATTACAAACCTAAAAAACGGAAAATTTTAATATTCTTCAACTTGCCAAAACAATTTCTCAATAACTGTAAAAATAATTTATAAATCTAGAAACTAGATTTCCTATTGGACATTTTGCCGCTTACTATTTATATCTATCTCTTATATTTACGAATATATTTCGACTGAAAATAAGCAAAGTGAAGCAAAAAATTGTCCGGACAAAACTTTTTTCTTGAAAAAATATTTAAAATATTAAAATTTTGAAATAATTTTATATATTCATAATATGTACCATATTTTCATCAAAATACGTAAAAAAGTATGTTCACGTATTTACATATTTAACTATTAGGTTTGGAGATACGAGTCCAAAGTGTTGATATTTATCGTACATCTTCGATTAAAAGAGCTAGTACTTTGAAAATAAAAACTGTAATACTGTTCTGGTGTAATATAATCTCGTGAAATAAAGCAGCAAAATTTAATGTCCAAAGAAAATAATTTTCAGCTTTTCTATCACTTATCAGTAATTAACGTTATGTCAATTAGCTATAATACTTTAAAATAATATATCACTCATGACATTTTTGAAAGACCGTTTAACATTTCTTTGAGAGAGGCACATTTGTTTGTAATAAACCACTGTGTAAAAAGAGTTCTGTTTACACGTGTTCATCCAAAGTGAATCAGCTACATATTTATTCTAATGTGGCGGAAACTGAAGTAGTGAAAATTATGTGCAATTTGCCATTCAAAAGGCACTTTTAAATTCTCCTTTGTTCTGCGTAAGTGTCATTATTAATATGAAATCATCAAGTAATTAGTTAGCACATGTTCCCGCATTATAAACGGTTATTTGGTAATCGCCGAAGTATTTTGCACAAAGGATTACAAAAAAAAGAATATTTCTTGAATGAGACTAGAAGTAAGTGCTAACCTAATTAATTATGTACGGAATGTATTTATATTTATTTGTCGTACGATACAAGCTAAACTACATCGTAGACTAAATGTGTATTTAATATCATTTGCTTTCTAGGTATGTGTCTGTTTTTCAAGATAAAGAATTTTATAAATTCTCACGCAATATTAAGTATTTCATTTACACAATATCTGACATCTATATCTTCTAATTCTCAATAAAGTTATTGTTTACCTATATCTTTATTGATTTTATCATTTGATTTTGAATGCATGCATATTTTGCAAATTATATTCAGTATGATTTAAAAATTCATATTACATTGAAACTAAAAAAAAATCTTTTCAGTGTAACCCATGTGTAGTAGAAGTGTAGAAAGCCCAGACCACACGACCAACCCATAGGCTAATGGTAGCTTTCTGTGTGGCCGGGAACCCATGTGTAGTGTAAAATTTTACAACACAATAAAATTTCAAAATGTGAAAAAGATCATTATCGAAATGCTACTTTATGACGCATAAATAGGAATCCGTTCTATTATATCACTTTTTATTTCATATATTTTTTTATTTTGTTCTAAAAGGTAGCAAAGTTTCCAAAATTTAAAGAATTTGTGAACTATATTTTTTAACATCCAACAAATTTGGTTTTGCTTGCATGCGTACAGTAAAAACGCACAACTAAAAATACCAAAAAAATGATAGAAAATGAAGAATTTTAATGAAGAAAAAATTACCATGCCATATTAGGTACTCTATTTATCATATATAAAAAAAAATTTATATCTCGAAATTTTCAATGACATTGTTTATCTAAACGTTTGTTAATTTAATCATTTGTTGTTAAATGCATTGCATACCTATTTCACAAATTATATTCAGCATGTTTTGAAAATTCTTATTACATTGAATTAAAAAAATACTTTTTTGTGTACCCATATTTAAAGTATAAAATTTTGTAACACATTAATATTTCAAAATGTGAAAAGATTCATTATTGAAATGCAACTTTATGACTTAATTCATGAATTTTAAATTTAAAAAAAAATGTGTAATTGTGTCAAGCGAGTAGTTATTTTAGGACAAAAAAGAATAAAACACTTTTCTGGCTTCTAAAATCTACCCATTTTAAGGGCATTTTAGGATTTTTTAATAAATATCAAGGATGGGTTATCATAAAAAACAGCGTGAAATATATCAAGAATTTTAGAATAATTTTATATTAGGGACATAGTGAAATGTCTTTCAGGATCGTATAAGTATTTGCCATGATTTTCCATTTCGTTTAAAAAACATTTCTCGAATACTTTGTACGATATTGCTTCAATAAAAAGTGCTCAAAATGTCACTGTCATATAAGTTCTAAATTGAGAGATACCCACATGTGTCTTCTCCCTAATCCTTAAAAACGCATTTTTGTTCTTATATCTACTCAAAATTCGAGGTTGCAAAAAATCAAATTTTAAATTTTCCCAAGAACTTTGCGATTATGGCAGAATTTTCATTTCACGAATATTAGACGCCAGAATATTTTGTATCTAAAAATGGAGAATCAATCATTCAAAACTTTCAGTTCGATCTGAAATATGAAGAAGAATGCAGTGTCCATTTCCAATATATGAATATATGGAAGAGAAGAATACTGTAGCTTAACAGACAAAGTGTTGTTTGGGCAGCGAATTTCCGCTGTTTGAAGCACGATTGGGATTTGAATTTTTTACAGTGCGTATTAATATTTTAAAGTTTCAGAAAATTTTAGATATTTTCATTTTGATAGTGATTAAAATAACATAGTTTTGACGATAAATCATAATACTTACAGTACGTCAACTTATGTACGCATCAAATCTGCATTAGTTTCATCTACAGTCTAGTCAAATGATTTTATATTCTTGATCGGATTAAATAAAGCCTAGTATTTCATTCGAATAATTCATTAGATTCTTACTGGAAGATTGAATAAGTGGTTTTATGTCCTTTTATTTCCAGAGGAATTTTAACAAACAGAGATGCACTACAAAGGGTGTTTGTTTTCCACCCGAATAACAATGTCTGCATGCTTATGTGCCTTGAGATCAGTTGATGGTATATATTTCAGACAATCCTGTTAAAATGATACTTCGCAGTTGTTAAAATTCACGTAAATCTTTACATCTCTGTAATCGTTTTACATATGTAAATAAGCTTAATTACATGAATGCTTATAAATATGTTGTATTAATTCTTCTTTTATTTCCCTACAATACACTATAATGAATCCGGGTTAAGAGAATATTAAAAGATATTCATCTGACCTTGGTTACGCATAAGGCATTAAAATTTCACGAAATTCCATGTAATTTAGTAGATAACTCTCGCGTTATCTTGGTGCTGAATGTATTTTAGTTTGGTTAGGAAAATAAAGCGCATTCTCTGCATATTTAACACTTTACAACAAAGTTGAAAAGTGTTTATGACTTTGTTCATTCTGTCTGTCTGTCCATTAGCACAATAACTGCCGTAAAAATGATTTAATCAAAATGGAATTTTAGTATGTTGTTCAGACGGTCTGCAGGACCTATGGGAATATAAATAAATAATATCACCCAATCAGTTTTGGATTGAACCCGGGTTGAAAAAATGAAATGCATTGAGCCCTATGAGACCTAATTTTTCAGACATTTTTTAAGCGGATTTAAAATTCACAAATTGCTTCGAAAATTTTAGGTAATATTCAAATTGTTCCATAGAATATATAAAAAGAAATTCAGCGAAATATATTCAGTAGTTTTTTAAATATAAATTAAAATAATAATAACACCTCTTATATGAAGCGATCACGTGACCATGCTATGAAAAGATCACGTAACCCACTTCAAAATGATATATGGCATCCATCTTGTCTCAAAATTGTGATTTTTAAAGTTCTTTTTAATTCATATTGAGTGTTGTATCCGTCCTAAAGCCACTTTATTTTTGCTTAAATTCTGTGCATCTACATACTGAAACAACGCGATTACAATATATTTGAGTTTAAATGCTCATCCAAATTTGATTATTTCTACAACGAAGTCTATTTTTCAACTATGTAAAATGTAAACAGCAAAATATGTAGAAAGAGTTGTATTAAAATTGCTGTATTTCTTTAACACAAAATTATTTTGTTCATGGAGTCTGCATAGCTGATATGAATGAAATATTCATTGATTTTACAATGAGAAGGATGATTTTTTTCGATGAAGTTTTACGCATAGAGTTTAATTACTTGTAGCTCCATGGTCTTAATTTTTAAATAAAATAAATTATTATAGAGAGAGTATTGTGATGAATGACATGAATGGGAAATTATTTATGAATGAAATGCTGCTTTTATGGAGAGAGCCAGGCGTGTTATTTTTTCTATGACGTCATTTGAATGAATTTCAGTTGTTTTCGATGAAGTTTTCAAATATAATAAATTATCGTAGTATTACGATAATTCTAAAATTATTATCGAGGAATGTATCACATTTTAGAGATTTTTAAACCAGGCAATTTATATTTCAATGCCGTCATTTGAATGAAGTTCATTTTTTTCGATGAAGGTTTAAGTTTTCAAATATAATAAATTAATGTAGTATCGTGATAAGTTTTAAAATATTACCGAGCAATGTATTGCATTTTAGACATGTTTAAATAAAATTGCATTGAAGTTGGAAAGTGTTTCATAATCAATGCTTTAAGCATGATTGATCTTTCTTGTTTATTTTAAAAAACTATATTTAATCCAATTGAATTCACTTCTCAGGCTTAAAATTAACAGATTTGTACGTAAATTTTTGTGCCAAACTTACTCATTAACAAGCGTTCTAATAAGAACTTAAATTACATTTTATATTTTCCAGTGTTTATCAGATTGATTACTAATTAATTTCATAATATTTTATTCAAATGTCATAGAATATCCTTGTATAAATTTCAGATCACAAATATGCTGATCCGACATTGATTGAACACATTTATGTATATTAGACATACAGGTACTTATATTAACACACAAGTAGTATACTATTCCTAATAGCAGACGTGGACTTTTAATCTTTGTTGGACAGTGCTTCTTTGATATGTATGTGGTGGTGGTGGTGGTGGGGGGGGGGGGGGAGTTCAGAAAATTTTAATTAATGTAATTAAAAGCCATCATGCCACATCGTTATTTCTTTTTATCAATAAATTAGTATCCTATGCACGATTGAATTTTTCACTTAGTTAATGCTCAAGAACACTAAAATAATGAACTATATAGCTGTCAAAGATATTTATATCTAAGGGACGTGCCATAAGGAAGGACTATTTAAGCAAAACTATTAGGTCTGATATGAAACAATCTGATGTAGGCTGAACATGACTTTGTCTACATAATGCAATGACTTTACTTCTTTCACAGTGATGTAATGGTGCGCAAGAACCACTGAACGTTGCTTTTGGCACCGAATTTAAACTAGGAATGTTGTAATTTTATTCAGAATGACTTACTCATAATCATTTGTAAAACTCTCGTCCAAATGCAACTAACATTAGTTATTATCCTTTGGAATAAATTACTACTGGCTAATTCTTAGGCGAAAAATTACAAAACTATCATCAAAGTATCTTAGCTCGTGAATAGAACGAATTAAATTCACGGGAATATCATTGTTTCATAATATTGCATATGGAAAACAAACATGCTTGTCAATACTTACTACTTTTTAATTTCCTTGCAATACATGCTAATGTATGTATAAGGAAAGTATTGGAATCATGTCGAAAATCGCAACTCAAGTTTTCAACGGATCTACACGTTTCGAGACCTCTAGAATACGGAAAAACTATTTTTAGCGTGACGTCTGTGTGTGTGTCTGTCTGTCTGTGCAATGTATGTATCCAATCTAACTCAAAAATTAATGGACCGAATTTCATAAAATTTGATAGATAAGTCACTTGTGGGTGATCCTGGTGCTGATTAGTTTTTGGTACGATTCGGGATAAAACCACCCGCCTTTTTTGAGAAATGACCAGCAAACATTGCCCGTATCCATTCCAGCTGAACGAATGGATGAAATTTTACAAAATTTGGTATATAAGTCACTTGTAAGTTACCCTGGTGCTGATTAGATTTTGGTATTATTCAGAGAAGAACAACCTGGCTTTTTTACAAAATGTTCCGCAAATATTCGATGTATCCACTCTAGCTAAAATACAAATTGATCAAATTTCACAAAATTTGGTAGATAAGTTAGTTGTGGGATATTCTAGTGTTGTTTAGATTTTGGTACTGTTCGGAAAAGAACAACCTGCTTTTTTTTGCAATGGCCCACAAAAATCTAAAAAAAAAAGACTACGTATGCTCAAATGTATCAATTAAAATTCTTGTTTTATACACAATTTTTGACGAGGAAAAGAATATAACACACTCCATTATGATTTCGGACTAACCTTTCTCAAGATATCTGAGATTTCTTGCATATTTGTTATGCCGATTTCAGACAAATGTCCAATTACCAAATAAAAACAAAAATTAAATTAAAAATGCAAATTTAGTATTATTTGGTGCAATTAAACTCAATCCAACGAATTATTAAAGAAATAAAGAAAATATAAATTTGAGTCTGCAGGGAAGGTTTTGTGCTGCCCACATCATATTTTATATTTTATAGTTATGTAATTTTGACAACAGAACAAGTTAGGCTGAACCCATGACTCTACGATGAAAGTTTCTCGAGATATATCAGTTTCCTGGAATTTTGACGTTTTTGGAAAGTTTTCTGGAAGACGTTTTAAAAAGTATTAAATTGCCAAATGAAACAAAGATGCATTGAAAATGTAAATTATACATAATATCATAAAGGTACCCAAGTTATTTTCTGCATTTAATAAATTTTGAAACATTCAACCTGCCTGTTTTACCGAAATCATCAGCAAAAATTGTTAAATTCTGAAATAAAACATCAAAAATGCTGAAACGTATTAATAAAATAGTAGCTTTTACGTAAATTGTGGTGCTAAAGGGAATAAGACAAGACAATCCCTTTCAATCTAGAATAAACGGTTCTTGAGATATTTCAGACTTTGGGATTTTTTCGACGAACTGGCGACTTTTTAAAATGTGTTAATTTCTTAAGTCTCGCAGTTATAAAGAAAATAATTTTAAACTTGATATTGGGAATAATTTTAAATAAGTATCCATTTTATGCACAGTTTAGTGCTATAAATCTTAAAATAATGCATTATGCAATGTACATCATTTGCATTTCACATATACTATAATTTTAGCAACGTATTTAAACGCACACATAACTATATTAAACAATTTGGAAATGTATTCATTTTATACTTTAAACGTATTTGAGTTATTGGGAATTGAACTCAGACGATTATTTTAAATGATTGCTATTTGAATTTTTTATTCACAGAACGGCTTCGAGCGGCTTCATATTTTTTTATGTAGAGAATTAAACGCAGACGAAAATATATTTTTTAAATGCAAAATAAATGTTGTATCCTACTCGTTGGCAACGTTTAGAATTTAACGATTTTGAAATGTTCTTTTATTATCAGTTGTTCAAAATAGAATGTATGTTTTAAATATTTATAGACATAAAAATGTTATTAAATAATGTAAGTTACAATTTAAAAGCTTGTTATAATGACTATGTTTCTATTCTTTAATATGATATTATGTTTTAAAGCAATTAATATATGTGATTTAATTATTTGATTTAAGTTTTCATATTTTCTGAGAATATAAAGAACGTTTTTTAAATATAAAAATATATTTTGCTTTATAATGTAAATAATTGAAATGCAGTTAATTATTTATATCTATTCAAAATTGAATGTATTCTAAAACTAACTTTTTATTTGTATTCTGAGAAGCTATATTTTATAGATACGAGAAGGAAATTGTAAACTTAATGTGAATTTCATATTAATTTGTACGCATATAAATGTATAATTGTGTTTGGATTAGAGATAGTAGGATAAATAATTTACGCTAAAGTGTTGACAGGATTCTTATTATGCTATATATAATATGCTATATATATATTATTCATATTTTTATGAATTCTTATATATTATTATTGACTGCTAATTTTGCGATTATGCATTTAATATTAGCATTATAATAAAATGGCGTAATGCAATTGCCCTTTGCAAAATTTCAACATAGATACATTTTTTAGACTAGCAAGTTAACAAAATGTTCTAATACAGAACAAATATTTCATTTCTCATTTTGGTAAAATTGAGGCTATATTGATATTATTTTAAGCAAATGAGAAAAATGTTAAATACGAAAAACTTAGATTTTCAATATATGTATTGATATTTTTATAACTGCTGATATACACTAATTGATTGTTAAATTTATGATTATGCTTCTGATATTAACATAAGATTAAACTGACATTATAAAAGTACCCTTTACAGAATTGCAATAAGATACGTTTGTCAGAGTTTCAAGGTAAAAAATAAAATGTTCCAATGCAGAATAATTATCTAATTTTTGAAGTAGATAAATTGCTGAGGTTATATTGATATTCTATTGAAAATATAAGAAAATTGTTAAAATAAGAAAATCTAAGAATTTGATCATATGCAAAAAATGACTGCTACATCTGAACTATTTGAAGTATAAAATACTATTTTTTCAATTTAAGAAATTTTATTAACGATAAGGATAATATTTTATTATCATGAGTATTTTAAACACATTTCTTAATTTTAAACTTATTGCTATTGCTATTGAAATCAAAAAGGAGAAGTTAGTTATCTGAAATAAATTATTTTTTAAAATGAAAACAAAACAAAAATCATATCGAACACGGGAGAAGGAAATGAGTAAATACGTTTCTGTAAAAAGATCGTTGGATGAATATAAGACACAAGAAAATGAAAATAATAGAATTAGGCCAAAGAGAAAAGAACTGATGACGATTTCAGAAATACTGAATATGAAGTTACAAAAAAAAAGAAAGTGCAACTTAGAAAGATTAGAAATTACAAAAATCTATTACAAAGCAAGCATGGCTAATTTAAAAAAAAATCAACATTAGAAAGATAAAGAGCGAACCATAGATAGAGGACGGAAATATATGTTACGAAAAAATAAAGAGTATAAAGATTTGGAAAGAAATGCTGATAAAGAACACAAAACAGCATTAAGAACAAATGAAGGGTAAAAGAGAAGGAAATAATTAAAAACAAACATATCATGACTACCATTCGTAAAAATGAAGAATATAAGAAAAGGAAAGAAATGCTGATAAAGAACACAAAACAAAGTTAAGAAAAAAGGAAGAGTTCAAAGAGAAGGAAAGAATTAAAAACAAACAGATCATGACTACCATTCCTAAAAATGAGGAATATAAAGAAAAGGAAAGAGATGCTGATAAAGAACACAAGACAGCGTTAAGAAAAATGAAGAGTACAAAGAGAAGGAAAAAAATGCTGATAAAGAACACAAGACATCGTTAAGAAAAAATAAAAATCACAAAGAAAAAGAAAATCAAGAAACAAAAATCATATGATTGGATTGCGAAAAGGAGAGCGTATATTAAATAAAGAGGAGAGCGTATAATTATATAATTGAAAGAAATAAAACGTAACATTGATCTATTAAAATTTAGAGAAAACTTGCAAAGACAACTTATGAGAAATGATGATGAAGAAGAAAATAATCTTTTAAAATATTTTAGAGATAGTGCTGAATTGCCAAATATTATTTGCAGCTGTAGCGAATCCTTGTTTTTCAGCCACTCTGTTGTTCATTTAAATATTTCAAAACTTGTCGGAACACATTCCAAAGATTTATAGAACAAATCCATAACTATGCATCCGATTATATATGCAAAACATGCCACATATATGTAATAAAAGGAAAAGTTCCAAAACTAGCCACTAGTAATGGACTGAAGTTGGTTGAGATCCCCGAGATTCTAAAATGTTTAACACCTCTAGAAGGGAGTTTCCCGGCCGCCCATTTTTGCTGCTCTATATCTTCGGATGAGTCGGACGGCCTGGGTTTTCGACCACTAGAAGAGAGAATGGTATCTCCATACATAAATTTTATGCAAATTCGACCTCTTAAATCATTTTCAATAAGTCCCCAACTACGTTTGAAAGGAAGTGTTTTAAACATTCCTGTAGAAACCAACAATATGCTGAATGTTCTGCCAAGGACTTTTGATCAAATGGCAACGATACAAGTAAAATTAAAAAGACATTTAGAGCATTCAACTCATTATATGTGTGAAACAATACGACCAGCAGCTGTATGTGAAGCTTTGAAATTTCTTGTAAATGCATCTTTGTACAAAATGCACAATATTATGACTGACCATCACTACCTAAAATTGTACGAGGGTAAAAATCATCAGATAATTGATTTTATTGTAGTAGTTCAGATCATCCTTTTAATACCACCACTGAAATAATAATTCTTTAAAAAAAAAACTGTAAAACAAATGATGATAATATAGAAAATGAATTAGAGGCTATTGAATTTTCGGATGATTTTGAACCGGAAGAAGAAAATAGAAATGAAGATGGTATGCTGATGGACAGGAATCACAGAACTGGCTGACAAAGTAAGAATTATGGCACCAGGGCAAGGAAGAACATCCATTCCTTGGCATATGATTGATGAAATAGATGAGTTATGCTTTCCAAAAATATTTTCGGGGCATAAAATGGAACTAACTGAGTTCATAACTTATAACGACATAATAAAATCAGGAAGTAGACGTTGGGATCGAAGATCATGCATCCCAATAAGAGTACTATTTATGGCAAAAAAAATTGGAACTATCATGTTTGGCAAGTATTAATATGTGTCTTCATAAGACTAAAAAATATAGCAATATATGTGCCAAAAATGTCTTAGATCAAAATTTTGTAGATAATATGTTGAAATTTGATACAGGTTATAAAGTGTTGAAGCAGATTCGATCTTCCCCTTCATATTGGGAAAGCAAAAAATGAGATTTAATGGCAACAATAAGGCAATTAGGACCTCCAACTATTTTTTTAATATTATCAACTGGTGAGAGAATCTGGCCAGAATTATTACAGTTCCTTTCAAAATTGAACAATAAAAATTTATCTTTACAGGAAGCGCTTGAACTGGAAGACAGTGAAAAGTTTGAATTACTTAGAAATGATCCAGTTACTTGTGCAAAGTACTTTGATTATAAATGCAATAAAATGATCAGTTTATTGAAACAGGGGGATAGTATATTCGAACAGTACAAGGTAGAAGATAGCTATAAAAGACTGGAATTTCATATGAGGAGCTCTCCCCACGAACATGTTTTTCTTCGGTTATAGAATTCCCCAAAATATGACCATAAAATTATTGAAAGGAAGACGAATGCACAGCTTATAGATGAATTTATAACATGTGCATATAATGAAGATGAATCTTTCATGGCAGTTCAGAGACATAAGCATACACATACTTGCTGTAAGGAAAAGAAAAATAGACTACAATGTAGATTTAATTTTCCTCAACCTGTAATGCCTAAGAATATGATTTTAGAACATTTGGTAGATGACGAAAAAAATGAAAATACAAAATGTAAATTAAAGGAATTAAAGAAGTTAATGATGCATTTCTTTAAAAAGCTGGAATTGGTCAATTTTGGTGATATTTGAAAAGATTGAAAATGACCGAACTGGAATACTTTACAGCTGATGTTCGATATCTATTGAAAAGAAGTACAGTTTTTTCAAGAAGCAACAGCTTAGAAGTAGGTATTAATTGTTACAATAAGGATATTTTACATTCATTTGAATCAAATATGGATTTGCAATTTGTATTGGAAGAATATGGAGTAGCTCTTCATATATAATAAATTACATAGGAAAAGTTGATGCTGGCCCTTCAAAGCTTCTTAGAGATGCAGAATCAAACTTAAACAAGGGGAATAGGAGTATTAAAGAAAAATTTCGAAAGATCAGCAATGTTTTTCTAAATAGCAATCTCATGTCAGCTCAAGAGGCAGCATATCATATTTCAACAATACCATTGTCCAAAAGCAGCCGCAGAGTACTATATTTATAAATACCAATCCAAAAGACGAACGTGTATCAATGCTGACATCAAACAAAGAACGAAAATTATTAGATAAGGATTCAAATGACATATATGTGGAAAATCTAATTTCTACATACAGTAAGAGGCCATTAAAATTTGAAAACATTTGTATAGCGGAATTTGCATCTACTTACAGGTATAAAAATGAATATGAAGAAAATCTTAATGAGGATATTGATGAACAAACTGCAAAATACAGATTTCGTAAGAAACGTGCAGTAATTAGATATTAACTGGCAGAAGACCCATGCAATTAGTATAGAGAACAGATTTTGTTATTTTTACCTTGACAGGATGAATCTAGCGAAATTGAAAACATAGCTCAAAAAAAGTGTATAATGAAAATGTGGAACAAATAAATGGAAATAGAGAAAAATTTTGTGTACTTGCGGATGAATTTATGATCAAGGTTCAAACAGATTTACAGGATAATGAAGAGAAGATTGTTGAGGAATTTGTTGCCGATCAGTTGGAAAAAGAACAGCAAATTAACATTTTTGAGCAAGGTGGACAGGCAGTGTATAAGGACAAAAACACCAATCTTTTTACATGTCAACAAAGAGATCTATCTCAAAAAATTAAGCTGCAGTTAAAAAAATTTAATAAATCGCAAAAAGAGATCATTGATTATGTGCTATGCTGTTTAAAGAGTGAACAGTTGTCACTTAGAAAATTTATTAGCGGATCAGCTGGAGTTGGAAATGTACCGTAATCAATCCCATTTATCAAGTTATAACTAATTATTATAAGAAACCTGAAAGTAATACAGACAAATTGTTTTCCGTATTATGTGCCCCTTCGGGAAAGGCTGCTTTTCTTATTAATGGCATTACCATGCATACAGCATTTGCACTTCCAGTAACACAATTTGGTGGCCAAATGCCAGAGCTTTCATCCGATGTTGCAAATAACATTAGAAAAAAGATATCTGATTTAAAATTTCTCATCATTGATGAAATTTCCATGGTGGGTAGTACTCTTTTTCTCGAGTTGACACAAGACTACGACAAATTATTGGATTATGGGAGTAAATAAATCATTTGGAGGCATAGTAGAGATTCTTGTTGGCGATTTAAAACAACTGCCAACCGTAATGGACACATCAATTTTTAAATCACCATCCAATAATGAAATGCGTAATCTTATTGACTTAAATCCTCTTTGGGAAGAATTTCAATATTTTGAGCTCACAGAAATTATGAGACAAAAAGATGAAAAATTATTTATAGAAACTCTCAATAACTTAGCTACTGGGAAAATGACAGAAAATGATATAAATTTACTCAAATCCCGTGAAATTCAAGAATCCGGTGTTCCCAAAACAGCAATTTGACTATTCGCGGAGAACAAGAATGTTAATATATTTAATAAGAAAATCGAAGAGATGACAGGAGAAGAATATAAGTCAGAAGCAGTAGACACAACTTTAGGAAAAGTAAATAATGAATCAAAAAATAAAATTTTAAAATCTCTAAAAAAGAAAACAAAAAATGAAGTGTAGACCATGCAAGATGCATCCAAACTAGCCCCAAACCAGATACCAGCCCCTAAATTACGAAAACACTAATTGAATTATTAAAGATATACCTAAGAATATTAGAGATCCACTTTAATATTTTCGATATCCAGAGCTTTCTAAGGAAATTGAATGAAATTTTACATTTTTGAAAAAAAATTACATTTTAAGAATATTTATGTGAAAAAAGTACAATATGTTTTTAACCTCCTAATATATATAATAAAAAGATCTCCTCTGTGGAATTCCACACTTAATGGTAATTTAAGGAATTTAGTTGGTTACACTAGCTACCATTTAAAAAAACCCTTTATGTTTATTAATTATAGAGAGGTAGAGAGGGACGTACTTGCATATTTCTATATGTTGTACTGAGTCAGACACTCCTTATCAGGGAACTTTTGGTTGGACGCATTAGGAGCATGCTTACATTTTAACAGATCGATATTTTCGCTTTCGCGAGGCACGAATGTATCAGGAAACAGCAGCAAGAACGTTTTTCTAGTTCATTTTGGAAATCAATGTATTGTGAAAGAAGTACACAGCTGTTATTTTTCTCAAAAATATGCTTTTAATAACTTCACAAACTAAAACAGCCCCTTTTTAAAAATATACATTACATAGTGAAAAATATTTCATTGTGTAAACAGATATAAACCGATCTAGAAAATTATAAATGCTTACAGATACTGAAAATGCACATGGGCTGGATAGAAAAAATCCTTGTACTACTAATATCCATCAGTCACTTCCTGGTGGGAGACATCAAAACAACTTTGTAGAAATTGTAGTATATTTGCAGAACTGGCTACCGTTGATGTTATACTTGAGTCCAATTGTGTCAAAAGTGAGATTGGCACATTTTTAATATACAGTCCCGTCTATGATAAATTAAATTTTCCTAATTATCCTTTGAGAGAAAAATAATTTCTGTTTACATTAAAACTATTGCCTTTTACATAACTTACGGGATTTCCTTTCATCCTTGAGCCCCCTCTTTCGGCGGCCAGTTTCTGCAGTTGTTTCCCTCACCAGATCACAGACCCTTTTGTTTATCAACTGATCCCAATCTTGTTGAACTCTTTCAATTTTCTTATAAGAGCATAAAAATTGATCAAATATATTTTTGAAATCTTTCACGGTTTTAGAATCCGAAAGACCCCATTTCAAATAATGAGAAATGGTTTCTGAGTCAGATTTGTACAGCAGATCCAAAATATTGTACATTGTGTCAATATGCCACATGACGTCTTTTCGTAATTGCTTGGTTTCTATAGGAGATAACTCAAACAGTTCTACAAAACAATCCACATCTTGCCATTGTTCATGTAAGATCGATCTTCCTAATACCTTTTGGGGAAATTCTTTGGCAAAAAGCTCCTGTTTGAAAAGTTTTCTATCTTTTTCAAAAGACCATGCCCAGCAGAGAAATTGAGATATCTTAGATGTTAAGTATTTTAAATTACACCCCGAAAACGGGATATATCTTAAAGGATCATATGGATTTTTGTCTTTAAAAATGGTCATAAATTGATCTTTGTATTTTTTTCTAACATCTTCCGAAGGAAAACACCACTCCAATACGTTGTCCACGAGTTCCGTATCGAACTTCTCCATTAAAACTGTAATAGCGTTTCGTGGATTCCACGCTAAGCCTCCGGGGGAATCGCGGTCCTTCTCCAACATCCAATTTATAAGCAATCCACTTTTCAGCAAAACACACCCAATTAGTTTCGGTTTAAAATCAGAAATATCATCAGTTGAGAAATACGCCCAGTTCAATAACGAATTCAACTGCTCTCTATCCTTATGAGTCAGAATCCAAAAACATGTTTCTCTCCCCTTCCCTGATAGCAAAAAGGTTTTTCTAAAGCCAGCTAATTTCTTATCTGGCAGACAATCAGATAATAGCATGTCGAGCTTCTCACGATTTCCACTCTTGATATAATAGCTACAAATGTGTTGGCCCGAAAGAGAATGCATAATTGAACGCTTTTCTTTTACCGTCGCGTGTTGCAGAATATTCTGAAATATTGCTAGATCCTTATGTGGAAAAAACGGTTTGTGTAATATTTTGCGAACTCTTTCTGCAAATACCCTAGTAGACAAAGAATATAAATTGCGAAAATAATGATCTGGAGTTGCTTCCAATAGCTCTATCAATAGGTTCCCATAATCATGATCGTCAAATTTTTCTTCACTGTGAATGTTTACTTCATTCATAAAATATCGCTTATTTATTAAGTTATCTAACAGTTGTGCATAGTAGTTTTCGGGTAAAACGCTCCACAACTTGGTAATAATTGGTATCAAATATATATGATAAGGTGATTCTAGCATCCATTGGAATACAGAGCCGTTTGAAACAGCACTCAATCTGTCAAACGGGTCAAATAAATTTTCAAAAAATAGTTGTATCTGGTCCTGAGACATCTGTGACACAAGAAAATACAAAATGTCGCTGTAATGTATTGGAGTGGCGCACCAATATTTTGAACGATATATCTTGTACTTCCAATTTTCAAAGCAGGCATGATTTTTGTTAATCCATTTGCAATCTTTTAAAATATTATATTTTTCCAATGCACATACAGCACTTTGGATAATGATATCCTGTTTCGTGTTTTCAAGCAGCATATTCCAGCAATAGACAACAGCTGTTCTCTGCCCTTCTTTCACAGCTTCCTCAAAACAACGTTGCCAGAATCTGTTATCGCGCTCTATAAATTCGTCCTCTTTTACGGATACATGATACGACCACAGCCTGACTAAATTCGATTGCCCATACATCGGTTTGTTTCGTTCACTTAAAAATTTCACTTGATGTTTCGACGGAATTTGGTTCCACAGAGGAAAAATAAAGGGCTCCAGAAAGTGTAAACATGCAAATGAATAGCGTTGGGTAATTGGAAGTCTCTCATCTTGTACCAAGCGTTCTATTACCTTTCTTTCGTTAATTCTTCCTTCTGCGGTCCAGTCATTTAGCGTTAAATATTCATCAGTAACATGAGGAGTTTCATGAAATCGCAATGCAGATTCCCTGTTCCAGCAAAACACACGAAAGTGTATTATCCCAATACGATCGTTTAATAACTTTTTTAAAGCACATGGAAGTGGGAGCATTCTGCACACAGCAGAAGACTTGAACCTTATACGCCTCTCCCATTCAAAGCCAGGCCATCCAAATTCGAACTGTCTATCAAAATCTTCTAAAATGTGTTTTTTCAGCCAATAATGTTGACACATCTGAATGGCTAATTTCGTTATTGCCTGCTCCTTGAGTGATGGTGGAGTCTTCACATAATCTTCTAGCAACTTTTCGGAAAAAAATTGGTTACTTATGTTCATTTTATAGATGTAGTTTAACTGCAATTCTAAATAAGATGTATGCCTTTAGCAGAAATACATTAACGGTAGTCTGTTTTAATTCAATGTAAAAGGTTTCAGGATAATAGCAGCAATGGCTTCGAACATATGCTATAAATCTTGATCAGCAATGATCCAAGATGATTTTTTCATTCGTCAAAACTGTTCTTTATTTGAACCAAATACCTCCAAATCCACTACGGCAGATGGAATCAGCAGAAGGAGTAACTGCAAGGAAAAACGAAATATTTAAGAATGCAGAGCAGTTACATCTTATTAATAACGACCATTACGTAACAGTGGCATGCAATTTTATAAAATATCTCACATTCCCTCTCTTACTGCAACTAAGCTCCTAATATTCCAGGACATATATTGACCATGCTCCTCCCTTATTGAATAACATTAATTATTATACAGTCTTTTAATGAAACATAACTACTTCACCACTAACTAGTAAAACGAAATTAATTTACAACCCTCTTGACTCCCTAACAAAACATACCTGTGATCCATAAAACTCACTATATACATTGAATTATAAATACCAAATTTATAATTCTTAAAATGCGACTGAGGATTATCAAAGAAATTAAATTTCATTTCCCGATATATCTCACTTTCGTCAATTTGGCGACAGTGTCTCTACATTTGTCCCCAAAATTTCCAAATTTGTCGCCAACGTCCACATTTGTGACTCATTGAGATAGAGAGACAAAAAAGTGGTTTACATGATTCCCCAATTAAGTCCTCATTGAAAATATGGTCTTGGTAGTGTATGTCCATTTTTTTACACATCACGTTAAGGTGACTTCCATAACATCTCTGAGCATGCATAAAGTAATATTGATGTTAAATTTCGTCATAGAAATTAGTCGATTTTGATTGCGAACATCATACAAAAGATTCAAAATGTTAATTAAACGAGATTGATAATTAATTTTACTTTATATGTACTCGGTGAAATGATACAAAAATACTACAATTGATTTTGTTAAATATTGTGAGCAGTGAAGATTTTGAGTTAGTGTTTCGATGTTAATATAGATCTTACTAGACAGTAAAGGTATCTGCAGGATATATATCGCTATTTTGTTCCACATATCATTAATTACAGTATATAAAATGTGAAGAGAGTAGAATAAGTATTTCACCACAGTGCTTGAATTGTTACCTAAATATTTGTATACATATGAAATTTAAAACTTTTTTTTATTAGATTTCGAGAACATTTTATGTATTGCAGTAGATGGAAGGTCGTCACTGAAATTTGAATGCGGTTTAGATTTAGAAAAAATGTTGGGGGCTAATCTGCTAGTTGAGACATGTCGTTAAAATTAAGATAATGAAATTGGGTTGCGAAAACACCAGATATATGTATATATATATATATATATATATATTGGACTTAGTTGTATATATTTTTATATATAAGCAATTATTTTATTTTTATTTATATTATTTATAAATGTTAATGCTATTCTCTTTATATTACTTTAACTCTTATGAATTACACATCTCATTTGATTTAGTGACTGGCAAATATATTTATTCTTGTTATTATATAATTTGATAAATATTGCCCGGTATTTACAATTTAGTTGGGAATTGTTTAGACCGTTATCATTTTACCAACAGAGTGCCATGGATTGTTTTGGATATAATAATTGCCCAGCTAAAAATTATAACTTCAATAAATGTAAGAATAAAAATTGTAAAACCTGCCCATATGCTTCTAACTCACAAATTACTAATCTAAATAGTCATAAGACTTTCTGTAAAATTTTTAATTGCATCTACAAATTATCTTGTAATATATGTAATATATCTTATATAGGACAAACCAGTAATCCTATTCATCTACGTATGAATGTACATAGAGATCATGTTAAAAAATATATCCACAATAATAATTTTCTTCCTACTTCTAATAAAATCGAATATAAACACTTTGCTCATCATGGTTTTGAAAATATAACTATACATATTTTGGACATTAAAACAAATACTGCTGATAGATTATTCTTTGAAAACATCTATATTAAATCACATTGTACTCTGTTTCCATATGGATTAAATCAGTTATATCTCAATGGTAATATTGTTAAGAATAATTTTGTAGATAATAAATATTCTATTTTTAATCACCTTTTTTTTAAACCTCTTTTACATAATAGTAAATTGGCTAAACTCAAAAGATTTAAACGCGGTAAAGGAAGCTCCTCCCAATATGATATTAAAGCGGAGATTAAAAGTATGCATCAACAATTCAATAACACATATCAATGGAAATTTATTAAATCATGGGTATTTGCAGTTAAGAAAAAACAATTAAACACAGTTTATGCTATTTTCTTAAAGTTAAATCTTACTAATGAACATTTTAATCATATTTTCTATGATTTGCTCATTACTAGATCAAAATATTTAAAAATAAAACTTAATCAATTTCATCATAATAACTGTTCCAATTCTTATTGTGTAATATCATTTAAGCATCCTATTTATAATTCCATAAACTTTAAGAATTTATTTAATCAATTTCATCATTTATTGCCTGTAAAGGATTTGAATGTTACAAAAACTTTTAAATATAACAAGCCTATTGGAAGAACCATTTTTAATTACAATGCAATTTCAAAATCTCTCTCAGTCGACATAGATTCCTCAACAAATTTAGATGGTGAATGTATTTGTAGTGCTGATAATTATGCTGAATTTATAAATCCACACTTGGGTCATATAGTTACTGGAGACTTAGCTATTGTAAAAGATAAATCTTTAAGAACTATAATGTCATTTGGCACTAAATTCAGGTTACCTTCATGTAATAATTCTAAACAAGTGTTAAAGTCAATCAATCTGGACCTTGATAAATTTATTTATGGATTAGCTTCTAAATATGCTCAGCCTTTAGAGGCATTTAATATGTGGAAATTTACTATTTTAAGATCTATTAAAAATACCATTTGTAGTATTAATTTATCTAGATCCATATATAATATGGATAATATAAAGCATTCTGTTAATGATTTACATAGATCTTTTGTTATTACTTATGTAGATAAAGCCTCTAATAATTATGCTATTATTTGTAAAAAATTCTATATTCAATATCTGCTAGATTATTTAAAAAATAATAGTCTATTTAAAATTGATTCACACTCTCTTAATAGTATCAAATTGAAAATTATCAATATGTATAGTGATTTAGATATTAATAATAAATTTTTGACATTTCCATATATTGTGCTTATACCTAAATTTCATAAAAATCCTATTAAATTTAGAACTGTTACTAGTGGTCATAATTCATACTCTACTACTGCTAGTAAATTATTACTAAATTATTTAAATGTACTAAATAGCAATTTACGAGATTCTGGTGATAGCTACATTATTCTAAATAACAGTAAGGAATTAAAAAATAAATTAAAAACGCATGGTAAAATAATAGGATTTCAAACTTTTGATTTTAAAGATCTATTTAATAATATTAAGATCACTGATCTATATGATGTCATTTTAGCTTTATATAATGCTTATATTACTAAACATTCTAATCTTACAAAATTTACCAATTTTCCTAAGCTTCTCCATTTTGTTCTTTTCAATAATTATATCTTTCAAGGTAATAAATTATACTTACAAGTCTCAGGTGTTCCACAAGGTGGCTGTAGTAGTAGTATGTTAGCTAATTTATACCTATATCATTATGAAAAATTCTTTACTTCAACTGATTATAAAATTTATAGATATGTAGATGATCTGATTTGTCTTGTATTTACTGATAACTATGTCATAGATATAGATTTCTATCCGGATAATTTGGAATTAATACCTAATGAAACTTCTATTAGTAATAATGTTTATTATTTGGATTTAAATCTAATTATAGAACCTGCTCATGGGATAGTTACTAAATTATATGATAAAAAAGATTTTTTTAAATTTAATATTAATAAATTATTACCTTTTAATTCCTGCAACTCGATTCAATTGTTTAGAAATATTATACTTAATCAACTTTTTAGAATTTATAGATTATCAGATAAAAAATTTCATGCTTTGCACATTAATAACCTCAAAATTACCAGTAAAATGTATCAATATCCTGCATATTTAGTCAATAGTATAGTTAATAAGTTTCGATTAGCCTAAAATTCTCATATTCTCCCCTTATTATCTTATTTTAGCCGTACTTCTTCATTCTCCTGCAATTATATTTTCATCTTTTTATCTCGAAGCTTTAACAGTTGAATAACTCATTTTATTGCCTTTGCGCAGTACTGTTTTTATTACTCTCTTTGGCAACAGCAAATCACATCTTTTCATTTTGGCATATGGCAACGATGATCCAGTCATATTTTGCTCGTCATGGTTGCGCTGAAGAGGTGCGTTTTGAGGTATTTATGTTTCCTTTATTGTTCCAATCTTTATGCTTGTCGTCCATATAACACAAGTTTATAGATAAAATCTATCTTGTGTTTCAGAAACAAGCATTTTTGTGTTCATTTCGAAAAGATATATGGACCCGATGAGAATTTTTTCGAAATGAACTTTTCGTAAGCCTAATCTCGTAAGCCTAAATCTCCTCCATGTGCAAGCTTTTTTGCTTGATTTTTTTGTTTTCTTATTTGCATTCCTCATTTTTGAAATTTGTTGATTGTCTTTGTCCTTATGACTTGCATTATGCTTTATTATTTCCTCTTTTTGTCTTAATTTCTTTGTATTTGTAGAAAATTTTGGAATAGTGTATTATGAGTTACTACATACATTCTAACTTTGGATTTAATAATTTATTTTTATATACATATATATATATATATGTATATATATATATTGTTTACGAAAAAATGACGTATTGTTGCTTATGTGTATACTGATCTTGAAAATCGGCTTAAGACTTTTGATGAAAGGAGCCCCCTTATCGGGTGTTATCATAAGGAGTTGATATCAACAGATTTTTATGTCAAAAATATCCCCCTTCTTCAGAGTAAAAGGGCAGTAAAACCAGACGAGTAAAAGGCTTTACTGGTGCAATCCCTCTGTTATTTATTTTTACGAAGGAGTCTTCAGAAAGCGGTTGATATATTTAACCGAAATTTTATGCTGAAACAATAACGGAATATTTTAAATTTTGGAATATAACAGCATGTTCATCAAATATTTTATATTATGTTTTATCGTGTTATAGTCCCATTTCATCAGTTTCTCAGACTCTAAATTACAGCATTACCAAATAAAATAATATTTTACATTCAGCATCTTTTGATTGTTAATTCATTTAATAAGTCAGACAAAATAGTTAGCATGAAAAATATTACACAGATATCTAATATATATATATATTTTACTTTAATTTGGTGTGAAAGTGTCTGATTAGAATTAGAACTTTTCAAATTGTATTCTATATGATATCAGACCTTTTTTCAAAATGATATACTACTGTTCTGGTGGAGTCTTAATCCATTAAATTGATGACATCGCTCGCTATAACACTTTTGGTATAATTTCAATTTATTATTCCATAAATTAAAATAACTGAGATAGAAATCGAGATTATGGAGTAAACTTTTTCGCTGTGATTCAAGTATGACTGACTATTCCTAGTTAGCAAGATATAAAAAGAGTCATTCACTTTAGAATAAAATATTATACATATAAAAAATTGATGTCACTTTCACATATTTTCTCCTTCAATACATAGTATTATGTAAAGAGAAAGTATTCGATTAAAACAAACCCGAGTATTAGATATTGATGGATCTGAGCATCTTTGAATACAAATCAACCACTTTTACAATGATGTCTTTGCATTTTGCCTCCGTGGGTCTGTAAAAACGATATCTCTCGAACAAATTGAGATAATTGAATAAAATTTAACATGATTATTGCCATCGGAAAAGATCAAAGGGCTATTTATTTTTAGAATGATCAGGAAAGCACTCAATTTGAAATCATTTGCAGAATATGCACATCCACCTTTCGATATTGTCTTTGATCTATATTGGAAAAGTTCATAAAAACATATATATATATATATATATATATATCTGTAAACATATATATATATATTGTTTGTTCGGTCTGATAAGAATATCCTCCTAACACAATATGAATAAAGACATTAATAACATAACTTTAGAATTCCATATATTTAGCTATTTGACATTTAAATCGGGGCCAGAGAGTAGGATATGCTAAAGATAATTACTCCATCTGTCACCTTATTTGATTTGTATAAATCATCCGCACAATGGTAGGATGTTAAACAAAAGGCCATATACACACTGCTTGTCTGCAAATGTTAAGAAATTCGCACTGTCCACAAGTTTGCATCTGCGATAAGGCGTGGACATAAAGTAATTGTTGAAAAGCAAAGTGTAAAGCAGAGACCATCTCGTCATATACTTCTCGTTTGATACCTTCTCGTCAAAACCACACGTTGGGGTAGAGTTAAGAGTTATTTGTTATCCCCGCAGTACTGGAATTGTGAAAAATCCAAAGACTCTATCTATTCTATAAAGACATCTGCCGTTAAATCTGTGAGTCCAAAAGTCTATTCGAGAGGTTTGCGTAAATATCCGGTATTCTTTAGGATATCTACTGAGATTTCTGACGTTGGAAGGAAATTACATTCTGTATAGACGTCGCCCCCATTGCGGGACACAGTATGAACATTATCATGATCTTACCATGAAAATTTATTTGAGAAAACTGCTACACATTAAAATTATTTTTGTGGATAAAACGAATTATTGTCTTTGTACAGATTTATACTTGTATTCTAAACATCTTACGCTTTTATTAAAAAAATATTCATAACTGTGTCATAATCAAAGAAATGTATAGGTGTACGTACATGGAAAGTTTAATAGCATTGAAATGTTTTTTAAACATTAGCAATTATGGCATATAACATGCTTATTACAATATCAATGCAGTTAGGGATATTTGGAACTGATGAGCTCTAACAATAGGGATATCCAATTCTTAAAGTATAACCTAATAATGAAGAGTGTATTTTTTAAACATAATCACAGTAAAAAGCCTTGTTACTATTTCATGTTTAATTATTCAACCAAAATGATGAATAAAACCCAATTTATGCTAATGCCCATTTTTGATTTGTACATTTTTTTTTATTTGGGTATTTTTTGATGTATTACCATATGTAATATAATTTGTGATTAACTCCATAAATAGCAATTTTCGATCATGATACGAGGCAACAGTGTATTAGATTTAGACAAGCATCAATATTTTATAATGGAATTCGGGCCGGGCTTTGGGTGTCTTTTGGCCAGGTCGGGCGAATTATTTTAAGAAATCGTCAGTCTCGGACTGGGTCAAATTCTAATATTTTTGGACCTGGTAAAAATTTATAAATAAAGACCGTGCAGGCCTCTTATTCACAAGTCTGCTAGATAAAATTTTTGAAAAAAAGCATTACATAAAATTTGAAAAATGCCAAACAAGTAAAACTTTTATGTAATTATATTCTGATATATAATCGTTGTCCAAAATTAATTTTCATTGCATATTAATCGTAATTGTAATAGCTTACATTCTACAGTAATCAACTGTATCTTAAATAATAAAAGGCAATGTCTGTGTGTCTGTCTTATACACTATACGTTTCGCGACCGCGCGTCGGAGAGCTACGAAATTTGGCAATCGGAGACCTGGTGGGGAGGGAAGGGGACACATGAAAACCGATTTTTAAAATTTTAATTTTTTTTTTATTTATTTAATGTTTTATGCGATTTCGACCGTTTTTTGCCATTTTTGCCCTTTTTTCTCCATGATCCAGACGTCGTAGAAAAAAACAACTCACACCATCGGAAAGAGCAGACAATTGCGAGTAAAAATATATCAATTTCAAATCTGAATTTCGATTTCTAATATTTTTTAAAGATTTTAAAACAAAAGTCACTTTTTGCTCAAAAAAACGATTTTTGGTTTTTAAATTCTCGCATAGTAAAAAGTACTCATAATTTCGACTAATAATTTACATTTTTAGAAAGCTGAAATATCTGGCATTCTTACAAGTCTAATCTGGTCCAGAAATAATGAAAATTGCCTTCAGGATCGCAATTTTAAAGACGTCATGATTTTAAATTTCTCGGCATCGGCTCAGTTCTTCACCGGCATTTCCCCCCCCCCCCCCCCATCCGCAGTAGTTTCTTCACCGTCTCCATGGAGACCGCGCTTTCGGTTTTAAATAAATTAAGAGCCTTGCATAAGTGTTATATACATCGGGCGAAATGATATTTTAAATGGATATTTTAAATAATTTAAATGATTGAATTATGGTGATGTATTTGAAATTATTATATTTATGGATTGGTGGAACGATATGGATGTATTTTTGATTTTAAATGCATATTTTAATTTTTTAAATGGATATTTTAATTTCATGGATATTTTAAATGATGGAACGATGGAACGAGGATGGTGGAATTAAGAACTTAGCATATGGCCATTATAAAATTTAAATTAGCGCGCGGGAAGTTAGCGCGCGAGAATTGCACTCGGTAGGCCTGGGTTCGACTCCCGCCACTGACGCGGAGTGCGATCACGTTAAACATATGAGTCGATAAGTCCTTCCGAGAGGTTGATGGCAGGGGAAGGAGGGTACGGTCTCTGTGGATGCCCCCCCACTGGGTTCCAGTCCAAACTGGGTGAATAAAAAGAAAGTTATGGAGATTGTCGCGGAAGGCACGGTAGCCCAGTGGTTAGCGTGCGGGAATTTCACTCGGTAGGCCCAGGTTAGATTCCCTCCACTGCCAAAACTTCTGCCGTGTTCACGCGGAGAACGATCATGTTAAGCATGTGGGTCCGTAAGTCCTTCCGAGAGGTTGGTGGTAGAGGAAGGAGGGTACGGACCCTGTGGATGACTCTCACACTGGGTTCCGGTCTAAATTGGGTGATTAAAAAGAAGGTTATGGTGATTGTCGCGGAGGGCGCGGTAGCCCAGTGGTTAGCGCGCGGGAATTGCACTCGGTAGGCTCGGATTCGATTACCGCCACTGCCAAAACTGCTGCCATTTTCACGCGGAGTACGATCACGTTAAACATGTGGGTCCGTAAGTCCTTCCGAGAAGTTGTTGGTAGAGGAAGGAGGGTACGGTCCCTGTGGATGCCTCCCCCACTGGGTTCCGGTCTAAATTGGGTAAATAAAAGAAAGTTATGAAGATTGTCGCGGAGGGCGCGGTAGTCCAGAGGTTAGTGTGCGGGAATTGCACTCGGTAGGCTCGGGTTCAATTACCGCCACTGCCAAAACTGCTGACGTGTTCACTCGGAGTACGATCACGTTAAACATGTGGGTACGTAAGTCCTTCCGGGAGGTTGGTGGTAGAGGAAGGAGGGTACGGTCTCTGCGGATGACTCTCCCACTGGGTTCCGGTCTAAATTGGGTGAATAAAAAGAAGGTTATGGAGGGCGCGGTAGCCCAGTGGTTAGCACGTTGGAATTGCACTCGGTAGGTCCGGGTTCAATTCCCGCCACTGCCAAAACTGCCGCTGTGTTCAGGCGGAGTACGATCACGTTAAACATGTGGGACCGTAAGTCCCTCCGAAAGGTTGGTGATAGGGGAAGGAGGGTACGGTCCCTGTGGATGCCTCCCCCACTGAGTTCCGGTCTAAATTGGGTGGCACTTCCTGGCCGTCCAAACAGTTACCTTACACCTTACTGGTAGGTCGCGCCAGCGAGTGTGATACGGTTAGAATTTGCCACGGTCAGAATTTTCAAGGGTAGCGAACAGGCTGGTCGCCAAAGGCGGCTAGCATGGTAATATGATGAGGTCGAACTGAGACAGACAATCCCAAAAGATAAGAGTTTTCATGTTCACTGTATTGTCATATACCACAATTGTTAATGTTTGTAAAATATTTCAATGCTATTAAACTTTCTATGTACGCACATCTATATACATTTATGCGATTATGACATATTTACGGATATTTTTTAAACAAAAACTTAAGATGTTTAGAACGTAAGTATAAATCTATACAGAGACAACAATTCGTTTTATCCATATATTAATTTTAAAGTATAGCAGTTTTCTTAAATAAATTTTGTGGTAATGTACATACTGCGTCCCCCAGTGTCGGTGACATCGACAGGGGCCATAACTTCCTCTGTCTCATATACCTTAAAGTCTCATATACCCTAAAGAATATATGATATTTACGCAAAACTCCAGAAATAACTTTTAGATTCACAAATTGAACGGT
Organism: Amaurobius ferox; assembly: GCA_951213105.1. Classification (NCBI taxonomy): domain Eukaryota; kingdom Metazoa; phylum Arthropoda; class Arachnida; order Araneae; family Amaurobiidae; genus Amaurobius; species Amaurobius ferox. The sequence goes on along the minus strand of OX578137.1, from coordinate 149,948,820 downwards.
AGATAACCTAGTACAATAGATGGAGTCTTTTAACTTTTCACAATGCTAGTAATCCTGAGGGTAACAAATAACTCTTAAATTTGGTTTACACCCGTTTTATCCCTTCCCATTTCGTCCCTTACCCTACCCTTTTTTAAAATAGTAGCATTCCATCCCTTATCCAAAGTACACCTGTTTCCCTTTTCTCCCAACTGAGAGGGGTGCAAATGACTCCCTAGGCCCTAGGGGATGAGTTCCGAGGATTTCCGTCCCACTTGCGATGACTTTGAACATTGTATTGTGATTGCAGGTGTCTCAGAGGGAGTAGATCCAAACGACAATTCGCCAGCCGTGGTATTAGTGCCGAGAACAAATTAAAAATATTACTTGTAAATATATTGCTTCGAGTTATTTAAATATATTTAAATAATTTAGATAGAGTAAATCCTATCTTGTCAGATATCCCTATGAAATGGATGCTTATAATTGTTTTGTAGTACCATGAATATATATGTTTATGTAGTGGTTGTTGTGCAAACCCTTAATTGACGAACAGATTCCAAAACTTTTTAACATAATACTTTCTCTAGCATTGTAAATTACTCTCTAGTAGCAAAAGTATTATAACTTAGTCAAACATTATAATTCCTATTTTTGACCGTTTTACAAGTTTGAATTTCAATATAACGTTTTTGGGTCATATATGTGTATATATCAGTAAGTGTGTACAGTAGCATAGGCAAATGGGGGGGGGGGGGTTAAGGTCATACCTCCTCTTGCTTGAAAAATTACATAAACGAAACTTAGTATTTTCAACATTCCAAGATCCTGGTTATGTCTATGTGTGTAAAAGCCGTATGTGTTGAAAGCCGAGACCAGACAAGGCCGTATGTGTTGAAGACCCAGACCACACGACCAACCTTAGGGTTTACGGTAGCAAGATGTGTGGCCGGAAGGCCGTATGTGTGTCAAAGGTCTGCAAGAGTCAAGAATTCAGTGTCACTTTCACCCCACCTGACAGAGTCAATGCTTAAACCCGGCCCGGGCTCGAAGAACTTGACAGGTGTAGAACCGCGCCCGGCCTAGTTATGTTCAAACACAATTGAATCTCGTCCCGGTCCTTCCCGAAATGATTTATATTCAAATGTGCTAAAAGCCTAAATTTGAAAGGTTTGAAAAACGCAGAGTTTTTTTTTAAAACACAACCCACCCGAATTTTATTGGGCTTTGTTGGGTTTTAGTGGGTATTTTCCAGAAACGATTAAACTTTGATTTCCTCATATTTGTTGCACCTAATTTGATCATTTACCAGTGAAAGCTGGGGTACATTTGTGGAAAATGTTGAGAGCAAATTTGTAAAAGTAATTAATAATGCAACTAGTTTTCAACATTTTCTTCAAACTCAGACAAAGTTCGGGAACTGGAACTTGCGAGACAAACCGGTAAAAATCTAAAATTTTGGCCCATGCGAGTCATTAAAAAAATATTACATTCGATTTTTTTAGCCATTGTTATACGAAATTCCATATTGAAACTTTTAAATTCAGAAAAGTAAAAAAATAAATAATTTAGTAGATATGAAATAGTTAAATAATTCAGTAGTTATGAAAAAGAAAACATAATGATGAAATTTTAACATAAAAATGATGAGTTCATATTACTTGATAAAATAACTTAAAAAATCTGATGTGGGCAACACATGACTTTCCTTATATAACGTAATGAATTTACCACTTTTACAGTAAAATAAATAGGTTTTTCTTATAGTAGATACTAATATTCTTTCCAAGATATTGAATTTTCTACAATTTGTCGTCATTTCATTGATTTAGCGTCATTTTTATCCATTTGGCGAGATTTTCGTTAATTTGCCAACAATTCAAAAAGTCGCCATGTTGGCGACATTCCGCCAAAATTCGTCGCCAAAATCTCGCCAAGCATAATGGACAAAGAAATAAGTTATTCTTACAGCAGATAAATGAATATTGGCGTTCAAATACAAAAGTATTACTCAAAGTATCTTTTTTCATGAATGGAACGAGCTAGATCCACGAGAATGATGTCATCCAATATATCGCATGGTATTACTGAAAAGTGAACTTGTCTCTCAAGAGGAAATATTTTTTTTTTATTTTATATGACTTTCTGATAATTTTTTTGAAAAATGTGCAATATCTCGAGAAAGGTTCATGTTAGCGTTCTAAAATTTATGTCATTCGTTTTCTAATGAAAAATTACATAAGAAATGTCTATATGCGTATCTTTATTAGTGGCTTTGATTTTTTGACTATTTTTTCCAAATTTCATTTGAAAATTTAGGGGTGTTCTTAACATTCGATTGTGTATAAAAACAATAGGCTTCCAGTGTTTACGGATTGTGATTTTTGTACCAAATTTGGATCGATTCGGACCATTCGTTTGTCAGTTATCGTCTTCACAGACTCTCTCACACACACACACATACTTTCACAAACACACACACACACACACAGACATCACTTCAAAAATGTTTGATTCGTGATCAGGGATGCTTGAAACGTGCTCTCCCGTCGAAAACTCGATTTCGAATTTCGAATTTTCGACCCCGTCACAATACTTTCCTTATACATTATGTATATAAGGAAAGTAATAGGATTTTCTTATAGTAGATACTAATATTCTTTCCAAGATATTGAATTTTCGACAATTAGTCGTCATTTTCATTGATTTAGCATCATTTTTATCCATTTGGCGAGATTTTCATTAATTTGGCAACATTTCAAAAAAGTCGCCAAGTTGGCGACATTCCGCCAAATTCGTCGCCAAAATCTCGCCAAGAGTTATGCACTAAGAAAAAAGTTATTCTTTCAGCAGATAAATGACTATTGGCGTTCTAATACAAAAGTATTATTCAAAGTATATTTTTTCATGAATGGAACGAGCTAGATCCACGAGAATGATGTCACTCAATTTATCGCATGGTATTACATATGAAAAGTGAACATGTTTCTCAATGGGAATTTTTTTATATGTGACTTTTTCATATTTTTTTTTTAAAATGTACAATATCTCGAGAACGGTTCATGTTAGCGTTCTAAAATTTATGCCAATCGTTTTCTAATGAAAAATTACATAAGAAATGTCTATTTGCGTAACTTTATTAGCGGTTTTGATTTTTTAACGATTTTTTCAAAATTTCATTCGAAAATTTGGGGGGTTCTGAACATTCGATCACGTATAAAAACAATAGGCTTCCAGTGTTTACGGATTGTGATTTTTGTACCAAATTTGGTTCGAATCCGTCCATTTGTTCGTCAGTTATCGTCTCCACAGTCTCACTGACACACACACACACACACACACACACACACACACATACACACACACAGACATCACTTCAAAAATGTTTGATTCGTGATCAGGGATGCTTGAAACGTGCTCTCCCGTCGAAAACTCGAATTCGAATTTTCGACCCAGTCACAATACTTTCCTTATACATTATGTATATAAGGAAAGTAATAGGTTTTTCGTATAGTAGATACTTATATTCTTTCCAAGATATTGAATTTTCGACAATTGGTCGTCAATTTCATTGATTTAGCGTCATTTTTATCCATTTGGCGAGATTTTCGTTAATTAGGCAACATTTCAAAAAGTCGCCAAGTTGGCGCCATTCCGCCAAATTCGTCGCCAAATCTCGCCAAGCGTTATGGACGAAGACATAAGTTATTCTTACAGCAGATAAATGACTTTCGGCGTTCAAATACAAAAGTATTACTCAAAGTATTATTTTTTCATGAATGGAACGAGCTAGATCCACGAGAATGATGTCATCCAATATATCGCATGGTATTACTGAAAAGTGAACTTGTCTCTCAAGAGGAAATATTTTTTTAACACTTTACAACAAAGTTGAAAAGTGTTTATGACTTTGTTCATTCTGTCTGTCTGTCTGTCCGTTAGCACGATAACTGCCGTAAAAATGACTTAATCAAAATGAAATTTTAGTATGTTGTTCAGACGGTCTGTAGGACCTATGGGAATATAAATGAATAATATCACACAATTAGTTTTGGATTGAACCCGGGTTAAAAAAATGAAATACATTGAGGCCTATGGGACCTAATTTTTCTAACATTTTTTAAGCGGATTTAAAATTCACAAATTGCTTCGAAAATTTTAGGTAATAGTCAAATTGTTCCATAAAATATATAAAAAAAATTCAGCTAAATATATTCAGTAGTTTTTTAAATAAAAATTAAAATAATAATTACACATCTTCAATGAAACGATCACGTGACCATGATATGAAACGATCACATGACCCACTTCAAAATGAGATATGGCATCCATCTTGTTTCAAATTCGTGATTTTTTAAAGTTCTTTTTAATTCATATTGAGTGTTGTATCCATCCTAAAACTACTTTATTTCTGTTTAAATTCTGTGCATCTACATACTAAAACAACACAATGACAATATATTTCAGTTTAAATTCTCATTCAAATTTGATTATTTCTACAATTAAGCCTATTTTTCACCTATGTAAAATGTAAACAGCAAAATATATAGAATGAGTTGTATTAGAATTACTGTATTTCTTTAACACAAAATAATTCAGTCCATGGAGTCTGCATGGCTGATATGAATGAAATATTAATTGATTTTATAAACAGAAGGACGATATTTTTCGATGAAGTTTTAAGCATAAAGTTTATGAATTGTAGCTCCATGGTCTTAATTTTTAAATAAAATAAATTATTGTAGTATTGTGATGAATGAAATGGAGAAAGTTATGAATGAAATCCCGCTTTTATAGAGACATCCAGGTGTGTTATTTTTTCTATGACGTCATTTGAATTAATTTCAGTTGTTTTCGATGAAGTTTTCAAATATAATAAATTATCGTAGTATTATGATAGATTTAAAAATATTACCGTGGAATGTATTGCATTTTAGAGATATTTAAACCACGCAATTTATATTTCAATGCCGTCTTTTGAATGAAGTTCATTTTTTTCAATGAAGGTTTAAGTTTTCAAATATAATAAATCAATGTAGTATCGTGATAAGTTTTAAAATATTACCGAGGAATGTATTGCATTTTCGACTTTTTTGAATAAAATTGCATTGAAGTTGGAAAGTGTTTCATAATCAATGCTTTAAGCATGATTGATCTTTCTTGTTTTTATTTTATATGACTTTCTGATAATTTTTTTGAAAAATGTGCAATATCTCGAGAACGGTTCATGTTAGCGTTCTAAAATTTATGTCATTCGTTTTCTAATGAAAAATTACATAAGAAATGTCTATATGCGTATCTCTATTAGTGGCTTTGATTTTTTGACTATTTTTTCCAAATTTCATTTGAAAATTTAGGGGTGTTCTTAACATTCGATTGTGTATAAAAAGTGGCTTCCAGTGTTTACAGATTGTGATTTTTGTACCAAATTTGGATCCATTCGGACCATTCGTTTGTCAGTTATCGTCTTCACAGACTCTCACACACACACACACACATACTTTCACACACACACACACACACACAGACATCTCTTCAAAAATGTTTGATTCGTGATCAGGGATGCTTGAAACGTGCTCTCCCGTCAAAAACTCGATTTCGAATTTCGAATTTTCGACCCCGTCACAATACTTTCCTTATACATTATGTATATAAGGAAAGTAATAGGATTTTCTTATAGTAGATACTAATATTCTTTCCAAGATATTGAATTTTCGACAATTAGTCGTCATTTTCATTGATTTAGCATCATTTTTATCCATTTGGCGAGATTTTCATTAATTTGGCAACATTTCAAAAAAGTCGCCAAGTTGGCGACATTCCGCCAAATTCGTCGCCAAAATCTCGCCAAGAGTTATGCACTAAGAAAAAAGTTATTCTTACAGCACATAAATGACTATTGGCTTTCTAATACAAAAGTATTATTCAAAGTATATTTTTTCATGAATGGAACGAGCTAGATCCACGAGAATGATGTCACTCAATTTATCGCATGGTATTACATATGAAAAGAGAACATGTTTCTCAATGGGAATTTTTTTTTATGTGACTTTTTCATATTTTTTTTAAAAATGTACAATATCTCGAGAACGGTTCATGTTAGCGTTCTAAAATTTATGCCAATCGTTTTCTAATGAAAATTACATAAGAAATGTCTATTTGCGTAACTTTATTAGCGGTTTTGATTTCTTAACGATTTTTTCAAAATTTCATTCGAAAATTTGGGGGGTTCTGAACATTCGATCACGTATAAAAACAATAGGCTTCCAGTGTTTACGGATTGTGATTTTTGTACCAAATTTGGTTCGAATCCGTCCATTCGTTCGTCAGTTATCGTCTCCACAGTCTCACTGACACACAGACACATACTTTCACACACACACACACACACAGACATCACTTCAAAAATGTTTGATTCGTGATCAGGGATGCTTGAAACGTGCTCTCCCGTCGAAAACTCGAATTTCGAATTTCGACCCCGTCACAATACTTTCCTTATACATTATGTATATAAGGAAAGTAAAAATGATCGAAATATTGCGATCAAGATAATTTAGAAATTGCTTATAAATAATTAAACAATAAAACAGAAATTTAAATGAATAAAAAATCACCTGAAGTTATTGTTTAAATTAAAGAAAAATTAGTAGCCAGCAGTCTCAATAATAATAAAAACAGAATTTTATATCAAATGGTCATTCAACTTAGAAATACGAAAAAATGAAATGTCAATATCAGAAAATTTGAAAACAAAGAAAATGACACGCAAAATCAGAAATAATTGGTGATTTCAGTAAAAAATAAAACCTGAAAAATTCTAGAATGATCAAGTAGGGGAAAGGAATTTAAAATTACCTCAAAAGTATTTAAGTGCTTCAAGGTAAGTAAAATTTTTAGGATATCCTGAAAAATTGAAAAACAAATGAAATTTAGGATGTCATGAAAAGCCTATAATGGAAAGCAGTGGTAAATTTTTAACAAAAGTTAAAAAATAATTAGCCACTATAAATGTTTAAAATTATTCAGAAAATGAACGGGAAATAAAATTTGGAAGACTCTAAAAGTTAGAAAAATAAAGGATACTGACAATGACTTAAAGAAACTTAAAATTAGATAATGTTAAGAAAATACCTGAAATTAGAAAAACCAAATACCAGAAACTAGAAAATAGTACTAATAAATGCAACTAAAAAGGAGAAGATAGTACTAATAAACGCATTAACAATATTACCTCTAAAGAAGTATAAATATTTATGAATTTTTGCCAGTATTTTCACATGAAAATTTATAGTTTTGTATTTTGTGGGCAAATCTTTTGAATCTCCACTGATAATATTTGCAAATAAGTTACCAAGTTCGCCAAATTGATCGCCAAGCGTTACACACAGACGAAGAGAGGAGCTTTTCTTATATATGAATGACTATTGGTAAATTTTCTGTCCTTAAAACACAAAACTATTACACAAGTATCCTCTCTCGTGAATGGAACAAATTAGATTCACAAGAATGACGTTAGCAAATTTGTCACATAATATTGTATGAAAAGTGAACATATTTCCAGGCAGTTTATACTTATTTTATTTTTATGTAATATGTTTTATAAATTTACTAGAAAAACGTGCAATATCCTGAGAATGGTTCACGTTAGCTTTTTAAAGTTTATGTCGTTTTCACTTTTCCTGCAATACATGGTAATGTATAGGGAAAGTCTTGGAATCATGTCGAAAATCGCAACTCGAATTTTCGACGAATCTACACATTTCGAGACCTCTAGAAAACGAAAAAACTATTTTTAGCGTAACGTCTGTGTTTGTGTCTATCTGTCTACGTGTTTGTGCAATGTACGTATCCACTCTAACTTTAAAACTAATGGACTGAATTTCATAAAATTTGGTAGGTAAGTCACTTGGATGTGACCCTGCTGCTGATTAGTTTTCGGTACGGTTCGTAAAAACAAAACCCTCCTTTTTTTGCGAAATGGCCCTTAAAAATTTCATTTATCCGCTCTAGCTAAAATACTAACTTACCAAATTTCACAAAATTTGGTAGATAATTTATTTGTTGAATAATCTGGTGCTTATTAGACTTTGGTACGATTCGAAAAAGAAGAACCCGCCTTTTTTTTACGAAATGCCCAACAAAAAAATTTCATGTATCCACCCTAGCTAAAATACTAATTGACCAAATTTCCCAATATTTGGTAGATAAGTTACTTAGCAAATCATTGCTCGGACAAAAACTTTGATCTTTTCGAAAAAAATATTTAAAATATTTAATTATTGAAATAATTTTATATATTCATAATGTGCACCATATTTTCATTTTCAATATAAGAAGTTAAAAAGAATTGTTTACATATTTAACTATTAGGCTTGAAGATATAAACGTCCAAAGGGTTTATATTTATCGTACCGTTTCGATTAAGATAGCTAGTATTTTAAAAATAAAAACTATAATACAGTTCTGGAGTTATATAATCTCGTAAAATAAAGCTGCAAAATTTTATGTCCTAAGAAAATAATTTTAACCTTTTCTATCACTTATCAATTATTAATGTTATGTCAATTAGCTAATACTTTAAAATAATATGTCACTCATGGCATTCTTGAAAGAACGCTTAACGTTTCTTTGAGACAGAGGCACATTTGTTTGTAATGAAAAAATAACCTAAATGTCAAAGATAATGTCGAATCGAAGGCAGATTGGGAAATTGCAAGTAAATTATTCTAAATAGAATTTAAAAATGTCCGATCGGACAGTCAGAAAAATATGTCAATGATTTAACAATCATTGACATATTTTTCTAATCCAAAACCATCTTCGTGAGAAAAATTTTCAAGTCGTTAATTTTTCGAGATGTTCATTCAATGTGGTCTTCATTAACAATAAAAAAATTCTTATTATGGGAACAACTCATCAGCCATTTTAAACTGCAGTATACGTAACTTTCATTTTACTGCCCTAAATATTGAGTTTTGTATAGTGAGAATAGAGAACTTCCTTTTTGGAACTTTAATTTAATTATTGTAATAGAATGCTTTGAATAACAATGTCATTTAGAATACTAATTTGCACCTAATGGTAAATTTTAAGTTTCTTTATAATGTATTTTCAATACTAAAACGGGAATACTGCTAGTTATGTATAAAATAGATATAGACGAACATATATCTTCCCATAGGGAAATTATCTTTACTGTATATTTTTTTTACAAAGTAAAGCCATTCCAAATGGAACGGCCGCAAGGGGAACAAATCTCAACCCCTCCTACAGGCAAGCCGCGCTGTGAAGAGAAGAGACTATTGGGGAAAGCACACAGTTTTCCCCTCTACCAACAGGTGAGGCCCATCGAGGTGAAATACAGGTAGAGAGACTTATGACAACCTTTCCGTGACCACTGAATTAAGTCACATGACTTAGGCACTCCCCTACGCGCATATTTTCTTGCGCATCTCTCCTTCCATTGCAATTGCATTACGTTTCCGAAAGCGAGAATGCACATCGCGCGTTTGCTTTTACATTTAAGAGTGAGCGTCAGTAAATTTTCTGCCCTATCCGCGCTTTGTTAACTTTCGCGGCACACATATTTCGCCGAAATTCTGCTCAAACAGTTGCGAAATATTTTCTTATAGATAAAATGCTATGATTAGATTATATTAAAACTAAATTTAATACCCAATAAAGCATAGAATATATGTTTTATTTTAATTTAAAATATTTTTGGTGCTGCCATCTGTTGTCGTAATTTAATTCATACCGACTATTTTTTTTTTAATGAACATTTTTAAATGTCTATTCCTTCTAATACGCTATTAAATACAACAACAGATCATATATAATGCCATAATCACGGAAACGTAATTGAACTTGGAGTTGATGACAAAGGAACTGGAAGACATAACTGCAGTCCTCAGTGATGTACATTCAGATCCCTTATTAAATTTATAGAATGATAAATTACCTTTCCGTGATTGTGGAATTATTATATATGATCTGTTGTTGTATTTAACACTGTATTAGAAGAAATAAATATTTAAAAATGTTCATTAAAAAATAAAAATAATCGGTATGAATTAAATTACGACAACAGATGGCAGCACCAAAAATATTTTGGATTAAAATAGAAAATATACTCTATGTTTTTTGGGGCATTAAATTTAGTTTTAATATAATCTAATCATTGCATTTCAACTTTCAGAAAATATTTCGCAACTGTTTGAGCAGAATTTCTGCGAAATATGTGTGCCGCGAAAGTTAACAAAGCGCGGATAGGGCAGAAAATTTACTGGCGCTCACCCTGAAGCAAAATATGGTAATATCCTGCGCTGCTTATGGATGTACGTCAAAGTTTATCAAAAGTGGAGACACTACGTTTCACAGGTAAGTCGTTTCCATTCATTTTAAAACATATTTCATATAAAATACAAAGTTAATTGGCATGTACGACCATGCCTTCCTATAATAAAAGTAGGTTTTCTGGCTTTGTAAATAATGTATAGCCTTGTAATTATTTTTAAAATAAAATATTTTATATATGTTTGTGTACTTTCATAAACTGTACCTCTATAAATGCTTAAAATTAGAAGAGAAAAATAAAATAAAGGTGAAACTTTTAATACGCCTAGTTTCCTCTCTTGGCGACATTTCTTTTACGCCAACTTGGATTGTTTACATTTTCATACTCTTTTCCCCTGACAATGTTTTCATGCCATATAATACTATGAAATGATTAATAACTCCCAAGAAATTTATATAAATATCAGTAAGTACACATTTAAAATTGATATTTTTTGCTGAGCTATATTTTTCCAGACTTATAAAAATAAATACAGTGTATGGCCGTAAATATAATATTTCTTGAGAATTGTAGCAGAAGCAATTATTTTTTACACTTTCTTTTAGTATTAACTGTTTTTGTATGTACATTAAAAAATACTCGTTAAACATTTCAAAAAATCCTTAACTGTATATGTAATGTATCAAATGAAATTGAGCAATTAAATTGCGATTTGAAACTTTTTTATGATTATGAAATGTATAAAGTAACCATATAAAATTCCTAATATTTATCTATGATAAGTGCAATAAAATATACAAAAATATTTTTCAATTCAGATTTTGTGCATTTAAAACTTTTATTAAAATGTTAGCTAATTTCTATTATTTTTATTAGTTTTCCCAAAGATGAAGAAAGATGTGGGAAACACAACTGAAAAGAGAAAAGTTTTAAGCATTAAAATGTGCTATATGTGCAAAATATGCTAAATTGCATCAAAATAGGCTAAATGAAAAAAAAATTAACGTTTAGTCATTTTAAACAATTATTTGTTATGCCTAGTGTTCTATAAAGGCTGGAATTTTTTTAACAGTCGGTGGGGGAATGAGGATGTTTTTTACAGAAACTTAGGAACAAAACTGATTTCTGTTTTCAACTCTGGCTTTTTTCCATATCTTAAAAGTGAAGAAATCTAAAGTGTCTCACTGTCTGATGAATATGTAAAGCAAAGAATGATATTTTAAATAATAAAAAAAAACATATATAATGAGTCGCTGCGTAAATTCATAAAAGATTCAAAGTAATACTCTTTTTTTAAATTAGAATGCGAAGATATCATTACATTATGTTAAAAATTGGAATTGTGAAAATATTAAATTTTGGGATGCAACAACATAATAAGAAATTTCGCAACACATTTTTAAAAAATTAAAAATAATTTTAAATATGAAGAAATTATTGTCCTATAGCTCTTTGAAACTTCGTTTAGCTCTTTGAAACTTCGTTCTTTGATCCTTTTAATTATGTCAAAGTAATAATATTTTTTATCAGTGAGGAATTGAGTGTGAAAATGTTTCAAAATTGTGTTTAAAATGTTTATTCATTCCCCACTCCTTCCCAGCATTTAACAGGGTGTTGTTCTATTGATAAATATGAATTAATAAAGCCATTTTATTAGAAAGTTAAAGTCATTAACTTTTGCAGGTTAATGCCTTACAAGCAGCATTTTGATTTATTATAATAACATTGTGTCCAAATATTTTTAAAAGCAATTTTTTTTTTTGGGGGGGGGGGGGGGGGGCAAGGAATATAAAGTAACTGCTGCATAATCTGGGAATAATATACAAGATTTTGAATAGTTACAATCATATGCTAAATAATAATCATATGCTAAATATGATATAATCTTTCTAGATACAACGGATCTCGAGTTATTCCCAAATTATGAGTATATTTATATGGCGAGCCCAAGACGAGCTAGCCCGATAAGAATACTTTTGAATTCACCCGATAAGAATACTTTAATGAATACTTTTAAAATCTCAACGTTTATACAGGTTTTTTATTCAATATTGAAATGTTGATGCATAATATTAAACATCAACAACCTTAAATAATTAGTGATTTCTTGGTTTATTTTATCCCGTTTAATTTTATATATGTTACCGTTAAAGTATATAATGCAGTTATTCCATAGAATACCTAGTTATTCCATGAAATAACTGATCGTGTCCGTTAAAGTGTGTAATATGTTAATAATTTGACACTTTAACTAGTTATTCTATGAAATAACTAGGTATTCTATAAATTAACTAATGAGAGACAGTTAAAGTGTAAAATAAACAATTTATCTAAATTGAAATAACTAGGTATTCTATAAATGAACTAATGATAGACAATTAAAATGAAAAAGAAGCAATTTATCTAATTTATGCAGCGTATAAATGGTATTTATGGAAACGTACCATAAAATCATTTATTACAACAAGGATTACTAAAATGACACTTGGAATTACAAAGAACATTATTTCTAAAACAAAAACATTTTTTGTTGACACACTGGGTTTTGCACGAACATTTTTTAAATCCCTGACCAGTACCTAAACTTTGAGCTGTAGCAACCGAACGGAGCGATATTTCTACATCCGGTACTTCTTCGATTTTAATTAATTTTTGTTCGCAGCACTGAACTGGGATCGGGAATATAATTGTTTTATGCGGCCGTTTCTTGTGCCCAATTGGAAAAATCCTTCTTCGGTTATTTTTATGATGATAGCTGAAATAGATTTGGCATCACCTTTTCCTCTGTCAACTTCAGGCACTGGGATACGGACGGTAAACCCCACAAAGGCTTCACAATGAGATTTATCCGACATTAATTTCATCTTTTTCGCTTGAATTTCTAAACATTTTTTAGACTTTTCTCTTTCTCTTTGAACATTAAGTTCATTAAAACACAATTTGCAGATTTTCTGCTCAACTTCATCTTCTGAAACATAATTTTCCGAACATGATATATGGACAGGCTCCATACATTTGAAGCAAACTATATCTTCACTGCATTCTTTTAAACAGAATTTTACACTTTAACGGGCTGCTGATCGTTATTCTATGAAATAACTTGTTAAACCATGAAATACAAGAGAGTTTTACACTTTAACGGACACGATCAGTTATTTCATGGAATAACTAGGTATTCTATGAAATAACGGATTTCATACTTTAACGGTAACATATACACTATATAACCCAGTGGTGAATTATGTATTGATATACCTCGTTCTTCTGATATAAAATGGGTCTTTTCCATCCACATATTTGGAAAAAATGAGCAATAAGAATTTCAGAACTGAAAAATATTTTAAAATGTATATTCCTGCCCAACCCCTTCTCTGCATTTGACAGGGTGTTATGAACTAATAAAGCCATTTTATTAAGAAGTTGCAAGTTAATCTCTTGAAGGCAGCATTTTGATTTATTATAATAACACTGTGTTCAAATATCTTTGAAAACATTTTTTTTGGTGTGTGTGTGTGGGGGGGGGGGGGGGTCAAGGAAGATAAAGTAGCTGTTGCATAATTTGGGAATAATATTCAAGATTTTGAATAGTTATATGGAATTGTATATTGCTCAGCTATATTTCTAAATTTGAAAATTGGCATTGAGGCAATTTTGCACTTCGTTTATACAAAAACTAAAAAAAAAAGTATTTTGTTAAAAATACACGTTTACTGAAGTAAAAGAATAATTTTAGTGGCACTTTTATGATACTAAATGGTATGGTAGCTCTGTAAATGTATACTTTTAAAATCTCAATGTTTATCCAGGGTTTTTATTCATTATTAAAATGTTGATGCATTAATATTAAACATCAACAACCTTAAATAATATAATTAATGTTTTTTTCAAAATTAAGGACAATTTCACTGATAATTTTATTAATTGAATTGAAAACAAGTAAAAACAAACAAGAAACGTATTTTCTTTTCAAATACACCCTCTTATTAGTTGTATGTAACTTAAATATATGAAGGACAACACCATACAAAATGTTTGCTCCGGTTCCCGAGTTTTTCCTAAGAATAACATTAAGTTATTCTTCAGTGCATTACTCTTAACAGTTCCTGTACGAGCTCGGATGGCAAGGTTCAAAATCCAATGAATTAAAATATACCATGAAAGATAATCATGCCAAATATGATATGATCTTTCTAGATACACCGGATCTCGTGTTATTCTCGCATAATGAGTATATATCTATGGCGGGCCCAGGGTGGGTTAGCCCGATAAGGCTCAAAATACAAGAAATCAATATATACCGTAAAAGACAACGAAATACTAAATTTGGACCTTCTAACTAGAAAATTAAAATATATCACAAAAGACAACGACATGCTAAATTTCATGTTAGTTTGATTAATGGAACTTAATTAGTTAGGACCTAAACAATATGTATTTTGAAATACATCAGACGTATTCAGCACTGTTTTACTCCAGTACAAAAAAATATTTTATAGCGCCAAGCGCGGCAATAAGTCGCCAAGTCTGCGAGTCTTCGACCCTAAGTCACGTGATACATGCAGTGGTCACTTTTTCAATCTCTTCTGAATAGCAATGCGCAGTCTACCTATATCTCTGGTCGAAGGTGAGGACCACAGACTATTATACAGACCTGTCACTCTCGATAGTTTCGTTTTCGCGGCAACCATTAGAGATAGACCAAACAGAGGGTTGGCGCGCTCTTGGCGATGGTCTGGTTTGGTCCGAGCGCTTGGCGATGGTCTGGTTTGGTCCGAGCGCTTGGCGATGGTCTGGTTTGAGTCCAAGCCGATTTTCAATGTTATAACCCTATTTCGCTCGGCGAAAACTTAGAACAACAGACTAGCGTGGTTTGAGTAACGTGAAAAAGGATTATTTGTTAAGTGTTTAGATCATTTCATAGAAATGGATTGATAAAAGAAAACTGGTTGCGTTACAGGGTATGTAATTTATGTTTATTAAAATTGAAATAATTTTAGTTATCACCATCCTACATACGTGTTCATTATAAGTATACACGTGTTCATATAAGCATACATGTGTTCATCATACGAAATTGTGTTGTGTTATTACTGCCGGATTAGACTAAATTTTAAGAGGTAGTGGTATAATTAGTTAAAAAATATTTTCCGTATTTTTATAAAATGTGAAATAATTGATATTTGGATAGCTTTTTCTTAGTTGAATGTGATATAGTATGTGTATATATTTATGTAAAATTTTTATTAAGTGCCTTATGGTGGAAAATTCCCCCCCCCCCCTCGGGTAATTAATGATTGAGTTCCACAACTTCGATAGTGCATTTATGTAAATTTGATATTTACTATATGAATATTTTTATATTTAAAAAAAAAAGTCTATTATCAGTATCCCAGAACAAATTATGGATCAAGTAATTAACGATCAACACGCTAGTATACTTTTTAGACTGAAAATATTATATAATATTTCAGTCTTTTGAGTATGTTAGCTTGTAATTTTTTGTGCATTATGTTTTATAGTGAGACAATGCAATGTGTCTATTTTTTAATCTATTTTATGATTATTTGAATTAAGTATATAACTATGTTTATTTAAATATTCTTAAACTAATGAATATATTTATGTTGCAGATTAATGTATTTTTAAATCCTGAGCCCTTCTATAGTTTCAAAAATTATAAAAGTACAGTCCTCAACATTTTGTTCCCCTCCCGTTTAAAAAAAAATCGCCAAGTGAGCGATAACGCGCCAAATCTGGCAGACGCATCGTAGTTCGGTTGGTCCAACTCACGAGCTCTAGTGTCTATGCGACATCCCATGTTAAAAATGTTGCCATAGGGTCCTATGGGAATGAACCTTCTGAATAAAGTGTCTATAATGTATCTAGTGTGTTGACCCCCGGCACAAACTGGTTCTCGAGAGAGATGAAATCTGACTGAGGGCGCCACAATCGATTTGTGTCCAGGCTAGCAGATGATAATACATTGCATTATACTATAATGACAGCAGTTTCCCCGGGAGAGACTTGCTATTTAATAAAATTGTTTGGTATAAAATTGTTAACGTGCGATAGGTTTCAGTTTTATACAACCTATTTGTGTGAAGATTGATAAATTTTAGTAACTGTAGCAGTAAAAAAAAAAGGAAAAGAAATTGATAGCTAAAATGTCTTGATTTTCATTTTCTACTTCTTGACATCAGAAATTCCCCTAGAAAAAAGCTTTATTACATGAGAAGGGATAATTAAAAAAAAAAAGGGGTGTTCAAATTAAATTGTATATATATATTTTTTTTATTAAAAACTACAATAAACTAATATTTCCATAAAAAGTAGGTACATTTACATTCTTTAAATTAACACACTATGTTGAATCCCCTGGGGGGAAACATGCATAATTTAGGAAAATACTATATAAGTACAGTATAAATACAGGAAATACTGTATATAAAATTTGAATAAATTTCTTGTTTAAGTAAATTTATTTTGCATTCATTTAATCTCACCACATCTTGTACCCTAAATTTCATAAGATTTCATCAAACGGTTCTTAAAATATCATACGCGCAAGTTCAAAAGTCAGTGTTTTGAAATAAATGAGATCAAAGTATATATTTATCTTTATTATTGTAGTATTATTGATGTATTGTAATTTCTTAATATCTCTGGAAATAATTAACATTAAAAAATACCAATGGTACCAAAATGTTCAGAAATGACCAGACTGTATAGCTAGATAACAAGAAAAAATACAGTGTCCCCTTCATTTATTTACACAGAAAATATTTTATACGTTTATTTCCAATAATATACAATTAAAATGAAAGTTACTTGGTCTTAAATTATTTGGGCAGACACTAACCATTCCTGACGCTTCGAAAATTTTTTTGAAAAAATCATTAAAAAATCAGAACTTTTAGTACTGTTAAATAAAATATCATTAGAATGCTTGAATAGTGTTAAATAAAATACTATTTGAACCGTTCAAGAGATATTGTATGATTTTTCGAATAAATTTTGAAAAAATCATTAAAATATCATTTCAAACATTAAAACGCTAGCATGAACCGTTCTCGAAATATAGCAAAATTTTCGAATAGATTTATTAAAAAATGAGACCTATGAATAGTGTTTAATAAATATATTACAACCTGGCGCAAAGCAACGAGTTTGCCTAAATTGTTTTTTCGTCGACTGTGTAAGGTCCATCATGTTAAAAAAGGGATTCAAACATGAAATAAAAAGCTAAACAATCACATTTAGCCCTGAAAAGGGCTGTTAATTTCGTTTAAATTGCAGAAATAAAAATCACTGTAAAATATCTTCGGACGCAAACAAATCTCTGATGAGTTTAAGTTAACGCGAACGGCGAGCGAGGAGAACAATCGGACAACAGTTGACTACAGCGCCCTCTCCCCGTTTCATCCTCCCCGGAAACCAGTTTTGGAAAACTGTCAAGGGAGCACGTTACACTAGATACATTATAGACACTTTACTTCTGAATATAGTATTCTGTGGTGAGGACCACAAGGTAGTCCACCTCTAGTATTCTAAGAAGGGGGTGCAGACAGGATGAAATGGGGATAACAAGAGACGCAGGATGAAATGTGAAGAGTTAAAATGGGACATTACCGTATTGTAAAGGGTGTTGCCTTTATGATAGCAACACTGACTATTTACGCTTCAATAAAGATAGAATAGGAACAAAATTCCTTCACAAAATGTCTGGGAGATAACCATACCGGCCGTATTAAGCATAGACATAATATATATGTCTTACTCATAGAAGATTTCACTTAGTTCGAGAAGCAGGGACCGAATCGCAAAAGTATTTTGAATGTGAAATGAAAGCTTATTGTTGAAAATATAAATATAATGGTAAACAATCTGATGTGGCCAGCACGTGATTTTCCTTATATAATGCAATGGATTTTCTAGTTTTACAGTAAAAAAATAATGTATAATAAAAAATAATGTGTAATAATGTAATAACTGTGTTTTTATTGTTAAATTGTACATTTGGCGATTTTCCGGATGACAGCATGTTAACCTATTTCAAAATACTCAATTAACTTATACTTCGCGCAACTGTAAGTAAACCATTATCAATATTGATAGCATCCTCAATAAGTGTCCTCAATATAGTCCATATATTAAAATACTTTAATAAATAATTCATCAATTAGACGTAATTTTCATTAATTGAATGTCATTTTTTCAATTTTGACGATAATTTTGTCAATCTGGAAGGAAATATCGCCCAATAGGCAATAATTTGCTAAAATATTAGCTAAGTTTATCAAATGCATCACCAAGTGTTACAGACAAACGGAGCGAAGAGTATTTCTTATATACTAGAAGGTATACTCGTCATATGACGGAGATCAGAATTTTTGAGACATTACTACCCATTTGGCGTGATTTTTATCAATTTGGCGAATCTTTTGTCATTTTAGCAACATTTAAACTAGTCACCAAGTTGGCGACGCTCCGCCAAATATCTCGCCAAGCGTTAAACACGGGCGGAGAAATGTGTTGGTCTTATAGTAGATGCTGAATATAGTAGTTACCAAGATATTGATTTATCGTTAATTAGTCGTCACTTTCAGTGATTTAGCGTTATTTTTATCAATTTGCTGACAGTTTCCTTAATTTGACAACATTTTAAAAAGTCACGAAATTGGCCACATTCCGCCAAAATTTCTCCAAACGTTATGGATGGAGAAATAAGTTATGCTTGTAGCAAATAGTTGAAAATTGGTATCCAAACACAAAAAAGTATTACCTAAAGTATCTTTTTTCATGAATGGAACTAGCTAGATCCACGAGAATGATATCACTAAATTTATCGCATGATATTACTTATGAAAAGTGAACATATTTCACAATAGGTAATATATACAGCTAAACAGCTCAGCTGATCTAAACCGCTAATCGCTTTGGAACAGCTGAATAGAGAACTCTATATTAGGGATAAATATTTCACTAATTTTGTTTCTGAAGCTACAAATAATCTCAGAATTTTTTAAGTATAAAACAACAAACTTGTTAACTTCCTATTATATAAGAGGGATATATATAAAAGAGAGGCCAGAATCATTTTGGGTATGATATGCTTGACAGGAGAAAAACGTATATTTCAATTTTAACTAATTATAGAGAAATAACTTTTCTCTTATCATGAAAAGTATTACTACAATTTGTTACAAAATAAGATTCACTGTGTAAGAACTGTGCCAAACCAAATATTTCTTATCTTTATAGATCACCAATTAATCATCCGAGATTTCATAGCGATATTTTTAAAAGTATGATAAAGCATTTTTTTCCCTCTTTGCAAGTCTACTAGGAAAAATTGAGGTGAGCAAGCAAAACGTAATCTACATTCTTTTAATACATAATTTTAATACAGATTTTTGGTCATAAATGATGGAATACTTCTGAAGAATTAAATAATGACAACGGTAGTCATTCTGCAATTAAATAATAATAGTATTTATAGATAGAATATTTCGAGATTCTACTTTCATAGTTATGGTTAGTTTTTGTGCATTGGGGGAATATGCTTTTCATATTTTAATTTTTATACACATAATAGGCATTAGTGGATGACAATTATATTCCCATCTAAGGGTACAGCCTCCCATTCCCTGTAAAAATACGAAGTTAACAAGTCTGTTGTTTTATACTTAGAAAGTTCTGATATTATTTGTAGCTTCAGAAACGAAATTAGAGAAGTATTTATCCCTTATATAGGGTTTTCTATTCAGCTGATTCAAACCGTTTAGCTGTTTAGATCAGCTGAACTGTTTAGCAGTTTGGATCCATTCTATTTTTCTTCACAAAATCTTTTTACAATGTGGCTGATTTCCTCATAAATTGTTACCTCGTTCAAATAATCTCTCAGAAAGAGCTGTAATTGTAAAACAGTGATTAGAAACTTCATAAATATAGCTTGTTTGTATTAGGTATTTACGAATGTTTTTTTAATTGTGTTGATACCATGTTTGGTGTACCGTCTACGTTAAATTTACATATATGAAAGGAAATGCTTTTTAAAAACAGTTGACAATCAAATCTTGGCTGTTTTGTAACGCTTTGAGATATAATTTAGATATAACTTTTTATTTTGAAACAACTTTTCCGATATAAAGCGAATTTTGGTGTCCTCAAAAGTGCTGTTATCTGATTGTAAATATTTACGAGACTTAAAATGAAAATTATAGCTTCATTAATTTATATCAATCTATTTTGAATGAAATCCGATTGTTAATATTTATATAGTTCATCAATATCAATATATAAAGAGCTCGAATCCCAAAATTTTATTTGACAACTGTTGTTGCAACTGATGTCGCCTGACAAAGAATATGCATCTACTGATTCTTTAAATTTTCCGCGGATATTTGAGTAATATTCTTGATTTGTGAGAACATTTCTTGAACGAAACAGCAACAAAAATGAAGATAAGAATTCGAAACACAAGATTCTGTGACAGTATCCTGAGACTTCACAAAATCTGCTGAATGATAATGTTACGAAACTCGTGAGTAAAAAAATTAAAATTTTAAAAAGGTCCATCCTTAAGAGTTTTGACCGACTTGTATTATTTAATTAACTGCGATATTTAGAAAATAATACAATTTTTTTAGACTTGTCTAGTTTTACGTCTACAGAAAAGGGTAAATAAATATCTAATTTACCATTCTATTTGCTTATCTACATGCAGAAAAGTCATGAATTACACTCAAACTTGAGAATCCCGGTAAAACACGAAAATTGTATCATACGCTAGGCAACTATGACTATCGCCCCCCCCTCCCTCTGTAAATAACCTGAAGACTTTTCAACCGATTGTTTTGTTGAGCTTAAATTTAAGCAGGATTGTGAATAAAATTATTTTCGATTTTTTTTTTCACTTTTATACGTAAAACTAAAAATTCTGAAACATATTTCCAAGTTAAATATTGCCAAAGAAACGAGATCGTTTTAACAAAACTTTTGTTCCTTCAGTCATACTGAGTGCAGAGAATGGTTTGATATAACATCCGTCCTATCCTCCAACACGTACCTGCGGTACAACAAGAATTAAAATGTATGTCTTTATAATTTTTATTGTTTTATAATGAGCGTAAGCGGGTCTCAACAGTTTTGTATACTTTTTTCGCTGTTTTATTATACTTAGATGAGATTAAAATTATGGCAAGGATTTTTTCTGATGGAGGATTGTGGCAAAGACTTCTCCTTAATTCGCGTAAAAATAAAAGGCGAAAATTAACTTCAAAGCTAAATACCTCCTGAAGCATCGATTTCTGTGAAACGTTTTCATATAATGAAGAAGTCCTGGGAAAATGATATTATTGTCCTAACACAAATCCTCTCCCCCCCCCCCCCCTCAAAACCTCTAATTTCATACTATAGTCCGGCTCCCATGAGTTGGCAGATGACCTTGGATGAGTCCATTTCGTTATAGGGAAGAAAGCTGGTAAAACAGACGATCTGCGCACTACAGTGAAAGGGTTGCCAAACGCAGAAACCTGTTTGGCGATCGCATTTGCTGCGCGTATTTCGCCAATTGTTTGAAATTTAGAATAGTTGGAATGCTTTACTAGCATTGCGCTTACGACTAAGAAAATGTCTAACATCTGTTCCAACTTCTAACGTCTGCTTATTTAATTAATTAGAATCTGATATTTGTGAACCGTGCTTTTATCGACAAAATGTCTGTAGAAGTAAAAGTAATTCGTTCCAAGGAACGAAATGTGGTCCACAAAGTCCTCGATTTTTTTTTTAGGCTGAAGCAAATTCAGAAAAGTTATGCACCCCCATCCGACAGCCCTTGCCAGCATTACAAAGGAGCCGTGGATTAAATATTGTGAGCACGCAGTAAAAGTTGAAAATAAATATTGGGAAATTGACAATTTAGTGGAAGAAACCATAGAAGAAATCAGTTTTGTGGTAGGTGCCGACTCCCAAGAGTCAACTGAAAGTATAGAATCAGATTTCGAGAAGGGCGACAGCGGTACAATTTTTTAAATATTTTATATATAAAATATTATAAAATAATAACAAATATATATATAAAAATATAAAACAGATATTTTTTATATATTTTTATATTTTCCAAATTTTGTAACTCTGGGGGGGGGGGGGGGGTGATAGATTCCTTAGATGACATGGCCATGCAATGTAATATCTAATGATGAACTGACTGTCCGAATAGTGGCCCACAAGCAAGGAAAATGGTTAGATAACATATTTAAAATTAATTAAATTACTGAAATTTATTTTAGAATTAACAAATATTAATACTTTATGAAATATGTAACTGTATAAAATGTGATTCATAGAACTTACTGAAATGATTTTCAATGGCAGCAAAAGTGTTTAGATTGAAACGTTTTCTTTGTATTTTATACAAATTAAACAACGTTATATAAAAAGTAAAATACACAATGATAAAAATATAAAGATGTGTGTATGTCAAGGTATTTTTTCCCCTTTTATAGATGGATCGAGGGTCTTTCCTAAAGAAAATGTCTTATTACACAAGCGAGCAACCCATAAATTACGGGAGGGGGGGGGGGGGGTAATCTCAGCCAACAAATTTTTGGAACTTTTAAACACTGCTTTTCAGTAATTTTACAAAGTTTCCAGGAAAAAAATTGAATTAAAACTGCAATTTCAGTGTAATTTCAAATAATTATTCGTGCTAGTTTGTGCATATAACTCAAATTAATGAATTATAAAAGAAATAAAGAAAATAAATATGAATCTGTAGGGAAGGCATGTGCTGTTCACATCAGTTTTTTCCTTTTAGGAGATGAATCATTCATTCATCCGCACGAAACGCATTGTGCATTTCTCCTAAATAAAATAGTTTAAGTTACAAGAAAAGTATTACAACCGAAACTCTTCAATTTTAACAAAACATTTACGACCATTATTGTTTTATTATAATATAATTTTAATTATTATGAAGAAAGCATTTCCACCACATCCCAACAGTAACACTGAATGTACTTATACATATAAAGCTCTTTATCGTTCTGCATAAATCATTTTCGTACTGCACAAATTCTGCATTATTAATTCGCACTAAAGGCGCCAATTCTGGAAACCCGTTCTTCCTAGTACGTTTCTACCTGTCATTGAATTTAACTAATGGATTCGTCCAAAGTCACGTGACTCAAATGCCTTCTCGTTGGAGTCGCACTATAGTTTGTAATTTGTTTATAAAATATTGATACATTAATATTAAGCATCCACAATCTTAAATAATGTTATTAATGCTGTTTCTAGATTTTAGGACAATTTTACTAATAATTTAATGAATGGAAGTGAAAAAAATTAATAAAAATTGAAATGCAAATTAATAACACAAGTCCTAAAGAATATTCAGCACTGTACGCTTTTACGCAAACAGTGCTGAATAAACGAATTTTTGAATTGCTCAATATGTTTAAGAACATGGTGGCTACACACATCATTGAATAAATGGTTGATTAGTATTCAGGGATGTCCTAAAAGTGTAAATTAATCAAAATGCGAAAGTCGGTTTATTGACCCCAAATATACTTATTGTAGGGAAAGTAACAAAATGCTCACGAAAGTCATTTGTATTCATAGACGTTTACAAAGGCGAAAAGCGGTCGCGATTGAAAAAATTTGGAAAATGTTGGTCTAAATGCTAATAAAAGAGTAATAATATATACGGAAACAACATTATGAGAAACACATGAGCTTCACTTACCTTTTCTGGCTGATATCCGAGAATGAATGAAATCTTGCAACTAGCACAAAAGAAAACGACGTGTCAAAATATCTAAGTCTGCATTTGCATATCCCTAACAAGAATCAGGTCAAAATTATTTTCAGTATTCATACTGCTTCAATAAAATGAATTGATATGGTGTCTCTTCTCTGCTGTGTCTTGCAGCACCAATAAACTCGAAAATGGCCAACAACGCTTTCTATTCCCGTGTCATACATGAAACTAGTACGGACATGTATCTGCTGTGATGTACCTTTTGAACTTCCGTTTGTGACTGTTTCTCAAAGAAATTTAAACAAGAGGTAGGACCATCCAGAAAGGATTAGTGTAATCCCCCTTCTCCCTCTCAGGCGTGATGAAAACACGATTTTGTATCCTTTCGTTGTCAGCGATTAAAAGTGAAAAAAGAAATATATTTAAAAGTAGAACGAAATATAATTTTTCTAATTGCACATCCAAACCATCGAGGTAGTATATGCTCTTTGCGTCACACGGAGAATTTTGCCCTTACGTTTCCAAAACAAAATACTCGTCTGCTTAACAGTATAGAAATTTTCATTATTTCTGCATTAAAAACGGCTACTGGTGAAATTTATAATCGTTTAACCTCTACTTTTAGTAGAATATATCTAAATATTTCTTCTTTAATGGATATTTTTAATTTACCGGAAAATAAAATATTCACTTTCAATATAATATACATAACGAGTTTTTTTTTTGTTTTAAATTCGTTATGTATCTTTTCCTTCTCATTCGCATATACACTGCAGAATTTTCTACTAAATTATACATCTTCAGTACACTAACTAGTGATTACGGTAAAAACGAGTAGTTGTGTATATTCACTTAAAATCACTTAAAGTGCACTTTAGCAAATAAAATATTTAAACATATATTGTTTCAAGTATTCTAAATTATTTACTTTCAGCACAAAGGTAAATTTCAATGTTTAATGGATTTAGCTTCAAATTTTATTTGCCATCATCGTCAGTTTACCCGCTATGGTAAAAATAATGCCCTTATGCCCTTATGTTATTGCACATTTCACTACGCAGGCTGTTTATTTACGCTCGTGCTCATGCTCTATTATTGACACAGAAGAACGACACAGTATTTTTATTATATGTATTTTTGATTATTTTTAAATTAAAGTTTCCTTAATTCTGAGTACAATTTAACAGTATTTATTCATAATTGCAATATGAAGTACAGAATATCTGGATATAAATATAAATTGAAAGGTTGATTCCACTAGATATGAATAAGTTCCTAACTGGGCTTTATGACGATATGCCAAATATCCTGCAAAAAAAAAAAAAAAAAACGCAAGGCTTCTTTTTCATTTACAACAGGACTGAAATGAATGTCATGTTGAGGCTCAATGGGGGGGGGGGGGGGGGCAATCTGCAGTGATGATGCATAGTCTTTTTCTTCTAATTTGAAAAATAAAGTCACAGTTAGTGTTTGATCTTGGTTATTTTCCACATTTGTATTTATTGGCATAGGAAGCTTAGACCCAAGCAATAATGTTTTAAGTCGGAATTTGAAATCAGTAGTAAGAGGATGGTTATAAAATCGTACAAGACCTCTAATTTGGGAAAATATATTTTCTAAAGCATCTTGATTGACTCTACTTGTCATTATGTATTTAATATTATTTTCTTTCATTTCATCATAAAGTCCTTTTATGCTTGCTATTGAAACAAAAATGCCTTTTTGGAAAAGCAGTATTGAAGTTTTAGAAATGACTCTGAGTTCCGTAATATCCGCTTGCATTTGACTCAGAATTTGCATTTGGTCATTCATATTATTATTTCCAAAAGCTGAGCGCTTTGATTTATTTTCATCATTATTAACGCGAGAGTTAAAAACATCGACACATTTTCCCATGCTTCGGAAAGGTCCGGCTAGGGACCAGTGACGTCAGTAATTCCAAGAACTCTGGACAGGAGTAGGTTGCCATAAACCAAACGGGGGAAGGCTACGAAAGACGTCAAGAGCGACCTCAAACATTCAATGTTTGGTGTGTAAAGGTGAAGCAAACTTACAGGCGAATTTGCTCCCGCACAATCTCACTCCAATTCCCGTGACGCATGCGCATTAGCTCGGGGGAAATAGTTGTGTACCAAGCAGGGGGGAAATGGGTTATTTCTTTTCTTCATCGCAAGTCAATGATGTGTGTGTGGTATATTTCCACGTGGTCCGAATTTATTACAATTTTAAGCTGTAAATTTAATATTTTTATCACTTCTTTTACATGGTTGACATGTATTTAATCGCGTATTACAATTCTGGGCTGTGTACATTTGATTTTCCGATTGTAATTGTTTTAAAATGACCAATTTGCTGAGTTTCTTGCAAACACAAAAGGTACGTGAATTATTTCTATCCTAAAAGTATTTAATCTATTGTTTTATTTAGTATGCATATGTAGTCGCAATAAACACCTTTAGAAATAAGGGATCTTGTCGTTTAGGATTCTTATCATGATTATATTTATTCGTTGTATACTTAGAATTTTGATTCTACTAATCTACTGCCAGTTGATCAGAATAGCTTGACATAAGCCAGTTGATTAGCTTGTTTGAGATAGAATTATTTTTAATTTTCTGTCTGTTCAGGTTGATTTGCTGGATGTGTTGAAGCAGATAGCATTAGAAATAAAATACTATTAGATTATTTATACTGTGTAATGACTATGCTATGTTTTTAATTTCTACTGATTTTAATGAGTCTCCAAATATATTAATTAACAAGACTTTTTCTTATTTGGATTATTTGATAAAATAAAGAGTGGAATGACTGTTTATTTTCCGAAATATTGCCGTTGCTTAAAAATTTTGGCCCCTCAATCATTTAAAGCAAAATATTCAATTCATACAATTTAGTATTTTTTAGTTGTGTTAAATTTTAAGTAAAATTGAAAATAGTTTATAAATTTTGAATTCAAAAAGCTGAAATTTTATTTTTATCTAATTTGCTAATTGGATTTTTGATTATAAAGGGGCCGGTGTAAAGAAATCTTATTTTCTTCATTTTTCAATCACAGAATAGTAGTTTGAAACTTTCATATATTTTAAAGCTATATGTTAATGGTGTCACTCAAAATATACAAATTTGAGTTATCCTTTTCAAAACGAATTTGATTATGAATTAAAATTATTTCTTGAAATATGTTTATACCCTTAATTTTTTTTCTTTACATTCTTAACATTTTCTTTATTAAAATTAAGGAATATATATAAAACAATAATCTGTTAAAAATAATGTTTATACCATTTCATAAGTGAAGGCAAAGGATTAATTAGGTTTTCCTTTCCGTTAAGGAAAAATTCACATATTTCACTAATATGTAAATTTTATTCTAATTTTTTTATCAATAAGTAAATAACATCTGTTTTCAATATATTTTACAATCTGTGAAAAAACTAATTTTTTTATCAATATGAAATTAATGTGAATATTTTAAAACAAATTCAGAAAATATAATTCTGAAAACAAATTGAAAAACAAATGCATTCCATACTCTTTTTTTAATTTCTTCATAACATAAAATATTTTTCCATGTTATACGAACAATTTTGACCTCTCGATCATTTAAAGCGAAGTAGTTTATTCATACAGTACGGTAATATTTTAGATTTTTACTAAATTTAAGGAAAAACTATATATGTTTGTTTTGTAAATTTAACAAATCATGTTATACAAAATTTATGAGAAAGGAATATATAACGTAATCAGTTTTGCATAATCTTTGAAAAAATAGTCTATACTGAAATCACATCAGTATTATTACTATTACAATACCACAAAAAAGAAAAACAAAATATTTTATGTTACAAAGTCTTGTACAAAAAGATTTCGTAGGCATTAAAAAAAAAAAAAAAATAGGAGGAAAAGCTGGGGTGCAACGCGTTGCGGCCCCGGAATGTTGTTTTCTCTGCATACCTCCGTCAATTTCTCATAGCGCATGCGCCGGATTTCGTGTTTACATTAGCCCAATGGAAGCTTCCCTTCTTTATATGTATATTCTTTGCATAAACGAATGGCCTACCTCTCTTACTTCCATTTACCTTGCTCTAAACCCACGATGTGAGTCGCACGGTCGAGGGTCTTCAGCACACCAGTCAATTCGCGAACGAGCCAGATGTTTTCTTGAATTTATAGTTACTTTGTCTCTGCAGCATGTACTTTATTTCCTTCATAGTGCGCAGTTTCACATATTGTGAAGTGTTATCACAACCACGCCATGTGCAATTGATTGATGAATCTCTTGAGATGCTTATTGAGAAGCTTCAAACTTATTAGCTAGGCACAGAGCAGCTCTGAGATCTTTGCATTTGATCATAAGAACTGCATGCTGGATTTCTGGGTTACGATTGGCATCTATAATGGCATCTATATATGGCATCTATATATCTGTGCTGCAAGGCTTTCACAAACATCCATAGGGCATTCTGCAAAGGATAATTGTAAAAGGTTTTCAATATACGACGCCAGCTCTTGTAAACTCTCTCCCCAGACTTTTGCGGAGACTGTCTATTTCATTCAAATTATTTTCCCCATAGCTGAGTTCCAGGACATTCAGTACGGCTACGAAGTCCAATTTTTTCTCGATCGGGAGCGTCAGTAAAATATCAGCCGCAGGATCTCGAAGAGAAGCAATGAGCTGGCAGGCTTTTGTCTTTTCGTTCCATTTGGTCGCTCCTGCAATAGTGTCGAATTGCGCCCGTAAATTGTTTTTGATATGCTTTGTCCGTCAAACGTAGGAGATTTTACTTTGTATACTGACTGTATGAAAAATTCCGTATTGGTGACCGACGATATTTTCTCGACAGCAAATAATCTCTTTTTGAGCTTTTTCATCTCTTCTTGTTCAGCATTAATTTTTTTTTTTGCGTCGATGTTATATCTGGTCTCATATCTTCTTAGACTGATTTAATGTTTAGTTTCACTTCTTTTTTGATCTCTTCTTGTCTGGCTCTCATTTCGCCTCGTACATTTCTGATTTCTTGTTTCATCTAAAATTTAATTGTTTTCTTCATGTCGGCTTTCCTCACTTTCATTTCTGTAATATCTCCTTTAATCTCGTCTTTCATTGCTTCTTGTCCGGCTTTAATATCTTCTTTTACGGCTTTCATCTCGTTTTGTCCGACTTTAATCTTTTCTTCAAACGCTTCTTATGCGGCTTTCATCTCGTCTTGTACGACTTTGATTGTTTCTTGTTTATCTTTCATGTTTTTAATCAAAGGCATCCTCATTCAACTGTTCTTCCATTGCTTTCCTGGTCATTACCATATAAATTTTCAAGTTTCCAGAAATTCCATTTCTGACAACAATTTGGTTCGAAGTATTTATTCTTTGGAATCGCAGGAGTGCTCTGAGGATACAAGAATGAGTCCTAATCTATGGATACAGAAAACAGCACTTAAATGCTTCACTAATTTCACAAAACAACCATTACTATTCTCGAAACATCGACGAAAATCATTTCACAAAACAGAGACTACAATTCTCAAAATATTGACGGACATCATAGTTCATTGTGGCTCATAAGGCTCCTTTATATACGAGCTGACTCATCAAGCATATTGAAGCCCACCCTAGCTGGAAGCGCAATCCATTATCATTAAATGTATTCTTATTTTCACTTTAGGAAGTATAATTAAAATAATTATGGGTAGTTGTTCTGCGCCGAACTGCTCTAATTATCATAGAAAGGGTTCTAGGTTATTTTGCTTTCCTAGAAACGAAGAAAGAAGAAAACAATGGCTAACAAATAATTGGATACCCGGTACTGGAGCATACTTGTGCGAGCTAAATTCTATAATATTCTAATTGAAACTTTTTTTTTTTATAAAAAAATATTTATTTTAATCACTCATTTTACAATTTCTGTAACTGTAGTATGGAACCCTATGGGCTTCAATATGCTTGATAACTCAGCCTGTAGTAGAGGAGCTCTAGTAACTCATATTACGTCAATTGCCTTCCAACGCACTGATGCAAGGTTATTATATCTATAAGGTTGCGCCACTTCAGCTCTAGCCAATGGGAGCACGTAAAGACGCAACCTCAGTTGGAGCTAAATGTCAGGAACGACCCGGTAGAGTACAATGTTAAAGGATGCTAACAAAATTAATTTAATCATTTTTTTAAATTTAAAATATGAAATAAATACTCAAATAACATTAATTTTGAACACAACTTAAATATGCAGTACAGGGGTTTTTTGGAAGTGTACATACATAATAAGACTGTATTTCCCTTTCTGAAAAATATAAATCATCTGAAAGTTTCGTTTCGCTTTTTGAAACTAGTCAATGTTATTACAGGAGGCGATGTTATTTTTAATGAATTTTGTTTTAAATAAACGAATTTACAGAAATATGTTCGGAAAGTTTGCTAAACAAGCAATCATTCTAAAATTTTGAATATACACAAATAAACATCGCGTAATTTCTTTCTAAATGCATATAAATAAAGTTATTTTCGATTATGTTATCTCTAATAATTGAAAATCAAAACAATAATTAAAACGCTAACACTAAGAATTTTATGTCTTTTTAGGGGGGGGGGGAAGGGATGTTCTTATGCCTAACTAGTAAACGATTTAAGTGATGCTTTTATAGTGAAGAACTTATATTATTGCTAAACACTTGATTTTATTAGTTTTTTTTAGATCAAAAAAATAATTTATATCAAATCGAAATTCAATGTAAACATAAAAATATAGAAACTAATCGTTTAAGATACACACACTATGATATACTTTCAGAATAATAAATTAAATGTATTATAGTATCTTGATTCATGATGAAAAATATACGAGCAACCTGTTTATTTTCTTAAATCGTACCCCCCCCCCCCAACCACCACCACGATTTTTTGAATGTAATAAAATTTAATCATTGAAATGTAATGTAATAAAATTTAATTAATATAGAATGTGCGAGATTAAATCAAAACAATAATTAAAACGCTAACACTAAGAGTTTTATGTCTTTTTTTTTCGGGGGAGGGGGGAGGGATGTACTTATGCCTAACTAGTAGACAATTTAAGTGATGCTTTTATAGTGAAGAACTTATATTATTGCTAAACACTTGATTTTATTAGTTTTTTTTAGATCAAAAAAATAATTTATATCAAATCGAAATTCAATGTAAACATATAAAAATATAGAAACTAATCGTTTAACACACACGCTATGATATACTTTCAGAATAATAAATTAAATGTATTATAGTTTATAATTCATGATGAAAAATATACGAGCAAGCTGTTTATTTTCTTAAATCGCACCCCCCACACACACACACACACACATCATTTTTTGGATGTAATAAAATTTAATTAATATAAAATGCGCGAGATTAAATCCTATTAGATTTTTCAAAAATTACAAGAACATCATTAGAAAAAATATAAAGATGCAAATAACTTGCTGTAAAATGAAATGAATAAATAGTATACTGTACTTTCGTTTTTTAAGATTTAAAAATCCTACATAATGAAACTTCATGAACTAAACTAATGTTTCAAGAAAGTTTAAGCCAAAGTTAGCCAAAGTTTACGTAAAAAGATACGTAAGAAACAACGAAAGATCAACAAGGACCACGTTGTATTAGATTGAAATAGAAATGATAAAATATTTCGCCGGCACTCTCAGGCGGCGGTTGCCGCTCTACCTTGTGGCGCGTTCTGAAAGTTCACTCCATCTGACGTCACAGATGTGTTCTGGCAGAGGAGTGGCACCCCCCTGGCACTGATAGCTCCTTTTATAGACTTTCAATAGAAAATTCTAGAAGTCTCCCATATCACGTAAATATTCGTTATTTCGGGGTCATTCTCAAAGCTTCGAAAAGTATCCAAATGTCACCAAATTGGCAATAAATCGTCAAATACGGCTTCCCTTCTCCGAACTTTAGCGTTTGGAAATAGGTGCGTGCACAGCATAGGAAATGTTGCCTGAAGAGGAAATATTGCCTGTGAGACTGTGAAGACGATAACTGACGAATAAATGGACCGATTCAAACGAAATTTGGTACAAAAATCACAATCCGTAAACACTGGAAGTCTATTGTTTTCATACGCAATCGAAAGTTCAGAATCCCCCTAAATTTTCGAGTGAAATTTTGAAAAATTCGTCAAAAAATCAAAACCGCTAATAAAGTTACGCAAACAGACATTTCTTATGTAATTTTGTAATTTTTCATTAGAAAACGATTGACATAAATTTTAGAACGCTAGCATGAACAGTTCTCCAGATATTGCACTTTTTGAAAAAAATTATCAAAAAGTGATTTAAAATAAAAAAAAATATTTCCTATAGAGAAATATGCTCACTTTTCATATGTAATACCATGCGATAAATTCGGTGACATCCTTCTCGTGGAACTAGCTCGTTCCATTCAGGAAAAAAGATATTTTGAGTAATACGTTTGTATTTGAACGCCATTAGTCATTTATCTGCTTTAAGAATAATTTATTTCTCCGTCCATAACGCTTGTCGAGATTTTGGCCACGAATTTGGCAGAATGTCACCAACTTGGCGACATTTTTAATTGTTGCCAAATTACAAAAATCTCGCCAAATGGATAAAAATGACGCTAAATCAATGAAAATGACGACTAATTGAAGAAAATTCAATATCTTGGAAAGAATATAAGTATCTACTATAAGATTACCATTTTTTTAACTCTAAAAGTAGTAAATTCATTGCATTATATAAGGAAAGTCATGTGTTGCCCACATCAGATTTTTTTAAATGTCATCATTTATTCTAAATGTGATGTTTTAAACCACTTTATTAAAAGAACAGTGTGAAATTATATAATTACAAGCACATAACATTGTTATACACGCGATTGCAGAATCTAAATGATGAAGTGACTATTGGAATGTTGATAACCCTTGTAAAGAATTTTAATTATTCATATTGAAATACAACGTGTAAATTCGAATTCATTTCACGCAGATCACAACAGAAATGTTTACTCACTCTTGACGAGAAAATTTCTTTACCGCAAATTTCACCAAGTTACCAAGCTTGTCACTCCAAATAGCCTTATGGAAATACGCACCGCCATCTAGTAGCAAACATATCTTATATTATTCATTTGTCGGATAGCGTGTGATTTTTATATTATTTAAATAGCGTATTATTCAGGTAGCAGCACTTATTTAATTATTTAAAAGTAATTGCCGCTTATTTAAGTTTCGATCGCTTATTTATTTATAAATAACAGTGGCGAAGCGTCTATTGAGGCTCAGAAGTTGAACCTCCCTTATTTAAAATCTAATTTAAAGATGCTTTTATTTATTATATTTATAAAAATAACTTTGCGAATATATATGCCTTTTCTAGGAAACTGTTACACTTTATTTACTTAAAATGAGACGTTTCAAAGTTTTTCCTCATTAAAAGACATATCTAGAAGCTGAAATCATTTAGCTTTTACGGTGCATTAAAATAATCATGGTATTCGGACCGGCCACCTATTAAACTCCGCCCTGTCTGATAAGCTGGAACTATAAGCTAGCTTCTAGAAAGATGTTGCTATTTCTTCCCCCCATTTTCAACCCCTTAAAAACAGCGTAACCTACGACAATGATTGGATATGGGACGTCGCGTCTCATGAATAAAAATTTCTTGGGCAAGGCTAATGGATCCGCCATTTTGGGTCAAACATGGCTCTATGAATTAATCTTCGCTGAAAAAAGTCATATGTAATACTAAAAAATATGAGGCATTTTCCACGAGTAACATGACATTCACCTAAATTTATTCAATATCAAGACGAAGAAAAACTAATAATGACTACCGTTAAACTTGAAGTTTGAGAAGTAGACTTATTCATAGCAACAATATGGCGAAGCATCCGTTTCCATATTTGGGAGTTTTAGAAAGAATAAACTGGTTTCCCTTTAAAAATCACGTAACTCGAGATCTCAGCTAAACAAATGCCATAAATAATTTTCTAGCGGATTTTTAGCATATTATGGTTAAGATATTTTTAAGTTTTCAAAGTATAATATTTATAGATAAATAATATGCAAAATTATTCAAAGACATTGTTGCCTACAGTGTTCTCACCGATTTTCAGTGCTCTCCTTTGAATTGCTTTATTTCGTTTGTTCTAGCTGTTTATATTTACAAAATAGCTATATTTTATATATAACTTGCTAATATTCTAATATATTTCTACGTACATAAACGAAATGTAAAACGTTTTCCGTGGGGGGTGAGGGAAAAACTCAAGCAAATGATGTACAACATTGATTGACTTTGTTATATTGGATGTCCAGGGGGGGGGGGGGAGGTGTAGCCCCCTTGACCTCTCGTATGAGCGACCATGACTTCATATTTAAAAATCTGATGTGGGCATCACATGACTTTCCTTATGTAATGCAATGAATTTACTATTTTTACAGTTTAAAAAAAATGTTATTCTTATAGTAGATATGTATATTCTTTCAATGATATTGAGTTTTCTTGGATTAGTCGTCATTTTCATTGATTTAGCGTCATTCTTATCCATTTGGCGAGATTTTCGTTAATTTGGCAACATTTAAAAATCCCGCCAAGTTGGGACATTGTGCTAAATTCGTCGCCAAAATTTCGGCAAGCGTTATGGATGGAGAAATAAGTTATTCTTACAGCAGATAAATGACTATTAGCGTTCAAATACAAAAGTATTACCCAAAGTATCTTTTCTCGTGGATGGAACGAGTTAGATCCACGAGAATGATGTCACCCAATTTATCGCATGATATTACACATGAAAAGTAAACATGTTTCTCAACAGTTAATATTTTTTTTTAATTTATGGGACTTTTTGATAAATTTATTTGAAAAATGTGCAATATCTCGAGAACGGATTATGCTAGCTTTAAAAAATTTATGTCAATCGTTTTCTGAGGAAATATTACATAAGAAATGTTTATTTGCGTAACTTTATTAAAGGTTTTGATTTTCTGACGATTTTTTCAAAATTTCATTCAAAAATTTAGGACGGTTCTGAACATTTGATTTTGTTTAAAAACAATAGGCTTCCAGTATTCATGGATTGCGATTTTTGTACCAAATTTCATTCGAATCGCTCCATCGCTTCATTCGTTCGTGAGATATTGTCTCCACAGACTCACTGCCACACACACACACAGACGTCACCTCAAAAATGTTCGATTCGTGATCAGGGATGCTTGAAACGTGCTCTCCCGTCGGAAACTTGAATTCGAATTTTTGACACCGTCACAATACTTTCCTTATACATTATGTATATAAGGAAAGTATAAAAATGATTGTAAAAGTTCATCTAATATAAAATAAGAAAACATTTAAAATGTTATATCTTGTATGTATTCATCTTACATGGGTAACATTTTAAAATTTTGTGCATTTCATCCACTCTTTACGTTTTTATGCAAAATTATTTCATTTTATTCCCTAATAAATGAAATTTATTGAAATAAAACTACTGAAAATGCGAATACCAATGCAAATTTCACTTGTAATACCAATTTTTTCTGCCAAATTTTCACAGGTATTTAAGTGAAAATCGGCGCAAATATTTTTTTAATTCGAATTTCTGTTTAATTATTTTATGTTTCAGTATTTTTACACAAATGGGTTCCTTGGAGACCGAAAATATTATCATAGAATTTTTATCTTGACACCATTGTAAACGATGTTTGTACCGAATCCGTAAAACAATTTCTTCGCTTTTATTTATTTATTTTTTTTTTAAACATACATCGAAATTTGCATTTTTAAGTTATATTGTCGCGTTTGAAAAACTAATATTATCACAGTTCTATAATTTGGCATAAAGATTCACATATTTCCTGGCGGGAGCGGTTGTCCAATGGTCAGCCTGCGGGAGTTGCACTCGGAAGGCCTGGGTTCGATTCCCACCACTGCCAGAAACTGCCGCCGTGTTCACGCGGAGTACGATCACGTTAAACATGTAGGTCCGTAAGTCCTTCCGAGAGGGTGGTGGTAGGGGAAGGAGGGAACGGTCACTGTGGATGCTTCCCCCGCTGGGTTCCGGTCTAAATTGGGTGCCACTTCCCGGCCGTCCAAACAGTTGCTTTTCACCTTTCTGGTAGGTCGGACGGTCTGGGTCTCAACAACAACATATTTCTAGCCATTCCAACAAAAAACAAATTTTGATTTCATAAGTAATTTTAATTTTTATAGATTTTAAATGATCGGAAAGCAACCAGTGATTCTTCTGCGATCTCCACGTATTCAACATTTCTGCAAATGGATCTTACTGCGCAGGCCCGTAGGAAGCTCATAGCTACGTCGCTCCTCATTGTTTCTTGAATTTATTTACTTATGACACATTTTTGCTTTAACGAAGAGACAGTGGGATTTTGAGCTTACAATTTCCGAATGGAAGGGGTTTTAAAGGGGTCGAAACATAGTATTTAAGTGCTTAATTAACTATTAATTTCCTTATATGCAATAATGTATAAGGAAAGTATTGTGACGGAGTCGAAAATTCGAATTCGAATTTTCAACGTGAGAGCACGTTTCAAGCAACCCTGATCACGAATCAAAACATTTTTAAAGTGATGTCTGTGTGTGAAAGTATGTGTGTGTGTGTCAGTGAGCCTGTGGAGACGATAACTGACGAATGAATGGACCGATTTATACGAAATTTGGTACAAAAATTACAATCCGTAAACACTGGAAGTCTATTGTTTTTATATGCAATCGAAAGTACAGAACCCACCTAAATTTTCCAGTGAAATTTTGAAAAAATCGCCAAAAAATCAAAACCTCTAATAAAGTTAGGCAAATAGATATTTCTTATGTAATTTTTCATTAGAAAACGATTGACATAAATTTTAGAACGCTGGCATAAACCGTTCTCGAGATATTGTACATTTTTCAAAAAAATTATCAAAAAGTCATATAAAATAAAAAAAAAATATTTCCTATTGAGAAACATGTTCACTTTTCATATGTAATACCATGCGATAATTTTAGTGACACTATTCTTGAGAATATAGCTTGTTCCATTCATGAAAAGAGATACTTTGAGCAATACTTTTGTATTTGAACGCCAATAGTCATTTATCTGCTGTAAGAATAACTCATTTCTCCGTCCATAACGCTTAGCGAGATTTTGGCGACGAATTTGGTGAAATGCCTATTTTTTTTTATTGTAAAAGTAGTAAATTCATTGCATTATATAAGGAAAGTCATGTGCTGCCCACATCGGATTTTTTTTATGTAGTGGGCGTTTACTTAGGAGCCAGGCATATCTAGAAGTAGTAGATAATATAGTTACGTTCTAATTCATAATAAAGGAAGACGTATGTAAATGTGATCTGTAGCGATAAATCAAAACGTCGTACGGCCATGCAATTTGGCATATAGGTATCCATCGGCGTGCGCAGGTGCACTTCGATGTTATTTATCTCAATTCGAATTAATTTTTTAGATAAATTGCGTTGAACGGAGTAATCTCCTGTGATAAAAAGCCCTCGAAATATTTTCTCAAATATTTCATCTTTATGTCACCAGCGTAGCGGTTTCTTTATTTTTTACTTTCCTTACAATACATGGTGATGTATAAGGAAAGTATTGGAATCATGCCGAAAATCACAATTCGAATTTTCGATGGATCTACACGTTTCGAGACCTCTAGAATACGAAAATTCTATTTTTAGTGTGACGTCTGTGTGTGTGTGTCTGTCTGTGCAATGCATGTATCCACTCTAAAAAACTTCTGAACCGAATTTCATAAAATTTGGTAGGTATGTCACTTGGGTGAGACTCTGGTGCTGATTAGTTTTTGGTAGGATTCGTAAAAGAGCAACCATCTTTTTATTTAAGAAATGGCCCGTAAAAATTTGATATATCTATCCTAGATAAAATAATAATTGACCAAATTTCACGAAATTTGGTAAATAAGTTACTTGTGGGATAGTCTGGTACTGATTAGATTTTTGTGCAATTCGAAAAAGAACAACCTGTGTTTTTTTATGAAATTGTACGCAAAAATCGCCACAATCTGAAAAAAAAAGACTATGTATGCTGAAATATATCAATTAAATTCTTGTTTTATACATAATTTTTGACGAGGAAAAAAAATTAACATACTCCATTATGCTTTAGGATTAACCGTTCTCAAGATATTTGAGATTTCTTGCATTTTTGTTACAGCGATTTTGGAAAAATATCCAATTACCAAATAAAAACAAAAATTGACTTAAAAATGTAAATTTAGTGTTATTTGATGCAATTAAACTCAATCTAATGAATTATTAAGGAAATAAGGAAAATATGAAGGGGAAAGCAGGGAAAGTCATGTGCTGCCCACATCAGATTTTTTTTGTTGTTATAAACGGGCATACTGTTAAAGCGTTCTTTAGCTTTTGAGAATTCGTTTTGAATTGCGATATGATTTTATTCAAACGCATTCGCTTTAAATCCCGGGTAACTTTGAAAACATTTTCTAGCGTATAATACAGAAGAAACAGCCATTACAAGCAGAGTCATACTTAGCCTAACTGGGGCCCAAGACAAATATTCCTCTGGGGGTCTCCTCTAGCTCATGACATATCTGAAATAAACTATGTTTTCATATTTGTATTGTAGAGAAAGGTATGCAAAATGAAGTTCCTATATATTTAAGTAGAATTTAAATTACTTGCTTTCTCATCATAGCTAAGAGCGTGAATTAGTCCAGTAATCCCAATATGTCTTCAAAATAAATCTTTTCACTGGACGAGACAATTCCGATGGTATAAATATTTTTTTTTCATAAAGCAATTGTTAATTTTTTGATGTTGCGCTTAATGTGGGGCCCCTCTGTTGCGGGGACCAGGGCAGCCGCCCCTCATGTCCCTGCATTAGTCAGGTCCTGACTACAAGCTCATGTGTCCTAGGTGAGATGGCATATTTTTAAGATACAGTTCTTTTTTTTTTTTTGATGAATTCAATTTTAAACATGCAGATCCTTTTGTGAATTTGGAGAAAAATACTTTATTAATCCGAGAATATGTTACAAGGAAGTTTTTTGACAATATTTCATATTTTTTCTACAGATAGTTTTCCTGTTAATATATAAGACTGGGGTTGATTAATATAAAGGGGTTGATTTCAATAAAGGGGTCGATTTCATCTTCGAAGCTCCTCATTCGAAGGTGGATTTCATCGACTTGGTTAATCGCTAGATCACTGAGCCGAACTTTTATCAACTGATTCCAATCTTGCCGAATTCTATAGATTGCCTCATTGGTGTACAGAAATTCATCAAATTTCTCTTTGAAAGCTTTCGCGGTTTTTGAATCAGACAGACCCCATCTCAAATAATGAGAAACTGCTTCTGAGTCAGATTTGTACAGTAGATCCAAAATATCGTACTGTGTGTCAATATCCCACATGACGTATTTTATTAATTCCTTTATTTCTATAGCAGTTAGCTCAAAATAATCTACAAAAAGGTCAACATCCTGCCATTGTTCATGCAAAATCGACCTTTTAAGTACCTGTTGCGGAAATTTAATGACAAAAAGATTGTGTTTAAAAAGTTTCCTGTCCTCTTCCGAGGGAAATGCCCAGCAGAGAAATTGAGATATTTTAGACATTAAACATTTTAAATTACACTCCAAATTTGGGTTATAATTTAAAGGATAATATAAATTTAAAGTCTCTTCTTTAATAATGCTCATGAAGTGATCTTTATATTGTTTGCGATCGTCTTCAGATGGCAAACACCATTCCAATACTCTGTCCACGCCTTCAGTATCGAATTTTTCCAGTAAAGTAGTTACAGCCTCTCGTGGATCCCACGTAAACTGGCCACATTCCTGGCTCCCGAGTTTGACATAATCATGGTCCATTAACGCGTGTATGGACAATCCATTATTCTTGAATACGTTCCAGATTAGATTAGGTTTAAACTCAGAAATTTCTTCGGGTGAGAAATATGCCCAGTTCAGTAGCGCATTCACGCACTCCTCTCCATTCTCATGAGATAGAATCCAAAAACATGCTTTTTTTCCTACGTATGAAAGCGTAAGCGTTTTCCTAAAGTCAGCTACTTCCTTTACTGACAAACAATTTGATAGTATCAAGTCCAGTGTGTCACGATTTCTGCTCGTGATTAAATAGTAATAAATATGTTCACCAGAAGAGGAATACATTACTGATCGCTTTTCTTTCACTGTCGCGTGTCGTAACATATTTTCAATTATCTCAATATTTTTGTGTTGAAAAGGCCTTTTGTCTAAAATAATGAAAACTGTGTCAACCCAATTAGAGTTAGAGAATATATAGCGATGGCAATTATCTGGAGTTTTGTGGAATAGCTCTACCAATAGGTTCCCATAATCGTAATTCTTGTATTCGTTATGGTATAATTTTGAATACCTCTCAGACAGCTGTTTTAATAGATTTGAATAGGAATATTCGGGTAGAATTCCCCACAATTTAGTAATTATTGGCATAAAATATATTTGATAAGGGGATTCTAATGCCCATGTGAATGTGGTATCTATTGAATAATCGGCTAAACGATTCAAGTTCAATGAAAATTTAAAAAATTGTGCTACCTGTCCATGAGACATCTGTGAAACCAGAAAATACAAAATATCGCTGTAATGTGTTGGCCAGCTGCACCAGTTTTTGGAACTATACCCCCATCTTTCTTTTAAAATGTTATACTGAGTAAATGCGCAACAAGCACTTTTAACAATGATTTCCTGCTTTGTACTTTCACTCCATTCCAGCAATAGATAACAGCTGTTCTCAGTCCTTCTTCCACAGCTGCCTCAAATACTAGTTTCCGGAATGAATTATCATATCCTATAAATCCTGTCATTCCCCTAGACATACGATTCGACCACAGCATGACAAAATTCGATCTCCTATTTATCCGATCAAATTTTGAAATTAGCTTCCGCACAGAACTAATTTCATTCCACAAGGGCTGAATAAAGGGTTCTATTACGTATATGCACGATAATATATAACGCTGGGTAAGTGGCAATCCCTCATCGCGTTCTAAACGTTCTGCTACCAGTCTTTTGTTTATTCTTCCTTCTGCCGTCCAATCAGTTAACGTTAAACGCTCAATTGCAATCTGTGAAGTCCCGAGAAATCTTATTCTATATTCCCTATTCCACTCAAACAGACGATAAGTTATCAACCAGATATGATAGATTAAGGACACTTTAAACAAACGTGGAAGTGGGAGAGTTTCGCACACGGCAGAAAACTGGTCTTCTATTGGTATCTCCCACTCAGAAACAGGCCATCTACTTCTTTTGAAAATTCTGTGAAAGTCTTGTATAATGCATTTCGTCAGGCCAGAACGTTGGCACAGCTGAACGGCTAACCTCGTCATTGCCTGCTCTTTGAGTAACGCCGGAGTCTTTACATAACATTTTACCCATTTTTCGGGAAAAAACTGGTTACTGTTACTCATCTTTCTGATCTAGTTTGATTATATTTCTAAATAAGATGTATGTTTTTCGAAGAAATAAGTGAAATGGATTTTTTTTTGTGTCTTAATATTGAAGGATTCAGGAAAATCGTGTCAGTGGCTTTGAAGAGAAGAATCAACAGACGAATTTCCTGCAAGAAGAAAAAGAAACATCTAAGAATGCAGAACATGTATAAAAGTGTATAATTTTGAGTTTAGAAAAATCCTTCTCGATTGCGTAACAGCATAATAAAATTGGATATTATTTTCAGCAGCACCAATACAAATATATTCCCAAATTATTAATATATTTTTCTTTTCAGCAATTTTTACCCCCATGATTTTGAAGAAGTTTTGCGCAAATAATATAGGCTGGAAATTTTCGTAGGCTCCTTTAATGCCAAAAATAAACCTTTTGTATTTGTTAGTAGAGTTTATTGCGGTGTATTTATCTGTTGCTAAGTAAACAGGGCTTGTATTGTTCGCCGCGACAGAAGCAGAATTCCCGGCAGATTTTGGCG
This sequence comes from Amaurobius ferox, assembly GCA_951213105.1. Lineage (NCBI taxonomy): Eukaryota > Metazoa > Arthropoda > Arachnida > Araneae > Amaurobiidae > Amaurobius > Amaurobius ferox. The sequence goes on along the minus strand of OX578137.1, from coordinate 149,906,804 downwards.
AATTTTACGAAAATAATCGAGGATTAAAATTAGCACGATATGATGCAACTTATGCTGAAAATCAAACTTTTACGGTAGTATGTATCAGTTGCTAACTGCTAACTGAAAATAGCACTACTTTTTGTCTTGTTAAGAATTTTCCGCTGCTACAAAGTAGAATTTCTAGCTGATTAGACGAATTTTATGAAATTGATTGCGTCTGAAACCTGGCACTGTGTGGCGAAATTTATTTATATTAAAAATTGAACCAAATGGTGAGAAGTTAATTGTTCCTAGTCCTGTGACTGAAATATTTTGTTTACAAGATTGAAATATGAAAAATACGTAAAAGAAACTGATCGATCCGTGGCATTAAGGGGGAAAATATCTAAAATTTTGTATAATCCGTAATAGTTGGCAGGTATGAGGAAGGAGCATTTAATTTGATACACAGGTCAATCATATTATAAAAATTCCCAAAAAACATCGAATGTTTATTTAAATGTTTAATAGAAGGCGGCCTCGACAACAAAACTTTCGAAATATGAAATTATAAAAAGCATAATATATAGATAGAGATTTAGTTTAAAGGTAGAGCATTTGATTAGAAGAAGGTGTACAATTTCACATTTTCAAGATTTGTTTCTTTATTAGCGCCAGACACCAAATTGTTCGATTTACAGAATAAGTGAAAAAAATCTTTCTTTTAAGCGAAATAGAGTGATAAAATCTGGCACATGGGTGACTAAATCACGAACACACTGCAAATACTCAGTAGAGGGAAGTGGATATTCCACACCGAAACGTTCGAAAAATGAAATGATAGAAAAGCAAATACTTGATAGGGATGTACTTAATATTCGATTCATATTCGGTATTCTGCCAATTCGGCCTAAGAAACGAATATTCGGTTTTTCCGAATATTATGACATTCGAACACCGAATAATACATTTTTTTTATGCTTTTTTACGTGAACAATTTTTATTTTATAAACGTTTATTTAAAATAATTTCTAAAAAAGGAAAAAAATAATATACGAAAAATAAAAATCTACAACTTCATATACATAGTGTTTTAACCAACAAATTAAGCTTTAATTAAAAACAGAAATGGCATTCAAATATAATAATTTTTTTTAAAAAATCCTAAAAATCGTTATCACAAACCAAAAGCTTTAATTAAAAACAGAAATGGCATTCACATACAAGAATTTTTTTAAAAAAATCATAAAAATCGTTATCACAAACCAAAATAATTTTTGGTTAAGAGCCATTTACGTTCTGTATTTTAAGTGCAGTGCATATATACTTTTAATTTTTATTATAGTTCAGCAGATTTAAATTATGGCGCAAAAATATAAGTTTCTCAGCATTTTCTGGCATTAATCTATTTCGTTATTTTTTTCATAGATGGTCCCTGCCTCTGAAAATAAACGTTCGCTGTACACATTACTTGTTGATGTGGACAAGTATATTTTGTCAAATGTTGCCAGTGTTGGATATTTATGTTCGTTTTCGCCCCACCGCATCAGAGGACTATTTGTTCCAGGTAAAAGGGTCAGTTCAAGATGAGAATCAACCTCACTAGCATAATGTAGGCTTTTCAGTCTAGAATCCGAATTTATATTGTCTACAGGGTTAATGATGGGATTGGTAAATTCATAAAAGCAATCCCAGAATGGTGTATGAATTTAATTCTGCAGATTGTTTGTGGCCTGATTTATTTGAGTTTTATTAAATTCTTCATCAGAAGAGGAATTTTTTTCTGCTACTTGAGTCATCAGAGCTTGCATTCTTGCGTTTACCTCTGCATCACATTTTTCATCATTGTTAAAAAAAAAAAAGCAGTTTTGAATGTTGGATTCAATGATGCATCTAATGAGAAACTGTCATTTGTATGTAAATCGTGAGTCTAGCCTTTTTTTTCAAGTTGTCTTTCATTGTGCTCATACCAAAAAATTATTTTCCAGTCTTTAACAAATAACTCCCTAGGGTAATCACTGTTGGGATAACTTCCGATATTATTGATTCTGAAGCGCCTGTCACTTTGGTGATGTCTTCGAATGGCTCTAAAAGACGAAGGGAGTTTTCAAAAACAACCCACTGATCAGATGTTAAATTTTCAATTTTGCCATATTCTGTAGCATGTAATGAAATAGCTTTATTCTGTTCAAATATGCGTTCTAGCATATAGTAAGTATTGTTGAATCATTTTGGAAAGATATGGACTAGTGTTTTCGAAGATATGTTGAGTTCCTTTCCTTGAATATTTTTCAAATTGAAACAAGTCAATGGAGAGTGATTAAAGTATTGAAAACCTAGGCCACTCGTATGAGCAGCTGATTGAGTGGCCGGGAATGGAAATGATTAAAGTGTGTTACAATTCATTTTGCCATGGAAATAATATCCTGTACAGGTCTCAAAGAATTTATGGCATCTGAAACCACCACCGAATATTCGGCTTCCTACTGAGGCTGAATATTCGGTATTCAGTATTCGGCAAAATCTTGATACGGTACATCTCTAATACTTGGTACGATAAAGAAGGTACACCGGTCGAAAATTCCTGGGTTTCTTATACAAACAATTATTACGTGACTTTTCGAAAAATATCGAAATAATTCATTAGTATTTAGGGATGCCCTAAAAGTGTAAATTCATCGAAATCCAAAAGTCGGTTTATTGACCCCTAATATACTTATTACACTACATATACTTATTGTAGGGAAAGTACCAAATACTCACACAAGTCATTTGTTTTCATAGACGTTTTCAAAGGCGAAAAGTAGTGTTCCACGATTGAAAATCTTTGGAAAATGCTGATATAAATATTAATGAAAGAATAATAATATATACGGAAACAATATTAAGAGATACTTAGGAGCTTCACTTACCTTATCTGGCTGGTATCCGAGAATGAATAATAATCTTGTAGCTAGTACAACAGAAAACAAATTGTCAAAATATTTAAATCTGCATTTGCAAATCTCCCACAGGGATCAGGTCAGAATTATTCAGACTGCTTCAATTAAATGAATTGATGTATCTTCTCTTCTTTGCTGTATCTGCTGCACCAATAAATTCGGAAATGGCCAATAACGATTTCTACTCCCTTGTTATACACGAAACCAGTACAGACATGTATTTCCTGCTGTAAAGCATCTTTTGAACTTCTTGTGATTGGTTCTCAAGGTACTTCAAACAAGAGGTAGAACCTTCCAGAAGGGATTATTGTAATCCCTCTTCGTGCTCTCAGGTGCAATGAACATACGATTTTGCATCCTTTCGCGAGATTTTAGCGATGAAATTTAGCGGAATGTCGCCAACTTAGCGACATTTTAAAATGTTGTCAAATTAACGAAAATTTCGCCAAATTGATAAAAATGGCGCTAAATCAATGAAAATGACGACTAATTGAAGAAAATTCAATATCTTGGAAAGAATATGAGTATCTACTATAGGACTAACATTTTTTTAACTGTAAAAGTAGCAAATCCATTGCATTATATAAGGAAAGTCATGTGCTGCCAGCATCAGATTTTTGTAATTTGTATTTAATAATTATTTAAACCTTAAATGTCTTTCTATAAAATAAAATAATGTAATTATTGTAAACATGTAAATAGATAATATGTAAATTTCGCTTGCCGACTTGGCCTATATGTATGCATTTTTGAGACACTGTATTTTTCATATTTTTCATTTCGCCACTGATGAAGAGCATGGTGATTCCCGAAAGCTCTTTGTCGTTATAAACTTATGTACTTCGAGGAAAGGACCTTTTATAAAATGACTTATTAAACCTATGGCTGTCTTTAATTTAATAACATTTGTATTGTATAAAAAAATTAAGATATTTAATGTGTTCATTTTCTGCTAAGTTAATATTTTTTCTTATTTATAATCATTGCCTAATTATTAATACTACGTTATATATCAAAGCATTTTTATATACGGCACTTAAAGATACACTCTTCTTTATTCGTGATTTAAAATATGTGTAGCTTCTAAATGTATTTACATGGTTTATAAAAAATAAATAAATAAATAAATAAAATATTATAATATTTAATGTATTACGTTTTTAGACACCTGTTGATGCACTCTTCTACTATTATTCGTGCTTTAACATAGGTGCAGCTTCTAAAAGCATTTATATTGTTTAAAAAAAAAAGTCATTAAGATATTTAATTTCTCCTCTCTATAAAATATAAAAAATATAAGGATATAGCGTTACTTGTTATACACAACAATATTGTCAGACTAATTTGAAAACTATAACATCCGGGTCTTGTTTGCGCACAAATTTACGAAAAATGTGTAGTGTGGGTTACCAAACGCCAAAATGAAGAAACTGGAATGGTAACAAAAATTATTTCCTTACCTTTTTTGCTGTTATCCCGTTGCTGTAATAATATAAACACATTCAGAAATATATAACTTTTTGCAAAATAAAAATCTGATGTGGGAAGCACATGACTTTCTTGACAAATTCAAATTCATTTTCTCTGTATTTATTTAATAATTCATTAAATGAATTTCAATTCCACAAAACAACACTCATAATTATTTGAAATTACACTTTTATATCAATTTCCGTTTTCATTTGGTAACTAGATGCATTCTCAAAACCGGCGTAGCCAAAATGCAAAAAAAAAAAAAAAAAAAAAAAAAAAAACATCTCGAGAACGGCTAGTCCTAGAGTAATTGGGTTAATCATATTCTTCTCAGCGTCATAAATTGCGTATCAAACAAGCATTTAATAGATTTATCTGAGCAAACGTAGTCTTTTATTTCATGTATAACGATTTTTGCGGATCATTCGTAAAATATGGCAGGTTGTTTTTCCCAAATCGTCCCTAAATCTAATCAGCACCAGGGTAACCCACAAGTGACTTATTAATAAAATTTTATGAAATTTGGTCGATTAGTTTTCAAGCTAGAGTGGATACAAACATTGCTCAGACGGACACACAGACTCACACACAGAAACACATATACATAGACGCCAAGCTAAAAATAGTTTCTTCGTGTTCTAGAGGTCCCAAAACGTGTAGATCCGTCGAAAATTCGAGTTTCAACATGTTTCCTATATTTTCCCTATACATTACCATGTAGTGCATAGAAAGTAAAAATATCACTTAAAAATTCAAAATATTAATAATTATCGGAATCTAATTTTTATGATTTTAATAGAAATAAACACAATAAAAAAAAATCTGATGTGGGCAACACATGACTTTCCTTATATAATGTAATTAATTTACTTCTTTTACAGTAAAGAAAAGTAGGTTTTTCTTACAGTAGATACTAATATTCTTTCCAAGATATTAAATTAGTCCAAGATATACAATTAGTCGTCATTTTTATCCATTTGGCGAGATTTTCGTTAATTTGGCAACATTTCAAACAGTCGCCAAGTTGGCGACATTCCGCCAAATTCGTCGCCAAAATCTCGCCAAGCGTTATGCACTTAGAAATCAGTTATTCTTACAGCAGATAAATGACTATTGGCGTTCAAACACAAAAGTATTACTAAAAGTATATTTTTTCATGAATGGAACGAGCTAGTTCCACGAGAATGATGTAACCCAATTTATCGCATGGTATTACATATGAAAGGTGAACATGTTTCTCTATAGGAATTTTTTTTTATATGACTTTTTGATAATTTTTTAAAAAAAAATGAACAATATCTCGAGAACGGTTCATGTTAGCGTTCTAAAATTAATGTCAACCGTTTTCTAATGAAAAATTACATAAGAAATGTCTATTTGCGTAACTTTATTAGTGGTTTTGATTTTTTGACGATTTTTTAAAAATTTCATTCGAAAATTTAGGGGGGTTCTTAACATTTGATTGCATATAAAAGCAATAAGCTTCCAGTGTTTACGGATTGTGATTTTTGTACCAAATTTGGTTCGAATCGGTCCATTCGTTCGTCAGTTATCGTCTCCACAGACTCACTGACACACACACACACGCATATTTTCACACACACACACACACAGACATCACTTCAAAAATGTTTGATTCGTGATCAGGGATTCTTGAAACGTGCTCTCCCGTCGAAAACTCGAATTCGAATTTTCGACCCCGTCACAATACTTTCCTTATACATTATGTATATAAGGAAAGTAAAAATTGATGTGGGTTTGTGCATTTTTATATTCAACTTGTATTTAAATGTATTTTACTTTCAACTTATATATATCAAAAACTATTGTGCTAGTCTTTTAATACAGCCCAGCCTTACGTAAAGCTAAATCAGGATTGGAATTTTTCCTGCCAAAGATAGTTCCTCGTCTCATCAATTAAATATTTTCTACTTTCAGAAAAATACCAAAAGTATCAAAAGAGCTTCGCTATAATCACAAAAAAATTGATGTGGACAACAGATGACATTCCCTATAATGCAACTTTGCTTATTTTATAATGAAGGTATACAATATTTACGGCAGATGGGTGTGGGGGGGGGGGGGAGGTTGCAATGATGTACATCATTAACTAATATGGAACCAAAGAGGTAACACTGTAATTGCTCAGACAATGGTGGATGATAACCTGTAAGACAGCTGGGGGTATAATAATTTTTGCGTATGTACTGTGCACGCACGCATATTATTTCAAAGACGTTTGAGTTCAGAAATGCTGAAAGCGTGTAAATGCACCGGGAATCGGAATTCGTGTTTTCAACTCTGTTACAATACAACAATAAAGCTGGAAGCATGACCAATCTACGACACTATTGCGGGCTGACTGAAGTCGTTAAAGTTCCAAATGCCGCTAACTTCTGTACATACCAACCCTAGAATTGCGTCATAGAAAATATTGCTTGTACGACTGTTTTCTCCGAGTGGTTTTGGAAAGAGACTCCGGTGAGAGCATTTAACACGTTCCTAACAATATATATCATTGTAGGGCCTTTTAAACGCTACTCTCACTTTTATCTTTTGAGATATTACAAACTTTAAGGAAAAAGAAAAACGGAAACTTTTCAGTTTCTTTCAAACTGACAAGATGAGTGCTCGAAAACTATCAAATCTAGAGATGTAAAGAGCCTTGCTGCCCCAACCGGGAATCGAACCCTGAATCTCCGAAATGTCCAGCCGATTATTTACCACTAAGCTAGCTACAGGGACGAAATTTAATCTCTTATCGTTGTAGTGGACCTCCTGCTATTTTTACCTTAGGTTAGCCCTATAATTCCTGCTACTACTACTTTTACCCAGGTTATTATCCTGAGTGGTCGTTATCCACTGTTATCGTTATCCACTGTATGATATCATCCAATTTATCACAGGATATTACATATGAAAAGTGAACATGTTTCTCAACAGTCAATATTTTTTTTTCAATTTATGGTATTTTTTGATAAATTTATTAGAAAAATATGCAATATCTCGAAAACGGTTCATACTAGCGTTCTATAGTTTATGTCAATCATTTTCTGAGGAAAAATTACATAAAAAATGTTTATTTGTGTAACTTTATTAAAGATTTTAATTTTTTGAAGATTTTTTTAAAATTTCACTCAAAAATTTAGGGAAGTTCTGAACACTCGATTGTGTTTAAAAACAATGGGCTTCCAGTATTCACGGATTGTAATTTTTATACCAAATTTCATTTGAATCGCTCCATTATTTTGTGAGATATCGTCTCCACAGGCTCACTGACACACAAACATACTCAGACATCACCTCAAAAACCGCAGACATCACCTCAAAAACTCTTCCGTCGAAAACTCGAATTCGAATTTTCGATCCCGTCACAATACTTCTCTTAAACATTATAATACGTATGTATATAAGGGAAGTAATAAAAGTGATTAACACATTTGATAATAGTGGTCACATTTAATAATTTGATTATTTTTCCATTTTTTATCCAACGCTTTTAAATTGTCCACTAGGGGGATTTGAAATCATTTTTATTTGATCGTGTATGGCCATTTTGCGATAAAAAGACGTAACGTGAACACTTACGAATCTTTCCTTATAAAGTTTAAAAACCATACATATTAGAATTTGCTAGTAATGTAACTCACAAAACTAGAATTTGCTAGAAATGTAAAACGGGTTTAACTCTAAACTTTTACTTTCTCTATCAAAGCTGAATTCGATTTTTCAGTAACCCTGAGACGGAAGACGGCGAGGTTACCGGCGGTTCAAGTTTATTCTTGTTTCTATATACATAGTATAAAAATCCTCCGTAAGGGGAGGAGCGCTTCAATCACATTTATTTGAAACCCAACATTTTCGTTGATCTGCGGTCTGTGGCAGACAGTTGCAGATATGTGGTCTGCTAAACGTATCGTGTCATGTGAAGATCGTATGAATATAGCTCCTGAAAATTTAAATAAATATTTTAAACATGTCATGACATTTGAAGTATGCAAATATTTTCTAGCGACATTTCGGATTTCAAATACCTCGAATACTCTGGTGGTGGAGTATAAGCTTGCATTCCCTGCATTCGTCCATCTCGAACATTCGATTACGCATAAAAACAATAGGCTTCCAGTGTTTACGGATTGTGATTTTTGTACCAAATTTGGTTCGAATCGGTTCATTCGTTCGTTAGTTATCGTCTCCACAGACTCACTGACACACACACACACACACATACTTTCACACACACACAGACATCACTTCAAAAATGTTTGATTCGTGATCAGGGATGCTTGAAACGTGCTCTCCCGTCGAAAACTCAAATTCGAATTTTCGACCCCGTCACAATACTTTCCTAATACATTATGTATATAAGGAAAGTAATAGGTTTTTCTTATAATAGATACTTTTATTCTTTCCAAGATATTGAATTTTAGACGATTAGTTCATTGATTTAGCGTCATTTTTATCCATTTGACCGAGATTTTCGTTAATTTGGCAGTATTAGAAAAAAGTCGCCAAGTTTGCGACATTCCGCTCAATTCGTCGCCAAGCGTTATGGATGGAGAAATAAGTTATTCTTATAGCAGATAAATGACTATTGGCGTTCAAATACAAAATTATTGCTCAAAAAATCTTTTCTCATGAATGGAACGAGCTAGATCCACGAGAATGATGTCACTAAATTTATCTCATGATATTACATAGGAGAAGTGAACTTGTTTCTCCACAGATAATATTGTTTTTTTAATTTCTGGGATTTTTTGATAAATTTGTTTGAAAAATGTGCAATATCTCGAGAACGGTTCATGCTAGCGTTTTAAAGTTTATGTCAATCGTTTTCTAAGGACAAATTAAATAAGAAATGTCTAATTGCGTAACTTTTTAAAGGTTTTGATTTTTTGATGATTTTTTCAAAATTTCACTAAAAATTTAGGTAGGTTCTGAACATCTGATTACGTTTAAAAACAATAGACTTTCAGTATTCACGAATTGTGATTTTTGTACTAAATTTCATTCGAATTGCTGCATTCGTTCGTGAGATATCGTCTCCGAAGTCTCACTGACACACATACTTTCACACACACACAGACATCACCTCAAAAATGCTTGATTCGTGATCAGGGTTGCTTGAAACATGCTTTCCCGTCGAAAACTCGAATTCGAATTTTCGACCCAGTCACAATACTTTTCTTATACATTATGTATATAAGGAAAGTAAAAATACTGTCTAAAACCCTATCTGGGAACTTCAGTTTTATATCTCGACTCTTTTGTAAATTAATTAGTTTTTTATTCAGGGACTTGATATTTTCCAATGCTCGATATATTTAAAACAAGAAAGATCAATCATGCATAAAGCATTAATTATGAAACACTTTCCAACTTTATTGCAATTTAATTTAAACATCTCTAAAATGCGACACATTCCTAGGTAGTATTTTGAAAATTATCACAATACTACATTAATTTATTATATCTGAAAACTTAAAACTTCATCGAAAAAAATGAACTTCATTCAAATGACAACATTGAAATATATATTGCCTGGTTTAAACATCTCTAAAATGCGATAAATTCCTGGGTAATATTTTCAAAATTATCAGAACACTAGACTATTTAAAAACTTCATCGAAAACAAATGAAATTTATTCAAATGACTCCATCGAGATATAATACGCCTGGCTCTCTCTATAAAAGCAGCATTTCATTCATAAACATTTTTCCATTCATTTCATTCATCACAGTACTATAATAATCAATTTTATTTCAAATCTTAAGACTATAGAGATACAAGTAATATGCTTAAAACTTCATTGAAAAAATCGTCTTTCTCTCTGTAAAATCAATGAATATTTCGTTCATATCAGCTATATAGCAGATTCCATAAGCTAAATAAATTTGCGTTAAAGAAATGCAGCAATTCTTATACAATGCATTCCACATATTTCACTGTTTACATTTTCCATAAATGAAAAGTAGGCTTCGTTGTAGAAATAATCAAATTTGTATGATCATTTAAACTCAAATATATTGTAATTGCGTTGTTTCAGTATGTAGATGCACAGAATTTAAGCAAAAATACAACACTAAATACGAATTAAAAAGGACTTTAAAAATCACGATGTTGACACAAGATAGATGCCATATTTCATTTTGCAGTAGGTCAGGTGATCGATCTCTTCATATTATGGTCACGTGATCACTTCATATAAAAGATGTAATTATTATTTTAATTTTTATTTAAAAATCTACTGAATATGTTTTCTGAAATTTTTTTTATATATTTTATGGCATAATTTGAATATTTCTTATTTTACATTCGCTTAAAAAATATTTGAAAAATTAGGTCCCATAGGGTTCAATGTATTTCATTTTTTCAACCCGGGTGCAATCCAAAACTAATTCGATGATTTTATACATTTATATTCCCATAGGTCCCACAGATCGACTGAACAGCATACTAAAATTTCATTTTGATAAAGTTATTTTTACGGCAGTTATCGTGCTAACGGGCAGACAGACAGACAAACAGATTGAACAAAGTCATAAACACTTTTCAACTTTGTTGTAAAGTGTTAAAAAATTAAGGAATTTCTTACCTTTTCATATATTTAGAATATTGAAATTGAGACAGTAATACTTTAGATTCCCTGTGAAGTACGTAAACGATCACAAATTGAATATTAAATATTCTCTTTTGAATTATCCTAGGACAAATTGGGAAATTTTGTATATTTCGGAGAGCTGGCGATGTTTTAAAATGCGCTCAGTCAACAAAGGAAAATGTCTCAAAATTGCAAATTGGATATAGTTCCTAATAAGTATCTATGAGGCTATTGGGACAGTTCCATGTTTCTTACAAATTTCACCGGTAGGAGCGTGATAATCGGATAACAAAATTGAGGAATGCTTAGGGATCGAAGGAGCAGTAGGTCGTGGAAGGAAGAATAAGACTTATATACTTCCATCCACGCCTCAGGGAGAACGACGGAATTAGATATTCGGCAAATACCATCATATAATAATAATCTTAAAATATTCTGATTTTAATCATTTATTAACATTTTATTAAGTTTTTAATAACCAATTTATATGTATAATTAGCGAAAACACGTTGGGTAGGGCGTATATATTTTAAAATTTCTATATGATGTATTTTTTAATTTTTTTATTAACTAGCAGCATACCCGTTCTTCATACGGTGTACATAATATAAAGAAACTTAAAATTCACAATCACATGCAAATTCCTATCTATCTATTATCTATCTATATATACTATTTGCCAATGTCTGTCTGTCATTCCTTTTTTAGGCACTTTCCGAATAGGTAGAGACTTGAAATTTGGTACACAGGTCCATCGTTAGATCCGATCGAACCCCCCCCCCCCCCGGAAAAATCGAATTTTTAGCAAACGTTCTGTAGAGGGGGTGCTCCACACCAAAACGTTCGGGTCAACGGCCCTACCGTGCTGAAAACAGCAGTTCTTGTTAAATCACCGAAGTCATGCAGCGTCGGGCCGGGGCCGGCGGGATTAGTTCTGCTTCTTATCGGGCCTATGCCTGCGGCACTGCTGTAGCTCGTGACGTCATAAAGTACATCCCACAATTTGCAACTTACAGCATGTGTTTGACAGTATGATCGTGTAAATATTGGCGAAGATACAGATGTATCCTAATAAGGTAAGCTATATCGTTAATATTTTTATTATCTAGGTAATAATAATATTGCATGGTATTGTTAATTTCTAATATTTAAGGGAAAATGTAATCAATTTGTCCACATTTTTCAAGATACTTAAAGTGATGCACATGCAGTATAGGTCTAACGAACGTATCACTGAAAGGGGTTTTCTTTTAAGTGTATTTTTAAAATCTAGAACATGATTAGAAGTGATCTAGAACTAGATACATGGATGTCAAGATTTTAGGTAGCGTAATTTATTCAAATCCAACGTCAAATTCGTCCGTTGAACGAGTATTTTTGCTACCTAAGAAGCTGATGGAAATCGGGTATAAATAAACATACCTTAATGGAATAAGTAGAATGCAAATACATGTTTTTTTGTTTATGCAGTAGCATAATGAAATTTTTCTTAGTAAGGTTTGTTGTTGTCAATATAAACAATTGTTCGATTTATATATGTAAAGTGTAGAGTTAGACATTTTTGCGGATTGTTGTTGCACCCCCCTAAAATTTTTGGTACCCCCCCCCCCAAAAAAAAAAAATCATGGATTATACACCCTCAAATTTTTTGGTGTAATTAAAAAAGTAAATGTGCAGAAAATTTCATGTAAATAAAATTTTTACGTTATCTTGTTCTTTTTGTGTACGTGTTTTGATTTTTTATTAGTGAGTCAAAAAGGAATCATTGATCTGCAATTTGTAAATTGTCTATGGTCAATTGTCATATTGTCGTAACAAAAGTCAAGATTAAAATTGAGAATGTTTTTGCTACAGTACTATCAATTAATGAATAATGTAACTTTATTCTTTCAATCATCTGACCTCCAAAGAGACTGGAAACCAATGGTTTTATTTATTTCATGCACATGTGTATTAAATATAAAAATGTGAAATACACAAATCATTGTTTTTTTTTTTGTTTTTTTTCACATGCATTTTTTGTAATTAGAAAAAAAAATCTGAATTTCATAATTTTTTTTTGGAAAAACTGACATTCATATTGGCTCCGAAAACTTTTCGTGGATTATTTAGCTTATTATTGTTTCATTAAAATGCAGATGACAACACTCAGCAACCTTAAAGTGTTAAAAGTAGAATTTTCAAAACTTCACATCACAGGTGAAAATCGTCTGTCAATAAGTAACGTCTAAAATTATTTTCGTTGAAAAAAAAAAAAAAAACAGGTAAGATTTAAGCTATTAAAATAAGTTTTGTAAAATAGTTTGTCATTGTAATACAGTATTATATTTGATATTTAACCGATTTATTCAAATTTATTAAATTATTTCTGTTGTAAAAAAGCGTATCACCCGAAAGTGATTTTTTAGTTTTTTTTTAAATTATTACTATTTGAGACTACTGTCTTTTCCTGTCATTCACGCTAATCTCTACATTTCATTTTACCAAAACAGGGATTTCAATTTAATTTGAAAGTGCACAATAAAAAAAAATAAATATTTTTATATCACAACCCTGCTGTCAATTATAAATGTAACTTCCGAAATAGTCGTTCATAATGGGTGTAATCACTTATTGACGCTTAAAATATAAATCTAATGTCTGTATTATTATGTATGTATATTATTATTAAGTATGTATGCATATTATTATTATGTATGCATATTATTATTAAGTATGCATATTATTATTAAGTATATATATATTATTAAGTATGTATGTATATTACTATTAAGTATGTATTATTATTAAGTATATATATATATATAATATATATATTATTAAGTATGTATGTATATTACTATTAAATAAGTATTAATATTATATTAATTAATAGTATTAAACAATTATTAATAGTATATTAATTATTAAATATTATTATTAAGTATGTATGTATATTAGGATATATGTTATGTAAATCTGACAGTTAAAACTTTTGAAAGACCTTATTACAAAAATGTTTTAGAAGAACTATGTAATTAGAAATTTAATTAACTCTGCCCAAAAGCATTATTATATATATATATATAAGAGGTCATAATGTGTTTCTGTGCATTAGGTTATTTAAGAACAAAAGCCAGATTTCTCAAGTAAATGAATTTTATGAAAAAATGAAATTCAAAAGGTTAAAATCTGGCATTGAATCTTTTAGAAGAAAAGAAGAAAAAAAACTCGTAACTACGGAAATATTCAGTATTTTTTTACTTTACAATCTTATTTATATTCCTTCTTTATATATATATTTTGTTTTCGTTATTTTTATTCAATTAAATCATTTTTACTTCAACCAACTTCTATTACTCTAAAATATCGACTCCATAATCGACGCTGATTAAGAACTGGAGCAAAGTGTAAACGCCGTGGATGGGATGTAAGTTGTGACGTCACGAATCCTGCATCTAGGCCCGATAACAAGAAGAAATCCCGTCGGCCCCGGTCGGGCGCTGTTAGAACTTGGGTCGGTGACCACCTGGGAACACCGCGTGCTGTTGGCACTGGGCGCGGTAAGAGATATAGATAGACTGCGCATTGCTATTCAAAAGAGATTGAAAACATGACCACTGCATGTATCACGTGACTTATGGTCGAACACTCCAAGACTTGGCGACTTATTGCCGCGCTTGGCGCTATAAAATATTTTTTTTTTCACTGGAGTAAAACAGTGCTGAATACATCTTACGTTTCTGATGTATTTCTAAATACATACTGGTTAGGTCCTAACTGATCAAGTTCTATTAATCACAGTAACATGAAATTTAGCATGTCGTTTTCTTTTGTGATATATTTTAATTTTCTATCTAGAAGGTCCAAATTTAGTATTTCGTTGTCTTTTATGGTGCATATTGATTTCTTTGATTTTGAATCTTATCGAGCTAGCCCGTTCTGGTCCCGCCATATAAATATACTCATAATTCGGAAATAACTCGAGATCCGTTGTATCTGGAAAGGTTATATGTATTATATTTAGCATATGATTATATTTCGTGGAATATTTTAATTCATTGGATTTTGAAATATCGGAGCAATTAAATTCATTGCTACTATGCCAGCCCGTTCAGGAAAAAGAGTGCCGCTAAAATTATTTTCTTACTTCAGTAAAACTTTATTTTTAATAAAATACTTTTATTTTTGTACAAACTGAAGTGTAAAATTGCCTCAATGCCAATATTCAACTTTAGAAATATAGCTGAGTATTATACAATTGTAACTATTCAAAATCTTGAATATTATTCTCAAATTATGCAACAGTTACTTTTTATTCCTTGACCCCCCCCCCCCCCCCCCCGAAAAAAAAATGCTTTTAAAAATATTTGGACACAATGTTATTATAATACATCAAAATGCTGCTTGCAAGGCATTAAGTTACAAAAGTTAATGACTTAAACTTTCTAATAAAATGGCTTTATTAGTTCATATTTATCAATAGAACAACACCCTGCTAAATGCAGGAAAGGAGTGGGGAATGGATAAACATTTTAAACACAATTTTGAAACATTTTCACACTCAGTTCCTTACTGATCAAAAATATTATTACTTTGCATCATTAAAAGGATCGAAGAATGAAGTTTCAAAGAGCTAAATAGAATCTATAGGACATTAATTTCTTCATATTTACAATTATTTTTAATTTTTTAAATATGTGTTATGAAATTTCTTATATTTATTTGTTGCATCCCAAAATTTAATATTTTCACAATTCCAATTTTTAACATAATGGAATGATATCCTCGCATTCCAATTTAAAAAGAAAGGTATTACTTTGAATCTTTTATGAATTTTTCCGGCGACTCATTATATATGTTTTTTTAATTATTTCAAATCTCATTCTTTGCTTTACATATTCATCAGACAGTGAGATACTTTAGATTACTTCATTTTTTAGATATGGAAAAAAGCCAAAGGTGAAAACATAAATCAGTTTTGTTCCAAATTTCTGTAAAAAACATCCTCCCGTTAACTTTTTTTTCATTTAGCATATTTTGATGCAATTTCATATTTTGCACATATAGCACAATTTATCACATTTTAATGCTTAAAACTTTTTTCTTTTTAGTTATGTTTCCCAGATCTTTCTTCATCTTTGGGAAACTAATAAAAATAATAGAAATTAGCTAACATTTTAATAAAAGTTTTAAATACACAAAAACTGAAGTGAAAAATATTGTAGTATATTTTATTGCCCTTATCATAGATAAATATTAGGAATTTTATATGGTTACTTTATACATTTCATAATCACAAAAAAATTTTAAAATCACATTTAAATTGCTCAATTTCATTTGATACATTACATATACAGTTAAGGACTTTTCTGAAATTTTTAACGAATATTTTTTAATCTACATACAAAGACAGTTAATACTAAAAGAAAGTGTAAAAAGTACTCGTTTCTGCTACAAATCTCAAGAAAAAATTATATTTACGGCCATACACTGTATTTATATTTTTAAGTCTGGAAAAATATAGCTCAACAAAAAAAAAAAAAAAAAAATTAAATGTGTTCTTACTGATATTTATATAAATTTCTTGAGAGTCGGTTTCACGGAAAGGTTGCCATAAGTCTCTCTACCTACATTTCACCTCGATGGGTAGCCCTGTGGTTTGCGCGCTGGATTTGCACGCTGCCACAAACTGCCGCCGTGTTCATACGGAGTACGATCGCGTTAAACATGTGGGTCCGTAAGTCCTTTCGAGAGATTGGTGGTCGCGGAAGGAGGGTAGGGTCCCTGTGGATGCCTCTCCCACTGGGTTTCGGCCTAAATTGGGTGGCACTCCCTGGCCGTCCAAACGGTTACCTTACACCTTTCTGGTAGGTCAGACGGTCTGGGTCTCAACAACAACACCAAAACATTCGAAACGTGAAATGATAAGAAATCATACTTTGCGATGAAATAGACTTCAAATTTAGTGTATGGGCAAACTGTTCAAAAAGTAAAAGTGTGCAATTTCATATTTACAATATGTGCTGCTTTAGAGAGAGCGCGAAATGCTCGATTTAATGAACAAATGAAAAACACCCGCTTTAAAATTTGATAGAGGCTTGAAATTTGGTATATGGGTTAAACATTTGATGAAAACACCCAAGACAAAGGAGTTTTTCAAAAATGTTCCTTTTAAGGGGGTGCTCTAGAGAAAAACGTTCGAAAGCAGATATAAAGAAAAATCATGCTCCGAGATGTGTTAGAGACTTTAAATTTGGTTTAAGAATAAGTAATTCGAAAAGAAGAGCATGTGCAATTTCAGTTTTCAGATATTTTCTACTTTAGAGCGTGCTGCAAACCTGAATTTTCGATTTTCCGAAAAAAGAAAATGAGAAACGCCTATATTTAAAATGCAATGAAAGCTTGATATTTGGTATATGGGACAATCATTTGATGAAAAATTAAAAGAATAGAGTTTTTCAAAATATTCATTTAAGGGGTTGGGAACTCCACGTTCGAAGGGTAAAATGATAGAAATAGCATGCTTCCGGATGGAATAGAAACTTAAATTTGGTGTATGGGTAAATAGTTTGGAAGAAAGAAAGTGTGCGATTTCAGTTTTCCAGTATTTACTCCTTTAAAGGTTCTGAACTCCAAAATATTCTATTTGCGGATTAAATGAGAAACGCTTTATTATGACTGATATATAGACTTGAAATTTAATATACGGGTCAATCGTAAAGTTAAAGAAAAATCAAGTTTTACAAAAATGTTCTGTAGAAAAGGCTGCTCAGCATCAAAAGTTTCGAAAGTTGAAATGAGAAATTAGTGCACACTACACAGATCCATTATATGTAAATTATCATTCATGAACTGCTATATATAGCAGAAGAATTTTGGATTACTTGTTTTTAGGAAAGTACACAAAATAATGCATTAGCAAGTGAAGTTTGAATTATTTACACATATATTTTGAGATCTATTGATTATCTGCGCAATATACGAATTGGATATTTAAGAATTGAGAATTATACCTTACAGAATCGAGACTGTACAATATTAAATGTTTTAGTTGTCAACATTGCTTGGTGATATTAAGAAAATTTACACCATCCTGAAGATTTGTATATATTGACAAAATATATTTAATTATATATAATATTCTAAAATTTATATGGATATGTATTAGTGTTGAAATGTCTCGGATAAAAATAATTACTAAAACCCGAATTAGGATTGTACATTTACATGTAGACATACAGACATGGAGATTTTAAAGTGTATAATGTCTAATAGGCCTCAATATTAACATCTAACTGCATGATATTTGTCATGGATTACAAGGGGGTAATAAGTAGGGGGATAAAAGTACAACACCAGAAACGCAGAAAAAAGGAGGAGGGTGATAAGCCAATCCTTTCTCTCCTCAGACCGTTCTATCAAATCTGCAGTAGGGATTAAAATGTCGCCTGTTGAGGCGAAATAAGAGTTTAGAAGAAGTTTCGAAGTGCAAGCACACTGTTGGATTCCATGCAGGTTGCATTCAAACTAGCCCCAAACCAGCTCCTAAACTGCAAACACATTAATTTAATTATTAAAATTATCTAAAGGACTAGAGATCCACTTTAATATTGCCGATATTCAGGGCTGTTTATGGAATGTGAATGAAATTTTACATTTTGGAAAAAAATTCAAATTTTAGGCATATTTAAATATGAAAAGGTGCAAAGTGTTTTAACATCATAATATATATTGAAAAGTTTTTTCTCTACCGATGTTCACACTTCATGGTGATTTACGGCATTAAGTATATTACACAATCTAGCGCTTTAAAAATCCTTTTCAGTTTATCACACATAGAGAGGCCGGGGGGTTATACTTGCATAGTTCTATATTTTTGTCCTAAATCAGCCACTCCTTATCAAGGAATTTGCAGCTGGCTGCATTAAGACCATGCTTAAATTTTGAAAGATCAACGTGTTCGCGTTCATGAGGCTCGAATGTATCAGGAATCAACTGCAAGAACTTTTCCTAGCTCCTTTTGGAAACAAATTTACTGTGAAAATAATGCACAGATTTTATTTTTCTCAAAAATATGCTTTAAATAACTTCATAAACAAAAACAAACACTTTTTAACAATATACATTACATAGTGAAAAAGTATTTCATTCTGTAAACAGTTGCAATGAGGTCTAGAAAATTATAACTGTTTACAGAAATTGAAAATGCACATGGGTTGGGAAGGAACAATTCCTGTATTAACATCAATCAGACGCCTAGGGTGTGGCAGACATCAAACAGCTTTGTAGAGCTTGTAGAATATTAGCAGAAATGGTTTCCTCTGATCATATAATTAAACCCATTTGTGTCAAAAGTGAAGCTGGAACATTTTTTAAATAGAGTCCTTTCTATGGATGACTTAAATTTTCACAATTAACTTTAGAGAGAAAAAAAAATTCTGTTTAACCAAAAACTATTTCCTTTTAAATAACTTTAAGGGTTTGCCTTTATCCTCGAACCCCCTCTTTCGACGGCGGGTTTCTGAGGCTGTTTCACTCACCAGATCACAGAGTCTATCTTTTATCAACTGATCCCAATCTTTCTGAACTCTTTCAAATTTCTTATAAGAGCATAAAAATTGATCAAATATATTTTTGAAATCTTTGACGGTTTCAGAATCCGAAAGACCCCATTTCAAATAAAGAGAAACGGTTTCTGAGTCAGATTTGTACAGCAGATCCAAAATATTGTACATTGTGTCAATATGCCACATGACGTCTTTTCGTAATTGCTTGGTTTCTATAGGAGATAACTCAAACAGTTCTACAAAAAAATCCACATCTTGCCATTGTTCATGTAAGATCGATTTTCCTAGTACCTTCTGGGGAAATTCTTTGGCAACAAGTTTCTGTTTTAAAAGTTTTCTATCTTCTTCGAAGGAAAATGCCCAACAGAGAAATTTAGATATCTTAGAATTTAAGCATTTTAAATTACACCTTGAAAACGGGATATATATTAAAGGATCATATGAATTTTCTTTTTTAAAAATGTTCATGAATAGATCTTTGTATTGTTTTCTAGCATCTTCAGATGGCAAACACCACTCCAATAAGTTGTCCACGAGCTCGGTATCGAACTTCTCCATTAAAATTGTAATAGCGTTTAGTGGATCCCACGCTAAGACTCCGAAGGAATCACGGTCTATCTTGAACATCGAATTCATTGGCAATCCACTTTTCAGCACAGAACTCCAAATTATATCCGGTTTAAAATACGAAATTTCATCAGTAGATAAATACGCCCAGTTCAATAACGAATTCAACTGCTCTTTATCCTTATGAGTCAGAATCCAAAAACATGTTTCTACCCCCTTCCATGATAGCAAAAACTTTTTTCTAAAGCCAGCTATTTTCTTTTTTTGAAGACAATCAGATAATATTATGTCTAGCTTCTCACGATTTCCACTCTTGATGTAGTAGCTACAAATGTGTTGGCCCGAAACAGAATGCATAACTGAAAGCTTTTCTTTGACTGTCGCGTGTTGCAAAATATTCTCAAATATTAGTAGGTCGTTATGTGAAAAAGACGTTTTGTATAATATACCGCGAACTTTTTCTGCAAATACACTATTAGACAAAGAATATAAATAGCGAAAATAATGATCTGGAGTTGTTTCAACTAGCTCAAACAGTAGGTTCCCATAATCGTAATCGTCAAATTTGTTTTCACTGTGAATGTTTTCTTTATCCATAATATATCGCTTATTTATTAAAATATCTAACAGTTGCGCGTAGCAGTTTTCGGGTAAAACGCTCCACAATTTGGCAATAATTGGTATAAAATACATCTGATAAGGAGATTCTAACATCCAATTGAATACACAGCCTATTGAAACAGCACCCGAGCTGTCAAACGCGTTAAATAAATTTTCAAAAAATAGTAATATCTGTTCGTGAGACATATGCGACACAAGAAAATACAAAATGTAGCTGTAATGCACTGGAGTGGCACACCAATCTTCTGAACGATATATTTGGTACTTCCAACTTTCGAAGAAGGCTTTATTTTTGTTAATCCATTCGAAACTTTTTAAAATATTATATTTTTCCAATGCACACAAAGCACTTCGTATAATGATATACTGTTTCGTATTTTCAAGCAGCATATTCCAGCAATAGACAACAGCTGTTCTCTGCCCTTCTTTCACAGCTTCCTGAAAACAACGTTGCCAGAATCTGTCATCACGCTCTATAAATTCGTCCTTTTTTCCGGATATATGATACGACCATAGTCTGACTAAGTTTGATTGGCCACATATCGATTTGTTTTGTTCATTTAAAAATTTCACTTGATGTTTCGACGGAATTTGGTTCCACAACGATAAAATAACGGGCTCCACAAAGTGTAAGCATGCTAATGAATATCGTTGAGTAATTGGAAGTCTCTCATCTTGTATCAAGCGTTCTATTACCTTTCTTTCGTTAACTCTCCCTTCTGCCGTCCAATCATTTAGCGTTAAATGTTCATCAGTAACATGAGGAGTTTCGCGAAATCGTACTCTGTGTTCCTTGTTCCAGCAAAACACACGAAAATGTATTAACCAAACACTATTGTTTAATAACTTCTTTAAAGCATGTGGAAGCGGGAGCGTTCTGCACAAGTTAGAAGACATGAACCTTATACGCCTCTCCCATTCAAAGACAGGCCATCCAAATTCGAACTGTCTATCAAAATCATCTAAGATGTGTTTCTTCAGCCGATAATGTTGACACATATGAATGGCTAATTTCGTTATCGCCTGTTCTTTGAGGGATGGTGGAATCTTCACATTACCTTCTATCAACTTTTCGGAAAAAAATTGATCGCTCATGTTCATTTTTCGGATCTAGTTTTACTGCAATTCTAAATAAGATCTTTACCTTTAGCAGAAATAATTTACTGTTTTTATTTACTGTAACCGGTTTCAGGATAACAGCGTCAGTGGCTTCTAACAGATGCTATAAATCTTGATCAGTAAGGATCAGAGATGATTTGTTAACTCGTCAAATCTGTTCTTTATTTGACTCAGATACCTCCAAATCCAGTTCAGCAGATAGAATCAGCAGAAGGAATAACTGCAAGAAAAAACGAAACGTTTAAGAATGCAGAGCAATTACACCTTATTAATAACGACCACCATATAACGGGGACATGAAATATTGTAAAATATCTCACATCCTCTCGCTTGAAGTAACTGCGCTGCTAATATTGCTGGACATATGCTGACCATGCTACTCTTATTGAATAACATTAATTATTATACAGCCTTCTAATGGAACATGACTACTATACCACCACCTAACGAAACGTTTCTCTGAACCGTAAAACTCAGTATAGTATATATATTGAATCATATATATATTCAATTAATAATTCTTAAAATGCGACTGAGATTATCAAAGAAATTAAATTTCACTTTCCGATATAACTCATTTTCGTCAATTTGGCGACACAGTCTCTACATTTGTCCCCAAGACATCCAAATTTATCACCAATGGTCCTAATTTGTGACTCAGTGAGATAAACGTGGTTTACATGATTCCCCAATAATTCCTTATCGAAAATCTGGTGTTGGCAGTGCATGTCCATTTTCTTACACATCACGTCGAGGTGACTTGAACATTCAGATAATGACACTAAACAAGCATAAAATAATATTTATTTTAAATCTCGCCATAAAAATAAGACGATTTTGTCTGCTACATCATACAAAATATTCAAAAGGTTAAATTAAACGAGTTTAATAATTAAATTTACTTTATATTTAAGCGGAGAAATGAAGTAAAAATATTACAATTGATTCTGTTAATATATGGAGCAGTGAAATTTCCGAGTTAGTGTCTTGATTTTTATTTAGATCTCACAAGACAGAAAAGGTATCTACAGGATTTACAACATTATTTTTTTACTCCATATATTATTAATTACAGTATATAATATGTGGAGTGAGTAGAATAAGTATATTACCACAGTGCTTGAATTGATACCTCAATATTTGTGTAAAAATAAAATTCAGTAATTTTTTTTATTAGATTCCGAGAACAATTTAGGTATTGTAGTAAATGGAAGGTCATGATTGAAATTTGAATGCGGTTTTGATTAAGACAAAATGTTGGAGCTATTCTGATAATTGAGATATTTCTTTCAAAATAAAGATCATGAAATTTGGCAGAGTTTATACTGAGAAGGTTTATACTGTATTTGAGTTTAAATGATCATCCAACTTTGATTATTTCAACAACGAAGCCTAATTTTTACTAATGGAGAAGGTAAATACCAAAAGATGTAGAATGAGTTGTATAAGAATTACTGCATTTCTTTAATGCAAAATTATTTAGCTCATGGAGTCTGCAAAATAGCTGATGTGAATGAAACGTTTATTGATTTTACAAAGAGAAGCAGACGATGAAGTTCCGATGAAGTTTTAAGCATAGAGTTAAATTACTTGTACCACCATGGTTTTAAGTTTTTAAATAAACAAATTATAATAGTATTGTAATGAATGAAATAAATGGAAAAAAGTTTATGAATGAAAGGCTGCTTTTATAGAGAGAGGCAGAAGTGTTATTTTACGATGACGTCAATTGAATAAATTTCATTTGTTTTCGATGAAGTTTTCAAATACAATAAATTATTATAGTATTATGATAATTTTAAAAATATTAACCAGGAATGTATCGCATTTACGAGATGTTTAAACTAGGCAATTTATATTTCAATGACGTCATTTGCATGAAGTTCAATGTTTTCGAAGAAGGTTTAAGTTTTCAAATGTAATAAATTAATTTAGTATTGTGATAATTTTAAAAATATTACAGAGGAATGCATTGCATTTTAGAGATGTTTAAATAAAATTGCATTGAAGTTGGAAAGTGTTTTATAATCAATGTTTTATGTATGATTGATCTTTCTTGTTTCTCATAAATGTATTTGAAGTAAATGATATCATGTCGTTTAACAACGGATTTAAGTCCAATGTGTTTATGAGACGATTTTTATTACACCTTTTCCGATTTAAATAATAACAAGAAAGATCAATCATGCTTCAAGCTTTGATTAAGAAACACTTTCAAATTTCAATGCAATTTTATTTAAACAAGTCTAAAATGCAATACATTCCTCGGTAATATTTTGAAACTTATCACAATACTGCATTAATTTATTACATTTGAAAACTTAAACCTTCATCGAAAAAAATGAACTTCATTCAAATGACGGCATTGAAATATAAATTGCCTGATTTAAACATCTCTAAAATGTGATACATTCCTCGGTAATAGTTTTAGAATTATCATAATACTACGATAATTTATTATATTTGAAAACTTCATCGAAAACAACTGAAATTAATTCAAATGACGTCATAGAAAAAATAACAAGCCTGGATCTGTCTATAAAAACAGGATTTCATTCATAACTTTCTCCCATTCATTTCATTCATCACAATACTATAATAATTTATTTTATTTAAACATTTTATTTAAGACCATGGAGCTACAAATAATTAAACTCTATGCTTAAAACTTCATCGAAAAAAATCGTCCTTCTCTTTATAAAATCAATTAATATTTCATTCATATCAGCCATGCAGACTCCATGGACTAAATTATTTTGTGTTAAAAAAATACAGGAATTCTAATACAACTCATTCTACATATTTTGCTGTTTACATTTTACACAGGTGAAAAATAGGCTTAGTTGTAGAAATAATCAAATTTAGATGAGCATTTAAACTCAAATATATTGTCATTGCGTTGTTTCAGTATGTAGATGCACAGAATTTAAGCAAAAATAAAGTAGTTTTAGGACGAATACAACACTCAATATGAATTAAAAAGAACTTAAAAAATCATGATTTTGAAACAAGATGGATGCCATATATCATTTTGAAGTTGGTCATGTGATCGTTTCATATCATGGTCACGTGATCGTTTCATATAAGAGGTGTAATTATTATTTTAATTTTTATTTAAAAACTACTGAATATATTTCGCTGAATTTTTTTTTATATATTTTATGGAACAATTTAAATATTACCGAAAATTTTCGAAGCAATTTGTAAATTTTAAATCCGCTTAAAAAATGCTTGAAAAATTAGGTCCCATAGGGCTCAATGTATTTCATTTTTTCTACCCGGGTTCAATCCAAAACTAATTGGGTGATATTATTAATTTATATTCCCATAGGTCCTACAGACCGTCTGAACAACTTACTAAAATTTCATTTTGATTAAGTCATTTTTACGGCAGTTATCGTGCTAACGGACAGACAGACAGACAGAATGAACAAGGTCATAAACATTTTTCAACTTTGTTGTAAAGTGTTAAAAAACGTACATAAAATAAATTTTATCGAATTTGCATTTTTGACTGGATTATATCAATTTCGGCCTTCAGGTTTAAGATTCCTAGGATTATTGATATTTTCAATTTGTTACATCATCTGTTTTATTTCGTCAAAAACTGTTGAAACTCATATATTGCAGTACAAGTGTTATTCTTTTAGTACTCAGGTATATCCTTTAATCAATGGGAATATAAGTAGTACGGTTATGTCTTCCCATACAATTTTAGCACCATGTTGACTTAGGGTATATCCAGGATAGATGAATACTTTTATTTAAATCGATATTCTGAAACCCATGGTGCACAAACAACAAACCTATGCAATCATAATAATTTATTTACCTTTAGAAGTCATATGTATTATGATAAAATACATTTTTAAATATTTAAAAGAAATTATATTTATTTTGTAAACCCTTTCATTTCGGCATCTCTCTCGGAGGAGTCGGGTGGTATGCCTCAACATAAGGTATCCCTTATGGTATGCCTCAACATAAGGGATACTCGCTCCGCATTTAACATAAATGAATTTTAATGGATGTACCAAATATTTTTCTTATTTAAATGCAAAGAGACAGAAACATTGGAATTGCCATTTTGTAAGGTACAAAAAATTCACTATATTCGAAAGATGTTTTGTTTTTAACACTTTACAACAAAGTTGAAAAGTGTTTATGACTTTGTTCATTCTGTCTGTCTGTCCGTTAGCACGATAACTGCCGTAAAAATGACTTAATCAAAATGAAATTTTAGTATGTTGTTCAGACGGTCTATTGGACCTATGGGAATATAAATGAATAATATCACCCAATTAGTTTTGGATTGAACCCGGGTTGAAAAAATGGATTACATTGAGCCCTATGGGACCTAATTTTTCAAGCATTTTTTAAGCATATTTAAAATTCACAAATTGCTTCGAAAATTTTAGGCTGTATTCAAATTGTTCCATAAAATATATAAAAAAAAATTCAGCGAAATATATTCAGTAGTTTTTTAAATAAAAATTAAAATAATAGTAACACCACTTATATGAAGCGATCACGTGTCCATGATATGAAACGATCACATGACCCACTTCAAAATGATATATGGCATCCATCTTGTGTCAAAATCATGATTTTTAAAGTTCTTTTTAATTCATATTGAGTGTTGTATCCATCCTAAAACTACTTTATTTTTGCCTAAATTCTGTGCATCTATATACTGATACAACGCAATGACAATATATTTCAGTTTAAATGCACATCCAAATTTGATTATTTCTAGTATTAAGCCTATTTTTCACCTATGTAAAATGTAAACAGCAAAATATGTAGAATGAGTTGTATTAGAATCGCTGTAATTCTTTAACACAAAATCATTTAGTCCATGGAGTCTGTTTAGCTGATATGAATGAAATATTCATTGATTTTAGAAAGAGAAGGACGATAATTTTCGATGAAGTTTTACGCATAGAGTTTACTTACTTCTAGCTCCATGGTCTTAATTTTTAAATAAAATAAATTATTATAGTATTGTGATGAATGACATGAATGGGGGAATTATTTATGAATGAAATGTTGCTTTTATAGAGAGAGCCAGAATGGTATTTTTTTATGACGTCATTTGAATCAATTTCAGTTGTTTTCGATGAAGTTTTCAAATATAATAAATTATCGTAGTATTATGATAATTCTAAAATTATTACCGAGGAATGTATCACATTTTAGAGATGTTTAACCAAGCAATTTATACTTTAATGCCGCCATTTGAATGAAGTTAATTTTTTTCGATGAAGGTTTAAGGTTTCAAATATAATAAATTAATGTAGTATTGTGATAAGTTTTAAAATATTACCGAGGAATGTATTGCGTTTTAGACATGTTTAAATAAAATTGCATTGAAGTTGGAAAGTGTTCCATAATCAATGCTTTAAGCATGATTGATCTTTCTTGTTTATTTTAAACCCAGTTTAAAAATACCACCAACATAGACAAAAAAATCTGATATGGACAACACATGACTTTTCTTATATAATGCAATGAATTTACTACTTTTACAGTTAAAAAAAAATGTTATTCTTATAGTAGATACTTATATTCTTTCCAAGATATTGAATTTTCTTCAATGAGTCGTAATTTTCATTGATTTAGCGTCATTTTTATCCATTTGGCGAGATTTTTGTTAATTTGGCAGCAATTAAAAATGTCGCCAAGTTAGCGACATTCCACCAAATTCGTCGCCAAAATCTCGCCAAGCGTTATGGACGGAGAAATAATTTATTCTTATATCAGATAAATGGATATAGGCTTTCAAATACAACAGTATTACAAAAGTAGTATCTTTTTTCATGAATGGAATGAGCTAGATCCACGAGAATGATGTCACCAAATTTATCGCATGGTATTACATATGAAAAGTGAACATGTTTCTCAATAGGAAATATTTTTTTTTTTTATTTTATATAACTTTTTGATAATTTTTTTGAAAAATGTGCAATATCTCGAGAACAGTTCATGTTAGCGTTCTAAAATTTATGTCAATCGTTTTCTAATGATAAATTACATAAAAAATGTCTATTTGCGTAACTTTATTGGCGGTTTTAAATTTTTGACGATTTTTTCAAAATTTCACTCGAAAATTTAGGGGGGTTCTGAACATTCGATTGCGTATAAAAACAATAGGCTTCCAGTGTTTATGGATTGTGATTTTTGAACTAAATTTTGTTCGAATCGGTTCATTCGTTCGTCAGTTATCGTCTCCAAAGGCTCACTGACACACACACATACTTTTACACACACAGACATCAATTCAAAAATGTTTGATTTGTGATTAGGGATGCTTGAAGCGTGCTCTCCCGTCGAAAACTCGAATTCGAATTTTCGACTCCGTCACAATACTTTCCTTATACATTATGTATATAAGGAAAGTAATAATGACATTAATGAACAACGGAGTACGATAAAAATCGACTTAATAACATAATTATGAAAATTTTGCTTATTTTTAAAATAACTCTTTAGTGTAGACATTTATAGAGTAAAGATGCCGCACCTCAAGGCTTCCTGACCTTGGTTTAAAACATGGCGAAATCACAATAAACACAATCTACAAAAAGGCTATGCTTCGCTCCAACAAGGAATCTACTGACATTTCTAGAGCTTTAGCTATAATTTACAATATGTGGCAGCAGAATAAAATGTTTCATGATAAGCCAATTCTACATCTCAGATATTTGTCAATTTCAGGTTTAAGAAGGCAATACTTATATCAAACACATTTTAAACAATAAATGGCACACAACTAGTGTTTATTACCATCTTACGGTAAGTTTCAGAATTAGGGGGAGTGGACATCTATACTGAATGCGGCATCTGTCCCTTAATTATCCTATATTGGAAGCAATAATTATCCTATATTGGAAGCAATAATTATCCTATATTGGAAGCAATAATTATCCTATATTTGAAGCAATTACGGCCCTCAAGTTTAAAGATTGCGGGAATAATTGACATTTTCACTTTATTACGTCATCTGTTTTATTTTAGCAAAGATGTTGGAAATTCATATATTGTAGTACGAGTAATTTTCAACTAATACACGGATATATCGTCTAATATTCGGGAATATAAGTAGTACCGGGGGTATAAGTAGTAGGTATAAGTAGTATCGGGAATATAGATATAATAACCTTGCCCGGAATGTTGTTTTCTCTGCATACCTCCGTCAATTTCTCATAGCGCATGCGCCGGATTTCGTGTTTACATTAGCCCAATGGAAGCTTCCCTTCTTTTGTATGTATATTCTTTGGTGAGGGTGCTGCGAAATCGCAACTGACAGGTTGAAACACAGAATACTATAGTCAGAAGATTCACTTCCATAGGAACCCATGGCAACATCTTTAACATGGGATTTCGCATAGACACTAGCATTCGGGGATTTCGGGGAGCCAACCATTGCAGCTACGAATAAGCTCGGTTGCTAGATTTGGCTACTATTCCTCGATTGGCGATTTTATATTAATGCTGCAAGAAAAGTACGGAACTGTTCATTTTACATAAATGCATTGTCAAAGGTGTGGAACTCAATCGTTAATTGCAAGATGGTGGGGGGGGGGGGGTATTTTTCACAATACATCAGTTAGTAAAAAGTATATAAAATATATTCACATTCAATATCATATTCAACTTAACTAACTCTAGTAAAAGCTATCCAAATATAATTTTTTATACATTTTATAAAAATGCGGAAAATATTTTTAAACTAATAATACCACTGCTTCTTAGAATTTAGTCTAGTGGGCAGTGATAATATAGCGCTAATTTCTTATAATGAACACGTGTATACGTATAATGAACACTTGCATAGGATGAAATATGGGATGGGTAACAAAAAATATTTTTATTTAAATAAAAATGAATTACATACCTTGTAAAAGTAATCTCTTTACTTTTGGTAATCCATTTCTTGAAGTAATTGATTCACTTAACAAATAATCTTTTAGCACGCTACTACGCTACAAGAAAATATGGCTCTAAGTCTGTGTAAGCGAGGTTACTATATCTATATGTGTAAGTGTTTCATTCAGGGTCAAATAGGGTTATATTAACAGAACGTCTTGGCGAAAACATCACTGACCATTTCTGACTATCGCCAAGCGTGCCAACTTTAATATCGGATTTGAATTTGGTCGATGATGGAGAGCGCTGCGGTAGCGATTGAAACATCTGTATATATTAGTCTGTGGGTTGAAAGCAGGGGCGGCATTTCAGCATTTCATTTGGGGGTGCGAGATTTGTATGTATGACAATCCACAATATGGAATAAATAAAATGTTTGTTAATAGGGGGGGGGGAGGGATCACAAAATTGAATTGATGTTGAGAAAAATAATTGTTGTTAACATAATTGTGTTAACATAATTGTGTTAACATAATTGTTGTTAACATAATTTTTCTAAATACAAATATCTATATTTATTTACCTTTTATTGAAGTTTTAAACGCCGGTTCTTAGAGTCTGGAAGAAGAGAAAATTTTGTTACAATATCATCATAATCCAGTGGTGTATCTTGTTCTATAGCTAAAACAGCTCTAGATGAAAATCTTTCTTGCCCCATTGTAGTGCGAAAATAAGTTTTCAGTCTCCTGAGATACGAAAAGGACCTTTCACAAATAGCTGATTGGCACAATTAAAAACAATTTAACTAATAATGTTATCTCAGGAAACGCATTTTTAAATTCCACTCTTTAAAATAATCTAGGCGACTTTTAAAATTGGATTGGTCTATGTTTTCATTTTTCACCATTGAATAAAACAGTAGCAATTCACATAACAATTCCTCTTTCTGGAAGTCATATACTTTGCATATGGCTGAAACATTTTCTTGCTCGACATCTGATCCGGATAATACTGAACTAAGGGCAAATAAAACAGATATATTGTTGTCATTAAATCTTGTCTCAATTTTATTAGATACTGAATCTATAATTTCATATTGAATATTGATTCTGTGATATGATTTAACATCAATACGGAGATTTTTTCACCGCCTCCGAATTCTCTTGGAATTTTTTTTGCGCCTTTTCAGTTTTGGTCCAGAATAAGAATTTTTTTCGCAAAGTTCTGTCACAAAACTCCACACTTGATTGAAATATGCATCAGTGCGAAAAAATCTAACAGTTTCAATAGTAGGTTTAGCCAAAGCTTGCACAGTCTGAAAATGAAAGTCAGATGACTGAAAATGCTTTGAGAGAGTACTGCATTCATCAAAAACACTGGGCAATACAAACAAAGTGAACAAAAATTCGAACGATGTCATGCATGTTAAAAGTGCTTCGGCTCTTCCACCATTGAGAGAATCGTTTTCAGATAATTCTTCCAATGTTAAAATCACCACTTCAAAATTATCAAGTAGTGCTTTTATGGCTTTAACTCTGAAAGACCATCTCGTATCACTGAGTGATTGTAGAGTTGAAGAGCCCCCAGAAAAAGTATATGTTGTTGAGTGAATCTTTTCGAAAACAGTTTTTATAAGATGTTTCTATGAAAGAATATAATGCATTGAGCTGTTGAAATGCATTTCTAGCAGAACGATTGGATGAGCATGCACTAACTAAACTTAAATTTAATCGGACACTTGAAATTTTCAATTGAAAAGGATAACATCGCCCCAATCTTTTCAATTTGAAAAGGATTCGTTCAAGCCGAAAGAGAGAAGCTTCACTGTGAAAGTCGGCTCCTTTGAAGCTCCATAGCGTAAAAAAAAAAAAAAAAAACTGACCAGTGGACTGTCGATAAAAAGGGGAGAAGCCAATAGACGACGAGGAAAAATTTGGGGGCGCGACCGCTCCCCCTATTTGCCGCCCCTGGTTGAAAGGTCTGTATTAAACAGCCGGATCAACCGTATAATTACTCCACATACTGGGCATGTTCTGTAAGTTTGAATGGAATGGTGGGATAAAAAGAATGGGTAGTTTATAGCTAAATATTCTCGTGTTGTTTCTAAAAAAGTTTTGCATATTATTCTAAACCTGCCTTGCTAATAACCCTGCTGCTATAAGCGTGATTTCGCAAAACAACATTTCCAGTCCTAGGAAAGTAATTGGAATGTATGCGGTTGTTACTTGCGTTTAGTATTTCATAGCTTGGTTAATTACGTTTTATTTACTGGTCTTATATTTTTTAATAAAAATTACCCCAATTATATTGTTAGTATAATTGACTCCACTCAAACAAATTTGCCCACAAGGCCGCAAGTACGACGGACATCAATCGAGTATGCAAGGGGGGGGGGCTCTAAAAAAAGGCTCAACCCACCAATATTATTTTAGGGAACATGGTAAATTCACAAAAAGAGGAAAATAAAATATATAGGGGGGAGGCATGAAAATATTTGTAGGGGTCCATAATTTGCACGGACGGTTCTGATTTCTATTTTGTTTTTTAAATTATTTTTATTGAATTGACTTTTTCATTTGTAAGATGCCAGTTTTGTGTTTACTACACGATTCAAATATTGCGGAATACAGCACCCCCCTTCACAAAAGAAAATAAAAATATATATAATAAATCAATATTTTAAAGCTAATATAATTTTTATTGCACAAAATATCAAACTTTAAGGGCTTTAAGTGCATTAAAATATTAAACAGTAAATAAAGAGGAATTAAACTAAAATTCTTACAGAGCAGCCCATAGGAAGGACACGACTCGAGTACGCGTGTGTGTGGGGGGGGGGGGGGAGGATGTAGAGAGGGCCCGAGCCTGAAACAAATTTTTGAGGGAGAAGATATGGAAAATTTACAAAAAGAGGAAAATCAAACAGGGGATTAGGGTGATAAAGTTTTGTTTACATTTGCATAGGTGGCCCACCTGTTATATTTTTTGATAAATCATTTTTATTGAATTGTCTTTTTTATTTGTAGTGTGGCATAGTGGGTAGCGTGGGTTTATAGTCACAGCCAAATAACTCTCGAGTGACTTCAATTCTTTATTTTTTTACAGCAATTCGGTAATATACAATTTAGGTCACAAAGGTACCCAAATCTGAAGTGAGGCGAATAGACCGCTGAGGCCACTCTGACGGGTTCAAAGAAAATGTCCAAATCAATTTCCCGTTGAAAGTCTATGAGAGGTGATTCTATGGCGAGGTTTCAAGACGAACTTTCTTGCGAAACTTCGGAATGAAGCTAAGTCCACGATGCGGTGACGTCCTGTCACTGCAAATACTAGACGCGAGTGGTCAAAATTTTAGACTAGTGGTAGTCTATCTGGATCGAGTCCTACAGGGCACTTGATCCGTTCCCGTACTTAGGTCAGGAACTGTCGCAGAAGGCTTCTGCTCAAAAACAATGGTACAGGGCCTATGCCCGAGAAGCACTCTTTTTCCAAAAAGACGGGCTCTCTTGTCGAAGATCAGATCTTATCTGCTCTCGAAAACTCTGTTCCGGTCGCCCTCAGAAAAGGAGCCACCAGGGGACAATTTTCTCTCTATTTTTTTTATTGGATCTTAATATCCGTGATGTCATTTTCCTTGAGTCTCATTTGTCCGGAGACTCGTGCCAGTAAGTCTAGGGGACACTCCCCTCACGTCTGGAAGCTCACGTTCACGCGATCACTCAAGGCGGTTCCTGCCAGCTTGGCCTTTCTTTTTAACTGTCAATTTTTCAGACTTGGTGGCGCGAGGTTCGCAACGTCTTTTGTCCTGGCGACCCCTGCCATGTTTCAAGTTCAAAGGGTCACAGGTGTGCCCGGTCTGGAATTTCCAAGCCCCAATTCCATTTCGGGGGGGGGGGGGGGGAGGAGAGATTTAATTACAGTTTCATTTGGTGAATTAATTTAATTCGGCACAGTAGCTAGTTTTGTGTTGCCAATATAATTTTTATTGTACAACATTTCAAAATTTAAATGCATTGAAATATTGAATAGTAAATAAAATATAATTCAATTAAAATTCTTACAGACCAGCCCATATGAAGAACACGACTCGAGTGGGGGAGGGGGCGCTGTATAGTCCGGCTCCCATGAGTTGGCAGATGACCTTGGATGAGTCCGTTTCGTTATAGGGAAGAAAGCTGGCAAAACAGAGGATCTGTGCACTACAGTGAAAGGGTTGCCAAACGCAGAAACCTGTTTGGCGATCGCATTTGCTGCGCGTATTTCGCCAATTGTTTGAAATTTAGAATAGTTGGAATGCTTTACTAGCATTGCGCTAGCGACTAAGAAAATGTCTAACATCTGTTCCAACTTCTAACGTCTGTTTATTTAATTAATTAGAATCTGATATTTGTGAACCGTGCTTTTATCGACAAAATGTCTAGAAGTAAAAGTAATTCGTTCCAAGGAACGAAATGTGGTCCACAAAGTCCTCGATTTTTTTTTAGGCTGAAGCAAATTCAGAAAAGTTATGCACCCCCATCCGACAGCCCTTGCCAGCATTACAAAGGAGCAGTGGATTAAATATTGTGAGCACGCAATAAAAGTTGAAAATAAATATTGGGAAATTGACAATTTAGTGGAAGAAACCATAGAAGAAGTCAGTTTTGTGTGGTAGGTGCCGACTCCTCTTCAGAACATGCCTCAAGAGTCAACTGAAAGTATAGAATCAAATTTCGAGAAGGGCGACAGCGGTACAATTTTTTAAATATTTTATATATAAAATATTATAAAATAATAACAAATATATATATAAAAATATAAAACAGATATTTTTTATATATTTTTACATTTTCCAAATTTTGTAACTCGGAGGGGGGGGGGGGGTGATATATTCCTTAGATGACATGGCCATGCAATGTAATCTCTAATGATGAACTGACTGTCCGAATAGTGGCCCACAAGCAAGGGAAATGGTTAGATAACATATTCAAAATTAATTAAATTACTGAAATTTATTTTAGAATTAACAAATATTAATACTTTATGAAATATGTAACTGTATAAAATGTGATTCATAGAACTTACTGAAATGATTTTCAATGGCAGCAAAAGTATTTAGATTAAAGCGTTTTCTTTGTATTTTATAGAAATTAAACAACGTTATATAAAAAGTAAAATACACAATGATAAAAATATAAAGATGTGTGTATGTCAAGGTATTTTTTCCCCTTTTATAGATGGATCGAGGGTCTTTCCTAAAGAAAATGTTTTATTACACAAGCGAGCAACCCATAAATTACGGGGGGGGGGGGGGGGGGGGGGGGTAATCTCAGCCAACAAATTTTTGGAACTTTTAAACACAGCTTTTCAGTAATTTTACAAAGTTTCCAGGAAAAAAATTAAATTAAATCTGTAATTTCAAATAATTATTCGTGCTAGTTTGTGCATATAACTCGAATCAATGAATTATAAAAGAAATAAAGAAAATAAATATGAATCTGTAGGGAAGGCATGTGCTGATCACATAAGATTTTTCCTTTTAGGAGATGAATCATTCATTCATACGCACGAAACGTATTGTGCATTTCTCCTAAATAAAATAGTTTAAGTTACAAGAAAAGTATTACAACCGAACTCTTCAATTTTAACAAAACATTTACGACCATTATTGTTTTATTATAATATAATTTTAATTATTATGAAGAAAACATTTCCACCACATCCCAACAGTAACACTGAATGTACTTATACATATAAAGCTCTTTATCGTCCTGCATAAATCATTTTCGTACTGCACAAATTGTGCATTATTAATTCGCACTAAAGGCGCCAATTCTGGAAACCCGTTCTTCCTAGTACGTTTCCAAGGTCTATTGAAAGGTAAGGTTGGCCAAAGATTGTACGCCAACAGCTGGAATTCTCCCCTCCCTTCGCGACTGACGTCACTGGTCCCAAAGACAGGTCCGTAGCCCGTTGCTGTCATAAGAAATACATTGAATACGCAACAATTTTCTTAATTTAAATATACATCACATAGTATATTGAAATTTCTACCGAGTGAATGATAGATTACATTTCATTATTCACATATAAGAATATAATATTAAATAAAACTAGTTATGGTAAATTTTATTTAGGACTGTAGTGTTAGAGTTGTTTTTAAGCATCTCTAACGATGACATTAGCAATTGAGCTGTTTAAAGTATGCTAAAATATTTTCTGCATTTTAAAATTGTTATTAGTTTTTCTTTAATAAGTACATAGTAAAATATCGGAGGATTTAGCTAAAATACAAGGCACTATTATTCTATCTGAGACTAGAATAATAAGCTACCAAAATCTGTCCATTTTTATCGAACTGCTTTAAACTATCATGCTTGTAGACTTAACATGATAAAATAAATTAGAAGACAGTGAATGACTTGCTGAATGTAATTCAAAAATAGTTTTCAGAATTATAGAAATAAATAAATATGTGACGTCCTTAAAGATTTCAGGCAGAAAAATGCTCGTATTATTATTTTTTTCATAATGAAATTGATATGTGTACGAAATCCAATTATTTAAAGACTTCTCTGAATGCGAACAAATGTGAAAATCATATTTTGTACGATACAAAAGATCAGTACAATTATTTTCTTTAATTATGTATTATTATTGTTTCATGATGGTCAAAAAATTGAATTATTCAAGAAATTAAATGAGCACTGAATTTCATATAACGATAGGCAATTTTTGAATATGGGTACTTCATGATAAAAAAAATTTAAAAATTAAAAAAAGTAAAGAGATAGGACGAGATATTGATTAAATAAGTTCAGTTTTGACCAGATTTTGAAAATGTCTTTCATAAAGGAATGTCTACCGAAATTGTGCCTTATTTACGCTATATGTTTGAAAATCAATGAAAGCTAACACGTCCAACCAGTCAGTAGGTTTTAATCAATTGCGTCGACAGAAAAAATGGGCGGGGGGGGGGGGGGGGGGTATATCTCCCAATACCTCTTTAGTGACTTTACTAGATTTGATCTCACGATCTTTCAACTAATTCTGGTGTTTCAAAGGTCAGTGATCAAATGACTGGGTTACGGATTTTGCCCTATGGGAGAGAAGGATAATTTTAAAATTGGCCATTCTATAAAGGAGGAATGCCTTCATGGAGGACTTTTTAAGGGAAGCTGCGTCACATTTATGTTACATGTTAGGAAAGCAATGAAAACCTAACACACGCAGCCCGTCAATTCCTAACTACTAGGTCATGAGTAAACCTTAAAATTTAAAGCTCTCTCTCCATTGCTTATTTTTCATTTCTTCACGTGAATGACCAGAAATTCTTTTAGCTTTTCTTTTCATGGCCTTTCTTTTCATCTGTTCATTTATGTGCCTTATTCGAAAGAAGGTTCTGGTTCTGGTATATGTTCTTACAACATCAAGAGCTATTTCAGGAAATTGTTTTTTATTTTCAGTTGGAGGTTCTCTAAAATATTTCTTGAATTAGAAATAAAATTTCCGTGTAGTTAAAAAAAAATATCTTATAATTTGGTGACTGTTTCTACCCAGGTATCATGTGGAACAATTAAACCACCTCTTGATAAAGATTCAATCCATTTTTTGTCATTTTCGGATGTTGATTCCACTAGATATGAATCAGTTCCTAACTGCGCTCCTTTGTGACGATATGCCAAATATCCTGCAAAAAAAACGCAAGGCTTCTTTTTCATATACAACAGGACTGAAATGAATGTCATGTTGAGGCTCAATATCTGCAGTGATGCTGCATAGTCTTTTTCTTCTAATTTGAAAAATAAAGTCGCAATTAGTGTTTGATCTTGGTCATTTTCCACATTTGTATTTATTGGCATAGGAAGCTTAGACCCAAGCAATAATGTTTTAAGTCGGGATTTGAAATCAGTAGTAAAAGGATGGTTATAAAATCGTACAAGACCTCTAATTTGGGAAAATATATTTTCTAAAGCATCTTGATTGACTCTAACTTGTCATTATGTATTTAATATTATTTTCTTTCATGTCATCATAAAGTCCTTTTAAGCTTGCTCTTGAAACAAGAATGCCTTTTTGGAAAGGCAGTATTGAAGTTTTAGAACTGACTCTGAGTTCCGTAATATCCGCTTGCGTTTGACTCAGAATTTGCATTTGGTCATTCATATTATTTTCAAAAGCTGAGCGCTTTGATTTATTTTCCTCATTAGAAACGCGAGAGTTAAAAACATCGACACATTTTCCCATGCTTCGGAAAGGTCCGGCTAGGGACCAGTGACGTCAGTAATTCCAAGAACTCTGGACAGGAGTAGGTTGCCAGAAACGAATGGCCTACCTCTCTTACTTCCATTTACCTTGGTTTCTACCTGTCATTGAATTTAACTAATGGATTCGTCCAAAGTAACGTGACTCAAATGCCTTTTCGTTGGAGTCGCACTAAGAAGAATAGAAAGGAGCACATAGAAAGGATCCGAACTTTAAAAATTTTTTTAGGGAGAAGATGTGGAAAATTTACAAAAAGGGGAAATCAAACAGGGGCGGGGGTAATAAAGTTTTGTTTACATTTGCATCACTGACCGCCATGCTATATCTGTTGTTAAATTATTTTTATTGAATTGCCTGTTTCAATTGTAAAATACCAGTTGCGTTCACTAGATGATTAAAATAATACTGAATCCAGTACCCCCCCCCCCAAAAAAAAAAAAAAAATATTTTAAAGCCAATATAATTTTAGTACAAAATTTCAAGTTTTAAATGCATTATAATATTGAGCAAGAAATACAAAGAGATTTAATATAAATGCTTATAGGGCCGCCTTCGGAAGGAAAGGACAACACTCGAGTGTGGCGTTGCGCTCTAGACAGGGCCCGGACTTCCAATAATTTTTACTTTCGCATACGTAGTATTGAGAAAATAGTGTTTTCAATATATATAGAAAATATTGTTTTCGATTGCGATATTTTAATGCCAGTATGTTTCAAGATTTCCTGAACACGTTTTGATTGTTATTGGAGTAGTAAATTTCTTGCGTACACAATAGCAGTCACAGATTTTAATGAAGTTTCACTTAACCTTATATTTCCAGTTTTGTTATTAAAAATATAGAACTACATAGAATTTAACTTCGAAATTTTATATTTTTTTAACATGGTAGCGCATACCGGCACGATTTGACATAATCATGCATAAAAGGGTTTATTTATGGCTCAATGACAACGAGACTTAATAGTTTCAATCACTTTTGTGAAAAAAAGCTGTGGTAAAATTTATTTTGTTCGTGTCGTGATTAGCCCCACTTGGGGGGGGGGGGCAACATATCCTCTGGGGTACATTGTCAAGTGTGACATAATTTGAAATATTTTTTCAGTACTCTTAAAGTGAAGGGAAACACGCTATAGTTGTAATAAGTTGGACACACGATACCAATTTTTCACATTTTTTCCTGTAAAATTAAAAAAAAAAAAGAATTTTGATATGAGAAAGTTGAGTTGAGCTACATTCCATTTAATTTTGAGGGATGAGAAGTTATATCTTTCTCATTTGTTAAATATCAGTTTTGTGTTTACTAGATAATTCAAATGTTACTGAACTTAATCCCCCCCCCCTCCCAGAAAAAAATAATAGTAAATATTCTTAGATATATATTTAATTCAAATAATCATAAAGTAAATTTTAAAAATTGTATTGCATTGTCTTACACTAAAATATTATGCACAAAAAATTACAAGATAACGTAATCAAGACTGATATATTATATATTATTTTCAGTCTAGAAAGTGTACTGGAATGTTGAAAATCAATTTACTTTATGTTCTAGGCAAAATAAAAGATTAATTTATTCTCATCTGGGATGCTAGTAATTGCATGTTTTTTTGTTTTTTTTAAATACACAAATATTCTTACAATAAATAGAAAAATTTTACATACATAAATGCGGCCACACAGAAAGTTACCATAAGCCTTTGGGTTGGTCGTGTGGTCTGGGTATTCTACATACATAAATGCATTATCAAACGTGTGAAACTCAAGCGTTAATTACCCGGAGGAGGGTGTATTTCCCACAATTAGTCACTTAAAATGCTTATAAAAATATATACACATACAATATCAAATTCAACTTAACTGGCTTTCAGAAAGAACTATCCAAATATCAATTTTTATACATTTTACTAAAGTGCGGCAAAGCTTTTTTAACTAATAATTCCATTGTCTCCTAGAATTTAGTGGATTTGGAAGTGATAATGCCGCACTAATTTCTTATAATGAACAGGTGCGTGTTATGATGAACAGTTGTATACTTATCGAACAGTATGTATACTTATGATGAACACGTGAATAGGATGGTTGAATAACTGATATTCCTTCTACTGTAACGAAATCAATTTTCTTTTGATAGTCCATTTCTTGAATTAATCTATTCATTTTACAATAATAATCCTTTTGCATTCGACAAAGCATTTTATACGGAAACATGGCTGTAGTCACAGAAAACTATATTTAGAAGGTTCACTCCCATAGGAACTTATGGCAACATCGTTAACATTGGATTTCGCAAAGACACTAGCATTCGCGGAGCCAACCACAGGTGGAGCCAACCATCTCAGCCAAGGTAAATGGAAGTAAGAGGATCGGAGTAATGGAGAGGAAGTACCTTTCAAGTTTCAATAGACCTTGATCTCAGCCAAGGTCTATTAAAAGGCTCTTACTTCCATTTACCTTGGATCTCAGCTATGACGTTTGAGAAGCTCGAATGCTAGATTTGGCGAGTATACCTCAATTGGCGATTTTATGTTAATGCGGTCAAAAAAAAAAATTATGGAACTGTACTTTTATAATTTTTTAAACTATAAACATGATCAGCATTTAAAAATACTTTTATCTGTAATATATGTAAATTTAAATAAATAAACATAGATATATATATTTAATTCATGTAATCATAAACAAAATAAAAAATTGACGCATTTCATCACTATAAATCATTATACACCAAAAATTACAAGCTAACATACACAAAAGACTGAGATATTCTATAATACTAGCAGCAATTATGCGGCGTTGCTCGAAATTTACCATGCAAAACTTTGAAAAAAATTACACCGGAACATATCGGGCCGTGAATCTTGTACATTGTTTTTTCACTGTGAAATATGTAAATTCATTGCATTATGTAAGAAAAAAAAATTCATTGTATTATATAAGTCATAGCTGCATAAGGAAGAATCTTCCTCATAAAATGCTGATAATTAAATAACCATTTTTAACACTTTACAACATAGTTGGAAAGTTGGGAAGTGTTTATGACTTTGTTCATTTTGTCTGTCTGTCCGTTAGCACGATAACTGCCGTAAAAATGACTTTATCAAAATGAAATTTTAGTATGTTGTTCAGACGGTCTCTGGGACTTATGGGAATATGAATAAATAATATCACCCAATTAGTTTTGGATTGAACCCGGGTTGAAAAAATGAAATAAATCGAACCCTGTGGGACCTAATATTTTAGACATTTTTAAGCGAATTTAAAATTCACAAATTGTTTCAAAAGTTTTAGGAAATATTCAAATTATCGCATAAAATATATAAACAAGAAAGATCAATCATGCTTAAAGCATTGATTATGAAACACTTTCCAACTTCAATGCAATTTTATTTAAACATATCTAAGATGTGTGTGTGTGTGTGCAATACATTCCTTGGTAATATTTTAAAGCTTATCACAATACTACATTAATTTATTATATTTGAAAACTTAAACATTCATCGAAAAAAATGAACTTCCTTCAAATGACGGCATTAAAATGTAAATTGCCTGATTTAAAAATCTCTAAAATGTGATACATTCCTCGGTAATAATTTTAGAATTATCATAATACGACGATAATTTATTATATTTGAAAACTTCATCGAAAACAACTGGAATTCATTCAAATGACGTCATAGAAAAAATAGCACGCCTGGCTCTCTCTATAAAAGCAGCCTTTCATTCATAAAAAATTTCCTA
Source organism: Amaurobius ferox (assembly GCA_951213105.1). Classification (NCBI taxonomy): domain Eukaryota; kingdom Metazoa; phylum Arthropoda; class Arachnida; order Araneae; family Amaurobiidae; genus Amaurobius; species Amaurobius ferox. Next base: position 149,865,119 of record OX578137.1, on the reverse strand, counting down.
TTTATGTCATTCATCACAATACAATAATAATTTATTTTATTTACAAATTAAGACCATAGAGCTACAAGTAATTAAACTCTATGCGTAAAAAATCGTCCTTCTCTTTGTGAAATCAGTGAATATTCCATTCATATCAGCTATACAGACTCCATGAACTAAATAATTTTGTGTTAAAGAAATACAGCAACTCTAATACAACTCATTTTACATATTTTGCTGTTTATATTTTACATAGGTGAAAAATAGGTTTCGTTGTAGAAATAATCAAATTTGGATGAGCATTTTAACTCAAATATATTGTAAATGCGTTGTTTCAGTATGTAGATGCACAGAATTTAAGCAAATATAAAGTGGTTTTTGGACGGATACAACACTCAATATGCATTAAAAAGAACTTTAAAAATCACGATTTTGAGACAAGATGGATGCCATATATCATTTTGAAGTGGGTCACGTGATCGCTTCATATAAGAGGTGTTATTAATA